>CM056994.1:350150370-351450370 GCA_029891345.1 Dryococelus australis
TAGAGTTTTTTCAAAGTCCCGATACACCATCTCTCGTTGGCTAATTCCGAAACTGCCAAGAATTTGTGTAAGTCAAAACACTGCCTGAAATATTCTAAGTCCAAACTCGATACTTGTTTGTCACTGAACAACCTCCTGCAGTAGTTCGCCATATTTTGTGATTATTTCATCTCCTGGTCTGGCTGCTGCCTTGGACAATCTCCAGACCCCTGCTGCCCGACTCCGGACCTTGCCAGCAACAATTTCCCCTACCATCCACCTACGCCGGTATTTATACCCGCAAACGATCCCCTCCACGTGAGCCCCCTCTCCAAGACCACACAGCATAAAACCAGCGCTCTCTTGTCCAACATATATTTTAATTACAATTCTAAAACAGCCAATCACACCTAACCAGAAAACACAAGCCCCTTTACACTCAGTGAAGCATCCCGTCACACACCCAAGTACTGGGGTACAGGTGCGACACAAGGGGTTGAGTGCCCAATACAGCCGCAACTGCAAAAACACAAACAAATCTTAATATTTACATAAAAATTTACAATTTAACTATTGTGATGGACCACACACTGTCACAATCACTAGGATTTCAATTTCCAAATACCCTTGCGCCAATGTTGAGCGGGATAATTATTTTGTCCTGTCATATTGAGAAGACGATGAAGGGTTGGCCTGCTCATTTGGATGTCTAGTGCTATGCATCGGGCACCATTTGATGCTTAAGATATGCAGATGCCATGACGTTAGGAGATGGTATTATGCCATCTTGGTATTAGTGACACCAGTTATTTTTCTTTGTTCGTGGATTATAAGGTAAGTCTTTATTGTTTGTCACACGTAATTTTAGAAACACCAGTTTATTTCATGCAAATTCGCACGTTCTGGCAGTAGGAAATTTCCATGGCGCTGCGACTGTGGTTGGCATGATGCGTAGGTAGGCTCGCCCAAACCGGGCAGACAGCGCCATTGTATCGGGCACGTAGAAATTGGGGGAAAACACCCTCAAAATTTGAGACATACATCTCATACTACAACCTCGCAGTAACACGCTTCAAATATAAAATTCTTTCCTCAAATACACAAGATACCGGCCAATCATTTGAACAAACCATACTATTGACGCATGCGCTTATACCATTTATCTACAACAATTACGACTCATCTCACTGCAAACCTAGTGTACTGCTTCTACACGCGTGAGATTCAAACCCCGCACCATCTCGTACACATAAGTAACGGTCTGCCACAATCCTGGAGGGCGGCCAGACACGTGGATACGAGAAGTTGCAAAAGACAGCGGCGCATCCCCCCTCCCCCGCGCTGAGTTCCTACAAGCAGTCAACCACCTCGGGCCAAGCACGAGCGTCACCGAGGATACGCGAAGCCCGAGGGATGACCAGAGGGTGCTACCACCACTCTGGCATCACACCTGAGGGACGTCACGTGCCCTCCCCCGTGGCTGCTGCAACATTCGTTACCCTACTATATGTCAGTGCGCGGCGGACCTCTCCAGTTGTTCCTGCAGTCTTCTCCGAGCACCTGGGTGCTGGAGCGTACTACTACTGCTAGATCTTCAAAAGCCCTTCCAGAGGCTGCCATCCTTAATGTCACCGTAAGAGCTCTGCAGCTCTGCTACCGGACACTCCAGCGACGCCAATCGCCAGTAGCTACCAGACATACCACAAGTAACTTCTTTGTCTCCTGCAGACACGCCGCTTACAGTTAGGTTTTTTATTAAGTAGTTTTGGGCAGTTTATATTTCACTTCCCCAACTAGCCTAGGACCAGGGCACCTACACCTAGCTACCATAGGATTACTTCCGACCACCGGTCTTCTTGGCAGGAGAGCACGTGTCACCATGTTTAATAAGCTCTTAATAAACACAGCTTTGTTTATCTTAACTGCGAGTCTCATTTATAGAGTACTTTGTAACCAACTGGTGGGAGGACCTCGAGCCGAGTACCGCTGACCAGTAATGGGAAGTTATTATTACTACGAATTAGCTACACATGGAGACTCGCCCTCAGGCGGCTCCAAGTTGAATACACACCCATTAGACTGACATCTATTTTATTCCTACCAAGTATACAGGTACTGGAGTAGTAGAATAGAGGAGCCACGACCGCTAGCAACATTTTTCAACCAGGGAGAGACGGTACATCTGCATTGTATCCCTATCAGAGCACCTGGGTGCTGGCGGGGGTATATGCTTAGGTGCTACGGCCTGGCCCTGGTTGGGATTGCACACCCATTAATAGTCTTGGCAACCCATACTGCTCCAACGCTTCTGATCAGTCCGCAACCGTGGGGGATCTTCTGAAGCACCGGAGCACACATTGGCAAAACTGTTACCAGACAACACTAATCTAGGGCTATCCGTGTCTGTGGTGCTGCTTTCGAGGTCCTCAGTAGTTAAACCCACTCTATGCCATTTAAGGTGAGGCACGGCACAAGGAGAGAGGAGCAAAGAGTTGCGCGCCTTGCTGCCAGGCTACCGGCTGGTCTTGTACCATTCACAGCTAGTCGACGAGCCAAACAAGATTGTGCCGTCTAACTCCAATCACTGGTACAACCTACGTCTACTGTAACCAACCCAGCTTCTTTCCCATCAGCAAGGCTGTGCATGCATCCGACCTGCTATCCCGTTGCCAGAGGGTAAATTTATTAGACAGAGGAACGGTTGGGCATCTCAAACAGAAACTTCTGGAGCAGAGCCTCAGCAGACTGGAACGGTGTGTTCACATCATGCCCTCGCTACCGCTCGAGCCGAAGACGAAGGACTCCATCAGCTGGATACAGCTCGCCTCGCCCGCAAGACGACGACAAGTCACCTACCACTAGCACTTCCGGCCTGTCGTCAACTACGACTAGCTCCGATACAAGTCGTAAGCCTGATCATTTGATGGGACTCGTGAATCGTAAAGTCGATAACTTTGTTCCATCATGTAAGGCCATGTGCCCAACCACTATATCTAGCCGCAAACAGGGGTAAGTCAACCTGTAAGCACAACCGACCGAAGTGCAACCAAAGCCACATGACCGTGATCCAGCCCTAGCTAATCGGACACGTGTCACTATGCGTGAGCACAAACTATTTCGGATCGTTAAAAGTTTTAAAAATATAATATTGATTAAATCATAGTTATGACTAGAGTTTACTACTCTTAGAGACCACTGTACAAAACCAGCAGACGACACAATTTGCTCTATTCAAGGCTGCTAGTATATGAAAAACATGCTAAAACTTACTAAAAACTGAATTAAAACACTGAATATCAGTGAGGCATCTTAGGGGGCCGAAGCAAAGCTCCTTGGGGTTTTAAAATATCATTAACAGTACATTTCTTAAAATAAAAAGTTCATTGTGTTACACGACGTACCTCGGCAGTAGTAAAAGCCCCATATTTTTGTCCCTTTCTGAACTCTGAACCATGGAAAATCTCACAACACGATGTGACAGCAGTTCATATTATGTTAATCCAAACTCAATTTAGGCAAGGCAGACCAAAACTAAATTTGGAAAATGCAAAACCACTGCCTCTCGACCTATGCCATACCAATTCAAACATTCAAGCTATTATTTGGAAAAAACATGATTTGCCAAAGCTACCATCATGATTCACCGTATGTGCTCGTAGAACTCTGAAGCCTCTACCACCTCTTAACTGTAGGTGAAAAGCACCCAACCAATAATAGAAAACTGTAGCTCCGTGTCACTAGTACTTAAATCAAACAAGTAACAAGGCTAGCAGCCGACAGCATGCGGCGGCATTGACATGAGTAAGCAAGATGAGGCAGGCACGAAATCACAAATGAGAATGAATTTTCAAATTAATGCTTGCTCCTGGTAGGGAGAGGGATGGGAGGGAAGGTATTGAGGAGAAGTAGGAGGGGAGACTGAGTCTGCTCAAGCATTGGCCTTCGCGCCATAGGGAACGGCCAGAAAAAACTAGAAAGCAGACAACAACACAGTCGCAAACATTTTTGTGGTGCGCTCTGATAAGTTAACCATAAAACAGAATACAACATATTTGTTATTTATTTGTAACGGTCAGAACAGTAAATAGACTTACCTAAAATTTGGTCTTAAGTCACCCCCAAAGGTCAAAGTCACCCTATCTTAAGGTAGCTAAAATGTGCTGTTTCGGTAGCTGGTACGAGTTATAACCTTTTAGCTATCTTAGGTGGACCTCTCATTTAAAGTAAAATGAAATTATGCAGAGAAGGCAAGAGCTCTTTGGCAGTATTTAATGATTCTAATTGGGGAAATGAGATGAATGACAGTTGAAGTTATTTCACATTCGAAAGTGTACATTTTTTAGAAACACAAAAAGGTGTAAATGATGTCTGAGCAGGCACTTACTTTCCTGTGCATGTAATGTTAAGAAGGTTGTAGAAGAGTGCGTGGTTACTGAGTGGCGGTGGTTGTGTGGCTGGACAGACTACTGCTTGCTGGATGGCTGCTCGTTACTGCCAGTCCTGGCCCTCGGACTGGAGCCCGGAGACAGAGTGTTGGACATGTGTGGTGCTCCGGGGGGCAAGTCGCTCATCATGATGCAGTCTCTGTATCCAGGTACTCACTTCAGTCTCGCATGGCCATAGGTATGACATTAATATTGGGCTCTTCACTCAACCATTTATGTGGAAGTAAATAGTTCAATTATTGAAAAATTGGGAATGGTGGAACATGTGGGGGAACTTCAAACATTTTTTATTTTAACGTCTCCACAAATTAATAATATAGCTGGTAATTGTCCTGTTGAAATTAAGAAAATTTCCATTTGTGTTTGTTTAAGTTTTTGAAAAGCAGTCTTGGATGGAGAGATTTGGGCAGATCTTAACATCGAGGTCTCGAGAGAAGCGTACTTGAGACATAAATGTCTTAAGTTTTCCACATGTTAAACGAAAAACCTTAGGCTATGGTGGTATTATTTTACATTTTTAGTTTGTTTTTATATTATGTTTGTTTCTTTACATATAAATAAGGGATGGGAAATTTGATTCTTCGATACCCTGATACCCATCAATTCTACAATTTGATTTGAGAATCTAAAAATTAAGTTGATTCTTTGCAATCTCGATTAGTAACAGTGTCAATATAACTTATTTTACCCCAGATAAACAAACGAGGCAGTGTTCCAATTTGTTTCTAATTTAATTTCTCTTAATTTGTGTCTAGCATTTTGTATGGTTTAGTCAAAACAATACGTTTAACTGCCTACCATGCAATGCTGTATTATTTAGGATTTATCATTATTTCAAAATTAAAAACTGATATTTGCGGGGATTTGGTAGTTTGTTTGTCAACTTCGAAGTTTACAAAATGCAAATTACGAAAATACGTCGTAGGTTTTGTAGACAAACAAGTCAGATGACCATTTTGTTAACAAATGTGCCAATTGGAACATGGCCTCGTGATAGTGGCAAAGGAATGAGTGAGTTATTATGCAGAATTTAAATTGATGGTTGTGGAATATGCACGTGAACATGGGAAAAATGCAGGTGGCCGACAATTTGGCGTCGACGATAAAAATGTACGGTATTGGTGCGGGGAAAAAATACGCTGTAAAAATTGCTCAAGAAAAGTGCTTTGCAAGGCAAAATGTGTAAATAACGGGAACTGGAATAATAGCCATTTCATCATGTGCGCACCACTGGATATAATGGATTTTCTGTCACCACAAAAATGTCTTGTGTTTTAAGTCAGAAAAATTGCATCTAACAAAAACATTCCCGCAACAGAATTTAAGGTGGGTGTTTGTCTGCAATCAGATAACACAATTCTTAGCAGCTGTTCATTAGCACGTACTCCCAGGTATATTCCCAAACAATGCAGGACCTTAGATGTAATTTTATCATGGTCAGAAAAGTTTTTACACTTTACCTATCCCCCCCAAAGTTTCATGTATAGGCAGCACCCCATAGTTTCACATGAAATATACAATTTCCAATGATTGATTCAAAGAAGTTTAAGTAAAAACACTGATCCGTAGGTAAATTTATATTCGTGTTTACTTTAGGGGCAAATAATCATGTTGCATTTTACTATTAGCTTTGCCCAATATTGAAACTTTTGGCTGTGTGTCTACACAAATACACAGTGGCGAGCGGACAACAGCAAGCACACAACCTAGTACAGTCGAGTGCCGGTGCCGGACTGGACTGTACAGCACTGCGCCACGCCAGGCAAGCTGTGCGGCATTGCTAAGTCTGCGTGCTGGCGGCAGCGATGTTGCCATGTTTACAGACAAGGCGTAAAGCTTCTTACACAATAGAAAACTTTAGCATTTGCCTTTACGTTTCCTTTCCTCTGACGAAACCACCAATACACAATACAATTGTAAAGTCAGAAGTTAGACAATTGAACATCGGTTCTGCCAGCTTAGTAAAAATGTGTATCTTGTTATATAAATCATTATTATATTATCTAGGAATGCATTTTACATGAAATTTATAAATATAGGCTTAAAATTTATATTAAAAGTTCATTTCAATACAAAAAACTAATTTGTTTACTTTATTAAAATATACCAATTCATATATTTCCTCTTCACATATTTGTTTGCCATTCATTTAATTTAAGATGAACTTTGTTTAATATACCGAGGTTAAAATAGCCCCACAATAAAATAATGCACTTTCCACATAACCTCTGATAGATACTCGTTAAAATGGCTGCTCGACTTTGACTTTAAAATTCAACTTTCAAAATTGTAAAGTGTGCTTTACTTTACCTTTGACGCTCCATTGTGTCAAGCTCCATAAGAAACAACATGTCGGAAAGCAAATGTAAAGTTAAATGGTAAAGTCGAATGTTAAATTTTTCAATTGTGTAAGGGCCTTGACCACAAAGTTTACGGACGGAATTCAACACCTTTTCTTAAATTTTTTAATGTGCTCATTTCTTCTTGCGTTGTTTTTGAAGAAAACTGCTGAGTACTGATATTTAAGCTATCATTATAACGAAAATAAGCCGACACTGCATTGTTATTACCAACTTCTTTTCCCACTGGGTATATGGACAATTGATGGTGCAGATTAAAGTTATCGTTATTGCGGACTTTTTGTTATAAAGTATATTCGTTACATCTGACTTTCACTGTAGAATAATTTTGACTATCATTTGTAAATCTTAGGAATTGAGAATCGGAAAAGAATCCAGAATCGACAGAGAATCGATAATCGGGTATCTGCATCGAAAAATTGGAATCGTCCCACCTCTAGCTATATGCCCATAAAATATAGCTACCTGCTTTCCATAGAAAGATGCACTGTGTCACAGCATATATTGAAGTAAAAATAACTACTTTAGAAAAAATTTGGTGGGATGTAAGTCTGTGGATATTTCAGCTCAGTATTAGTTATGTACATTTTAGTTGGTTTGTTTTATAATTTATCAATTACATAATTGACAATGGTCAGATTTTCATTATTATCCAACTTGAATCTTGTGTCTTTAATATCCCATAAAGTTTTGATAAAAAAAAGTGATCTTCAAAAATAAATTGGACAGAAACAAACCAATAATTTTTCTGTCACGCTTAACCGATGCTTCTGAAACATCCAACAGTTGTTACGTTTAGTTGCATCAGGAAATTTTGGAAGATGTATTAGCTCATATAAACCATTGGGAATGATTTATTGGATTCTGTGTAGTTCTGTAACAATATGAAAGACCAGAATTAATGTCATTCCTTCCTGTGTGTAACTCCTAACCATTTTCGTTGAGACACTGTACTCAACTTGTGAACATGCCATGAAAGTATCTTGTCACTGGTGCATTTTCCTGTTTTTTCTTTCTTTCTTTCTGTTTCATACAGACTACATTTTTTACGTTTTTTTTTTTACACTTTGAATAGCAGTGCTACAAGTGTGTGCTGTTACTTTCAGAGCTGCTGGTATGCAATGATGTGCAAGAGTCTCGTGTTAACAGGATCCACTCTATGTTCAGCCAGTATGTGTACGACATGCACAAGTGGCAGGACAGATTGAGAATCACTCACCAAGATGGCAGGAGCATCGACGAGAAAGACATTTACAATAAGGTGCGTAGCCATGGCTTCTCTTCCGTACTTGTCTCACTGGTTTGAACTGTCATGCAAAAGTTTTTACTGTACTGTATTTAATTTTGTGGGATATAGAAATGTGTATAAAGATCATCTCCATAATACTGCTCAAGTATTTTGTTTAATATTTTGACCTGTTGAGTTTTGATAGCCCAATATTAGGTTTCTAATTTTATTTGTTTGTGAAAATAAAAAAAAAATCATTGACAATACTTGGTGTTGTTTTAGATACTTGTAGATGTGCCGTGCACTACAGACCGCCACGTCCTGCATGAAAATGACAATAATATATTCAAGCCAACAAGAATCAAGGAAAGGTTACGGCTGCCCGAGACACAAGCAGACCTGTTGTGGTAAATAGTTACCAGTTATTTTGTTGGCTCAGTGGTGGACATGTTGTGGTGCAAGGAGATCCCTGCATATACTGTGAAGCATAACACATTCCAGCATCTCTAGAATAAGCTCTCTACCTACGGCTGCATCCATCTTGGAACACACAAAATCCTTATGAGACAGTCATTCTATTCTTATAACGGTAATTGAAGTGGGACACATGCCTACAGGGTATATTGGAAAGCCCCAACTGGTACTACAGAAACGTGATCGTATATTTTACTGTGCGGTGTCACGCTCCCTGAAGCCGTCATGTTGCCCTCCCCCTCCCCACCCCTCCCCCGAAGGCTGCTCTTGCTATTCAAACACTGCGTCTCCAGGATGGCTGCGTTATATCACAATCCTGCCACTGGATAGCAGCACACAGCCCACTGGAGCATCACAGCCTCCATGAGCGTGCAGCCAAGGCAAAGATATGTTAATGCATCTGCTTTCAAGCAGATAAGGTATCCAGGCGCTCATGCATGACATCAGAAAGACCAACCCTCTGAAGAGATGGGGCCAGCACCGCCCCTTCACCCTTCTGAGGTTCTACAAGCTGGAAACTTAAGTATATAAGGACGTCCAGGACTGGCCTCGGGGCAGTTTGCTGCACCTTTTCCGCTGTAAAAGGCCACAGAATATGACAGTCACCAAGGGTAAGTACTCACCCCCTATCTCCTGTTGTAAGATGCCAGAGCTATCTAACAGGGCAAGCGAGTAATAGATCCCTTCATCCGCATCGGTAAGCCAGTGTCTTCAAGAGGGTCCTCGACGGTCAGCAGCCACCAGCAGCTCTGGAGAACCGCCGGCAACCAGAGGGTCTTCCACTTCTGCAACCTCCAGCTCCAGAGGACTTCGGACACCGACATCACCAGAGGGTCCTGCCAACGCTGCTTTAGTCAACCCTTTCCTTCCTTGGTAACCTCACTTCAGGTCTTCCTTGGATCACGACGACGACGTTTTCTCTGGGTGCTAGCCACACCACTTCTTCATCACCCTTCTGGTGTTGAACCCCCAACGTAAGGTTCTTTTAGAACAGCTTCTAATTAGATAATCTTAAATTGTAATTGAGGCTTTGGTTTTTATATATTAATTCATGTCTTATTATTAAACTCACAATCTCAGTTATATTATTATTCACTTGCCTTCAGATTGCCTTCTCCTGACTATCGAAACGTCTTTCGATTTTAATTGCATTAAGTAAATATTGTTAGGAGAGAGAGTCCCCAGTTTGTCATTTACACTTTTGAATAAATCACTTCATAATTATTTAAATTCTTATTCCTATTATATAATTTTTTGAACCGTACTAACTTACCCCCTTACGGCTATGTGAAATATTCATACCTTTTATTAATTCATGCCAGAGTAAATTATTATATTACCGAATAGCCAGTGTCTCATGTATGTAGCCACTAAGGCAGGCTCACACACCTTCCTCTTGTGGAACTAAGCACTCAAAGTATCTCCCTACTCTGCCTTCCACTGTAAAAGGCAGGGTGTGAGAGAGAGCGCTGTTTTGACCACTGGACCCACAGTGGAATGACCACTGAATAACTATGACAATGCCTACAGTCTGACTATTCCCCCTTCCACTGTAAAAGGTCAGGTAAGAAATAGCAGATCATGCGGACCCTTTAGCAGGCCAGTGTGTTCAGTCACTCATTGCAGGGACATGAGATACACCTGCTTCTTTCTTATCAATCTACTTACGGCATACTCATGCCATACCGCAAGAAAGGCGGTATCAAATTTAAGAGAAGATTGGACGTTGAGAACATCTCGAATAATCTAGTGGAATTAGTGGCAAATCAATTAGACAAACCAGTACATTTATTTGCACCTCCAACCAGACTACGTAAAGGACCACACATAATCCACTTAACCATAGTCAAATACCAAGAGGTCATTTTAGGTCTCTATCCAACGTGGTTGAAACAACCACCCCAAAACTTACCTTCCTACAACTTTGAAGAGTTCTTCAGCACTATTCCACTACAACTAACACCGTCTGCTGTCCATCCGCCGCCGACCACCACCAGCCAGGCTACGAGGAGAGGAGCAACTCGGCCTGGTAGTTCCACGGTAATACATTGGAACCCAATCATACTTACCACCAGATTTTGTACCTGTCTAGAAACCTACTAAGCCCACGTTATATAACGGCTATGCCCCATCATGTAAATAATCTTCTTTTAGAGTTTTACATTTTTAAAATGTCCTTCATGATACTGGCATCACATTGATCGATGTCCTCTGTGATTAAGACACAGACCACGCACACACTTACCTCCAGCTACAGATTCTGATTGACCCTCAAAGTCCTGGGTTTGAATCCCAGAGAAAACACTAAAAATCCCCTACTGAGCAGCCCCTGTCCCAATGTGTGGCAGATTCCACAATCAGCAGGCACCCATGATAATGCGCATACAGTAACCATTGGGCTTTTCTCTCAACTATGTCTTACGTCAATCTTTTATGTTATGTGTAAAGTGTTTTGTGTAGTGATTGCATTAATACTTCCGCAACTAAGAGGAGTCTGTACGTGACAACTGTCGCACAAGAAGTTTTTTTTCTTAAACTGTACTCGTATTAAGGTTGTGAGAAGGCTGCTAGGTTACTAAAAGTATATTAAAACACAGGAATTCAAGTACTACAGTGTGAGTACTTGAATTCCTGTCCTTTTATATATTTTTGTACTCTTATAACAATAATTTATTCATTGTATTGAGGTGTGATGCTTTCTGACGTTAATTAAACGACTTCGCCTCATCAGCCACTTAATATTATGTCACCCTAGGAGGGGTCAACACAAAGATGTACAACCATCAATGCCTACTGGATCATCCTGTGTTGTGGGGGTGATTACAGACACATGGAACTGTACCATCTGCCCATTGCCAGAAAGCAAGCCAGCCAGGTCTTGCCAGAGGCTCTGCACCAGTTAGTTTGCAGCAGTCTGCAAAAACCCCTCTCTTGCCTGTCTTTCTGGCACGGCAACCACCACTGCCCTATGGTAGTGGCTCTAGCAAGTCCCTTCTGGACAACGGTGTTAGTATAGTTAAAGAGAGTTGTTTTCATAGCCACCTAGCTGAAACTATCTTGTTTTGCTTAAAACCAAGTCACCTTTACCTGGCAACTGTAGATTACTTCCGGTGAACTTTTAATAGTTAGGAGGTTGTAGGGGCCACCGGATTTATTCTTACTGGAACAAACATGTGTTTCTACTAACCACCGCGTTATCATTTCTAAGGGTAATTGTGTTCAAACCTATGTAGACACCATGTCCGTCAAGGTTACACAGGAGACCACAAACTTTTCTAAACCCAGTACAAACCTAGTGTAGGACTGCGGGCTCTCCTCAAGGACGCACTTAGGTCATATACATACAAGCTCGATGGCCACATGTTCTGTGCACCCCGGAGTACAGAAAGGCAGAGACCTAACCTTTAAACAGACAATCCAAAGGGTCAATCAGCCCAGGTTGTACTCCGTCCACTGCACTGAACTGTGCCGGACATGAGAGGAGCAAAGGGTGCCGCTTTGGTTTATCCAGCTTCAGCATTTTAAGTACACCTAGCTAGGGACTTTGTCGCATACTTACCCCTTACGAGGCAGGTAATAGTTCCTGCCTATATGCCGTATACCTGGAGGAGTGGTACTCAATGGCTAGCCAGAACTCCAGCTACGACCTAAAACCAGCCAGAGTTGCTACCCAATGCCATCTGTACTCTGCAGCCTTACCCTACGGGAACAAGCTCAAGCCGCCCGACAGCTGGATAGGCCTAACCTCCCAGCTCCTTCCCCTTCCTTGTTTACAGCCCCTGTGAAGACTGCTGGGTGCCCGCATCCAATTGTTGCTGCCTTCCTGCGGAACGAGGAGGTTCCCTACGGCCTGGCCAACCTGTGGTTCGGAGGCTATTGTCACACCAGTCTCTTTCGGGCCACCACCGGCAACAGCAGCCTCAGTTCGACCACCGCCCCGGATCCCCTGTGCAGCAGCCGCAGCCATCCAACATTGCCGCAGCTCAAGCAGCAGCAGGCCAGGACCACCAGTTGGGCAAGTAAGCCAGTGGCAGTGTCAGCCACTTCGCCGGACGGTAAAACCGACCCCTGACTTTGTGCCAACCCGACAAGCCATGTGTCCAGTACTGTACACTGGCCATGCTTCCAGGGCACCAGCATTAAAGCCAGAAATCAACCCTGCGTCTGACCTAACGTGATCAAAACGTTCCTGACCGTGATGTAGCCTTACAGCCTCCAGAACACGTCACGTGTCAATCTTTAACAAACATATGCTAGATGTGCATTTTATAATTGTGTAGTATGTTTTCATTGAGAGTAGAGTGTCAAAATATGTCATGCTTGTGGGTTTTGTGGGCAACTGAGTGTGTTATACATTAATGCAGCTCTGGCAAATGTTTCAGTGACCCACCATGTTAGACTTAAATGTAGTATATAGCGGTGATTTAACAGTAGGATCTTAATGCTGGAAGTTATATGAGTTTACTTTATTTCCATATTCTAGTTTCTGAGCACGTAACTTAGTATTTGCTCATGATGGTGGTTGTGATGGCAGTAGTAATCACATTAGTGTATTTATCAATTATAAGCATGTTTAAAAAATCAAGGTGAATATTTTATTTAGTATCAATAAATATTACTGAACTGTTTGAAGTTCTGAATAACTGCATTCTCTTCACTAGTCTCAGTTATGATGTCGAAATATAAGCAAGGGCATCATCAAGGTATGAGAACTGCACTAAGCTGCTACTGGTGGCTTCAGATTCTACCTACCAGGTGCTGGAACTGCATTGCAGAGTGTTTCAAATACTGTACGTGCATATTTTTCTACGAAGCTTTTAAGCGTGTCTACAATGTTCTGGTCTACGAAAAGAACACACACTTCAGACAAGGGATACTGAGTGCTTTCAAGATGTCACGCGCATTAGAAACACCATCTCAGAGTACTCCAATTGGTTAAACACAGCTTTTTTCGATATATATCTCAAAATGTACGCATCAGATGTATAGAAAACTACTCAAGGGCCCTGCATTGAACATTCCTGCAGACTTTCCACCAATAAAATAATAGAGCCACCGGTAAAGTCCAATAGATACATGCAACATGACAAGAACACTGCATGCAAGTTCAGTCTTGCGCTTAGCGGCGATGGCGCACTTGATGCACGTGACAGTGCCACCCTTATCGCACGCGTGCCTCTCTGCCTTGAATGCGGAGAAAAGCTGTGGGCAGGCGAGAGCCTTAATAACCAGTTCAGTAGATGAACAGATTCAGTTGAACAGTCATCTTGGCTTCTCACTGCTGTACATTTCTTTACGCTAATAGAATTCAGAACTGAAGTATGGAAGTACTATGGTTCAGATCTTGTAACATTTCAGTAGAATTAGAAAGGCTGAAATTGTGTTCCTTTTTTATTTATTCATTCTTCTCAAACAACTTAGACAAATAATTCTTTCATCTTCTTGAAACAAAATAAATAAACATCATTCGTTTTACAATTTCAGTAATTAAACTTTAAAACATCTTGGTGCAATTGTAATATTTACACAAACATATGATTAATAATTTTTATCAAATTTTTCTTCATCACCCACACACATCTGTTCTCAGGAAAAAAGCTAGATTCAAACTTTGTCATTTCTCTTGTTACTTGCACTGTGATTGACTGTCATCTGACCATGCCACACTACTCATTCAATCAGCAATGGCGAGACTAGAGCAAATTAGGACACTTTTCTTTAATTTCATGTGATTTACAAATTTCATTACTTACTACCCTCTAAGGACCGAATGAACAATAACTTCTAAACCTCTATCTGAAAATTAAAAAATACAATACTTGATACCCTCTAAGGACAAAATGAATAATAACAATAACAATAGCCATAATCTCTAAATTGCCTCTACAACAATTAAACTCATAACATAACCAAAATTACCTTGCACGTTGTTTAAATCATATGTTAAATCTTAAATTGAAATTTATCTTAATTAATCGTCACCACAATCAAACAATCTGAAACCAAAGACAAATATAATACCTGGAAAACCACAGCATTACAATCTCTCATGAGACAAGTCAGATTCCACAAATGTAGAAGCTTTGCCAGAGTGGTTAACACATGACCAGTATTGTTTGTTTTATAGTCCAATTTTTTGTTCTTAATCGTACATTCAACATGATGGTTTTCCTGTGTGAACTTCAGCACATACGTATATCTGTGCATATAGGCTGGACATTTTTACAAAGAAAATGACCCATAATACATTTTAATGTTTTAAGTCTTTAAGGAAGGAAGAAAGGGAAGGGGGAAAAAAAAAAACACTTTTGCAGTTATTTGTTCACTTGCTTTTATAAATAAAATAACCATCACGCGCATGTAAAATGCAAACATGTTAGAACTCGTCCATAAATGTCATACATGAGAAAATAATTTCTCTGCTGTACAAGAGAAAGATATCTTATGTAATTTGCACGCCCACCACGGCTCTACAAGTACACATTGATAAGATGCCATTTTGTGTAACACGTTGCTGTAGTTTTGCTTTCTCAAGTCATGTTACCATCTGTGGAATAGTAATTGTACAATGTATATTCGTGAACATTGCAACATAACACAGATTTTCTGTCACAAATGTTTTGTTGGGGAGAAATTACGTCAGAATTTATTACGTTTGTATGGAATCGTGACTTAACAATATTTACAGCAATACAAAAATTCAGTGCAACCTGTACTTGAAATATTATCTATCCATAATTTTTCATCAAAAAATCCTGTACATGCCAAAATACGGTATTTATTTTATATAAATGAATTAGTTGATTAAATGTTATTTTCTGTAAGAGTTTTGTGAGGCATAAGTGTGTTTCTTGGCATGCTGTGTAAATGCTCTTCCAGTGTGACCTAGTGTGTTCTTGTTGTAGTAATGCGTTGAAGCTGGTATGTCCTGGAGGAACAGTTGTCTACTCAACTTGTTCACTGTCACCGATACAGAATGATGGTGTCGTGCACATGGCTTTGCGCAGACTCTGGCAGGAAACTAACTTGGAGATGGTTGTCAGGTATGTGTTGTCAGATAATTATGACTCCTGTGTGAAAGAGTGTGTGTGTGTTTCATTTACATACTAGCTGTTTTTTTTAAATTTTTATTTATTGTTTGCAGTGACTTAGGACCAGCTTTGCAGCAGACACAGGTGTTGTTCAAATTTGGGAAGAATATAGGATTGAAGTACGGACACCTGGTGCTGCCGTTTATACCAGCAAACTTTGGACCAATGTATTTTTGTAAAATAGTTAGAATGAAGTAAAATTATTTTTAAATTGTTAAGTTTTTGTTTTAATTGTACAAAGATAAAATCATAAAAATTAAGACTTGTTTCATACACAAAACAACGAAATGCTTTAATGTAAACATGCAATAAGCTATGTACGTACCCTCAGAAATAGGTAATAAATGTTCAAATGTACAAAGTACCCTCTTCAAATAGACACATTTACAATTCGAGTCTTTCCAACACTCTTTGCAGATGGCCTAGGTGCTCCTCCCAACTGTTGGAATATATTATTTCATCGTCGAGATAGGCGAAGCAGAACTCGCTGATGTAACCTGTTAATTCTTCAGCAGACATTAATCGTTGAAATGTTGCTGGGGCGTTTTTAAAGCTGAATGGTATTACTCGAAATTGAAGTGTTTTGCCCTCAGGTATTGTAAAGGCAGTATAATTGCGACTGTCTGGGTGGACTGCAATCTGCCAATATCCAGACTCCATGTCGAGAGTACTGAATATTTTGGTCTTGCCAATGTCTCGTAATATATCAGACAAGCCTATAGCTGGGGGAGCGATTGGATGGGTAACTTCATTTAGAGATTTGTAGTTTACGCAAATTCCCAATTTTCCATCTTTTTTAGGCACAAGGACCACATGTGAGTTATATGGGGAATTTGATGACTCCACGATTTCTTGTTCCTTCATGTCGTTGACCTGCTACATAATGAGGTCACGATGGCAGGCTGACACTCTGTATGGTCGATTGTAAACCGGTACGTTGGTGGTTGGCCATATTTCGTGCTGTATAGAACATGTTTGTTGTAACAGTCCTCCTTGTACGAATGCTCTGGTGTGTTCATCTAGCACAGCTTTTAATTGGTAGAATTCTGGTTACAAGTTCGTGGTTAATGCACATGGGGTCAATGGACATTGGCGGGATGTCGTCTGGATTTTGATCCCAGTTTACTGTGATCCGATTGGTTTCTCCCAGATAAATTCTACATTGTCCATGATCTAGAATACATTGATTGTGGATGAGCCACAGACAGTCTAGTATTACTGATTCAGACAGGGTTGGGGACACAATAAATTCTGTCGGTGTAGAAATACTCTGTATTTTTATTGTCAAGGCAATTCTTCTGGTTACGGCTAGAGTGGAGTCGGGTTGCGCCATTTGCACTGTTCTGGTTTTCGGTCTTATTCTGGCAAGTTGGTATGGGGTTAACAAATTACTCCGGATAACATTTCCTGTGGCTGCTGAGTTTAGTAAGGCGAGCACCCTGTCGTTATTTACCCCCACTTGCTATCAGGAGTTGGTTTTTCAGTCACTCTTGCTGGGATAGTTGACGGCATTTTGTCAACTCGTTTGGGTGGAATGGCAGCTCCCTCCGGTTTCCGAGGGCAGTCCTTATTCCAGTGGTTCTCTGTGCAGAACCAGCATTTGGGTACGAATGCCATGCTGGTGGTTGGAGCATGTGCACTTTAAGTGATGCGCTCGGTTGTGTTCGTACCTAGGGAACTTTGTCTGATACTGGATTTTCGAGACTATCCTGTGCTGCAAAGTTTTGTTTTGCTTCTTGGGCTCGGTTAACCAGTTCATCCAAGGTGGTAGGTCTAGCGGTAAGGAGGACGTTCCTGAGACCAGGTAATAGCATCGGACTGATGGAGCGAACGGCTGTAGCTTCATCAACACTGGGGAACACGTATCTAAACATCTGTTCCTTCCTCCGTATGAAGATTCCCACTTCATTGTCAGGCACCTGAGTTTGGCTAAAAATTGAGTCAGTCTGGCCAACACCTCCTTGCCTATGAATTCCGCCGCGAACCTGGCACTGAACTGCTTCCAGTCAGTTAGGAATTCGCCATATCTATCCCTCCAAGTGAGGGCGACGCCCTTCAAATGTAGTTGGGCTCTGTTGACCCATTGTTTCAGTGGCAGGTCCGTTTCTCTGATTTCTTATTCACAATCTTGCGTGAATGCTACTGGGTCCTCATGGGGTTGCCTGCGAAGTGTGTTATTTGAATTTTGTCGTCTCTACCGGTTGCCGGGATGGCCTGGCGCCGTTCCGGTTGTATTTAGATCCGGGATGGCTAATATCTATTGGAATGAGAGATGTGCTTTCTTCTGCATCTGTTGCATTGGTAGGCCATCCTGGGTATAGAGACACACTCGTCGGGCCACCCTATACATAAATGATAGGGCTTGCTGCATGTCGTGCACCTGATATGATTTGTACCTCGGCCGGGACACGTGATTTCATCACGGATGCTTGTGGGTTGTTAACAATTAGTATAGGCTGTTCATGCTAAAGTGAGCACGTTTGTAGCTCTAGATACTTTTTTCTTTAAAACAATTCATATCCATCCACCACTTGTAAATGCAAACCCGGCCATACGAGTACTAAACATAGTGTATACATTCACCATACCCAAAATCAAAAGTCTGAGGCCACAATGAAATGTATTTATTGATTATTATGTGTGATGAAACAGCTACAAAAGTGCTCAGTTTACAGTGAATGGTCTATACAACGGTATTCTAATCCTTCTGTATCACGTGCCTCTGCAGACCAGCCTATGCAGACATAATGATATGGCTTAGCACAGTATGTGCATTCTATTCTCAGTGTGCCACTGCCTGTGCAGTTGGAATGGCTACACTGTACGTCGGGCTCATTGTCGAGGTTTTTGCCTGTGGCGGCATTGACGCTGAGTCGGACATATTCGAGGTTAAGGGCACCACGGGGTGTTTCGTGGACTCCTCGAAGTCCATTTAATTGCTCGGTTATGACCCTTTGTTCTCAGGGTATGGTTGGTCTAGTTGGTGCCGTTTCCTGCGCACAGCTACTTGACTGATGCCCCATGTAGGGCACCAGAAAATCTCTCGATGTGTGCCCGGTTAGACTGACAGGCACGTTAGTCAAGGATTTTTCTGCTAGACCAAAACTGGGGTGATTGGCTTGGGTTACAAGGCGGGAGGCGAGGAGTGTTGGTTACAACTTACTTATGGTGTCGTCTTGGGTGTTGTGGTTGATCCGGGTTTCACCCAGTAGTGGCGAACTCGATTCACTCTGAAGTCGCGATTCCAGTTGTAGGCTTCACTGCTCCAGAAGTTCGGAATTGCCCAGGCATACCCTGTCGTAGTATGGTTTACCAACTCTCTTAATACAGGGTGACACAAATGATGGATGTGCAAGCAAGGCGACAAATATATTACAAGTACCGGATCAGGCGCGACTGCTTGGTGTCTTAAGTTGGATGGCGCAGTCCCACTTCGCCTGCCTTTCCTCCGTAGGACGAGGTAATGCACTCAACTGTATGGCAGCACAGAACGCTGCATTTTGTTCCCTATGCTTTTTGCAGTGTCTCACCTGGTAGGGCATAGAGTCGCTGCTTAACATATATGGGGTGCACCCTAATGAAGAACAACCTTACAATGTATGTCTGGTTTTGGCTTGCTGATACAGGCTTGGTAATAGTCTCCACTGATCCCCCACGCTCTGTGGGCTGATCAGAGATGAGTAGCTGTGTGGGTCACCAATGCCTACACTGGATGTGCGTTCATACACGAACGAGCGGCAGAACTGAAGTCACAGTTACCCCAGCACTAACCATGCTGTGGTGTGAAGAAGTAACCTGAGTTTGTCGCCCCTCCTTGAATGAAGGGTGTTGCTAGTGGTTGTGGCTCCTCTGTTCCTCTCCGCCAGCACTAAACAGTTCTCTGACAGTTGGAAAGCAACATATGGCCGTCTAATGGGTGTGCGAGAAAACTGATGGGCTCCTGAAGGGTGCCCGTAGTGAAAGCTAATTTGGTTATATAAAAAGTCCCAGTTCCTGTCAGTGGTGCATATCGTAAACTGTTCTAGCAGGCGAACAGTAAGAATCTCTGTGAAAGAAACCGTTGAAGTATAGGAAACAAACTATGTTTATTGAGGAGTTAATAAACATACAACGCATGCTACCTCCTACCAAGCAGTAGAGTGCTGAAGGAAACTATGCTGGCCAAGTGTAGATGACCTGGTTTTAGGCTGTAAAGGGGAAAGTTAAATCTAGATGGAAAATTTTTTATGACATTCACAGTTTATTTGAACACTGCACTCATGAATGCTGGTAATTATGAATTACTTTGTTTTTACTCTACGTACGGTTACCACTATTTTATTCTGATTTTTAGGACAGATGTACCATCTATTGTATAAAATATGCAACCACATAGGGCCAAGAGAGACTGCAAGGTATCACCTAAGAGTGAAAGTAAACAACTTGGCAGCATTAGGCTTATGTTAGTCGCACACATTACAGATGCTATTTATTGTAAATTTACACCATAGCAGGAACATAAAAATTCTTGCACTTTGGTATCCTGAGGTTATGTTAACTGTTCAGCTTCTCTGTTGATTTCACAAATATTCATACCACACCAATAGCCTTGCGATATTACTTTGTCATGTCATTAGAAAATTGTAAACAAATTAAGAGCAGTTCTTGTAAGATTTTTTTACATTTATTTATTGTATGTAAAGGGGATTACACACACACTGTCATCCTTTCCTCTTCCCCCGATACCTAACCTATTGTGTGTTTGACACTAAAAGAAAGATAAATACAATTAAATGACAGTTCTAGATTGGAAATGCAGAATGCAATTTTAATATTATTTATATGTAAACACATCGGAAATATGCTGCAGAAATCTATAAAACACTCTGAATGTGATCCATATTTCTATGCACATTTCTTAACCTGACAATTATTTACACAACCCATTCACGGCAATATACACATTTATAACAAAAGAAAGACAAATAGGTCTACAACTCAATGGGGTTTGTAATATCTGTAAAATGTGAATTGAAATTGTAATATTATTTGTATAAGCATACACATCGGAAATATGCTGCAGATGTGTAAACAACACTCATAATTTTAACCATAATTGAAAGCACGTTTATTAAACTGACAATTATTTACACATACAACAGAACGACATTTTGTAAATATTTTAAAACTTGCGAGTTTTATAACCACAAAACGTACACGTTAATTTTCACACCTGAAATACAATATGGCGACTGTCGTAAGTATGTAGTATGCTCCACAAGTATACAATTTCAAATACTTACCAAGTATACTATCTGTGTGTACTGTACTGGGAATTTGAACAATGCTAGTATACACATGGTGGTGTCACTTCCGGAGACAAGTACCCTCAAGTATGAAATTTTTGAGAATTCAGAAACACCTATGTTATTGAGGAGTCAATAAACATGTGACGTGTGCTACCTCCTACCAAGCAGTAAATTGCTGAAGGAAACTACGCTGGCCAGGTGTAGGCGACCTGATTCTAGGTTGTAAAGGGGAAAGATAAATCTAGTCGGTAAAATATATATTACTACTAAACTGTTCTAGTAAAGGTGTCTAGAGGAGACAAAGTGGTATTAATTTGTGTTGGTGAGCATGTTCGCTGGTTTTCGGGTTGATTGATTGTCGATGGTGAAGTAGCCACTGGGGATGTACTCAAAGCTTAGAAGTTTTGCGTTTTCATAAACGCCCAATGAAACCGCTGGGGTTTTTTTTTTTTTTTTTTTTTTTTTTTTTTGCATTAATTGTAAAAACAAAATTTGAGGCACTTGACAGGTTTGCAGACATTATTTATGACTTCCATTGGTGAAATTCGCTGTATTCGGAAACTCGGCTACAAACTGCAATAAAAAGAAGTATAATTATTTTGCTAATGCAAATTGAACCCACTTCGCAATTACATACACACTCAAAAGTTCAAATTGATTTTTATCACTACAATCTCAGAATTTCTCAATCAAACACTTGAGTTCAGACGACAGATGACGGACTGGTTGTAGGGATGCTTGCACAAGCTCTTTTTCCTAATGCTATTATAATATTTTTATATGGGAAGAAGTAATAAGACAAAGTAAATATGTGCTACAGTGGAAAATAATGCTCAACTAATTTCTTTTAAATTCACCTTTTTCGGTGGAACATCTCCTTGACATGCCACGGCACTTCAACGAAGAAATTCAAGCCATATTGAAAATGGTGCAAACATTTCTTATTACCGCAATGTGAGAATATTTTTCCAAATTTCCAAACTGCTATTTGCAATTGCAAAATTTATAAAATACAGTCACTAATCGAAATATAATCGAATGGAAATAATTGATCTAGTTATTAATCTGAAGGGTATTAACCGATTACAAATAATCGATTAGTTTATCAACATAATCGATTACTTTACTGATCAAATCGTAATCGAGCATCCCTCCAGAGGGGACGTGGCCGCTCCCGCCATCGAATATGAGTTGGGAAGGTTGTTAATACCAACTTTGTCAATCTACCTGCGTTCACTCGCGCTGACGTCATCCAAGCGGGAATCTTTTAATGTTGCATCGTCACGCTAGATGGCATGCCGGTCGCGTACGCGATGGTGGTCGCCGCAAACTCGGCCAGTTTTGTTCGTTGTTTTTTCTCTGTAGTGTGTAACACGTGTGTCGAAACTGTTGATGGTTTCGTCGCATACACTACCCTGCGCGTACTTCAGCTGGCAGTTGCGATGTTGTGGTTCGTTAAGAACGAAACCAAGTGCTGATAATTATAAGTCATTCTCGTTTTGCTGTGATGTTTTGCTACTTCCTAGTAGATGACCTTGAACTCACATATGTTGGTACATCACTTCGTCGACAAAAACGTGGTTGCATCGGCAAAACAATACAGCCTAGCAATCCGTGTTATCCCTGACGAGATAACTGCGAGGAGGGGAGAAGGTATGTCAACGTTAAAAAATAATGACATTTTACGAAAAGCTAGCAAAATTAATACGCTTAAGCTTAATTAAATTATTCAAAACAGCTACGACAGGGTAATCTTATAGATCTTAACTTAGCTGCGATTAGCAAATTTTATTATTGTATGCACGCGCGTGCATTGGTATTTCAAAATGATGTTAACCTGCAATATTTGCACGCAGGTATTATTAGAATTGTACTTATTAATAAGTGAATTAATACACACACACACACACACATATATATATATATATATATATATATATATATATATATATATATATATATATATATATATATATATATATATATATATATATATATATATATATATATATATATATATATAGAGAGAGAGAGAGAGAGAGAGCGCCTACACACACATATGACAGGAGTTAATATTCGCTGCGTACAAGGCGGTCGCCTAGTTACGCAAAACACGATGAAGCGTTATATAATGCCGGTCGAAACCCACAGGCATTATATAATCGGCATCGCTCCTACGCGCAAGGCCTGATTCAGTGGGTGCGATTATTTTCCAAATCCAAGTTGAGTGTAGGCCTATGCCTTTCTCATAGTTTCGGTTGCATCCGGTAAGTTTTTGAGTTGAGAGATTTGAGCGGCTCTTTAACATCGACGCCTTGAGAGCCGATGAGAGTGAAATGAGGTGAGAGCGTAGTAGCGCCAGAATGACAGGGCAGGGAAATGGGAGATCCCCGAGAAAACCCGCCGAGCAGCGGCATCTTCCGGTACGATTCCCGCCTGCGAAAATCCGGGAGTTGCCCGCCTGGGGATTGCTCCTGGTTCGCCTTGGTGGGAGGCGAGCAGTCTAACCGCTCAATCACCACATTCTTTCAGTCACGGCAGTCTGAAAAATCAGTTTTGAACTATTTTGGAAGTTATGAAAGTGCCTCCAGTGTGTGTAATGTCTTGAAAGTACCACTTTGCCATCTTCTGGAAACTGCTTTATTTTCGTAGGGAAACATACTGGGGGCACGTTTAATGGTTTCGTAAAAAGAAATGCGTTTTATAAACACGCTGCAATGCATTACAATCGCTAATATACAGAATGTAAACGATAAGTGTTTACAACTGTACACAACAGTGTACAGGGCTAAGAGACGAGCAATTTGATGTAGGGTACTTGTGGTCCATAGGGTCGGGAAATTACCGTAAAAGCGCTTGATACATGCGTACTAAGCCACGTGCAGCGCGCCGCTGTGGGCCCGGCCTTAATCGACCTGCTGGTCAGCTGAAGCTAGTTCGTACAGAGGTCAAATCTAGCAGGAAACGTTTAGTAATTGCTTTTGTTTGAAACACATGTTGCAATTTCATGCATTCTTTCCTGATTTCTGTGACTTGTCTGTAGTATTGTGACAATGCAACATGTGTTTCAAAACAAAAGCAATTACTGAACGTTTCCTGCCCGAGCTGACCTCTGTACAAACTGGCTTCAGCTGACCAGCAGGTCGATTAAGGCCGGGCCCACAGCAGCGCGCTGCACGTGTTTTAGTACACATTTGCCAAGCGATTTACGGCTATTTCCCGACCCTATGGACCACAAGTGTCCTGCGTCAAATTGCTCGTCTCGGAGCCCTGCACGCTGTTATGTACAGTTGTAAACACGTATCGTTAACATCCTGTATATCGTGACGTGTTCTTCTACCGCCGCAACTTCCTTCACAACCTCAGCCTACCTACCACTATCCAGGAAGAAGACGGGAAAGCGAAGCAACATGTCACAAAACCTTTTAAAAACAGAGTCATTGATAGATGCTTTCTCTTGCTGACCAGAATGGGTGGGTGTACATACAATTGTACAAAACACGTTTTCGTTTTACATTAGTTTAATTTTGGTGCAATATCCTTTTCCTTCTGAAACTTTCTTTCAATATACGAAAATATAAAAAAACACCTTGGGTTTTTATATATACCAACATTTGGTTTCCAAAACCGTTCACTAGCAAAATACATTTATAATTCCAATAAATGCTCTTTTAAAAAAAGCATCCAGAATTTTCCAAAAAACCCACATTATTAACAAACATTATGTATTAAAAAAGAAGAAAAATTATTGAATCAATCGCCGAGGTCTTTAGTCTCTAGAAGAAGAGGACCCCAACCGCAATCCAACTTGATTACTTTTCCCAACACAAACACCTTTACACCAGTCCACAAACATCTGAGCCTGAGTGTATTGCCCCCACTGGTACACCCAGGGTGTAGTTAGTGTTCATGCATATCCACAACAAACACACAGTCATACAGGGGACCATGGTGGCTGAGCGGTTAGCCTGCTCGCCTCCCACCAAGGCGAACCGGGCTCAAACTCCGCCCGGGTCACCGGACTTTCGTATGTGGGAATCGTGCCGGACGATGCTATTGGTCGGCGGGCTTTCTCGCCGATCCCCCGTTCCTCCCGCCCCTTCATTCCGGCATTACTCCATACTCACCTCAATCACCCTCATCGACTCCGAGGACCTCGCTGTTAGGAGCCGCTCAAATCACTTCGCTTCACAGCCATACAAAGCAATAACATTTATACTCTATAATCCGCGACGTCCCTGATCATCAACTATGTCCGCAAAATCTAAGTCACAAATCCTTTGTTCGTAGTACCCAAACTTTAGAGGCTAAGTTCCATTACGGGCATCCAAACGCCAAATCCACTGTTCCCGCAAAACGAATATGAATTCCCCATGTGCTTCCGCCAGAAACGAAGTCCTTCTACTCTGCAGAAATATCCTTGCAGCATCTCCACACCTGCTGGTCCAAGTCCCGGAGATGGTGACAGTCTCCACCGCCCAGCCGATCCTCCCAGGCTCCAGGTGACGATTTTTTCCTACTCTACCTTATATCTAAGTGTTAGGGGGAAGGGAAGCCCGAAGATAGGGTGTGTCAGGGCTAACCCCGTACGCCTACAAGCGAAGGAAGTCATGCAAGGAGGCTTACATCACGGCGGAGAGGGATTGGGCAGCCATGGCCAGCAATTGGGGCCATGACTACCTCTTTAAGTGGCCTATAGCTAGGACTATAACTAAAAGAGCAAGGGGAAACCCGTCAAGAGAGACGTAAAATCCCTTGCGACATGAAACAATTAAAAATATGCATGCAGTAAACAGAAATGCTGCAGGAGACAAAGTGTTTGGAAACGTGCTCTTGTTAGTATGGGTGAAAATCTAGTAGAGAGGGGGCAGGCCCGGTGACGATCTCCCCGATTGTACGTATAGCTTGCGACCTCCAAGTCCCGCTACGCCACTGTGAGCTCCTTCACAGTTCTGTGAGTCCTCCGACATGCATGTTAGTATGTTAGTAAAGGCTGTTCACGGTAAAATGAGCACTTTTGAAAGCCCTGCTTAAAATCTACTTGTATACACGTTGCGAATTCTTCCTCCTTATGTAAAATTAACACAGGCAGTGAAAATGTGAAATTATAAGAAAAGTAAATATCTTACAAACATTCTCATTTTTACACTACGATACATAATAAAACAAAAAGCGAAAGAAATATTTTAAGTTATCACAAATGGTTACCTAACTCATTTCATTTGACATTAAGTTATAGAACTACTTACCATTCACCTTTACCAACTTTACAGTGCACATGTTACTCAGTGAGCCCGTTAAAATATATACAGGTAGGAGCAGGGAATTTTTTCTAAGGTTGATTTCAAAAGTGCTCATTTTATCGTGAACAGCCTATAGCTAAGACGGTCGGAGAATAGGATGCGTCTCAGGGCAAGCCCTTCACGCCTTAGGTCGGGTTTACTATGTCAAAATGGATGCATGCATCGCGGCTATAGCAAGGCTGCCTGGTGCCATGGCTGAAATTGCGATACACACGCCCCCGAAGGAAGAAGTGTGCAGGCACAGTGCGCAAATTGCACGCCTGGAACGAACACAGCTCAATCGCAGAATAGATAGCACATACCGCGTTTTCGAACATTCATCAATGGATCCACCAGTGGTGAATATCCTGGTGTACAGCGGTGCACACTGGCTGAGGGAATTTCCAAACATCAGGTTGTTCATATATATTTTGTGTTGCGAATGCAAATGGATAAATTCATATTTTCAGAATAACTTCATAACATAGGAAACCAATCAAGAGAAATATTTTGAACATACTCCATTACTACGCTATCTCGTCACAGAAAACTAAGTCTGAGAGAAGAAACAAACACGAAAAACGAGCCAAGAGTCGATATTATATATATATATATATATATATATATATATATATATATATATATATATATATATATATATATATATATATATATATATATATATATATATATATATATATATATATATATATATATATATATATATATATATATATATATACACACACACACACACACACACACACACACACACACACACACACACACACACACACACATACATAAAAGGTATAATAAATTCCACAAGGAATTTCGTCAGATTTGTAACGAAATAGAAAAACAAAAAATTAAATTACAGGACCAATTATTAAAATAATAAACTGGAGAAACCGCCGGAAGACGGGGGCAGATCTCAGGTTCCGAAACATCGCGCCAGTCTCGTGTGAAGCCTCTGTCACACTACGAAATTATTGCCTTCAACTATATGTGACGATAAAATTTGAGGACAAAATACGGCCAACGAATGTATCCTTCCAATAAATTTTATGAAATAATCTTGAACGTGTTTGAAAATGTGTCGCGTAGTCAAATTTTTTTATTGGGAGAATCTAATTTGAAATATTATTTGATAACATTTTCATGGTGAGATATTGATTTTGTTTTTCCATGCAGTCCATTACAGGAAGAAATGTAAGTAATATTGTAATTTATTTTCGTATCTTCACTAAATAAGAATTTTATTTATAAGATATGTTTCCTGCACAAAGAAATTTAATGCCTCTGAGTTCGTAATATTATGTGCAATATTCACTTAAAATAGCATTCATGCCCAGACAGCTCCAACGTAAATTAATTATCTTCATAACTTACTTCGTTTCCAGCAACTGTTCCTTATTTTAAGTTTATTGACGTAACATTTTTATCGTTTGCTCTGATTCTGATTGGCTAAGACCGTCAAAAATCAAATACATTTTTGAACCAGTAAAATTTTCAAATGTTTGATGGGAACTGAAGCCATCCAAATTTTTTTGGACAAATATGGCGGCGTTAATAACGTTTCGATGACGTCACAACTGCCCAATTTTATTCGACCAAACTTATTGGCGGCAGTTTGACGGAAAAATTTCACGGCGCGGCAGGGGCTTAAGAAAACCTACTGTGTTCTGCGACATCATCGTCGTCTCTTAACAGTCGTATGCGAAATCTTGTCTTCTTCTCAGTGTTCGCCCGTGCCGTTTTCGAATGACGGTAAGTGACTTCCGTGACGGCACTCGCACCGCATGTTTTAATGTCGCAGCGAGTGTGCGTGCTATCGCGAAGACAGCCCAGGCTTCACCGCTCACCAGGCTCGCATCACTGTTGACGCTGGCGAGGAACAATATCTCTGGTGGTGTATGGCATCGCTCTTAATTCGTACCTACGGCGGAATCCAACGGATGTCTCCCCAGCGAGAATCTTAGTTTCGAAAGCCTTACTGGTTAAGCATATGTATCGTATTAATGCCGCATTGAATTTACGCGTAGCAATTTTTCTTGAAAGTCGTCAGTACTGGGAAACGTAAGCGAGACCGATTATTTCGATCGTTTAGGCTGTTTTCGCATTAGATTGCAGTAGACATATGGCCAGTACAACAGAAACATATGTGTGCACTAACTCTTTTTGTCGTCGCAGTCTGATTGGTGGGGGAATGGGGGAGGGTGGAGGCGGTGGCTGAACGGTTAGACTGCCCCCCCCCCCCACCAAGGCGAACCTGATTCGATTCCCATGATTTTCGCAACTGGGAATCGTGCAGGACGATGCCGCTGGTCGGCGGGTTTTCTCGGGGATTTGCCCCTTTCCCCTCGGCCTTTGCATTCCAACGCTGCTCCATTCTCACCTCATTTCGCCCTCATCGGCTATCAAAACCTCGTTGTTAAGAGCCGCCCAAATCTCTCGACGTAACTCAACAGTCTGATTGGCTAATCCGCGTGGCTTCCGGTTGGCTGGGCCGCGGCTGGCAAGTGGTTTACCAGGCGCTGACTGGAGCTCCAGCATGTTGCCGCCATTTTGCTGGCGTGTGCGGCTGTCAACAGTGACGTCATGAGCAAGCGGCGCCTCCACCACGTACACAGTTGACATCTACCAGCCTTCGATGTCACTGCTATTATGAACATTACGAGCAAATACAAATCAAGGACGCATCTCGCAGCTTTACTTCATTACAATATTTATTCAGGATTCTATATTAAACCTTTCTCTGCTTTGTAAATATTCCATGTTTAGTTGCGCACCTGGGCACGTATTGTGCCCGTTTATAAAACCGGACCTGGTGCGTCTTGTCACGAGTTGTGATCAGGCCTTAGCTGAACGGCCTGCCTGATCACACCTTCACATTAGTATGCAGGACACGGGCCGTGATTGTTGAAATTGGTTATGAAATCGAAAATCACAGAAACCACCGGTCAGTAAATGACGACAACGCAGCCAATATAGTGCAGCGTAACCCGTGGGCGGTGTCTTTTGTCGTCGGGCCATTGGAAGGAGAAGACCACTGAAGATGGGTTTGTCCGGCCGTCGATTTCCGCCATCTTAATCAGCCTCCGGAATCATGAACAAAGTAGGGACTCTCCAATTAGACTTTACTCAGAACGTGGCTGGTTAAATCTTTATAATTTAATATAAATTAATGTTTCAGTATCAGTATAATTGTATAGCACCCCCCCCCCCTCCCGCATATCCAATCATGTTTATATTGAAATAATATTGTACAACCTTAATCTTAAATATACCCCTTACATAACCCTTATCAATAACTTGCTACGCCCCTGTAGTCACATTTAAACTATAGCCCCTGTTAGCAAAAACTTGCCCTCTATACAGTTATGAATCTTCGTGTGAGGAGTTAGAATCTATTTATTCACAAGAGACCGTAATTCGCGGTATAAGCACCTGTTTCATTTCTGTGTAGACTTTTCACAGTAAAGCGAACACGTTTGAAGTTCGAAAAAAAAAAAAAAAAAAAATCCTCTGCCCGTAACTTCCTGTATAATAATATACAGTGCCATGACGTAATGGCGAATCTAATCAAGCTTCACGAAAAGTACACTGTAATGTAACATAACTTCAATTTATACTAATGTTAAATGCATTGAAGTGTATCCCTGTTTATGCATGAACAAAAATTTGGTAAAATACATAAATTTAAATGTGGTGTATAAAATTTAACATATAAATAAAATTAATTAATTAACATCATAATTTGAGTAGAATATGAATTTTAAATCAATGTGGTACGTAAATGAATAAATTATAAGCATTTTGCTTTAAAATCCATTAAGGTTTTTTAAATTTTTTTTAACAGAAGAGACTTTATACCTTGGGGACCTTATAACTAAGTCTAGCAAAACGTCTTAAATTTACGATGCATTATATGTGGAAGCTAAAGCAGTCATTACCTAAAAAACTGACCATCACGACCAAATTATACCCTTGTGGATCAGTCGGCAACGTATTTTCTTCGGTAAGGGTAATTTTGAAATGTATCGTCAAACTGTAGAACATAATAGAAAATCCATTTTTTTTTTTACAAAAAAATTCGACATATGTAGTTTCTGAAAATGAATCCTTTTTTACACCCCAAAACTTTCGTCGACTCTCCACATCAATTTTTTGTCAACGAAATTACTGAAGGTATTGACAAAACATCGATTTGATACATCTCTGCACACTGCTTATCAAAACTAACATAGGAAAGGCTGCCAAAAGACAATTTGAGAATTTTGAACCATAGACTAAAAATGAGGTAGACCGCTTATTCGTCTCCTACGAATGCAGGTACACAATATTTGCCTACTTCAAAGGAACACAACTGTTTAAGTCACATGGTCTACAATGATGAACGTGCCGTATGTATTTCTTTATATCTTAATTTTTAAATGACGATCACTTTTATATTAATTAAATACTTTTACCAATTTTAATTTAATCAAAATGCATTATAAATTGTTTAGATGGTGTATACAGTTTTCTAACCTAAAAACCAAACCATGCCGTTTTCGCTAGACGTGTTGGCAGAAAAGCAGTCCAATGTTGGGACACGGAGATAGATTGTGCGCGGCCAGCGAGATCGGTCTCCATATTTTGTCTATGTTTTCAACGGTATAGGCCATTTCACACGATCAAATATTTATTCAGTTACTTTAATTCAATTTGTTGAACTAAAAAAATCACTTCACTTGGCTTTCAATAAATTGCATTCAATAAGCTAAGTCTCCACATGGAAATTTATCACAAACTTTTTTAAGAAACAATTTAAAAAAATATCAAAAGTAAATATTTAGAAATATCTACGACTCATCCACAACACAAAAATTATTGGTTAAGGCCATATAATAAATAAGGTGTATACCAAACAATTTTTTTTCTTCATTTTATTGTACATATTCTTTTTTAAAAAATGCATCCTTATTTTGTAAACAAAATTTTAAATGCACCCAAATCTACTATTGTAAGATTACTTACATTAAAATTGACAGAAAAACTGTGATGAGCGATTGAAATTTTGGATTCATGAAAATTTAGAACATGTCCTAAACGAAAACGTCAAAGAAAAAAAGAGACATTCAAGAAATTGAAAGAGAAAATGGCCGCGATTATGACGTTTGTATGACGTTATACAGCATTCAATAAATTGAATTAAATAAAAATTAAAGGTAATTTGAAGAAAAAATTGATTGCGTGAAAGTGCCTTAAGCCTAAATTAAAATAAAATATTATTACAACGTAAAATAATTATAAATTCATTAGTTTATTGCTACAGTACATCCTGGCATGCAGACTGCTAGTTAAGTTGGCAACGAATAAATTTAAAACTGTTCTAAGAATTGACGTTGTGTTTACAGTGTGGTATGTATATTAATGACTACAGTACATGATTGATGGGAGCAACCCTGGACTTTGGCGATGAGGTTTTTTGGTGTGGGGGGGGGGGAGGGGTGGGGAGGCAGGCCAGTTTCAGGAAAACGGGCTGGCATAGAGTAGTTAACTATTAAGGACCATGCACAATAGCTACAAATACATCACTAACACAACACAGTATACACGAGAACCAAACTGCGTGTAATCTAATATGACTGAGCACAATCGCACACAGTGATTAGCACATTATTAGTAACAAGAAGATTTCAACTTAGTTTAACTTTCCTTATCACTATTGCTGTGCGTCGTTGTTCAGCCAGTAAGAAGCCTCGAATGCAGTACTACGTGGTCAAGTGGAAAACTAGCCTGTGAAATAAGAAATAGCGTGTATTGACTTCAGTTTCCACGAGGTGAGGTGATTTTTCTATTGTTCACTTTGTAGTGAGTTGGTAACTGGAGTTCGTGGGAGGTCTAAATTTAAACTTAGCTTGTATATATTCGGCATAAATGGATGAGAGAGAAAGTAAATGTCAATTGCGACGGTTTACTTACGATTTTGTTTACCAACTGAAGCAACGAAAATTTCTCAAGTAAGTAACAAGTTGGAAAAACAAAGTAACAAGCATTGAAAGTGGCGTGTCAGTTGCAGCCAGTCTGCTTAGCTTGTGTTGTGATGTGTTTGTTCTTATCGCTAAAACTGTACTTGTGAAATGCTTACGGCAATTGTGCGCGGGCCTTTAGCTAGAGATGTGTGATATAATGTTCAAACATAGGTTCGTGTTTAAAGTTCCCTCCAGGGACGTTCTCAACAATCACTAACTGTAATGAACTCGTTTTCTTGTCTTATGCACACAATAGCACACAGTTGTATACTGTCAACACATTTTTGCGTGCCTACTGTTAGTGCCAAAATTTATTTTACCAACCTACCCTAATTCTAAGTGTTAAGTGTGAGCCCGACGTATGGGTGGGAGCTAAGTGCGTCTCAAGGCTAGGTCCAATACATCTACAAGAGAGAGAGAGTTCATGCGAGGAGACACGCATCGCGGCAGCGAGGGATTAGTCAACCGTGGCCGCCATTGGAGTTGTGACTATTTCCCTAAGGCCAATTTCACCACTTTTTCATTAAACTCAGCTTAACTAAACGAAGGTAAAATTTTTAACGCTTCACTTACCGGCGTTTAAGGTCGGAGCATTTCACCACGCACAATTAGCAGATAATTAAACCCGTGTAGTAAATCTAAGTTTACAGCCCGACAATTGAAGAAAATAGTGCATCTAGAAGGCGGTGGCAAGTTTTCCCCCACTAATCTATGGAATCTGAATTGTGTTGTATTTGGAATCCTGGCGGAAATAAATATGCAAATAAAATATTAAACAGTGATGGAAACAGCGTGCGGACACGTTTATGTTGTAAAATATAACTGTACAAATAATGCCAGTGAATGGGAGATCTAAATATCAATTGCAGCGGATTTTTAATTGCGCCAACACATAACACGATTTTTCGTGAATCATATTTTCACTGTCCTCGTGCATCAAATTGTTTGTTATTTCTGCCGTTTAGATAAACTAACATATCACAGCAACACGCAATAGAATTAGACTTCATTGTCAAACGCAGTGTACTTGGCTCTAAGAGCCTATAAAATACAAAGAACAATTTATTGTAGGCTAATCGTTTTACATAACATACATAATATACGTCATTAATTTAATATAAAAAATGTTTATGACATGAATATTTTGCATAGCCTATTTAACTTGCATTTCTGTATGTATTCATATAACAAATATCAATCAAAACTACATCGTAAGGACTGCAATTAATATTGTGTTCGCAACGAAGGCGTCTGCCGAATTTGTTTATCATAACCTTCAAAGTATCGCAATATTTTTCGGCAGCCATATTTTTTTCGTAAGCGGATTTTAAGAAGTTAAACGGCCGAAAATGGGCGTTTAAACTTAAACTCGTGTAAGTTAAAGTTAATCGCGTTTTGACAGTGGTGAAGTGCCATCTATCATTAATCCTAGTTAATTCGTTCTTAAACTCGGCTTGGTAAGTAAAATTTGTGTTGTGAAACCGGCCCTAAGAGTACATACAGTTAATCTATAACTAAAAAGAGAAAGGGGAAACCCGTCATAGACAGCTAAATTTACGAAGAGCGTGGTGTAACCGGCTGAAAACATGAGTCTCCGCATTATGAGTTATGCGTTTGCCGATTCGCGCCGAATGTTTTTGTTACAGTTAGTACACAGTCGGGCAGTCATTAATATCATCTGCTGCCGACCGGGCCGTGCCGGCGCGGCGGTCCAAACACTGGCTAGTGATGGCTATCGAAAACAAAAATATCGATATCACCGTATCGATTTATCGGAAGATCGCTAAAATTTCACATGTCGGATTATCGATGTTTGCACATATAAATTTGATGTTTTGCAACCATAAATCACTAGCCTAGAGAACATCTCACACCTTACATTCGTTCTAGGTTATTAAGAATTGCAACCACATACAACTGCGTAGAGGAGCCATGAACAAAGAAATTCGTCACGAAATAAGTAGCCTAATTAAATACTAATAACTTAACATCACCCACTCGCTACTATGCACTGCACCATACAGCTTCGTGAGCCTAGCCACGAATTACAAGCAATTAAATGATAGAAACTGTGTTGCGAGTTTTGTTTGTTTGTTTTTAGCTTTCTTGACTTGTCGGTTAAAAATATTTATTGATTTACTTTGAGTTGTATAACATAAAATATCTTATCGCAACTACGTGTATTTCACAAGAAAATAAATAGGATTCATGCTTTACCGCCAATTTGTAATTGGCCATTTAAAACAATTCGCCACGTTTAGAAATCACGCCGTAGCCAATTAGTAATCGAAATTTCAAACAATTCGCTTATATTCAGAAATCACGCCATTTAAACTGTACCCCTTAGCATTTTCAGCGCACCTTGTGGCGAAATTTTTCGCTTTACCAAACTGTTGATATGTATATTCCTAACCTGTAGTAGAATAAACCTTAACCATGGCCCACAATGTAAGTATAATCATACACAATTTTAGAGAGTATGTAATTACAAAGCTCTAAGTCGCCTATCTTGTGGTCACTATAATGCTTACGATACTGTTGAAATTGAAACATTTGATTTTATATATCATAACAAAATGATCATAATTGTTTTCCTCGTGATGCTGATGGCTGACACAAATACATTTCCATGCACCACGCAGAATTTTGTTTTCGGATATTGAAAATCGGTTGAAATTTTGGAGTTTAAAATATCGATAATCGGTTTATTGTACAAAAGTTTTATAGTTGTAAAATATCGATATATCGTAACTAAAATATCGATATCTTATTTTTTCGATAATTGTCGGCCATCCCTACTGGCATCTAAGTAGGCGAGGGCGCTTGTGACGCTTACAGTACAAAGTTTGCTGTTTCCGTGTGGATGTCGCATTAATAAAGTGAGACGGTCGATAGAAATGTTAATTTTTCACATACTTAGTGGAAGGATACAAACAGATGAGACATTACAATTCTAGGTATAGCTTTCAAAAATTGCTCAATAAACCATGGACAACGTATACATCCGTACCTTGTACCACCGCCGATGTTGAAGATACACGTTATCTCGCGCCACCTCACAACATGCTTTTATCTTGCTGTTGTTCTGTGGCCCGTGCCTGATAACGCTTGGATTTCTTGCAGTGTTGTTAGTGATATGGCCATGTTGTGTAATGAAGCAGTTCGAATGAATGTCGTAGAGAGTGTATCGACTGGGATTCTTAAGGAGAGAATTAGGACAGCAAGATTTATGTTATATGGCTGACTGTGTACCCAGAGGGAATTGTTAGTTAACATTTTATAATTTCCACGTGTTAAAAAGGACAGAAACAAAGGCATCTAGTCATACGAAGCGGAACATTAGTATATTCAAGATACCGTAAGTTTTTATTTTTATTCTTTTAAACGTCTCCACATTTTGGCTGGCAGGTCAAATGCAGTGACGTGTGGTGAATTGTCGCAAGGTAAGCTGGCGTTAGCTGTGTGCTATGGGTACCCTGTTGCTTGCTAGTTTACACATAAGTATGTCGATATAAAATTATTTTCAATTTAAATTATATATATATTTATCTACATATAAGTATGGAAATAAAAATTATTTTCAATGAAATTTATACATTATTATGTATATGTACAGGTATATAAGTATTTAAACATAAAATGTATTCGGTTTGTTTTATACATAATTACCTATATACATGCATATATATGTATAATTATGTATATGTATAGGTATATAAGTATTTAAATATAAAATGTATTCAACTTGTTCCCGTGTAATAGCCAGTGGAGGAATGATCAGCTGTCATCAAGTTTTTAATTACCGTATTCCAGATGTGTAAATACTGTCTTCGTGGATCTACACCAACCCGCCTGGCAATATTACATGTACCATGTACTTAGTTGTGGCTTATCTGCGAGTCGTTTCAGTATTCTCTCTTTTGAGTTCGCCTAAACTGCATCGTTCTCCACCACCAACGGTGATGGTGTAACATGGTCTTTCCCGCTCATGCTTCAGTCAAGAAATCTTTTGATACCCATTAAAGCAATTTCAAATTGTTTCATAGTTTTTACACTGCGAGAACTTAAGTATTTTTACTTTTTTTTTTAATTATGCGTTCTCATAGATTTACGCAAAAAAATTGCCTCTTAATTTTTATTGTTGCCTGGCCATATTGTTGTTAATTATGAAAACGTAACGACAGGATAAGTTTGAATTTCTGAAATGCGTTGCAATTCTTGGCAGAACATCGCAATCTTCTGATCCCACATATAATTCATTTTATTCCACTGTTAAAGGTGGTCCACGAGTGTTCAAATTTCCTAAAGATATTGAACGGTACAAATGATTATAATAACATTTGTACTGCAGTTTTAAGAAGTTCAAGTTATATCCGCCAGGAGCGCTGTAAGTACTTAGTCGCCAGGAGCGCTGTATGTACTCAGTGGCGCCAACTTCGTAGTTCAAAGTGATGGCTATACACAAATGAAAGCGACACAGAAGTTAACTGTTTATTTACAGTAGCTTTTGCCAGAAATAAATACCTGCACGGTTTATTCATTACGTTATTTTAGCACTGGCAGTTATTACTGACTTGAGATAACCTTGCATAGAGTACTAAAAATCAATAATTTTTAGGTATTATTGCCTGACATGATATATTTATTTTGTTCTTTATTGCGTGACAACTTAAGGAGCATTATATGGTAGCCCAATGTTTTGTGTTTGCGATGGGAAAATTATATACGTATATTTTAAACAGTGGACACGCATTTTAACAGCGAAATTGAATCTTTATATTTACCTGTTTAAGCTAATAAATAAAAATTCGATATTTTACGGTCCTGCAATTCAGAGCTTTATGGTATTCTATTGTATTGGCGATGCAGGAGTCAAGGGATAAAATAGCACGCCAATGAAGCCTATAACCCCAATGTGAAAATACTGAACAATAATGCAGTCTTTCGTTTGTGCTGTATGTAGCATGGGAACTGAATACATAACCTTAATTTAGGTCCTGGTAATAAATATTACCTGCTCCTGTAATTCACGAAAATGTATCTACTGATATATGTGCAGTATTAAATATCCCTAGAAATACTCATTTCAAACCCTTTGTACTGCATACGCCAGTTTTATTGAAGTATTATTTCATGTGTTTTACTGGCTGGACTTCAGCATTTTTGCAAATTGTTGAGCCATAGCAAATGTTCAAATCACTGGTAAGACAAGGCAAATTAATTAATTGTGTTTCAAACTTGCATGGAAATGTTAAAAAGTTGTATTATACACATACCTACGTGACCTTCAAAAAATTACTACAGTCGAAACAGCTGTTCACGGATGTAAACGTTGTTACTGCAGTTCTTGATGTCACATGAAACCAAAGGCTACTCCATTGGTCAACGCCATTTCGTACGCCCGCACATCACTTTTGCAATCGAACGACACACGCTGAACTAAGCCTCCACTGAGACGTCGAAACGTTAGAAACACAACTTTGTAACTCATGCAAATAGTCTAAAACACATCGTATACTATATTTATAACGGAGTTTTGTATTTCAGATGGGGTTAAAGGTACTCCTAACAGCCAGCGTCAACAGTCAACAAGTCATTTTCTCAGTCGTGCCAATGTAACGTCCAATTCGGCCCGCCACTGAGGCGTAGCTCACAAAAGATTTGCACACACGTTATGCTATTTTCTTTTGCCTTGTAGGGGCTTCAAATAAAAAGAGACACACGCAAAATGCCTTTCGAACGTGACTAGTGGCGTTTGTTGAACAAGCTCTGACAGATGTAATTATCGTCATATCAATAAAAAAGCTGTATTGTTAACTAATCACAATTACATTGTACTGTTAATAATCCATATTAAAGTATTGTAATACTGACCCCAGTTATTTAAATTATTATACTTAATTCAACATAATACCTTTGAAAATATGAGCTTTCTACTTCTTTTTAAAAACTTAAAAACTTTTGGACCGTCTGAGATTCGAACCCGGAATTTCCCCTTGGTGGTCGGACACACTACCAATTGCACTATCACTACACTATTCTCTAGTAAATAATTATCATCAAAGTGTAGAACGGTCTGGACGTGTCATATCGTTTATGAACGTTCGTCATGCTACCGGCTCCAGCAAAATGATATGAGTCCTGCGCACTCGTAGGTTTCGTTTGTGTCAAGGATAAATCAGCGATATCGGAGCCCTGGCATATCGGCACAGTAATTCGTCAAATGTCTGCAGTCGTGGCTCAGTGCGTTCTGAAATTCTTTTGCTGGATTGCCAGCCTTGGGGTTATGGTGATTTTTAGCTGGCCCGAGTTTCCAATGTGTACACTCTATACGTGAAATAGTGAAAATGGAGCGATATCAGCGACAAGCAGTGAAAGTTGTAGCTCATGCACGAATGAATGAGAAAAAAAATGAAAGCATGTCCTACGTGTCTCGTATCTCCAGACATGCCAATGAATACCACACTGTGCCACTGATTCCCCGTCCATTCAATTGATTGGCCACTCTGCACTAACCTCCTGACTGAATTTCAATGAATACTGATTACTGATTCGGTTTCAGAGCGTACCTACCCACAAGGCAGTTTACTCCTTAAATGACTTATATTAGAAGTGAAGCATAAACTGACTCTTTGGTAGACGATTCATTATTCATCTACTACAATCGAACATTTGTTAACGTTTACAAACGTCAAGTTTTTTTGTACTGTTTCTTATTTTGGGTCCTCGCAGAATTGTTTTTTTTTTTTTCTAGCAGATGGAGTTTATGTATTTATGTCAGCACACCGAGGCGAGAGTGTTGTTTAAAACCAGTGTGGATGTGTTAACCTCACACATGACGTATTTGTATCCCCATAGATCACACTGGTTTGCTCATGTGGTTTAGTTGAACGACTACTTGTATTACAAATTCGTGAACGTTTAGAAAATTACACTCAATGTATTCGTGCGCACATAGTGAGTGAAGATATTTGGACGGCTCTTAAAATCGAGGCGAGTATGGAGCAGCGCCGGAATGAAAGGGCGGGGGAAACGGGAGATCCCCGAGAAGACCCCCAGACCAACGGCATCGTCCGGCACGATTCCCACATGCGAAAATCCGGAGTGAACCCGGATCGCCTTGGTGGGAGGCGAGCAGGCTAACCACTCAGTCACCATGGCCCCTGTGCGCATATAGTGTAATAATATTTCGTATAAGAACTATTTATTACTAAAAATTGCCAACACACCTATCCCCCCCTAGTTTTTATTCATATTAATTATTTTAAAATGAAATATTATAATTTAAAGATAAAATATAAGTAGAAGTTCTTGATAAAAAAAGGCATTTTTATTTTGATGTAGGCGGTTCACCGTAAAGTGAGTAGTTTTGAAGCCCTAGTTACTTTGTTATTTCAGCAATTTTTTATCCTCTAACCAACTTTTGTAAATAAATACTGCCATGTACGTAATAAACACAGTGTGTTGATTCCACCGCACTGTGAAGTTAACGTCTAAAGATAAAATAAAATATATTTATCGACTATTTTCCCAAATGACAGGGCTTTCAAAAGTGCTCACTTTACCGTGAATAGCCTATACAAGTATACAACGCTTTTGTTACATGTATATTTAGGAAACAAAAATTCACGTCATATATGGGGTGATTTTTCAAAGGTTTGATTCAAAAAATGAAAATAACACGCAAATAGACTATATCATGACATACGTCTTCTTTGAAGTTTAATCACAGCTCGTATCACAACTTCATTTTGGATAGTGTGATGCGGGTCATTTCGCCGTGTTTTTAAATAGTAGCTAAATTCTGGTGTAAACTAAAATTATCCCAATCTTTTAGCCATACTGATTCGCATCATCAAATCGTGCACAATAACGCTATGAACTAGCCCTGCAGTTACGAAGGGGTGTTCGATTATTTGCCCATAGGCTACGACCACTTAGATATAGAAGCTGTTCACTATTAAGTGAGCACTTTTGAAATCAACCTTCGAAAAAAAGTCACCGCACCTACATGCATGTGTTTTAACGGATGCCCTGAGTGACATGCGCCCTGTAAAGTTGGTAGCGATGGATGGGAAAGTAGTTCTGTATCTTAACGTCGTATAAAAAATGTTAGGTAACCATTTATGATAACTTAAATTATCTCGTTCGCTTTCTATTTTTTTTAAATTGACCGGAATGTAAAAATGAGCAGATTTGTTCAATATTTACTTTTTAAATAATCTCACAATTTCACTTGACTGGCGCATGAATAAAGTGACGAGACCCATGGCAAGTTAATCTTAGATAAAGCGGAAGAATACACAACGCGCATACAAACAGATCTTAAGGAGGGCTTACATAAGTGCTCATTTTACCGTGAAGAGCCTTTAACATGTGTTCCTTTTGCAGGGTTTTTTGTCATTGCTGAATCTGGACAGCCACAAAGGCGACCATGCCATCTCCGGATTACATCATCAGTGGTCCACCAAGGATTATTTTAAATGACACATCACTTGGAGAAAGATTGTACAAAAAGCTTCTTGAACATGACAACAAAACTGTTATGGTACGTAACGAGCATGATGTAGGTAACGTAAAAGAGATCCAACGACAGATTTTGGTTAGAATAGGGTTTAGCACTGCAGCTAAACCACCAAGCTCATAAATTGTTTGTCTAAATTATATTTGAAGTGGGCTTTCTAACTGATTCCACATATTCTTACTAGTGCTGTATATCCCAGTTTCGCCAGTCTGCGTTGGGATCTCTTTTGTATGTGTATCCATATTGAATGAATAGCTCAGTGTGAGTGAACACAGAACATGTTAGAATGTGACTGTAACCGTTATGTCAGTTAGTGTAATCAGTCAGTGCTGCGGTAATTAATATATGTACTTTGTGATTACTAGCTTGTTTTGCGGCTATCTACGTACTTTTGTTGTATGTAACAGACAACCGACTTGCAGTGCATAATTTAAAAGCACACACAATAAACCAACCGCATAAAAATTTACGAGAACACCAGGGAATTTTAAATCACGATAAGTAGGATAATAATCACAAATTGTTTTGTCAACGAAACGTAATCCTTAAATCCAGCCCACAAGATAATTCGTTAACCAGGTAGTTTTAATAACCTCAAAAAGTAACTGGTTGTAATTCTTAAACATATGGACCATTTATTTTAAAAATTTTCTATTGCGTTGTCACACATGACAAATTAAAGACCGATCAGGTATATCGTATGTAACTTAACAGTACCGACTAACTACGTTAGTAGAATGATTTGTGATTTGGCCTATTCGCGAGCATCGGGATCTGAGCTCGGAGCTGTTCATGCTATGTCATTCCGGTCCCCCGGCGGCAATTTTTCCCTCAAAATTTTCCTATTTTTCCTTAAAACTGACAAGTTTCCATCAAAATCGACTAAATTTCCCTAAAAAAATATTTTTCCCCTTAAAATTTTCCATTATTCTCCTCTTAAGATTTCCCGTTTTTCCCCTCAAAAAAGCACCGATCACCCGAGTTGCAAGAACGATCCCCCGAAAGGCACTTTTCTATCCATGGGAATGATTTGTGGGGGGAGGGAGGGGTGGCATCGTTTTCGAGGGTAAAACAGTGGCGGTGATATTGGTATTATAGGCTAGGGTATGCCTAATAGATACACAGTGTCCAAGGTTCAGACCCGGAGCCGAATGGCCACCATGTTGTGACGACACCCAATCGCCATATCTGATCCAGGTGACCATGATTCAGTGACCTTTGACCTCTAAAACTCCCCAAAATCCCAAAACATCAAGAATTTATATATAAAAAAGGCAGTTAAAAATGTATTTAAAATTTACTTACTTTACTTCTACTTCCTCTTCATGGATAGGCTCTTAGCCTGTTCCGACCTCAGATTTCAGACTATCTCTTCATGGGTCGGCCAATATTTCTTCTTCCAGTAGGATGGTATTCCATGGTAAGCTTCGGAAATCTGTTTTTATCCATATTTAGAACGTAGTATTTCCAATTTACCTTTTTTTTTTTTTTTGGAGAAATTCTGTCATTCAAAGAAAATATATTCAGTTGTTGTCTAATTTCTTAATTCCTTCTTTTATCCTTCAGGGAATAACCTATCACTGATCTAAGGAACTTCATTTTGGATGATTTTATTTATTTTTCTGTATTGTACTTTATTTACCCACGTTTCACTACCATACATCAGAGCCGTTACAGCCATCGTTTTATAACATTTTAGTTGGGTCTCCTGTCTGATTTTACCTTTCAGTGTTCATCGAATTGTTTCACACATACATTGAAATCGGTGAAGCTTCTTCTTCACTTTGTTATCTTCATTAATGGATAATTCACCACCAAGGTAAGTAAAACTGGAGACTTGTTCTATCGGTTGATTGCCAATCACTATTTTAGCTCTGATAGGATACTTCCCTTGTCATGCCATAACTTTTGTTTTTGTACGAGCAAGTTGTAATCTTTACTAACAACATTTAATATATGCATTAATATTTGGAGTCCATCTTCAACTTCCTGTAGAACAAATTTATCATCTGCAAATAACATAGTATTAATATGTGTTATTAGTTATTAATTTATATTTCTTCTGTTAATTTATATCCCAAATCTAATACAATTTTTGTCCTTTTATGCATATCTTGGATAACTTGAATCAATTGTTTTGGATATCCGTTCTTTTGCATTATATTCTACAATTGCTCCCTATTTACTTTATCGAAGGCTTTTTCATAATCGACAAAAGCGATATAAGTATTTAAGTTAAATTCTCTTCTCTTCTCCAGTATCTGTGTGAGGCAAAATATGTTATCTATACAGGATCTTCCTTTTCTAAATCCACATTGTTTTTCCAATAAAAGACATGTGTTATTACCTTAAGCCTGTTGATTATTATTTTTGCATTAATTTTATATCCAGTATTTAACAAACTAATTCCTCGATAATTATTACATGAACTTCTATCTCCTTTTTTGAAAAGTGAAATGAATTTTGCCTTCCGCCATTCTTCTGGCATGATTCTCCTTTTCCAACATATATTAATTAAATGAAATTACCTGAATTTTAGAATAATTCCCCCATATTTAATCAGTTCTAAATTAACTTTATCCAGCCCTGGAGCTTTTCTATTTTTAAATGATTTCAATACTACATCAAGTTCCTCTATACCCATAGGATCAATTTCTTTAATATTAGTATTATCTGTACCTTCGTCCTTTTCTTTCTCTTTGTGATTTCCATTATACCATAATTCTTAATAGTGGTTTATTCATGATTCTTCTTCAATTACATTTATGTTAGCGGTTTCCCTTTCATCTTTGTTAAGGTGTTTCATAAGCTAATAAGCCATCACTTGTCTACCATGGATATCGTATTCTATTAAACTTATTAATCTGTCCCATGATTCTTGTTTCAGCTTCTTTGTTATTGACTTAACAATATTTATGCTTCTTTTATATTCATTCTCATTTTCTGGTGTTTGATCTTTTATCGTTTTTAAATATGATTTTGGCTTTTGTTTGACTGCTTCTGAAACTTCTTCATTCCATATTTTGAGTCCTGTTTTTCTTCTGAATATCTTTTTCTTTCTGATGGCTTCATCGGTTACTTTCAATATCGCTGATGTTATAATTTCCCATTCTTTGTTGACATCATTACTTGTTGGATTTTCAAGTCAGTACTGTTGTAATCGGCTTTGGTATAGGTATCTTATTATTTCATCTTGTAACAGATATATCTTATAAACTTCTTGATCACTTTGTACATTTTTGTTCGACCTTTTCCTCCATTTAGCAAGAATTCTTATTTCTGAGATGACAAGGCAATGATCTGAATATACATCGCTACCCCTATGCACTTTGGTGTCTACTACATAGGGACCTAATTTTATATTGACCATCACATAGTCAATAATAGATCGTTGTCCTCTCGCTGTCCTTGTAAACTTATGAATATCCTTTTTCTCAAGTAACGTATTGGTAATTTTTAATTGATTGCAGGATGCGAATTCTGTCAATAATTTACCATTTTCATTTAACGTGGACTCGCCTCTATTTCCCATTACTTCTGGAATTGGACTGTTTCCTACCCGATCATTAAGGTCACCAGCCACTATAAGGAAATCACATTTATAAATTCTATCTGTCTCTATTTGAAGGTTTTCATAAAATTGTTCAGCTTCTTTTCGTTTGTTTTCTTCTGTGGCATATACAGCGATTAAAGTTAGGTTTTCTCTCTACTGTGAATCTAAGAATGAAAATCCTTTCATTTATAATGGTGTAACTTACTATTTTATTTTTCCATTTTCCATCCACTAATATTGCCATGCCTGCTGCAGCTCTTTCTTCTCGTGCGACTCCACTATAAATCATTGTATATTTATCAATTTCTTTTGTTCCTTGCATTTTTTGTCCCTGTAATTACAGCAATATTAATTCCCTTTCTAGATAGCTCCTTGTCAAAATTTTCTTCTGTATTTTTATACCTCTTACACTCCACGTTCCCAATTTCAAATTATCTTTAATTCCAAATCGTTTATCATTAGTCCTTGCCTTTGTCATCATCATAAAATCCATCCGAGTTTTCTTCTTCTGAGGTTTATGAGTAATATATGTTTTTCCGCGGAAGGGTTATTAGAAATTATTTTGAAAAATTATTTTTAGAAACTGAAATTTCCGGACATCTCCCACAGTACCATATCCAGCAGACGACTGACCCACATCCAATCAATCACTTTGTATTAATATTCCCCTCTCGTAGCCCTCATTATTGCTCATTCTGTCGAATGTGCTCCGCCAGCCATATTGGATTTTTCGTTTGTCATTTGTTTACATTTTCAACACCTAGGTGGCACTGATGACTCCGACCAACATGTCAGATCTGGGTGACCATCACCTTTACCTCAAATATGTAACCTTGACCCCATTCCTATAACCTGGGATAACCTTGAACCCAAAAATAAATTATAAACATTTTTATAAAATCCATAAAATTAAAAAAAATTATTTAAAGACTTTTTTTTCCATCAGTATTATGATCAATCTCGCAATATTTCCATCAATCAGAACGACAATCATCACTGAACGCACCACAATCAGCACCGTAATTCGCGCCACTATTTGCCCTGCAATCTGCTCCGCAATCCACTCTGCAATCCGCTCCGCAATACATTCTTCAATCAGCAATCCACGCACTAATATGCATGAATCCATACCCCAATCCACACCATTTCCACACACCAATTCACACCAATCCGTCGCAATCCTCCTCTGCAATCCACAGCAATCCTTCGCAAACCTCCTCCACAATTCACAGCAACCTGCACCAGTACATCGATCAATCCCAATCCATCGATCAATCCCAATCCTATGATCAGTTGCAATCCTTCGATCAATCGCAATCCTTCGATCGATCCTTCGATCAATCTTTCGGTTTGTCCCCCAACCATATGTATAGAAAGTACATTGGTTCGCCAACTGTCTCCAAATTTGTACATGTCGACAGAATTAATGTATTGTATGCAGTCCACTATCCATACATTTTATATTAAAGTCTTTATTATGGTTCTATATGCAAATTTTTCCGTTAATAGTCGAGTGCTCATAGCTCCACTTTCAATTTGTGAGGAAAAAAGAATACGACACAAAAAATAAAATATAAAATTATCATTTAAAAATAATCTATTATTATTTTGTAATTACAATTTCAGAAGAATGCAGTTCATCACATCATGCGATTCATCGCCGATCCTTCAGTTTACTAATGATTGAAGATGCGTTAATGTGCGAGAGATCCCCGCGTTTTTTACGGTCAATCAAATATGTGAGTCTATCAACAAGTTCATTCGGGTCTTCGGGAAATAAGTAGCCAGTATTCTCTGCATATTATGCATTCTTCATGTCGCTTGTTGCAGCAAATGCGTTGGAGGGGTGTGTCAGTGCATCGAGAAAATCGCAATCACCGTTCTCAGTACTAGCACTGTCTTTATTTACATCTTCATCACTGCTTTCTTCGCGGTCATATTCATCTCCGGTTTGGTGTCCTATATAAAATTTGATTCTCTTTGTAGCAGGTGTTATTTGCCCATCAGTATTTAGAGCCGAAGACCGTTTATTTTGCATCTTTCAAGTGCACATTCCACACAAACCGACTCTATTGCACTCATTCCATCTGAAGCATTAACTATCTCATCATACTCGCCTGTCGAATCGGTACCCATTCATGCAGCAAGAGGTATTGCCGGCAACACTTGCTGACTCCCAATAGACGAATCTTTGCAGATCTCGGTATGTTCTTTCAATGTATTGCCTTCCACAAAATGCACGGGGCCAATGTCGTAATGCTTCATCGCGTGAAAATAACTCACCCTACGGCCATTCTGTCATGCCGACGAGCATTTTGAACATAAGTGAAAACTCGATCGAAGAATCGGCACTGGCGACAACCAGTTAGCGATGATGCAGGTCGCAGCTCCATGATCGTTAAGGTCAAAGGCATGACTTCGTATTCCCAATTCATCTTCGTGGTATGACGAGAGAGCGCTTCCAAATTGATGTTCACCTCACAGTGTCAGAACGTCAACTATCATTTTTTCTACATAAAAGTGGTTCTTTTTACCGCAAAGAGCCTATCTTGTTCCCACAAAAGGTCTTTCAGCATAACATTGATATGTAAAAAGATATGGGAGCACTGTGAGAAAACCCACATACTCGTTCGCCCTGGAACAAAACATGCAGATACTTACATAACAATGTGTTATTTAAGTATGCTTGTAGGCATATGTATATATAAATATAGCCATTTTAAATGTTTTTTATATTCCCATACTTATATACCTATGTTCAATTTTGTATAAAATTATTTTGAAATAATTTTATATTTACTTATGTATATAACTATACATAATTTTGTATAAAATAAATTAAAAATAATTTGATATTTCTTTATTTATGCATACATAACTATCTGCATGTTTTCTTCTGGGGCGAATGAACATGGGTTTTCACAGCATGCTCCCATATTTTTTTACATATCAATTTTATGATGGAAGACCTTTTGTGGGCACAAGATAGGCTCTTTACTGTAAAAAGAGCACCATTTATAAAGAAAAAAAATGGGAGTTGTTGATGTGACACCGTGAAGTGAACATCGATTTGGAAGCGTTTTTCTCGTCATACCCTGAAGATGAATTGGGAATACGAAGTCATGCCTTTGACCTCAACGGTCATGGAGCCGCGAACTGCAACATCACTATTGTCGCCAGTGCCGATTCTGCGATCGAGTTTTCACTTATGGTCAAAATACTCATCGACATGAGAGAACAGCCTCTACGATGAGTCTTTTTCGCGCGGTGAAGCATTAAGACATTGGCCCCGTGCAGTTTGTTCAAGGCAATACATTGAGAGTACAGCACACACCGAGATCTGCAAAGATTCGTCTATTGGGAGTCAGGAAGTGTTGCCGGCAATACCGTTTGCTGCATCGATAGATACCGATTCGACAAGCGATTATGATGAGACAGTTAATGCTAAAGACAGAAGAGTGCGGTAGAATCGGTTTTTGTGGAATGTAAACTTGCAATCCTTTCGCACGAAGTCAACGGACTTCAAAATAAACGGTCGTCGGCTCTAAATACTGATGGACAAATAACACCTGCTACAAAGAAAAGCCAATTTAATATAGAAAACAAAACAGGAGGTAAAGATGACCTTGAAGATAGCACTGATTGTAATGAACACGAAGGCATTGATAGTGCTGAATACGATGGCGATTTTCTTGATACACTGACACGCCCCTCCAACACATTTGCTGCAACAAGCGACATGAAGAATGCAGAAGACGCTGAGAATACTGGCTACTTATTTCCCGAAGACCCGAATGGACTTATTGATAGACTCTTATATTTGATTGACCTTCAAAAACGTGGGGATCTCTCGCACATTAACGAGATATCTTCAATCGTTAGTAAACTGAAGGATCGGCGATATATCGCATGATGTGATTAACTGCTTTCTTCTGAAATTGTTATTACAATACATTATTATAACATAATAGTGTTTTTTTATTTGTGTGTGTCATATCTTTTTTTCCTCACAACTTTGAAGTGGTGCTATGAGCACTAGATTATTAATGGAAAGATCTGCATATAGAATGATAATCAACTATTTAGTATAAAAATGCACGGGTAGTGGACTGCATACAAAACATTAATTCTGTCGACACGTACAAATTTGGAGACAGCTGGCGAACGGATGTACTTTCTATACATATGGGTGAGGGACAGACCGAAAGATTGATCGAAGTATCGATCGAAGGATTGGGGTTGATCGAAGGATTGGGATTGATCGAAGGATTGGTGCGGGTTGCTGTGAATTGTGGAGGATTGCGAAGGGTTGTCGTGGATTGCTGTGGATTGCGGAGGAAGATAGTGAATTATAGGTGTAGCTTAGTGTGGATTGGTAGGGATTGGCATGGACTGATGTGTGGATTGGTGTGTGGATTGGTGTGAATTGCTGATTGTGGTGCTGATTGTAGAGTGGATTGTGTAGTGTATTGCAAAGCAGATTATCGAACGGATTGTGGAATGGATTGTAGAGCAGATTATGGAGCCGATTGAGGAGTTGATTGGGGAGCGGATTGCCGAATGGATTGGGGAACGAATTGCGAAGTGGATTGGGGAGCGGATTGTGGAGCAGATTGCGAAGCAGATTGTGGAGTGGATTGCGGAGCAGATTGCGGTGCTGGTTGTGGTACATGTGGTACTGATTGTAGTTCTGATTGATGGAAAGATTGCGAGATTGATCAAAAGGTTTATATAAAAAATTCTTTAATTTTTTTTTAAATTTATCAAAATATTCTTGTGAATTTTTTTGGATTTTATAAACATTTCTATAATTTATTTTTGGTTTCAAGGTTATCCAATGTCATGGGCATGGGGCAAAGGCACCTAGGTGTTGAAAATGTAAACGAATGTCAAGAAGAAAAAAAAAACAAATGGTCGGTGGAGTACAATGGAGAGGGGAAGGGGAGAGGACAAACTGTACAAGTCAGGCTTACTTACTAAATATTATATGTGTACCAAGTTCGGTGAAATTTGGTTCACGCTTTTAAAAACACACCTACATGCATACAGGTAGGAAAGTGATCTCATAAGCCTGTCTTTCCTTAGGAAAGTGGGCGAAAATTGCTCTCATGTTGCAACTGCCCAGGGTATACTGTTTTCGTGTAAAAAAGACACAAACTTTCGGTGGTATTGATAAAATTCCAGGTACGTAGGCAATACCGATACTTTTTGCAGAAAATCACACACTGACTGTCGCCAGAACAAACTGGCAATTTTAGTACTGTAAGCATAATGATGTATGGTACATGTTGTCTACAGTAAGTGGTAAGAATTCCCTTCACCAACGCCTGTACAGTGGACATAGCTACATACTATAGACGCATGTAGGTAGCATTACCTATGCTCTGTATTACTGCAGCCCAAGATATGTGCACGTTTTACACGAAAACGGCGTTTCCTGGGCCGTTGCAAGAAGAGTACCATTTTTTATAATTAGGTCACACTGCTCAAGAAACAGCATCAGAAGTTTGTAATTTCTGGCGGTCAAAAAGCTGTATGCAATAAGAGGGTGTACATTCCTGTTATTTTCATTACGATGGGTGGTACTGAAGAACGTTTACTTCTAGGTTGAAGATCCTGATAACATAAAAAAATGTTAGAAGAGTTGTAATTTAATTTCAGTTCGTTTTCTATATTTTGCACATTTATAGTTTAAATTCTTGATTTTCAATGGCTTAACTCTCCCTTAATATTCAGTTCAGGTAGCTTGACTTTGCACTATATTTTGCGTAAAGAACCACCTCATGAGGTTTCTCGCCCGAATAACGCCCTACACTTTATATAGGCCTACTTTTGTCACATGATGTTTAAGCATATACACTCATTGCCATAAAAAATTGTGCACCCTGTAAAATTATTTTGTAAATACGAAAGTTCGTAAATAGTCACTCGACGGGTCATATGTAAATTGTTGATCACGTCCTATGAAGTATGAGAACACGCGTTGTACGAGGGCGCTCTTCTTTATTTACTTGATGAAAGTGGTTATGAGTGAGTTTGATGCACAGGTTGATGGGGTAACTGGACGAGAAATGTCGGCTAAGGAGGTGGTGAACCTGAGTACGAGACTGGCAGCAGGTTTGCAAGCTCGGGGCATAAAGCAAGGAGATTCCATAGCAATCTGCAGCGAGAACAGTCTCGAGTACTGCCTGCCTGTGTTGGCAGCCCTGTACCTGGGGGCAGTGTGTGCGCCTATCAATGCAACCTACACTCCAAGTAAGTAGAATTTGAAGGCCCGAGATTTATAATGTGATGTTTATTTCTTTTTTGAGTGTCGTATAATCACATAAATTACTAAAGACTGTCCACGGTAAAGTGAGCCCTTTAGAAATGAGCCTTAGAAAAAAGTCACTGGCCCTGCCTGCATATATTTTAACGGGCGCGCTGAGTGATATTCGCATAGTAAAGTTGGTAACGAAGGATGGAAAGTAGTTCCATATATTAACGTCGAATAAAAGGTGCTAGGTAACCATTTGTGATAACTTAAAATTAGTTCCTTCGCTTTCTGTTTTTTTAATGCATCGAAGTGATAAAATAAACAGATTTGTAAAGTTTTTACTTTCTTAATAATTTCACAGTTTCACTTGACTGACGTATGAATTAAGTGATGGGGCCCATGCCAATGTTAATTTTACGTAAGGTGGAAGAATTCACAACGTGCCTACAAGTAGAAACTAAGTAGGGCTTTCAAAAGTGCTCATTTGATCGTGAACAGCGTATAGTTATTCAGGCGTGGCTCACAACATGAATCGGCAAGAGACAGGCCCAAATATAAACACAGAAATTAAGTCGCATTTTTTTGCTCATCAGCATCACAGTATAGTATAATATAGGTGTAAAGTAGATTTATTTCCGATTGGGGGCCCTGTTAGGACACATTTTAACCTAAAGTCACCCAAGGAAATCCATCCAAATGTTGTGTGACAGTTGTCAGCATTCTAACGAAATTGCCTTTCCTTATGTTTTTTGGGGAGAAAAAAAAAAAAAAAAAAAAAAAAAAAAAAACAGGCAGTCAAACATAGGCAGAGGGGCCCTGGACCAACAATAATAAACATAAAATCTTTGTTCTAATTCCAAAGTGTTAAAATTTAGAATTTTTCAAATCTTTTCAGATATTTTCTAATCTATACTGAAAATTCCATGATTGTGACAAAATAATTATACCAGTCAAGTGATTATTTTGCAAGTGACGGGCAAACTGTTAGTTTAATTCTCATCATAGTGCCGAGAAAAAAAATAATTTCTGTATTCCTACAGAATGTGTGTCTCGCCGGATTTTTGCTACGGGTTCACATACATTCAAAATAAAATTTTACGTAATGAAGGCTTGCCACTGTGAAAAGTAAACTTATTGCATATCTAATTTAGATAAGTAATGACTCCGGACCCATGAGTACTTAATCGATCATGCCCACACTTTACTTTGAAACGGAGAAGAACAAAATTGTTTATGTAGAAGTTACAATAATGACAAAACAAAGTCAGAAAAGCGCTACTCTTGGAAATGGTCCAGCTCTTACAAGCGATGGCAGCTGAATTAAACACTATCAGCCTGAAGAAATAGTGCATTATACTTTGTTTTGCTTCATCGGCATTAAAAGTCTGAAAAAAAATTCTTCCGCAATGAATGTTAACAACCATTCATTTTGATAACATTATTTACAGCTTCGGTCAGTTTCGTTTCAGTTCTCTTGTAATTCGGCTTTCAATAGCAGGGGGAAAAAAATAGATCGCGTTCAAATATGGCGAACATGGGAAACGCAGTAACTGTCCATCGCTAGGTCAGTTTTTCAGTACTGCCTCACGTTCACTGCATAATGGCATGAGGCGCCATCATTTTGAAACCATAGTTTCCGCACACCTCCAGGTGCATGTTTTCTAATATTGATGAGAGGTTTTTCTGGAGAAAAATTTTACACGAATCATTATTTCGTCTCCCGGGTAGTTCAAATGGCTCAGTCAGTTGGCGATATACTGCATGCAGGCTGTTTCTCACTCAGACGGACAAACTTCGTGAGGCAATTCCGTATGTAAAAATAAGTAGAAAATATACAGGACACATACTACCTAAACTGAACATCGAGGGAGTTATAAGTCCTTGAAAAGTGAGATTTTTAAATGTGTTTCTGCAATATATCGGAAACAAAGTGGAATGAAATTTCAATTCTTCTATAATTGTTGTATGTTAATGGGATCTTCAATTTAGGAGCAAACTCAAATTAATACCCTTCCGCGTACAGGAAATAACATGGGTGGGAACCCTATTTTTCCTGGCAACCCTTTTACTGTCTGTAATTTAGAACTTTTGATGATGAATTATGGAGCAGCATGGCCTAAGTAACAAAAATTGTCCTCTTGTCGCAACTGCCCAGGACTCACCGATTACTTGTAAACCGCACACAAAGATTCGTCTGCAGTGATTCAGTGTCTAGCACATAGGCAATACTATCTACATCTGCGTACAAAACGTTGCGCGTCCACTGCAAAGACGTCTGCCTATTTTTTTCTGGCGACAGTTTGTATGTATTCCTTGTATTGTATGTTCCAGTGGTATTTTTTTTGCAACAAATCGTAAATGAAGTGAAACGAAAGTACAATTCGTCAGATGATGTGCTATGCGACCGGAAACGTCAATCTTAGAGCAAACCCGTATTAATGCCCCCCCCCCCCCAAATCCACCGTAATGAAGATAACATGGGTGGCCACCCTCTTGTTGCATACAACGTTTTTACCATCAGGAATTGTGAACGAGCACCACACGCTTTACGATTTTAATATTCAGTTCATGTAGTACATGTCTTACATATTTTCTAGACTTATTTTTACATATAAGGGATCACGTCACGAAGTTTGTCAGTCTTATTGTGAAACATTCTGTATACCGTCTCTGCTCACAAGTTCACACAATACTGATATCGGAAAGCGGGATTATTTAACTTCGTGAGGATTTTGATTACTATGAGTGATGGTTGTGAATATTAAATATCCTCCCATATTTGAAATGTGACTCGTCTGTCCACAAAAGTTATATATATATATATATATATATATATATATATATATATATATATATATATATATATATATATATATATATATATATAAAAGAAGGCTTGGCCCTCCATCGACAGATGCAACACTTTTTTGGAAAACTCCACACGTCTTCTATAATCCGTTTGGAGTAGAGAATGAACTTTATCGATGTAATAGGAATCGTAATTTGTATCGGGCAGTACACGTGTACACTAGTTGTCGCACATTTCTTGTTCCTCCTGATGTCAGTGGCGGAGTTCACATCTTGGCGAATTTCTTGCCAGATCTGGTGATTTCGTAAAATGCTCTGGTGGTCAAATTTCATATTTGCTGATTTCATATTATCGAACAGTGAGTGATTTCTGTAGAAACCTGGTGGCAGATCTGGTGATTTGAAGCTAGGCTGAAGACTTTTCTTATTGTCGGATTATCGCACTTTCGTGCCTTCAGGAGTGTTCATTTCATGTAACTTAAGGCCACGATCCTTCATTTCTACAGCTTTCGTGCCTTCAGGAGTGTTCATTTCATGTAACTTAAGGCCACGATCCTTCAGTTCTACAGCTTTCGTGCCTTCAGGAGTGTTCATTTCATGTAACTTAAGGCCACGATCCTTCATTTCTACAGCTTTCGTGCCTTCAGGAGTGTTCATTTCATGTAACTTAAGGCCACGATCCTTCATTTCTACAGCTTTCGCGAGAATTAATTTTTGTACCCAAACGGGAGCCGATATTGTAAAATCCTCTTAGAATTTTGTTATAAACTGTTTTCATTATGTAGTCTAATTTTTCCAACACACAAAATTGTATACTTTTAACCAATTGATTAATTAACGAAAATTTTGTTTATTTAATCATTAGTTCAGGCTATGGAGTTTTTTTGTGTTGAAAAAATTAAACTACATAACAAAAACAATTTGTAACAAAATTGTAAGAGGAATTGACAATATCGGCTCCCGGTTGGATACAAATAAATAATTCTCGCAAAAGCTGTAGAAATGAAGGATCGTGGCCTTAACCCTGTAGAGAGCAGGGGAATATCTCGAGATGCATGGTACATGTTTTACTACATGTGGTTATCCGTTTATAGGTATTCGTGTGTATTCTCTCTTGCGGGAATAAGGATATGGTTTGGCCGGGTCGTGAGGGAAGTTATGGAACCTCTGCTGTGGAAAAGTAGGCTACTTGTATCCATTTACAGCTTCAGAGTACCGTACATTTGAATGCATTCCTAGCGAATACGTTATTTAAGTACTTCGGGTTGTGGTTTTTACATTTTAATTTCGAATTGTTTCAATTTCAATCCAGTTATTTATTTACAGACAATGTAGGTACTTAACTGTTAACGAGCAATCTATACTAATAAATAAAATTTAAGTACCTCTCTGTTATTTAAAAATTGATACCAACGACTAAGTGTATTATGATATTTAAACGATGCGAAAGCATAAATAACTGTTTTTAAAATTTTTGTCTGTCTGTCTATATGTTTGTCCAGAATACGCTCCGAAACGACTGAATCATTCTTTATAAAACTTTCAGAAATTACAGAATTTATTTATATTTAAAATCTGCTCTTTATTTCATCTCAAAATCTGAAAAGGTTATGAAGTAAATAAATTTCTACATAATTTTCTTTGTGTTTCATGTCTTATGTTTTTGAGAAAGGATTATTGTCAAAAAACCTTGTTGAAACAACAGTTTTTAAATTAATCATTGATATAATACGCATAATAGAAAAATATACATTAGCTTTTGGAAAAACTTAGTAAAGTCATATTATCAAACAACCAACTCTAACGTGACGATAAAACTATTTCCAATAATTAAGTAACAATCTTTCAAACCAAATATTTAGGTATGTATTTCAATAACTCCATAAAACCTGGGTGAAGCGATGACGGGCTGTATTTTAACAACTCTATAAAACCTGAAAGAAGCGATATTTCTATTCAAAACATAAAACCTGAGCGAAGCGATGGTATACTGTATTATAATAACTCCAAAAAACCTAAGCGAAATGAAATTTCTATTTTAAAAATATGTAAACAAATCCTAAAGTCCACGTGAACGAAGTCGCGGGAACAGCTAGTAAAAAATAATATTTCACTCTGGAAAAGAAAATATTTTATATATTTTGTCTAAACTTAATTAGAAATGCGCCAAGATTACAAAAGTGTGATTTTCTGGTGATTTTTGTATACCGATTTAGAGACTTCCTCTCGAAAACAGTTGGCAACTCTGACTAGTAGAAGGGTCTGCGTCGTGATGCGACGCGCACGCATCAACTCTCGCGATGACGTCACACCTTCAACCAGACATAGGGGCCGCGGCGGTGTAGTAGTTAGGCTACTTGCCTCCCGCCTAGACAAACCGGTTCGATTCACGTCAGGATCGTCTCAGGATTTTCGCATGTGGGAATCCTGCCGGACGATGTCGCTTCTCGGCGGGTTTTCTCGGGGATCTCCCGTTTCCCCTGCCCTTTCATTCCGGCGCTGCTCCATACGTACCTCATGTCACCCTCGTCGGCTCTCAAGGATCTCGATGTTAAGAGCCGCCCAAATATCTTCACTCACTCCGCTCACTCTCTGTCCCAGACTGGGACACCGGGATCTGCCTATTGCCGTGGTTACACGATTGCTGTTAAACACATTAGGTAGCCATGTCTGAACAAGTTTAAAAAACAGAACGTGTTTTCGCGGCCACACACCCAAAGCAGAATGAAATCAATGGAAATTCTAACGTCAACAAACATGGAACTTAAAATGTATGATATTTAATTATAATAGCTTCCAGCATTTATCACTATCGATCTTTTTAATTGTTATGAAGCCTACACTTGTGCTGTAATGGAATAATGGGTGGGTATTAGTACATTCAACCTTAATCTTAATTTAATTCAACAAGTGCAGAAAGTCCCGGCAAATTCAGCACTGCTTGTTTACTTCGAAGCAGCCAATAGGAGCGCAGCAGAGAAGAGAAGCCGTTCGGAACTACTTATGGAAACTGTTCACTTTGAACGAGAAACAACTGAGATTGGAACTCGTTCGAAGGTCATGTAACCTCGTCAGTAGCTGAACTTGTTTTAGGCCCGGTTGAACCAACATCTTCCCCGATCCTAGATCGAATTATCCTAGTTACGAACCAGGATCGAGTTTGATCTTGGTTCCAAAGTTAAAGTGTTTGCACCAACGAAATTTCATGAGTCTGGATCTCCGATTCATCGATTGCTAAAAAGGAAGAAAATAAACACAAACTCTTGGTTCCAAAGTGAGGGATCGAGATTAAGTATGAAACAAATTTTGCTATTGGTTCGTAATATATGACATTATAGAAGTAGGCGTATTTTTCACTATAGATAGAACTAGATGTGCGATGTTTTATCTGTTTTAAGTGAATCATTGTACGAATTTTAATAAATAATATTCAAGTGCGTATAATGTTTTAATTTCCCTAGAAAACAATCGAACGTAGTTCTATCTGTTGGGTATTTTCAAACTACATATGTAATATAGTGTGTAGGGGCTGCGAAGAACACACACAAGGGCTCCTCGTTGTGATAGCCAATATGAGATATAATCATATTATATTCAAGTAGACATGTGCTGTGTATGGTGTAGAATTAGCATACGCAACGATGGGACAACACATATAACACTTGAGTGACCAGGCTGCACAGCTGACTTGCAATAAATCAGTGGGAAAGGATGTGATCTTACCTAGGCTGCCTCTGTATAACTACCCGGTGCAGTCCTGGGCCGGTAGGGGAACAAGTTTATTACCATTAGCACTCTCTAGGAACTAGCATTTGGCACGTACACCATAATTGGCGGTTCGGAATTAACTTCATCTCGATCTCTAGTACAGCTCTGAACTCGAATGGTGGAAAAGTTTTCTGTATCGATCTTAGTTACGATCTCGGTTCGAGTTTCGAACCACGATGGTGCAACCGGGCATAAGTGAAGTAGTTGTGCTGTCACTGACGGGACATTCTAGGGGAGCTGGAGCACGCGCTGGGGCTGTCCAAGCCGAGAGTGTTGTTCTGCTCGGTGTTGACGGAGGACAGCGTGAAGGAGGCCGTCGACAGGGTCGGCATGGTGGAGCTGGTCGTGCTGATGGGAGGAGAGCCCGGTGCACCCACCCACCTGCCACTGGAGGCGCTGTACAAGGACGCGACTCCAGACTTCCAGCTGCACGTGGTCCAGGAGCCGGCGGACCAAGTGGCCTTCATCATGTGCTCCAGCGGCACCACGGGCCTGTCCAAGGGAGTCATGATCACGCACACCAACATACTCTACAGCTGCGCCCTCCGCCAGTAAGTGCCGCCATTAGTTTGCATATCCGCCAGTTACTTTCAAGGCCCGTACACAACGGCGGAGGCTTACGCGAGTTCATTTCAGGACAGGCTAGATATCGAACAAGTGTGTAAAAGCTGTTCACGATAAAGTTATCACTTTTGAAATCAACCTTAGGAAAAAAAAGTCACTGTCCCTAGTTGCGAATATTTTAACGGGCACACTAAGCGGAATGCACCCAGTAAAGTTGGTAACGATAGATGTAAAGTAGTTCCGTTTATTATTGTCGAATAAAAAGTGTTGGATAACCATTTGTGATAACTTAAATTATTTCTCGCGGTTTGTGTAATTTTTTGTATGCATCGAAGTGTAAAAATAAGCAGATTTTTAAAATATTTACTTTTCTAACAATCCCACAGTTTCACTTGACCGACGCGTGACTAAAGTGATGAGGCCCACGGCAACGTTAATTTTACATAAGGCGGAGAAACTCACGACTTGCATACGACTAGATCTCAAGCAGGGCTTTCAAAAGTGCTCATTTTTACGTGAACATCCTATACTTGTGTTCTGTTTGCAACTGCGTCAGAGTTTATTAGATACGCCCAGGAGAATTGTGGGCCAATACGAAATTCCCGTGTCACTTGGTTTTAGTTAAACTGGCTATACTCTGAGGCAGCAGCCAATGAACAGAAAGCTGAGGCTCGAAAATACATAGGATCGTGCAGTGTGGCCCACGGGTCGCATAAAACGGGAAATTTTCGCATCCCTAGTCATATGGCAAGTTAACCCCTGGCTTCAAATACATCGCAACTTGAATGTACGACAATCGTAAATCAAAAATGAGTTTTTGTCATTTTTATGACGGAAGGACGATAATATCTATCACTTGACAGTGGGAAATTGTCGCAATATTCTATTTACTTTTACTGGATGTGCAGCAGATAAATGAACGCAGCACTTCAGAAAACATATTGAATATAGGCTGTTCACGGTAAAATGAGCACTTTTGAAAAGCCTTGCTTAAGATCTACTTGTATGCACGTTGTGTGTTCTTCCGACCTATGTAAAATTAACATTGCCATAGTAGTATGACGGGGGGTGGGGGTGGTGGTTATATTTCACTTTTGATAAATTGGATTATCAAGTTGAGATCAAAGATTTAATTAATTTAATTGAATGTGTTAATTCCATCTTATTCTGCTCAAAAAAGTCTTAATCCGATTTAAAACTTCCTAATCCGATCTTAATCCGATCAAACAATGGAAAGGGTTAAATTTATTGAAAGGGTTCATTTGTTGTTGTACATCTTTCGTTCTTTCTTTTTGGGTAGGGGAAGGGGTAGCAGGAGCTCTGGCATGTCCTAACCCTTGAGCTCTGGCAGTCGATGACCAGAGTGGCGGGTTACAATGTCTTATATAGGTTTAGAATTTAGTGCAAGAGTGGGCTAAGGCTATTATTTTCAAATTTTTTCTAATTTTGAGGTGTTTGGCGGGATGCTGGTGGTAGATAGGCGGCGATTTTTTACGAATATATTCCACACGTGAGAGAAATTCAAATTTCTAAGAATGGCCTAAGTGTAAATTTGATGGTTTTTGGGGGGATATTGCTCGTAGACGGTAGATAGGCGACTTTGAAAGATACAATTTACGTGTTAAACAATCTGTTTTCGAAATGAAATTATTTGTTAGAAAATTCCAGTGTGTTCTATGTATGAATAAATTACACGCATCGAATCGGAAATTTCAAACGACTACGTGAATAATAAGTGGAATTATGGGAGTCTTAACGTAACGTGAGCCTCGAGCTTAGAAATAGAATTCACACAAGAGAGAATTTTAACAATGTGAATAATATCTGATGTCGACAAGTGCAAACTCACTAAACGAAATCCAGCTAGCCAGTATGAATAAATAAAGATTTCAAAACTTGCATTTGAATTATACGATTTAAATCCTAAACAGACACAATAGCGTAACAGAAATACATGTACAATACTTAATGCCTATAGCACATACCTTGAATTTTTTTTTAAAACATGTCTGTTTGATGTTGAGTCTGATGTATTAATGAGTCCAGCATAGTAATTGTGTCGTCTTATAAGCTGTGTGTGTAGAGAGCCTGATTATATACATGTAGCGAAGCCGGCATCTTGAAGGCAAATGAGTTGAAGTTTACTAAAAAAACTCTTCATTCATCTTACAACAGACAAGGAAACAATCATTTTTTAATGTAAGTTTCACTATTTTCAGAATAATTCACTTTAACACTAATTATTTCCGTCGAAGCATAGGGACACTCGGATGATGTGAAGAAGTACTTAATCCTGCAAAGCGTAATCGTGCAACACTTTATAGAGATGTACTACAGATTTCTGTAAATGGAGCACATTTCTTAACTCAAATGGTATTTTCGTCTACCGAACACAGAAATTAAAAATCTTATCGCAATATTGACTAAACACATGAAAAAAAGATTTCCGATAAAATAGTTTTTTATATTAAAACGTTAATCGTGGGTAGCAGTATAGAGATAAAGGTAGATGCGATGGTCGCTGGTGCGGTAACTTTCGAGAGTGGCCTCGTCGGCCGCCAAGTGTCTAGAGGTGCGGTGTTTATGAAGGCGCTGAGGAGAAGCATGTCTGTCTCCCACAAGTGTTGATAAACGACTGAATATGGTGGCGACTGTGATAGCTGAAGTCACTTCGCCCCAGAGCTCCCTACACCGCCTTTCCCCTCCATCCCAAGACCACATCTGCTGGGCCCTAAGGTCAAGAAACCAGCTTGCACCACCTTCCCCCTCCCCAACCCTTACCAGTGTGCACTGCCCCGAGCTGTCCACGATCATCAAATGTTTTCAATAATTTCTCTAGATGGTGTCAACTGCCTACTTGCATTCACATTGGGAGGACCCTGCCTGCCACCCCCTCATACCCCAATCACCCATCCCCACCCTGCACCCCTTGGAGCTGTCCCCTTCCCACAATGCTAGCCACCCCCTACACCCCCTACACCCCCTGCCACCCTCGTCAGAGTGCGAGGTCGTGGAGGTTCTTCACCCTGGCTGCCCGCGATTGTCATTTTTTGCAACTGAGTCAAGATGTTTGAAAAACTGTGATCTTTCAATATTTTAAAATAAATATTTAACGATTGAAAATATCTCTTGTACGAAAATATACTTAGTTTCCTGGAAATACTTTATAAATTTTGCTGGAAATAGGATAAAGTTTATTGGATTAAAATTCATTCCTTGGATTAAGATATAAATTTTTTGGAATTTTATCTGGGGATTAATATTTCGGGTAGTATTTAGCTTCAGGCATCGGTGATCGATGGGACTTATGAAATTTTACTTCACTGCAAATAAGACAGGTTAACACATTCAGAAGAGTTCAAACTTCGCTGCACGAGGGGCGGGAGTCAGTTAGGCAGGCATACAGTATTCATCTCGGAAAAGACACATGCTCTGCGCCGAAGGGTTCTAGGGGTTTGGCTGGAGGGGTTGGTTGGCATCCTGGACTCGGGCTGGTTCTTAGGGCGAGGGGAGGAGGGTTGGGTGACTACTAGCAGCCTGCTCCCAATGCATAATCTCAGCTCCCAAGCTTGTTCAGTATGAGTTGACTGGAGAAGGATGTATGATGACGATTATATGAGCCTTGAGTATTTCCAACAAATTAAATGTTTTTGATGTGTATGTGACTGGGTGGTTTGGGTAATTAAGTTAATTTTAGACATTTCCTTTTTAAAGTTGTTGGGTAAATCCGAGTGTGAGAGTGTGTGTCCGTGTGTGTGTTTGAGAGAGAGAGAGAGAGAGATAGCGAGAGAGAGTGTGAGAGAGAGAGAGAAAGAGAGAGAGAAAGAGAGAGAGAGAAATTTCAAGTATTTTTTAAGTTTCAGAAACATTTTACTTCTAAAATGCATGATTGTATATTTGTAATAGTATTAAATGTGTGTGTAGGTTTGCTTTAAGTATTGCATGTTTAGTTTTATAGCATAATATGTTTGAATTTTAAGTTTTTTTTTGTAAGAATTTTTACTTTATAGTGTAAATTTTTTGAATTTTAGACCAGTTTTATAATGTCTTCAGTTTAACAGAGTAATCCCTCTTGCTACAACTTTCGATATTAAACTTATTTTCAAAAAAATTATAAAATCCATAAAAAAATTTAATGGTGTAAAACTTCTTAAAAGTTTTTGATGGTGTATCATTACTTAAAAGTTTTTGACAGGGAAAATTTTTGACATAAGATGTTAAGTTTTTCTTTCACAAAAATAACATTTAAAGTGGGCTTAAACTGAAATGCAATATCGTAAACACAGTCCGCATGCTCCAAACGTTTGTGAAAGCTATACAAGAGTGAGACAAGTCGCAAAGCACGGTCAATTCATTACTGGAGATGGCGTGTTTGACAAGAAATTCACGTCACAGAGCAGTTGACGGAGTTGCGTGGTCGGAAGGGAAGTTCCCAGTCTCCCTCCTACTGGCACGCATGCCAGCTGGTGAGAAGGGGAAGTTAATGGGTGGCGCTGGAGATGTGCCAAGTTTCTCCTTTTCCCATCCCTCGTCACAATGCATAAATACCTGCAGGATCTACATGATGTTGCATTGGAGGGGAAAGGAAGGGAGCTGTGGTTGTCAGTCGGGTGAGGGAGGGATAGGGCGACCCTACGGTGGCGCACGTGGATGCTAGCGGCAGTTTAGTGTACTAGAGGTCTCATTCACTCGCTAATGAAGCTCCGCGCTTGGAACGACAGGGCACTTCTCACCTTGTTTCACTCTCACCTTGCACATGGTTCGTTGGGCACCCGAGAATACTTTTAAATGTGGACAATGTGGACAAGAGTCAGGTAACTAGCAGGTGAGGAGAAACACAATAGACGAGCCAAGGTCTCGGGTGCCCGAAGAGCCGCGTGCATGGTGAGAGTGAAACGAGTCGAGAAACGCAGTGTCAGTCCGCACACGGAGCTGTATTAGCGAGTGAATGAGACCTCTAGTACACCAACCTGCCGCTTGAGCCACTGTGCGGTACTTTTTGGTCGCTCTACCCCTCCCGCACCCGACTGACAACCTCAGCTCGCTCCATTTCCCCTCCAAAGCCACATTGTGTAGAGCCTGCAAGTATCTCTGTGTTGTGGCGACGGATGGGAAAATGAGAAACTTGATACTTCCCTCCAGCCCCACCCAACAACTTCCCCTTCTCACACATCGTAGCGCAAAACCTGTGGGCATGGAAGTGCGCCAGCGGGAGGGAGACTCGGCAGTTTCCTTCCAACCACGCCACTTCTTCAACTTCTCTGCAGCATGAACTTCATGTCAAACACCCTGTCTCCAGTAATGAAATTGCTACATTTTGCGACTTGTCTCATTCTTGCCTACCTTTCACAAACATATGGAGCATGCGAACTGTGTTTACGATATTGCATTTCAGTTTAAGCCCACTTTGAACGTTATTATTGTGAAAGAAAATTTAACTAAAAAATTTAATCTTACAACATCAAAACTTTTAAGTAGTGGTACACCATCAAAAACTTTTAAGTACTGATACATCATCGAAAACTTCTAAGGAGTTTTACATAGTTAAGAAATTTTGTGGATTTTATAAATTTTTCAAAAATAATTTTAATAACGAAAGTTGTAGCAATTGGTATTACTCTGTTATACTCAATATACTATAAAACTAGTCTAAAATTCAAACATTTTATTCTATAAAATAAACATATTAAAAAAAATACTAAACATTCAAACATTTTACACTATAAAACTAAACATGCAATACTTAAAGCAAACCGATACACTCATTTAATACTCTTATATATATACAATCAATATACATATACATCATTACTTGAAAACATTCCCCCCCCCCCCCTTCAAGCTCTTTTCTCTCTCTCATTCTCACACACATTTACCCAACAACTTTAAAAAGGAACAGTATAAAAATTAATGTAATTACCCAAACCACCCCATTGCATGAACATCAAAAACATTTCATTTGTTAGAATTACTCAAGGCTCATATATTCATTATCATATATTCTTCTCCCGTGAACTCATACTGAACAAGCTTAGGAGCTGAGATTATGCATCTCTCCCTATTGCTAGCCATTAGCAGAGTTAGTTTTCCCTTGTTTTCGCCATTCCGAAGTTCATACCTCATATACACAGCATCTCTCTCTTAAAACTATGTAAAACTAACTCAAATAGACATGACTTTTCCCCTGCACTCATACTCAATCATACAACTTCCTAACCAAAATTTCTCAGAGTACTTGGCCATACATTCTAGATGCTTTTTCACATACATTGTGAATATTTAAACAGTGAAGAGAGGCTGTAGGTGCATGTTATTGACATGAACCTTATTCCACATGGTGCAAGATGTCACTACTGGCGGTATACCTCTCTTGTCAACTCTCCTAAATAAACTCAAAACTACGTGAAAAAATTTCATCTGGAATTAAATTTATACGACTTTTCCCCCACACTCACACTCACACCCAATTATAACCAAAGCCCTCCTTTAATATCCACCCTTAAACATCATTAGATTTCCTTTAAATGCTTAACAAATTTTCTGAAGTGTGAATCAATTTCATTTGATTTTAAAGAAAATTCATTCATGTCTAATTTTTAAAGAAATTTCATTGATTAGTAATGTTTCAGTTGTAACAATTTCTAATGAAATTTCATTCAGGTCTAACTATTTTTTAAAGAAAATTATTCAGGTCTAGTTATTACTTATGATTAATCATTCAATTTGATGAAACATTTTTCAAGTCTTAACAATTTTGTAAAAAGTTAGAAAAATTCTAAGAAAGTTGAAATAAAATGCGAAAAAATGGGTGTAGGGATTTCTGGAGCGAAGTGACCTCAGCTATCCCAGTCGCCGCCATATTCAGTCGTTCAGCAACACTTGTAGGAGACAGACATGCTACTCCTCAGCACCTTCATAAACACCGCACCTCTAGACACTTGGCGGTCGACGAGGCCCCCTTCGGGGCTTACCTCACGGGCGACCATCGCATCTACTTTCATCTCTATAGTGCTACCCGCTATTAATGTTTTAATATAAAAACTATTTTATCATGAATCTTTTTTTCATGTGTTTAGTCAATATTGCGATAAGATTTTCAGTATCTGTGTTCGGTAGACAAAAATATTGTTGCATTAACAAGTGTGCTCTATTTATGGAAATTCACAGTATATCTTATAAAGTGTTGCATGATTATGCTTGGCGGGCTTAAGTACTTCTTCACATCATCCGGGTGTCCCTACGCTTCGATGGAAATAATTAGTGTTAAAAGTGAATTATTCTGAAAATAGTGAAACTCACGTTAAAAAATTATTGTTTCGTTGTCTGTTGTAAGACGAATGAAGAGTTTTTCTAGTAAACTTCAACTCATTTACCTTCAAGATGCCGGTTTCGCTACATGTATATAATCAGGCTCTCTACACACACAGCTTATAAGACGACACAATTACTATGCTGGACTCATTAATACATCAGACTCAACATCAAACAGACATGTTTTAAAAAATATTCAAGGTATGTGCTATAGGCATTAAGTATTGTACATGTATTTCTGTTACGCTATTGTGTCTGTTTAGAATTTAAATCGTATAATTCAAATGCAAGTTTTGAAATCTTTATTTATTCATACTGGCTAGCTGGATTTCGTTTAGTGAGTTTGCACTTGTCGACATCAGATATTATTCACATTGTTAAAATTCTCTCTTGTGTGAATTATATTTCTGAGCTCGAGGCTCACGTTACGCTAAGACTCCCGTAATTCCACTTATTATTCACGTAGTCGTTTGAAATTTCCGATTCGATGTGTGTAATTTACTCATACATAGAACACTCTGAAATTCTCTAACAAATAATTTCATTTCGAAAACAGATTGTTTAACACGTAAATTGTATCTTTCAAAGTCGCCTATCTACCGTCTACGAGCAATATCCCCCCAAAAACCATCAAATTTACACTTAGGCCATTCTTAGAAATTTGAATTTCTCTCACGTGTGGAATATATTCGTAAAAATCGCCGCCTATCTACCACCAGCATCCCGCCAAACACCTCAAAATTAGAAAAAATTTGAAAATAATAGCCTTAGCCCACTCTTGCACTAAATTCTAAACCTATATAAGACATTGTAACCCGCCACTCTGGTCATCGACTGCCAGAGCTCAAGGGTTAGGACATGCCAGAGCTCCTGCTACCCCTTCCCCTACCCAAAAAGAAAGAACGAAAGATGTACAACAACAAATGAACCCTTTCAATAAATTTAACCCTTTCCATTGTTTGATCGGATTAAGATCGGATTAGGAAGTTTTAAATCGGATTGAGATCGGATTAATGCTTTTTTGAGCAGATTAAGATCGAATTAACCCTTTCAATTAATTTAATTAACCCTTTGATATCAAATTGATAACCCGAGTAATCAAAAGTGAAAGAGAAACCCCCCCCCCCCCCCCATGATCCTGTAACATTCTATTTACTTTTACTGGATGTGCGGCAGATAAATGAACGCTGCACTTCGGAAAATATATTGAATATAGTCTGTTCACGGTAAAATGAGCATTTTTGAAAGCCCTGCTTAAGATCTACTTGTATACAAGTTCCTGCCCTATGTAAAATTAACATTGCCATGGACCTCATCACTTTATTCATGCATCGATCAAGTGTAACTGTGAAATTATCTCACACTTCGGCGCATAAAAATAACAGAAAGCGGGAGAAATGATTTAAGTTGTTACAAATGGTTACCTAATACTTTTTTTTCGACATTAATATATGGAACAATTTCCCTCTTCGTTACCAACTTTACTGGGTACATGTCACTAATTGCGGCCGTTAATATGCATGCAGTTAGGGGCAGATACATTTTTCTAAGGTTGATTTCAAAAGTGCTCACTTTATCGTGAGCAGCTTTTAACCAAACATCACCATTTCATATTTACACATACACGTGATTTTAAAACGATTGAATGGTGCGCTGCTACACATTACCACATACGTAATCTTGCAAAATCCCTTGTTGGCATAGTACTTTATTAGGTTTTAAAACTTCCAAATTATTTTACTCTCATTTACCGTATTTAAAATATTTTTTTCTATGGTAGTCTTGTGTTTAGGGTGCGAAATGTATAGCAAGACATATTCGAAATAATGTTAAATTTATTCTCTGTAGTTTGTTTGACTTTAGGCACAGGTTCAACTGTCGTATATGAACACTATACAATAATAATTTCGTTTCACAGTTCAACAAATAAAACCAGCGCAAGTTCACTACACTGTGCGATATCTTCATCCAGTTAAAATGGGACGGTGAGTAGTCAAACTACTCGCCTCCTACCAAGACGAACGGAGTTCGATTACCGGCGGGGTCGCCCAGATTTTCACATGTGGGATACGTAGCGGTCGTTGCCGTCAAACGGCAAGTTTTCTCGGGGCTTTTACACTTCACCTCACTTTCCCCTCGCTGTGTAGCGCTGACCATACTCTCTCAAATAAACTCAGTCTAGTTTAAATGTAAAGCTGAAAAGTCCCCCATAAAAATAAAATTTTGGTGATGTACCATAGTTTTTATTTTTTCTTGTTATTTACCTGCTGTTTTTCTTTTGCAGCTGTACATGATGTTTCTAAATTAGACCGACAAACTTCGGCAGCAAATTATTGACAAAAAAAGGAAAAAAAACATTAATACAATCTATGGTCTAAAGTGAATCGCGAGGACGCTACACATACTTGAAGTTAGATCTGAATCACTAGTCTATTAAAAATATTAGAAGAAATTATTTAAGACTAAACACTTAGTGTCTTCCTAATGCGTAAAATTAATTGTGATGTGTGGATTAATAATTCATTTTTTAAATTCCCCGTTTACTACAGCATCATAGAAATTAAGTTGAAATAAGGGTAGTAACTGTGATTATTACCATGAAATAATTTGATAACAGCGACAGACAAGTATTGTGGTGTTTATAGATCCTTGTTGTTTTACATATTATCCAGACACCTAGTGTTCCATCTTGAAATTTTTTTTCCAATATTTGTAATTAACTAGATTTTCAGATCCAAATTTCAAATATATGTACCGCTATTGCATCCACTTTAGACTATTGGTCGTATGTTTTTACCTTCTTTTTTCATGATTAACCATCTGCCGAAGTTTGTCGATCTAATTTAAATACACCTTAGTAGAAGGGAAGTAGTGGATCAGGGGCAATGGATTCCGGATTAGGATGTAGTCGCCGACCCCCGCCATGTTGTGACGTCGTCAGTTTGCCATCTTGGATCCATGTGACGACGTTTTACCTTGACCTTAGACCTTAAGCCTGGTGACCTTTGACCCCCAAAATCTAAAAAAGTCTAAAAAATCGAAAGAATTAAAAAAATATGGTTACAAGTTATTCAATAAAATATTTTAAAATTATTAAACAAATATTAAAAAATGCCGGTCTCCCACCAGTTATTTTCCCTATTAATTTCCCATTTATCCCTAAAAATGTCTTTTTTCCCAAAAAAAAAATCAGTTTTTTCCTTAAATTTTCCCTTTCATTCTTAAGAAATTCTTTAAAAAATCTCAATAAATTCATAAGCGTCAATTAGCATATTTTGTTATTGTTTACTACCACAATCTTAGAAGCCAATGACCTTGACCCCATAACCTTGAAAAAAACTTGAGAAAAAATTCATAAAAGTCAGCAAGCATATTACATTTCAGACTACTAATGCTATATTGGATGCAGGTGACATTGAATTGACCCAATGACCATGAATGACCTTGAAAACAAAAATCGGAATAATTCATAAAAGCCAGCATTATGTTTCTGACTACCACCGCCATATTGGGCGCAAGTGATGACATAGGCCCTGTGACCATAAACCCAGAAAAATATTTAAAAATCCCAAAAGAATTCCAAATACATGCAACTCAATACATGCCATTTTGTTGAGGGTTATAGTCTTTTATGCATTACGCTATTCACACTCATGTTGTCACTGTGCGAAAATATCGTAACATTTATTACACCAACACATTGTGCAGGGTGGGTTATGCAGGTAACTGCACTTTTGAGAACATGTACTGAAGTCACAAGACAACTGTTTGCAGTAAACCTGGTACAAAGGCACTGGTGAGAAATGCACTTCACCTTTACAGGTCTTTGCATTTGTAAGTAAACTGTCGCTACGACTGAACTGCTTACCTTACCTGTCACACAAATATGACATATGACAGGCAGTCTTGGTAAAATTAAAGCACTCCTGTCGCCGTACATTATGGTCGAAAGTAAATGTCTTATCACGAAAGTGACACTGATGACGACATAGTGGTTCAGACCTAGATTCGGGCGGATATGTTGGAGATGTAGATGCTGGAGCTAAAGAAGCAGGTAACGTCGTCAATGGTGTTCTACGTACCTCAACCGAAGAGGTCGAGGGCGGTGTTACTATAACAATGCAGCTTGAAGAAGTTGCGTTGGCACTGCTTATACCACTCCCGAAGAAGTCAATGGCACTGCCGTAGCTACCATTATTCCTGGAGTGCCCGAAGACATCGCAGATGCAGAATAAAACTTAGATGCTAATATGTAGAAGCTAGCTGAGACAATGCACCTTTCAAGTTAGGCGTTGTCAAACTAAGTTTCTCAGTCAATCTCACTACTGCTTATAATAAATACGTATGCAAGCCCTATAACGTCATATTTACTCTAACCCATCATATTGCATCATTAATAGATTGTTCGGTCGTTGATTAGTCAATCATCGAGTTGCTATGTGACTCCAGCCGACTGACTCCTACAGACGGACTCTTATAGACTGATTCCTACAGACTGACTCCTAAATGGCTTCTAAATGACTCCTAATGACTCCTAATTAATCGTAATGTTTCCAAGATGACTTCAAAATGACACCTAATGACTCCTAATAATGCCTAAATGACTCCTAATGATTCCTAAATGACTCATGACTCCAAGATGACTCCTTATGACTCGTAATGGGTCCTAATGAGTCCTAATGACTCTTAAATGATCCCTAAATGACTCCTAAGTGACTCCTGATTGTGGTGCTATGTGTGGTGCATGCAGTGCTGATGTCGGTGCATGTGGTGCTGATCGTGGTGCATGCAGTGCTGATTGCAGTGTGTGAGGTGCTAGTGGTGCATGTGGTGCTGATTGCAATGCATGCAGTGTTGATTGTGGTGCATGCAGTGCTGATTGCGGTACATGCGGTGCTAAGTGTGGTGTTTGCGGTGCTAAGCACGGTGAATGTAGGTTGCAAGTTAAAATAAATTCCCTGAATTTTAAAACAAAAAATTAAAGTCCTACCTCCAAAGCTGAAAGGTGGATATTTTATTTAATAATCTCGCTTTAAAAATTATATATCCAGGTACCGTGGTACATTTAATCACTTCCTGGGCTAACTGTATTTGCACTTTTCACTAAAAGTGCGTAGAACTACTGCAGGCTGCCACCATGCTTCGCCATTGGTCGATGCACATCTTGTACTTTGTACTGACATGCTTCCCAATGCAGATCCTTTTATGTTCTTTCAATGTATCGCCTTGCACAAACTGCATGAGACCAATGTCGTAATGCTTCATCGCATTAAAAGGACTCTTCGTACATACTGCCCTCTCATGCCGATGGGTTTTTTGACCATACGCGAAAACTCGATTGCCACTGGCGAGGAAAACATGTAGGTACTATCGTATATATATATAAGATAATAATATACATAATTATGTATAGAAAAAACTTTACACCTCAGTGTTTTCTTCAGGTCCGAAAGAGTATTTGGGTTTTTTTTTAGAGTACTCTCATATCACGAAAATGAATTGTTTATACGAAAGCCTGCTTTTTACCTCGACAATCATGGAGCCGCGACCTGTGTCATCGCTAACTGGCTGACGCCAGTACCGATTCTGCGATTGAGTTTTCACCTATGGCCAAAATGACCATCGGCATGAGAGGGCGGTCTGTACGAAGAGTCCTTTTTGCGCGATGAAGCATTACGATATTGGTCCCATGCAGTTTGTGCAAGATTATACGTTAAAAAATCATACCAAGATCTGCATTGGGAAGCATGGGAGAGGGGAGGGGTTCCGTGGTACTGCATTGTTCAGTACTTAGTCCAAATTGTCCATCGACCAATGGCAAAGCGCGGTGGTAACCTGCCGTAGTTCTAGGCAATTATAGTGCAAAGTGCAAATACAGTTTACAGGAAGTGATTAAGTATACCGAGGGACCTGGATATATACTTTGTAAAGCGAGATTATTAAATGAAATGTCCACCTTTCAGCTTTGGAGGGACTATATATTTTTATTTCGAAATAGACGGAATTTATTTTAACTTACGACCTACATGCACTGCACTTAGTACCACATGCACTGCACTTAGCACTGCATGCACTGCAATCAGCACTGCATGCACCACAATCAGTACCACATGCACTACAATCATCACTGCACACACAACAATCAGCACAGCACACGTCACAATCAGCACCGCACATGTTGCACTCAGCACCACATGCACCACAGTCAACACCACATACATTTTAATCAGCACCACATGCCCCGCAATCAGCACCACATGCACTGCAATCATCACCACATGTACCAAAAATAGCACACATACACTACAATCAGTATCACATGAGCCACACTTATCATTGCAATCAGGAGTCATTTAAGAGTCTTCTAGAAGTCATTAAGGGCCATTACGAGTCATTTCTGTAATCTTAAGGAATCATTTTGGAGACAATATGTGTCATTTAGGAGTCATTTAGGCATCATTAATATTAATTAGGAGTCATTTTGGAGTCATTAAGTATCACTTAGCAGTCATTAGAGTCATTTAGAAGTTATTAGGAGTTATTAAGGAATCATTTAGAAGCCAGTCTGCAGGAGTCAATCTGTAGGAGTCAGTTGGCTTGAGTCACTTGGCAACTCTGTGATTGGTCGGTGTCCGAACAATGTATTAATGGTATAATAAAATTGGTTTGAAGTCAATATGACATCACAGGGCTTGCATACGCGTTAATTATAAGCAGTAGGGAGGTCGGCTGAGAGGCTGAGTTTGACAATGGCTAGCGTGAAAGGTGGAGTGTCTCGGCTAGCATCTGCATCTTTCCATCTAAGTCTTATTCTGCATCTACGGCAGGGCCAACGACTTCTTCGATCGGCATTCCTATAGCAGCATCGCCATTGCCGTCTTTTGCTGAGGTACATAGAACACCATTGCCGGTGTTACTTGATTGTTTGGTTTCAGCGACTACATTCCCAAAAGGTCCGCCGAGTCTATGCCACAACCACTACATTGTCATCAGTATCACTTTTATGATAAAGACATTTACTTTTGACCATAATGTACTGCGACGGTACTGCTCTAATTTTGCCAAGACCGCCTGTCATACGTCATATTTGTGTAACAGGTACAGTAAGCAGTTCAGTCGTAGCGACAGTTTACTTAGACATGCAAAGACCTGTAAATGTGAAGTGCATTTCTCATAACTACATTGGTACCATGTTAACTGCAAGTAGGTCTCTTGTGACTTCGGTACATGCCCTCGAAAGTGTAGTTACCTACATAACCCACCCTGCACAGTATATCGGTGTAATAAATGTTACGATATTTTCGCACAAGGACCGAGAGTGAATAGCGAGATGCACAAGAAACTACAAACTTCAACAAATTTGCTTCTATTGAGATGCGTATATTTGGATGTTATTAAATTGTTATTTCTTAGGTTTATGGTCTTGGGGTAAGGTCAAGGTCACTTCACCCAATATGGCGGTAGTAGTGAGTAACGTAATATAATCACTAACTATAATGCATTTTTCCTAGAGATTTGTTTTTCAGGGTCATTCAATGCCATGGTCACCTACATCCAATATGGTGGTGGTAGCCAGTAACGTAATATGCTTACTGGCTTTTATGAATTTTTTTCTCCAGGTTTCGTTTTCAAGGTCATTCATGGTTATGGGGTCAAAGTCAAGGTTACTGGTTTCCCAATATGATGGTTTTAGTCAGTAATATAATATGCTCGTTGACATTTATGAATTTATTTCTATTTTTTTAATGTTTTTAGGCAAAGGGGAAATTTGAAGGTAAAAAGGGAAATTATTAACGAAAAAGGGAAATTTCCAGGAATAAAAGGGAATATTTAGGGATAAAACTGCAATTGTTATATAAAATAGCTACAAGGGGGAGCAGAATTTTAAAATATTTTTAAATAAAGTTTAAATAATTTAAAGTAATTTTTAAAAATAATTTTTAAAATTATTATAAAATAATAAATTTTTAAAATATATTTTTAATTTTTTTAATTTAATTTTTTGTCAAAGGTCACCGGGGTAAAGATCAAATGTCAGGGTCAAGGTCACGTGGATACAAGATGGCGGATAGGTGACATCACCACATGGTGGCGGTCGACGCCTAGCACCTACTCTGGAATTCATTGCCCCCGATCCGGCATTTCCATTCTACTCATCCTTTATAGTTGGCACAGGTTTAAATGTCACGTTCAGGTATCCCGAAATAAGAGGCACTGACTACGTAGACAAGACCCTTGGATACCTGCCGATGAGCCACGCCATAGGTATCACCATGCTGACTGGGTGTCTGGATGAGGGCACATTGCTCATAACAATGCCTTCGTTCCAGCCAGATCTCTTCTTACAGCTCATCCAGGACTACAAGGTCAGTTTAGCACTTCATAGAGTAACACTTCTACGAGGGTTGTTCCGAAAGTTCGTGGATTGGCAACACTGTGCCGATAATATGGAAGCGATTCTAGATTCTATGACTGTTGCAGATGAAGATAGCATGCGTTGTGCTTTGTCCATGCAATGCGCAGTTTTTTCGCTTGCTATAAAAGGTGAGCTGCTGTATGTATGAAAATGGCGTATAAGGACGTACCATTAATAGCTATACAATGATCGCTATTGAATTTTGTGTGAAGTAGCCAGGGTACGTCAACAAACTAACTGTACAGTGCAAACACTGTGGTAAGATCGGCCGTATTCAAGTGGTGGAAGGTAGTGAGAATGATCATCTGAGAAGTGGGCGCCCAGAGTCATGAATTTAGCTGACCAATTCACGAGTCGACGAAGGTCTTCCTTCTTTTAACTGTGTCTCTACTTTCTCACTGTTCTCATCGTTAACAACTGCAGTTGGGAGCCCACTTCTCGACTGATCCTGCACACACTACTTTCGCTTTCGTTAAAATGCTCCCATTTCTTGAATACGGCAGAGCTCACTGTTGTTTTCTTCTCTGTATACCTGTTTGATGTTCTTTGGTCACTCTTTTGTAACTTGACACAAAATTCAATAGTGTTCCGTTATCTGGTTATTAACTGTATACTATTCACATCCGCAACTCCCATCGTAACATACGCTGCAGATCAACTTTTATAGTAAAATAAGAATTTCATCTGCTCATTCGCTTTGCTCGTGTAAACAAAACACTGCCACAAGCTATCTTCACAGGCGACAGACACATGATCCCTTCCATAGGATCGGAACAGCGTTGCCAGTTCGCCCGGAAAAGTACTCGTGTTTGACATACATTTAGACAAGTTAGTCCATCACTAAGTTTAAGGTATTACGTTTTGGCTACTGATATATGTTGATGAGCTTCTGGAGCGATTCACTACGAAGTACGGTCACTTCGCCTTGATCTCTACTATCTTCAGCTTAACTTCTGTGGTTAGAGGTGACGTTATGTTTCTACTGTCTTTAACTGTTTCTGTATCAGCTGTTATTGCATACAGCAAAGGTTAAGAGAGATAAGAAAACAGGAGATGGGAGGAAAATAGTGATAAAGTATCCTGTATTTCTTACATGTTCAATATGGAAATATTTACAAACATTCTTACTTGAGTTTTGGCACATGACACTTAGTTATTGATGTGGTACTTCCCGAAATTGTTTTTTATTTAATAAGTATAATTCATTTTGGCATTTGGAGTTATAACCTAACAGAAACATGTCACTTGTGTTTCACGTCTTGTGAACATTCGGCGTTTTTTTGTGGTCTCACAGTAACTGAGGTTGTATCTGATACTGGTATACTAGAAGTTGCAGTTCACGAAACAAGTGGTATTAATTAAAAAGAAGCAAAAATAAACGCAAGTAGAAGGGAAATGGCGATTCGGGCGCAAGGGATGGGGAGTAGAAGCTGGGCGCAGGCCGCCGTTTTGGAATCTCCCTTTTTTCCCCTCAGAATGAACTAAAATTCCATAAAATTTCCCCTTTTCACTAAAAATCTTCCATTTTTCCTAGAGCAGGAAAGGAGGATTCATGACACCAGAGAGGAGAATTTGCGGCTCTGAGCCAACTCGGAGCCAGGAGGGCAGGACTCTGGAGAGGCGGATTTGTGACTCTGTGCCAGAAGAGCAGGACTAAGGACTCAGCACCTTTGACATTGACCATTGATCCCGGTAACCTTTGACCCCCCCCCCAAAAAAAAAAAAACAAAAAATGTAATCCAAAAAATAAAAAAAATTAAAACATATTAAAGTTGTTACAAATTTATTAGTAAACAATTTTTTTAAAAATTATTTTTAAATTGTTTAAATATCCCTGTTCCTAAAAATTTAAGCTGTAGCCTAAAAATTGTCCCTTTTTCAGTAAGAATTTCCCTTTTTGCCTAAAAATTTCCAAAAATTGCAAAAATGTATAAAAGTAAATGAGAATATTATGTTACTGACTACTACCGCCATTATGGATGCAGGTGGCCTTGACCCTATGACCTTGACCATATGACCTTGAATGGCCCTAAAACAAAAACTCGACAAAAATTCATAAAAGTCAGCAAGCATATCACATTACTGACTACTACCGCCATATTGGATGCAGAAAACCTTTACCTTGACCACGTGACCTTGAATAAACTTGAAAACAAAAACTCGATAAATATAATTAAAGTAAGCAAGAATGTTATGTTACTGACTACTACTAACGTATTCTATGCAGGTAACCTTGACTTTGACGCTGTGACCTTGTATGGCATTGAAAACAAAAAAATTTAGAGAAATATCATATAAGTCAGCAAGCATATTACATTACTGACTACTACCAACATATTGTATGAAGGTGACCTTGACCATAATCCCATGACCTTGAATACAAAATCTCGAGAAAAATCATAAAATCAGCAAGCATTTTCCATTACTGACTACTGCCATATTAGATTCACGTGACCTTGAACTTATGACATTGAATGACACTGAAAACAAAAACCCGAGAAAAACGAATAAAAAGTCAGCAAGCATACTACATTACTGACTACTGCCACCATATTGGATGCAGATGACCTTGACCTTGACCCCATGTCCTGGAATAACCTTTAAAACTAAAAAAATACAAACATTTTCAAAAACTATTGAAAAATTATTATAAATTTTATTTTAAATAACTTACATTTCCTGAGGTTCCCCCAGCACCACGCCCAGCAGACTACTGACTCCCAAACCCCTACACCCCTCACTTGTACTCTTTCTATCGTATGCCGCCATCTTGGTTTTTCTTTTTCATTTAGTTATAAAAAGCTGGTGGCTTCCATCTTGGTTTTTTCGTCCTTCATTGGTTTAAAAATTACTGGAGCTTGTCTCTCACTTTCGTTCGACTGTCATACTAAATTTAATGTGTTCTCATCACCTGAGTGGCACTAGTTTAATTCACCCTCCAGGTGGTAGCCACCCTTGTTTATGGTTTTTTAAAGTATAGGTGGCGCTGGCAGCACCATCTATATTGGATTATATTTTCAACTCATAGAAGATGTTAATTTCTCGATTATTCTGCCTGCTATCGACCTGTACCGAATGATGACATTCGCCATTCCTGAAAAATATGCAAATTGTCATATTAATTATTTTGTTTTATTCTTAAATGCAAATGGGGCCACGGTGTCTGAGCGATTAGCACGCCCGCCTCCCACCAAGACGAACCAGGTTCAATCCCCAACTGGGTCACCAGACTTTCACAAGTGGGAATCGTGCCAGACGATGCCGTTGATCGGCGGGTTTCCTCGGGGATCTCCCATTTCCCCCACCCCCTCATTCCAATGTCGCTCCATATTCAGTTCAATCACCCTCATAAGCTCTCAAGACCTCGCTGTTAAGAGCAGCCCAAATCTCTTCACTCACTCTTAAATGTAAGTATTTTTTATTTAAAATATTTTTATATAAAGTGGAGGATGTTTTTATAAAATAAATAAAATACAACATATGTAATATATTATTTATTTACAAAATTTTACATACATACAATCATTTCTTTGCGATGACTTTTTCGAATACAAGAAGAGGACATCACATTAATTCTTAAGATGTTAGTATGCACTCGTTCTCAGCTGCAGATGATACACCGAATTGTGTCCAGCCCGAACCCTTCATCATCATTTCTACTTCCTCGCAACATATAGTTTGTACATTATCATCTACACTCTTTTCAATGTCATATACATTATAAATTTTTACATTCTGGGTCTTGAATGCCCTTCTGTAATGTTCGTCATGGTTCGGTTCTGGTTTCGAGTAGATACATTCCAGCCATATATTATATTTTAGAGGCCCTTGTTTTTCAGTCTCTTTTGTAAGTTGATTTATTAAACTTTGTTTCATATTTGGCAGGAACGAGCAAACATCTTTCGATGAAGTTGTCAGATTCGGAGCAAACCTAATCTTTCAGAAGGCCCCTGAATGTAGATTGCTTCAGAAGAAATCCATTGACATTAGGTTTTTCTAGAGCAAGGAATGGTTTTCGAGTAGGATGTTTAAACTTTTTGACATGCTGGCAATATGTTTCTCGATACTCTTTTTCCTCATAGTTCGTTGTATTATAATTCTTCAAGTTTATGGCAGTAATTATGTCAGACAAGAGTCAAATAAGCCTATCCTGTCGTCTTCATGCATTTCCCACTCTTCTTGTGCCTATGCGCATTGCTACTTTTACTGTACGTCTCATGACAGTAGCGACACGATCGACCCAATATCGACACTGATTTATCCATACCGTCCACATGAACATCCTAGCTTACCGGTACCATTGCATTATCATTTATTGTACAATGTAGCGATTTTATATTTACATCATCATGGCACACAACAGTACTTGTAAGTCCATCACAGGTTTGTGGCGACGACAATATATCTTCCTGTTTTGCTGGTAGAGGAACAAGTCCTTTACATATCTTCGAATGTCTGTATAGAGTGTCAGCAGGAGCAAACAGACGAAGGCACTTCTCACACCTATATGCTATTAGGAACGTGTTCATCTTACATTGATGCTTTTCGTGTCGTATAACATTGCTGCTATTCGCAAAGGCTTCATCACAGTACATGCATCAAAGTCTTCACACTGTTGGCTTGGGTCGAGATGCCGATAGAGCTGCTGTAGGAGACCCATCTGATGAAGTCGATGGCGCTTGTCAACATCAGGCCTGAAGTCAACGATGGCTGCATTGCTGTAGGCACCCCATCCGGAGAGTTCAATGGCAATGCTACTATAGGATTTCCGCACGAATAAGTCAATAGCACTGCTGGCACCACTCCCGAAGAGGTAGATGGTACTGTCATAGCTGCCATTAGCTCTGGAATATCCGAAAACATCGCATATGCACAGTAATACATAGCTGCTAAGATGCAGCAGCTGGCCGATACGATCCACCTTTCATGGGAGCTGCTGTCAAACTAAGCCATTCAGCTGAACTCCCTACTACTTATAATATACGAGTACGTAAGCCCTATGACGTCATAGTGACTTTGATCCAATCGTATTACACCATTAAAACATTGTGCAGACACCGACCAGCCAATCACTGAGTTGCCACATGATTGCAGCTGGCCAATCACGTGAAGGCACTGAGACATCGTGTGCAGGAGTCAGTCTCTGACTGCTGCCAGACCGACCCCTCGAAAGACTGACACCCCTCCCACACACATCTACACACACCTACACACATGTGCACACAACCTACACACATATACACATAACTAAACACACACCTACACACATACACATACACACCTACCACGCATGCACCTATACACATGCACCTACACACACATGAACCTACACACACATGAACCTACACACACACCTTCACACACACAAACACCAACACAAAGAGCTAGAAATATTCCTTTTTGCAGACTGACTCCTCCTCTTTCAGATTGGCTCCATAATGACTCCCAAATGACTCCTAATGACTCCAAAATGACTTCTCCTCCTGCAGACTGACTCCAAAATGACTTCTCCTCCTGTAGACTGACTCCGAAATTACTCCTCTTCCAAAATACTCCTAAATGACTCCTCCTACACACTTCTTACAAAACGACTCCAAAATGACTCCTACAGACTGACTCCTGTACGCGATGTCTCAGTGCCTTCGCGCGATTGGCCAGCTGCAACAATGTAGTAACTCGGTGATTGGCTGGTCGGTGTCTGCACAATGTATTAATGGTGTAATACGATTGGTTCAAATCAGTATGACGTCATAGGACTTGCATACTCGTATATTATAAGCAGTATGGAGATAAGCTGATAGGCTTGGTTTGACAGCAGCTCCCATGAAAGGTGGATTAACACGGCTAGCTTCTGCATCTTCCCATTTATTTCTTATTCTGCATCTGCGATGTCTTCGGGTACTCCAGAGCTAATGGTAGCTATGTCAGTGCCATCGACCTCTTCGAGAGTGATACCAGAAGTGCCATACACTTCTTCGAGCGGCAATCCTATAGTACCATTGCCACCGACCTCTTCGGATGGGCTGCCTACTGCAGTGCAGCTATCGTCAACTTCAGGAATGACGTCGACAGAGCCATCGACATCATCAGATGGGCCACCTACAGCAGCTCCATCGGCTTCGCGACCAAAAGCCAACTTTGATGCATGTACTGTGACGAAGCATTTGCGAATAGCAGCAGTGTTAGACGACACAAAAAAACATCAATATAAGATGAACCCGCTCCTCATGGCATATAGGTGTGAGAAGTGCCTTCGTCTGTTTGCTCATACTGACACTCTATACAGACATTCGAAAATATGTAAAGGACTTGTTCCTCTACCAGCAAAACAAAAAGATGTATTGTCGTCGCCACAAAACCTGTGACGGACTTACAACTACTGCTGTATGCAATGATGATGTAAACATACAATCGCTAACTTTTACAGTAAGTGATTATGCAAAGGTGCTACCATCGGTAAGTGAGGATGTGAATGTGGACGGCATGGACAATTCGCTGTCGATATCGGGTCGATCGTGTCGCTACTGTGGTGAGACGTACAATAAAAGTAGCAATGCGCGTAGGCACAAGAAGAGTGATAAACCCATGAAGTAGATAGGATGGGTTTATTTGACTCTTGTCTGTCATCATTGTGGACGATAATTTAATAGTTATAATACAACAATATGTGTAAATATTGTGTAAGTAAAAATATATATTATGCAGGCTGCATTTTATTTATTTTATAAAAAAATCCCTCTGGTTTATATAACAATTATTTTTAATAAAAATACTTGCATTTCAGAATAAAACAAAAGATTTAAATAAGACAATTTACATATTTTCCAGGAATGGTGAATGTCACCATTCGGTATTTTATTCGATAGCAGGCAGCATAATCAAGAGATTAATGCCACCTATGTGTTGAAAATATAATCCAATATATCGTGTGCTCTCAGCACCCCCTATACTTAAAAAAAAAACCATAAACAAATGTGGCTGCCTCCTAGTGGGTGAATTAATACACTAGTGCCACCTAGGATATGAAAGAACAATTAACCCTATATGGCAGTCGAAAGAAGTTGAGAGACAACTCCAGCACTGTATAAACAAATGATGGATGAAAAAACCAAGATGACAGACTCTGGCAATGTAGAAACAAATGACAAACAGAAAAAAATGCAAGATGGTGACATACGATAGAGTGAGTATGGCTGAGATGAGTGGAGGTGAGGGAGTCAGTCGTCTGCTGGGCTAGGGGGGGAGGGGTGAGACCCCCGGAAATATAAATTTTAAAATAAATCCGACAATAATTTTTCAATAATTTTGGGATATTATTTGGATTTTTGGCTTTTAAATGTCATTCCAGGTAATATCTTCAAGGTCAAGGTCACCTGCATCCAATATGGTGGTAGAAGTCAGTAGTAAAATGCTTGCTGATTTTGTCATTATTTATAGAGTTTTTTCAATATCATTCAAGATTATGTGGTTGAGGTCAAGGTCACCTGCATCCAATAGGACGCTAGTCAGTAAAATAATATGCTTGCTAACTTTTATGATTTTTTTCGAGTTTTTGTTTTCAAGGTTATTCAAGGTCATGGGACCAAGACCAAGGTTACCTGCATCCAATATGGTGTTAGTAGGCAGTAATGTAATATACTTGCTGATTTTTATGAATTTTTGTTCGAGTGTTTTATTCGGGGTCATTCAAGGTCATGGGGTTAAGGTCAAAGTCACCTAAATCCAATGCATTGGTAGTAGTCAGTAGCATAATATGCTCATTAACTTTTTTGATTTTTTTTTTTGCGATTCTTGGGATTTTTTAAGGAAAAAAGTGAAATTTTGAAGGAAAAAGGGAAATTTTTAGGAACAAAAGGGAAATTGTTAGGGAAAATGGCTGCTGGGGGACTATAATTTAAAAAAAATGTTCCATATTATTATTTTTTTAGAAATTGGGATTCTTTAAACATTTTTTCGATTTATTTGATTTTTTTTTCGGATTTCTGGGGTCAAAGGTTATCGGGATATTAATGATCAAGGTCAATGGTCCTGAGTCATCCGTCCTGCTCTCCTCGCTTGAAGTCTCAAATCCTCCTCTCCTGATTCACAAATCCTCTTCTACTGCTCTGGTAAAATGCACAAGTTTTTTTATGGATAAATGGGAAATTTTTATACAAAAAGTAACATTTCTATGCAAATTTAGTTGATTTTGAGGGGGGAAAGGGAAATTTTGAGGCATAAGAGAAGAAAAAAAGAAAATTCCTGTATGGCGGTCGGCGCCTGGCTCCTACTCCCCTTTTCCTTGCCCCAGAATCGCCATTTATCTTCTACTAACGTGAATTTGATCCAGTGGACGCTATTTAGGCTATTCACAGTAAAGTAAGCAAATTTGAAATAAATTAAAAAAAAAAAAGGTCACTTTTCCATTAACTGCACATACAATATTTATCTAAACTATTGTAACAAAAATATGGGGGCGATTCCTGGGATAAAAACAAACAAAAATGTCCTTATTAACATATGTGCTACAACGCAGTGTTATTGAGTTACAAGACGTACATTGGCCACATTACAGGCGATGCTCGAAGTGTCCGCCATGGGAAGCAATGCATGCTTGGCAACGCATCTGTGTCTCCGTTCACTACTCGCTACACTGTCTCCTCACTCCTGTACTGTACATGTTATGATGATAATGTGAATGTACACAAGTGTCATCTGTGTACAGAAAACTAGTTTCGTCCCCTGACGTGCCATTTAAAAAATATGTAAACACTTGTGTCGTAATGCATTTGTGGGGTGGTACATTCGCCTCCAAACCAAACATAAAAACACAGTTAATGGCATTAGTGATTCATGTTACCACAATGTGAAATGCCTGTTACTCAATAACAATGCTTTGTAGAATGTATGTTCATATAACCATTTCCCCTTGTTTTGATCCAAGGAATCACCTCCCGAAGTTTGTTACGATAGTTTAGATACAACCTGTATACTACTGTACACACTGCCATGCAGGTTACCAGTTAAGTTGGCAGCGAAACAGGTAAAATATTTCTTAGTCTTGATAGTGATTGCGAATGCAATGATTAAATTTATAACACATCAAATATCTTTGTGCTTCATACATACTAGAGTACGAACTGGCAAATGAACACATTTTGACTTGACTGATGCACGAATTAAGTAATTAGTCCCATGTCAACGTAGAATTCTACATATGGCGGAAGGATAGGAAAACGAGGAAGACAGTAGATCTCAAGCAGGGCTTTCAGAATTGTACAGTTAACCTGAAAGCCTATAAGAGCAAACACGGCCTGACGGCGTGAGTGTGGCAGGTGGAATACGTCTCGCTGGTCCCGCCCCTGGTGGCCTTCCTCGCGAAACACCCGATGGTGGACCAGTACGACCTGGGCTCCCTGCGGAAAATATCGTGCGGAGCGGCTCCACTCAGCACCGAGCTGCTGGATCAGTTCCTCGCCAAGTACCCCAGGGTGGACCGGGTGCTCCAGGGCTACGGCTTGACGGAGGTCACTTTGGGATGCGTGTTCACTCCTTTCGGCTGCAAGAACTTCAGCACTGTGGGTACTGTCGTACCTGGGATGGAGCTCAAGGTATGATCTCACCTCTCTCTCGTGCATATTGCAGCCCATGTCTCTTTCTGAGCAGATGTAATACCCCCACTCCCCTTTTATCAATGAAACATTTAAGTTGTAAGTGTTAGTAACTTTTATCGAGGAGCACTCGTAGCATTAAATAAGTCCTAATAAATAATACATTTATAAACTAAGCTAAGGTAAATAAATCGCCTCGACTAATTACCAGTAAGAAGGCACTTTAGAGAGATTTATCCGTTGTTGAACATGATTTAGCCCACCATTATCTATGTCATTGTAAAGTAGGAAAGTTATGGAAGTACTGGATCCAAGTACTGCTCAGATAGGCCCAAGAAAATCAACTAATCGGGACCAACGAATGCTGAAGCGTTTGCGGTATCTTATTGTCAGGTAGCCATTTCACTGGTTGTAAGGGACTTCCGTCAGATTTGAGATAAAGAGACTAGTGTTTGGACTCGCCACCAGAAGGTGATAGCAATTGGTCATGATGCTGCCGGGAAGCTATTAGTTAGCTACACCTTTTCCTTGAGACGTTCGGAGTGGTGCAAACCAAGTTGTCATTGCACCGTGGAGAAGTAGGTCTTATGGAGTGATAAGTAACGGCACGTGCCCAGGCACTCATGTGGATGCCTAGCGAACAGTATTTGCCTGAGTGTGATGTTATGTTAAAAGTTAAATTTGATGGCGGTTGTGTAATGGTCTACATCTGGTTCTCCTGGTTTGGACTTGAGCCAATAGTTTTAATCGATGGATCAATGAACTCTGACATGAAGCAAGACATTTCGGACAATAACATTCCTCCCACACTAAGGAAACAGTAGGAAACAAGCCCTTTCTCGTGTTAGTACCATGATTCTTCTGTTCATAGAACAAGGTAAATTGCGTCATGATTTGTCGACGGCCAGGTTAGACTGCTTAACGGGCCGCCCAAATCCCTGACTTGAACCTAATAAAACATTTTGATATGAGCTGGAGAGGCGTTTACATTCTAGATCCTCTCGACCAAAGGACAAATGCTTACTATTCTCCCTCCACGGTGGAACAACAGCTAGCGTGCTCACCTCCTACCAAGGTGAACGAAGTTCGATTCCCAGTGGCGCCACTGCCGGTTTTCGCACTTGTAAATCGTGCCACACGAGTTGCTGTTCGGCAGGTTTTCTCGGTGATCTCTCGTTTCCCCCGGTCTAGGATTCCGGCGCTGCTCCATATCCACCTCGTCTCACCCTCATCATCTCTCAAGGCCTCGTTGTTACGAGCTACGCAAGCCTCTCCAGTCCACTCCACACGTTATTCACCATGCTGCAGAAATAATGTAAACATTCCGTCAGTTGTGCACCATAATATAGCGGCGAGCACAGCCTTAAGCCGATATTACACGATACCTGCAGCCGTATTTGGTTCTTGTACAAGGCCCTGGTGCACGAGCCGGTATACCAGCCGCTATATGAGCCGCCATGGGAAATTAATATTACACGACAGCAGTTTGCGTACTAGCATTTGGCACCCTCGGGGGGTGCGCAGTGTGTGGTTTGTAGTAAATATGAACCCCATTAGTAGAACAGCTACCAGTTAGTAACTTACGTAGACCTATGAAAATACTAGCTAACACATCTTAATATAGTGCTATATTACTGTTCGCCTTTTACATAAATTGATTTCTTACTATTATAGTTTCATTAATTTTCTTCAAAATGATGGAAAGTCACTAGAGTACGAGTGTTATTTTTTAATATTCATGAAGATTACTGACCGGTTGCGAAATATAGTTTTTTCCTTTACGTACCGGGATGTTATCCGCATGTACAATTTAATGTTAAAAAAATTTGGATCCGACGGAGTTTTGAACTCGCGCCCAAAAGCTATGCTGTAGTGACGAACGTCACGACTTTACTACAATTTTTTTTGCCTTCTTTGTTGTAGTACTCGTTGTAGTTGACGAGCTCAGGTTATATCGACTTGTTGACAAATTCCCAGTGCGACAGGCGAGCTGAAGATCTGCGGTGTCGGAGGCGCCGCGGCGCGATCCCGCGACTATAGGTCGGCCACCCTACCCCTGAGCCATGAGGGCAGGTCTTCCAATTCACACACAATATTGTGAGTTTATATGTACTATGTACAGAAAATAGTCCGAATTAATATTTTCTTAGAGTAAGTAATGTTTTAAGTATTTATAACATTTTTAAACAATATTTAAAAGTTGTCATAGCCAGTATTATTCGTCGTTGTCGTGTTTTAAATCTATTTGAAAGAGATTCAACCTCACGGATGTATAATCAAGATGGATGTGTCCTATTCGGTTTCTTCATCAACTGGTTTCAAGTAGTACGAAAGCCGGTGTGGAATCTGCCACGAAAAATAGATCGTGTCCAGTTACCAAACCTGGTACGAAATCTGGCCGTACAAGGCGGGAAATGCCATGACGGGTGCCACACTAGGCTGTATACCGGCCGTCATTACTGACCTTGCACAAGCTTTTACGGAATCTTGTATCGTGTAATATCGCCTTTAAAAGCGAAGCGTGGTCCGACATCCTATTAGTGTCATGACGGACGCATTTGGCAGCAACATAGTGGGTGTGCCTGGAGCCTTTTGGCTACTTACTCTATGTTAATATTTCGTTTTATACTCATACATTACATCAGTTTAAGGAACAGAGTGTGTAATTGAAAAATGCAAATGAACAGCAAGTGTATGTATATACATAATATAAAACAAAGTCACCCGGCCGCGTGTGTCTGTGTATTCGGCTAAGGCTTCTAAACTACTTGATGGATTTCGATGCCGTTTTCACCACCGTTTAGAGAATGTCTTGACGAAGGGTTAGGTATACAATACATTAATATTTAATATAAGGATAGTAGAGAAATGTGGATGTTTTATAATAAAGTCGGAAAAAGCCGCTTTTCGGCCACTTTCATGGCTTACGCTGACTAAACCATAAGAAATAAATCCAATTAATACACTTCAGAATTGTAGATCTCAAAAAGGTCTACAAAAAAAGTCCGCGACAGGATGACCCACAGTAACCATTTTCGTCTTTTTAAAAATAGGCGTTCATTTACGGAGACTTTTTGAACAACACAGTATTTATCCTATGTTAGTTACCTTAAGCATACAGTGTATATGCTTTCTGTAAACATAAACAACGCCAGATTTGTAAATCGCGCCCGAGCGAGGCCGGGGCGGGTCGCTAATAAACAATAAGCTAAAGACAAGGGTGAGTCTGAAGATGTCACGTACCCTTGAAAAATTTACCTTAATTATGCATTTGTTACACATTAAGAGAAAATATTTATGATGTGCTGAATGTCCCCATCAGGTGTAAATTAACGAAGACATTAAAGCACTGATTAACTTGTCACTTTCATCAAATTATTTTGTGGGCAAACTGTTTTTGTGGCTTTGATGTTGCATTAAATTTCGTGATGCAGAGAAATAATTGTTTGTTGATGTCTGTATATGCACTGATGTTATGTTAATGCCCGACGAAGATACGTTTGTTAGGTTTCAATCAGTATGTTTAACTTAATGAAAATGGTTGTCTGACTTTATCATCCTAAACTGCGCCTTTTTGGATGATTTCGTGTATGCATCTTAAATCCAGGAAATGATCGTTTGGTTGATGGCTACACTCAATATACTTTGAATAAGAGGACTCCAAATATGGAGAACATTTAAAACATGTTACCAGAGAAACCTGTAACTGGACTGCATACTGAATCACACAGGAGAGACAGGTATGTGTTAAATAAGTTTAATTGACTGAAACAAGTTTGTAGAGATCGGGCGGTAATATACTGCTTGTATTGAGGATCCAAGCTACAATTTGCGGTATTATCTTTTTATACATGAAAATAAAACATGTACTTAACATTTAAAAATGAATTAAACATGCATCAATGCAGTACTCGTTCTTAAATTTCAAACCTGTGCAGAGTAACAATGTAGTTAATTCATATGTTAGGTGTTTATGTTGATGGGTTTCCATGCAATGATGCAGTGGGAGTGTAGATATTTTCGTCATGCCTTGAAGTCTCCCATTGCTAGTTCATGCTGAAATATTTGTTCAGTAACACATTATCCAAATACTCAGCATTTCATCTTAATTATAATATTTAATATCTGTTACGAACTCTTATAATGAGTGTGCAGTATCTTTAATGAACTCGTATTTTAGCCCCGTTATCAATTATCTATAAGGTTGTGAGGGAACACTGAAGACCATAGTCTTTCTGAGCAGTTCATATTTTGTCAGTATTATTCAGTGAAACCAATACTTTTAGCTTAGGTAACCAATTTTGTTAAAATAAAAATCATGTTCTCAGATTAATCAGTTTTGAATACATTTACTGGTTAGTACTGCTGTTGTGACAGCCTCCGTGGTATAGTTATTAAAGTTATTGCCCCTTACCCTAGGGATCTAGGTTGATTCCCCGGCATAGACACTTTGAATTTTTCAAGAGGTTGGCTGGCCTGGCTCATCTCAATACTCTGTCAATAACGAACGTGCTACATCATTCTGCCAAGTTGCCTTGGGCACACCACAGTCTCCGCCACTCTGATGCTGTGACATATAATGTTCCTAACATTCTCTGGACTGTCCCATCATTAACTATGCTTACCGTTACACATAGTTGTCTAAGAAGGCCTCGGGTCCTGGCAATCGATGGTACTCTGTGTGTTGGAGAAGACCACGAATGTCCCCCACCTATTCACAGGTCAAAGCATTGAGTGGCGATAAGCTCCAGTACTGTGCTGGACATACAGTGGAGGTGAGGATAGTATCTCGGCTGGACCATGTGTAGAACTGAAGGGTCCGTGACAATGAGGGAGGGCACTAAAGGCACACGATTGCATTAGCCTTGGGGTTTGTGTTTGTCAACTGTGATATTAGCTGTAGATGCCTTTACTGATGGAGAGCATCTCAGTCTTTTGTAGCCAGGCACCTCATGGAGAGTCAGAGTATATTCCAGGAGAGGCCAGGTGCTATTGTGAGGGTGTCCTTAACATGGGAGCTACGACTTTCAACACAATAGCACGATCAAGCATCACTTCAACAACTGTGTTACCACAGTATTTATAATGTACATTTATAACTAGTTAAGTGTGGACACAACCTATGCACAAAATATTCCATGTAATACTTAATTTTAAGGTTATAGACACAGAAAGGGGCATGGCGCTGGGCCCAGGGAAACCTGGAGAGCTCTGTTTCCGCGGGCCGCTGGTCATGAAGGGCTATGTGAACAACCCGAAAGCTACTGCCGAGGCCATAGACAAAGACGGCTGGTTACACACTGGAGATGTGGGCTACTGCGACAAGAATGGCTTCATCTACATTCTGGATAGGCTAAAGGAGCTCATCAAGTATAAAGGATTTCAGGTATTGTTTTTGTATGTTTTTCCAACGAAGTGGTCTCATGGTATTACTACACAATTTATGTATGAAATACTGTTATTACCAATCTGAGTTTCTTGGAAGTTGTTTGGAGTTTGAAATTATGGAGGCCTCATGGAGACTTTTAAAAATTAAGAGAAATAAAATGATACCCTGATGGGAGTATTATGGACCGATGTATCAGAGTGGTAAACCTCCAGAATCATATTAGCGATAATCCGGGTTCGATTCCCGGTCCGGCCATCCTAATTTCGGTTTACTGTGGTTTTCCGTGATCACTCCAGGAAAATGCTGAAATTGCTACTTCGTACAGGCCATGGCTAATTACTTCCCCATTTCTGCTTCTCGGAGCAACTTGCTTCATTTCTAATGACCTCGCTGTCGATGATACATCAAGCCCTAACTACCTACTTGTGCATATTCATCCAGTAACAAGGAAGTTATAAGTACTTTATCAGTTTGGGAGTATTCTCATCATTAACGATAAGGTTTTCATGAGATAATTTATGTATAGGTGTATTATTTAAACAGTTTGATTCCTTTGAAGAAATCCTATGAATATCAATGCCCAGTTGCATGTATTGGATCACCATTACGCACATGTTTGCTAACTGTTTAGGCTGCAGTACTACCACAGCTGTTATTTTCTCAAAACAGGATATACATTATTGCCTTATAGCATGACTAGTACTGCTTCTTATTATGGAATACTACAGATGTCAACCCCTCATGGTGAAGATGTAATGCTTGCCTAATTATATGTCAAGGTTCCTCCTGCTGAGCTTGAAGCTCTCTTGATGTCTCATCCAGCTGTGATGGACGCAGCGGTGGTCGGTATTCCCGATGAAAGGTCGGGAGAAGTTCCAAGAGCCTTCGTCATCAAGAAGAAAGAAGTCACTGAAAAGGAACTTGTGAAGTTTGTTGAAAGTAAGTACTGTAAGATCGTGTGTTAATAATAAACAAACATTCAGCGACAGAATGTGTTTATTCTGTTTTCAGACGGTTTCATCTGAGAGCTATTTTCTTTCGTTAATAGTTATTATGCTCCTTTAACTGTTCACGAATAAAATACTTCAGGGTCGGAGTCCTATTTTCGGTATTGCTTAAAGAGCTGCCGTTTTAAATATAACAATTTTATACATATTTTACTTTGTAGTTTTCTAGTCACTATCACAAAACTTCGAAGACAATAAAACTGTAATTATTGCTGCGCAGGCCAATTATTTCTTGCCACAGGAATACCTGTATTTTTAAACTCTCTCGTGACGTCAGCCATTTCAATTTGCTACAAGCATTTTCACAATCTGTATATCGTCAAAGTTTTCGTTCCAAATGCTTGTGATAAAATGGCTACAATTTTAGCTGTGAAAAATGTGCATTTTAGTATGTTTTTTTTTTTTTTTTTTAATTCATTTAGCAAAATATACTACATTGTTCAAAATATAACCTCAAGGAATTTTGCTCTCGTTATTCAGTGATTTATTTTATATGTCTCAGAAATAATGTATAATATTTGTGACCAAAGCTTACATCACCAAGAAACAAGGATGTCGAAGGAATTGTTGGAGCAACAATAATAACATAGTTAAAATTGCGGCCATCAGGCAAACAATAGTGTAAGAGCAGAATTCCAAGGAGAAAAAAAATTCTAATATTTTGGATTCTTTAGAACCTGTCGTGACTTTAACGAATTTTTATTTTAATCAATTTGTGGGTTTTAAAGTCGAAATCTTAAAATTTAAAGTTTACCAAATATCGCCATCAAGGTAATCAAAATTCAGAATTAACATCATCTAAATGGAATGAGTATGACGCCTAGCGGGGATCGGCGTGGTGAAACCCAAGTGCGGGCAGGCCGATTGACTGCTAACGGAGTGGTCACAGGGTCTCGATGTGAGTTGTAAATGTCCGGTGAGCGGCAGCTATCCAACGAGGGGGATCCGCTCGGGTCTCGAGACTCACAGAAGCAGTCAAGTTAAGGATAGGGCAGATGCATAGTAAAATAACTTTAGCCCGCTACAAGGGCGGATACATACATTGCAGGCATTGTGGCAACTGTCCTGAGACTACGGGGGCACTTTTTAGGTGCATGCACGTGCACTAAAGATGCACGCATTAGAAGGCACAATGAGGTGTGCCAGATTTTAGCTCACAAATGGACCGAGCAGAGGAAGGATGGAATAGTGGCGGAGCAACCCACCCTCGAAGTGGCCGGGGACAGTTACAAACCAAATCTAGTTCTTGCCACGTATAGGGAGGTGTTTGTTGTAGAGGTTACTGTAAGGTATGATAAAGGAGACAGCTTGTTGGAAGCTAGTCTGGAGAAGGTAGAGAAATATCAGGTGCTGGAGGAGGAAGTTGGTAAAAGGTTCGCTGGGAAAAGGTATAGACGAGTTGTCCCGGTTACTTTGGGGGTGAAAGGCGTGGTTCCCAAGGAAACGAAGAAAAAATGGGAAAAAGTTGGAATAGGTTCTAATGATTTGTATAGAAGACTGAGCTTGAATGTGTTAAGGAGCTCATTAGAAATATATGCTGGGTTTATGGATGCAAACATTAGTATCGAAGAGATTTTTGTATAGTTGTAGTTCTGCTCAGCCCATTGTGAGTGTGAGCCCAGTTTAAGTGTTTGGGTTTAGGTCTACTATGTTTTGATGGCGATTATAAATTTGAATGATTTGAATGTGTAATGGTACTATTTTAATCATTTTTATATTATAGGGGTTAATGATGTTGATGTGTTTTATGGTTGTAGTGTTTAAGGTTTTATTATGTACTAACAAGTTTAGGTGTCAATGTTTTTTATCTTTAAGTTTTATGACGATTTTAAACTATTTTAGTGGATAAGGGTATTATTTAAACTAAATATCGACAAGTTAAGTTTTGATGATTTTTTTTTAAACTATAAGTCTTTATGACGATTTCAATTTTAAATGATTTCAGTGTTTAGCGATAGTTTTTAAACCACTTTTATATATTTTAATGGTTTCAATGATTGGAAATTTGTAATGTGTATGGTGATGAATTTTAATTGTTTTTGAATTTAAAAATTCCAATGATTTTAATATGTTATATGTGAAGTAATCTTTTTTTTTGTTTCAGCTAATATTAAAAGGGTTACTATGTTCTTTTTATTGTTTTAATATTATGTTAATTATTATGAAGTGTGCATCTTTAGTATTACAATGACAAAAAAAAACTATTTCCTTCAATCAATGTAAACAGCAATTGTATAATAGGTTTTAATTTGAGTAAATATGTGTAAGTTTTAGCAACGCATGACTCATCAGAATGGGTATATACTCCCCCTCCCCCTTTTCTTATGGGGCGTGGTCGAAAAGTTGGGCGCAGTTTGAAGGGCGCGCTTCACACTGGAGACATCAACGCGACAATTTAAATAATTTATTATATTGCTTTCATAAAAGGGATCACTGCTATTCCTGAAGTTCCCTAATTTTTGTGATTCTAAATCACTAAGTACTTTTGCATAATAATGCAGAATGACTGATATCCACGTGACCACGTGGTCGGCCCTTTGCGCCTTCACTGATACGTGAGTTTAATTGGAATTTCGTCACGTTCATTTACTGAGTTCTACTTTATTATTGAGCTAATTTTACTATGTGTAATACTGCAGTTTACACACGTCATAAAAAGTTACGCCTTGTGGTATCAATAGACGTTGCACTGATTCACTTAACGGTAGGGCTGGTGATGTTGCGTGGCCAGCCCTCTACTCCAGGAAGTTCTTACCTGGACCGCTAGATAGTGCGTGTGGGTCGACAAGGGCTAGACTACCAGCCGCGGTGGGCGTCAAGTGTGAGTAAATATTCAAGATCAGTCCTCACATCCTGTCCTAGAACTTCCACCATTGTTCTGGTGCGCTAACCAGACTCTGTTGTTACAAAGACATGGTCACTGCGCCGCGTCTCACTGGCTAGGTGCTCACCAAACCTGTCCTTGTCTCTAATCCAATATACAACACTTTTTCTTAAATCCTGTATATATATATCTCTCTCTCTCTAAATTATTACTATTTCTGTTACTATGGTATTACAAGGACTACGTGCCAGATAGTAGAAATCAGTGACACAATTGCTTATAAAATAAATGTACTCCTTTTATTCCATTTGATTTATCCACAACTTACAACTTGAATATTATAGTCTCTAATCCTTTACTGATTATAGTCTCTAATCCTTTACTGATTACACTATATAATTGCAATATTTCAAACTATCTCTCAGACTTTATCTTGACTGCTCGTAACCGCGTAGCCACCCTAACGGTTCTACCCTGCACCCTAATTATATGGCAACTACCAATGATTCACACTCGGCTAGAACGAAGGTCCTCAGCAAGTTGCAATGTCGAGAAGTGGAGTTGTGCTGTCTGTCTGACGTCTCCAGACGTCGACTGCAATGTTGATCAGCGACGTCCCTCGCGTTCATGGCCCCTCGGAAGTCGTCTTCAACACGTGGTCTTAGGGGTGAGCCGACGAGCGGCCGAAGAGTTATTACGCGCCCCCTCCGGCCAGCTTGCCTGGCGTTGGTGCCACCCCACTGTACCCTCTACTGCGACGTGGCTCACATACGGCCAGTGGTGGTGTGTTAGCATATTCCTATTCTATACGCCGTACACAACAATGTTTGTACTGTGATATTTATTTAGTAGTCGCATTCAATAAGTATGATTGAACAGGATTATCTCCCCGTAAAATGGGAATTTCTAGTTTCTCGCATTCTGCAAATTAAAGTTTTTTTTTTATTGTTTGCCCTTTTGACATACAATACTATTGCAGTATTCGCTTCAGCAACAATATTATTGCAGGTAACTTAATATATGTAGAGACTTACCACCGCCCTTATGCATGGTACTTGTAATCCGTACGCTAATGATCGGAATATATTGTGTTTTAACAATTAGTATTGAATTATTTCCTTCTCTCTTGTGATTGAGTACTCTTTATGTCCATGACATGAGTATAAATGCATGAAGTCCAAGTAGTATTTCCCAGTTGAGTATTTGCTCACCATTGCTCACTTCCTAAAACTGGAATTTGTATATGACAGTTGCACTTTTTATTACAACAGATAATTACAAACTACGTAGGTATTAGTTTCACATTATCCTTCAGTAATCGTAGCAGAAGTTTGTATTGTTGTTTGTATTACTTTAATAATATATGTAGATTTAATTCTACTACTAATATAGTAATAGATGTCGATGCAATGTTACTTCTAACATATTGAACAAATTCCTTAAACTGAAGTTTTCTGTTATACTTAATAATACCACAAACAATCTTGAGATTTTTTTATTTGCAGAGCAAGTGTCGCCGCCAAAACGTTTAAGAGGGGGCGTACAATTTGTTGACGAAATTCCGAAGAATCCCACTGGGAAGCTATTACGGCGTGAGCTAATACGATTATATGTCCCGAATTCTAAGCTATGAGTACGAACACATCAGCATTTAGTGGCCGGAAATTATATATATAAAATGTACGAACTGCAGATTCTTGTAAATTTGACTTATTTTGGGATCTTTTGTTATGCTATATTTGTTAAATTTTTTTATAAAATTAATAAATATATTTTTCAATGCTTTGTCTTTTTATTTTAGTATAAAATTTTTAATACATGTTCAGTTATCCCTTACTGTGCAATTAATCGTGTTGATATTGCGAGCATCCAAAATGTACTTTTGACTTACATATCATTGCAAGAGATTAGTAAGCCTATAATAAGTACATAATCTGTTCTCCATAAAATGTGTAATTTTCTTTAAACTTATGAACATCCATTATTAATTGTTTGATACGCACGCGATAATGCGAAACACAATTCTTCAGCTACGTGACCAAAACCATAACTTTAAATTTTCCCATATTTTCATTTTACTAGTGAATTAATTGTATGAGAGTGCGCACCCTACGGCAGGGTATAGGCTGTTCACGGTAAAGTGAGCACTTTTTGTGGTTCTTATAAATTTTTCCTTTCATCCAATTTCCATCTTCTTGGTGGTTTTTAATATAAACATTACAATGTGACCGATAAGCGCAGTGTATACATTTCACCACCATCACAATCCAAAGCCTGAAGCTGCAATAATATATATTTGTTAGCGGTTAATGCTTGTTGTTAGGGCCTTAAAAAGTGCTCATTTTATCGTGAATAGCCTATACCATGAAGATATTATATTTTTGCCTAGAGTCCACAGGCAACCATCGACCCTTAAAGTATGGCATGAAGTGAGGTCGTAAGGTGGAGAAGCTATAGAACACAGTGCTGAAAAAAAACGGAAATACTCTAAGTAAAGATACCAGGTGCAGGCAACAACAGCCATAATAACCAATGACGAAGCCAGAGTTCTGAAAAAGGGGGCGCGGACTTGAAAAATGCCAAGTAATTTCATTGATATAATCCACCCCTAGAAACACGAGGCCATAACTTAACTCATCTGCCGTAAATTTATCCAGTATACTTCATTTGTTAATTAGTTTATAAAATAGAGTCATTTTCTATTTGCTAAGTAAAGTTGATCACCCTGAAGACCTCATCGCAGGGGCACATGTGGGTGCAGGCACAGGACATGGTAGTATGTATACAGAAAACACAAAAATATTGTAAAACACCAAGTATGTATTGCAGGGTGTATTTAGTATGGTTTCAATGGCATGGAAACAGTCGGCGGTTTGGTCGGGTATGGAGGCATATAGACATCGGATATTCTCCTAAGGAAGATCCTGCCACAGCTGGCGCAACTCTGTTTGGGAACATTTCTGGCCAAGTAAGCATGTTGACATCACGAGGGCAGGGCAGAGATACCCATGCTGTGTGAGGCTGGGAAATGGCACCCCACAACCATATCACGTATCGTTGGGACGGTGTTCTGCTCTACATTGAAGTGTGGATCACAGAGCTGGTCGGGAGTTTCCAGACTCGAATGGCGGCTGTCGTCTGTATGCAGACAGAACCGTGATTCGTCGCTGGGCAGAGTCTGCCTGTTCCCAGCAGGATGTCTCACATGCTCGGTGATGCTCATGTCGTATTGGTGTATGTTGTAAGAGACGCCGTAATGATGGAACCCGCTCTGCTAGCTGCCTGGATATGGTACTGGCGGACACAGGTGTGTCTCCAGCTGCCACGACATGTCCTTGGATCGTGCACAACGACGTTCGTGGAATGCGTACAACATCCCTCACAATGAAACGATCCCACCTCGAGAGGTGTGTGTACCTTACTGTTCCCACTGCGTCCAACATCGACTCACAATGTAGGCAGAATGGTTCAAATGTGCCTCTGGGAAGCCGGCGACACGCCCTCCGTCAAACTCATACAACTGGGTAAAAGGTTATTGAACGCGCCATCGGGGCATGCAGCCTGTTTACTTGACTTGACTCTTTGGCTCACACTGCTACTAAAGGCTGTTCACGATAAAGTGAGCATTTTTAAAATCCACCTTAAAAAAAAGTCTCTGCATTATATTTTAACAGGCGCATGAATGACATGCTCCCGGTAAAGTTCGTAACAACAGATGAAAAGTAGTTCCATTTCTTAACGTCGAATAAAAAGTATTAGGTAACCATTTGTGTTCATTTATATCATTTATTTCACTTTCTGGTTTTCTAATGCATCAATGTGTAAAAATTAGCAGATTTATAAAATGTTCTCTTTTCTAATAATTTTATAGTGTCACTTGACTGACGCATGAATAAAGTGACGAGGCCCATGGCAATATTAATTTTACATAAGGCGGAAGAATACACAACGTGCATAAAAGTAGATCTTAAGCAGGGCTTTCGAAAGTGCTCATTTTATTGTGAACAGCCTATAAGGTCTTATTTGGCGTCTTGCAGCTATGAATGATGGATGTACATGTATACCCCTTAGTGGTACGTCTGTGCAAGTAAACCACATTAAACGCAAATGGGACACTTGCCGGGCTATGACAATACTATGTGGCAACCTTCGTTGTGCTGGCACGATTCGCTCATGGTAATCAATTTTTTTGCCTAAGAGTGTATTTCAGGCATATTTATGAATATATTTCCTTACTAACGAGTTTGAAGTTTCTGTTATACTATCTTGATAAGAAAATATTCTATCCAAATGGAGGTGTGGCTGCACCCTCCCTGGCTAGCTTTGCCCAAGAGGAGAGCCAAAAGTAAATTGTGAAAAATCTGACTTAAATTTTCTGGGACTGATAGTAGTAGGGCATAGAGAGATCTGGCACAGGATACATGATAGGGAGCTAGGAGCCAATGGCGGCAATCTTGGAATTCTCCTGTTTTTATTTCATAATCGCTTGTTTTTCTTTAAAAACCACTTACTTTATCCTAAAATCGCATGTTTTCACCAAAAAAAAGCCTTAAATTTTCCCTTTTTCACTCAAAATTTTCATTTTTTCCTAGCTGCAAAAAATGACTCCAGAATAGTCCATTCTTTTTCCCAGATGAGCGAGGTGGACTTGTGACCCAGGCGACCTTGGGGTTAGGAGAGCAGGACTCAGGACCTATGACCCCAAAAATCTAAAATATATTTTTTAAATTTAATAAAAATTAACAATACTAAAAAATTTAAAGGCATAAGTATTAAGTGTTATATATCACTGGACTCGTATTTTCAAGGCGCATACGATCATGACGTCAAACCACCATCCTGTCTCGTTTTTACATGCTCTGTCATTCCATGTTGTCTCTCTCTTTCTCTCATGTCTCTCTCATTCTCTCTCTTTCTCTCTCCATCTCTCTCTAGTTTCTCACCTTCGTTCGACACCACTGTCTACATAGTTCCTTTATCGCCTGCTAGAGTGCGTGAATCGTCACTGTGCATATTTATTTATGGATTTCCCGTACAGGAGAAGGTATATTAAACATTATTGTAAAGTACATTCCGGGTAGGACTTTGTAAAAATTGTTCGAGTTTTAATCAATAGGAATCAATTTAATCTATATATATTTTAAATATTGATTTATATATTATATTTATTATATTAAATTTATTTTTACTGTTGTATGAAAATTAAGTCGTCTAGACTTGTAACCTCACACGCAGACACACACTGATAGGCCTCACGAGCAGGCGCGCCTGTTGTGACGTTCAAAGTGTGTTGACAACCTCCGGGACATAAGGGAAGGGCGGTCAGTGACTGCGGGCGCTTGCACTGCTGTGCGGCCTTGTCAATCAGACATCTATGAAGCGATACATGATAGTATAATTATATATAAATTAATTTTATTTATCATTTACAAAGGAACCCTAACAATCTTTACAAATTACAGTAAAATGTATCTAAAGTGCATTTTTTTAAATTTAACATTGGTTTGAAAAATTCAAATTATGTAAATTTCACACTTTGCCATGATAGCAGCTAATGTTTAAAAAAAGAAACAAATCATGCTGGTATGGAACTCAAACCCGAGACCTTTAGGTTAGGAGTCAAGCACCTTGACTACTTACTCACCGAACTCACAACATGAAGGAGTGCCTAATGATGTATATTTGTATTCCAAGCGAATTTGACGAATTCCTTCGTACAATTACAGAAATATTTTTAGTGTATTAAATGTGTCGTTATATTTCTATTCAGTCAATGCATATATGGCTTATGAATAATATATTTTAGTGTGGTTTTTTTTTATTTAAAGGCAAGCGACGTACTGTATTAAAATTTTTTTTTGCAGCTGTGGTCTGAATCATATGTGCCTAACCCCACAGATAATTATTTTTATACATTATTAATAATCGCACAACCTACTTTGTTATGAATCACTTAGCCATTAATAGACATTAAAAAAAACATTAGATTTTATTGTGCTTAAAGTAAATTTTCTATAAGCAAGGTTACAAGTCAAAATTGTAATATAGAGTCATAATAAAAACTTATGTACTTTGATAATGATAAACATTATAGCTATTTATACTACGAATTGGTGAAGTGGTAAATTATATGGGTGCATTCTGTAAACCGATAAGCTACGGCGTACCACAGGAAAACAAGTGGACACTAATTAACGTCGGCGTGTAATGAGACTGCTAAATCCCTGAGAGTTTTCCTGTGGCATGACACAGCTAGAAGCAAATTTTGGAAAAAATCTATGCCAAATTTATAACTTCTCCGACTTGTGTATACTTTATGCGATGTATATTTTAAAAATTCAATTTACCGAGAAATTTACTGTCAGCACTGTCCGCGATACTAAGGATAACGTTAATGAGTTACCTCTATTGTCTAACTGATGTGATTAAAATATAACTAATCTAAAACTGTTTACTGAGTAATGAAGCGGCGTGTATGACATTGCCTCTATTGTTATTTCATATATATTACCATGTTTAATAAATATTAATATATGTTAATTGACTATTGTGTTACTTTATTCCGACCACCTTTCTATGTTGTATATTAATCACCAGTACAAACAGATTCAAGGACGCATATTATCACTAGATCTTGTGTTAACCGCACAGTTTAAAGTCATGTGGATCAAGAGTGCGTAGTCAGGAAGTGTGCGCAAATCCATTAGAAATAGTGCAAATACGCACAGTTTCCAACTATGCACTTTTGGCCCACGTGACTTTATAACTGTCAAAACCTACGGAACACTTGATAAATATTTGTGTAAGAGAAATATTCAATCATTTCAATTCATTACAGTTTTTATAAATAATTACGCTTATCTCAATGCTAATATCATTTCAATTAGGTTACTGATAACCCTGTCTAATAGCGCATGAACCGTTTTCGAATTTAAACATCTAATAAGCTGAGATAATGCTTGTCGGCATAGTGTTTTGTCTCATTGAGTAGTTAAAAAAAATAGCGTCTAGTGTAAGATATTAGGAGATAATAGAATATTATTCATAGAAGGTTTTTTTTTTTTTTTTGTGAGCCCTGGAGTGTTCGTGTGGGAGAAGCCCCTCCGACCGGGAGGTACATATGGGCTTGAATGAGAATGAGGGGGCGAAAAAGTGTGGGGTGGCTGCTGGGGAGGAAAAATCTTACCAAGTTATTGGGGGGCGTGCTTACCTTGGAGTCTGGGCACGCATGAGGGGGAGATGGTTTTCATTTTGAATTGGGGCGAAAAATTTATGACAGTCAAATGGGGGAGAAAAAGTGATGGGACGTCAAGTGGGGCGAAGAAAGTGACGGGGGTGATGGGGGCAGCGCTAAGTCAGCCTTGGCCTTGGCCTTCGTCAGGTGTCCGGCGGTGGTCGATGGTCCTCGGCGGCGGGGTGCAAGTGCTGCGTCGAAAGGAGAGGGCGACGAGGATACGGGGTAGGCGGTAGCGGGTTGGTGAGGTGGCGGGCGCAGGAACGCTTGAAGCGGTCGGTGTTGCGGCGAGGGATGATGGAGTGGAAGTGCGGGACGCGGGCGGCGGCGAGGACCTGGTCGCGGGTAACGGGGAGGGGGAGGCGGTGGATTAGGCGAAGGGATCGGAAGAAGATGTGGGTGGGCGGGCGGAGCGCGTGGGTGGTGACGTGGGACCAGGCGGGGGAGGCGTAGGTGAGGATGGGGATGACGAAGGTGCGGAAGACGGTCGTGCGGATGGAGGACGGGGTTCCTGCGGAAGGGCGGAGGACGGGGGCGAGGTGGATCATGGCGGTGCGGGCTTTGGTGGTGACGGAGTCGAGGTGGGAGATGAAGTTGAAACGGGAATCGAAAAGGACGCCGAGGTAGCGGGCCTGGGGTTTCCAAGGGATGACGGAGGCGGAAAGGCGAGGCGGGTGATCCTCGGCGGGGTGGAGGCGGGAGAAGAGGACGGCCTCGGACTTGGAGGGGTTGAGCGCGATGCCGCGGGCGTGGAGCTGGGTTTGGATGGAGGTGAGGCCGCGGCTGAGGCGGTCGCTGAGCATGTGCTCGTGGACGGAGGAGGAGGGGAGGCAGGTGTCGTCGGCGTACTGGATCATGTGGGTTCCGGGAGTGATTTTCAGGTCGGCTATGTGGAGGGAGAAGAGGAGGGGGCTGAGGATGGAGCCTTGCGGGACGCCGGCGGGAATGCGGCGGGGCGCGGAGAGGGAGCCCTCCACCCGCACCCGGTAGGAGCGATCCCCCAGGTACGAGCAGAGCAGGCGGGTGAGGTGAGGCGGGAGATGAGCTGTTGGTGCGGGACGGAATCGAAGGCCTTGGCGAGGTCGAGGAGCACCATGCCCGTGTGTTGGCGCGGGCGAACCAGTCACGCGACGCGTCCCACACGGGCGATGGCGTGGGTGGTGAGTGGCGGGGGCGGAAGCCAAACTGTGGTTGGGGAGGATGTCGGCGGCGGAGACGGCGAGGAGGAGGCGGTTGTAAATGACCTCTCGGCCACTTTGGAGAGGATGGTGAGGAGGGAGATGGGCCGGTAGGAGGAGGGGAGTTCGGGGGTTTGCCGGGTTTCGGGATCGGGACGACGATCGCGGTCTTCCAAGGGGAGGGGAAATGGCACTGGAGGAGGATGGCGTTGACGAGGCGGGTGAGGAAGACGGAGGCGGTGCGCGGGAGGACGCGGAGGAGGGGGGCCGGGATGGAGTCGAGGCCGGGGGCGGCGGAAAGGCGAAGGCGAGAGAGGATGAGGAAAATTTCCCGCGGGGGTCGCGAGACGGAACGGTGGACGGTCGGGAAGGAGGGGAAGAGTGACGTGTCGGCAAGGATGGGGGGGGGGGGGGGGGTCCTCGTCATCGGAAGAGTCGGTCGAAAGGGCGGGAAGCGGGACGGAGGCGAAGGTGGTGTGCAGGAACGCCGAGATGGCCTCGGATTTCTCGCGGCCGACTCAGCTAGGGTAGGGGGATGTGGCGAGGGGCGGGATGGTGGTGGGGAGCGGATTTCTGGCGGCGGATGTGGGTCCAAAGGGAGCCATCGGAGGGGTGAGCGATTGGAGGCGCAAAGTCTCCTGATCGGCCTTCACTTCCGGACAGCCGGCGGCACCAGCCCGCAGGAGGAGGTACGAGCTCCTGTCCCGCGAGAGGCGGGATGCCTGCCAGCGGCCGCGGAAGCGGTTCCGCGGGACAGTGCCTTGCGGGATGCGGTCCGGGTAGGGGAGGGGGGCCGGAGGGAGGGAATGTGGGCGTGGCGGCGGCGGTGATGGCGTCGGAAAGGAGGGAGGTGTTGCGATCGATGGCGGCGGGGGTGGAAAAGGGGGCGGCGAGGTCGAGGGAATCGTGAAGGGAGGTTTGGTAGGCGTACCAGTTGGCGGAACGGAAGTTGAAGCGAGGGGAAATGGGCCGGGCGTGAGGACGGTAGTGGATGAGGCCGAGGACTGGAGAGTGGTCGGATGGGCCGGCTGCTATGGAGCGGACGTCGGTGACGATGGGACGGTGCGTGGAAATGGTGAAATCGAGGGTGGAAGGGCGGCGGTTGCGGTGCGCGGGGTGATAGGTGGGGGGGGGGCGGTGATTTGGAGTTTGGAGCGGCGGAGGAGCTGACGTAATGAGGTGCCCCGGCGGTTCGTGGAAGGGCAGCCCCAGGACGGGTGGGATGCGTTGAAGTCCCCGGCAAGAACGACGTGTACGTCGATCCTGCCGAGGGCCTCGACGGCGTCGGTCGGGAAAGGAAAGTTGGGTGGGGGGTAGAGGGAGACGAGGGTGATCGGGTAGGGGCGGCCGTGCAGACGCACGGCGACCGCCTCAACCGCGGGCGAGGTAGGAACGGTACGGCGGTGATGGGCGATGGCGGACTTGAGGAGGAGGGCCACCCCACCCCCGTGACCGGCGCGGTCACAGCGGTGGACGGCGTACCCCGGAACGTGGAGAGGAAGGGCGGGGGTGAGCCAGGTTTCGGTTAGGAACACGACATCGGGGCGGTGATCACGGAGAAGGGAATGAAGGTCGTTGAGTTTGGGGAGGAGAGAGCACGTATTCCAGAGTAGGAACTGGGGGGGGGGGGGGGGGGTAGGAACTATGCTCACAATTCTTACCAGTCATGAGTCCTTTATCAAAATGTTCAAGAATGTAATTCATTGCCGTCTGGTCCGGCCGAAGGAATAAAACTTTGACCGAAATAACAGCTTAGATAGATTTGTTCTTGAGACCAGGTTGCTCTCCTAGTCTCCTGATCCTACAAGACATAGATTCTTCTCTTTTTTAAATTTAAACACTGCTTCCGTTGTCGTTCATTTAGCAGCAGTACTTCCATTAGTAAAAATATCCCTTCCCTATATCCTAACGAACACTCAACGCCATCTAGTTCATCAGAGCCAAACTGCCAGTCACACTAAAAATTTCCATTATAAGAACATGACTTGATTAACTTTGTACTTAATATATGTTAGTTTGTTATTGTGTGGTAACAACTGAATTTTCTCATTAATTATCAGACAACTGCTTACCTGGGACAGGATTCCCTCCGCCGAGATCCACTCCTCCACCATGTGTGCTTCACTCTTTTCATAAGGACACATTTTAGTAACTTTCATCTTTCCCGGTACCTAATAAATCTAACTATCACCATCTACTGATTTAATAAACACTGGTAAGAATGATTTACCTAAGACTTATCTTTTACACAGTTTGTTATCGTAACCAAGTTGTGACAATATTACATTCACTAGACAATTTGGAACCTTTATGGGTGACGTTAGTCGGACAAACTATATTATTTCCGCCTTTACATTGATTCATGTCTGTTTCAGACATTAACGCATAAAACTGCCTGTTCTCTGACAGTGCGATATAAGGTGCATCTGAAACTATCTGAACGTATCTTTCTAAATGTATCTCAAACACGGGAAAAGGGTGAGCTCTATAAATTGTGAAATACCTATTCACGGACCTCAAAGGAAACTCAATTATTAACTGTATACTATCAATCGTAGCAAGTTCATATACAGTCGTTACTTCATAGTAATTGTAAAACTGATCTAAATCAGTTCCTGCTATCAAAGTCTTGTCCGCGGGTAATTTAAGAGCAATACCTCGAATAATTTCTAACAAATTTCCTGGTGTCAATAACGAAGTGGGTAACCTACCAGTCGCTCTGATATCCAATGCCACTTTTATTTTTGTTACCTATTGTTTGTATGTCTGAAGAGTTAATTCTAATTCTCTTAACAAGCTATTGTTTTTAAGCGCTCTTCCTAAATTTGTAATAGTTAATCGATGATTTCTTTCAATCTCTGAGGATGTTGAAGTACTCATCACATTTAAGGATTTTATTGCTTTCGCTAACTCTTTTGCCAAAATGCCTACATCTTTCGAATTTTTCTCTAATTTGGCATTCATCCCATTAACGATAGTTAACTGTTTCTCTACTATATGAATCAATTGTTCTTGTCTCATTCCCAACTCTATAGTAACTTGATTAATACGGACATAATCATCATTTGTAAGCGTACCAAATAAAAATTTCAGAATACTACCACATGCGTCTACCAAACCTCTCTTTTCACGACGATTTTCTGGGTAATATCAAAGTTAATTTATTTACTTCCTCCTTTAATTTTACAATCAACCTATACAGAGCAGCTGGCTCTGTATGTGGTGCTCCAAATTCAATCTCCTGGTTTCCAGAAAGTTTCATCCCTTGAATTATGTTCAGCTGGTTCCTAAATTACTGAGTAATAATCTCCAATTTTCTTATGGGATTATATAGCACTATTATCCAGCTGTTTCCTGTTAATAAGATGTCCTTTTCTTGGACCAGAATCATGCCAGCGCCTATGGTGTGATCTGCAATGCAAACCAGCATACATCTTATTTAGTTTTTCGCATTGAATTCGTAGTTATCATTAAATTCTAGGTTACATTATGACACCAGATGGGGTGCCTCCATGGCGTTGAGAAATGAAAAGGAACTTTTTAGTTGAAAATGTGGTAATTAGGTTAGGTATTTCCCGGCGCCAGGCATCGACACAGTCGGTGTCGAAGCAGGAGAACTGACTTTTGTTGAAGCTCTGGGTCAAGCCGCCGACGACCAATATCTACCTTTCTTGCTCATTGTAGACTAATGAATAAAACACTTACGGAAATCTTCGTGGACTCTTAGGGTGGACCACACACCACCTGGATTAAATACTTTGACTTGAAAACATTGCATACAGAACACACTTGGAATTGACAGGCAGAATAAGCACTTCGAGAATTGGCGGGAAATGAGGATCCCGTGCCCTTATTCACTCGAAGGCATAGACAGAATTAAACACACCCAGTTCTAGTGATGATATTTATTCGTCATGACTCTACATACTTTTCAATGAAAGTAACTTTACATTTGACACCGAACTTCACCGGTCGGTAGCGGTCATACAAACAAAAAGGCCACGTTGGCTACACAATAGTTATGTGAGAATTAAGCTCCCAGTGGCAATGCTAAACTAGTCAGGAGGGGAGGGGTGAGTCCTGGGTAATTCAAACGTGAAAGGTTCTGGATTATTACAGTCTATTGCAGTTAATATGATTGGTAACAAATATTGAATTCCACCCGGGTATGCGCGGCGCGAGACACGATGACGTGTCTCACCCCTCCAGTTGCCGAGCACTGACTGACTTGGCGCGAGGGCCAGCGTTGATGAGTCGGCATGCCACACGGCACTACTTTCTGATACACAATAACATAAAACTTACTTTGGGTCAACCACAGGGGCAGGAGGCATATAATAAATTCAAATAACTGCAAGAAACACAATTAACCCATAATACACATTAATAGATGAGGTGAAGGTGTTATACGTGAAATATAAACAAAGAACAAACAGAGAAAAGACTAGTAAAAATGGGAATGCATCAATGCAGGCTTTGATCTGCACGTCTTACTCAGTCTTGCAATAAGATTGCATGTCGCATAATCACTCAAATATATAAATTATGTTTTCCACGCAATTTGGCGCTACTTACATATTACTCCGCAATGTGGAGTAGGTGGATGGTTGAACACACACACAATATTACACTGAACTGCCCCCCTGCTACCCTGGCTTGCCTTACTCTACTGTACACTTCCATACACTATTTGGCACTCATCACCAACACTGTATGCTGAGGTTCTCTGCGTACAGTGTGAGTCTTGTCGGCGCAGGTCCCTCGGTGCAGCGGGCAAACGGTCTACGGAGGAGGCCATGGACGGCGTTAATTATACTATGAGACTACGTATGACTTATTTCTGCTTCCTCCTCTTCCACTGAGGGGTTTCTTATTCTCGAACGCAAATTACACCTGACACTAGGTTCACCTATTTTCTCACGAATTATCCCTTTTAAATAACGCGACGGCTCCCAAATGTCGTCAGTTTCTACATTATCACAACACTCACTATAATCGAAGGTGCTGTCGTCCGTAGGGCATTCAACACATATTTCCTCTACTTCACCTATTTCTGTTAATTCTGTTACATCTGTTAAAATTGGGCGTGACTATGAGCCTATACTTTTTTCAATATTTTCCTCGCCTGATTCTTTATCACTTTAACTATAGCATAATTTTTCAACTGATTCTATTTGATCAATAACCTGGGGGGCATTTTCCCTACATGCTGTGTCTTTGCCTAGACACGAACTCCTTGGCTCTGAAGAATTCTTAGACAACTTTAGTCTATCACTGTGCACAATAACTTTTCTCTTGTCTAATAATACTTAAAATGTGATTGAGCTCAGTTTTCTCAAAACTTTATGAGGTCCAGATCAAAATTTATGAAACTTAGATACTTTACCTTTCTTTACACTTGGTGTGTGCAAATACACATGATCACCTACCTCAATATCTGGTGATTTCGATTTATTATCATAATACTCTTTTTGTTTCTCAAAAGATACTTTATTCCTTTGGCTAGCTACTTCGTGTGCTACTTTTAACTTGTTACTCAAAATATCTACATTTTCCTTGGATGTCATACCTCCCTCTAACACATTAAGCCGACTACTCAATTCACCTAAAAGAGGTAGCCTAACTTCTTTACCATATAACAAATAATGTGGGATATAACCCGTCACCAAATGTGGAACCGTCCTATGTGCATGCACTACATATGGCAAATATTCTTCCCAATTACTACCGTATTCATCTACATAATAAGATATCATGTCCGCTAGGGTTCGATGAAGTCTCTCAACACGTCCGTTACATTGTGGTCTGAAAGGGGTCGTCTGTAATTTCTTAATTTTAACACTTTCCATGTGTCTAACATTAACCGAGACACAAGATTTCTCCCTTGATCTGTCAGCAGGCTTTGAGGACAACCATGCCTTAAAATAATCTGCTGTACAAAATACTTCGTCTGCAGTTTGATCGGGGATTGGTATCACTTCACAGTACCTTGTAAAATAATGAATTAATGTCAACACATATCTATTCCCTCTCTCACTCATCGGTAAGGGACCTAAAATATCTACAGATACCAACTGAAACGGGGGATTTACTTGCGACAAAGAGCCTAACGATGCTTTCGTCATTTTAGTACTTTTCCTTCTAAGAAAATCATTGCACCTCACAATATATTCACCCACATCTTTATTCAATGTTGACTACCAGTATAATGATTTGAGGAGGTTCTGAGTTCGCTTCACTCATTGGTGAGCAGAACATTGAGTGATATGGTGATGACTAATTACTCTGGTCACGAGCGACTTTGGAAAAACTACAAAAATGTTGTCCTCTTCGCTTTTGTATACGATGCCTTCCCTATCAATAGAGAAATTTCCCTTATGTGCTTCAGCGATTATACTTTGACATGTTTCGTCTTCCCTCTGTTCTTTCTTAATTATTTCTCTAGTTAAATCTACTGAACTTATCGCATTTACCATTTGCGACAAACAATCTACATTCGCGTATTTCTTGCTCGGTTTATTGACTACTTCGAAATAAAACTCTGCTAAACGAGCGCCCATCGAGTGAGTCTCTAACCAGAGTCTTTCAAATTCAATAACCATCTCAATGCGACATGATCAGTAATAACAGTAAATCTACGCTCGTAAAAATACGCTCTGAACTGTTTTGGGGCAAAAACTAAAGCCCACAATTTTCTTTCTGTTTTACTGTAATCCCTTTCTGCTGTATGTAACTGTCAGCTGGCATAGGCGATTGGGTTTTCATGTCCGTTCCTCATCTGAGACAGGACACCGCCTACAGCATAACTGCTAACATCTGTAATCACAATAAATGGTTGTGAAAAATCTAGATACACAAGATTTGAATATGAAATTAATTTTTATCTTAACATTTTGAAAGCTTCCTCCTGTTCTGTTCCCCCAAATAAATGGTTCATCTTTCTTAGTTAATTTCGTCAATGGTCTCGCTATATCCGCGAGATTCGGTACAAATTTCCTATAATACTGAAATAAACCTACCACTGAGCGAACTTCTGTGACATTTTTAGGGCTGGGGAGTTCTTTAATTGCCTATAGATTTTTCTGATTTGGTTTTACGCCTTTTGAACTTACAACATGCCCTAAATATTCGACACTGTCTTGTTCGAATGAACACTTAATAGGCTGAATTCGCAAATTAGCTTCCTCCGGTCGTTCCTATAACTCACTCATGCACTCGGCATGTTCTCTCACAGTACTACTAAATATTATAATGACATGAGGTATAATAAACACTGGTCACCTAACAATCCTGTTAGAACATAATTTTCCATTAACCTCTCAAATGTAGCTGGTGCATCACACAGTCCAAACAGTAGTATATTAAATTAATATTCCCCCATGAATGTAGCAAACCTATTTTCTCATTATCGCTCTCTTCTAACTCTATTTGGAACTAGCCACTCGCTAAATCCAATGTTGAAAAATATCTCGGCCCGTGCAAGGAATCTAACGTCTCCGTGACATTTGGGATAGGATAAGGATCCTGCTTTGTAACTTTATCTAACTGACGGAAATATATACAAATTCTCTTCTTAAAAGAACCGTCTTTCTTTTTCTGTTTCACCATCACTACGGGAAACTGCCAAGGTGACTTACTCTCTGAAATAATATTTTTATCAAGCATGTCATTTATTTGCTCTGCAATTACTGGTTTCAATGCATGCGGCACTCTATACGGATTCTGTTTTATTGGTCTGACCTCTTATTTATCTATCTTATGTTTCAATAAATTCGTGCACCCGAAATTTGAATTACCTTCCACTTGAAATAAATATGCAAACTTCATTAACATTGGGAACATTATATTAAAATCACTCTTACTCAAATGTTTCAATTTATCTCTGACAATTTTCTCTACCTCCATAAATTCATATTTTGGTAGTTCTGGCAACATTTTACCCTTATGCTTCACCGATTTACTACTATTTGCCATGTGAGTTTCAAAACTCTGACTACCTCGGGTCACTAAACAATATGGCACATTTACTCTAGTATTCTCTCTATTCGATGATTTACACATATGTTCAATGTGTCTCACAACTCTGACTGCCTTTAATCTGTACATAATTCGTCTCATTTTTCTTCAATTTACGTGCGAACAATCTGACATCATCTGACACCGGTACAGATTGTTCATTTTCGCACGTATTTTCAAAGTTAACTTCTCTGTTTATACTATTTTTCACATTACTCTGACACTTCAAATTATTTCGACACTTCAAATTATTACAACACATCACATTATCACGACATTTCAACTTTTTACGACAGGACTCGGGGATTTCATTTGGAATAGGAACTGCCTATGCTCGGTATACTCCATCTCGGTGGATGTTGGGGACAAAGCGACAAGATCTGTCCTGTTCCGTGACCTCGCACAATTCCTCACTCACTTTATGGCTGACACAATTCGAGGGAATTTAAACTGCTTCGGAGCCTGGGAGCGAACACATTTTATCTTTGTTTCAAGTGACATCTGTGAGGATTTTCTCCCGTGGTTCTATTCGTGGCGACACATATAACTTTGTTCTGACACAAGACTTATACAACTTCTCTCGGATATTCGGGGTACGCTATTTACACATAGTACTCCAGCAACGTCACTGACAAGTGTGGCAAATCCTATTACCATACCCTTTGGCACGACGAGTGTCTCATTAGTAATGTTCACGATTTTTGTCATTGCCCTTACTGATTTTACCAATCTCTGTGAGATTTCCTTGAACCCTCAACTAACTCTCGACCTACCCTGTCAGTAGTCCTCTCGACATGACCGCCTCCTTCACATGTCGCTCCTGCATCTTCCGCGCGACTAGAACTCCATGTCTTCTTGCCCCCTTTTGACGTGATCGCGATGAGGAACGAAACACTGGGATGCATCCCTTTGACCCGAAACAAAGGGGATATCACACTGGCCACTCACCCTCCTAAGTGCCTTATTTTCAAATACACAGGTACCTTGACGGTTGTTCACCGCATCCTCCAGATTCCTCTAAATGAATCTATTACATGTCCCTATAGAGTTTCTAGCCGTACTGCTCCTACAATACACCTCGTTCTCTGGGAGACTTTTACTGGTAAAAATTAAGTTACATATTGCCCTTGCCACACGGATGCCCGATACATTCGTCAATGTCGGTTCGATAAGAAGCAATTTCGAGTCAGCGTCCCAACCCGCCGTGTACAAACAACATCTATCACAGTCTCCGATTTTGGTGGCAGAATCGTGTGCTGTATCATTTTCACTAACTACCATTCAAAGATCCGGATCCAAGTTCAGAGTTGGCCAGGCTCTCAGCTTGTTTCTGTTGCTCTTCCTCAATTATGAAAGTAATTGAATTATATGTATCTAAATCAATCGTATTTTTGAGATACAATATCTGTTCTTTCTAGTCGATTCTGGCATCATAATAATGGAGAAAATCGGTTCCAAGTATTCCCTCGAAAGGATCCCCAATTACGCCTTTTGCTCCTAACCGAGATTCATCGATAATATTCCCGCTGATGCTATGTCTAATGAGAGATATATCGGACCCTGTGTCAATTAAGAACGAGTGAGGCTGGCCCTCGAAAAGAACTGACACTATGGTCTCTTTCCCCCCTATAACTGTAATAACCGCCATGTGGTGTCCGGGGCTGACACTCGGCGTCTCGCGTTTGGGTGATTATTACCTACATTCTCGCCAGATTCTCTAATGCCGTGCCCTATGCTCCTAGGTACTTGTGCTCGTTGTGGGGTTCCCAAACTTCGGCATTCTCTGATCACGTGCCCAAAACATCCACTGTTGAAACACACTATATTACAGTTATTGTTTTATTGTCTGTAACTCATGTTCTTGGGGAAATACCTGCTCCCGATAAACTCTTTCTACAGTTACTGCTATCATTTGAATCATGGTAACATGAGTTATAACCTCTTCCAAAACCTGTGTTAATGAAAGCATTTTCGCCACTCCTTGAGTTACCCCGTGTCACACTTGTTTGCTGGGAGACTATGTTATACACCTTCCTTCTCCTAGAAGGATCCTGAAATTTGGTTTTCCATTCCTGATGCGCCTCTGTAACCTCTAACGCTATAGTCGTGCGTTCAGCTTCGTTCATGGTTCGTGGTATTTTATATCTTAACTGCTGACCTATGTTACCTTGTAACCCATCAGTAAAAGCTGATAATAACATATTTTCAGCTTTCGGATTCAAAATTTCTTGTTTCTCTGGATCATCTAAATGCTGAACTGTTTTCTCACTTAATTTACGACATCTATCTGCAAAAGTCTGCAAATACTCATTATGTTTCTGCATAACACTGTGCAGCATGTAATAATGAAATTGCAATGGCTGGTTTTCCTTGAACCTGTCGTGCAACTCATCCTTCATCATTTTAAATGTTATTTCCCCTCTTAATCTAAGACATGTCGCAACAAAAAGCGATGCTAAACCCTTCAGTTTAATTTTCGCTAATTTCAATTTGTCCTCATTTGAAAGATTTCCTAGGCTTGCTGCGCTTCCTACGCTTTATACAAAATTTTCCGCCAGTCCATTTTCTACTAACAAAATAACTGGCAAATCTTTAACTTGAGCTGGTACTTGAGCCTGTGCTCGTATCGTGTGAGCTAGTTGACTACGTCTTTCGTCCTTCCCGTCAACCAGAAAAGTGCTACTACAACCTATTAAAATTTATTCGTTCAATTTCGATAGAGGAACCCAAGTATTACGATCGGTAGTCCGTTTATTCGGAGTATCGTAATGCGTACGACTACTTGTAGGTTTGGTTTCATGAATTGTATTCATATTTCCTCTCTTAGATACGGCAATATGTTCGGAATGTGAAAAACTAGCAGCCGCTTGCTCGTGTTTTACATTCACGTCTTGCGAAGTCGAAGGCTTTGTATTCGAAACTACGCCAAGCCTTTCTATCTCAAATTCTGGAAAATCATGATCTCGAGGTATGAAGCTCTTCATTAAAAAAATTTCGATTTCCAACACGACCCGTCCAGAAGAATTTTCGAACTCGTATAATTTATAAGCGGGAGTCGGAAAGATCGTTTTGGTTTTCCCTTGAAAGCTATTTCCAGTCCTGAATCTGTAGTTAATGCATTCACCTTAGCATGAAATAGCTCTACTTGAGACAGGTCAAAATATGTGTGCTTTTGCAAAAAATTCTGTATTAATTTATATGAGTATTCTTCTAAACACCTCAATGCCTCAGTACTACTAGTTAAAACTACATAGATTTTCAAAGCTGCAAACTCTGCTACCTTCCCTTCTTGCCTCTGAAAAAATAAGCGTATTTGCATAACGCTTTAGTGCTTTAGCAAAATACAGCAAAGATGTGGGGCTGAATCCAGGTAATTTCTACAGAATTCAACTCTAACCTAAGTGTGCAGTGTTATATCTTTCAAATCTACGTGACAATCAATGCTACCAGTTACTCTGTTATTCATAGGTCCTTGGACATACTCAACATTAAAGCGATATGATTTCCTGCAGTACACATGTTCGTTACAATCCTGCAAATCTCCTCTTTCACGACCTATCATATTAGATTGGTAAACTGAAATGAGCACTATCCTAGACACTTCAGGACAAGTTAAAAAGTCCCACTCAGCAACAATTGCTCAGCTCAATTGCAGCTTCACGATTCGCATTCATAACACAATGAGCAAATAAAACAAAACAACTGAATTTTAATTCGTCGGAGGAAAACCTAATACTGTTTTCAACGACCTAACGGCTATCACATATCAACTACAACCTACAAACCCTTCGAAGTGGGTTCAGTTACAGCCGTCTGGAGTAACTATCCAAAACACTGCCACCAGTTTGTGATGCCCAAGCGGTTTAGGAATGAGCACAATCACTCAATAAGAAATCAATTAAGACAATTTAACACATTTTATAAAATCAAACACTGAAACGTCTACACTTGCAATTTACACATCTTCTAATTTGACGATGTAGAGGAAATTGACCTGGTGCATATTAGTATAAAGTAAAACGAAATCTCGAATATAAGCAAACTTATAATATAGCCACGGTGATGAAGGAGTCGGGGTCTCGGCGCAACTCAGACGAGTCGTCCCAGGTGGTGATGTGCAGTCTCTAACGTCCTCTGCTGAAGTCCGGCATCCTCAGGCCGTGCATGGCATAATAAAGTAACATGAATGTAGTGGGGCGAAGTCTCCCTTTATCAAAGAAGTCAGCTCATGAGCAGTCTCCCACCAATGAGGAGTCAGGGTGTGGAGAGTCGCCAACCAATGAGAGAGCAAGGTTAGGGCATCATCCAATGAACTGGACCATTGCACATGGCCCCAAAGTGTGATATCGAAATCATGAGATGAGAAAATAATGCGTGATACAGCGTGGGAATTCAGAAGTCATGGGACTAAAATATCATCAAAAACAGGACGTATTTCCCGTCAAAAAGTGGTTTGAAATCATAGTCATGCAGTGCTGAAATAACCGCAGGTTATATCAAAGCGGATACAGCTTCCTAGTGCAGGCACTGCAGAACTCGATAAGTTGCAAAAATACTTCGTGTAAATGTTTTCTTTCTGAACTGGAAACCGGTCTGAGTGTCCACAGCACTACACAAGTTTTTTGGAACCAGAAATTTTACAATAGGTTAATTTTTTCCGGGTCCATTACTTCACTAATAACAAATCTCAGATACTTTACAAAAGTCCTAGCCCACGTCACCTTCTCGTTATGAACAGTCATACCTGCATCTCTTAATGTGGCTAAAAATCATTTCAGATGTTGAACATTCTCCTCAAACGTGTTGCTGTGCACACAATTATCGTCGATATAAGTTACCAAAAATCCATAATAAAATTTCCCTAAAACTTGAATTAAAATCCTTGACATGGCCTGTGGCCCACAATTCACCGACATTGGTAAATGTTTCCATTGATATTGCCACCAGGGGGTCACAAAAGCCAAAACCTCACGTGAGTCAAGATGCAGATCGCATTGCAAAAAGGCAGCATTTAAATCAAAAATAGAAAAAATATTTGGCCTGACCCACTTGCTGAAAGACTGACTCAATAGTAAGTAGGTGATAGGGGTCCACATATATATTTTTGTTCACTTTCCTGTAATCACAAATAATCTGAAATTTCCCTGGTGTTTTTTTTTTTGGCGATGAAAATGCTGGGCTAGAATATAAACTGCTAGAAGGCTCTAAAATATCTTGAGACTGCAACTCTGACACTAAGGTCTTAAACATGTTTAATTTGGGAGGAGCCACCTAATAGGGTACTGTGTCATGGGATCGATGTCTTCCAATTTTAAGACAATTGGTTGCTTTAAATAATGGCCAGTTTTAACTGTAACTTCATCTTAAAATTCTTTACACAATTCTGCAATTTTACTGTCCTGTTCTGTGGGTATATCGGCAGCTGAAATTCCTTTAAATTTAAAACATTCTGAAGAAACTAACACCGAACTAGTTTTACTAAAATAAAAAATCAACTGCTTTTTATGAACATTTAAACAAGCTCTTGTTTTACTCAAAAAGGCAATACCCAAAAAGAAATCATGGCGAAGTCACTGTAAAATGCTAAAATCTATTTTCCAAAGAAAAATGGTCAATTTTAATTTTAAATTTTGCAGCACAATACTGCTTAATTAATCCCCCATTTGCTAGAGATAAACCTATAGTTTTCTTCCTTTCTACACAGATTTCACCCATATGCAAACATTGTAAAAGCTAGTTACAAAAAGTTCAGCTAATCAAGGAGCAAGTAGCTCCAGAATCTACTAAAGCTGACACTTTTATCTTATCTGCAACTAACCCAGCAACATATAACAAACCATATTTGTGTTCAAACAACAAACTGTTTATATTGTTTTTCCCAATCTCGTCTCTTTGTGGGCAACGAGCTCGAACATGTCACTTTTCCTTATAGTAAAAACAGCTAATGTCCTTTAACCTATAATTTGAGTGGTACCTGGACATTACCTTCCTCCTTCCTCTGTCTGAGTACTCGCTATTTTACCTTCACTAACTTTTGAGCTGTTTCCTTGAGAAACAGTATTTACCGCCTTTTTAAAAAACAATCTTTTGCGAAATGGTTCTTTCGTCCACAAACAAAACAAGTGCTGTTAATACCCTTTTTGTCCTCACTTAAATTCCGCTTTTAAACATTTGCAGGTTGAGAAACTACACTATCTTGTAAGTCCTTCTCAACTTCCAATACCAAAGTTAACTATTAGCTTAACGTACATGGCAAAGGTAATGAAAAGGCTGCGCTGAGGAAACAAATTATCAAACATTATTTGGGTAAAGTAATCTTCTGAACATGAAAGTCCTATTACTCCTACTATACCAATAACCCAGTAGCAAATTCGTTCATAGATTTATCTAACATCTGATGTTTTTCTAATAATTTTAGCCGAGATTCTTTAAATGCCACTTCACTTATTATTACTTGGAATATGGTATTATTCAACCAAGTGACGTGTAGGTGTTGGACGAAAAGGATATTAATTAGCTGAGGAGCACCAGATATTATAGGGTTGACAATATCGTGAAGTCGGAGAGCTAATTCGTTCCTTCCTCAGCGTCGTTCGGCCGACGAACACTGCAATTCCTTAAGGTGCAGTTGTTGTCTCCTCTTAGAATAAAATTGATAATGATTGAATAATTCCCTTACTTGTTGCATTGTGGGATATCTGGGCTTCCCACACGCCCATACAGAGCACTGTTACTTGTTGCACCGACTCGTGACCATTTTAAACATAATTGCACAGTAAAATCCAGGTTAAGAAAATTGGTTGGAGAAGACCCGTACCTTACATGCCTTGTGGCGAACTAGAAATAAATCACATGTGGAAACTCGTCACTGCTGAGATTTATTTAGTTATGTTGCTACATCTCCGTATGAGAAAACTTACATTGGTGCTGCTTGCTAACCCATCAGCTTGGGCGATACTGCTAAAACGGCACCAGGTCACAGAAAATAATTATTGCATTTGAAGCATACCCAGGCGATGCAAACACTAGGTAGGTGTGAGGGGCGGTAAAGTCTCGGGTAACTGAAAATGAAAAAGGTTCTGGTATATTAATTAAACTATTGCATTGGAGTGATTAGTCCAACATGAGTCTGGCTGCCCGAGCGCCCGAAACACGAACCCCGACGTAATGCAGTACACCCCTCGCAAAGACGAACGACTATTGAACTTTCCTGCACAGCATGCTGGCTGGCTTGGTAGGCTGACACCCCGCGCTGCATTACTTTCTTACACACAACATTTGCATACTGGGCACATGCCCTTTGTGCTGGTTGTTACACATTCCTTAAAGAATAACCCTGCAATTAATATTCAATATGACATAAGATTACAACTGCTGTATGATGTGGAGATGAACAACGAGTGAATGAACATAATACAAAATTGCAAAAAGACACTTTAAAAACACTAAGAGCATTAGGGCTACTAAGGTAGGCATCTTTATTGGTTGCGCCCCCTTGCATGAACTTGCCTTCCCCTTTACATGCTAGAATAATAAACAAGAAATTAAACAGGGTATACATTTATATTCGTAAGCCATGTGCACGTGGTTGCAGCTCCCTCTGCTCTGCACTGGCGTGGTCTCTTGCCACAGTGTGCTGCACATGCGCTCGTAACACTGCACTGCGGAACATGGTATGGCAGGCAAATGATCAAAGGGAAAGGGGTTATTGTGGGCACACGTCACAAGAAATGTCCGATTTATACTTGATCTAAACTAAAAATGGGTTGTAATGCCTCAGAGCACTTAAAGGTCACAGCAGTGTAAACTACTTGACAGGAACAAAAGTTCAATGAAAGAATGACATATAAATATTCGAAAAACACAACCACTGCATTTAAGTGTGTATTCTTTAACTCAGGTAAAATTGCCATAATTTTCAAAATTAATTGCAAAGTTAACAACAACCAGGCGATTAGAGAGATTATTAGTAATATCCAGAACACAACGTCACAGTTGATGATCGATTGAACTTTATATTGGCAACTGTCAACAATATAACACCGTCACTATTGAAATCAGCATTGCCTTGGCCTCAGGCCATTCATCATGTCATGCCAGCCAACACGTCATAGCACACAGAAACGTATTGGAGCAGCAAATGTGTCAACAAGCCAGTGCCGCGTGTGTATGTGCTCATGTGAGATATAAGGCAAGTAAGTGTAAAAAGTGTGTTTTCATGGCCTCTTAAAATTGTTAGGGAAGTTTGATTACGTGTACTGTGTGTTCGTCATGTTATTAGTTGTGTATTTATTTCGGCAATGTAATATGTCGGTGTTATGTTAAGGTTAATAATAGTGTCAGTGTATCCTATTAAGTGCAACTTGTCTTGTGTGTTGTTCTGCATTGTGCACAAGTGCACACAATTAAAATGCCATATGCATATTTAATTCTGATACGTCATAACAGCATAACCTAACATATGTCATGCTCGTCAGAGATGCATACCATATGCTTGTGTTTAGTATTTGAATGTTGTGTTTGAGGGTTATTTTTATTTATTTATGTGCCATGTCTTCTGTCATCATTGTTGTATTTTCCCAATGCCATCCAACCTGTAACGTAAGTACGAGACAGATAGTCTCCCAGCGTTCTGTATAATATTCTTAATTATTTTTATTTGCATTAATGTGTATTATTATTTTACATGTTAGACAGTTTGTATGCTTGAGGTGCCATCTTGAATGAGAATCCAAATGGCCACACACAGGGTAATTGTGACACTAAGTTGTATATAAATATGTCTTATAATTATTTATGTAGGGTTTTGAGTATTTTAGAATTTTCTGTGAGTTTAAAATATCAGGCATTTTTCTCTAGCACTTCCAGTATTATGATACTGCACTTTTGGTTATCATTGTGCAACCATGCGCTAAGGTGAACCCGTGAACAGAATCACATAGCCAAATAGACACATATAATTGTAAATGTATATTACCAGTATTTTTATGAACAGAAAGATGAACTCACATAATTTATTACCAGTAAATTACGCAAGGCCATAATAGATTTTGACAAGAAAAATCTATAAATAATTATTTCACCATTGTAACACTTATGCAAAGTGAGGTTATGTTGCCGTGACAACTTGAAGTGGATAAACTAGAATAATTATTTTTATATTTCTTCATATACATGTATATTTTATTATAAGGGTTTTTAAGTGTTCTCTTCCCATCGGCATTGCAGTGTATATCTCATTTCATTTAATTACTTTCATAATGATCTAATCACATCATGTTATTTTCACCAGCAGGAGTCTCGGCCAACGAGCGAGCTCCACACCAAAGGTAGTGTCAGTGGCATCCTAGAAACATATTTTCATGATGACTTATAATTTACCACGTGTATGCAATCATGACATTAGGTGACCACAACAACCCATCGGGAGTGAGATGCCGTATAAGGGAGGCCAACAACACTTACTAGACTGGGCAATCTGACTGTAGTATGTGACTGGTGGAGATTTCATCAAGACTGGAAATATTATCAGAGATGGACAATGTGAGGAACAGCCAATGGCCATTGGTGACATTACCCAGAGAGTATCTACAGGAATCACATCCCAGTGCTCGCACTGTGAGCTGGCACCCTACTCTGATAAGTCACCAAAGAGTACCGTTCCTATCCACTTCCATCATAATTATTCATGGTCCAGCTAACACCAGCCATCACTATGCAAACAAGGATTGTCACTTCACACTGAATGACATAACAGATATAAATATTGTAATTCCCATTCAGTAGCCCTGATATACTTATTTTTAACAGGAACACTGCAAATTAAAACTGGAATAATACACGTATGAAATATAACGGAATTTCTTCACACAAACTGGCACACAAATTCCACTTTATCTCAGAATAATACCCACTTGAATAATCGCATCACTCAATTGCCAGAAGATTATAATTATGTTTTCACACTCATGATAACACTTCCACAATATTATTACTTCATCACACACTTATTGAGCTTCTCATCTGCGTCTGCATTTTTTGTATGTCCGTATATACCAGATAGCACAAATACTGCGACGAACACACTTGCATAGCAATAACAAATGCACAATCATAATATGAATAATCGCTAATGCCGTATTCCGCAAAATTGGTTCCAAACTTCTCTTTTCCCTTTGTTCCTAATTACGCGACAGGCAACAGTTCCACGATGGACGATAACCACCATCACTCAAACGAGGACCGAACATGGACATCCCAACTGCAAAGTGCTTCACAACACGGCATAACTGTATAACCATTCACAACCGACAGCACGTCCACGCCATGGAGAGTGCTTAAACGATATTATGATCTCTCGCTTGGTGCAGGGCCATGCATGCAAACCGATGCTGGAAAAAACTACCTAGCACTTTACAAACATGCATGAACAGTATGACGAGTAAGGCATCAGTGTATGGATATTAAGTGTGAACGGATAATAACACACTATGGGTGATCTACAACTTACAGCATGTAATGAAGGTATCGTTAAAAAGAACAGTTGAACAAGGAACGGTAGCCATCCAAAAGAGAAAGACAAATATTCTTTTATCTGTTCATAACATGCTTAATAAGTGTTTTTATAAACACATTAAACACTGTGAATGAACACTCTGTTATAAGTGGCATATATTATATATACCTTTTATTTTATACAATATGCCCACTATCAGTTTCTTTAGTATTACTTTATTGTTTACAGTTACAGCAGATCCATTTAGATCTATAGCACAATGCTCTTTTTCTTAAAGAAATTGTTGTAAAACTACATTAGTAAACTGTCAACAAACACTAAGGACGTAGTAACAATATATAGTCCATTCACGCTTTCTTCGGTCTTTTGGAATCGAACCTTTGAAAAATCACCCTAGGAGTAATATGTGAACCTGTTTTTCCAATAAATTGTATTCCACAAATATTTAACCCAGTGATTAACTTTAGAGTACTGTATTATTGAATAAATGAAACTTTACCATAGTATATTATATAACTTGTAATATTTATTTAGTATTAAACATGAATTAACAACAGCAAGAGCAGCGAAGTGTTGGCAATGGCTGGTAAAAAATAGTTCACAGTTACAATATTTTTTAACCTCGTTTTTATGTATACTATTTGTAAGGTAAATATTGCCAATCGATTTATTTGTTTTGTTATGCAGCACTAATGGAAACACATTTCATTACTGCAGTTAGAAATATTTGCGCAAATTCCCGTGCGCAGGCTGGTGTTTTTATTTCCGTCCGGAATAAAGGTTCAATATGCGTAGCAGAGCATGTCGCTCTCTCTCTATATATCTCTCTCATTCTCTCTTTGTCTTCTCTCTCTAGCAGATCGTACCACCAGTGTACCAGGAAAAGTATACATTTTGTTATTTCTAATTTCAGAACATTTCATGCTACTTAGAGCAACAATAATGATGTTTGAGATTGTGATTTACAACTGAAACAAGATTTTATTGTTTAATATGAATTTATGGTATTTAGATGCAACGACATATTTTAGATGCGATGGCGCGACACAGCTCGTTGTGTGACACTTACAAATCCAGCAGCTTGGCAGACGTGGCATGACCACGCACTTGGCCCAATATGGTAGACAGGCTGTTTTCATAGTTCCTTACGATTGCTAGTGATGTGTGGCGACATGACAATGACACTGCGTGTTTTTGAACGAAATGTCAAGTTCGTACTCGTGTTTTTGAAACATCCTAGGGAAGTTACATTGTTGTGATAAATGTGTGTTTCCAGGGCAGGGATAATTAATATACTGTAACGAGTGTTGTGATCACCGCGTGTTTAAAGGCCAGCCAACGATTGATTTAGCACAGAATATAGCACACGCACAAAAAGTAGAATGCAAGCCTTGGAATGGCACTGCCTACAATAATGCATAACACAAGCACAAAAATTTAGCACAGAATTCACGCACAGAAATCTGACCAATATCCTATAATTCCTGTTCGTGTGCACTGTGCGTGGCCAATCAGAATGTCGATACCACTGAGTTCATGTGACGATGAAAATGACTGCAAAAGTAATGAATTTGACTAGTACATTTATAGTTTGGCGCCACATAAACATTGGTTTATTTTGATTGAAGATGTTACTGTACAAGCAATGTATATTAAGATGAACAGTTTAACATATTATATTTCTACAAATTAAAACATGAACAGCAAAGTAAACAGCTATCAACAATATTTTATTTACATTTCAGTGTGACCTACTCACACATGCAAAACTTACTGAACATCGTTTTTTTTTTCATTTTCACGTCTGTTTTGTTTAAGCATCTGTCAATTCTGTGTGTGTGCTTGTTTGATTGTAGACTTTCAGATACGAGCTGTGTGTGTGTTCTGTGCTATCGCAGGTGCTGTTTTTGTGCTAAATCAATCGTAGGCTGACCTTAAGGGTGAAGCCGCCATTTCCATCTGTGGTGGCTGTGTGGTAATCATTGCACACAGGCCAGGTGTGTGTGGATTTCAAATATGTGCAAAGTTTATACGTTTTAACCATGAACTGATGTTATGACAAAGTTAATTATTTGTATCCACGCCTGTTTATCAGAATGTTGTACCTTCACACTAGGTGTTTGAAACACAGTTGTGTAACGAGCTTATGTTTCTGTGATTTGAATGTCTGCCACAATCCAAAAAAAAATTACTAAGCCCAACCAGATAAATTTAAACAAATAATAAAATAAACCTACAAACCAGTAAGTACCAATGCATGTAAATATTAACGGAATTAATGTTAGAGTAGGCCTATGTGTTTGCATGTTCATCACTTTTTTTTACATTTGTCTATGCTACATACAATGAATAAGTGACACGAGTTGCGTGCTAGAATTTACTGTGTCGTTTCGTTGGACTGGTTGTCCCTTCGTTTTAATTTTTATTCCAAATGCGTATTAATAACAACAGGGTAAATACTACTGTTGATTCTGCCACAGTTGTAACAAACACCATCGTGGCTAAATATTACATGTATTATGTGTAATGTGCTATATTGTGTGTAACAAATAGTAATAAAGCCGACCTAAATATTGTTATAGGTCTAAATTATGAACATTAGTAAGAAATATGACAGCATTCTTTGAACAGCTGTAAAGAGCAATCAATACATTTGACAGTTTTAAAAATAGAAGTCACATGGCAGTGTTTATACTTACATGTAGAGGAAGGATATGTAATCAGTAACCAAAAGTAGAAATTTAGCAGGGTTTCAGAAAAGGCCGAAGTTAGCGTGAATCAACTATAGCCAATACCACATTAAAAACAGGTGGAGATTAATTTATCTATAGGTAAATATTTAATTTACATACATACATACTTCAGACTCTTGATTCAGTGCTTATGTAAATAATTGTCTCATACAAATCTACCATCAGGGTAATAACCTACACAAGGTACTATGATTATAAACTTTCAAATACGGTGTTTGTGTTCAAATCTCTATAAATATTTGCAAACTATTTTCAAATATTAGTTTGGATATGTGGATTTCATACAATTCTTAGCCTTTAGTGACATAATGGTTTAGTAGTGATACATACTACTCTTATTATGTGTTTATTTAATTAATTATATTAGGTATATACTTCCAATTAGTTACATTTTACCTTGCAACATCTATAAGTTGGAATTTCTGTGGCTAGAGTGTTTGTATCAATAATAACTAACCTGCTACCTGATTGTTGTGAGTTTCGATATTTGTAAACCAATGGTTGGTAGCGGCCAATATCTGCAACTCCCTCACCCTCCTGGGCTTACCATCGCCATGCGCCGGCGGCAACCAGGAAATCGACCAGCCTCCACATGCAGCACATACCACAGCCAGCCTCCCTCCACCTCGACTCGTGTGTTAGTTCACTGACCCAACTGCACATGCAGTGGAACAAAAACAGTTTTGCCGTTACTGTGGTACGAATTTCCTACTACACACATCTACATAATAATTGCGAACACTCTTCAAGATACCTCCTACTCTATAAGTTTGATTTATTTCCCTACAAACTGACATTCTCTTCCCTTTTCCATTCTCCTCCCCTGCTCACTCCATCGAAGGTTTTCTTCTACATTTTCCACTATCAACTGTTTATTAAGCATCCCCCAGAACTGGGGCCAGCTCTTTTGATCACCCTGGGGGAGAGGCGTGGGGTCTTATGAGAGCCCCGTCATGCATATTGTTACGAAAAGCTCCTGTTTACACCACGAGCAGGCAACGAGGACCTATAGCAGTTTATAAAACACAACATACAAACAAAGAGCCAAAATTGAATTCTGTAAACTACCAAAGAAATTTGTTGGTCAGGCAAATTAAGTAAACTTTGAAGTAAGCACAACAATCCTTCAGCAAACTCCACCCAGAGGGCACGACAGAGACCAATAATAATCTTTTACATCACTAACACACGTGGTGGGGTGAGAAGTGTGAACAGAGCCATGAGCTCTAGGGAAGTCGCAGTCGGCTGTGTGGCTTCTATCAGTATGGCCTAGGGTCCAGGCAGTGGCGGCGGAGCCAGAGTGTACAGGGTGCGAGACCCAGTGAGTCCTTCTAATATGAATTGACTTAATAACTGTGAACTCCTACTTCCCCTTTTACCTTCACTCCGTTGGTCTCTTACTAATCAGAACCGCTCATATACTGTAAGATGATAACATCTAGAAAACTTGGCTCTAGTCAATCTCTAATATAAGTAATTATTCTCATTTAAATCACCTATTTCCACTTCCCATAATTTTATCCTCCACACTTATGGTCTTCAACCAAGGATCATAATAGAACAAAAAACGGCACCATGCATAGCCAATTCAACCTCAGCAGTGCAATTGTATGCTACCTTTGGGACAGAAGAAAGCAGTGTGGCTGTTACATACTACTGTAGCGGCTGTCCATGCACTTGTCCGTGCAAGGGAGCACGAGATGTTTAACGTGTTTACCAACGGCTACTGGTGTGATAAGTGTCGTGCAAGGGCCATAGCATTGCAGTAGAGTCATAACCAAAGAAACAATGCAGAATCCACATTAACAGCCAGTTCACCCCCAGAAGTGGAATAGTATGCTGTCTATGGGATATACGAAAGCAGTGCTGTTGTTGCAGCCAAATATACAGGTTGTACAATCACATGTCCGTGCGACAAACTGTGAACAAGGGAGCGCAAGATGTTTATCGCGGATAGCAAACATATACAGGTGTGATGAGTGCCGTGCAAGGAGCATAGCATCGCGGCACAGTCGTAACCGAGGAAACAATGTAGAATCCACACCATTAGCACCTATTTCAGAAGTGCATGTGTTCGCATCCACAACACTCATACTGCCGAGCCAGTGTAGCGTCAGAACGAGGGACAACAAGAAACGCAGGCATGCAACTGGATAGTAGGAACAGCCGAAAAAAAAATTGTGGAGGAAAACAGTTCCAAGAAAACCTCCAACAAACAAACGCAGGTATTTCGCAACAAGAGACGAAATGCAACAGTAGCAAACTCGCCAAAATGCCTGCACAGATAATCAAGACGAAACAGTTGTATGGACATGTGAAAAGTTGACGCATAGGCAGTGCATTGGTCGGTTGAGTGTTCTAACAAAACGATTGTGCAACGTTCTGGGTGTACACACTGCTCAACCGAACCGCACTGTCCAATGCTGCAAACACATGCGAGCATCAGCAAGTCGGCAGATGCACAAAATAAGGCCTGTTAGCACATGCTACGAAAAGCGAAGTAGTAAGAGCACAGGAAGGAAAACACACAATTTCGAAATTCGAAAACCCAACAGCATTTACAGCCACAAAAGAGAGCACAGAAATGGCTGGTCCACCCATATTGCCATTACCTCCCAGCATTATGATGCAGTAACATGACATTGCGGTACAAAGTGACATATACACAGTCACAGCCACCACAGCACGTTTTTGTAGTCTACCTCGTCGAATATTAAGGAGGGGAAAATTTAGTTGTAAACAGCGCGACAAGCAGGCCACATGGCATCGCTCTATGCCAGGCGAGCATGCATCAGTGTCATCAAAAGCAAGCAGAGAACCAGCATCATTGGTATCATTGTGAGCGATACAACCAAAAGCAGACTGCGCAACCCAAGGGTAAACCGGACAGTGACACAATACGCAAGGCATGTTTAATGTCCGAACCAACCTTTCGGGTAAAACTGCACACAGTAATAAATAGTGGTGCAAGTAAACAGCAATGCAAGCACAACAAATAACCAGGCTACAGCTGACAGGGAAATGGGCCACATCTGGCCAGAGGGCCATCGAGTCACTTCATACACCTCGTTCGAACAAGTAGTAGCAACAGGATCGTTGTGAACAGTGACGACTCTCGGTCGAGAAAGAAAGCGCTCAAAACAACAGCATCTAGCATAATCATGAAACCCAGAAAGAGACGCACAAAACTGGCATTACAAGCATCATCACAGCAGAAGGCATCATTACATCAGTAAGCATCATCACAGAAGAAAGCATCAGCATAGCAGGAATTGCAGCACCGAATGAGTCAGTACAGAGTTTTTCCCGACGCCCTGTGCCGAGGCTCTGTCTTCTCAAGATGTCACCCAAAGCAAGTCATTGGGGGTAACTGTGGGCCTGATCAGCCTACAGGGAAGCATCCCAACGGACTATGCCACGACGCCTAAGAAGACACCCATCCCAACTGACCTCACGTCGGAGGACCTTCTTACGTGCGATGGGGAAAGGGCATCAGGATCAATGTGTTCGCACATGGGCAACCTACCTTCCCCTCGCCAACTCAAGACCCATCAAGAGGTCCATGCAGCAGCAGCTTCAGCAGAGATGAATCGACAGGGGAACATGTATCGACCCCCACCCCGCCACTTAAAGTGGCAGCATAACCTGCATTGTCCAGCATGCACTGCTTGTGACGGGGCCAAACCCCTTTGCCGAACTCGTGCCGCAGAACTTCAACAGCAGCATTCGCAGAGCCACAGCACCGCATCATCAGTAGACAGTGCAGCACAGCATCATCATGGACCTTACCACTTGAGGCCCTGCGACAATCTACGACCGCCGGCATCCTGTTACGCCTAGCAGCATGACAGGTTCATTGAGGGTCTGCTGGGACCAAACTGTCACCAGAGAGGGGAGAGTTTGACGTGTTCCAGATGGCCATGTATCTCTTTTACTCATTTGTACCACCACAGATGCATCAACCACAAGAGCAACACCCGACCGATCGCCATTAGGTCGCGATCAGTGCAGATCGACAAGAACAGCATGTTTACACTTTTCTAGCAGACCTGCAATGTGTGGGCCACTAGCCACCATATTTAAGATTTATTACAATAGGTAACTCTAGTAATAAATTTGTATGTGGTCTCGAAGGGTGTTTCCCATGAAGTCACGACCGTTAGACACAGCATACATTGGATGGAACATGGGGGTAAGCGGCGCCGCGATACCCTACGCCTTTACAATATACACGAAATCGGCAGGCGTAGTGGCTGAGCCAGGAGTGCTACGTAGCCCCAAGATGTTTTAAAAGGTGGGGAATATTATTCCCGAAGCAAGTGCGAAGTTTCGAGCTGCCCCCTAGTACCAATGAGCAGTGAGAGGCAAAACCAAGGATTTTATCGACAGATAATTATGATTATGTACTAAAAACAAAGTGATGACATACCCGTGAGCATCGGATCTCCCAATGTGGCTGAGAATGTGATGTCAAGGACATATCATCACACCTCAAGGATGATATTAAATGAAATGAGGCCTCATATGGCAGCAACTCCCTACTAAGGTTTGAAAAAACACAATGTAAAATCTGTCGAGTGCATTCATGTAAACATTAACCATGACAGGTGAGACACCTGTTGATTGATGGGAGCCAGTGGTGGTTCTTACACACCGCACTTCAAGACTCAGAGTGATATCAGGGTTGCTGTGGGTTCTGTGTGCTCGTCTCACCTGTGCATACTCGCTGAAAAACTTTACACTCGACAATACACTTAAGAAACATTGACTGGTCTAGGTATCTGATGCTACTAAAGAGCATTCATATTTTACACTGCAGATGTAGGTATTTATTGACCAATCTACAGTCGGTGCCAAAATGAATACTACGATTCGTCTCTAGCGTGTCTAGCCAGTTCCAGTGGGTGATTCCCTCAAGCATGTAACTCAACTTGCGCACCTCTGGTTGGACCATGCTCAGTGGTGCAGGAAGGTACAGCCTTTGCAGAGTAAGGGACCTACAGCTGCGAGTATGGACTGCAGGTTTTACCTGGAGACAGGACACAAAGTATAAAATGAACCGAACATATTCCTTTGCAGCTAACACCTACTTGTCGGGACACGAACCATGTGTGGTCTGGTCAATAGTTATCACAAATGATTGCTTCAGCATTGTAAAATTATATTTGCCAGATAAAAACGAACAAAAACCCTGAGACCAGGAAATGGCGGGCAAAAGTCAAGTACACAAGCTGACCGTGTGGTCAAGAACGAAGTATGTTAAAACATGTAAAATACATGAACACTTACTGAAAACAACATAACACCACGAGATAAATGATGGTGCAGGAGATGGTAATTCAAATAGCCCTCATAATGCTGTGATTGCATAGATACGAATTTTATAGTATCTGTCTGTGTGGTCATTAGCTATGTGGCCGTAAAACATGATAGCATTACAAATCCCTCAAATAATTACACAATAATATTGCCCTTAATATTCCACGTCACAATAAATCAGAAATTAAATTGAAAAACCCTGAACACGGGTGGATGGCATCTGATACACAATTAGCACAGGCCTTATGGCCCCTCCGATACAACACTCTTCTCCCTCGTTTACATCCCAAAAAAACCTTAAAGGCTGTAAATGATTATTTTAAGTGGTTAGAAATATACTGGGGCATTTGGCAAAACGTACACAAGGCAAAGGTTACCCAGTATATTAAAATGAACTATTGAAACCTACATCAGTGTAAAAAAGTGAAATGCGTATGTGACAGCGTCTTACCTCGCCAGCTCTCCTAGGACGACTGCACAGAGGCAGGGCTCGCGTCTACCGAACATGGCTGTCCACAGGGTCGCCACAAGCGGAAGTGCTACGCACACTGAGTAAATATTAATATTGCAAATTGGAAAAGCATCAAAAGAAATACTAGACATATTTAAGTACAGAAATTAAATTGGAATTTTCTGTTAAAATTATAATTCTCTTTGGAAAGCATTCTCGCCTGAAATCATTGTCTCATTTTAAGCACCGCGCAATTGGAATTTCAATTGCAATTACACATAAAATTTAAAAATTTATATACGTACAACACTTTCATAAGATATTTACCCTTGGAAACAATTACATTTTACACTGAAACAACTGATATTATATTTATGGAAAGTTTGTGGCCCTTAGTGGTACTTAGCCACATGCTCACCACCACATGTACTTTTAGCGACCCTTGGCCACCGTCAACATATAAAAATAAGAGTACAGTTTTTTTCACATTTTCAATTGGGTGGTAGCGTCGGCGACCTTGCCAAAGCCACAACCATCTTCAGGCAGTTCGACTTGAGCACTCAGGCCATCCAGCAGGACGGAAGGTGAGCTCCACTTTTGTTGCCCTCGGCTCCTCAACTTAAGCTCTAATTATTCACTGCAATAGACATTTAACGGACTGAGGCCGTTTGATTTGGTTTAGTGCCGAAGGCAGGTCCGTTCTTCTCCTGAGGTAATATTCCAGGACATCGTGGGTGCTACCACGCATTTCCATTAAATATTCATTAAAACCCACGCCTTATTTAACATCAATGGCCACCAGTTGGCCACGAGTGCCGGGTCCTTATTAATAGGTACGCATCATCATTGCAGTGTGACATTTGTTGTGTATCGCAACAGTGAATAAAATGTCTAAGTAGTCTTTTATTGACTAATACTCCCTCGAGTATAATTGGGTTCTGCGACCTAAAGCAGTCTTAATATCAGTGTACTTTCAATGCGTAAAAGTATTGTATCATGGGCCCTGCCACCTGAAAGCAGAGTAAATTCATTGTTATTATCGGTGTACGAAGTGGCCATCTACTTCGTCCTTTATCAAAGATTTATTACAACCAATGTAATTAATTACTAATCAATTAGAACCAACATCAAATTGAGAGCGGATCCAGAGATCCCTCTAGGCCGTCGGCCTACGACCTCCACATCATCGTTCTCTACCGAACGTGGCGCTGGGCTTATTCAACAGTTCCTGGCCTCCTCATACCAAACCAAGCGACGCACGAACGCAGCTTATCATATCTGAAGACTGCAGCACATCAACATCTTGGAAGAAATTGGTTAAGGCAGCCATTTGTGAGATACGCAATTTAGGTCTACGGGAAAGCAACTAGCTATTCCTGTTAGCCTCACCAGTGTACTCTTCGCTGTTCTCAACACCCCAATGTTCTCCAAATGCGATAAATTACTGTGCCCATAAAAATGGCCAGGGAAACACACAGGAGTGGTCATGTTCACGTCAAGCCCCTGTCACACTTTCAAATTTTCTGCTTCAAATATATTTGACAGTAAAATTCGAAAACAAATTACGGCCATCAAATTTTTCCTTTCAACAAATTTTTTAACAAATAAAATTGAATGTATTTGAAAACATGTCATTGCTGACCAATTTTTTTTTACTGTGCGTATCAAATCTGAATTATTATTTTTTAATTATTTTCATAGTTAGATATTCCTTTTCTTTTTCCATACATTCAATTACAGGAAGAAATGTAAGGAATGTAATTAACTTTTGCTTCTTTACTAAATTCAAAGTTTATTTATCAGATAGGTTTCCTGCACATTAAATTTAATGCCTCTGAGTTTGTCATATTATGTGCAATTTTCACTTACAATAGTATTCATGCCCAGACAGATTCTACATAAAAAAGTTAGTTTTATATGTTAATGTGGTCGGACTGCTAATGGATGCTGCATTCGCCCTGCAAGAATTCTCAGACAGGGCAAAGTTGTTGCTGTGCCCAGCACCAGCTTTTGGTAGTGATGCCGTTCACTGCCTCCTCCCAAAATCGTTTTCCCCGCCGCTACGAGGGACCTATGCCGACAAGACACCTGCTCTACACGGAGCTCATCAGCGTGCAGTGTTGGTGATAAGTACCAAATAGTGTAGGGCAGTGCCAAATAGTGTAGGACAGTGCAGGGTAGAATAGGTCAAGCCAGGGTAGCAGGGGCAGTTCAGTATAACATTGTGTGTGTGTGTGTGTTCCACCAGTCGCCGACTCCACGTGGCAGAGTAATATGTAAGTAATGCCAAATTGTCTGGAAAACATAATATATTTATTTGAGTGTTCACACAATAGGCAAGCTTATTGTGAGACTGGGAAAAAGGCGTGCAGATCAAAGCCAGCCGTGATGCATACCCATTTTTACTAGTGTTCTCTCTGTTTTTTGTTTATTTACATTTCACGTTTATCACCTTAACCTCATCCATGAATGGATATTAAGGGTTTATTGTGTTTCTTGCAGTTATTTGAATTTATTGTATGCTTCCTGCCCCTGTGTTTGACCCAATGGAAGTTTTATGTTATTGTGTACCAGAAAGTAGTGCCATGTGGCACGTGGGCCTAAAAACGCCCATCAAGTCAGTCAGCACTCCACAACTGGAGGGGTTATTCGCATCCTCGTGTCTCGCGCCGCGCATGCCCAGGTGGAATTCAATCTTTGTTACCAATCTTATTAACTGCAATAGACTGTAATATTCTGGAACCTTTTTCATTTTAATCACTTGGGACTTAACCCCTCCTCCCACAGCTCGTTTATCATTGCCACTGGGAGCTTAATTTTCATGTAAATATTGTGTAGCCTATGTGGCCTTTTTGTATCTATTACCGCTACCGACCGGTGAAGTTCGGTGTCAAATGTAAAGATACTTTCATTGAAAAGTGTGCAGAGTCATGACGAATAAATAACGCCACTGGAACTGTGTGTTTTTAATTCGTTCTACACCTTAGGGTGCATAACGACATGCGATCCTCATTTCCCACCAATCCTTTAAGTATTTATTTTACATGTCAATTTCAAGAGTGTTCTGTAGGTAATGTTTTCAAACCAACATATTTAATCCAGGCGGTGTGTGATCCGCCCTAAGAGTCTACGAAAATTTCCATAAGAGTTTTATTAATTAATCTAGAAGGACAAGAAAGGCAGCCATTGGTCGTCGGCGCCATGACATAGAGCTTCAACAAGCGTCAGTTCTCCAACTTCGACACCACCTCTGGCGATGCCTGGTGCCGGGCAACACCTAACCTATTTACCATATTTTTTACTATAAAGCTCCTTTTCATTTCTCCATGCCTTGGAGGCATCCTACCTGGTGTCAAAATGGCGCGGAACTTAGGTTCCATACCTATCCGCCAACTTCCGGGAAACATTGAATTTACTCCGCTAAATTCTCCTAAACCTCAAAATTGCAAATTTTATCATTTCCACAAAATTTTCCTAACGACTATCCTGTTACCAACAATGTGGGAATGTAACGTCTTAACAACTTACATCTTAAGTACAACTTAAGTACAATCTTAAGTACAAGGTCTTAACAACAACCATGTGGCACTATTCTGAAAGTGTGTCAAACCAAGGGAGTAGTGGCCATTGTGGACAAACGACAGCTTAAGGGAAAAGAAGTGGAGGATGGCAGCCATATTATGCCCGGCATAGCATCACCCGCGCCACCCCTGTGTGCCAGGAGGACAAAGGGAGGTGCGCATGCACCATCCACCCCCTTAGGGGAGGAGAAACAAAGGGTAGGAGGGAGAAACACCAGCGTCTCCTCCCTGTGCCAACTGCTTCGGGCCTGCCGATGGTCAGCTAAGCACCCTACGGCTATTGGCACCTGCCTGTGCCATGCAGGACAGCAGTGCTACTGTGCTCCGAGCTTCTGCACTTGCTAGGTTGCAAAGAAAACCTACCATGGCTGGCCGGTCACCGCCTAGCACAACGACACTATGGTGGCCGATAAGCTTAAGACCCACGCAACTTGGTGCAGGTGTGAAACCAGAAGTAAATGATCAGATGTGTAGCTGTTCACGAGTCCAGCCCAACGATCAGCCGTGCCACAGACAACCGCAGGATGAACATTGAACCGAAGTTGTTGAAATTCGAAATTCAGGAACCAAATGAACATTCCGACAAACAAATTGAAAATTTCACTATTCACAACCGACCCAGTTGGTGTGCCAGCATCACATGTATGGGATGGAGCACCACAATTCTCATGAGCATGCAGTGCCAAGTACAGAAACACAGTGAGTGTTTACAAGCAGCAGAAACCACAATTCATTCAGGATTAATGCACGAGTGTAATATGTGCACAACAGCAAGCCGACCGAACCAGCCCGTGAATGACTGGAACAATATTTTTACAGAATTACAGCAAATCGTGGTTACTTGTGAACGAACAGGATGTGATGGAGCAGTGGAAGGAGTGATGTGTCAGTGCCACTGTTGTGGAGTAAAAATTCATGAACAGTGCAGAATTTTCGAGAAAGTGTCACCAACCAAGGGAGGCAATTCACATGTGGAGAGCGTGTGGCCAAGTGGCCCATGCAAGCATATCCTGTCCGAGCGACAGCGCCGATCAACCAGTCAACACCTTTCATGCCTAACCTGATAAATGTAACTTACCCAGTCTGGCCTACCAACAACTACCCCCAACCACCGTCTTTCCAACAACCTGCAACTATCCATTCCATGATCTTTCCTGTAATCATGCCATCAACAACAACACAACAACCACAGCAAATGTGGACAGAACATGGCCTACAGCTGCTCCGCCACAAGAGGTTACAGCAAGTGTAGCGTCACAGTCCAGCGGCATACTACCTTGGCCTACTCCCAGCAAATTTCAAAATTTACCTACTATCTCCAGAGAACCAAACGAGGACCCTGCAGACATTTTGCAAGAATGTCAATCCCACCTCCAGAGGTATGGAGTCCATGAAGACGAGTGGCCTTGTTGTATTGGATGTTAGCTGGAAAATGGAGTGCGAAAATGGTAGAAGTCTGCTAACCACTACAGATTAACATTGTTGGAATTTCTGGGAGCGTAGCAGTGTCGCTTCGGAGGGGCGTTCATCTCTATACAGTCTCAGAGCAAGCTCATGCTGCAGGAACAGCAGGAAGGCTAGCCACTTTCAGTCTTCATAACCTGCAAACTGCATTTAAACCGTCTGTTGCATCCACACTTGCCAGAATGAGAGCAGTTGAAAGTTGTGGCAGAAACAGCATGGCCAGAGTTCCGAGCTGGATTAGTATTGCTACTCATCAATGGAGTAGAGGAGCTGATGAGGGCTGCACTGATCCTGGAATGTAGCGCACCCCAACTGTGTCACGAGAACAGCGCCACATGATGGCACCACGGGAAAAGTGACAGTGGGGAAAACATGCAGGAAAAGAGTGCGGACAATCAGAAGTGGGGAAAGTTCAGTACTAATGAGCGCAAATCCATCACTGACAATCGGAATGGACAGATATACGCCATGGCGTAAATCACTTGGGAAAACCGGGTGTAAAACAGTTTGTGAAGTGGGACAAGAGCCAACCCCATGAACTCCATGTCGGTGTCGTAAAGGCGAACAGTACCACTGGAAAAGTGAGTGCCGGAATAACCCACACATGTGTAAACAGCAAGGCGGGAACCCACAACAGCAGGGAAATGGCAAGCAGGGGTAAGGTTGCCTGTCACGTCCTGTACCCCAGTCACCCAGGATGCCCCGGATATAACCCCACAACAGTCATTCGTCAACCAGGTGAGTGAGGGCAACGCCCAGTTCATCTGGATCGTTGTTAGTATCCACAGTAAACAATGTCACATGTTGATAGACACCACCACATATCACAACTTTGTTCAGCCACAGATTGTAATCAAACGTGATGTAACCCCCATGGGACACGTGATCCGTTTAGCTACAGGGCAAGAGTGTGATGCAGTCATTGGACGAGTGGACATTACTGTCAGAGTAAGAGATATTGAGACAAAAACACAGGCAACAGTAGCCGCCGAAATTTCCGAAGATGCTATTCTGGGAATCCACTGGTTGAATGAAAAGAACACAGTAGTAGAAACGGCAACTAGGCATATTCATTTTTCGCGAAGGAGAGTTGGACTGCATATAACATGGATCGTAGGTCAACAAATAGCACACCGGGCGTGCAATTGAAGGATTTCAAGCATAATATTCTGCCAGAACATCTGACACCTTTTCAGCGCTCACTGACGGAACACAAAGAAGTTTTCGGCAAGCATGACACACTGCACAAAATTACAGTCGTGGAACATGAAATCCCTTTAACACAGGACGAGCCTATCTACTGTGGTCCGAGCATCTACCTTCCTCACGAATCCAAGATAGTATGAGAACAAGTACAGGAAATGTTAAGATACGGTATAATCGAGCCGATGTGCAGCAGGTATAATACCACAGTGATGCTAGTGTCGAAGAAAGATGTGTCATGGGGCTTTTGTGTCGATTTTTGCGCACTCAACCGAGTGACACGTAGTGCCCTACCACCATACCTAAGTGTTTAGAAAGCCTTGAACACCCTAGTAAATGCAAAAAAAAAAGTAATCTCTGGATTTATGCAGTGGCTATTGTAAAATTCCTGTCCAGCAGGAGGATCGTGAGAAAACTGTTTCCACGACTCAGGATGGCCGGCATTTCCAGTTTTTGGCAATGCCCTTTGGTCTCAAGTGCGCACCTGCCACTTTCCAGTATATGATGGTGTGAGTACTAGACGGCCAAATCGGAGACTTCACCTTGCATATCTCGATGAAGAGGTCGTGTGGTCCGAGATGTGGGAAGAACGCTTACACCATGTGTCAATCGTCTTAGAGCACCCTGCTATATACGAACTGACATGTGCTGCCGACAAACGTCACCTCAGTCAGATAAGCATAGAATTCCTAGGCCATATTGTCGACAAATCTGGAAATACACCCATGCAGAGCAGTTAAGCGTTATCGATGTGCACGTGTCTCTACGTATGTGCAAACAAATGCGAAAATTACTTTGGCTTATTGAACTGGCTGAGCGAACATATAAAGATTTTGCCATAACAACTGCGCTGTTAACAGACTTGCTGTCACCGCAGAAGAGGTTCGTGTGGTGGAAGGAAGCATATGAGGCATTGCAAGCAATCAAAGCAAGTCTTAAAGCATATCTCACTCTAGCTCAACATGGCACCCCACGTGCCACCTGTACTTACAAATACGATGCAAGCCAGGAATACATTAGTGCAGTGCTGTACCAGTGCACATCGGCGAGAGAGAAACGGATCATAGACTATTCCAGTGCCAAACTAGAAGCAACCGAACAGTGCTATGACATAAATGATTGTGAGTGTTTAATCTTGGACTGGGCGATTAAGATATACAGGGTGTATCTAGAATACCAGCTCTTCACATTGCACACTGACAACAGGTGCCTGGTATAGCTTCACAACATGCACGAAGCCCAAGGCAAGCTGACCTGGTGGGCACTTATGCTCCAAGTTTATGATTTTGAAGTATAGCCCGTAGCAGGCAAAGATAACGAACTTGCAGATACGCTGTCATGAGCACCGGACACAAAAGTAGTTGTGTGCGACACCATGGAATGGGAAGAGATTCTACCGCCGGACAGACAAGAACCACTCCGAGAAGAGCGATTGAACCAAGTGGCTATCATAGCAGATGATAAACTCATTTCCAAGCTGTGTACAAGTGTAATTACCACAAAGGAGATGTGTGCAATTTCACAACAACAAAAGGCAAAGTGCCCGACACATCATCTTTAACAGTGGCATGTAGTAGATGGGAGGCTAGAAACGTGCGTACTTAACAACTAAAACGAATGGCGCCTGGTTGTATCTGAAATATGCCGAAAACATTTGCTTGTGCATGTACATGACTATAGTGTAGCAAGGCATCCAGGGTTGGAGAAAACGGTGGGCAACAACAGAGATATCTTTTTCTGGCCTGGCCTCACACAGTGTACAAGGAAATGGGTACAACAGTGTAAAGAGTGCAACAGGTAAAAAGCCCGACGAGCAGACGGAGAACAGCAACAGCAGCCACACACCCAAAGCACCCGTTCGAAACCGTTAACCTCGACCTAATGGGACCGTATTCAACAACAGCAGGCGGCAAGAAATTTATATGGGTAATTAGCGATAATTATTCAAGGTGGATAGAAGCCTACTCTAACTGCAGTGCCCCAGCTCGCATCATCGCACAAGTGATGGAAAACGAATTTTTCACGCAGTGAGGATTCGTGCAGGATTTAATCACCGATAATAGTCCACAACCAGAGCTGTAGATGCGGCTGCGACTCCGTGTGGGTGAGCACCACATGACATGGGCACAACTTCTGCCAGCCGCACATTTTACTCTCCACTGGTGAGTCAACGCCGCGACTGGAAGATCGCAAGCAGACGTCCTTTTCGGCTCTAATCTGAGTCTGCTGAGCAAGAAACTTTATCCCGTCGCTGACAACAGCAGCGAGACTGAGAGCAGCGGCGCACAAGAAGAGAGGCGACGATGTCGCCGACATGAACTGCAGCGCCGCCAGGAACAGTATGAGGCAAAGTGGGTGAAAAACACGACGAGACCCCTGCTAGCAATTACATCTGGACAAGAAGTGTACATGCGCACACACCCCGAAGTCGGTCGCCCGTATGGGATCACACAAGGTAGTGAAGAGCCTTGGACCCAAAACCTGCTTGGTCCGAATGGGGAGAAAGCAAGTCAGGACCCATCATGATGACATTCAGTTGTTGCTGGGAGATGTCCCCGACGACGTCGCACGAGTGGCCCCGATGACCCCTGATGGCAATCAACCTGCCAAGCTTGAAACTACCTGTACAGCAAGAGAAGGTGGGCCTGCACTTCCAGCAGAGGGGGCACCACCTGGGGAATCAGGTATTTTTGCACCAAACACACAAAATTTCACCAGGGGCCAAGGTGATGAGAAGCCCGACGTGGTCAACGGTTCCAGTCCGGACAGGGATGATGATCCACAGCAAGCAATTGAAGGGATGGCCGGAGCTGGAATTAGCACCCACACCTCCGGAAGAGCAGCTGTCAGTGGATGTCGTGAAACCAACAGCGGCCAGTGCAGCGAAGGGAGAGCACCGGGTGTTACAGCCGGCTGTGGGGACCTACACAGAGGATAAACGCCCCACAGTATTTGTTGATATGGGTCATGCACGATGGCAGTACGACTGCAATCACTAGGAGAAAAGTGCAAGTTACTGCAGCAACACAAGTGGCGAGGACAGCGAGTCGTTCAGCTCGCTGAAACTTAGACAGAGAGAAAAAAAGAGGGTAGGTGGATCAGAACGCCGCCAGCATGTGCAGTGTGTGGGGACGCCCCAACAGACACTGAGGACCACTGTGGCAGCCACAGTCTATGAGGCATGACGGGCAACAGAAGAGCCCACACATGCAGCGTACTAGATGGCAACAGCGACAGATGTGTCAAGGTTGTGCGTGACACAACTCCTGCAAACGGTCTTTGCAAGAGAAGTCTGTGTTGTATGGAAAACCCTATGTTTGGCGGGAAGTTCAAGTCATTTTCGAGGAAATTATATTCATGGAAGGTACAATTGTTGAGGCACTAATAATAATACATACACTCGCGATTAGGCTACCATCCGGCGGCAAGCTCTCCCACCTCTCCCTTGTCCGACCAAACTCCTCTTCTATGCCCTTCCTGAATTTTCCAACTCCCTCCCTCAAACAAACCAATTCCTCCCGCAACACATTCCTCTCCCTCATAGACCTCACAAGCATTGACTACCTACCCCATTCTGTTCTTCTCCACACCCTCGGAAGGTCTACACTGTTGTTTCCTCTCCCTCTAAATACACCCTTATCAGCTTGCATCGTAGCCCTCCTCATTCTCCCTCCTCATTCACCGCTCTGTACATCCTGACTAACCGTTCAATTTCCTCCTGTCCTTCAATGAGCTCCACACAATTTATTTTATCACCACTGATGGCCTATAGTTCCCTTCTTCCTCACCACCCTGCTCCTGCCTTCTCAAATTAGCCTTCATCCATATTGTTGCCCTTTCCTGCACCTTTTCCAGCTCTCGCACCTCTACCTCCACGTACAGGTCCCATACTGCTGCAGCATATTCTAACCATGGCCATACCATTGTGTCATATGTCTTCTCCTTCACCTCATAGCTGACTCTCTACAGCACCCTTCCCATCATACCCACAGCCGTTCTTCCCTTTGCAACCACCATCGCTACCTGTTTTTTTCCACTGAGGTCTTCCTGCAGTACAATCCCTATATACCTATATTCTGCTCCTTCTTCTATCTCTTGTCCCTCCCATCTGTACATGTCACTGCTTATTATCTTCTTCCTTGTAAACCTCACTACCTTAGTTTTTCTTACATTTATCTTCATTTTGTTTTTTTTTTTTTCTGGTCCACAAACATATCTTGTCAGTGACAGCCTGCAAGTTCCTCCCCCTTCCACTTCTCCTTACACAACACAATTGTCTGCAAACAATCTTATTTTTCGCCTATTCCCCAAACCCATGTAATTCACAATTATGGTAAACAACAGAGGACCCACCATGCTTCCCTGTGGCACCCCTGATGTAACCACCCCTTCTCACGATATTGCTTCCCCCACTTTCACCCTCTGCCTTCGGCCTCTGAGAAAGTCCCCTTTCCATTCTGCTACCCACTTGTCCAGTATTAGCTCCTCCAATTTCCTCATCAATGTCCCATAGGGCACCTTACCAATTGCTTTCTCAAAATATACGAAGCAGGGGGTCGATTAAATACACGTTTCAATGGTTGCAATGCAAAATTTGCACTTGCATAGCACCAAAATGGAATTAAATATGAAAAAACAGAGGTGCAAGAAGTTGCGAACCGATGCAAAATGCAGAGAAATTACCACCCAGGCAAATACCTCGGCACAAGTGCAAATGATCTCACTGCACATGCACAATCGACACATGTAGCTAACAAGCAACATGGCTATAATTGTGTAATTGTCATAAAATATGTTTAGGTTAATTGTTGCTGGTGGAAAATTGTGTAAATTACTCAATTAGAGTGATTTCAACTACAAATTGAAACTGGTAGAATTTAGAAAGGGTGTTTTGTGATGGTGCTCCTGGCTACATTAGATAAAACACTTTTATTTCCATCAAAACAGTCCAAAAATACATTTTTCTTGAAGGGCTTAAATTTTTTGGCTTCATATTTTGGAGGGAGATTTGCTATGGAACTCAAATAGTCTTGTTTCATTAACTGTCGAAAGACATGGCGACTATTGGTGATGAACTTGTGACATATTCCTGACGTCCAGGTATCCCTTATGCCCATTTGTCCCACCGCAGATGCATCAACCACACAGCAAAACTCGAGTGATCGCCATTAGGTCGTGGTCCCTATTAGGGCAGGTCGACAAGAACTGCATTTACACTTTTCTTGCTGCCTTGCAACTCGTGGCCGCGGGCGGATCAAAATTTTTTATGTTCATCACAAGAGGCAACTCTTGTAATCAATTTATGTGTGGCCTAAACGAGTGTGTCCTGTGAAGTCACGACCGTTAGATAAAACAGCCATTGTAGGGAAAACAGGGGTAAGCAGTGCCGCTTTATCCCAAGGCTTTTCAATGTGTGTGATGTCGACGGGCCTCGTGGCCGGATCTGGAGTGTGACGGGGTATTAAGAAGTATTAGAAGATGGTGAATGATATTCCCGGCAGAGATGAAAAGTGGCGAGAGGTTCCCTAGCAGCATTAATTTACTAGTGCAATTACAGTCACTTTTAGCAATGATAGCACCATACTTAACTAGGGAAACCACCCGCTTTATCATAGAGAGTTGGTCAAATCTCATAGAGGACAGGGCCCCTAATCATCAAAGGCGTGCACCGTCACAGCCTTACACATTTTAGTAATCTTCACCATACTGACATATGCCGGAATATGTACAGTAATTATAAGAGCATACATGTATTCAGCCATTGAGAATCAGCCACATAACACATCATTTCATTTAATATCACCCTTCAAGTGTGGTGACATACTCATGGCATCACATTCTTAGCTATATCTGGGGCTCCGGTGTTCACGAGTATGTCACCAATATGTTTTATTTCATTAATCATAATTATGTATAGAATTAATTTCTTTAATCATGATAGTTATATGTTTTTTTCATTATTGCATTTGTCGCCAGATTCGCCGAATTTGCGGCGAATCCAACGCCATGTTTGTCAGTAAGACTTCAGCACTCGGACGACCAGCAGGACAGGCTGTAATCTATCGCGCACCTCCCTCTGGAATACAATTTATGCTGCATATATTTCACCACAATAGTTAATGTAATTCAGAAACATTTAATTACTTTTATTGAACCGAGGGGAGGCCTTCCTGCATCCTGGGGTAACATTCCAGAACTTCACGTGTGAGATGCATTTTTCATAGATTCGTAACCTAAGGCCCATGCCTTATTTTTGCAGTAGCGACCACCGGCAGGTCTGGAGTGCCAGGTCTGCTTATAAAAGGGTACTCATTCATTTGTCCATTATCATTTTGTTGTACCTTTTCAGGAATAAAACAGTAATTCATTGACTGACGTGTTTTATTGCTTTTTACTCTCCTTCAAACCGACGGTCTATCCAGAGTAGCCACAGGCCATCGGCTGTATGGCCCCATTCATCATCATTCGCTCTACCGAACGTGGCGCCGGGCACAATCATCAGTTCCTGTTCTATACCTGCTCCCAGGCGGGACACGAAAACTACACATCACCTCTGGAGGTGCAATGCATCATATGCTTCTGTAATGACTTGAAACACGAATATCGTTAGAAGTGTTGCGAATTTAGGTTACACAAGCTACAAACACAATGCATAATTCTAAATATCCATCTTAAGCACTGCACCAATTGCATTTGCAGATAAAATATCAGTTACGTGGAAATTCGTAACGAACTGAAAGAAAACACTACGAAGAATAGAATTTTTTTTTTTTCGTGTAATGTGTTATTGTGAGCCCTGGAGTGTTCGCGTGGGAGAAGCCCCTCCGACCGGGAGGTACATATGGGCTTGAATGAGAATGAGGGGGCGAAAAGTGTGAGGGGGCGGCTGCTGGGGAGGAAAAATCTTACCAAGTTGATGGGGGGCGTGCTTACCTTGGAGATTGGGCACGCATGAGGGGGAGATGATTTTCATTGGAAATCGGGGCGAAAATGTGTGACAGTCAAATGGGGGAGGAAAAAGTGACGGGACGTCAAGTGGGGCGAAGAAAGTGACGGGGTGATGGGGCAGTGCTACGTCAGCCTTGGACGAAGTAAAAACAATATTAGGTCGTTAACTTTCAAACAGTTTGGAATCGTATTAATGCTTATAATATACAATATCAAATGTCTTTTTTATCTTAAAGTAAATCAAAAACACAATCTCAATCATATGTTGCATCATTAAAATTTTAATTTGTCTGCTAAAAATATGTAGTCGTACACATATTAATGACCAATTGTCACACTTCATCAATTAGTGAAATTAGCGGCTCTCCACGTCCAGACATCGTAGTACAATCATCACACCCACCTGTTGTCGTTTAGGTTATAACTACTACAAAATATCAACTAATATTCGGCAACTTAAAGACACAGTAGTGCATGTATTAATCTTTTTCAATTCATTTATCCATGTGGCCGTGAAGACCTTGTAACAAATGATTTTATTTTAGCCACTGTAGTTCGGGTAGTGGGAGTGAAATTATGTAGCTAAAAGATTCCCGTCCATTTGCGTTCGGTTTATTCAGTTGCACCCGTGGTTATGGGAGCAAGAGCTGTGGAGTGTTTTTAATCGACCCCCTGGCATCCACATGCTTCCCCTCATTAACTACCTGCACCACATCCTCTAATAGCCGTAGTAGAAGGGGAGCAACATATTTATTGTTTTAGTCCAAATGCTTTATGAAAATTATTAAGGTTACTGTGCCCGCCATAATTGTTTTTATTTTCCGGCACACGTGAATACTACTTTTAGGCGCTCCGAAACAATCAGTTTACTTACGAAGTGAAATATTGCTACTTACTGACTATTATTCCTTTATTGCTGGCTAACTCTGTTAAACCATCAGTGAATTCAGTGCTTGCTATTAGTAACTGAAGCAGCCATAGAAGCGTAGCTTCCAATAACAAATATAATGTTACTGATACAAGAATTTATAATTTCAGTTTGGCCACCCTGATTTTATTTAGCATTTAGCATATTTGTGTTTACATATGGCTTTGCACAATGGATGTGTTTAGAGCGTGGAGGAAAGCAGCGAAGTTTGGATATATGCGATGAAATTTGTAATGCTTAATTCTGGTGGTCAATATAATATTTTTGTAGTGCTTCATTTGTGAGTTACAGTTTTTTTTTTTTTTTTTACCATGGCAGAAGACTTAAGCCCTGAACAAACTGAAAAGATAGTTCAGTTCCAGGTACGATTTAGTAAAAGTTTCTAATGAATCAGCTGATGTAATTGAAATTACGAAAAAAATGATGTGGAAGTAGCGTTTTGTTTGTTAAAAAAAAACGGGGGAATTATCTTTTGTTTTTATTATAGTTGTGGAACACGCTCGAAAGGATATTCTGCAATGCACCGGACATAAAGAGAAACACTGACGATAACACAAGAGCGTAGACAATATCAGTTTCAAAATTCTTTAATTTTTTCAATTTCCGACTTTTAAACTCTGTTCAAAACATACAACATAGTGATTGCTGATACAATTTTTAAACATTAAAATATATTTAAAAAGGTAACCCTGGCACCCAATGGCCTTCAAAGCAGGGCGCTCTAATAAAATGATAAAAATACACATTAAAATTGACTGAAATAATTCCCAAAGGATTTTTAAATATGATTATCACTCTATACTCATGTAAATGCAACAATAAAGATTAAATAATTATCATGATATCTTGTTGCCTCTCAAAATAATTCCAGTTACAAAGGAGAATCTTTATTCTGAAGCAAAACTATGGACGTTTAATTCATTTTAAAGGAAAAGTTGATGCTTTGAAAATATTAAACATCCAAACTTTACATAGATTAAAATAACCTCAGCCTATCCAAAGCCCGTCTGATCTAAAAAGAGATATTTACAAACATAAAAAACTAAACAGAATTTAGAATGCAAATATATAGCACTTACATAAAACCCTAACTTGATTTAGCACAAAGTTACTACAGCATGTCACAAACCCACCTCATTGTGCGAGTCATCGTGCATAGCAGAATACATTTCAGTTTGCTAACTTGAGTGAGGTTATGCCTGTTGAACAGAGTCCATCACTGGCCTTTGAGCAAGTAATACCAGAGAGGTATTAACGCTGAGTACAAGTGGACCAGCTCTGCTCGAAAGCACAGTCTGTTCATACTGAATTTACAACAGCCAATCATAGCATAGGAACTCGCGCATGCACAAAATTGGTGGGGATTTCTAAGAGGAAGGGAGGGGGGGGGGATGTAATCGCAGGTGGGCCAGCATTTCAAGTCATTTGTAACATATCAGTGCTTTCTATAAGCGTGGGCAGCGTAGACACAAGCTGCGCAACACGATTGTGAAAATAATAAAAATGTTAGTTAAAGGCCCGCTACAACGAGCTGGTGAATTGCTGGTACGGCACTGGTCAGTACCATTCTGAATTGGTGATTGGCTTACCTGCTGAGACGTCAGTGCTGCTGTCGGTGTGGTGCTGGTGCGGCAGAGTTGGCCAACTTTTAACTTTCATCAGCAAATGACCAGCACTTTGCTAGTGATTGGCAGTTATTCACGCCACAAATATTTTGCACCAATCAAATCAATGTTATTGCACAGGCGCAATGAAATTTGGAACTTTGCTGACAAAATAAAATTAAGGCCCTGCTACAATGAGCTGGTGGATTGCTGGTGCTGGCCGTGTGCTGGTGTATTGTCGATCCCGCTGTTACAATGAAATGTAAGTGCTTTGATGGTTAAGCGTAGGTCATTCGACTTGTGATAACATAAGTATACTATGGTGTATACATATGTACACTCGCAATTAGGCTACCGCCCGGTGGCGAGCTCTCTCATCTCTGCTTCACCCACTCCACTCCTTTTCCACTACCTTCCTGAATTTACCAACCCTTCTCACAGATACCAATTCCTCCCACAACACATTCCACTCCCTCACAGACCTCACAAGCATGGACTGCCTACCACACTCCGTTCTCCTCCACACCCTCTGAAGCTTCTTACTGTTGTTTCCTCTTCCTCTAAACACACTCTTACTTAGCTTGCAGTGTAGCCCTCCCCATCCTCCCTCTTCATTCACCACCCTGTACATCCTGACTAACCGTTCAACTTTCCTCCTGTCCTTCAATGAGCTCCACCCCATTTCTTTCATCATCACTGATGGCCTATAGTTCCCTTCTTCCTCACCATCTTGCCCCTGCCTTCTTCACCTACCCTTCAGCCATCTTACTGCTCTTCCCTGCACCTTTTCCAGTTCTCGCACCTCCACCTCCGGGTCCCATACTGCTACAGCATATTCTAACATTGGCCGTACCATTGGGCCATACGCCTTCTCCTTCACCTCACAGCTGACTCCATTCAGCACCCTTCCCAGCATACCCAGAGCCCTTCTTCCCTTTGCAACCACCCTCTCTACCGGTTTTTTAATAGTGCAGCATTCAGCATGTTTTTATTGTTTGTTTTCACATTTGTGTATTGTACTCAATTGCAAATTTGTACTCTAGTGTATTCTTTTGGAAACAAATTGATTGTTGCAGTAATATTAGTAAAGGCAAAAGTTCATCAACTCTAAAGTACATTTTCCAATTCGATATTTAACATAATTACTTGTTCCAAGTTATTTATTTTTGACTGTATTTACACTGGCTAAGTCTTTCCGATGCCGAATTTCTGAATTTTGTTTACTTCGGCCCAACATCACGTGCAATCTATTTAGGCAGTTATCACGTACAAAATAATAACAAACTTTTCATAATGAATTGTCTTAGAATTTAGTGACAGTAGGTATCTTCTGTTACAAATATACTTATTTTATTTTATTTCATCAGCAAAGTTCCGAATTTCATTAGACCTGCGCAATAACATTGATTTCATTGGTGGCCAATCAAGTGCAAAGTGCTGGTCAGTTGCTGGTGAAAGTTAAAAGTTGGCGAACTCTGCTGCACCAGCACTGTACCGGCAATCCACCGGTTCATTGTAGCAGGGCCTTTAATATATTTGTTACCGAAGATGCCTACCGTCATTAAATTCCAAGACAATTTGTTATGAAAAGTTCGTAGCTGTTATTTCGTATGCGATAACTGGCAAAATAGATTGCAAGTGTTGTTGGGTCGAAAAAAAGTAAACAACCACCTTCAGAAATTCGGCATCGGGAAACTTTGCCAGTGTAAATAGTCTAGAATAGATAACTTGAAACTAGTAATTATGTTAAATATCAATTTGGAAAACGGACCGTAAAGTTAATGAACTTTGGCGTTTACTGATAGTAAAGCGACGATCAATTTGTATCCAAAGGAATACATTCAAGTCCAAATTTGCAATAGTGCGTACAATACACAAATGTAATAAAAATAAATAAAATTAAAAAAACATGGTGAACGTTGCGCTATCTTTTGCAAGTCGAACAAGCTACGCTTTACTTGTGGCAAAGCACTTGGCATTTCATTGTAACAGCGGGATTGACAATCCACAAGCATGCGACCAGCACCAACGCGGTACGGTACCAGTAATTATTGAGACTAGAAGCATATATGAAGGAAAGGTTTCCAATACAAAGTAATGTTATGTACTGATAGTATTATTCATAGTAAAGCATAATCCTGTGGTTATATAGGTATATTTATAACACAAGATAAGAGCCACGATAGAGGGGAGGGCTATATAGAGCAGGGAAATTGTGGTGTAAAACAAGAAAATAAAATGCCACAGTGAAATTTGTATTGAGCAAGATTAGTAATGTTACATACCACTTTCTGAATTTTTAAAAACATTTATTGGAAGTGCAGCGATTCTTAAAAATTACCACCTTTGTGTGTCGCTACTGGCAATAGGTAATACAATTCAATTGTGCATGACTGTTTTTAACATAATAGCGCAAGAAACTAAAACAGTACTAGATAAAAAGAATTCCTTTGCTTTCTATTTGTTGCATTTGTAAACTAATTATACTCCATTCATGCTTACCTTCCAACTTCTCTGCTAAAGTTATACTTCCAATATATTTCTCCTCCCCATCCTGACTAAGTTTAACCAAGCCTAGAAAATTACAACAAAGGAACAATGCACCGCACCACATTCGTGTACCCTCAGTGTAATAATACTTTAAATAAGTACTATTTCTCACTAGGTATTACCAACACACCACTTATTTTCTTCTTGTTTTAATTCAAATTAATTATAAATTAAATATTATAATTTATCAATAAAATATAAGTTGTAAGTTAAATTTAATTAAAAGTTATGTATTTTTATTGGGATCTCAATATGCCAGGTGTGAGATGGATAGATGGTGCAGAAGGGATGGTCAGTGTTGCCAACCATAGCAGAATTTCGCTACGCATAGCAAAATGTAAACTTTAGGGAGTCTTTTAAAGCTTAAACATTGTTTTAAATTAGTTAGTGCTTTAATGTTTTTCTAGTTTTGTGAACGTATAATTTGTGTGACAACCATGTAAGTCAGTGCCAATCACTAACTACTTACTATTAATAACACCACCATCACCACTGCGCTGAAGTCAGCGGAATGTTCAGAATTCATCCTTATTATGCAATGAATGTTTAATGGCTTCACTCTTCTGATTTTATCACCTGTTATCATAAAGGTAATTTTTTCTCCCATTAATAGTTGTGTGTTACTTCTTCTGTAGCCGCCGTCCGTGACGATTGGGATTTCTGGACCTCAGTATCAAGGTTGCGTCATTTTGTGCTTGCTGTTTGATAGTTTGGCGAGTTTCTGGAGTTACAATTTTAGGATACTCTGTATTTTGGAGATTTTGTAGTCTGTTTGGTTACACCTTTCATTGTTTTTCTGGAATTTATTTTATTTCTGTCTGTACAGGCTTCAATTCTTGGGCCAGGCCCATTTTCTGTCAAATTATTTGAATAAAGTAATAAAAAAAGTTGTGTAGTGGAATTTTACTACAGCTGTAGCAAAATTACCTTTTTCGATATTGGCAACACTGGGGATGGGCAACCTGATGCAGAGAATGACAATGCAATTAGTCAACAGAGGCTTGGTCCATGTAGTAGAAAGACCTATGAGAGGGAATGAAGAGGATGTTGGGTCAGTGCTGGATGTGGTGTTGGTTAGATCTGGGAATACTGTAGTTGGTGCAATAGTATTGGATGGCATAAGCGATCATGATATTCCTGTTGTGGCAATTGAGCTTAGCAGGATTAGGGAAGAGCAAATGGCAGATAGGTTGATGTGGCAGTATGAGAGAGGAAACAAGGAGGGGGGGCAGAAATCTTCATGAGGGATAGGTTTGGAAAGTGGTCTGTGGAGTTAAGTGTGGGAGGTTTATGGGAAGAATCTAGAAGACTAATAAGAGGTTATGTTGGTGCAATTTGTGCCAAAGAAAATATTACAGTCTGGGGGAGAACCACCATGTTATTGACAGGAGATTAAAAAAATGAAGAGGAAGTGTAGAACATTACATGCCAAGTAGAGAAATTAAGGGATTACAAGAGTTAAGGAATTGATGAAACAGATGGTAAGGGAGCTTGAAAGGATGATCAAACAGGTGAATAATATATTTTTAGAGAACATGGGGAAGAAGGAAAAGGCAAGGAATGTTTAGAAGGTAAGGGGAGGAGAGGAGGGGAACCCTCTACTGAAAGGTAGCGATGGCAGAACTGCGATAAATGACCAAGGAAAATCTGAGATGCTGCAATGCTAGTACTGATCAGTTTTTGAGGCCAAGGAGGGTTGAAATAGAGAGGCTAATAGAGATTGGGATGGTTTAGTAAGTTTCATGATGAGGGAGTGGGAGATAGCCGTGGTAATCAGGGGGTTGAAGGCAGTAATGCAGTGGGACCAGACGGGATAGGGAATGCAGCACTTAAGTTTGGTGGGAGAGAATTAGTGAAATATTTGAAGGCGGTGTTTAACACATTATTAGGAGAAGAAAGTTACCACAAGGTTGGGGAAGGATGCATTGGTGGTCCCAATACATAAACAGGTGGAGAATAGGGGGAGGCCTGGCAACTATAGACGGTGAGTCTTGCATCAAGTACAGGAATATAATGGAGAGGCTAGTGGCCAGTATGTGGTGAGTGTTATGAACAAGAGGATATGGTTGGAGGAGTCACAACATGGTTTCAGAAAAGAATACTCTTGTGAGATGCAGTTGGCTGGGCTGTTAGAGGATCTGGTGCAGGCAGTTGACAAGGGGAAGCAGGTGGATGCCTGCTTCATAGACTTTGATGAAGAAAGTGATGAACTGAGACCATACATGTGGGTAGTGGAATGGATTGGGGACTTCCTCAGGAGGTGAAGACAAGAGGATGAAAGGGTGGGGAGGCAATATCAGAGGAAGGAGGGGTTACGTCAGTGGTGTGACAGGGAACCATGCTGGGCCCTTTGTTGTTTTACCATAATGGTAAATGATGTAGGTTTGGGTATTTGGGAAAAATAAGATGATTTTAGATGATTGTGTATTGTATGTAGTGGTGAGAAGGGGGTGGGGGGAACTTGCAAGCAGACATTGACAGGAAATAGTTGTGGACCATGGCGAATAAAATGAAGATAAATGTAAGAAAAACTAAAGTAGTGAGGTTTACAAGAAAGAAGGGTAAAAGCAGTGACATGCACATATGGGAGGGGCAAAAGATAGAAGAAGTAGCAGAATAAGTATCTAGGGATTGCACTGCAGGGAGACCTCAGATGGATAAAATAGGTAGAGAGGGTGGTTGCAAAAGGAAGAAGGGCTCTGGGTATGCTGGGAAGGGTGCTGAATGGAGTCAGCTGTGAGGTGAAGGAGAAGGCATATGGCACAATAGTATGGCCAATGTTAGAATATCCTGCAGCAGTATGGGTCCCGTATGTTGAGGTGGAGGTGCGAGAGCTGGAAAAGGTGCAGAGAAAGGCAGCAAGATGAGTGAAGGGTAGGTGGAGAAGGCAAGGGCAGGATGATGAGGAAGAAGGGAACTGTATGCCATCAGTGATGAAAGAAATGGGGTGGAGCTCATTGAAGGACAGGAGAAAAGTTGAAGGGCCGGTCAGGATGTACACGATGGTGAATGAAGAGGGAGGTGGGGAGGACTACACTGCAAGCTAAGTAAGGGGGTGTTTAGAGGAGAGGAAACAACAGTGAGAAGCTTTAGAGAATGTAGAGGAGAACGGAGCAGGGTAGACAGTGTATGCTTGTGAGGTCTGTGAGGGAGTGGAATGTGTTGTGGGAGGAATTGGTATCTGTGAGTGTGGTTGGAAAGTTCAGGAAGGGCATGGTAGGGAAGTTTTGTCAGGTAAGGGAGAAGTGAGATAGCACACCACTGGGCGGTAACCTAATTGCAGGTGTTTAATATTATTATTAAAGGTGTCTATTGTTGGGTGGCACACTAAGTTTTTTGAATAAATAATTATTATCTGTGTTGCTTATGGAAAATTACAACGATTCTCCCCAAGAAGATATTTTCACAAAAATAGCCGAAACAATGGATTTCAGTGTTCAGTCGATGTTTGAAGTACTCTGTAAAAAATAATTGATGAACTTGGTACAGATGTCAAGGACCTTAAGGAAGACAGTACTTTATTACGTGCTTTGTTTGAAAGTTTGCAGGCAGACAATGAAAAGAAAAAATTGTGCTTCTTGTGTGGCTTCAGAGGCATCACCCTGAGCAAAAAAAAACTGGCTAAAAAATCCTATAGTGAAACTGTCAGAAAAAATGCACTCTCTTGTTTCCAACTGTGCAAGTAATGTTATCAGTAGAATTCAACATGACAGAGCCATTGTGGTGGCGAATGAAAAACTTTTTGTTCATCCAGACCTGGTCACGCGGCTAGCTGCTGATGACGAAGGATTTACTATAGTCAGCAGACATGGAATAAAGGGGTCAACACAAAGCGGCTCTCCTGCGGCCAGGCCAGTGGCAGCTATAAAACCTGTACAGCTGTGAACATCAAGATGGTTTTCAAATAAGCAAAACCACAAATGAAAGCTGTTTTTGTTTCGCAGTTCGCTCCTGAAGTCAATGAAAACAATATTATTTCTTATGTTAATCGGGAAATTAAAGTGACCAACCTAAAAGTGCAAAAACTTAAAACTAGATACAACACATACTCTTCTTTTACATAGCAGTGGTTGAAGCTGACTTTGACCGCATTTTTAACACAGTTTTTTGGCCGGCTGGTTGTTTAATTCAACCTTTTTACCGCAAGTTGCAAAACGAACAACACTACAGCGTTACAGAGTCTATTTCTCAAATAGCTAAAGTAATGAAGCGGTCCGAGGAGCTTAATCTGCAACACCTTAGATTATGTTCAGGCTAGCGGAGGTGCTACGGCAAAAATTTTATACCCTTTAGGGAATTTGAACTGTATTATCAAAATGTGAGAGGGCTCAGAACAAAGTCCCTTAAATTTTCACAAAATATTGTCAGCACAAATCATTCAGTGATTTGTCTAACCGAAACATGGTTTAATAATTTTAGTTTAAATTTACATTATTTTACTGGATTATTATAGTATTTTTTCTTAAAGATCATGATCTCAATTTGGTTATTCAAAATAGAGGAGGCGGCGTGTTAATTGTGATTAATCAAATATGTTATCCTCATTTTGAACAAAAATTTGAACTTCTTTATGAAAATATAGAATCAATTTGGGGTGAAATTGTAAGTAATAATGTAAATAAAATATTAGGTAATTGAACATTTACGTTACTCCACAACTTTCTGTTAATGAAGTGAAAACTTATTTTACCTTCTTGGAGGATAAATTGCCTAATTATTCTTATCAAATAGTAATTGTTGGTCGAGTTCAATATTCCAGGCATTTATTGGAAAATTTGTTGCACTCTAAACATAACTTATTACTATAATAAATTAAAAGGACAACTTTATCAAAGGCAAAAAGCCTTTGATTCATTACTGGAGGAAGATAACTATCGCCCTGCATTATGTTGTCAAGGTATTGTAGATTTTGAGAAAATAAAACATTATAATAGTAGGTATATTGGATATTATCAAAAAGGAGATTATCTCTCTTTATACATAGTAATAAACAATTTTAATTGGCTTCCTATTTTCCACATTGAAGATGTCAATGAAATAGTTAATTTTCTAACTGACAACTTACAATCTTTAATTAATTTGTTTATACCCAAGTCAAAATTTACAAAAAAACAAATATCCGTTTGGCAATCCCAAAATCTGATCTAACTGATATAAAAAGAAAGATCATTTTCATAGTCTTTTCAAGAAAACAAAAGTTATAATTATTCCCTTTTCTCTGAAATTCGGAAAATTGTTTGGAAAAATCAAAATTGCTGAGACTGACTAACTGGCCATCAAATATCAACGACAATATGAAAAATGATCGCAGTAAATTCTGGAAATATTTAAATTTATTGAAAAAGAGATACAGTGAAATCCTAACTTTAACCTTTGATAATAACGTGATTCAAGATTCTGATACAGTTGTAAATATTTTTGCTAAAAGGTATGTGCAAGCCCTATTTAATATTAATTTACAATCTAGTTTTTGTATAAATAATTTAAATATAGTTTCTCCTTTCATCACACAAGATATGGTTCTTTCGGCCATTAAAAAACTCAAAAATGGTATAGCCAAAGGTTGCGACAATATCCCTAACTTCATAATTAAAGGTTGTGCGGAGACTCTCACTCCTATTTTTAACACATATTTTTAATTTTAGTATTTCAGGTGGCATGTATTCTAAATTTTGGAAACGTGCGGTGGTTGTTCAATTTTTAAAAAAGGAAACCAATATGATGTTAATAACTACATCCCATCTCATTGTTAAGTGGTTTCTCCAAAGTTTTAGAAAAGTTATATATAAACATTAATATCCCCCCCCCCCCCCCCCCCTTGCAAAAAAAAACTTAATTACTGAATGTCAACACGGTTTCCAAACGGGGAAAACACTACATCCAATTTGTTTAATTTAATGGATGAGTTATATTCGGAAGTAACAAAGAGAAATCAAGTAGACGTTATCTTTTTTGAGTTGCAAAAATCTTTCAACACCTGTCAACATCAAATTATTCTATATAAATTACAATCAATAGGTCTTGACTTTTCATATATTAAATGGTTCTCTAATTATTTCTCAGAAAAAACCTTTTTTGTTAAATTAGAAAATTCATATTCAATTTCACATCCAGTCTCTTCTGGTGTTCCTCAGGGAAGTACTCTTTCATATATTTATAAACGATATTGTCGGGGTATTATGTCATGTGCACTTCTTTATGCCGATGATTTAAAGATTTGTAAAAGTATTAAAGATAGTAAGGACTATTCTTTGTCATAAGAAGATATTCTAGAGCTATCAGTAATTGGTTCAATACGAATGAGCTGAAACTTAATATAAGCAAGACTGATATGGCCCTCACTACCCTGCTCAGGTGGCAGGCCAATGCTGCTCGCTGTGCACAAGCCATGCATGGCTGTCATGCACGGTTCACTGTGCTGTTCACGTAGGAACAGGTTGAGACTCGCTTAGTGATCCAAATGACCAGCTCACCAAGAGAGCTCTAGTGTGTCTGTGATTTAATCAGACGAGTGTTGTGAACCTGTGAAAGCAGAGCCTACAATAAATACAGGGCAGTTGTTATCGTCTGTGTGCTTCCCCTCAGTGCTCCGTAATTAATTAACGAGAGCCCAGCCACATGGTCAATGTAGTGAAAGAGACCTACTTTTGGAGACGCTCTAAATTCAATGCATAATTTTTTAGAGTTGATGCTATGTTTCTTTTATTTTTATAGGGTGTATTTATGTTTTCAGTTTTCATTAACGTAAACAGTAAATTGATCTTGGTAGTTCCGGCAGCCGCCATGCCAAGCGCCCAAACAAAATTCCTAGAGCTTTCACTAAATTATTGTTTTAATTTACTGAAGTGTTTTTAAGGGTCTTTTGTATGTAAAATATCTTGCGTAATTTTTGTATAATTTTACATTTCTTTTGCAAGCCTGTTCAGGCTTTTCCAAGTGTTATTAATTTTCCCAGATACGCATAGCATCAAAAACACTGGACAATTAAAAGACATAATGTGTCTGATTTAACATCTTAATTTCTCCAAGTGTTTTGCAATGTTTTATTCAGTTTTACATGTACTTGTTTGTAAGATATGTGCAACGACTTTTTCCCCTTAGAGCTGGCGGTAGAGCTCCTCTTGGTAACAGGATCTCGACGCCAGCCTCCTCAGTCTAGTTCGGTGGGCCTAGGAGAGTGCACGTGTTAGTGTCATGGGGGAACATCGTTGCCTTTGTCTCATCAGTAGCAGCAATAGTATGTGTCTTTTTATCCAGAACATTAAATTTAATTCTTTTCTCCCCCGAACCGCACTCTCATCTCTGTATACTCGCTGTCCCTGAGATTTTACTGCCTTAATCTGTTCACGCGCCTAATGAGTGCTTTTCGCAGTGTCGGCCGATGGTATGCCTTGTACGCCATGCCCGCTTCATTAGAGGGATTCCGTGTAGTTGTTTGCCTACGTAAATACAGTGTCTCGTCGTAATTCATTTTAACGTTATTTTTCTTGGGGTCCTGGCCCACTCCACTGTTAAGTCCATGTAATGTAAAGGCATCGGTGGCTATTTATATACATTATTTGTCAACATGAACTGCGGGAGGGATACACCATGTGGCTGTCGATAAACTACCACCCTGAGAGCCAGAGTCCGCGTGCTCTCCTTTGATATAGATGAGGTAGCACCTTACAGGATCTTAGAACTTTTCTGTGATAACTAGCCATGCATCTAGGTTTCTCTTTAAACAGGCATCCCCGCCCTCTCGCAAGCTGCTAAGTCACGTTATATGGCGCCGCAACTAGTGTGGCCTGAAGACGCGTGTCGTGAAAAACAAGTACGTGGTGGAAGAATTTTTATACCGGAAGTCTGTCATTGTTCAGGAAACCACGTGGAACAGTGAGTTTGTTGCCATATTGTATGCGTATCGGACCCCCTCGTGGTTGGAGGGTGAGATACCCTAGATATCACCGCATGCCTGACACTTGGAATACGTGCATGTGTGGTAGAAGCTGTACGCTGACCACTCGCTCCACCAAGCCAGGTCTACTGGGTGGTTACCCGAAGGAACCCTTTGTCCGCTTGGGTTCTCGTACAACCGCAAACAGCAGCAGCATGGAACTTCTGACCAACATGTGGAACACCGAAGGAACGTGTGCATCGTGTGGGAAGTCTGTCTCATCGGACCCCATACGTGAAATATGACCTGCAAGCCAACATCTGCCGCTGTTTACTAGAGGTGAGAAGTGTAATATTCGCTCCTGCAGTCACATCCACCAACATGGGGTAGCATGCTGCTCATGCCCTGCTTGTTACAATCCCAGCAACTACACGATACGTTGTGAGCTGTGCCGCAAGGGAGCACACTTCGCCTGCCTGACACTGACAGCAGAAGAATGGCCAATGCTGTGACATGACGTTTTCACCTGCTAGAACTGTGCATCCGGACAGGACAGTACTAACATCCAGGCCGGCCGGCCCACAGCATCATAGCTGATTGCACCCAGCGAATTCCTGCCTGTAACGGAATGCCGAACAAGTGAGTGCAAAGGTAGACTGTGCGCAGGGGACATGTTATTGTCACATGCAACCTGTGCAATAATAAATACCATCCAAAGTGTGTGTATCAGACAGTGACTTGAAGCAGTTTTTGCGAAGGAACATTCTGCTGTGAAGAGTGTGTGCCGGTCCTCGTCAACAACACGTATGGCGTGACACACATGCCGCTGAGGAGGGTGTGGCATGCTCCACAACTATGTGCTCTGCCCATCTCAATGCTGAGATAGCCTAGAGAGTGGACCAGAGCACCAGTGCCTCAACAAGTCCAACCTATAGCCAGCACGCCAACCTGCATTCAGGCGCTTCCAGTGTTTTCTGGACAAGGAGCGGAAGATTCAAGAGCATTTCGGCAGAATGCACCAGCGCCTGCAAAGGTACAATGTCAGTCTGTAAGAATGGCTGAACGCTATAGGAGCTCAATTGGTCAGAACTGGTGGCGCTGTGTGACCGAATACAACATGACCTGGACACAGTTCGCGACGAAATTCACCACCCAGTACGCCAGCACGTACACGATGCTGAAATCGAAGTTGTCCCTGTTCACTGAGGAACAGAAGTCGCACGAAAGTGTGGAGGCATATGTGGGCCGAAAAATCAGCTTGGCCAACCGACATTACCAGCACCTGTCCACAGAAGATGTGTTGGAGTCCATCTTCGAGACAGTGCTCCTGGATTATCGACCGGCTTCGAGACACATGGTGTACAGTGGATACCAGCATTTTACAAGGGCTGCTGTGAGTATCGTGCATGACTCCGAACCTAGGCGCAGTTACTCAAAAGTGTGGTGAAAACAAGTGACAGTTCCGCGAGCTGCGTATACATAATGCGCCAAGGGTTTGAACGGCCCGGGCAGTTCATCCACCCACGTGACTGACAGAGCGCAAGCCATGGTGTCCATATGCCATGACGAACAATATAATTGGCACCGACAGTGCCCTAACAGAGTGACTATGGCTATGGGAAACCCACAGACGGGGTAGGACCACACCAAGTGCCTTCCTACTCCGCCAGCGTGTCTGCTGCAGCACCCTCACCTGAGGTAAAGAACCAGCCAGATGCCTATTTGGGACAAGTGAATACTACCTTTGAAAAATTAATGAGAGTGCCTATGTATGTATCGCATGTGTCAACTGTTGCCTTGATCGACACTACGACTTCGCACAGTTTTGTCCATGAAGATCTTGTCAAATTCTCAGATATCCAATGTACCAACTTAACAGTAGAGCTTGCTACATTGCATGTAATTTGTAATATCATTGGTGTCACTCAACTTGATGTAAGAATCAGGGACATTGTAATGGGTGTAACAGCTTTAGTTTCAAGAGAAATACGTGAAGATGTTATCTTTGGAGTACCTTTGCTTGTATATCAGGACATAATTGTAGGGATTCCGAGAGATCAAACCCATTTCGGCTAGCATGTCAGATGCACTATTTACAATCTAGGCAGACTTGTAGAAGTCAACTTACAGCCTGTCAAACTAAATGACTTGATCACGGTGTTTCGGCAGAATACCACACCACTTTCAAAGTCTTCCTGAATGAAAGGAAAGATGTGTTCACACCAGTCGATCCGCTTAGATGTATAACAATTGCCGAACATGAGATAAAGACAGTTCACAACAATCCGCTCTGGACATTGCCTACATATTACAACGTACACCACCTTAACGTAGTAAATTTCCAAGTCGCAGAAATTTTACCTGACAGAGTAATTGAACCATTAGAAGGCAGGTACAACTCAGCCATAACATTCGCGCTTAAGAAATATGGAGGGTGGCGGTTTTATATCAATTTTAGGCCCATAAATCAATTCACAGAGAGCGCCCCACTCCTATTTATTAGTGTAAGCGCAGCACTACATGTACTCAGCACAGCGAAAATTCTGTCATCTTTCAACCTGAAAAGTGGTTTCTGGTGAAACAGGAAGACAGGCACAAAACTGCATTCATGGCACCAAATGGCCACTGGTATCGTTTTGCGCCATGCCGTTTGGGCGTAAGTGTGCCCCATCCAGTTTCCAAAATGTGATGGTGAAAGTCCTAGATGGGATGATTGGAGAGTTCACAATGGCCTACCTAGACACGTGGTCGTGTGGTCAGTGACATGGGAGGACCACGTCTGTCACTTAGCAGTTGTTCTGGAGAGACTTGCTATTAACGGTCTAACCTGTGCCAACCAGAAATGTGGCGTAGGCAAAACCACCATCAAGTACCTCTGTCACATGGTTGACTGGGAAGGGAACCGCCTCACACCAGAACAGTTAACCCTCATTGACGAGTATCCAGTGCCCACCATGCGGAAGAGATTATGAAAATTTTTCGGCCTGATAAACTGGTTTAGACAGTACAGACAAGACTTTGCAGTAATCACTGCCCTGCTCACTGAAATGTTGTCTCCCGCTAAGAAATACAAGTGGGTTACCAACATGCAGAGTGCGTTAGAGGAAATCAAGTGCTGTTTCTCCCAGTTTCACGCCCTTGCCCATATTGATACTAACCTTTGCCTGCATTTGCAAAAAGATGCCAGCCAGGAGGGTGTTGGGGCTGTACCGTTCCAGTGTAGCAACGAACAAGAGCACTGTGTCATTGATTACACTAGTGCTAAGCTTGGCAACACTGAGAAACTATACAATGTCAATGAGCCATCAATCTGGGCCATCAAGCGATACCGTGTTCATCTAGAGTAAGGACGATTCACCCTAAGAACAGTTAACCGGTGTTTATTGTGGTTACACAAGATGCGTGAAGCTCGTAGTAAGTGCACGAGGTGATTGATGCTACTACAAAACTTTGACTTTGTTGTTGTCGAACTCGTGCCTGGCCGAGACAATCAGCTGGCCAATGCCTTCTCACGTCCTCTGAATGAAGGAGAAGTAGCAGTAGATGAGGAAGAGTGGGAAACAGTATTACCTCCGAAGAATAATAGCACAACTCCGCCAATGCTTCTGTAACACATTGCAGCAAGCGAAACTAAACCACATCCGCTAGCAGAAACGTGCACAGACGATATGTATGTTTTTTTACGTCCTGAACCAACAAACAACAGATGTTTGTAGAGGTAAACAAAATTAAGGAACAGTGTGAACAGGAAGTTTTGGGGGGTTGGCGAGTAATCGAATATCGTTTAGAGACTCAGAACAACAGTCGGAATGGAGGCTGGTGATGCCCCTACGTGCCGCCAGGGGCACGCAACACTCTCATTCATGTCGCCCACAACAATCGTATGTCATGACACCCAGGCATAGCACAATTTGTTCGCAAAATCACGTCATCCTATTTGTGGCCTGGCATCACAATGGTTTAGAGAATAAATGCATCAGTGCTGCAACTGTAATGTATACAAGACCCGCTGATCCGATGTAACTGCACAACAACCCAGGTTACCGCAATGCCCGTTGAAGTAATTGCGTTGGACTTGATGGACCCTTACCCTCATTCATCAGGGGGAAAAATGGTACATTTTGGTGGTGACTGATTTGTTTACACGTTGGTGCAAACTGTGCACATTGCCAAATGCGTACATACGACACATAGCCTCTGCTTTGAAGGAGTTTTTTTTCCCCCTCTGGGGTTATCCAAAAACACTTCTCAGCTGTAACGCCACGCAATTTCATGGACCACACTGGAGGGGATGTACCGAATGGCATGTCGAGCGCCACACAACTTTACAGTTACCACGCCCGTGCCAACCCAGCAGAGCATAGAAACGAGGAGATAAAGTCACAGTTATGCCTTAGAGTAGGAGACGATCACACAACATGGGCCCAATACGTACTGGATATAGCTTTCTGCTTGCGCAACCGTACCAATGAAGTCACTGGGAAATCTCCTGTGGAAATGCTATACGGCGCAGGCCTAGCGCGTCTGGGGAATTTTGCCTGCCATTCACCGGACTTGAACCCAGAAGCTGCAAACTCTGAGGCGAAGAAAGGTAAAGTAAGTTGCATCATCAAGAAGAGCGTGCCAATCAATAACATTATATTAAAAAATGGTTGTGATGAGTGAAGACTAGCAGTGTTGATGGGCAGTTGAGCAGAATTTTGCCCAGCAACTGGGCTGCGAGAGTCAATCTCGAATACTGGACTCTTGTCCCTTATATACATGAAAAACAGTGCCGGCACAAGGGTAGTGAAGGAGGAGCATAGAGAGAAGTGACGAAGGTGTGGTGGAGATGACCGAAGCTGACGGTGCACTTCCCCTTCGCAGTCAAGGCTGGAGGGGTAAGCGGGCCCGAGGCATGGGGTAAGTTGTGGGCTGACAGGAGGCATCAACTGGATTGCTGCAACCCTACGAAGCTCTGTGGCATGTGCGGCTTACGTCTCTTCTCGGAGGGGGCAGCAACTGTGGCAATATGAGTGCTTATAATGACGACACCAGTGGCGCGTCAAAGTGAAGCAATTAAATGTCTGTACCCTGGATGTTTACTTTGCTCGCACTCCTGGAAGCATGTGATGAGTTTTCTGGAGCTTCATAATTAAATCTACATAATACTTAACATAGCAAAATTCATTACTAGTATATGAAAGATGTACATATACAGAACCCATCAACACAGTACTATAACCTACATATTGATTTAGCCTATCTGACAGTGCGTAAATCATTTCTTTTTTAATAGAGTAAATGTACATGTGTACTTACACTGTACCATCTCATGTTTGCTTCCGTCACAACAAAAATACTTGCTGCCTGTGGCCAATTCCACAATCCTCATACATGAGTTGGACTTCATCTCACATGACAAAATATCTCCGAATACGTCATATAAACATGCATCTTCAATTTGATTGTCAAATGGTTCATGAAGTGATTTCGGCCTGGTTCATAATTTACCAGGCATCTATGTTACATTTGAAGCTACTAGTTGGTTTTAATGTACTTTTACTAGCATTTTTTTCGAACTCAGTTGTGTTTGTATGATGTGCCAGCTGTACAACTGAAACTCTGTTTGGATTAAGTGTAATCAAACTGTGCTTGTGTTGATCGTGCTCTAGGATCTGACTGGAATTGAGGACATGACAGTGTGCAGAGACGTTCTGCAAAGGCACGGCTGGGACCTGGAGGTAGCAGTGCAGGAACAGCTTAACATGCGCGAGGGGCGGCCGTCCGTGTACCGTTCGGACACCATGCCGCTGCCCATCGTCAACGACCGGGCAAGGCAGCACTCCTACTTTGCACCACCGTCTGGCTACAATTACTCCCGCGACGGGCTCTTTGGTTTGGTGAAGTACGTTCTGGGACTGGTGGTGCGAGTGGCTTACAACACAATCTCGGGAATTTTGGCTTCTATATGTAGGCTGTTCCTTCCAGACCCCAGGACTTGTAAGTAATGTTGTCTGGGTGTTTGTATAGTAATAGTTATGTTGCAGTTAACAAATAATATACATATAGTTTATGAAATGGTCATTAGTTTTTAGTGTTAGGCATCTTTCTTAGTTGCTGAAATGAATTCAAAATTTTGCAAAAACTGGTTCAGTTTTCATAGTTACTGGAGCGTAGGCCATTATCCATGACAGTTTGCATCATTTTCATTTGGTTGCAGGCTTTTGCTACAGCAGTTACTTGGTGTGCAAGACCTAGCAATTATTCCCCTTTACCTGCCTCCACTACACACACTCATATTTTGGAGAGGGGTAGGTAAAGCAAAATTTCTGAAGACATTTTTGAAATCCAAACAATTATTTCAAATACTGATATCCCAAAAATATATTCCATATTTTGTTAATATTCACAGTCATTCATGGAATTTAAATTTAAACATTGGTCTTTTACTGCAGTCAGACAATTCTGAAGTGTTCACAAATTATCTGGTAACCCTATGTTGATTGAGTTAACCTCTTCATGTGACAGAGTTAACTTGGTTAACTGTATCAGGTTAGTTTTCACAAATGCCTCTTATTTATGTATGTTTCAGTAATGAACAGAAATTTCTTTGTAAGGAAAAATTTTAGAACAAAGCTAATGTAGCAACTTTTTAACACATCATTCCAAGTAAATGATACTTGCTAACCTAAAGTAAGCTGATGTGTATATTACTCTTTTGGTTGTATTTGAATGAGTTAGCTTATTTTTGGCAAAATTTTTGTAGTTGTGTATTATTAGTGTTTTGTATTCTTTTTAAAAGTGTGTGTTAATATCCTATTAAGTAAAACACATTTGTTACTGTCCATCTGTATTGCTAATTATAATTTCTCACCAACATAATGTGTATTTTTACAGTCTGGTGGAATTACATGTTTAAAAAACCTGTAAAAATATATTTGTAGTCCTGGAAAACCTAGAAATATCAGGGAATTTTGTTTCTTATATCTGGGAGACACCCTGATCAAGGAAATGACACAGAATTGAAAACAAGTTAGGTAAATGTCAGGGAATTTTGTAATATGCATGCTGTATTTGGCAGATCTATCATCAATTGTGCACCATTACCAGAATTGTATAAAATTATTTTGATGATTGTGAACTAAATGCTTAGGTATTTTTCTTTGCAATTTATGTAGGGAACAATTTTGTAATATCAGGAAAGTATTTAGGTTTAAAAGCATGTTATAATGTAAAGCCATCAATCCTCACAGATAATTAAAGTTAGCAAAAGGTCAGGGAAAAAAGATTATTTTGGTCTGGAAATCGGAGAAATGTCATGGAATTTTTCAATGAAAAAATGGATGTAACCCTGTGCAGAGTTGCTTCATGTGCGCTAGACGAGGGAGGGTAAGGCGACCGTCACCAGCTAACAGCATTCACAATCAATAACCGGCCAGGTGCTACAGACCACACTGATTGTCTCTCCTCCCCAATGTCTTCTCTCCTCTAGCTGACTTTACTTTGCGCATGTGACCAATACTGCTCTCCAGACACGTACTGCAGTAAACATTTTGATACGTCTGTACATATTTTTTACCATCTTGCATTGTCAGTTGCCACTGAAGACAGCGTCTGCCAGCGATTCACTTGCATCTCTTGGGTAAACCTCAGTAGAGGGGAATGAAGTGGAGTTCATAGAGACATGAGTTCTTGAACCTTCTTGGTGACTATGGTGTGAAGCGACAACCTGCTATACCGGAACAACCAAGAAACAGCTGTAAGCCCATCAGGCTACGGGCGCTGGAAAGAGGTCGGCTCTCCGGAAGGACTACCCATCCGTACTCTCAAGCACACCCCCTGTATTGTTGATATCCTGCGAAATGTTCCATTCCTCACAAACATCCATTATCTCCTACTCTTAACTAGTCATCCTTATGCCTCATCATCAGGCTTGGTAGGCAGCTCGGAGAACCTTTCTTGAATGTGGTGGTCAGGAAGCAGCACTTGGAAAAATCTTTGTGTATATTAATTTAAGAAAGGATGCATCTCGAAGAGGGATACAATATTTGGCTGAACTGTTGATCTTAATTGTCAGATTGTACCAGGGATCGCCGCTGTGTATTTACCAGAGTGCTTCTTCACATCAAGGGCTATTTCCCTGCTGCCACCAACCCTTTTGAGACCAAAATTAGCTGTTTTCCCTACCTTTTGTTCCGTCTACTAGTTGTTCCCACCACTGTGAGAAGTTAGTTTTGCCCAACTCAGCCCGCGTGACCAAACTTTGCTCTAGTATGCACAACCACTCGACAGTATCTTAAATCTGTTCTATCACCAAGTAGTAAATTTTACCATACAAACCAGGCTCATCATCAATCAACTAGCAGCCAAGTAACCTTGTTTACAGGGCCCACGCGTCCCGGTTCTAGAGAGGAAGAAGGCAATGAGGTTGATACCAGAGGCCACCCAGGTCAGTGAGGTATCAATGTTTCTTGTAGATTTAGAGCACAGTAGCATCTTGTACATTTGTGGATCATATTTTTTGCATTGTATACCTGAATTCTGTATTAATACTGGGATTAGTCCTCAATAGTTGGATCTGGAGGGTAAACAATATTTCTAGTTACTAGTGCAAGGTGTGTGTATTATTCTGTTTTTTAGACTAGCAAGAATGGTGTATGTCAGATGTTTCAGACCCACTTGGAGACGTGATGAATTTCATAGCTGCCTACGAGGAGAAATATGGTGCACAGCACCCAGTTTTCTACCAAGGCACGTACAGCCAGGCCCTGAGCGATGCCAAACAGGAGCTGCGGTTCTTGCTTGTATACTTGCACTGCGAAGACCACCAGGACACACACAGGTTTTGCAGGTTTGTAATGCTGGGCTGTTGGGACTAGGTCTATTTACTACCCTCATCCACACTACATTAAGATTTGTATCTCATTCTGTGTCTTTATTACCCAGCTACGAAAAAAAACTAAAGTGTAATGCGATACAGTGGATTCTCTATAATTAGTTTTTCAGTGGACAAACAAGAAAAAACGGAGCATGCGGGAAAACAACGGATGTGGACTTGAATTTTAACCCTGAAAAATACTGTACATAACCTCAAAATTCATACTTGTTTAAACCAACAGCCTAAATATGTCATTAAAAACAACTTATTCTAGCCAATTTATGACTAACCGTTCATTTTAAATTAAAAACTTGAATTGTTGAAATGCATTGAAATTTCATTTTTATTTATATTAATATTTTTGACCAATGTTCTTTAGTTGGCCGAGCCATTATCAATCCCTCTGTTAAAATTTCCACAACCAATTTATTTGCGGCAACTTTTGCCAGTCATTACTTGCGCAGTCTTTTTTACAGAAACTGTACCTGTCATACCTGTCAACTTTGACAAGGTCCCCTTATCTGATGTCGCCCAGGCTGTGGCCCTAAAAAGTTTTACAGTTTAAGAAAAATGCTGCTACATACATCCAGGTTAGACACACCTATGTCATTGTGATTAGCTTTTCTTTAAAAGTAAATCAAATATATAATATTATTCATATAATAGCATTTCTTCTTGAAGGGTTTGTCATAAACTTATGCGAAAATACTTCAACATAAATAATTTTTCCAGTACTTCAAAGGGGTAGTCTTGAATTCAGGTTTAAACATTTTTCCCTAAAAAAAATATTTTTTTTAGCAAGGGGTCGTCTCCCTTTCAGGTAAATATGGTATTAGCAGGTCCCCACTTTTATGGTAAATAAAATTAGCTGAATTAGTCATTAAAATCTCACCAATTCGTAAAGAAAAATTGATTTAGTCAAATAACTTTATTAGCAAAAAAATTCTTGCATTATTATTAGTACATTAATCTGTTGTTAGCCTACTTTCTGAAGGAAAGAAAGTCTTATGAGATCACTTTGCTGTTTGTGTGTGTCTTTGTACCATATTTCGGCGTGTGTAGGCTTCACATTTTTACAAAAAAAAACTACGAAATTGGGGTGCTGCTTATTTATACCTCCCTCCACAACCCCAAAGCATGTTCAGAAATTTGTCAACATATTGACGTGTGATGCCTACTGGCCCAGAAGAAAACTACTTCGCTTGATCTAAGTGCACTGGGCGGGGTCTGAACTGTATAATTGCTACCAGAGCGGCTACATGCTATTCCCTAGATGTGGAGAATATTAAACGTGACAGAATTATGCTTTTTGTCAGCGCGGTCAGTATCAATGCTAAGCCACCCCCTCAAGATGACGTCAAGTTTTAGTGAGCCAGCGGGCGAGTCACTGCTGCCACCCCTGGTAGTTGAAGGGCGCACTGAGGGATAGCACCAGCCGCGCTCCAGCCAGCAAGGAGGCTGAGCAGACAGCCTGTAGCTGTGCCCACAGACAAGTGCCTGTCGCCAGGCAGTTCGCTCCACCGCCTCCTGTGCTGTAGTTATCTGACCGCTCTTCATCACCTAGAAAACCCAGAAGCTCAGCAGCATCTTTGTTGCTAGCATCCAGAGGCTTTTTCCCAAAAGTTTTTTGTGAACACATCAACCCTCCCACTTGATTGCCCCCGGCAACGGCTACCCCACAACCCGTCAGTAAGTGGGCCCCCTAAGTCCCTTCTGGACACGGAACAGCATAGATAGTGAAAGTTACTTAGCTACCTAGTCAAAAGTCAAAACTGCCCCCCTTTAGTATAGAAACAGGTCCCCTTCACCTGAATAGCTGCATAGTCTATATAGACTATTCTGTACTTCTGATCAGCTCAAGGTAGTGAGGAGGTAGTATGGGCCACTGTGTTCTATTCCTCCCAGAATAAATACGTTCTTCACCTACTCTGATTTTTCATTTCCTTAGTTGACTTAGAAATTTGTAGTAGACACCACGCTCCCCAGAGTGGATCAGTAGAATGGGATTCAAACTTACTATTTTACTGTCTAGTGTAGTACTGCGGTCTCCCCTTCAGGGACTCGTACGTCAGATCATACACACATTCAACAGCAACCCGTTTGGTGCTTCCAGTGCATCAAACAGTAGAGTCCCAACCACTAGCCATACTCCTTAATCTCCTTCAATGAAGAATGTTAATAGGAGTTCCAAGAAGACGAGATACCCAGCAAGCAATGGATATCACGAGCCAGTAAAACCTCTGCAGCCGTGCCTTAGAATGGTGGAATAAATACTTAGAGTTTGTGACTAAATGGGGACGGCTATGCATGTGCCTGTCAACTCAGTTTTCTGGCGAAGAAGTAGTTGCGCTCCTCACAACCGAATTCTACGGGCAAACCAACACACTAAGGAAGAGGCTGAATTCCTTATCTGGGGGAAATGCCAACTCTACCGGAGAATTTATCCTGCCGCCACAGATGAAAGTTGTATGAGGAATATTGCCACGATGCTCCTGCCTAAATTACGTATTCTTTTCCAGATTCCCAAGTCGACAACGATAGAAGAACTCGAAAGAACACATAAAAGCGAAAGGAATTTTAAAGTCCAGGCAGTGCTTGACAAGCCACGTGAAAAGCAGGTATAAAAGAAAGGAAAAACTTTTCCTATGCCAACTCCTCCACCCCCCAACCACCCTTATCTAAATGCTGGTACTGTCCCGGCCGACACTTTAACTGGGATTGCCCTGATAGGCAGGCGGGCCAGGGGTGGGATGGGAAGGGAAATGCAGCAGGGGTGCCAGCACCTCTCCACTCATGGAGGACAAGAAAAATAGCCAGGCAGGAAATGCCATGACCATAACAAAAAGCAGGCCGTCACCTGCGAGATCAAAGGGCCTAGTCTCCATAGATTGAGAGAAGACTCCAAACCCCCAGAAGTGCCACATATCAAAGTTACGATTAACGGCAACCAGCTCCTAGCCCTGCTAGATTCTGCTGCAACTGGATATGTTATACAAAGGGATGTGCTGACAGCACAACAAATGGCATCACTTCGCCCCCAGAGGCATGTAGTAAGAATGACTCAGAATGAGGCAACCCTTTGTGTAGGATGTACTACACTCGATGTTAACCTGCCTAAACACTCCAGCACATTGGAGTTTGTGGTGTCGCCGGACTTCATCGAAGCCGGGATTCTCGGCCACCCATGGCTAAGCTAGCAACAGTGTGTCCTAGATCACAGTCCGGTAAGAGTCTTCCTGTGGGGCAAAATCCGGGTCATTGTAAACTGGGAGTATAGTCCCACTGTGCTCATCCCACTGCCTACCAACCCAGACGAAATAAACTACCAGCTGGAGGGGCATGAGTTTGACCAGCTCGACAAATCCTAGATGAACATGCTAGCGCATTCAGGCAAATAGGACAATTGTGCCGGACCATTCAACATGAGATCTGGACAACCACCGACACCTCCAGTATACAACCACCCATATATAGTGCCTGCCAGGAGGCGCCATTTAATCATGATGCAAGTGGAAGAGATGAAAAACCAAGGAATATTCGAGACATCAGATTTGTTTTTTATAATGAAATTTCTTTAAACTGAAATCTCACTATTTTTTGAAAGGACACTCAGTAAGGAGCCAATTTTTATCATGGTCTTTAACGAAATAAAGTGCAGTAAATTATGTACGGTATATGCAAGATGGTTTTATCTGTTTATTATGATAACATCTAATTTTAGTAAACTCTCAGAAACTACAGTATAGGATTACAATAACTTTTTTAAAACTTGCAAATATCTACTTCCAAAAATATAATAGCAAATGACCTACCACAAATAAACTAGGTGCAAGACAATGAACAACATACACTGTTTAATTGGAAAAACAAGCTAGGAACAGTTAGAACAAAGTGAGGACTGTTCATACAGTTTGCTTATTTTTTACCGATCCTTTAGAATTGTAGAAAGCATAGATGCTGCTAAACCAAACTGTGTGGCCACGTGTGATTTTTTCTTCCCTTTATCTATTTCTTTTAAAATATCTATCTTTTCTTTTAAAGAATACTGCTTGCGTTTTTTCTTATCACTTTGACCCGTGTCTGATTAGCTAAGGCTGGATCACGGTCATGTGACTTTGGATTTACTTATGTTGATTGTGCATGCGGGTTGGCTTATACTTACTTACGGCTGGATATAGCGGTCAGATGCGTTGCCTTGCGGTTGGTACAATGTTCTCGACTTTACGGTTTACTAGTTCATTGGATGGGTCTGGCTTGCGACTCGTTTCGGAGCTAGTCGTAGTCGACGACGGGCAGGAGGTGCTAGGGGTTGGTGCCTTATTGGCTTGCGGGCGAGGGGTAGCGGGATATAGCTGACTAGTTCATTGGATGGGTCTGGCTTGCGACTCGTTTCGGAGCTAGTCGTAGTCGACGACGGGCAGGAGGTGCTAGGGGTTGGTGCCTTATTGGCTTGCGGGCGAGGGGTAGCGGGATATAGCTGATTATGTCGCTCGTCTTCGTCTCGGGCGGTAGCAAGGGCACGACGTGACGCAATGCAGAACTCGCCGTTCCAGTTCTCGGATACCCTGCTCCAGAAGTTACTATTAGAGACGCCTAGCCAGTTCTCTGTTTTGTTCAGCAACTCTCTTACCATTCAATGACCGGTTGGGTGTGTAGCGGTGCTGACGGGAAAGTAGCTAGGTTAATGGCAGTAGTCGTAGGTGGTGCCAGTGACTGAAGTAAGGCGGCACAATCTTGTTCGGCTCGTCAACTAGATGTAAGATGGGTTAGACCAGCCAGTTGTCTGGTAGCAAGGCGCGCAACTCTTTGCTCCTCTCTCCTGGCGCCATGCCTCACCCTTGAATGTCATAGAGCGAGTGTAATCACGGAGAACCTCAAAAGGAGCATCATGGATGCGGATAGCCCTAACTTAGTGTTGCCTGGCAACAGTTTTGCCAATGAGAGCTCCGGTGTTTATCAAGATCCCTCACTGTTGCGGGCTGATCAGAAGCGTTGGAGCCGTGTTGGTTGCCAAGACTATCACTGGGTGTGCGATCCCAATCAAGGCCAGGCCGTAGCACCTCAGCAAATACCCCCGCCAGCACCCAGGTGCTCCGGCAGGGGTACAACTCAGATGTACCGTCTCTTCCTGATTTAGAAGTGTTGCTAGTGGTCGTGGCTCATCTATTCTACTCCTCCAGTACCTGTATACTTGGTAGGAATAAAATAGCTGGCCGTCTAATGGGTGTGTAGTCAACTTGGAGCCGCCTGATGGGGAGTCTCCAGTTGTAGCTAATTTTGGAATAAGAATAATTTCCCGGTTCCGGTCGGCGGTACTCAGCTCGAGGTTCTCCCAGTAATTGGTAACAGATTACCCTATGAATGAGACTTGAGGGTAAGAGAAACAAAGCAGTGTTTATTAAAAACTTATTAAACACGGTGACACGTGTTCTCCTGCCAGGCAGACCGGTGGTTGGAAGTATTCCTACTGTATCCAGGTATAGGTGACCTGGTCCTAAGCTAAGTGGGGAAGTTAAGTGAAAATAGACGAAAATTACTTAGATACAAACCTTACTCTAAATGGGGTGTCTGTAGGAAAAGAAGAATTACGTGTGTTATGTATATGGTGTTACAGAAAGTTTCTGGTAGTTATTGGCGTCGCTGGAGCGTCCAGTAGCGGGGCTGCAGAGCTTTAATGGCGTCGTCAATGGTGGAAGCCTCTGGAGGCTGCTGAAGACTGTTAGGTCGTTGGTGACAGCCTCTGGAAGGGCTGTTGAAGGCCTCGTAGTAGTCGAGACTCCAGTACCCAGGTGCTCGGAGAAGACTGCAGGAACAACTTGCGAGGACCGCCGCACACAGTCTTATATAGCGAGGCAGTGTGTGTCATGGTTGCCATGGGGAAGGGTGTGTGACATTGCTCAGGTGCAAGGCCGGAGTACGGGTAGCACCCTCTGGTCATTCCTCGGCCTTCGCGTATTCTCGGTGGCGCTTGTGCATGGCCCGAGGCGGCTGATGGCTTGTAGGCTCTCAGTGCAGGGTGTTTGATTTAAAGTTAAATCAAAGATGGCGTCGTATGTTTCCTTCAAAAACGAATGCTTTACAATATGTGGCCATGAGAGAAAGCGGTCTGCCATCTCCCACAAAACATTTGTGAGTGATGTAAACAAGTGCGATAAAAATACGTTGCTGTCTAAAATACGTTATGGAAATTACTATGGCGAGTCATAAAGAAAGTAAGTCAACGTTTTGACAAAAATACAATAAAATTTTGTGAATGTGTGCTACAGGAAAGAATAAAACGTACAGAACGATTTCGTTGTAATGAAAATACGTTTCTTAAATCTGAAACATTTTAACATTTTAAATATATTCACCATCTAGGGAGATTGATATTTCATTAAACTGAAATTTTCATTAATCTGGAGTTCATTGTAATGATATTTGACTGGAATTCCCTCGTTGTACTTGTACCCGAGAAGGATGGTCAGCTATCCAGCTGCGTATATTATAAGGACTCAAATGATTTTCCTCATCCTATAGCACTGCCGGCCATAAACCTAGCGCACATGTTAGAGGGTAAAACATTACAGTTTAGAGTAATGCCGTTTGGTTTGATGAATGCACCCGCCACTTTTCAAAGGCTCGTGTCAGCCGAGGTCCTTACAGGCTGCATTGAGCAATTCTGCTTCACCTACTTAGACAACATGATAGTTTACTACAAGTCTGGTGAAGAGCATTGGAGTGCTCGGAACTTCAAGGATTAACTTGCAAGCTATCGAAGAGTCACTACAGCAAGACATTGATTGATTATTTAGGCCACTTCGTATCTCCACGGGGAAACTAACCGCAAGCCTCATCAATACGAGCGATTGAAGAGGCAGAAGAACCGGCGACAAAGAGACTGAGTTGTTTTGATAGCCACTTTACTGCCTACCCTGTTAGTCTAGGAGCAGGTAGCCTTCACCTGTGTTCATGTAGGATGTTCGACTTCCGCAAACTCACGTGGACAGGAAGTAGTACTTCACCATCACTGTTTATTTTCATCAAAAGAAATAAACACTGTTTTACCAACGTACAAATATTGCTCCCGTAGTCATAGTACGTCTCCTCGTAAACATCAGGTCCATATGAGGGACAGCAGGTGACCGGGACTTTATTCTCTCCGCTCAGACACGTAACACCAGAACTGCAGTAAAATCTTGGAAGGACACCAATTCACTGCACTCGTGTGATGAACGGTAGAGCCACGACATTAGGATACCACTACCTTAGGGATTGGACTGCCAGTCTGGGGTTTGCTCTTTTCATCGCGTACTAGCGATGCAGAGAGGGGTACTTCTCCAGGTCTGGGAAGACCAACTCTAGCAGGACCTCACCTCCATATTGGGACTGTCCCCAGTGCCACGCCACTCGCCCAACCCCGCACCTCTGGTACTGGAGTTGGAGAGCGAGTTAACGGCATTGATTGGTCGCTGCTATACGCACACGTATCACACACCTCCACGTCAACTGCTCCATTTCTATGAAGTCATATAGTAGAATTCTCTTTTCCTCAGGCCCTTTAACCGTAGTGGCGGTGTTCATAAAAGGGCGAAATGAGTAAAGGCTGCCTCTAATTATCCATGGGAGGTTTACTGCCTCCTGGCTGGGTTCACATACCTCAGTCCACGAGAACAGGCAGCCAAACTCCGCACGCTCTCTGTATCATTTCCACCAGCCTACAAACCTTCTATGTTTGAACTGCTAACCAGAATCGCTGAGAGTTACCATCCAGTCGTACAGGCCTACCTCAGTGGCCAAGACATAGCCCTAGGACTCATGACGCCGGGAGAACCAGGAACCTCGTTAGCTAAAGAAACCCGCACCGCCAGGATGACTAGCACACCCACATCAAGGGCAGCCTCTAGTGTGCCACCAGTCGCAACTGCCAAGCATACGTCACCCAGGTATGTCCAAAAGAGTGATCCCGCCGAGGCGGAAAGTATTGCTAGCAGAGTCCGACTTTGTCCCTTGCAGACAGCCGACCCGTCCAGTACTGTACACTGGCCGAGCCCCTATCCCCCGCAGGGATAAGTGATTACCACCGCTCAGGTGCTTTTAGCCTAGCGCCAAACAAAATCAATTTGGCCTTGTGACGAGACAACTGCAGAAATCCGTAATGCATTAAACTTAATGTTTGTAATAGTTTTCATGGTAAAATAAGCTTGCACTGTGGTTTTTGTTGCACTTGAACAAGAAATTTTCTCAATGTTTTGCAAACAAGGTAATTATTACCGAATTTTGTGTACAAACATAATTTCTTAATATTACATATAATTTCACATTATTTTACGGTTTGCAAAATTTTATAGACTGTACATATGAGGAAGAAGAATTTGTGATGCTTTCTTATTGTTGCCAAACTTTCAATGCAGTAAAAATTTAAGAAGAAGATTAAGAGTAGTCCATAGAACACAAAAACACGAGGAATGTAAACAACAACACTATTGATAGCAACAGTTGTTAATTTCCGTGTGTTTTTTCGTTCACATAATGTTCAAGTTTGAACGATGCACACAATATTTGGTGATTGTACTTACGAGAAATACAATACAGTAAAATGTAAATAACAGGAATGAATCATCGGAAATCCACTGTTTTGCATAGCTAACGATTGTTCCAAATAGATTTTGGCTTTTGGACTGCTGTAAGAGTCACAGCATGCAGATTTCTCTAACATTGTTTTTAAAGGCTATTTATCAGGACCATCCAAAAAATATGACTACGGTAAAACTGAATAAACGAGATCGCAGCAACAAGGTTCCTCTCTAACTATTGTGCGGCCAACAGGTTTTGCAGCAATGTTCACAATAATTGGTAACAGTTTTAGAAATATTGCTGTCTATTTGGTGATATATTTCCTCTTTATTGACTATGAAACCTGTAATGAGTGGAACAACTGTAACTAATTATTTATTTAGTAATAAATACACACACACACACATGCGCACAGACGCACGTGCACACACACACACACTTAATTTATAACATTTTAGTTTTTTTTAATGTCCTTATTGTAAATTATGTTTTTCCACAAAACTATTAAACATTCATCCATTGTGTTTATCAATGAAAATAACCTAAGCTTCAGATGAGAGCTGTGAGTACTTTCAAACCATCACATACAATACGTACACCGTTTTGGGGTACTTCAAAATGCATAAAAACTAGGGGTGTGTGGGAATGGATATTTTGTATTCGGGAATTTTCGGAAGGGAAAAATTTTTTCCCTTGGGGAAAAATATCACGCGTGTCAAAATGATAACAAGGTATATTGACAATTCATTAAAAAAAATAGCAAATTAAGTTTGTTTAATGTACCAGTATACAACCATTGGTACTATGTATTTATTTTGTACTGTAACTAGCACTTTATATTTCTTCCCAATTTTGATGAAATATTAGGTAGTTCTTCAACCATGGTCTGTTGTGAGCCTTTCTCTGTGCTCTGTGACAATGTTGCCTGCAGAAGAAAACACCTTCTCACTGGAGGCTTCAGTAGCAGAGATTCCCAAGAACTGTCGAGCCATCTTGAGCGGGAATGGCAACTGGCCGTTTTCTTTCCACCACTTGAGTGAACAGTGTGTTCTTAATATTGTTGGGCTTTTAAGGTACTCTTCTACTTCTTGATTTACTGTAGGCTGTTGCAATGAAGCCATTTACTCAAATTCTGACAAAAATGATGCGCTGGTACTGGCAGGATTCCAAATCAGGAAGGTGTTCTGGGAACAATTGATAATAAAATGTACTTATTACGATTAGGGCCTTAATGAACTTTTATCCAAATACAAACTTTTGCAGCATATTACATTTATAAATTGTTTTAAAAATATCATGGAGATATGTATGGAAAAGGTGGACAGCAAAAAATAGAAACTTCACTGAAATATTTGCAGTGTGCATCCACACGTGGTATTGCAAAATATCTGACTGAAAAAATTGCCTAATTATGTAAGTCAATAAAAGTGTTATTTGTTTTAAAAATAACTTGCCAATTTTGCATGCTTCTTGTGGGATTTTCGACTTAAGTGTTCCACTGCCAGTTGTTTTTGGTCTTATGGTACAACAGCTCTTTTAAAACGTGGATCCAGCAACATACCAGAGAAGTATGATTCTTTACGTTCATACACAGGAAATCTTGCTTTAATGGAAAGCAAAAGTAGTTTGGCAAACTCAACATTTGAAGCAGGCAATTTGGAGTGATTAGCAATCTGCTTCTCCAGTGAAGACTTCAGTAAGAACACCACTGGGATCACCATTGAAATTGTTGGTGTTTTGTCACCACACAGCTCTGTTGTAGCTTGATGCATGGGTTGTAAAATGTTAACATATCGTTCAACTAATCACCATTCTGAAACTGTCAAGTTATCAATTTTGTTTTGGAGGGAAATATAACGAGATATTGAATCCTTGCAAGCAAGTAGTCGTTCAAGCATAATATATTCTGAATTCCACCGTGTTTCACAGTCTTGAATGAGTTGAACCACTGGCTGGCCTAAAGATTCTTGGATCTTGTGCAACTCCCCAGAAGCTTTTGCACTATGCTTATAGTGTCGTATAAGGGAATGAATTTTTTTGAGCATGGGAGCCATTGCAGTAGTATTTTGCTTTGCATCATTTAGTGCAAGTTGCAGTGTATGGGCAAAACAATGAAACTGTTCAAACTTTATGGCACACAAGGATACGCGGAGTAAAATGTTCTTCCAATTATCAGTGACAGCATAAAATTGAATGGATAAATTATTTAGTTTCCACTATTGTAATATGTCGTTTATCCTTTCTCCAATTGCAGCTCCAGTGTGACCACCAGGAAAGTGGTATCCACCCAAGCAATACTTCTTCAGAAAAAATTATTTGTAAATAAAATGACAAGTGCTCGACATGTAGGCAGCATTGCTGCCTGAAGTCCACATATCAAAAGCGTATGACATCGACAAAACAGAATCACATGTGGCAAGTGCTTGTGGCATTGTTTCACTCAGTTTGCTTTTAGTATTATTATACAAATCAGAGATCACTTTACAAGCGAAGGTGGTACGTGAAGGTACTTTGTACAGAGACCTAGCAGTACCCTTAACATTTTTAAACTTTCCGTTTTCCACTACATTGTACATCAAAAAACTGTCTGCAATCCATTCACCAATAGCATTTGTGAGTTCGACAGCATGTGGTTGATCAGAATGCCATTTGGTAGTTTCTTGTATTGTTAGTTGTTTAATGCTGCTACCAGATTTCGTCCCCAACTCTGCTGTTGTCACTTTTGTAATGGAAGCCTTCTTTGCTTCATCAAAATATTTTTTTAATGCAGGATGTTGGTTCAAGTGTCTCAGCAGCCCAGATGTGCTCCCATGCTCACATTTTAACATCTTCCTGCAAGATACACATCTAGCCAATGATTTGCTCTCTGGCAGACGTTCATAGAATTTCCACACGCCTAATTTTGTACTGTTTACTGATCTGAGTTTTCCATTTGCAACCGAACTACCACAATAACAGCGTAAAGAAAGTAAGTTCAATTAAACAATATGCGAGAAAAAAATGTAAATAAATTTCTCGCCGTAGATAAGTTAAACAAGTATACTTCCCATGGAGACAATTGAAAATTGTTTCCACCTCAAAGAGTAAGGATTTATTTAATTTGTTCTATGGTTTTTCTGGATAACCATAGTTGAAAACATATGTTGCGGGATGCAACACTCAGTATGTCTAATATCTTTGACTAACCAAAACGTAAATATTGCTTTAGTGGCATTTATTTTATGGTTGTATTCAATTTTGACGAGATCAAAACTAATTTATTTAGCATTGTATTTAATAAATGTGTGTGTAATTGATTTGATAAAGTGGAGAATTCCTTCATGTTTTTTATCACTTATATGATCATTCATTGATGTTAAATTATCAATCATGATACTGACTTTCGGTTAGCTCGATCTTACATAGCATGCGTGTGAACAAACAAAGTTACATAAAGTTTAGAAAAATATATCAACTGAAAGATGGAAAACAAATACCGTACATTATTGGTGTTAACATAAATGTGCAAACGATTTAGAATAATGATTTTTCAGAAAAAATGTAAGTCTGCAATTAGGTAAATAATGAGTTTATAAGATAGTAATGCAATGGAAAATACAAATTAAAGTTTCGGAGAAGTAAGCTTGACAGGAAGAGAAATATTGTTTTTTCTGATCATAGGAAACATCATCCTTAGGGATTTGCTTTTAACACCATTTTCCCGAAAATTTCGGGAGTCAGCTAATTCTTGCCCGACATTTCGGGAAAGCCGTTTTCCCAATTTTTTTACCGTAGGTTCGGGATCCTGCACATCCCTACTAAAAACTTCTTTTGAAAAGTGCTTTATCTCAAAATATACAAATCCAATCCTTTCAAAACTATTCCAAGGGCCCTGCATTGAATCTTCGTACAGATTTTTCACCAATAAAATGATAGGATCGCCGCTGAAAGTCCCATAGGTACACACAGTGCAATGAGACACTACATGCTATTTCAAAGCCTTGTTCTTAGTAGTGATGGGACACTTTATGCATATGGCAGTGTCACCCTTATTGCTTCCATGCTTCTCTGCCTCAAAAACAGAAAAAAGTTTTAGATAGGGGGGAGCTTGAAGAAAATATTTTATTATGCTATGAACTGGCAGTGATTTGGAGTGTTTGAGAATATGGTGGAGTGAACATGCCAGGAAAGTATGTTCACATTATTTATTTTTTTGTGAATACTCTCTTATTATTTCGGGTGTTCTCAATGCCTGAAAAGCAATTTGAAATTTAAGGTTCTTTACTTCTTCTACATAATGCATAAGTGCTGTCAATTAATATACGTTTTTTCAGGACATGAAATTTCAAATCTGAAGTTACTAACTTGACGTGTGCCTAGTTAAACTGAATGGAACGTTGGTCGAGGATTTTGTCGCTAGACCAATAGCGGGGTTTTTAAGTTAGACTCGATGGGGTTTGGTGAAGGGTGTTGGGAATTGACTTACACCGTCGGCCTTGTTGCTGGTGATGCTCTCTGGGTTTTCATTCAATGGCAGCAGGCTCGCCTCACTCTAAAGTGGCGATTCTAAGCAGCTAATTCACTGCTCCAAAAGTGTGGGTTTGACCACCCGTATCCGGCCTCAGTCTTGTTCACCAACCATCTCACCAGTGTGTGGTACTCTGGGTTGGTACAAATTGTCGGGGGAAAATATACAATCACCAACGAAGCAGGTGTGACTACTTGGCGTCTTGAGTTCAGCGGCGTGGTCCCGTTCCGCCTGCCTTTCCCTCGTGGGAGATGCGAGTGCAGTCAACTGCTTGGCAGCAAGGAACGCTATGATTTGCTCCCTACGCTTTTTGCCATTCCTTACCTGGTAAGGCATAGAGTCACTGCTTAATGAGATATGGAGTGCACCGTAACGAGGAAACAACTTTACTGTGTACCTCCATTATTGTCTTGCTGACACAGGCTCGGTAAGTGTCTCCACTGATCCCCCATGCTTTGCAGACTAATCAGAGACGTGGAGCTGTGTGGGTCACCAATGCCTTTGCTGGATGTGCGTTCACACAAGGTCAAAAGGCAGGTCTCAGGCTACAGTTACCCCAGCACCAACAGTGCTCTGGAGCAAGGAAATAACCTGGGATTGCCGCCCCTCCTTGAATGAAGGTGTTACTAGTGGTTGTGGCTCCTCTGTTCTTCCCCTTCAACTGGTCGTCTAATGGGTGTGCATAAGGCCTGATCTACCCCTGAGGGATGCCGTAATCAAAGCTAATCCGGTTTTATAAAAGTCCCGGTTCCTGTAAGTAGTGCATGTTGTAACTGGTTTCTAGCAGGTGAATAGAATGATACTCTGTGAACGAAAAGAAGCATAAGTATAGGGGGCAAAGTATGTTTATTAAGGGCTCAATAAACATGCAACACATGTTTCCTCCTACCAAGCAGTAGAGCGCTGAAGGTAACTACGTTGGCCAGGTGTAGGCGATGTGGTTCTAGGTTGAAAGCGGGAAGATATATGTAAACAGTAAAATATATATAACTAATAAACTGTCACAGGTGTCTAGAGGAGAGAAAGTGAGTTTAATACATATGAATGTGTGTTCGCTGGTCGTCGGGTTGACTGGTCGTTGACATAGGGAGCATCCACTGGGAGCGTGCTCAAGACTTGGAAGATCTCTGTAGGTCCCAGCACTGAGCACTGCTCAAGATGTCGCGAGAGAAGAAACAAGAATGACTGCCCGAGCCCGGCAGCATCCTGACTTATATAGGCGGAGTTTGTAGGCTGCCGGCGTGGGCTCGGGGGAGGGCGAGGATCCTACCCTGTTTGGCGTGGGAAATGAAAAACTTGTGTCAGCAGTAGTCAGCATTTTTCCTTCGTGTCTCTTCGGTGGCTCTCGGCCTTGCCCGAGGTCCTGGCCGCTTTTAGGCTCTCAGTGCAGGGTGGTGGGGGGGGGGGGGGGCGTGCCTGCCGCGTTACTTAACCTTCAGGTGACGAAAATTCGCTTAGAAGTTCCTGTTGCTTGGTATAGTAGACAGCAGAGAATTCATGGGGAGAATTTTCTGTACATGTCTCTCACGTCTCTAGCAGTAGAAGTAGGAATACCTAACAATAAGTCGTAACCGTAGTTGATTAGTGGTATGAGTGACGTGCGTCAAACTATACTAAAATCTTTAGTTGTCACAATTTTGCATTCGTGATTCTGAAAACTCCTCATCCATTGCCAAGCATGCTAATATACCAAAATAGGAATACGCATTCTCTGGTTATGGATGTTAGAAATGTTATTACTCAGATGAAAATGACACATGTTGTATCATACTGCTTTTCCATGCTTACGTATACTAATCAAGCAATTATATACAGTTCACTCAGCAAGACCAGATTATAAACAACATACAGTCCAGGTCACTTATAGTCCGTTAAATCAAGTGTTCACTGTATTTTATAGTCGCCAGCCTCAAATACTTGGCTGCCAACCTGGCGACCAAAAATATTGTGCTATGCCTTTTGTGTCTGAAAATGTTTTGGTGCCAATAGTAGTACAGTGCTAACATTCTTGTTTTATTGTAGAGGGTAGACATTATATTTGAGTTATGGTTTTTCAGAGAAACTCTAACTTCAGTGGATGTAATTGAGTACATCAACACAAACATGCTGTTCTGGGCATGCTCAGTGACGTCTTCAGAAGGATACAGGGTGTCACAAGCGCTCCGGGAGAATGCATACCCGTTTCTTGCAGTCGTTGTCTTGAGAGACAACAGAATGACTGTTGTTGGAAGGTAAGTGTAATCTGAAATATTTTGGCACTTGTACAAGTGTATGTATTGCTGCTTTTGCCAATTCTATCATAAAAGGGGTTTATCTGTCTTTGCATGAAAACTTAACTCCAATTATACAGGATGTTCTGTGACTTAACAGACGTACTTCGGCAGCGTGTTATACAGATCATTGGCAACAAAAACGGTCATATACACAAGTAGGCTATGCAGCCCCATTTTAGAGTTACAGGGACGTAAATGCTATAAAAACACAAATTGTAATTACTGAAGGTTTTTAATGCAATGCCTACATTCATGCTGTAAGTCCAACAATAGCTGTTCTAAATGTGCTCACTCTGACAGTAAGCAAGTTGCTTGTCCAGCTGGCGTGACCAGTCTTTGTTAATGTGTCCGAGCAACTGAGTATCTGCGCAGGTGGATTGGAAGAGGTGGGCCAGCCCCATGGCCGGCACGCTTTCCAGACCTCTCCCCGTTGGTCTTTTTCCGCTGGGGCTGCCTGAAGAGTAGGGTTCACAGTGCACTGCAATCAGACACATGAGACCAGTTGCTATAGGCAATAATCAATGCCATTAATCAACTCAGAAATGAAATTGCAGGCATGCAGTGGCAACACGCTATGGTAGGCTACAGCGTATCACAGCCTGCTTACGGTCTGATGGTGTGCATTTTGAACAGCTTGTGTGAGACATTCAACATGAATGTAGTCAGTTGCATTAAAGATATTCAGTAACTCTAACTTTTGTTTTTATTGCATTTACATCCCTGTAACTCTGAAATGGGGCTGCATAGCTTACTTGCATATGATATTTTTTGTTCCCAAATGGTCCGAACAACACGCTGCCGAAGTATGTCGGTTGAGTGGTGGAACATTCTGTAGATTGTACAGTTGTGGGATAAGACACTGCAGAAATGAAGCTTATCTGGGACTCTGTGTTTGGGGCTGTGGCCCTTTCTATGCCAGATATGTTATAAAGTATTTTTTAAATGTGCAGCAGTGAGATGCAGGCAAATCATGTGTATTTTTGCTTTTAAATTTTTGAGTTTTTAAATTAATAAATTAAAATCTGGACACCCTAACATTAATTATAAAAATGGTTGCAGAATTTGTAAACATTGTAACATCACAGAGATCAAAAATGATGACTGGAAATCACAGCTCAATCGGTAGAGACGTGAAACTTAAAAGGTGCCATGTTAGAATTAGGAAAAAGAAGAAGAATGTTCAAGTATCAGATTAGTTCCTTTATATATATATATTATATATATATATATATATATATATATATATATATATATATATATATATATATATATATATATATATATATATATATAATATATATATATATATTAAATTCCAAGAATTAAAGGTTCACAATCTTTTAGTAATGCAGAGTAACGAACAATCCATTTATCGAGGCAACTGGAATGGAACAGGGCCGCAGTAGTTTACTTAGTATTGCGTCATTCCAAAACTTGCCTTGCGAGATAATTACGAACACGAGTCACATCGTCATGCCTCCTTCCTGGCTTGTAGTCGTTTGTTGGCGGACAGCAGGCACTCGAAGCTCACATCATCACGCGCCTACCCCCCACTTTCGCACCTGTGTCCCAAAAATGTGACCAAACAAGGGCATAATACGGTCCAAAATCCCTTCTGCTCATCATATCGAACTCTGTCACAGTACAACTTATCGAACTTGTAGAATGTTCTCAAACGAAAAACTGTATACATACGACAGTAGAAAAATGCTTGTATCTCTAAATGTTGACGCAACTTGATCTATGACTACAGATAAACCAAATGCACCACAGATAAACGTTTGAACGTGGCCAAAACTTCAAACATTGATAAAATATTACACTCATTGCCACAAAAGAAATAGAAAATTAACCAAATGTCTGTATTAATTATTATTATATAATTGTGTAATTACAACATACATAAAAATTTTATGTAATAAATTCAAATTACTGTACATAAATATATTAAGAAGTAAATACTGTAGCACCCTGTTATAACATTTTCCTGGCTAATAAGCTACCTTCTCTTGGTCCACAAATACATAATTTTTTTATTTAAGACATGTAAATGAGTGAGGAGATTTAAGCAACTCCTAACATTGAGGTCTTGAGAACTGATGAGGGCAAAGTAAGGTGAATATGGAGCAGCGTTGGAATGAAAGCGTCATCTGGTACGATTCCGACATGCAAAAATCTGGGAGTAACCCTGCCGGGATTCGAACTCAGTTCGTATAGGTGGGAGACCAGTGAGTGAGAGAGCGAGAGAGTGTGTGTGAGAGAGAGATTTAGAGAGGGTGTGGGTGGGGATGTGTGGGGGAGAGGGTGAGTGTGAGAGCATGGGAGACTGAGTGAAGTGATTTGGGCAGCCAATGAGGGTAATTGAAGTGAGTATGTAGCAGCACCGGGATGAAAGGGTGTGGGAAATGCAAGATTCCCAAGAAAACCCACCTACCAGTGGCATTGCCCAGCACGATTCCCACATTCGAAAATTCGGGAGTGATGCAGTCGGGGATTGAACCCAGAACGCCTTGGTGGGAGACGAACAGGCTAACCGCTCAATTCCCGCGCCCCTCAAGTTTAGAAGTTTAGTGTGTTACCCTTTTATAAGTTATCCTTTATATAAAATAGCTCTGGTTGAGTCTCTTCAGAAATACATACATATTATAATTCTATTGTACATTTTATTTTCTGGCGATGTATGCACAGTGTTTTACATGTGACAGGTTAGAGGGTCCTCTGGAGTCTCACAGCTTGTTGGAAAACCTGCAGAGAGTTGTGGCAGATAATGAATCTTCACTTGTCACTGCCAGGGCTGACAGGTTAGTTTCATGACCGTATTTTAGCACTCCTTATCTCCAAGAAAACAAATTGGTCCATTTGGACATGAACACAAACTAATCACATTCTAATGCAAATTTGAAGGATTTTATTTTTTGTTTTATCATTGCCTCAGTTCTTTACATGGAATAGAAAACGTCTTTCTACCAAAAATTTTTTGTTACATCCAATATATCTGTCTAACTGATTCAAATATAGCCCTTAGGCCTACATTAATGTTTCCTAAGTGTTTTGAATGGACAAAGTTCGTGATATACCCTCTTATGAAAAAAGTAAGGTGCTGTGATGTCTGGGAATCTGAGGCTCGAAGCAAATTAACCTCTAGGCTCTTACCATTTTTCACAAAATTCCATTGAGAAAGTTTAAGAGATACCAGTAATGTACCATCTTGTTGAAAAATCGAATTGTTTTTCAACTTTTTTTTGCAACTTTCAAACCAAAAATTTTAGCATAGTCTTATAAATGTTGTATGTGATTATCTCCCCTGCAAAAGAGAAGTAGTAAAAAAATATATTTAGAGATGTTACTGCACATAATTGAACACCTGACATTTTTTTTGGCTTGTATCCTTCTTGTTTGGTACATAATGATTTTCAGAGGCTAAAATTATTGCATTTTGTGTGTTGACCATTCCAGTTACATTGAACGTTGTGTAATCACAGAAACTCCATCTGTTGCGATAGTACGCATCTGTACCTGTAGTCGAAATAATGATGCTCTTCCACACTGGCCTTTTGAGGTGCAAAGCATATTCAGTGAAACATTTTGTAATAATTGGTATGTTTCTGAAACGTCAGTTGTTTTGCTGCCAAATTCCCCAGAACTTGCATCACCTGACTTTTTCTTCTGTTTGGTTGCATCAGGAACTGTGTGCATGCTCAGTTCTGAAAAGAAGTTAGTGGTCTTATAGTCAAGATCTGAGCTGCTTTTGGATAGCCAACAAGCGATGCTGGACATCACCGGGAAAGTCTGTTTGCCAGATGTTGTCTATGCATTATAAGCTGAGGAGGCCATGTTGAAGCAAAAAAAAAAAAAAACTTAAGACTTTTGAGGGTTTATAGTACTAATGAATTTGAAAAGATGTGAACTTTTATTTTATGTCATTTTGAGTGGATCATTCTGCACTACTTACCTAGCTACAATACTGTCTACTCTAGATTCTAAGACCCGCGAAATAGTGACCCTCTCAAAATAATAACCCTTTTTTTGGGACCATGAAAAAGAACTTAATTGAAAAGGCCTTTCCATTAAAGACCACTTTTCATGGTTCCCTGGGGACCATGAAGAGATTTTGAATCGTGAATTTACTGTATTGGACTCTGTGTGACAGGCTTGTGGAATGGCTACCACTTGTCAATATAGGCTGTTCTAGATAAGGCGAGCACTGTTTAAGGCCCTCTCAACAGGCGTTAACTACTAATAAATATATCTTATTGTAGTCTCAGGTGTTACATTTTGAGGTTTGTGAAATGTTTTCACTGTGTTTATCTGTTACATTGCAATGATTATATTAAAAATTAGCGGGAAGCTGGAAATTGGATGAAAGGAAAAATTTAGAGGGGCCTTAAAAAGTGCTCACTTTACCATGACAGTTTATACCAACACGTAGATTTTTATTAAAGGGTTACCTCAAAGGTTTGGTGTAACCACTCTATGACCTACCACAGTTTCTCGAGGATATTACACAGTTACATGCAACTGTTGCTATAGTTAACATAATATTGCTTTGCCTCGTGTATGCCAGAACCATGAGGCTTTTGAAGTGGAGAGATTTGGGTGGCTCTCAACATTGAGGTTTTGAGAGCCAATGAGGGTGAAGTGAGGGGAGTACAGAGCAGCACGGGAATGCTAGGGCTAACGATAGATCTCTAAGAAAACCTTCCGACCAGCAGCATCGTCCAGCACAATTCTCCTGCGTGAAAATCCACGAGCGACTCTGCTGGGAGTCGAACCTGGTTCGCAGAGGTGTGAGGCGAGTAGTCTGACCACTACACCACCCCGGCCCCTAAGAGATATTTGGAAAATGCAGCGTAATCTATAGATCATACTTCATCTGTGGAGGTACTATGCTGCCACATTATCATACTGAAATTTCTTCAAAACCAATGGGAGGGTCAAATTTGTTGTTTTCAGGTATTTGCCCTCGCGTATTAATTTAGTTGTTGTGTGTTTTCGTGAATTTCATTACGTACTGAGAAATATTCTTATGACCTTTGGGTGCAGCATTGTCTTCTATTCATGTCGCAATTGCAAGTTCCATTCTTATTCATACTTGTAGTCCATTTCATTTACTAGGTCATTGCCCTTTGTTACATTATTTCATATTTCTGTACGTTTCTTGGAAGCAGTTTTAATTAATACCTACTACTGGCTTGTTTTCACCTATTGTAGCTTTACCAGAACATTATTAGCTCGAATTTTTAAAGGCTCATGTAGGTCTTTACAGCAACAGCAGTGCTCCCAGAACCCACAAAGTCCCCAATTGCTCAATGTTATTTTAATTCAAGATTTTGATGCTCGTATTTTTGCTGTCAAGAAATGCAATGAATGGCTAAGCTATTTTTCTGCCCGAATTATCTGATTGAGCACTTTTAAACTTCCTGCTTAATGTCATCTGTCGGTCCACATTGTGTATCCTTACATAGCTACTTACTGTGGAGTTAGTGACCAGTTTCTGTGAATTGATTATTTAACACTGTGACATTGTTACATTGTGGCGGTGCTGACTTTAATGTATATGTATAAAACAGTGTGTTAACCAACTGCAGTAGCCATTGAACTACAGTGTTTTTATCACATAATTATCGCAGTCGTGTGACAGTCATCCCATAACTTCGAAATGCTGAAAAAATTAAAAAAATGGTCATTACCTAAAAGTCACAGATCCTGTTTAGATGTACCCAGTCACACTACACTACCATATGGTAGGAATGTGCTCTGTGCCAGACCTCTTCCACAACAAGTTTGGTAGGACAGTGATAGTTTTCAGCCACCCCATTGAGATGTAACAAAATGTGCCTCACTCAGACTAAAACAATTTCCAACCCCCGTCCCTGGATGCAGTTAGACGTACTCGATGTTAACACCCATCCGAGCCATGCCCCATCATGATCTTATAAATAAATTACTGGTAAAATACACCCAACAGAAGTAGAGGTTCATTTCAGTGGGCTACGAAAGAATGTTTTTCCAAGTCCAAACGTTTTGTGGCAAACAATTTATTTTGAATGTACAATCCATTGATCTGTGTGACATTGCAAAAATCTCAAACCCTCATATTTAAAATGCTGCATAAAAAAACATTACTCTTACACAAGTTCCGACAGTTCATTTCACACTCTAAGTAATATCATGTACCAATACATTTTAATGCAAGTGCAACCACTTTATTATTGCAAGCCACCACAGAGAAGCCACTGAGTTCGCTCGCTGGCGAGTTCAAACCACAACGTGACGTGTTGCACTCCGACACGAGGAAAATACCCATATGCTAATCACAGTACCTTGCAGCGGACCTACCATGGGCCTGTTGATGTGTTGGGGGACAACCCAACAATTTGGGCCATGATGTGATGCTGTGGCCAGGCTGCCTCCGCCAGCGATGTCGTCGTGAAGTACTATTCCACTCCCCACAATCAGTCCAGCTGTTTTCTTCCAGCAGGCGCGAACTTCATTTCCATCGGCTCTAGATGTTCAATACACCGCTCTGGCGCGACACATTCGCACCCACGTGAAGTTTAGAACGGAAAGTTTTGGCGAGCAGAACAGTCCAGGTGTTATCCCTGGCCAGAATGATTCTCGTCATTCAGCCCGATAATTTTACCAGGGCGACTGTCCAGTAGCACGGGGCGTAACTTCTACCACGTCCGTCGTTCTCATACAGTCCGGATTCTCCTCAAGAATTTTCTATACCAGAATCCTGCAAATATTTCAATGACTTCTGTGGTGAATAATTTGATCTATGGGCATTCGGTGATCCTACTACCACATCTACATAATGTTCCAAGTATCAGTACAAATAATCTACGTTTCTAATCAGTTCAGTTCACATTTCCCTGGGAGAGTTGCATCTCACGCGAAACTACACACCAGCTGTTGCCTAGTTCAGCGGTGCCCCATTCCACAATGTTACTTATCGAGCTGCATTTCACTCACTCGCTGAAAGTTTCGTCGCACCTCCGACAGGACATTTAATGCGGGCACACTCCAAATTTACGCGACACGATGATCGTGGAAATATTGTCGCAGTCCGACAAACGAACGCACTGTCCACCCTCAGCTGGCTAATAATACACACATTCGGACCTCCCAGGTGATTGCACTTGCGCCAACCAACACCGACTATCTGGCCACACAATTTTATATTAATTTCTGCAACATTTCACAGCAATAGCACACTGCTGACTATTTCGCCCCCCAAGTCAGAATTCCCCAACATACGGGTTACAACTCTTGCTACTGTCCGAACTCATAGTCGGCTCACGCACTGCTGGCGACTGTTTCACACTGAACACACATATTCCGGCCACGAATGGTTTACACCTCTCTCGGCCCGCAACTCAGTGACTACTCCTCGACTCCCCGGCCTAGCAGCCAAGTGCCACCGACAACGCTCACCCCCCTTCCCCCCGCGACGTCATTTGGAGCGTGCCAGGGTGATACCCGGCGGCTGCTCTTTACATTGGAACGACGGCAAAGGAACTACCACAACCTTAATCAATTAATAGCCTCTATTACAACGATACCTAGCAAGAACACTTTGATAATTCTTACGCAATGAATAATGGTGCTTATGATTAAATGTTGTATCAAATGATTACACAATATAAATGAGCAAAAGATTAAATGGTAGAATTAAATATATATAACTTATTAAATGGTAAGATAAAATATATATGACTGGTCATAAAACAATTTATCTTATACATACAAAAAACTACACCCTAAAAATAAATATACGTACTAAACATATATATGACTGGTCATAAAACAATTTATCTTATACATACAAAAAACTACACCCTAAAAATAAATATACGTACTAAACATATGGTGATTTCCCAAATCGTCACACCTTCTACAAAATGGGAGGGGAAGAGTGACTGAAGAGATTTCGGCAGCTGTTAACATTTAGGTCTTGAAAGCCGATGAGGGTGAAGCGAGGTGGGATGGAGCAGTGCCGGAATGAAGGGGCGTGGGAAACTGAAGATCCCTGAGAAAACCCACCGATCAGTAGCATCATCCGGCACTATTCCCACATACGAAAATCTGGGTGGTGACCCTGCTGGGAATCGAACCTGGTTCGCCTTGGTGGGAGACGAGCAGTCTAACCACTACACCACTGTGGAACTGGGTGGAAGGGGGGGGGGGGGGAGAGTTGAGAGTGTTTGTGCAGAGACGAGTTACAGCCAAAGTTATCCAAGAATGACAAGTTTTTCTTCCCCTTCCCAAAGAGTCGCATCTCCTACTTTTAGTTGATAAGTTAACTATTCGGGTGAATATGGGATCCTGTGCAGGGGCTGTTGACTTTACACAGGCCAGCGTAGATAGGATGCCACAGTAGTTGCTTGACAACCTTTCCCCTCTGATCAGGCATATAAGGGGAAGAAGTGGTATAGCATCAGTCTATGACAAGCTACAACAGAGTGTTACTGAAGATCTTCTATATTTGCCTCCAACCTGTCAGCCAAGATAAGGAAAATGTGAGGACACAGTGTTAGATGCTGAGTAACTACGTCCCCTCTCACTAGGCGAGTAAAGGAAGGAAGCAAGGTTGTGTCTGCTGTGCTGAACAGCTGAATGGAAGTGAGGAGAGCACAACACACTGCACTCACATTTATTACATCATGTTAGCACCCTCAATAAAAAAAAAAAAATTAGTGTAAAATTTGTGAGTATCATGCGACAAAATGTGGTAAATATAACACTGTTAAGAGACTGGAATATTTTCCCTAGTTCAATCCAAACATTGCTTTGAATACTCCAGTCAATAGTTACACTAAATACGTACATGCAATTTACATGAAATTTTGAACCAGTTCATTGGTTTTCTGATAGTGAATAAATAGTAAGACTTCAGCATAAATTTGTGGAATTTTTTGTAAGTACTATATCTGAAACTGATGATGCGTATTTAGTGTTAGGCCATATTTTTTTTTGGGGAACGAGCTAAAAAGAAATCAGTTACTTGTCTAGAATGAGACTATCTCATATGTCAGTAATTTATTATACTTTATTTAGGTGACAATTTTAGTTTGAGTTTTTAACAGATATGTACATACTGTAATGGGTTATTTGCCTACTGCCATTAAAATAGTTTTCTGTCATATAATTCTATTTCTTTAAGTAATCTAATCCGAAAGACTTCCTGGTTTATTATTTAACAGTTTTAAAATAATTGTTTTTTAATTGAGTTAAATATGTGTTTGATAATCTTTAGATTTAATGTAGTAGTGCTGTGTGCTTTGCAACCCCTTTGTAAATTGTGTATACACATTATGTATAATATTTGTAAGCAGTCTTATTGAAGTGGGTATCTTACTCTGGTGGTTCTGTACTATGCATCCACATAATGTCGTAATGTGTTAATAACATCATAGATGTCAGTGTGAAATATAAGTATGGCTGTAGCACTGGGTAAGTAACAGGAGGGGGGTGGTTGTGCGGCAGGGTGGAGCGTTCATTCAACCAGACACTGCGGCAGCAGCAGGACGAGGCGTACCTGGAGTCTCTCCAGGCAGACCAGGAGAAGGAGCGTCTCCGCATGGTGGAGCGTGAGAAGAAGGAAGATGAGGAGAGGCTGAAACAGGAGCTTGAGCAAGCAGAGCTGAACCGTAAGGAGGTTAGTTAGTTTGTCGTCTCACCGTTACTATCAAGTCTTATGTTTTGACATGTTCTAACATGTGTTAAACTTGTGTTTAATATTATTATTTATGAATCTCTAAATGTAAATTAAAGTACTTTTGTAATTTATTTTGTAGTGCTCTGAAAAATATTTCTTGTTAGGTTCATGCCGATTTAAATTTGTTACATTTCTAAGCTTTTCTTGTCTTTTCATAAATTTTTTTTTTTTTTTTTTTTTTTTCACTTCTGTTGTGTTTTCCCCTCCAGTGAGAAGTACACTGATAACTAGGGGTGAGCGGGAAAGCAAAGTAACCCTTCGGGAAAAATTTTTTCACTCAAGAAATCTGGAAGAAACTGTAAAAAATTTTAGCTGACTCAATTACAAAAGTCATCAATTTGTATTTAGTTTCACACTGCAACATCATAATATAATTTAATCAAGAATATCATGAGTTAAAAAAAACATTTAATTATAACCTTAAATAAAAAATACACCAACAATGTGTCTACTATGACACGAATACATAATGTGACTAATACAACATAATTTTATTTAAAGAAGCATTGGTTTTCATGTAAAAACACCGGCTACTGTGAAACCTCAGTATTCTCTATCCACACATTTTCTGTAGATTTTAATAAATGTTAATAATTTAAATAAATTTTAATATGTTTACACACACAATAGAACACAAATGAGTACGAGGCAATATAAGACAATACTTGTATTATAAAGGAAAAAGGCATGACAGATGACAAACGTGGATACAAAAATGACAAGTTGACTGACTTGTTGCGACTGAAACGCTAAATTACAACTGCAAATTTTAGGTTAAGAATAACTGACTGGCGTATAGTGCATTATCGGCTCGTCGTAAGAGTTCACCAACATAACAAAAACACAAACAGCACCATTTTCATGTGCATTATGTTGCCTCAATTTTAAACAACTTGTGATATTTCGCTTGCAAGCCTAAACTGGAAAGCACCCCATTTTGTATGCTGCAGTAGGTAATACAGAGGTTAGTGACCCTGCAACTTTTTGTTTACATTTTAAATTTACGTTTACGCTATACCCTACTATTTAGCTGCGGAAGAAGTTCCAGCAAACCCACGAGATGGCAGCACCCCTGAGACCTTGTGACGTCACATCCCTGCAGCCTCAGAAAGAGGTGTTTTAATTTGAAGTTGTCTCCCAAGCGAGAAGTTAAAATATGAGCGGCGCTGCCACAACTCCTGATAAACCTACCCCTGCATAGGAAGGCTACTCTACCCTGCACCCCCAAAAGATTGCTGATCACGGGATATTTTCATATATAACAAAGTCCGGAACTACACTTCAGCAGAGACGCTAGGCTCACCAGCTGCGTAGGTCAGTGAGCACTCCATGGTCTGCAAGAAGACCTCTCTCCTCTCCTCAGTCTGCAACAAGGCTCAACTCCAGAGCTTGTGACATAGCTCAATGTCCAGAGCCTGCAAGAAGACTTCGCCTTTGCAGACTGTGAAGGTTGCACCATCCCTGCAGCTTGGATAAGGCTCGTCCACCACTGCACCAGCTGACCATGAGGGCAGCACCACCTCCAGAGGTAATCCCACTCCTGCATCCTTTACCCCAGTCAACTTACGTGACTCCGCGGTAGCAGGTCATTGCACCTTAGTTTACGTTCTGGATAAATTCCTATAAATTAGAATACGCTGTACAGTTGCGTATATTTTACCATAGATTATTTATTCTGCATTTTATTAATTGTATTTTTCCAGGCTCACCTTTGCCTATTTTAATGCATAATTATTTTACCAGTATTTTTACCTAGTTAGTTATTTCTTGTAATTTATTTCAGAATAACATAATAAAATTTACATGAAACTTACTTTGTACGTTTACCATCTTCTTACATTAGTCCCTGGGTCATTTACATTATTAGTTTGGTGTTTGTACAAACTGTGTAAGATTTAGTAAATACTGTACATTCCGCTGGAAACTAGCCGTGTAGTGCACCGAACTCTGGAGACGGAGCTTGCAGAAAACCTTAGTCTGCTCAAGACACGCCGCAGCTAGATTTCCAGCGTACTTGCTCCTACATTCAGTGATGTCCTAATCCTGTACTGCACTTCTACAGGTCAGGGTCTTGGGTGTGACTGTATAAGCCATGCCCTCAGAACTGCATATTTGCAAGGTCATTGGACAGAATAAATTTATAGCCAAAAAGGTGGAGTTCAGTGTCATCGACGACGTAGGGAACACCACCAATGAGAACACGAGTAAGGTCAAACCCCAGCCTTCGGGAACCGAAGTAGTACGTAGGCCGATATCTCCTTTTATTTCTCTTGATCACTGGACATCTCTATACAAATATTTAGGTGCCTGTTGTCCAGAATATGATCCAAATGGAGATCACCCTTGTCAATTGGAGCCTGCACCCCCGGTAGCCATCGTTACCACCACCAAGGTAGACCGTCCAGGGGACGAACCTAAAACGCTCCTCATTAAGCTAACTTTGGGGAAAACAGTCTGGGTTTGACTCCCGCCGAAGGTAGTCCCCAAACCACGGGCTGTATCGCCCCACATGAATTACGTTCCCGCACGCCAACCCACTCTGCCCATACGAATAGCCCCGCTTTCCCCAGCCAGGCCATCCACCTCCACCCCCACGATCGCTTAAACTGCATTCTCATCTCATACACCCTGGGACAACTGGCGTCACATCTATTGGCAACCGTAGTAGTGAGGATGATAGAACTCCCTGGTTGGGAAACTATCTCTTTCTGCCTCACTCTGGAGTTTGGTTCCCCTCATTTCCAATGGTACCCTTCCATTAAGCGGCCACTCCCACGGAATCTCAAACCACACGACCGACCAAGCCAATATCATTAACCAATCATGCTGCGGTAGGTTTACCTGACGACCTAGAGAGGGCAGTCAACGCTTTAACCATCTACCCACAGGTAGGGCACCGACAACTGTAAAAAATCCAACCCTTGATTGTTGGGAAAAAAAAATTTTCCCGCCTAAAGGGAAAATGGAAAAACTTTCCCTGGATATTTCTCGATCAGTGGGATCCCGCACTTCTCTACTGAAAACACACATGCAAAAATTGACAGTCATGCACATTTGAGCTCGTACATGACATGCAAGCTCATGCTCACGATCTCACATGCAGTCATCCGTATTATATTTTTTTGAGCCTTTCAAGGGATCAGGAATAATAATAGTTGTAAAATGTAGGAAAGCAATTTTTCCTCACTGGCACTTAAATCTTATACTCAACAACTTTCAAGTGGCTGTTATTAAAGCAAAGGCAGAATATAAGCATGCTTCTATGCTCTGGTTCCCATTATGTCTTCTTATAATAGGATGCTATTTATTTATTCTCATGTCAGAATCGTTACTAAAACACAGTTACAACAATTATGAACAACATATAATTTTTGACCAGAATTCTCTGAGGCTTGAAGTAGGTCGTCTTCTGTGCATGAAGTTGGACATAGTCTGACAGTCTGGTCTCCTCCACAATCACATTTGATTTTGTCATCTTTAATATAGCATCACCTTGCCAAGTTCACCTTGAATCTGCCCCACTCCTGATCTCAGCCTGTTCAAACATTTCCACATCAACCATCCCTCATTATGGCCAGGTGGTAAACTTTCAGTTACTTTTTTTCGACCAGTGAGGAGGGAGGGTTCTTTGCTTTCCACAACTGTAATTGGCTTTTTTTTTTTAGCTGGGATTCTGAGTTCCTTTGATATCCTTAAGAAGCTCTTTCTGGACTTAAGTGTCTGCACAGGGAGTTCATATCCGTATAGCATATGGCTACTTTTCTTTCCACTTTCTTCCTTTTCTTTTTCATCGCTACTTCTCTTTGAACAGAGAACTTTGCAGCAGAATAGTACAGTGCCATTGCAGAAGTTTGGATATTTTTTAGTTGACTACCCTGCTGTGATCCAACCAGTTTTTGCAATGTATTATTACTGTTTGAAGTTCATTCAGTGCTTTTTGAATGTGAGAGATATTTGAGTGCCACTCCTAGCCTTTTATGAGCTCTCCGGTTTTTCAGATGAAACCTTTAAGGGCATTAGTTATGTTGGATAGGATGCTGGTAGATAGGGATTCTGGTGGCCTTCGATATAGGTTGATGCCCTACGTAATGGGTGCTTCTAGTGTTGGCTGGCATCAGTGCTTCCCCTCGTCCTCCACCAGATAGCTGGGCAGCAGGCATCGTCAACTTAACAGGGTGTCTTTTAGGAGTGGAGATGAGGTTTCGGAACCTCAATCTTTTAACGTTGAACACAAGGAGGTGCGCTAATGACTGTAGGCCTAGTAGGTACTCATGCTGGAGCATAGCTAGGTACCAAGTTCAGGGGTTTGACCGCCTTTTCTGCGACTGAAGGCCAACTTGGAATGACTGACTTATTCGAAAGTGTGAGAGGTAGTAGTGAAATAGCGCATGTTGAAGCAAGATTCGGTTTCCTCCAGTAGAGCTGGTTGTTGTTCCCCTCTGCCGAGTAGCTTCCTCTCTTCCAAGTGTAGATTCAGCTGGCATCCGGTTCACTAGTCTCCAGGCCTCCAACCAGGGTGAGCCACTGTTTGGCTCCTTCATCTCGCCCAGCCCTGTGGCGAGGCATTAGGGGTAATAGTATAGAGAAGTGGACAGCAGGTGTTCCATAGGAGTAGGCACTGCCTGAGAGGAAGTAAGGGTAGGCAGGTGGATGGGGAAGGTAGACCTGACTACTGGTCTCCAGCAAGGACGTTGCCGGCAGACCCAAGTATTTGACAGAGGATGCTGGCAGCAGGATTGGGGCGACTGTTCTTGTGTTACTCAGGGAATTGGGACTTAGCCATAGATCCAAGCATCACAAAGAGGTAGTTCCCCCAGAAAGTGAGGTTGGAACAGAGGTTTTGACTCATGACTACTTCTGCAAGAATGTTGGAGGTTCTGTGGACGAGGCAGGAGATATTAGGAGTAGGTAGAGAAGAATAGCAAGCTCTGGGTAATTACCAAGTTAGCATAATGTTTGTTTATTGCCTGAGCAGTAAACACCCACAAACCAGCCTGTTCCCTGACTAGAGCCTGAAGGGCCAATCCTAGGAGGCCAGCCATAGTGACACCTAGACTCTGTAGATGCGGTGGCACTGGGGTGAGGGTAACCCCAGTCATACGGTACTCTGACTCGTGATTCTTTTAAGTGGGCAGCTAATGGGTAGCTGAGAGCGCAGGAGGCTTCGGTGCACTGATGGACAGCATGATAATTAGAGTAGTTCCGAAACCGATACAAAATATCGGTATCTGCCAATACTTCACCTTTTCCCGATGTATCTGTATCAGGTATGGTATATGGCTGATATTTTAGTATCTGTTGTAGACAATGAAGTCAGGTTACTACTTTTTTTAGGAACAAAAATTACTGCATTTCGGTTTGTACACGCCACACATTAAAACAAAAAGAAAAATAGTAACAAATACAGCATTTACTCGTGTATAACGTACCCCCCCCCCCCCCCCCCCCAAATAAAGGAAAACATTTCTGCGGTGCATGCTTATACAGAAAAGAAAAGGAGGAAGGGGGAGTAGTAGCCATAAATTGTCCAGATTGTCCAGGGATGTTGAGGGAAATGGCGAGACTGTCTGTTGTCTCATCTCTCACTTTTACATCGCTTCTCTTCCTTCTTTCTCTTTCTCTCTCAGCAACTCTTCAGTTATGTGTAGGTCGAAACTCCGGTGTTTATGCGCCCCCATAACCCTTCAAATAACACCCAGATGTTGTTGGTTGATAATTCCGCCAAGCCCACTTTGTTTGCATGGCACAGGCTAGCGAGTCATGTTCAATGAGGGGTTCTAGCACGGCAAAAAAAAAAAAAAGAGCCAGAGCCGGTCACTGCTAAAAGGAGAAAGGTTAAAAAAGAAAAACGCAGCTGCAAATGTTGAGTAGTAGGAGAAAGAGGTTTCTGGATTTTTTTTAATTTCAGCTTTTTGCACCCAAGTTATTTAATTAAAGTATCAACATCGAACGACTTGTATTGTAAGTGTTCATTTTCAGTAACTTTTTGCGGGGAAATCGGAGGATTATTATTAATTTATTTCAATAGACACACGTCTTCGAATAAACTGATAATATTTTAGTGCCTATTTGACACCTTTTGCCATCTAATAATGTGTAGGTAAGCACCGAGCCGAGTGCAGTGTAACTCATGACAGGGAAAATCAGAGGACGTGGTTTTGAATTATTAGTTATTAAAGACAGTGAAGAAATCAATTATAATCAACTCATTTGTGTCTCAAAATTACAAGTTTTCTTTGCAGTAAAATATGATTAATTACTTTAAAAGACAGATATTTGCCATGCATGCAAGGTGTCGCCAGGTAGTAACGTGGAGAGGTCATCCTTCCCCCACCACGTAAACCAACAGACATGACACTGCCCAATTGATAACTTCAACGTGCGCTCTTAGCTGATAGTGCACGCGGGGACATTTTTAATTTGACGTACATTTGGTGTCATATTATTTGCATTTTCATAGGGGTTGAAAGTTTGAGGTCTGCTTGCATTTTGTGTCAGATTACAATAAATTATATACAGTATCTTAAAACATTATTTTCTTTATTTAAATGAGTCTAGGAGAAATATTTTTAATATATTATTAACAGTATTACGTTTTTCTAAAATTCATTCAGTGTGAAGGGCATTGGTATCGGGGTATCTCAGTATCAGAAAATATGGTGTCAGAACAACTGTAATGATAATATTGACTGATGAATGACAATCAGCTTGTGGTAAGTGAAACTTATGGCGTCAGTGTGTGGCCGGGCAGAGTAATGTCTTATTACTTAGCTGTGTGAGACAGCAATGGCTGATGAAGTCAGTGCAGTTTGAGCAGAGTAACACCCTACAACTGAGCTTGAACTGCGGGCTGCTGGCTCTATATATACCCAGAGCACAGGGCCAGCATGTGGGGTGTGGGGCTAGCAGACAGGTCGCAGAGAGAGAGGGTAATGGAGAAGTGGGGCTGAAGCTGATGACTCATTTTCTCTCCCGTGGCCGAAGGCCAAAGGGGTAAGCGCAGCGCTGTGGTGCGAAGCGGGTTGCAGGCCTACAGGATGCATCAGCTGAGCAGTCAACCCTGGCCTCAAGGGTAACCTGTGGTTGTTTGCTGCAGAACATCTCTTCTTAGGAGGGGGCCGCAGCTGTTGTGAGGCTAGACTGGTTGACAATGCCTGTAGTGTGTCAAGGTGTTTTGGCTTCCTGTGAAAAAAAAAACTGTAATAATTCAATGAAATGTTGATTTATATTGATAGATAGACATCTTCTGAATCAAATGATGCAACTTCCCTTCATTGCCACACAAATACAAAAACTCTTAACATTGGACCCCAGTGTACTTCTATGAAAGCACAAATTCAACGTTTAATGGCCTCTTGCAGAAAATATTTTGGAGTCATTACTTTATATTAGTAGGCAGACTTCGTCCGAATGAAATAACACAAAAACTAAGCACCTGCGAGTTATAGTTTTTCCAGGCGAGTCGAGTTTGAGTCGAATTTTTTGAAATACTCGCATCTTCGAGCCGAGTCGAGTCAAGCCAGATGTCTCTGCCAACATCTTAGTACATTTGTTTAAGCACACACTATTTTACAGTCCACTTTGTAATGTGCCGTTGCCATACATTTATTATTAGTATTTGATCATTGCCTGCGATGTGATGCTGTAATCGGTTTGTCGTCGTAATCGACAAATCAATGTCGGTTGTGAACAAACTAGGTTATGGTTGCATTTGGTGGATTAACAAGATGTTTTTCGAGTACAGGATGTGATTGAAATAATATTAAGTCGCCCATCACATTTTTTTAAGTATGTTTTAAAATAGGTAAGATTACGTGAAGGCTGACAAACACGTTTCATTCTTTTCGAGCTATGACCATGACTGTGAGCAATTATTGTTTGATGTAGACTATCGTTATATCAACCTATCCACATTGAATTAACTACAACGAACTATTTAGGTAAACATGACAATGGATGATCGTGTCCACAAAGTACGAATGGCGGCAATCAATAAATGAAAGAGTATAATGTGGAAGCTCAAATTTACTCAAATACATTCTAATGTCATATTAATTTAGATATTTAAAAATCAATGTCAAGATGTGGTCGCAGATGTGCTTATATGAACATCGCTTACAATTATGACTGATTATGAGTTCTCCATGTTTTAGGTTACCAGCACAACTGTGTACAACGTTATATTTGGGGATAATATATTTTAAATGGTGAATAAGGGCATTGACTTTGATGTAGTGAGTAAAGTATCAGATTTTGATTACAAATTATATTTCTGCTGGAGACTAAAGATTCATTTTGGATAAACTATCGCTATAATATTTTTTTGCTTGCTATTGGGTGGTTTCCTAAACATTATCGTTATGCCAAGCAAATAGAAAATGGAAACTGAGAAAAGAGTTTTTTTACCAAAATAAACACAAAATATTAAAAATCCATTACTGTATTTACTTGAAAGGTAGACAACCCCTTTCTAAAAAAAAAATATTTTTGAGGGGAAAATATTTAAACCTGAATTCAAGGCTACCCCTGTGAAGTGCTGAAAAAAATTTTTAGGTTGAAGTATTTTTGCATGAATTTATGACCTTCAAGAAGAAATGCTATTATATGAATAATATGGTATATTTTATTTCCTTTTAAAGAAAAGCTTATCACAATTAAATATGTGTCTAACCTGGCTGTATGGTAGCAGCATACCTATTCATGACTTGAGTCATTTTGCTTCCCAGCAAAGCACTTCCTCTTTAGTGCTGCCTGGGCGACATCAGATAAGGGGATCTTGTCAAAGTTGACAGATACAGTCTCTGCACTACAAAAATATGTACAACCATCGGACACACAGTATTTAAGCATGAAAAGCCTTTGTCAAAATCAGCTAGGTTTTGAATTGAAGACTATTCTCGAATTGTAGACGACCCCTCATTTTTTTTATTCCTTTTCTGTCAAAAAATCTTGTCTTCCTTTACGGTAAATACGGTAATTATGAGCGTCTTTAATGTGACATGTTCGGATTATGAGTTTCAGTATTTGTCGAGCCCGAGCTCGAGTATTACAAAAAAACTCAACTCAAATCTCGAAATTCAAGTACTTGCAAGTGCCTAACAAAAACTATAAGATTAGGGGGCCACGGTGGTGTAGTGGTGAGACTACACACCTCCCACCTAGACGAAATGGGTTTGATTCTTGGTGGAGTTGCTCATGGATTTTTGCATGTGAGAATTGTACCAGACAATGCCGTTGGTTGGCGGGTTTTGTCGGGGATTTCCTGTTTCCCCCACCTTTGCATTCTGGTAATGCCCCACACACACTTCTTTTCACTCTCATCGACTCTCAAGATCTCAGTGTTGTTAAGAGGTGCCCAAATGTCTCCACTCCACTTCACGTTTGTAGGTAGGTTTACTTCAGGCTTGAGGGAAGTCAAACCCCAGAGTGAGGCGAATGGAAGTGACTGCTCTGGAGAGTCCTGGCTATTCTAGAAAATTCAAAAGACCACTTAATTAAACTACCTGGCTAAACACACTACACGAGGTATGTGAACAGGATAGATTCAGGTGAAGGCAAGCCTGAGAAAAAAGGAAAAAAAATCTCTGGTAGAAACTGATGGCAACACAGTTTTTACAGTGGCTAGCGAAAGATATAACAATGCAACTTACAGCGTACTCAATAATTGGAATTTAATCAGTTAGGCACTATACAACGCGCCGGCTTGTTACCCAGGGGTCACAGGAATTTGACTGGGGTAAGGAATACCAGGGTTAAGGTGAGGTATACCTGATGAAGGCGTAGCTGTCTCTCAAGCTGGTCTTCGGTGGAATGCGCTGTGATGCAGGTCGTGGAGAGGAGTGAGAGTCCTTTGCAGACTGTCGGGAGCCTTAACAAAAGTATTTGAGCTGACTCGAGGTAGCAAATGAGAGAGTCCTTGGTTGGACTAGACAGGACAGTCTTAGGCAGACTAAGGTAATGGAGAGTCGTAACCAGACTCAAGGAAGGAAGAGTCTTTTGCAGACTAGGGAAGGCTCGCATCCTCTTCAGGCGACGAGCCTGGCACCTCTGCCGGTTCTGGATGCTGGATATCTATTTATACTGATTTTTCTCATATCAGCAGTTCTTCAGGGTGCGGGGCTGTAGCGTATCCTTACCCACGGGGGTGAGTTATTGGAGGTGTAGGATCGCTGCATATTTTTTATCACCCCACGTGAAGGCAACAACAAATTATGACCCCTATTCCTGAGGCACGCTTCGCTTATGACGTCACAAGGCCACGGGGGTGCTGCCATCTCTTGAGGTCAGAGGAACTTTTTCCAGGGCTAAGCGACAAGTAGTAGAATTCTAATAATGTTTATTTATGTCGCGAGGATGCCTTTTTCATGCATAAATCGGGGCGGGCAATGGGGATTATAATTACGCACGTAATTTACAGTGATGTAATTGGCCACCCAGACTTGTGGGCTTTCTTAGCTCAATACATTTAATTTGGTTTACCGCTGAAATATTTCTCCCGTGAGTGCATGTGGCTCGTAGATGGGGCGAATTCGTCCATAGAGCATGCATTCTCACAGCAGCATGTTGGCATGCATCATAACATAGAGCACAAATGAAGTACTGTAAATAGTTTTACACCCAATATTTCTGATACAGTATTTTATTGCATACTGTAATTGTTGGCTTTGTTTGTTTTGAGCAGCATGCTTCCATTTTATTACACTTTGGGTCCAGGCTAACCTGCATGGCAGCAAAAGGGAGTTGTTTGTGGGGGGGGGGGGGGGGGATGGTTTGAAGTAAGGGAGTGAGACTGCACCTTTTTCATCATGCATGATGGTTCTGGTGGAGAGAGGAGAAAGGCTTGTCATGGTTGCATGCGCAGTATGTGATATAAAAGCAGCTGCGCTCTAAAGTTGTATTTTGGTATTTATGAGTCAATTTGACTGCATTTGCATGGCAAATGGCATTCATAAATCTTAGAGTACCAATTAAGGGTGTGTACTATATCACTGCACTGCATAAAATGCTGCGGCATGTTAAATTTGGATATAATGATAGGTTGCTATGGCAACAATTTATTTTGCTGTTGTCAGCTGTCATAACAGCATGGTTCCCCTGTAATAAATACTAAACCGTTTCAGGCCAATTGTAACCTTGCTGTTATAAGTAGTTTGCAAAATATTACATTTTAGTTCTAAAAGTAGCAAAACTCAAAATGAAATATTAAATATAGCCTTAATTGTTGTTTAGAGAGTATCCCAGGGAAGTGTTTTATTTTTAATGTGATGCACGCTCTTGCCTGGTGGACAAGTGGTTAGGGCGCTGACTGCCCTCTCGTACCTTACGAGGTGGAAATGAGTCAAACCCCAAGGTTAGTCAGAGCGTTAGGCTATCCCTTCTGGGTAGCCTTATTCTCCTTACCACTAGGGATGTCAATAAATGGGATGCCAGCTGTCCCAAAAAGGGTGAAATGCTCAGTCGGATACGAGGGATGAGTGAATGTGGTGGTAAGTGATATGGCTATAACTGACTGGGTTTATTTGCCGCGGTCTCATTGGCTGTTGAGAGAGGATAAAGTTGGCTAGGGATTGTTCTCGGTGCGTCTTAGGAACTACCTTCGCAGGGATTTGAACCCTGATGCCAATTTTACCGTACAGAAATTGGGGAGTACTTCTGTGTTCGGGTGTCGAACCCAAATTATCTTGCCAGAGTTTAATTTTACTACACTTGCGCTACCAGGGAGGCCCTTTGTGTGTGTACTAGAACTCGATACCAGTGTAGGGTTTTGTTTGACTGGGGTTTCCTCTGGCTCGGATCCTTCATCTGGGTCACACGAACATAGCAATGTTTCAATGGGGTTTTTTGGTCCGGGGGCAATATTATACTGAAATCAAGAGGTTCAATCTCAGGTTCACTAGGGACCAGTGCGCTCAGGTTGGAATCATTTAAGTAGCTGATTTGTAATTGCTTGTTTAAGTGTGGCGCGCCTCTCGTGTCGCGTCTGACAGCTACCGGTACCACCTCCGTATTGCTTGCGCATTAAATTGTGAAATACCAAACAAGACCAAGGCTGTCTGCAGGGGTTGCAGATGTGCAGTCCTAGGCAGGGCGAAATCTTCAATCACTCCCGCTTCTGCCATGTAAAAGGGCACCCCAAGTAACAAGACCTTGTGCCTCGTATCGGCGATGGGTGTCCTGGAATCTCAGGGATAGCTCCTTTACCAGGCCATGTCTCTTGAGAGATGGAGTACACCGCACGGCCGAATAGAGGTGTTAAATTAATTATTATTACTGCGCAACTGATTTAACACACTACACTAAAATTCAATACAAAATGTATAAACCAAAAATGACAAAGGAACTAAAATTAAAATTATGGTAGTCGACACACAAAAAGCTAGGCTAAGAAATAATTATATAATATTAAAACACTGAAAAATATTTTATATCGATTCTCAATTTTGCTAATCGACAGGCGAAGACGAGCGTAGAGAAAATTAATGTATTAAAATTAATTACTGCAAAATTTCTAATCAATAACTAAACAGTATTAACAGCATGAAAGTATGAGGGGTTTGTTCCAGGGGGACGTAATCACGCAACAACCTGTTACTGCAGGAGTCGAGGGAAGTTGACTGAGGTAAGGGTAGTGGGTACAGGCGTGGGATTTACCAATAGACGTGGAGAGCTGTCCCTGGACGATCAGCTGTAGGAAGAGCCTTGTCCAAGCTGTGGCTGGAGTGCTGGCAGCCTTCTTCAAGCTGCTGGCTGGAGGTAGAGTACTGCTGATTCTCAAGCGGTAGGAGATTTGAGCCCTGCCTCGGGCTGCGGAGTAGAGGAGAGTCTTGCGCAGACTGGAGTAGAGCTCGCGAACCTTGTCGGCCGGCGAGCCCGGAGTCTCTGCTGGACCAGGGTGCTGGACTTCTATTTATATAAAAATCTCCTTGTGTCAGTGATTTTCTGGCCGGGGGGGGGGGGGGGTAGCACAGCCTTCCATAGAAGAAGGAAGAGGTTGGTTTATCGGGTGCAGTAGTGCCACTCATTTTTTTTTTATCGCCCCTGGTGGAGGCGTAGATATTTTCTTGTGCCGCGGACTGAGGCAGGCGAGCCGTGGTATCAGAAGATTACAGGGATGCTGATTTCTCTAGGGTGGTTTGCAACTTCTAGGGCAGGTAGGGTAATGTGGTATAGTGCGTAGAGTGTGCCTTTCTGTAGCGCAGCATGCTGGCAGGCGTAAAATGTAAATGCTTATGTATATTAGTACCATACTGTATTAGTACTATTTGAATTTATTATAACAAGTTGGCTATAGACAAAGTTATCGAGCTGTTGTATTTTGAAAAGAGGTATACAAGAAGAAATGAGTCTTACCACTGTATAAGCAGCTCCATTCCACATGCTTGATGAGTGTTTTTGTTGCAGGAAATCCACAAACAGAAAGTGGATTATTTATGTCGTATTCCAGAAGAACCATCTGCTGATGACCTCAATGCTGTGCACATTGTCATAAAACTACCTAATGGTTTGCGTCTCGAGCGACGATTTTTGCATACAGATTCGCTTGAGGTGAGTTTGTTTGCCTATCTTCTGACCACCCCAGTAAGTTTTAAGTGTTGATATATCTTTTTTTCTTTTTTTTTTCTGTTATGGCTACCGACACAAACTTATTTTATTAGAAAGGTTACTGGGAATTTATATGTTATTCATTAGTGTCTTTTCAAGAAGACTTGGGATTAATAGAACCTGCAATTGGCACTTTGCAGTAATTCTTTGCATAAATGTCTCATATTTTATGCCACATATGATGAAAAAAAATCTTGGATGCGACGATTGTTTGAGGAAAAATACAATGGCAAAAAAATGTTTGCTAATATTACACATTACTAATTTTTTTAAAAGCAATACATACAATTTTGAAACAAAAACCGTGTTTCTCTGTCCGTATTTCCTCCTAGGTATTTACATTTGCACCACTCAATATACATACGACTGCCATCTTACCACTCTAGAAAAAATAAACAACAGTTTTAGAGCATGCAACACTTGTAGTAATTATCTAAATGCGTGTCCGGGTTGCTGAGTACATGACATGGTCATCGTGGCTTTATTTATGCTGGTCAATGTGTGCGTTTAGGGATTTATCAATGGCTGCTTCCGGCTTGATACCTTTATTGGGCAGGTTACGTTTCGTGACGGATCAAAGTTTTCGATAGCCCAGCTGGCTAGCCCCTTAGGGTTTTCTACCCTCTTGCTTACTACGGGTTTCCGGGTGACGGTAGATGAGTGATGGGAGGTGTTGGGATTACCAGACTTACTGACGACTTCTTCAGCCTGCTGGAAAGTGGTGACTGGCTGTAGACAGCAGTTGACAGCGCAGTCCTCAGGCTTTGGGCTGATGGCACCGTGTCTGCCTACTCGGTACCACAGATTCTAGTCGACTCCCTCTGGACTCCAGAACCTGAGGTTGGAGATACCTTACCTCGGTTCCGTGTAATACACCACTCAGGACGGGATGATAGTCGTGGTGGGTATGTATATGTGGAGGGAAAGCAATGAAGTCAGATACGGAAGAGGCCAGTCCCTCCAAAAGCCTCACTAAGGCGGCACAGTCTCATTCTGCCTGTCTATCCACTGTGGGTGGTTCTAACGCAGCCTGCTGCTTCGCAGCAAGATAAGCAATCCATTGCTCCTCCCTCCGTGAGCCAGTGCCTTACCTTGAATGGCATAGAGTGGCAATCGCTGGATGTGCACCACAGACGCAAATTAGTAACCTATAATAGTGTACTTCCAGTAGTCGCTGGTAGCATGAGCTCGGTGTCTCAGAAGGCCCACCACTGGTGGGCAGACCAGAAGCATTGAGACCCTGAGTCTGTAGGCGGGTCAGCCTCCTACTCCAGCACCACGTGATGTGCGGGAGAGCCACAATTACTGGAGTTTGTGGGACGCCCTCACCAGGACCCACTAGTGTTAATGGCTGAATGTGAATGGGAACTTCGCATGCACAAAATACCAGAGAAACAATGGGTCTCTCGAGCACAATGGTGGCAAAAAATATGGGGAATTGGTTTCCAAGTGAGCCAACTCAGTAACCGACGTGTGCTGCCATTCACTGGCGAAAAGGTACTGGTATGCCTCGCTACAGAATTTTACAGCTATGGCCAGACACCAGATGAGGAAGTAGAGATTTTGGTCCACTGCAAGGTACAGATGTATTGCCATATCTTCCTAGACGGATATGATTAAACAAAGTTGTATATGGTAGGTAACTAGCCTGTTGTTACCTAAACTGAGAAACATTGTACTCATCCCTAAGCCACTCACATTGGACGAACTTGTAGACCATGCATGAGAAGCGGAGCGCAACTTTAAAGCACAAGCTATCCTCGACTGCCTGAAGCCAAGTAAAACAACGGAGTCTGGCGAGCCATTTGAACAACCAATAAAGATGCCGCCACCCTCACCACCCACTCCCCACCTCCAAAATGTTGGTATTGCCCAGCATACCACTGCAATAAGGACTGCCCAGCAGCCAGCACCAAGCCAAAAAACGTGTGGAAGAAGGGGGCGCAACACATACGCCACATACCACCCAAACAACAACTGACAAGAAAAGCATCCCACAGACAGGAAACGCCACTGCCGATGGGCCAACAGGGGTGACTTTGCCAGAACAGAAAGGCAAACCGCACAACTCTTAGACGAAGAGATGACATCACTCGAAGCCTCATATATTGAAGTTCCAGTCAACAGGAAAATTGTATTAGCACTGCTCGACTCAGCTGCGACTGGAAACTTCGCTCGAAGAGACATCCTCACGGAAGACAAAGGGCATCCCTACGTCCGCAAACCAAAACTGTGAGAATGGCTAAACCGGAATGCACGCTCACCATCGACGGTCGTACGACACTCACTGCAACGCTCTACAAGATCAAGACGCCAGTGGAATTTGTCGTGTCACCTGACTTCCAGGAAGAACTTATACTAGGCCACCCTTGGCTTCAGCAGCAACAATGCCTAATGGACCACGAGCAACGAAAGTATACCTGGGCGACAATCGTCACGTAACCGTTGACTGGGAACACTGTCCCGGCACCATGAAACATCAAGTTTTCTGTGCGAAGAGGAAATCAATCATGAACTCTCCCAAGCTCAGTTCCGACAGTTGAAAGAAGTCATCTATGAGCACATCTGCACTTTTAGTCATCTGCACTTTTAGAACCGGAAGAACGCTTTGTCAGACAAGAACCATCCAGCACAAGATACTGCTAAACATGACGGCACAAATGTACAACAGACCTTTTAAGGTTTCTGCCAGGCAAAACCACCTCATTATGGACCAACTTGAAGACCTAAAGTGACAAGGAATTGTCAAGCCATCAGACTCTCCATATAACTCCTATGTTGTGTTAGTTCTGAAGGACGGAGAGTTAAGGTTCTGCGTGAACTACAAAGCTTTGAATGAAGTCACACTTCCGATTCCTCCACCAGCCCTCGACCTGGCGCACACTTTGTGTGACATAGGAGAGGCCATAGTCTTGAGCACCTTGAACATGTAGTCAGTTATTGGAAAATTGTTGTGCACCCCAGCAGCTGGAAATACACATCATTCACCTCACCTGAAGGAGAAACCCTCCAGTTTAGTCATGCCCTTCTGACTCACGAACATGGCTGCTACATTTCAACAGTTAATGTCGGGTGAAGTCTTAATGGGCTACATTGGGCAATTTTACTTTGCCTACCTCAACAACTGGATCGTCTATTCCAAATTCCTGGAGGAACACCTCATTCACTTACGACGAGTAGTAGAACGCCTGGCACTCCATTGTATGATGGCGAAACTTTCGGAGAGCCACTTTGGAAAGACTTCAATCGAGTACCTGGGTCATATAGTTTCAACTGAAGGCAACTACCCTCAAGCAAAGTTAATACGGGCTATACAGAAAGCTGAAGAACCCTGTATCGAGAAGCAACTCCATCGCTACCTTGGACTGTGTGATTGGCTCAGGGACTTCGTGACCAACATTGCCAACCTCATGGCACCTCTTCACCTGCTGTTGGAGAAGGAGGCACTGTGGCGATGGGGACCTGAACATCTCACCATCTTTCAAGCTTTCAAGACCATCTTCCAACACATCAAGTATCTACATCTGCCGTAAGGAGGAGGACTCCTGATCCTATAGACATTCTTGCCAGAATGGCCTCGGCACCATATTGTATCAAGAGAACCCCGAAATCCGATCGAGCACCATCAACAGCAGGACCCTGAGGTGAAAGAACTTCTACGAAAGCACCCGCAACAATTCACGCTACGTGGCTACGTCATATGGTCACGCAACAATCAACCCGGAGCTAAGTGAAGAATCTGGATACCGAAGGATTTGTGCACCAATATCTGCCGGCACTACCATGATCACTCCGATGTGGGCCACTCAGGCACTCGGGAAACTTTAGCCAACATCGGTACATGCTACATCTGGGACAGCTTGATCATAGATGTCCGCCAATACGTCCACGGCTGCACAAGTTGCTGCAGAAACAAGGCATATTCCGTGACACAACCGACGGTCAAACCTTGCAGACTGCACACCCCATGGACACAGATAGCTGCCAATTTGATGTGTCTTTATCCCCGCAGTACCAAGGGAAACAGGTACCTGTTGTTCATGACGGACCTATTCTCCAGGTGGGTGGAAGCCTTCCCTCTGCTAAACATGAAAACCCACCACATCATTGGGCAACAATGAAATTTTCCCATGCTGAGGCTACCTGCAGAGTATACTTACTGACAATGAGATCCAGTTTGCTAGCAAGAAGTGGCTGATAGTCTGCCAAGAATGGGGAGCTGAGACCTGGACAACTCCACCATATCAACCGCAAGCCAACCCCACTGAGCGAAGGAACCAGGAGCTCAAGAAAATCCTCCGACTCAGTGTGGGTGAAGATCTGATGCTCTGGGATCGTCACATTCCCAGAGTTATTTTCACTCTGACGACACACGAATGAGGCGTTCCAACTTCAGTCCTAGTCAGCTCCTCCTGGGCCAGACATTACGGTGCCCAGGGGACTGGCAATAGGAACATGAGTCGACTGAAATGCCTCGTCCTGAAGATATACATCTAGCCGCACTGGTCTGAATAGATAACGCAAGGGACACCCAAGAGGTGTACATTGCAAAGAAATACCAGCCACCACGCAGTGACATACGAGCCTTTGAAATGGGCAAAACCAACTTACTCGGCAGCCATCCCTTGAAAGGAGGCAACAATCAGTTCAGCGCTGGTCTAGCCGGAAAGTGAGAAGGCCCCTACGACTGCTCCTATCCAGGGAGACATGGTCGACACTGTGGTTTCGACGCCGGCCACCAGCACCTGGACACATCACCCTGAACGGGAGGATGAGCCCAGCAGTGCCGGGGATGTCAGCAAATCAGGAGTCCCTACCTCCGCCAACATCCACGGCCGCATCCTGCCCAGATAATTGATAGCTATTTTGTAATTAAAAGTAGAGTTTAACAAAAAAAAGGGACGTTTATGCTAACATGGGTATTACATACATGCGATACATGATAAAGCACCTCATACATGGGGTGATTTTTCAAAGGTTAGATTAAAAAAGTGTGAAGAAACCATGAGTGTGCCGTAATATATAAACTACACTACAATTGTATTAAAACACTAGGAACTCACAAGTCACGCTTTCTTTGTCCATTAATATTATTTCTTTTCTGATTATAATTAAAGAACAATGTGTTAATGTTTTTAAGATTTTGTTAATTTCCTTGTACTGTAGCAAAACATTCTTAAAATCTTTGGGCTGTGAAAATAAAACTAAGCCCAATTTTTTGAGAGTAAAGATGTGAATAACAAGGTGCAAGATTTTGTGGTGTTATTTTAAGGCAAATTTTGTCTTTAAAAATACCTGATTTCGGTGTTATCGGTTTTATTATGAATGTCTTAGAAATTGAAACTTTGATGCGTGTCCAGGTTACTGAGTATGTCCCATGGTCGTCGTGCCTTTATTTGCACTAGGCCAGCATGCGCGTTTAGGGATTTACCAATGGCCGCTTCCGGCTCAATATCTTTATGAGGCAGATTGCTTTACACAAAGTTCTCGATAGCCCGGCTGGCTAGCCCCGTATGGTTGTCTACCCTTTTGCTCACTACGGGTTTACAGGTTACGGTAGACGACTGGTGGGAGGTGTCTGGATTACCAGACCTATGACTTCTTCGGCATGCTGGAGATTGGTGGCTGCCTGTAGACAGGGGTTGACGGCGCAGTCCTCAGACTTCGGGTTGATGGTACCATATCGAGGCAACACGGTACCGCAAATTCTAGTCGACTCCCTCTGGACTCCAGAACCTGAGGTTGGAGATACCGTACCTTACCTCGGTTCCATGTAGTACACCACTCAGGATGGGATAATAGTCCTGGTGTGTACGGATATGCGTAGGGAAAGCGATATAGTCAGATACAGGAGAGGCCGGTCTCTCCAAAAGTCTTACTAAGGCGGCGCAGTCTTGTTCCGCCTGTCTGTCCTCTGTTGGTGGAGCCAATACAGCCCGCTTCTTGGTAGCGAGGTGAGCAATCCTTTGCTCCTTTCTCGGGAGCAGTACCTTACCTTGTACGGCATAGAGTGTAAACCAACGCTGAATGATATGGGTTGTGCACCACGGAAGCTAAACAGAACTCTATAACACTGTACTTCCAGTAGAAGCTGGCGGCACAAGCTCAGTACTCCAGAATGCCTCCCACCACTGGCGGGCAGACGAGAAGCGTTGATGACGTTTGGGCCACCACCGCCCCTATTGGGTGTAGTATCACAACCAAGACCAGGCTGTAGCACCTAAAAAATACCCCCGTCAGCACCTAGGTGCTCCGGTAGGGATACAACTCAAGTGTACTATCTCTCCCTGGTTGGAGAAGTTGGTTGGGGCTCCGCTGTTCTACCCCCAGAGGTCTAAAACAGGTGGCCATCGACTCTGTGTGTTTGGGACTGATGGACTCCGGGCGGGGGTCCCCAGTTGTAGCTAGTTCGTGTTGAAAATACCCGGTCACGGTCGGCAGTGCACAATTTGTATCGTTCCAAGCAAGCATATTCAATATTACTGTCTAAATAAAACTCGGCTATAAGAACAAATCTGTGTTTATTAATACGGTAATAAACACAGTGACTCATGCTAACTCCTACCACGTAGACGGGATGCTGGAAGTAACCTACGTAATCCAGGTGTAGGTGACCTGGTCCTAGGCTATTCTGGAAATATGACTAACCGACTGTTAATCGAAAATACTATACGAATCTAACTAGTTAAGGGATGTCTATACGAGATGGAGACGTTAAAGTCCACTGCTCTAGTAGTAGGGTGTGTTGAATGTCAATGCTACTGCAGAAACCTCTGGTGACGGCAATGGTAGCAGCCACTGGTGGCTACTGAAGAGTGTTGAAGTCAATGGGAGCAACCTCTGGTAGGTTGCTGAAGAGTTCACAGTAGTTGGAGGCCCCAGCTCAGGAAATGATGGAGCGAGCTCGAAGAACTGGAAGAATAACTTGCGAGCCACGCCGCGCACTGATTTATATAGTCCAAAGGACAGGTGCGACGGCAGGCTGGGGGGGGGGGGGGGGTGACATCCCTCTGGTGTGAGGCCAGAAGGGGGGGGGGGGTAGCAACGCTCTAGTTATCTCTCGTCTTCGTGAATGTTCGGCAGCGCTCGGCCGTGCCCTGAGGTGGCTGACGGCTTGTAGGCTCTCGGCACGGGGGAGGGGGAGAGCGACGTGTCCACTGGCTTGTGCAACCTCCATATCCACGTGTTCGGGTGCCCTCCAGGATTGTGGCGACCCGCAACGTCCGTGTTCAGGTTGGCAGGGTTCGTCTCTTACGTGGTTTGAAGTAGATATACTTGGTGTGATGTTAGACGAGTTGCAATCGTTATATAGTAGTTGGATCATATGTAAAAAAATCACTTTTTAAAAGTTTTGTTTCTTCGTAACTTGTATGTTGAGGTTCCTAAACAGTGTGGATTTTTCGCTACAGTCTTACATGAATGGCTTGGATATTTTTTTTTATAGAAAGAAAAACATTCAATTCTGGAAATAAAATTATTTTTATATTTACTTTTACAATTTTGCTATTCACATTAAATGATAATTTCTCATCCACATGGTATTCAATTTTTACTGCTGTTATTAACTCAGCCTGAATGACTACAGATTAACATTAATCTTTTTCTTCCCAACATCTGAAAACTTAAATTATAAATTATTCTTATCATCACTCAGTTTATACATTTTTGGATACAGATTGTTGTTCATGGTTTCACAGATAAAATTATATATTTGGGTTAAATTTAATTTATTTTGTGTTTTAACTGAAATTTTGGTGTTAGGTATTGTATATCTTGCATTTCGGTGTTTGGCGGTGTATTAACTTGCAGTTTGGTGTTATTTTGGTTTTATCGCTATTCACAGTATAATATTGGCTCTATGAATAACACATTGTCTTTGATTTGGATAGATTGGTACCGTTTGTGGTCTGGGAAACCAGTGTGCCTGTGTAGCACCATGTTTGTCAAACAGGAGCATTGGTATTATTCAAACTTTAAAAAGTCAGCACTACGAGTTGACTGACACATCAGCAACATTTCTAATTGAAATGCCACGGGCGATGCCCATTATACCATTTGAGCCTTCACCTCAGTTGTTCTTCTCCCCATGTTAAGTCATTCCGTTGCCAGAACATCAGCTCCATCACTTCCTGAGTGAGTCCATGAAGTCTTCTGCCGCCTGGATGCATGCAACCCCACGGTGCATGAATGTCTGTCTTAGTGACAGCCTGGTTGTGCGCTACCTTGTGAGCCGGCGTTCAAGCCAGGGGTACCAAACGTACATCCCGCTCAGCCAGCGGGGAAACATTCTCTGTCCTACATTGCTCACTCTTCTCTGGTCGGACAGATGTAAATAGGCCTAGCAGTTAGTTTTTGCCTGCCTACAAGACCGTCTACAATGCTCCATGCACTTGCCCATCTCTCGAGATGCTTCTTTCAGTCTAAAGATATGGAGTTGACACCGCCATGTCGACAGGGGGTTGTCGTCACCCCACCATTCCCACGTGAGTAGTAGACTTTCTTGGCTGTCAGGTGGAGGGTTGCCCTCTGTTAGAGAGTAAACTGATCCTCTGACACCAGTACCAGAGAGAGGCTCCAGCTGATGGGGTTTGGCCTGTCCTTGCCTGATACACAATTTTGGCCGCAATGTCTATCTTATAGGTCGCGCCTAAGCCTGAGAATTTACCTTACAGAGGACAGTGATTAGCCAGCTCGCCTTCCATTAAGGCGAATCGGGTTCAATCTCCGGCTACTGGATTTTCACATTTGTGAATCGTGCCGGACGATGCTGCTGGTCAGAGGGTTTTCTCGGGGATCTTCTGTTTCCCCTGCCCCCTCATTCTGGCACTGCTCCGTACTCACCTCAATCATCTTCATTGGCTCTCAAGACCTGTATGTTAAGAGCCAACCAAATCTCTTCACTCACTCAATTTACCTTGGTACTTGCATCACCATGAAGCAGGGAGGGCAAAGGCTGCGAGAATAGCCCTTGCTCAGGTTCAAAGAGCTGTGGGAAAGGGGGCAGACTGTCACTTGCGCAGACCGTACACACCTCAGCATCCACCTTCTGCCGAACACCAGCGGCTACAGCTCAGAAACTTTCTACCGTCCAGGGTGTTTCAATGTTCCAAGGCCAGTATGATCCTTGCCACCGGCCCACCTAAATGCCATTTAGAGTCCATCAGGTGCCCGCCAGTTGCTGTCGTTAAGCATCAACTCACGTTCCACTAAGCCTGTTAGTACTGCAACCACATTTGCCTCTACCTGCACTTCTACTCACCCCACTTCAATCTCTGAACCTCCACGAGCAGACAGAAGATTCATTGTGATGCTGGGGAGGGGCCCTGTGATCAGAGCAACAGCCCAGAGCGAGGAAGAGGCTTGGCATCCATACTGACCTAGGTTGTGCATCACAATTAATGTGGTTGACAACATTCTCAAAATCGCTTTTAACAGTCTTGTTTTATGAAATTATAATCAGGATTGTGTGGTTTTGAGATGACGTACTTTTTTTGAATCATCGTTTCGCATGCTTCTGGTCTTGTGTACATTATGAGAGAGGTGAGAAGCAACCTTGCATTTGTTCACAACTATGTTAGTTATAATCTTGTTGTATACCAGGGCCACTTGTTTTTATAAGTAAAGTTTGAGAACTCACTTGCTAACCTTGAGTAATGCACAGTACCAGTAAATTTTTGCATACAGGTCTTTTATTAATAGGATATTGTTTTGTCTGATACACATAATTGTAATCAGAGGTGAAGTGCTGTATTTGAAATAATGCTTTTCATCTTCTTTGGTTTACGTTCTGTTCTATCTCTGTTCCTTAATGTATTATAAGTAATTGTTTATTTTGGTTCTTTTACAGGTAGTGTACTACTACGTGTTCTGTCATCCAGAGTCACCAGATGTGTTTGAGATTGTGACGAGCTTTCCAAAACAAGTACTGCCATGTTTGCCATCAGAGGACAATGAAGTAGTTCAGACACTTGCTGAAGCCGGGCTCAAGCGAAGGGAAATGCTCTTTGTTTATGATCTTGAGGCGTGATAAACAGTCGTCGGATTTCTCTTGTTTCCTTGTGGTTTTCTTATTTTGTAAAATGAAATGAGGGCTTCAGGTGTTGTCATATTAACAATATTGAAAGTTGACAAAAAAATTTTCTTTGGGTTGTAGCAGGACCAAGTATATTTGTCACCTCTGTATATATTGTTGTGTAGCTGTGAATAATGATTAATTTAAGTTGAAATTTTGTAATTTATTTTTGCATTGATTACAATAGTGCATTTGGTATGAACGTTTTTAGTGCTGGCAAAGATATTTATTTATAAATGACTTATTAGGCTAGGAAAGTTACTGTGTAAGTCATCAAAAATAATTTTGCAATTTTGAAGGTTTTTTAGGTCTTAATATTTATTTTGTGATTGGCCAACATGAACATGAACATGAACAAATATTGCTTTGATAGCAGAGGGACAGTAATCTGGAAGAGGTTTAGAAACTCTCAGGAATGTTAAGTCATTTAAGAAAAGAATTGCAAAAATATTTTGTTTTTCTGTTGCCCAAATTACTTGTGTATCAAGTCAAAACTGACATCGGTTTGCCAGTTTTCTCTCTGAAAGTGCATTTTGGAATCGTAGTTTGATGAACTGAACACCTGTTTTTCATAAGTATTTGGAACTTTATTTTCGTATTTTATCTAGGCATGTTGAGTTTACATTAACTGTTAAACATGCATTACTAGAAAATCACATCAGTTATTATTAAGTTTTTATGCACAGCACATTTTGAGGAAGGTGCAAGTGAGGCAACGAAATTAAAGGAATATTGACAAGTGAAACACTAAGCATGGATTTTGTTTGGAGTTACCATCGCACACTAATAGTGTGATTTGGCTTTGTTTATGTGATTATTTGTTCACAGAATGTTATGATGATGTGATTGAAATTTGTTGTTAATAAACTTACAAAACATTTTAATAATTATTGAATACTTTTACTTTCTATAGGTTGTCTACAGTTTAGTGTTGAAACTTCCGGTTTTGTGTTGTACCAGAGGCCTTATTTAGTTTAAGTATTTTTGTATTACTACATCATATCTGCTGTAAATTTTTAAAAACGTTCACCCATCAATATATATTCATTACAACATTAAATTAAATTAAATTCTATGTGTTATAAATGCATACTGTATTATCACAGTCTTTGTAAAAGCCCATAAATTCCATACAGTTTTGTTTATGTTCTGTTACTGTGATTACTTTTATGATACCAACACTTAATAAGCCACGTTTTTGCCCAACAAGGGGGAGCAAAGATTATGTTCTGATGCCTGAAAAAAAGAAAAATTTAAACTATATTATAGTTTGTTACATACTTGGATACCTCAGCGAAAAAAATGCCAAAGGGCCACCTAACGAACATAATTAGTGTTGTTACAAAACAAGATGTTTACAGTAAAACACCCAATAATATACATTTGTTACAATACATTTGCTGTAGTAATACATAATTTTTAATTCAACTTTGTGATAAATATGAAATGCGAAGTAAGTATACCCACTCAAATCTAGTAGATTCTTGACCTGAGTTCTAACCAGGTTGTTGTTGTTCTGTTTTCTGTAGCTTCTGGTAGGCACAGTTGTTCCTCAACATAACTTATGTACCAGTTACTGTTCTTCAGCCTCCTCCTGAGGTGTGTAGAGAAGACACTCCTCACCTGTGTTCTACAAGAGTTAGACTTTCTGGCTTCTTTTGGTTTCAGTAACCTCCCAGATTTTAATTAATTTCTAGCACTGTGATTTTTGTATTATAGTATGTTCGCGGTTTCTTCACACTGTTTGAATCTAACCATGAAAAATCATCCCATGTATGACATATTTAGTTGTTTCCTAAATACAGTATGTTGTGTGTAACAAGCTTTTTATACGTACAATAACATAAATTTACCTAATTTTGCTTAAATTGAACCTTAATTTTTTATTTTTTTATAACTTATAATATTTCTCTTATAATTAATATTAATAAAAGTAGTGAGAAAATAGTTGTGTTGGTAATGCCTAGTAAGAAATGGGTCTTATGCAAAATATTATTACACTTTTATGCATGACGCTTTTTCTAACAATGGTGATTAGATGACTTCAGCTCATTCGTACGCATAGCCTTGCATTTGAGTCTTCAAAGTTTGCATTACTGTTTTTATCCCGCCACGTGATGGCATTGTACTCTTTACCATTTAGGTTGGATATTTTACACAGAATAGATTGTTTTATTCACCGGTCCACCGTAATTATGCATCTAGAGCAACGAGTACTTGTATCCACTGCTAGATTTTGCAGCTAGTAGGATTCCTAGTTTGTTCTTTTTTGCTCTCCAGCAGGCGGTGACGTCACGCCAGCAAGCTGTGCTTTTGGCCGCCACCTCCCGCTCTGCAACCACTCCTCGACTATGAGACGCCAATTAACCAGCGCCGAGTAGCGGCCCAATTTCAGTATATAAAAAGGGAGCCGCCGCTTGACTCCAGGCCAGTACTCTAACTCCCACTATGCTAGCGAGCCACCAGGGAAGGATTAAACTGTTCAATTGGCAGCCACTGCTGGAAATATGCTAAGACAGGCCACTGTCTCGTGTTCACGACGCACAGTAGCTATCGTTAAGTGTCAAAGCCAACGTCTATGCCTTTTGGCACAAGACACGGCTCAAGGAGGGAGGAGCAAAGGACGGCCCATATTGCCACCAAGCGATTGTGTGTACTAGTCCCTCCTACTCCTAGTAGGCAAGCTGAATGTGACAGCGCTGCACTTACCCGTCTGTTAGAGAGGCCTTCCTCTCCTGTGTATGTGTACATATATTTCCCTCCACAGATACGTATGTCATGGGAGTACCATCCAGTTGTTCAAGGACTAATAGAGGGTACTGAGGTAAGGTACGGCGTAGCCAACCCCACGTTCTGAACCCCAGAGTCAATAGCGTGGAATCGACGGTACCATGTTGGCCTTGACATCACCCGTGTCGCACCGTGCCGAGCGCCGCACGCTCCTGACCACACACCTGTGCATCGCGCTCCTGTGCCGGTTCGTCCACGACCACGTGGGTTTGTTTGTCAACACACCATGGCTGACTAGACATTTAGCAGCGTGCTGGCGTTGCTATGTCCGCACTGCCTTCGTCTACTTCTGCAAGACATAATTATGAAGTACTGCAAATGTGAATGGAGACCAGCCAGACGAGCACCCGCGCCGTGGTCAACCGCAACAGTGAAAACAAACAGGACTTTGTATCAAATTCACTGGAACAAAAGCCAAACATCAACCTTTCAGACAGTAATCAAGTTAGCTGGTGTCACGACTTACTCTGCACGGGTCAAGGCATATGCGTTCGGGTCAAGGTACATTACCTCTAAATTGCGTACAGTGCCACAATCAGTATCACACCGAGTACATAAATACTAGAGAATTGGGAACAGTAAACGGACTCATGTTTAAATGCAGACAGTGCAACATTCAACCCGCAACACAAAGTGCAACCATGTATAACTGGGACTCATTTTACAGCGAATTACAGAAAATCAACATGTGTGACCAAACAGAATGCACGGTGCAGACCAGTGGAGGAATCCAGAAATGCATCACATCTGAAGCAATGGTACACAACAAATACCAAACAGAAGTGGAGCAGACCACAGTTCACGGGGATCAATTTACATGTCGGGACTGTATGGCCACAAGGAAGAGCATCCCTGCCATACCACTCGTCTACAGCACGCATGTGGTACCCACCAGGTTCTTCTGCACCAGAATCCCAACCCATACACTTGTGTGTCTACCACAAATACCATCAACACAGGCCTGTATTCCACCTATGCCAATGTATTTTTCCACGCCCATGTATAACCCGTACTATCCTACCATGTTGCTAAATTTGCTGAACAATTTTCCCACGATGACACCCCTCACGATTTCAACCAAGTGTAAACAATGCCGTGGAAACTATGTCAATCGTAAACAAGTCAAAAACTCCCAGTCGCTCAACACAGACACTGACAACAACTCAACAACACTGACTGCCCTACCTAAATATCGCACCGCTCTCGTCCCGCTACTCAACAGCAGACTGGAGGAGTTTATGAGCATTGCAATAATAATGGAGTGCAGCACATGCTTGCCGCGTCGCAAAATGGGAGGCGCGTCGAAACAAGCAAGAGTGATTCCACCGTGACAGTAACAATGGAGACAGGTACCACCACGCGAGGTCTACAACGGTCATCAACATCGCGCAAGAGGAGGCGGTAACAGACCTGCCATTGGCACAATGAGTGTCCCAGGAACCCATGCAACAACAGCAACAAACGTCCTGCCGCCAGTGGAGATCAGCAGGGAAACGGGATGTAGGGGTAAGGCCACCTGATATGACCTTTACCTCTACCTCGCACAACAACCCAGCTGTAACGCCTCAACAAGCACTGACAACCACGGTTAGTAGTCATGGTGCAAGTTCAGAAGAGTACTTGTTCATGTAAACGGCCTACCGTGTCTCACCCTAATAGACATCGCAGCGTCACATAATGTTTGCCAACCTAAATTTGTTAATCACTGTGCGTAACTTAAACTGGTCAAGTATTCAGTTTGCAAACGGACAGTGCACTAATTCAGTAGTAGGACAGGCTAAAGTAACAATAAAGATAAGAGATTTGGAAACAATAATTGCAATCATTACCGATGAAATCACCAAGGACGCTGGAGTACAGTGACTAACTGAACAAAACACTATCGTTGAGACCTCTGAAAGACGTATACATTAGAGGTCCAAAGAGAGGTGAACTGTATACAACATTGACAGCCGCAGGGCGGAGCAAATACCAAAGGTTCAGTAGACAGAATTCGAGCACTGTATACCAGTAGAACATAAGGCTGCGTTCCAGCGTCTACGAGACGAATGGAAAAAAGTTTTTGCAAAACACTACGTGTTACGTCAAACTACAGTGGCAAAACATGAAATTCCATTAATTAACCCTTTCCCGGTTTAATTAATTTCACTAAAAACGTCTGAAAAATGACCAATTTTTTTAATGCTTTGTGCATTGTCTACCAAGTGGAGGGATGACATATTTTGTAGGATTAAATTTTTTGGATTCATATTTTAGAAGTTACGAATTCTGAAAAATTTAAGAATCGTTTCACCCGAGTATACTCGGGCATAATGTAAATCCGTTCCAAATTAGAAAATTTCACTTATGTAAAAAAAAATAAACATATATATACAACCACTATGACTGCCAGAAATCTAAGACATACGGATTATGCAACGACATTTGTTGGTATGCAAATTTTTGTGGTTTGTTTTTCTCATCCAAGTACACTCTGGCAGACTGTAACAATTAATTTGTTTATTTTATATTTTCTGTAAATCAATATAAAAATACTTAAACATTTCAGAATACATAAAATAATGGTACCACTAAAATTTAGAAAGTTATTCACATGTTTTACTATACATGAAATCAATATCACTGATATTATTGACTTAAGCACCTGAAAAAGAAATCAAGGCAGAAATAATGGAGTCACTTTTTCATTCACATTGCTCATAATCTTACATATTATCGATATCTGACATTATTGCCTCTTATACGTGGAAAAGTTGTACAATACAAAAAATCTTAAATGTAGTAATTATAAAATACATCAAATATATACTGAATCACATTTTCATTAATAAGAATCACATGGAAATTGTTACTTTGTGTAAACAATATCATTATCTGGTGTAATTGCCTCTTGCACCCGAAAAGAAAAAGTAATGCATCACAAAAGTGTTCAGATGTTTGGCGCTGTGTGGTAAACCCGGAAGCACGGAGTAACACGCAGGGGCCCATCACAATCTAGAAAGTAGTTCCTGGTTTCCCGACGTATCTTTTTCCCTTTGGCATCCCTCACACGGGAACACATTCCACACTGCTTGGGATGGCTTGTCTTTCTTTTCTGTTGGTGGTATAGCTTCCGGGAAATACATTTCTGTCAGATGCAGAGGAGCAGGTGACGGTTCAGGCCGACCAGCACGCTTGGGTGAAATGTCAGTTGCATGATACTTGTCAAGTATTTCTTGAACAAGAGCTAACCTGAAGTTCATGTGTGACTTTTACCCTCCACATTTTTGGTAAAGCATAAAGGCATTGAAGATACAAATGTCAAGAAAATTGTGAAACAATTTCTTATAATAAATTTTTCCCTGTTTTCATGGGACGGTAATTTGCAAGTGGTTGATCAACACGATCAACGCCTCCCATGTTATTGTTATAGGCCTTGACAACTTCTGGCTTCGTTACTGCTTCTTTTCCAGCTTTCCGAACTGTCACAGTATGTGCCCCATGCACAGTTGTGAACAAAGACACTTTTTTTTTTTGTCCTACCACAGCACTGCTGTGACTACCTCTCTGGTATACTACAATCTCGCTTTTCTTCAACAACTTTTGCCAAAGCGAATCAGGCATCTCTCTCCTTGAAAGACGTACTATGCCGTAGGTATCAGTATGATTAGCAATCAGTGAATTAGCAAGTTCAGGAGATGAATAAAAATTATCCAGTGTTACACAATGACTTTTATTTAGTAATGGCTTTGTCAACGTCATAACAACTTGAGAGGATTTCGGGAGATCCTGATATGCTTCATCAAATTGTGTATTTTTCCCTTTGTATATTACCTTGTTCCAGACAACCACTGCTGGACTTGCGTAACAAAAGAATTTTTATGCTAAAACGTGAACTTTTTGAAGGAATGTACTACTTCCACTGTAGCTTCCCTTTGAATGGCAACAGAGACTCATCGATAACAATGTCTTTTTCTGGTGTGTGCAACTTTATCAATTTTTCATTCAAATCCAAAAAAAAAAAAAAAAAAAAAAAACAGGCCAAATTTTTCACTGCTTTGTACATGGATGTGTGTTGTCAAAACTTGCATTGTCCAAAAAGTGCATAAAACGTTTCAGCAAACAAAAACGTTTATATATCATGATTTTTGGGGAAATTGGTCGTTGTTAGGAGGGCATTTGAGGACCAAGGTTTCCATACAATGCTCTGCAGAATGGTGACAGCAAAGGAGACATAAAGTTAACAATGCTTGTGTTTTTCCACTTTTCATATTTACATTGTTGAGTGTACTTGTTGGTCTCGTTATTGATTAGCTGGATGAGAGTGAGATCAAAAACATACAGAAAAAATCTAAAATACTGTGCTCGTGATTTGTGTTGAAATGCATGCCACTTGTGCCAGTCAAATTATATCCTGGAGGTGCTGGTGGTGGAGACGTAACCCTTATGTTACACCACTGCCGGGTCGATGCAATCTGCTGATCCACGTCATCCTCAGAACTTGAGCTGCTGCTTTCAGATGGAATTTCACCACCACTTTCCGAGCCACTGTCAAAAACTTTGCTATCAGAGTCCATTTCGTTACATGTATAACTTCCTACCGACTGACTGAACGATAACTTCAAATGTGAGCATGCGATAATGTGTAAAAAAGGAAGTACTACTATCTTGTGTTATGTGATACGGTTCTTCCCAACAACATGGATTTGCAGGCTATCTAATTTCGAAAGACAAATAGTCACACCTTTTTTTCAAATAGAAGGAAACTATTGCCATACCATAGCAGTAAACCGAAGAAGCATAATCTAGACTTCAAATACTTTTTTCTGAGTTACTTATGATATCTACAAATTTTCCCAGTAAACATGTCAATGGAGACAAAATAGGTTGAAACAACAAGGTGTAGTAAAGTGAGGTTGCTGCCCGAGTATACTCGGGTATATATATTCAGTGCACAATGCTAATCCCTGAGATAACCCAGACGAAACAGGGAAGAGGTTAAGGAGGAACCCATTTATACCGGCCCACGCAGCTGCCTCCTTCACAAAGCCCGCATCATTAAAGATCAGATATCAGAAATGCTGGCAGACGGGGTGATTGAGCCAACCAGAAGCAGGTATAATTCTGCTATTATGTTACGCCGAAAAAGGATGGGATCTAGAGGTTTTGCTTGGACTTAATCGATCAGGTCATGTGTACAGCATTACCCCCTACATCAGTATAAAGGACACCTTGAGTTAATTGGGAAAAAGCCAAAATTATATCTTCGCTCGACTTACGTAGCGGCTACTAGTAAATATCAGTACGCCAAGAAGACTGGAAAAAGACCACCTTTACCGCTCCCGATGGTAGAAGGTATCAGTTTTGTGGTATGCTCTTTGGGCTCAAGTGCACATCTGCCACGTTTCAGAGTATGATGGTTAGCGTGCTGGGTGGCTTAGTAGGAAAGTTCGCACTGGCCTACTTAGATGATGATGTGATTTGGTCAGAAACGTGGGAAGAGCACTTACACCACCACTCGTTAGTGCTAGAAAGTCCGTAAATTATCGGACTATCGTGCACAGTTCATAAATGTCATCTCGGAAAGACCAATTTGGAATTTCTAGGACATGGTCAGTGAATCAGGCAGCTGGCCAAACCCCAAACAATTGAGGCTAATAGAACACCATCAAGAGCCGCACTAGCAGAAACAACTGCCAACATTCTTTGGCCTTGATAAATGGTTGCGTGATCATATTGAGCACTTTGCCACTATTGCCGCGCCCGTCACGGACTTGCTGTCACCACAAAGCAGTATGTGTGGGGTAGCGCGTAAGAAAATGGTTTTCAAGACATCAAAGAGAAATTCCGGACGTAGCCCGCACTTGCAGGATACGACCCAGTGGGCCATTTTTATTTACAGACTGATGCCAGCCAGGAGGGGCTGGGCGTAGTGCTCTACCAATATGATGACGCAGATAAGAAAAGGGTAATAGAATTTGCGAGCGCCAAACTGGGCAACACTGAACACAGATATGACGTAAATCAATGTGATTGCCTAGCCATCATCTGCGCAGTGAGGAAATACCGGCCATATTTGGAGTACAGGCGATTCACACTCCGGACGGATAACCGCTGCCTGCCGTAACTAAACAACATGCGTGAAACACTGACTAAACTCATCTTATGGGCAATAGTGTTGCAGGCATATGACTTCATAATCGAACACGTCCCCGGGTGGGTGAATGAGCTTGTGGACACACTGTCACGAGCCCGAACCCGGCAGTAACAATAACATATGATGTAGAGTGGGAAGAAGTGTTAAGAAACGTTTACCAAGGCGCACATAAACAAAATCAACATCTTGGAGACAGAGGAGCTTATATCATAACTGTACCGAGAAGTCATGGCTAAACAGGAAAATTGTCAGTTTTCATGAGAAAAAAGGACAAGTGCGAGAGAGAGCTAGAGCGAGAGCGAGAGCATAGAGGGATGGCGCATAATTGAAAATCAAATGGATACATGCTCGCTATAAGACAACACACATGGTGGCTCTACATCCTTTTACATGCAGAGAAAAGGTTTTCGCACATGCGCACGTGAGTTCAACAGCTGGATACCCAGGGGCTGAACAAACGATTTAAAACATGAAAGACCATTTCTTTTGGCCGGGTTTGACATGCTACGTGAGGAACTGGGTTAGACAATACAACAAGTGTAATTTGTTTAAAGCCCGCAGAACGGACGGCACTCAACAACCACCGAGACAGCCAAAGAAACCATTCGACACAGTTTGTTTAGACCTAATGGGCCCATGTCAGCAGGGGGCAAGCAGTTCTTCCTCATTTTGACGGATAATTTTTCCTGTTGGGTAGAGGCCTACCCGATCAGTAGTGCACGACCTGGGCAAATTGTAAAAGTACTGAAGAATGTTTTTTTTTCGCTCGTTGGGGGCTATCCCTGAGAACTCCTAACATACCGTGGAGTGCAATTCACGGGAAAAAGTTGGCGGAAACTATGTACTGATTGGGGATTCACCATCTGAAGACTGTGGTATACCACCCGCGTGCGTACCCCACAGAGCGGTGCAACCAAGAGTTGAAGACGCAACTCCAGCTTTGTGAGGGTGAGCACCACACCACCTCGGCCGACCACCTGCCCGCCACGCTCTTCATGCTCAAACATCGCACCAACGCTGCAACACGGGAAAATCGCTCGCTCAAGTGCTTTTACGGCGAAACATTCCATTACTCAGTGAAATAAACTGACCGCCCAAGAGGAACGGTAAAGGAGACCAATTTTGCATACGAGGAGAGGCGCCAACGCAAGAATAGGGTGCAACAAGAAATGCAAGCACAGTTTGCAGCACGGTGGCTGCCTGAAAGCAGACGACCACCGGTAGCGCTCATACCAGGTGAAACTGTATACATCAACGCTCACCCGCAGTCGGCTGCCAAAGAACTTTTGTGCCAGACTCGCGCCAAGATGGACGGGGCCTCATCGGGTGATAAAAGCGCTCGGCCAGACCACCGGGATAACATCAGGGCCGCAGCGGAATATGTTCCTGGAAGAGATGCGGGAGGTGTCCCGGACAGCCAGGATGGCCAATCTCAGGACGAGCAGTGCCTATCAGGAAATGAAGGGGAGAGTGGTCCCGGATCTTCAACGGAGGTAAAACCAACTTTGATGCCGAACGCAGCAGGGTTCACCAGGAGTCAAGGTCACATCAGAACCCCAGCCAACAAGGCTGTGACGTCTGAAACTGGCGGCGGAATGGTGACAGGAAGGAGAGAACGAGCTCCTGATGTATATACGGACAGTATGGGACTGGATCGGCTGGTTGGAAGAGAAGGACAACCAGGAGCCCCATGACGGCAAAGGTGTTCACGAGCACTCTGGCAATGTTGCAGCAGTGGAGGTTGAAGCAGCACTTCAGGACGAAGCAGCACTTCAGACAGGGGTACCAGAAGCAGACGCAGAGGGTCTGGCGTCACCCGATCCACAGGAATCCACAGGGATGAGGCCGATGGCCTTCGTCGAAGAGCAGCCCCGGCACTTCCCATGGTGGTCACGGAAGGGTAGAACTCATCTCTTTGTGTGATAACCGCTCCAGCGCATTTATACATAAAGTAGACCCTGTGCTAAAGGGTTTCAGTAAATAGGCTAAATATCTGAGATGCTCAAAGATGCCATGTCAAGCAACATTAATTAACAGAGCCCTATTATTTTCTAGTGCCTTCGTGGATCATCAGAGGGTATTTTATAAAATGTTGTACTTTTCATTCTCCACGTGTTCCATCCACACTTCATTTAGTGTTGTGTTCATATCAAAGGTTCTGTATTTTTGTGTGTTTTTACATGTAGCAACTGTAACCAGGTAAGCAATGTGTGTGTTGTTTTGGGAACTTAGTAGTGTAAGAAAGTAGACTGTGCAGCCTGCCTGCCCGCCAACGCCGGCTAGTCACACCGCGCCAGCAGAGTTAATCATTGTACAGTGTCTCGAGGGTGTAGACGTGCAGACCGACTCCGCCGTGTTTTCGTGCGCTAGGGCGGCCCTCAACTTTTTGATCACCAATCATTTCACTGCAATAGCGTAAAGTTCGTAACCATTTGTTTTACTAGCGGCCCCAGATTCTCCACCCTGCAACCACGGAGAAGAGCAAGTGACAGAACATTCGGGCAGTATCAACGAAATTCAGAATTTTCCCCAGTTACATTTGTGCGGAAGATTCTTATGCACAAGATCGGGAACCACACCGAGCATGTGTGCACGGTGCCATATGCACGTGCACCAAGAATGCATGAGTCCCACTGAGTTACACACCACAAACTGGATTACGGTTCATCTGCGACGAATGCATTGGACAATTAAAACCGACCGTGATCATTAACATTTCAACCGACTTACTGGCAACCAGCCCGGTGATTCAATGTGCCAAACAGAAGACAGCAGAAAACAATATGCCAGCAATGCAATCAGATGGAGATTACATCACCACAGTAAACACTATATGTCACGTCGAGAGTGAAGGAACAGACGAAAAGGGATCACATGCCAAGGAAGTACCCTGCAAGGTCGAGGATGTTTGAAACCACACGTCACCTGCGGACGGGGCCCCCGTGACAGCTGTCAATCATACGGCACCGCATAGCTAGTGCTCGCAACCATTGCCAACCCTACCCCTGTTACCTCTACCACTCCCACCTATAACACCTTACCTACCACAATTTTCCGCCTACCAACCAAAACCAATTTTTCCACAACAAATACACAGCATATTTCTCACATCTTTTCCGACACAAACACCTCTAATATCTTTTCCCGCCAATAGCTATGGACCGCAACCTGGACCCAGCTAGCAACCAGAGAGGGAACAGCAACGATAAGCAAAACAAGGCAGAAGCAGCCCAGACACTGCCAGTAACCCGAAACGAACACCGACACAATTTCAACACATACCAACATTTACTGGCATATCCGACACAATTTCAACACATACCGACATTTACTGGCATGGCAATGTAAGATCCTAGCGCTTTCTTAAAGGAGTGCACGTCACGTCTGAAACACTATGGGGTGAATGAAGACGAGTGGGCCAGTTGCTTCAGCGGCCAATTGAAAGGAGAGGCAGGGAAGTGGTGTGGCGCTGTCAACCACTACGGCATGCAGTAGGAGGAGTTCGTTCAGGCTTTGCAGTGCCGATACGGAAATGTGTTTACATCCCTACGAGCGCAAAGCAAGTTACTTTTGCAGGAGTAACAGCCTGGTGAACAACTACCAACGATCATCACGCATAAGTCACATCTGATCAAGCAATTCCACCCGCAACTACCAGATGCGAGACACTGGAAATCATTGCTGAAACCGCCTTACCAGAGTACAGAGCCGCCCTACTACCTTTCCTAAACAGCAATATGGAGGAGGTTCTTAAAGCTGCTATCATTCTGGAACGAAACCAGAACTCATCATTTCATGAGTACGGGGCTGCACGATGGAGGTACGAGCAAAACGGGAGTGATAACATGCAACAAGACCGCACGAAACAGTTCGCGAGCAAATTGGAACGGTACAGTGCATGTGTGAGCACTGAAAACATTCCACGCCGTGGTGATAAGCCAAGTGGCAGTACTTGCGGAACACTGGGGAAACACGAGTGTGGTTAGACAAGAGTCAGCCACCTACGAACCCGTGTCGCTACTTTCGGCCAGCGATTGTTTTCCACTGGCAGAGTGCATGCCCCAATTATCCGCACCTGGATACCTACAAAGGGCCCACACCAAGAGGGCATGTAAACGGCCAGTAGGGGCGAAGGAATCTGGTGATTCTTTCGCCCCAGCAAAACACTGCAGCAGGCATTCATTCAGCTGGTGAGTGGGTGTCAGGCTAAATCTATTCGCATACTTGTGAGCATGAACGGTCAACCCTGTTATGCTCTAATTGATACAGCCAAGTCACACTACTTTGTGCAGTCGCGTTTCGTGAATCCCAGTGATATAACATCCACGAATCACGTAATTATGTTCGCTACTGGCCATGTCAGTAACGGAGCACTGGGCCAGCAACCATAATGGTAAAAGTCAGGAACCTAGATACAGTAACGAGTGCAATTGTAACTACAGAGGTTAAGGAAAATGCAATATTAGGCGTGCCTTGGCTACAGGAACAGAATACTGTAGTAGAACCAGCAGCTAGGAGAATTCATTTTGGTGCAAAAGAGCGGCGCACAGTGTACACTGTAGAGAGGGCAGTTGCTAGTGATTTACCCCCGGTATCATTAGAGGAATTCGATCATGAGATCCCGAAACATCAGGCGGCATTCCAGCGTATACTAAGCGAGACGAGGAAGGTTTTTGTCAAAAACGACGCACTCAGAAGGACGACTGTAGCCGAACATGAAATCTCGTTAACGCAAGAAGGGCCGATATATGCAGGACCGCGGAGTTTCATGCCACATCAAACCAAAATAATTCGTCAGTAAGTTAAAGAGATGCTAGCAGACAAGGTTATCGAGCCGAAGCACAGTAAATATAACTCGGCCATCACATTAGCGCCCCAAGAAAGATGGGATTTGGCATTTCTGAGTGGATTTCCATACAATAATCCAAGTCACATGTAACGATCTGCCACCTTATATCAGCATAAAATACGTGCTCATAACACTCGGCAAGGCAACGGTAATGATGTCACTAGACCTCAGAAGTGGATATTGGCAAATTCCCATCAAACAGAAAGACAGGGAGAAAACCGCATTCACGACACCTGACGGGTGGTGATACAATTTTTGTGCGATGCCTTTTGGGCTCAAAGGAGCATCCTGCTACCTTTGAGTCTATGATGGTCTGTGTGCTGGACGAGCTTATCGGCGACTTTACACTAGCATATCTGGACGATGTGTTTATTTGGTCGAGCAGTTGGGAGGAGCACATGCATTGCGTCCCCATGGTACTAGAGAGGTTCGCAATCAATGGACTTACCTGCGCCACGAATAAATGCCATTTGGTTTAAGCAAGTTGAAATTTTTAGGGCATATTGTAGACGATGATGGAAACACGCCTAATCCAGAACAGTTGACCTTAATAGAGAATCACCCGGGACCACGCACACGCAAACAGCTCCACAAGTTTTTTGGCTTAGTTAATTTGTTGAGGGAGTTCATTCAAGATTTCGCTGTAATTACCACCCCTCTCACGGATCCACTTTCGCCCCAGAAGCGGTTCGTGTAGCGAGATGCAGAAGAAAATTCATTCCAAGCAATAAAGAAAAGTTTCCAATCTTGCCCCAAACTAACATGTTACGAGACAGGCAAACACCTTTATTTGCAGACGGACGCCAGTCAGGAGAACCTGGGTGCCGTTTTATATCAATGCATGCAGGATGGCATGAAGCGAGTCATCGATTTCGCCAGCGCAAAATTGGGACAAGTAGAATGCAGATATGATGTAAATGAGCGGGAAATGTTGGCAGTAGTGTCGAAGGTGAAAAAGTACCAGCCCTACCTGAAATACAAATGTTTCACGCTATGAACAGACAACAGTTGCCTTATTTGGCTACACACGAAAGAAGCTCGCAGTAAACTCACCCGGTGGGCGTTGTTCCTACAGTCCTATGATTTCATGGTAGATCATGTCCCCGGGAAGGAGTATCAACTGGCAGGCACATTATCCCGCACACCCGATGCAAGCATAGTGGTTACAGATGACACAGAATGAGATCAAGTGCTCCCCATTCCCCCCTCCCCTCCGGCCCTTCGAGTAATTCCGAGCGGTACAAGTGAACCAAGTACGAGCTGTGGATGGTGATATCCTTGTAGATGCACTGTGCCAGGAGATAGTCGAGGCGCAAGGCAGCTGCGCAGTAATGAGAGTGAGAAAGGAGAAGTGTGCGAGAGAGACTGTGGAACAGTGGCGTGTGATGGAAGGGAGGTTGGAAATGTGCGTGGAAAACAACAAAATGAAATGGTGTCTGTTTTTACCAGCAACATGTAGGGTGAAAGTATTGGAACTTGCACACAAGTAACGTAACAGCAGACGATCCGAGACGTCAGACATAATTTCTTCGGGCCAGGACTCTCACTCAGCGTACAAAAATAAGTGCAAAAATGTGTTATGTGCCAAACATCCAAGGTACACAGAACAGACAGGGTACAGCAGCAACAGCCCCACCTACTGAAACAAGCATTCGAGACCATAAGCCTGCACCTAATGGGGCTGTACCCCTGTACCCCCAACGGGAAAAAGTTTATCCTGGTCGACACTGACAACTTCTCGGATGAGTGGTGGCCTTTGCAATAAGCAGTGCTAGAGTTACCAACATCGTACAAGTACTGAAGGGAGAATCCCCCTCCCCCTGGGGCTACCACAAGCAAGTGCTAATGGACAACACAACACAGTTTATCAGAAGAAAGGCTTAAGCAAGCCTCCTTGCACTTGTGGTGGGTGCAAAACTTGAAGACGGTGGTGTACCACCCCAGACCAACCCCATGGAGAGCCGCAACCAGAACCTGAAGGGACAACTGCGACTCTGTTTGGGTGAGGTACACAAGCTGGGCAGACCAACTGCACGCTGTCCTCTTTACTCTCCACCCGCGTGTGTATACCGCAACAGACCGGTCAGCTGCTGATGTCCTGTTGGGACAAAATCTCAAGTTTCCCAGCGAAAGGAACTGCCCACGCAACAGCACGAGCGAGAATACGGAGGACAGCACAGCAAGATGAAAGAGGAGGAAGCAGAGAGGCAGAAAGCAGAGAGAGAAGCAGAAAAGGTATGTGGCTCGGTGGGTCGTGACGAGCAACTGTACCCCACCCACGCACGAACCTGGACAGTTAGTGCACATGAAAGCGCATCCGCAGTCGGCAGCCTGGCAAAACTTCAGCGCCTGGCTCGCTGCATGATGGACTAGCCCGCACCGTGTTATTAAAAGGCTAGGAACAACCATCTACTTGGTCCGCGCGAGAAGAAGGTCGAAAAATTATCACCGAGACGCCATACGCCTGTCACACAGAGACGTCCGCTGCGACGAGGATGGTGATAACATCACTCCCGACGGCGCAACATCTGCTGAGCCCACTGAGCAAGGGAGAGAGGAGAAAAATCGAGCTCCTTCTGCATTGTTTTGCTTCTCGTTGCTGTTCCCTCTCTGGTTGCTAGCTGGATCCAGGTTGCGGTCCATAGCTATTGGCGGGAAAAGATATTAGAGGTGTTTGTGTCGGAAAAGATGTGAGAAATATGCTGTGTATTTGTTGTGGAAAAATTGGTTTTGGTTGGTAGACGGAAAATTGTGGTAGGTAAGGTGTCATGGGTGGGAGTGGTAGAGGAAACAGGGGTAGGGTTGGCAATGGTTGCGAGCACTAGCTATGCGGTACCGTATGATTGACAGCTGTCACGGGGCCCCCGTCCGCAGGTGACGTGTGGTTTCAAACATCCTCGACCTTGCAGTGTACTTCCTTGGCATGTGCTCCCTTTTCGTCTGTTCCTTCACTCTCGACGTGACATATAGTGTTTACTGTGGCGATGTAATCTCCATCTGATTGCATTGCTGGCATATTGTTTTCTGCTGTCTTCTGTTTGGCACATTGAATCACCGGGCTGGTTGCCTGTAAGTCGGTTGAAATGTTAATGATCATGGTCGGTTTTAATTGTCCAATGCATTCGTCGCAGATGAACCGTAATCCAGTTTGTGGTGTGTAACTCAGTGGGACTCATGCATTCTTGGTGCACGTGCATATGGCACCGTGCACACATGCTCGGTGTGGTTCCCGATCCTGTGCATAAGAATCTTCCGCACAAATGTAACTGGGGAAAATTCTGAATTTCGTTGATACTGCCCGAATGTTCTGTCACTTGCTCTTCTCCGTGGTTGCAGGGTGGAGAATCTCGGGCGGCTAGTAAAACAAATGGTTACGAACTTTACGCTATTGCAGTGAAATGATTGGTGATCAAAAAGTTGAGGGCCGCCCGAGCGCACGAAAACACGGCGGAGTCGGTCTGCACGTCTACACCCTCGAGACACTGTACAATGATTAACTCTGCTGGCGTGGTGTGACTAGCCGGCGTTGGCGGGCAGGCAGGCTGCACAGTCTACTTTCTTACACTACTAAGTTCCCAAAACAACACACACATTGCTTACCTGGTTACAGTTGCTACATGGAAAAACACACAAAAATACAGAAACCTTAATATGAACACAACACTAAATGAAGCGTGGATGGAACACGAGGAGAATGAAAAGTACAACATTTTATAAAATACCCTCTGATGGTCCATGAAGGCACTAGAAAATAATAGGGCTCTGTTAATTAATGTTACTTGACATGGCATCTTTGAGCATCTCAGATATTTAGCCTATTTACTGAAACCCTTTAGCACAGGGTCTACTTTATGTATAAATGCGCTGGAGGCGCTTGTGGCTGCATAGCCACCCTACAAATGTTGCACTGCACTTTCGTCGCACTACACTGGCGCTGCTCTCAGCCCCACTGGCCGCACTGGTGTTGCGTCTGGAACAATGTGACTGATGTGTTGCACATCTCGGCCGGTGTGCACGAGCGTCCGGTAGAGTGCGGATTCCTGCAGCACATGATGTCGACGGTGGGCAAATGGGTTTGGGGAGAGCGGATGGTGCCAAATTCCCCCCTCCCTTTTCAAAGAATCCGTTTGCAACTGTCCAGTCACTCACCGCAGGAGCACCTCCTATGCTCCCTGCGATGAGGATGTAGCACATAGAGATCCCTAGGTGGCTGCAGTTTCACCTTGTGTTTCTGTTGCAAGTGGGTCTGCCATCTGCAGTGAGATGTTGTATCAGCGCAGGCGGATATCTTCACATCGTCTGTCGGAGTGGTAGCGAGCCGGCCGACCCGCTACCCTCACTGTCACTGCCGACATCTCTGCTGCCTTCACTGCTGCAGGGGTGCTTTTTCTGGTTGTGACCCGGTAGAACAGCACCTGTAGGCTGATTCTCCTTGCTTAAGGTTCCTACAGTAGACCAGACCTGATACACTACCTCCCGACTCTCGTCGGTCTCCATGCTTGAAGATGATGTTATCACAGACAGAGATGGGTCCTCCCCTTCCGTGACCTCCATGGGAAGTGCCGGGGCTGCTCTCTGCTTCTCAGTCCAGACGGTTGCGCTCGCAAGCGCGGTGCCATCGGACTCTTCGACGAAGGTCGGCGGCCTCATCCCTGTGAATGCCTGTGCATCGGGTGACGCCGGACCCTCTGCATCTACTTCCGATACCCCTGTCTGAAGTGCTGCTCCATCCTCCACTACTGCAACATTGCCAGGGCTCGACAGCACCTTTGCCATCATGGGGCTCCTGGTTGTCCTCTTCCACCAGCCGATCCAGTCCCATACTGTCCGTATATACATCAGGAGCTCGTTCTCTCCTTCCTGTCACCATTCCGCCGCCAGTTTCAGACGTCACAGCCTTGGTGGCTGGGGTTCTGATGTTACCTTGACTCCTGGTGAACCCTGTTGCGTTCTGCGTCAAAGTTGGTATTAACTCTGTTGAAGATCCGGGACCACTTTCCCCTTAATTTCCTGATGGGCGCTGCTCGTCCTGAGCTTGACCATCCTGGCTGTCCGGGACACCTCCCGCATCTCTTCCAGGAACATATTCCACTGTGGCCCTGATGTGATCCCGGTGGTCTGGCCGAGTGCTTTTGTCACCCGATGAGGCCCCGTCCACCTTGGTGCGAGTCCGGCAGAAAATTTCTTTTGGCAGCCGACTGCGGGTGAGCGTTGATGTATACAGTTTCACCTGGTATGAGGAGCTACCGGTGGTCGTCTGCTTTCGGGCAGCCACCGTGCTGCATACTGTGCTTGCCTTTCTTGTTGCACCCTATTCGTGCGCTGGCGCCTCTCCTCGTGTGCACCATTGGTCTCCTTTACCGTTCCTTGTGGGCGGACAGTTTCTCTCACTGAGTAATGGAATGTTTCGCAGTAAAAGCACTTGAGCGAGCGATTTTCCTGTGTTGCGGCCTTGATGCGATGTTGGAGCGTGAAGAGCGTGGCGGGCAGGTGGTCGGCCGAGGTGGTTCGGTGCTCACCCTCACAAAGCTGGAGTTGTGTCTTCAACTCTTGGTTGCACCGCTCTGTGGGGTATGCACGCGGATGGTATACCACAGTCTTCAGATGGTGCACTCCCCAGTCAGTACATAGTTTCCGCCAACTTTTGCCCGTGAATTGCATTCCACTGTTTGTTAGGAGTTCTCAGGAATAGCCCCCAACGAGCGAAAAAAATCATTTTTTCAGTACTTTTGCAATTTGCCCAGTTCGTGTGCTACTGATTGGATAGGCCTCTACCCAACAGGAAAAATTATCCGTCACAATGAGAATGAACTGCTTGCCCCCTGCTGACATGGGCCCATTAGGTCTAAACAAACTGTGTCGAATGGTTTCTTTGGCTGTCTAGGTGGTTGTTGAGTGCCGTCCGTTCTGCGGGCTTTAAACAAATTACACTTGTTGTATTGTCTAACCCAGTTCCTCGCGCAGTGTGTCAAACCTGGCCAAAAGAAATGTTATTTCATGTTTTAAATCGTTTGTTCAACCCCTGGGTATCCAACTGTTGAACTCCGTGCGCATGTGCGAAAACCTTTTCTCTGTATGTAAAAGGATGTAGAGCCACCATGTGTGTTGTCTTGTGGCGAGCATGTATCCATGTGATTTTCAATTATGAGCTATCCCTCTACGCTCTCGTTCTCGCACTTGTCCCTTTTCCCCATAAAAACGGACAATTTTCCTGTGCACCCACGACTTCTCGGTACAGTTCTGATATAAGCTCCTCTGTCTCCAAGATGTTGACTTTGTTTATGTGTGCCTTGGTAAACGGTTCTTGCATGACAGGTGGTAACACTTCTTCCCACTCTACATTATATGTTACTGTTACTGCAGGGTTCGGGCTCGTGACAGTGTGTCAACAAGCTCATTCACCCACCCAGGGACGTGTTCGATTATGAAGTCATATGCCTGCAACACTAGTGTCCATAAGATGAGTTTAGTTAGTGTTTCACGCATGTTGTTTAGCCACGCTAGGCAGTGGTTATTCGTTCGGAGTGTGAATCGCCTGTACTCCAAATATGGCCGGTATTTCCTCACTGTGCAGATGATGGCTAGGCAGTCACGTTGATTTACGTCATATCTGTGTTCAGTGTTGCCCAGTTTGCCGCTCGCAAAGTCTATTACCCTTTTCTCACTTGCGTCATCGTATTGGTAGAGCACTACGCCTAGCCCTGGCTTGCATCAGTCTGTAAATAAAATTGGTCCGCTGGGTCGTATCTTGCAAGTGCGGGCCACGTCCGGAATTTCTCTTTGATGTCTTGAAAATCCTTTTCTTACACGCTACCCTACACATACTGTTATTGTGGTGACAGCAAGTCCATGAGGGGTGCTGTAATAATGGCAAAGTGCTCAATATGCTCACGCAACCATTTAACAAGGCCAAAGAATTTGGCAGTTGTTTCCGCTAGTGCGGCGCTTGGTGGTGTTCTATTAGCCCCAGTTGTTCGGGAATTGGCCAGCTGCCTGACTCACTGACCATTTCCTAGAAATTCTAAATCGTTCTTTCCCAGAGGACATTTATGAACTGTGCACGATAGTCCGATAATTTACGGACTTTCTAGCACTAACGAGTGGTGGTGTAAGTGCTCTTCCCACGTTTCTGACCAAATCACATAATCATCTAAGTAGGCCAGTGCGAACTTTCCTACTAAGCCGCCCAGCACCCTAACCATCATACTCTGAAACGTGGCAGATGTGCACTTGAGCCCAAAGGGCATACCACAAAACTGATACCTTCTACCATCGGGAGCGGTAAAGGTGGTCTTTTCCCGGTCTTCTTGGCGTACTGATATTTACCAGTAGTCGCTGCGTAAGTCGAGCGAAGATATCATTTTGGCTTTTTCCTAATTAACTCAAGGCGTCCTTTATACTGCTGTAGGGGGTATTGCGGTACACGTGACCTGATTGATGAAGTCCACGCAAAACCTTTAGATCCCATCCTTTTTCGGCGCTAATATGATAGCGGAATTATACCTGCTTCTGGTTGGCTCAATCGCCCCGTCTGCTAGCATTTCTGATACCTGATCTTTAATGATGCGGGCTTTGTGAGGAAGATAACTGCGTGGGCCAGTATAAATGGGTTCCTCCTTAACCTCTTCCCTGTTTCGACCCAGTAATCTCGGGGAATAGCATTGTGCACTGAATATATATACCCGAGTATACCCGGGCAGCAACCTCACTTTACTGCACCTTGTTGTGTCAACCGAGTTTTGTATCTATTGACATGTTTACTGTGAAAATTTGTAGATGTCGTCAAAGTCACTCAGAAAAAAGTATTTGAAGTCTAGATTATGCTTCTTAGGTTACTGCTATAGTGCGGCAATAGTTTCTTTGTATACGAAAAAAAAGGTGTGATTATTTGCTTGTCTTTCGAAATTAGATAGCGTGCAAATCCATGTTGTTGGGAAGAACCATATCACATAACACAAGATAGTAGTACTTCCTTTTTTACACATTATCGCATGCTCACATTTGAAGTTATCGTTCAGTCAGTCGGTAGGAAGTTATACATGTAACGAAATGGACTCTGATAGCAAAGTTTTTGACAGTGGCTCGGAAAGAGGTGATGAAATTCCAACTGAAAGCAGCAGCTCAAGTTCTGAGGATGACGTGGATCAGCAGATTGCATCGACCCGGCAGTGGTGTAATGTAAGGGTTACGTCTCCACCACCAGCACCTCCACGATATAACTTTACTGACACAAGTGGCATGCATTTCAACACAAATCACGAGCACAGCATTTTAGTTTTTTTGTGTATGTTTTTCGATCTCACTCTCATCCAGCTAATCACTAATAAGACCAACAGGTCAACAATGTAAATATGTGAAGTGGAAAAACACAAGTATAATTATCTTTATGTATTCTTTGCTGTCACCATTCTGCAGAGCATTGTATGTAAGCATGATGTAGAGCTATATTGGTCCTCAAATGCCCTCCTAACAACACCAATTTCCCCAAAAATCATGACCTGTGAACGTTTTTGCACTTTTTTGACAATGCAAGTTTTGACATCACACATCCATGTACAAAGCTGTGAAAAATTTGGCCTGTTTTTTTTTTTTTTTTAATGAAAAATTGATAAAGTTGTACACACCAGAAAAAGACATTGTTATCGATGAGTCTCTGTTGCCATTCAAAGGGAAGCTACAGTGGAAGTAGTACATTCCTTCAAAAAGTTCACGTTTTGGCATAAAAATTATTTTGTTATGCATGTCCAGCAGTGGTTATGTCTGGAACACGGTAATATATAAAGGGAAAAATACACACTTGATGCAGCATATCAGGATCTCCCGAAATTCTCTCAAGTTATTATGACGTTGACAAAGCCATTACTAAATAAAAGTCATTGTGTAACACTGGATAACTTTTATTCATCTCCTGAACTTGCTAATTCACTGATTGCTAATCATACTGATACCTACGGCATAGTACGTCTTTCAAGGAGAGACATGCCTGATTCGCTTTGGAAAAATATGTTGAAGAAAAGCGAGATTGTAGTATACCAGAGAGGTAAAGTCACAGCAGTGCTGTGGTAGGACAAAAAAAAAAGTGTCTTTGTTCACAACTGTGCATGGAGCACATACTGTGACAGTTCGGAAAGCTGGAAAAGAAGCAGTAACGAAGCCAGAAGTTGTCGAGGCCTATAACAATAACATGGGAGGCATTGATCGTGTTGATCAACCACTTGCAAATTACCCTGTCCCACGAAAACAGGGAAAAATTTATTATAAGAAATTGTTTCACAATTTTCTTGACATTTGTATCTTCAATGCCTTTATGCTTTACCAAAAATGTGGAGGGCAAAAGTCACACATGAACTTCAGGTTAGCTCTTGTTCAAGAAATACTTGACAAGTATCATGCAACTGACATTTCACCCAAGCGTGCTGGTCGGCCTGAACCGTCACCTGCTCCTCTGCATCTGACAGAAATGCATTTCCCGGAAGCTATACCACCAACAGAAAAGAAAGACAAGCCATCCCAAGCAGTGTGGAATGTGTTCCCGTGTGAGGGATGCCAAAGGGAAAAAGATACGTCGGGAAACAAGGAACTACTTTCTAGATTGTGATGGGCCCCTGTGTGTTACTCCGTGCTTCCGGGTTTACCACACAGCGCCAAACATCTGAACACTTTTGTGATGCATTACTTTTTCTTTTCGGGTGCAAGAGGTAATTACACTAGATAATGATATTGTTTACACAAAGTAACAATTTCCATGTGATTCTTATTAATGAAAATGTGATTCAGTATTTATTTGATGTATTTTATAATTACTACATTTAAGATTTTTTTGTATTGTACAACTTTTCCACGTATAAAAGGCAATAATGTCAGATATCGATAATATGTAAGATTACGAGTAATTTGAATGAAAAAGTGACTCCATTATTTTTGCCTTGATTTCTTTTTCAGGTGCTAAAGTCAATAATATCAGTATTAGTGGTGATAATAGCCGAGCGCCCTCGGGTGTGGTCGACAATTCCGAGTCGAAGGATTCCGAGCACCCCCTCTCCAACCACGCAGCCGCCCAACCCTTAGCCGCACAGCTCCCGTTTAGAATACGTTGCGCTGAACTCGCCTTAACACCACTTGTTGTGTACCTCCCTTAGTATTCATCACACGATAATGTTTATCAATGTAGACCCTATACCTTATTTTTAATACGGAATTGCCCCCTGAAGTTTGGCACGTGGATTCTGGTTAATGTTGTGTAGGTGATGTATGTATTTATAGCAACACGTTAGAAGAACTTCTGAAGTGTTTTAGATGCTTGATGGGAAGCGAGGATTGACAGTCAACCTAGACCAAATTAGTTGAGCGGAACAGCACTTCCGTTATTTAGTTGTTATAGTTTCAGTAAGTGATTTGCATATCGAGCGGCTCAGAAAAGTTAAAGGCTGTCATAAATTTCCCATCGCCAAAAAATCTGACCGGTGCAAAACGTTTATTTATTTATTTATTTCAGCTAACAGAACCATAACAGTTTCGGAATAAGACAAATGTGGATTTTGTGTGGGGTGAAGGGCAGCAACAAGGTTTTTTTTTTTTTTTTTTTTTTTTTATGCTATTGCAATTGCTTTGGGCGCAGTGTTAAGTCAACAGGTACACGGTAGTCTATGCTAATAAATTGCTAACGAACCCAGAAAGGAAATCCAAATTACTATTCATGAGAAGGAATGTTTTAGTTGTATTTGAACAAAGCAACGCTTCGCGGACTATTGGAATCATGCGCCATTTAAAGTGTTCACCGACGATCAAGCTTTAAGCTATTTATAGAAATTGTAAGAACCTATCGAACGTTTGGCCCACTGGTTAGTCGGAATATTGTTTTTAAATTTGATGTACAGCACATAAAGGGAACAGAATTCCGCTCCTAACGCATCGTCACGCATGTTTTGCGAGGATGAGTTAAGCGACGACGCAGACAACGGGGTAAATTGACTACAGTCCATTCACGGTCACTGCACACTTTTCTGAAGCCCTGCTAGAGTTCTACTTCCAGAATATTCCTCCGCTTCGTGCAAACTAAGCTCAAGAGGGCGCGGGACATTAATTAATGCTTTTGAGGTTTATCGTATTTGACCAATTTCATGGAAGCCGATATTGAAAACAAAGAAAGGGCAACCATACAGAATAGTTTTTACTAACTACGAGAGCAAATATTTTACCTGAGTGAGGTTATTCTGCCGAGATATTTCTGACGCCGTCAATTGTTGTGTGTTTTCGTGGCGTAAGACATTATGCGAAATTGATACAGTAATACTGCGAAATACTTGGTCGTTAAGTTGGCAAAACCTATTATCTAGGATTGCCATTTTTACTTTTTTCTATGTTGGCTTTCAACAACCAGTAAACATCAATTTACGTGTTTGGTGTTGATTTATGTCCCACGCCCCCTTAAAATAAAATATGAATAACATTTCAATTTAACAGAAAAAAAAGGTAACTTTTTTGTGTTCCTGAATACCAACAAAGAGTTTCTTATACACAAAATGGAACGTCAACTTGTGTATTACAAAAGATTTTCTCGGCGAGTGCACAAGAAAGGGAAAAATCTAGAGTTTTTATCCCTAAATAGTGCCATGAATAGTTTTTTTTTGGCGGGCACGTAGGACGCGATAAAACTATTTCCTGTGTATTAGAAATTTCTACATGGCCGGGAGTTCGTCAAGATCTGGCAAAGCTGACTGGAAATTTGTGTTGCGTAAAAAATCAAAAAACCTGAAGGAAAGTATGCAGGTTCAGTAGCGACGTGTCCTTGGAAACGTTTGTGTTTGGACGTAATGGGTCCGTTAACCAGAAGTGCCACAGGTTACGTATAAGCTTTGGTTGCCATAGATAGCTAAGCAAATTTCATCTTTTCTTTTCCTCGAGCAGTATTAAGGCCGTAGACGTTTTTAAAGTTGTAATGCGACGTTTGTATAGTGTTTCTGGCTCGCCGGTGTTTGTCGCGAAGAGAAAGCTAATGTTTCTTATAAAGCTCGTAGTTTAAAACCTGATAATTTTGTACTTATTAATCGAGGCTCGCCAACTAAGATCGAAAGTAGAATATTTTAGTGCGAAGTTGGCCGTTAAAGGGGAGTGCCATTTCAAATAGTCACGTTTTTAACGCCTCTTACAAAACTAGTAGCGGAACCGAATTCTAAAAAAAAAAAAACTGAAAAGGTACACGGAAGTCTGTGTAAGACATATTTTGTAAAACAGTAGTATTGTGTTATGTGTATAACGCCCTCCCCCCCCCCCCCCCACCTACGACCCTCTTGTTCGCTGATATTTGCCGGACAACGAACCAGATGACCGGGCAGATTACGGAACTAACGGGGAACTAATGGAGCAATATGCAAACGCAAAAGGAAAGTAGATCTGTGTGCTGGCGAGCGCTGTCCTGCTGGAAAGTGGCTCCTCCTACACTTGCGATAGGTTATTGCATTTTATGATTTAGTGACATCATGTCTTTTGGAGGAGGGGGGGGGGGGGTTGCTAATTGATAAGCTTAATATTTTCGTGGTAGCAAAATTTTGTTGGCATTATTTCCTTTGGGCCAATGTTCTATCAATTTGCGTGCTCCAGCCGAACATATAGCCAACCTTATCATCAAGTGCCAACATTGGGCCAGTGTAGGTGGTATGATTATTTGGGGCACAGTTCTAGGTTTGTGTATGGCACTTTTAAAATGTATGTTTTAAAAATGTGCTCGAAGGGGGAAAATGTCTTCATTCGGTTAAACTACTCCCTAAAAAAATCTCTTTTGTAGATGAGTGCATTAAAAAAATATTAATAAACACATATATTATTTAAAATATGTATATTTTAATACATATAAATTACAAAAAAAAACATTTTTTATAAATAAATAACTAACATTTTGTAATTTTTTTACTTTTGTTCCATATATTCTATGAGTTCAAACTTCAAATACTGCACATTACTGCTGCATAGGTATCGAAAAAAGGCAAATACCGTTAGGATTTCATCCTGGTGTTTCTGGCACAGAGTTTCAAAACCACCATCTTCCATGATCGTATGATTGGAAAACTTGTCTTTTTTTTTTTTTTTTTTCTTGAGTAGCAGGAAGGGAGATTTTTGTTTTAGTTCAATCAACTGGTCGACACACTCCATATTTTCGTCTTCTGCGGTCGAAAGATTGTATCGGATCACCTTGTCCGTGATCAAGTACCACGTATTGAAATTTCCTCCACTCTGATTTTGCGAACAATATTTCTCAGTAAATTGCGATCGATCGTGAAAATGACGTATTTTCTCAAGGTCTCTGACCAAGAATATGTTTCGTTATTACAACTAATATGCTTAAGGTGTTGTGTTCGATAAGTAATACGAAGCGTGGGGCTGTAGAAACATTTACGAATCATACCCCCAAGGGAAGGGCTATGAGCCTCGCAAAGTGCAGTAGCGGTTAAATATAACCTTCATGTGCAACATGTAGACAATCTGCTACAATGGGCATGAAAAGGTTAAAGCGCGATTTATTACCGAAGACAAAACTTCACCAGTCTGTAGCTTTTCATGTAGCCCCCTGCTGTCAACACTGCAAAAGAAGACGATAATGTTGAGATGTTTATGGCAGAGCATGTAAATGTCATCAGAATCGCAGATTTGCCTAATCTAGGCGTATGGAAATGCTTCTGACGGAGAAATAGTGCTTTAGGAAAGCTGCCTCGAGGACTCATTTAAATTTTGTCTTTCTGACGTTCGTACGAGTGTTTTATTGCATATTCTAGATATGCCTATCGTTCATTAATCACTCCTGGTAAGTACTGTAAGCCTATGTGTCACGTCATTTCGCTGTTGAGAGGACTGATTATACACTCATCTGGAGTAGAGATACCTGCCTAGCAGCATGTAGCACCTCCTTTCGCCCTGATGACGGCAGTGATGTGGCGTGACATGGACTCCACAAGGCGCCGGAAGCAGTCAGGAGCCGTATTGATCCATGCCTGCTGTACACTCTCTTGCAATGCACGGATATATGTTGGAGTAGGACCCACGACTCTTGCGTTCCTCTCAACAGCATCACATGTGTGTTCGGTAGGACTTTGGCTCGGCGGCCAGGCAAACCACCTCATGTCCATAGAGTGTTCATCCGATCAATCGGTCACAATTCGGAAGAGATTTATAGGTATAGGTCTCCTGGAGCGTACTGTAGGCACAGAAATGGATTCACATTATCTGCTAGCAGGTTCTAATATAGTTCACTAGTGAAGCACATGTACCAGGTGACCTATTTAACCCCACGTAAACAGTTCCCAAACGAGGATACCACCACTGCCACCGGCATGAACTGCACCCTGCTGACACGAGGGACTCATAGCTTCATGTACTTTACGACGTGCTAGCTCTCGTCCATCGGCATGTGCCAATTTGTACCTTGACTCATCCGCCCAAGAGATCTTCTCATACGCGTCTAGGGTTCGATGGTGATGTTACCACGCTTATGTTAATCAGTCTTGTGGCGTGTAGTGAACCGAGGTACCCCAGTGAGGCGGCGGCCTCTGTACCCCATAGCGAGGAGATGGTGCCAGATGATATAGCTGCTAGCAGGTCGTTGTGGCGAGTGATCTGTTGCGCTGTGGCCAGTCTATCCTCTGTTACCAACTGAGCTAGCTGACGGCGACCCCTGTCATCGATACGTCGTACTCCAAGGCAGTTGTTCCTTGCGATGGTGGTTCTACCCAAAACCACGAGCTCGCGGTACACTCTTGGCACAGTGACACGTGGGAGTCCCAAAGCCTTCACGACTTCGGAAATTGAGTGCCCCAATAGGTCAGGTCGTAACGATATTGCCACGATAAAATGCTCCCAGAACCTAGTTTCTTCCACAACATATGCTCGACTGTTATGCCTGGTTCACATGCACGCCGATCATGCCGAACAGACAGAGCAGAAGACTAGAACGGCCAATCAGAAGACGTCCTCGTTTTCCGCGCGAGTCTTGCAGAAAAGTTGAGCACCCGCCAATATTTTCTGCTCGCGCAAAGAGCAGATTTCGCCGACATTTCCCAGAAGTCAACTGGTTCACATATTTTATACTACTAATGTCTTGGAAAATAGACGTGTATTGGTGTAAACGTATAGCATAGTTCAATTCACATATTTATAACGATATACGTGAAAATAAACGTTACTCTTATTCAAAATTTGTATTAAATAAACGTAGTTTGAAAATGAAACGATAGGTAGCGCTAAAGTGTAAAATATTTTTGGTTGTAAAAATAAGATTACAATTTCTTGAAAATCATTTAGTAAATATATCGCACTATAATGAAATTAATAAACTAGAGCAGAAAGATGACAACATTTAGTTTGTTACCTATAGTTTATTTTAGAATCTTAGCGTTAAAAGTCACGAATTCAACAGCAAAATGGTTACGCAGAAAATCTGCCCACACGTGAAAAACCATCGGTTCTGTCTGTTTGGCGTACATGTGAACCAGGCTGGTAATCAGCAAACTGTTTGATGATATCCCAGTTATGCGTGGCTGGACACTGCTCCACTTGACGGGGCGACCACAGCCCCATTTCACCAACATGACAGGTGACTCTTATTGAACTGCTCGTGAGTTTACACGTTGCATGAAGAGCAATGGCTTCTCGGTTGTCGAATAATTTTACGGGATGCGCACATATTTATGTCGATGAAAGTAACCATTTACGTTAGCTTAATGTTAAGTACGCCTTTGAAAGTTGATTGAATTGAAATTTTGTGCTATTATTCAAAACTAAAAATTGGAAATATTAACAAACTCAGGTAAAATTTGATACATAAATCCTTATTTCCATAATTGTTATTTTCATATATTTTTTTATCCTTGTCATCACATTTTTTTTTTTAAATTAATTTTAGTCAATAATTCAGCTAAACAAATTTCTCTTGCATATTTGTTCTGAGCGGATCAGTGTGACGGTTGACATCGTGAAACATTGGTATTATAGTGCTTCCTTACGCACACATCAATTTATTTCGTTGGCTGCTGATCTCCAAACCTCGTGAGTTCGATGGGGTGTATTTGTTTGGAGTAGCTGCTAACATTTCTGTAACGAGTACACACAGTCAATAATTCAATCAGAAAAAAAAAAAAACTTTATGCTCTTTGTACTGCTGCTTAAATTAGTTATGCTGTAAATCGTTTCCAAATGCCACAGTATTATCAGTTATGCACATATCTTCACAGCTGGCGCAAGAAACTTTGTTCTGGTTGGCGTGATTTATTATTTGATTTACTGCTTTGAAATAAAACGACTATTAGGCAAGGAAAGCACGATTATTTCTTGACATTTTCACTGGTGATGTGTTAGTTTACTCAAGAATAAGCTTCGTGTAAAACTTAGCGCGCCATGCAGAATACTGAGTATTAATCCCTAGATTGTTAACAGACGACAGATATGAACTAGAGAATCACAAAAAAATGGCGCTTTCAGGCTATAAATATTTTTTAGTGCAACTTCTAGAGTAATAATTACTCAGGTTTTAATGTGACGTGTGTTTATCCTCTACCAGAAACTCAAATGCTTTGTTTTTTATCAATGAGTTTGAACAGCGTTAGTACACTGATGACTGAAGGTCCCTTTATGCTTGTGAATATATGTTAATTTTTCATAACTGAAACATTACTTTCTACTTGTAAATATGCGTTATTGGAAAAAAATTATTTTCATAACTGAAACACTGGTTAAACACCTTTGAAATACTACATATGCGAGTTATTAGAAATTAAAAATTATTCGAAGAGTTTCACAAACACATGTTAAAACACAAACTTTACCAACCATTGTGAAAAAAAGTTGTTTCGTTTATGTAGGCAAAAGTAAACACAGATGTGGTTTCGAAAATCTTGTGGCGATTGCACCAAATCTCATGGTTCAAATAATTCGCACATTAAATTTATTTCCAGCATAGGTCATAACATCATTTATAAAGTCGAATGGTGTACTGTATCAAAAAGAGAACTTATAAATGACTTTAGATACTGACAGCTCAGACACGCCCATTGTGTAATTCTATATATCAACAGCATTTATGCACTTAAACAGACACAGAATCACATGTAAAGCTTATCGGGTATATGCAAAATATGTGTACATAAATTATTCACACGAAAATGGAGACATGTATAGTGAACCTTCTGCGAAGGAAGTCCAGCGCTCCTAGTGACCGCCATTTGAACTAAACTCACCGATGCTAGCGTGACTCTGCAGACGATGGGTGGATCAACACACACGATGGTCGCATCGATATCAGCGCTCCTATCTGCGAATGGTAGAACCTAGCATGCTCTGGTGACAGGTATGAGAGTTAAATATGGCCGCCTGCGGCAGCCGACTGGTGGCAGGTGCGGGAATTAAAGCTGGAGGACATAAATATCCAGAGAGAGAGAAGAAAGGTGTGGAGAGAGAGACAGGACGGAATGAGAGAGCGTGAGAAAAACCCGGAATACCAGAGCATTAAATAAAAATCAGAATGCAAGAGCATGAAGAGACAAGGTGGGATGATAGAGCAGGAAGTTAGGAATAGGGATAAAGGGAAATTCCGAGGGAAAAACAAGCTGGACGCTGCTGATGAGGAATTACAAAGCGGGAGGTTTTGGCGTGAAATCATCCGAGATGGCCGCCACGGCACCCCGGCATACTGCCAGGATACCAGAAGCATTGGAAGGAATATTTCCCTTCTACTGGAATGTTATATTTTCTCTACAAAAATATGTTAGTTAAAAATGCTATGTTTGGACGTAATACAAACGTACTCAAATAACATATTCCGAGGCCAATTTTAGGCCTACTGGTCGATTTTGTTGTATATTAAGCACATCGTTAAAAAGTGCTTACTTTACCATGAATAGCCTATATCAGAAGCAATTCCAATTCGTCTATCACGGGAAAAATTGCGATTCCGACGACCTCTGCACATTCTGCCATTAATACTGTACCAAACAGGACGTAAATATTGGTACTTAAGTAATATGTTGCACACCCCACGTATGGTCGGCAACACATATTCTATGTAACGTATAAGGTTTGAAAATTTTATCTTTCACTTCTCAAAACGTCACAAATTAAATTTTGCTATATATGTTTGCCTCGGCTAGCTTCAGAACTTTTCCAAACGCGAGAAAACAACACCTCATTCAAGCATAGACAGTACCACCCCCAGAGTTCGTCAATAGGACAGAGGATACTGATATACAACTACTAAGCAAAAATAACGACATAATTAATAACACTTGTTAATATTACCAACGACAAGGACTAGAATAAGGTGAATATGTTAGGAAGTTTTAATGAATATCATTAAGGACAAATTATTGTCCTTAATGTGAACAAAGTGGCATATATTCACAATCCAAGCCACCATCAAAAGCTACATTTTTACTGTAATAATCATTCAGAGGCGACACTAATTTTTGGAGATTAGATTAAAATTAATAATCTGCCTATCGTAGTGAGAGAAAAGAAAAGAAATTCATTTTCATGAAAAGATGAAATTAACCTTTCATTAATATTTAATAAGATATGCGGCCATATAGAACCTTGTATGGAATACCGCCTAGGGATGATCCTCCTCCGGTGTTAGTTGATCACTCTAGCTCTCTGCTCGAACACAAGTCCTTGCACTTCCGCAGTGTCTCGAAGTGTTGGTAGGCTGTTACCCTCCAGATGCAGCGATGGACCCCAAGCAGTGGCATACGATCGTCCTGCCTCGGGTAATGACCAGTTCCTGGATTGGTCATTTCTTCACGGTCCTTCATTAGATCTCAAACTGTCCAAACTTAATATCAACCAACGATATCGTAACCATTACTTCTTTAAATCAAGGATGGGCAGCAAAGAGATAATTATTTTGTAAACCTTTTCATAGCAGTTTGGCCGAATCCTCGACATTCTTTTTTAACCCTTCTGAAGACGAGTAATAATAATCCTAACAAACCAAACACATGCTGATCAAGACGAGATTTGCCATTAGAAGTGTCACCTCTTTACATTTGTAAAACATTTTCAAATTCATAGAGATTAACGCAAATGTTTTTAAACATAAAGAAATGCAATAAATTATTAGCTTATTCTATCTAAAATTAACAAAACAGGTACACAAAACTGTTGACAAATTACCAGAAGTTACAATACCCTAACCATGTCACCTACTTCTGCAATACTGTAAGCAGAGAGCAACATGTAATATTACGGTCTGACGAAGTATTATCGTCACTAATAAATACACTTTAAAAAATTTTTTGACAACGGCCATGTCGGAGTTTGGAAGACCGCAGGCTAGTGTTACAGTGCCTACCGCATTTGACAACTGCAAAGACCCCTACTACTGGCGTAAATGCCTAGGGAGCAATCTCATATGGTTTTCGTTCGCCAGAGTTGGTAATACGAAGGTCTCTAAATACACAGCGGTACACTGGAAAACTTCCTTACGACCCCACGTCATTTCCTGTTTGAGAGCCGAGGATTCAGTTCCTAGAAAGATAACGCCCTCCCGCACACAGCTCTGTTTATATATTGTTCCAGTAAATTCGTGGCCCGCTTGTTCACGTGGTTTGTCGCTGTCGACCGTTATTGGGAGCGGACATGAAACCAGCTTCCTCCAGTCGAAGTGTTTGTGACTTGGAGCATACATTAACCGCAACCGCAGGATAAGAAGCGGTGTTTGTTTGATTACATAACTGAGAGCATCGATGCATATAACCAAGCACAAGACGAGACACTAAATGCGCCTAAGTGGCACTAAGTGTGCCTCTGGTGGGTGAGACATTGTCATGGCGGTGAGATATTTTGTGCAGTCACAGTAATTAAAGTTCGTCTGACCCAAATTGTTCCTTCTAAGGGCGTACATTTTTATAGCACTGAATGTATGTTTATCTTCACGCTGACGGTATCAACACTAAATTGCTAATAAACTGAATTTTTCTGAAACTTCATTAACCTGATGGATCTACGGTGGTTTAGCGGCTACACTACTACCTCGCTTCACCCTCATCGGCTCTCAAGACCTCGATGTTAAGAGCCACCCAATTCTCTTCACTCGCTCTCTTCTTCAGTAATCTTGGTACTAAATTTTAACATTTAAACAATCTTATAAGAATGCATGATCAAGTTTGATAACTTCTGAACTAATCACGTTACTGGCCGACAACATGTTGTAACTCCGCCTGTTAATAAACGTCTGGTAACTTACTCGTCATGCAGCCCAGCAAGCTAGCCGGTAGAAAATCTTCCGTAGCACGCGGTGCAGTGAGACACAAGGCCCGCCCCCCGGAGTCTGACGCAGCCAATCAGAGAACGGGTACACGTACAGCAGAAGAACCGCCACGCCCTTTAATCTCTGTGTGCTTACCTATTCTCCACTGGATGTCGGGAAGTATTGGAAACTGGGTGAATAGCAGGTTAACCGCGCTAGAGTAAAATCAAAGAGGTGGGAAAACTGTTAAACGAAAGAAAGGGGAAATATAAGTAAGCGTGTCCAGCCTTTAGTTGGCCTTATTAAAGAAAAAACTATTATACAGCCAGGTTATACACATGTTTGGTTTTCTGAACCTAGCAGACCTTTCATGTATACGAGTGAATGAGTGAAGAGATATGGGCTGCTCTTAACAGCGAGGTCTTGAGAGCCGATGAGGGTGATTGAGGTGAGTATGGAGCAGCACCAGAATGAAGGTGCGGGGGAAATGGGAGATCACCAAGAAAACCCATCGACCAGCGGCATCGTCCGGGCACGATTCCCACACATGCGAAAAGCCGGGTTTGAACTCGGATCGCCTCGGTGGGAGGCTAGTAGTCTAGCCGCTGAGTCACCACGGCACCTTAGTAGATATATAATGGGGGTTCTGGACCACCCTACATTTTCATCGAAAATCGCGTTTTTTGATCCAAAATAAAGGTTTTTTTTTGCTCCAAAATCACGGTTTGAAATTTAAGAAATCAAACATTCTAAAAACAAGCTAATTTACCCCAAAATAAAGTAAATTTACCACTTTTTCAAAAATGCCCGAGCAGGATTTTCACTTAAAAGAACAAGCAATTTTCATCGAAAATTAAGCAATTTCATCCCAAAATAAAAATTTTTTCGTCGAATTTCAGCGCCCCCCCCCCCCCCCCCAATCCTGTACGAATAGCGAATACAAAAGTTGGACCCAAATTTCGTGATTTTTCCTTGAATTTCAAGCAATTTCAGCCAAAATCATGCAAATTTCTTGCTTTTCAAGAAATTTTTCACACTTTCTAGAAATAACAATTTTGTAAGCGAGCAAAAGTAAAACACCAATAAGACTTTTTTCAAATCTAAAAATATACAGAAAAATCTGAAGGATAGCCATTTATCGCAAGCAATCCAAATCATAAACATCGTCTTTAAAATTAGAAAATTTATCTGAGCTGAGATCATTTTTATTGATTTTCAATACAATTTTGAAATGAACAAGGCCCAATTCTTTATCAATGGAAGTTGCTGTTCTTATAATTTAATATCCAATATCCCAAAAGTTCTAAAATATCTACAATTTGATCCATTTATAAATTTAAATACATTTATATATCTTATAAAAGTGTGATAATATGAGAAAATTTTAATTAGAATTATTATTTTTTATTTGATTAAAAATTCTTAAAACTGTTAAATGCGACCACTCAACTATGAGTCTAAAAAATTGTATTAAAATACCGACACAATTTCTTGTTTCTGTAAAATCGTTTACATTATCCATTTAATAAAATTAAAAATTTATATATCTTCAGTGTTATATTCTTTCAAATTATCATAAGTTAAATTCCGTTGGCTAATTAAAGCAACATTACAAATTGTATCAGCCTCAGCGGCTTTTTTAAAATCTACACGAATTTTTATATTTGTTTTACCTTTAAATACTACTGTTTTTTCTACATAGGCAGTCAAATAACATATAAATGTTTTCGTCCCCAAAATGAATAATAACTGATATCGCCATGATAGTTTGTAGGTGGCTTATAATAAAGTTCATTATTTCTGTATATAGTATATAATTTCGTTCTTGAACTTCTAAAATCATTAAAAGCGAGAAACATTTTAAGACAAAGATCATTTTCAATATCTAGATTCCAATTTTCTTTTGGATAAATTTCATTTCTACCATTTTTACCAAAATATTTCCCACATTACAATGATAAACATTGAAGCATGCACATATTGCTCGGCGTGATTTTTCCTATTAGTTTGGAAACCCACGATTACAACATCAGGCATGCCAAATTGTAAATTATTAAACTGATCTTTTATATCAAAGTTCAAAACAGTTGTCCCAGCAGGAACTTCTTTTTATGAAAATTGCCAATTCTTAAAACCAATATGAGTTTTTATGATTTTTATATATTTTTTATTTAATTGCAATTGCTGTGTTAACTTCGTATTCAAAAATAGCCCACAAATGTTCTAATTTTTCAATAAAAATTATACCTGGACCAGCATAAGATTTATCAACTAAACCATCTGTTTTTTTTAGTTTCATAAACAAATAAACAATTGTTATCAGATGAATTTCTAAAAAAAAAAAGTTATTTTATAACCACCTTTCCAGTAAACTTCATTATTATCGCGAATAAAGCGAAACAAATATCTTTATAAATACGTTATTTCATTTATTTTATCACTACGAACAGATTTTACTCGAAATTTATTATCAACACCGGTAGACTTTAAATAATTTTGTTCACCTGGTGATCTTAGCAAAAATATTCATCATTGTGGAAATTATTCTTGGATTACCAATAGCCTCAATAATATGTCCATGTTTTGAAATTTCTAATCTAGAAAATTTAAATGGAAAAAAAAATTAGAACAAACATCAATACTATCTAATTTTTCATATTTTGCCTCATCTCCAGTTTTGTATCTTTTTAGTAGGCGATATTCTTCCAAAACATAAGCATCGTTTGGAAAAGAAAATCCATCTCCTATGGGAATATCAAACTCGATTCTATTATTATAAATATCAAATTCCCCCTCGTTTTATCAGTTGGGAGAAAAGTTTGTCTCTCAAAACTACCAATGCTTTTATAACTCATTTATAAGTAAAATTTATTTTATATAAATGAAGGATTGAGAGGGAGTTCATCGAGTGAAATTGCTCATCGAGAAGTATAGAAATTATAAAAAGAACCACGTAGAATATGAAAATAACAAGAAAAAATATATACCATTAATTTGTGAAATACAAAATATTGGCAAAAAAGTAGAACAAGTGAAGAAAATAAAAATTTAATAAAAGCACTAGTACCTGTTGCTGCAAAAATTTAGACTATCCACCGACATCAGAAGAAACATCATACGAAAAAGAATTATTTGCATAACAAGAGTCTCCTTATTTTGAAGAGAAAATCGGAATGTAATATTAAAAAATTTACCACCTATAGCAGGTGTTTCTACTATAAATCTCGGAAAATATATTTCTAGAAATATTAATGTTATTAATGATAAATTTGGTTTATGAGGCGAAGGGCAAGGTTTAAAAATTGGAGATACAAAAGTAAAAATATATGGCAATTTTCTATTTGACAAAGATAAAAAAAAATGAATTAACACTAGGCCTTACTAATTTGTTAACAAAAGTAAAAAAGAAGATCTTGTAGATAAATCCACTGGTGATGATAAATTCACTAATGAGGGATATAAAATTATGCAGAAATAGTTTTATTAACAAATGCAGCATATCAAAATTATGATCCAACTATGAGTGTAGCTTCGAGTATAGGTTGTAAGTATAATGAAATAATTAAACCAATTTATCACGAAAATATAAAAAAAATTCCCCTAGATCTGGTGAAGGTATAAAAAAATACAATAGTTTGCCAAAAAAATATATTTTTGGGTGGACGATGTGAGAAAATTAATTGACAGATTATTAGTTATTCACAGCGAAGAAAATGCTGGAAATAATAATAATTATTACAATGAAAAAGTTAACGTTATGAATATGCTAAAAAATAAATTTTATGATTTTGTTGTGAATGACCAGAAAGGAATTCCATATCTGATAAGAGTTTTAAATGTCATTCCGCAATCACTTTGGAATTCTGAACACCATGGCAAAGGTGTGATAAATTGGGCACTAAACAATTTAAATTTGCCTGAAATGCATTTGCTGGGATATAATTACTATGGACCATTTACAAAATTAAATGAACGATTAGAAAGAGGAGATGTAGGAATAAATAAATTAGACAAAGCTTGTAAATTCCATGATATTACATATAGAGATCTTAAAGATTTAGAATCTAAGCATGAAGATGATAAAATTTTACAAAAGAAGCAAAATAAATCATGTTAGGTAAAAATACTCTGGTGAAAAAAATTGCTTCTGCTCTGTTGCCTCAACAATGTTTACAAAAAGAAAATTAGGCTGGGGAATTAAAATGTTTTATTGAATATATATATATATATATATATATATATATATATATATATATATATATATATATATATATATATATATATATTCACTAAAACATTATATATATTACATAAATGGAGATAATAAGCTAAACTTTCGATATACCCATTGATCAATTAAGAGATTTGGGTATAAATTAATTTAAAAAATAAATAACTCGGGCGAAAAAATAAAAAATTATAAGAAGGTAAAGGTTTCTTGCTAAACTTGTCATTGCCAATACTCAAAAAAACATTAAAAGAAAAGACTGGCAATGGTTTACATCATGGAGGAATTATTCCTCTCATAGTTGCTGCTTTAACTAGCCTTCGTGCTTGAGCAGGAGTAGCTACTTCAATATATAATTCTGTTGAACAAACTAGCAAAAATAAAAAAGAATTAGAAGAACAGAAAAGACATAATCTAGCAATGGAAAATAAAGCTTGAAGTGGTGTAGTTGCGACAAAAAGAAGACCAGAAAAAATTAGCTGCATTACCCAATATCGATTTTGAAAAATATCTAAAAATATCAAATATCATAAATTACAGAAACGTTTATATGATTGATGAACTACCAAAAAATATGCTCAAAAATGAGTGTGTTGTGATTAATTTTTATATTTCATCCAATCCTGGCACTCATTGGGTTTGCTATTTTAAAGAAAATAATAATGTTTATTATTTTGATTCATTTGGTGGCAATATTCCTAGTAATTTAATTCAAAAATAATAATGTTTATTACAATGATGATCGAGTTCAGAATTTTAAATCTGTTATCTGTGGACATTTATGTTTAACTGTTTTGCATATTTTTTTCGCGAGAATTTAAGTTTAGCGATATAATTTCTGTTATTAAATGACAAATATTTGAGAAACAATGAATCGAATATTTAAATCAAAACTGTGATAATATTGCTGAATATTTAAATACATATGTAGATTCAAAATGCAATTCGAGTGTTTCTTCTTTACAAAGTGAGTTAAGCGCTTGTTTTGGTTTTACAAAATCATAGGTTTCTTTATTGGGCCTAAGAATTGTTAATATAGGTGAGCCTCTAGATAAAAAGATGCGATCAATAAAATATATCTCGATATATATAGCAGATTATGCATTAAAAAGATGTTGATTAAAAATATAAAACTATAGTTTCTAATTATGCTCTAAAATAAGATGTAAATTTACAATTCAACAACACTATTGCTGATTATATAAAACAATTAAGTAATGCAAAACAGACATTTAAAAAAGATGTTGATTCGAAATATAAAATTATTGTTTCTGACTATGCTTTAAAAAATGATCTACATTTGAAATATAAAGCTATTGTTTCTGGCTGTGAATTAAAAAACAATGTAGATTCAAAATATAAAACTATTGTTTCTTATTATGCATTAAAAAATGATGTTGAATCAAAATACAACACTAGTGTTTCTGATCTAAAACCACATGTATATTCAAAATATGATACCATTGTTTCTGCTTTACGATATCAAATAAGTAAAGTTTTTGTTAACACAACAGACTATGTTTCTATTCAAAATCGCAGAATTAATAATAATTGATGGAAAAGACACCATCAATAAAATATACCTCGATAAATTGCAAGATTTCAACAAAGTAATATTGAATTATTGCCATACGCTTGTTGATTTGAAAGTTGAAAAAAATCAAAGAAGAGTCTGATAAAGAATTATATATTAATTACATAATTTAAACCAATCTCATATATTTTATTTACATACAGAGTGGAATAAAATGACTAATGTTTTTCACTTAGATAATGATGAAATTTTCTTTACATTTTCTTTACTTTTTTTTTATAAAATAGTTACGGATATTCTCATGTTTGATAATAATTTGACCGTTTTCAAGAGTAATACAAGAATATATTACAGCAAGCCCTTTGATGTTAACAAAGGTGATAATTTAACTTTTAAAATAAAAAATAAATAAAACATCTCTTTATGCTGATGGAGAGGTTGTGGCAATACGAATATTCGTGAAATACAAAGATTAACTATGTAATATAGCCGGTTCGTTAATTAATGTTGTGTTTGCATGTACTTTTTAAGATAGCACTATTTTGGTGCTATCTAAATTCTTATAAAATATCTTGTATTTTTTTTAATGTTCTTTTTATCACGAAAATCGTCAATTAATTCGTAAATTAACTTTTCTGTTTTGTTTACATCGTAAACTTTCTTATGGAAACAAATGTAGAATTTATCTTGTTCATTGTGCGAAGAATGGAAATTTGCATTTCTGGTGATTAGGTTATCTGTTTTCGGAACTTTAAAATGGTTAATTGAGGCATATCGCTTAGTTGTTGCAATGTATATATAACCAGTTTTTGTTTTCTGTTCAAACTTTGTCTATAAAATTGTTCATATTCGTGTTAAAATGCTCAAGTTTTTTTATTTTCCAAAGCAAGTTGATCCGATTTATGCTCTACCATTTTTATCTGCTGGTCTTTTAACTCAATGTTTTTTTTTTGTAATTTATAAGAGCCATATTTTCTAATTGAAGGAAGAACTTTTTTGCATAAATTTTTTTAGCTTCTTTTTTAGATGATAAAATTAATGAATAAAGCCAGGATTCATTGATATAGATTATACTTTTTTCATTGCCTTCATTCAAGTGTCTTTGTATTCTAAAACTTCAGCAAAATCTTTTCCTTTAAACCAATGTTCATTTTTATCATCAAATACATTAATTCTTTTATTGTTGAAAATTAAATTATTTAAATCAAGCAATGTAAGTGATTCATTGTTATTTTCTAGTTGTAGGTTCTGTAGTTGTTTTTGTAGTGATTTGACCATCGTGTATGCGGGGAAATAACATCTGGTTACACCCTACATTTCCATAAAAAATTATACATCTTTTTATAATTATATAGCTCTTAAGGAGTTAAATTTTATTAATTATTAACAATGTATTTCATTAATTTATAATTCCAGTATAGGATTCACACTTTACACCAAATAATGAAATTCTATTTTTACAAACCCGTGTCAATTATTTTGTAAATTCATTATATTCCATGAAAGTTTCATTACAAAAAGTACAGCAAACCATTTGTATATCTAAAAGCTGAGTCTATCATATTTGGTAAATTAGGAAATTTCTCTCTAATTAGACCATGCTTTTTTTTTTATCTGGAAACGATGTTCATCTATTTCTGCATAATACAACTTTTCGTAAAAGATAAAAGTTTTCCCTGAATATGAATTAAAAAACAGCATTTATTTTATATTCATCTCTTAATTCAAATGAAGCGAATTTTTTGGATAACCGCCAATATGAATATAACTAGGATAATCAACCATGTAATTTTTTTCTGCAACGAACAGGACTAACTCACCTGATGGTCTTTGGAACATAAGAAAATGATTGAAATTGGTCGGTACAAACCGAAACCAATTTCTTATCGAAAATTGCCTATTGATTATTTTCTTATCTCCCAAACTTTTTGTCGAAATATTTTTATTGTAAATAATATACAATTCACCATCAATAATTAAAAAGGTTATATATGTTCTATATATTCGTCTTTGCATAAATCAAATGGTACATCATAATTAAAATTATTTTGTAGTTGTGGCCCATAAAGTTTTGAATATTTTGAATATCATCTGGTTGCAAATCAACCAAATCATTGTTGAGAATTGGGTACATAATTGCATTTTTATCATTTGTAATGAATATCCAATTTCATGGACCAAAACTGCTAGTAAATAAATTTTATTTTCAGGAGTGTTTTTACCATCAATATACCAATATTCCTGCTCATTGATGTGAATTTCAACAAGGCTATTTTGTTTATTTGGAAAATATGCATGAGCCAGTGCACTACCAAATTGATATAATGTATAAGGACAAACTCTGCCCAACATATGATTATTATGTAGGCCTTGTCTATGTTATATAAGTATATCTGGAGAATTTGTGTCATAAACAAATTTCAGATTTGTATGTGTTTACCAAATGTTAAATGCCTCTTTAGTTAAATTTGTAAATGATTTATTTGCATATGCAAAATTCCGTTTTATTGAGTTTTTAGTCAATATTGCTGTTGATGAAAGGTCCACAATTGATTCATCTTTAACTCCACATATTGGTTTGTTGATTAAATTGAGTGTTTCTTCATTGAGTTTACCATCAAATGAAGAGAGGTTGTGATATTCTTGAAACACTCTTAAAGGAGTTTCGTTCTTTTCAGTATAAATTTTTAAAATCGAATTTGCATTGGTTTCAAGACATCCATATTTATTTAAAAATATGATAACACATTTTGTCTGTTTCTCTTTTTTGGATAGTGCAGAAATTATATTTGCAATAGCAAGAATAATTATATAAGTCTGCATTTATAAACAAAAAGTTTTAAAATATAATAAACTCTTTAATTTTGTTTCTCTACTTACCATCACTAATTTTTATATTCATATCTATTGTATTAAAACCATAATCGTTGTTCCAGCATTTTGCACAAATTTCTTTAAATTTTTCATAAAGCATATCTCCACCAACAAAATTATTATAAATATGCTTTAAGTTAGTATCATCTGGTCTAAATATACACAAGAAATTTGTATTGTCTCTTCCCAATTGTTTGGGCACTCTGGAATAAGTTTGAGCCAAACAGAAAAAGATCAATATTTTTTTGTGTTGTTCTCTTGTAAAACATTCACTAATCATATCTTGATTATTTGAAATAACATTTTCAAATACAACAAGAGATTTGTTTTCACATTGATCTAAAGGATTCATTTCCTCAGTGTTATTTTTTTTTTAATGTGGCATTTGTTCATTAACTTTTGGATAACACTTCAAAATCATCTTGTAATTGAATATATTTTAGTTGATTCGAACTGTTAGAGCAAACAAGTAAATTATTACAATTTAGCCATCTTGTTTTATAAATAAAATTAATTATTAAATTGGTCTTCATGTGTTTCTTGGCCCTACTATCAACCTGCAAATATTATCAGGCAATAACTCACCATTCTTCTTATTCTTGGAAGTTTCGTCAGAAATTAAAACACCATGCCCTAGTAAACTTTTTCTTTAATTACAGTAATTTTTGTTATAAATGGATAATAATAAAGTTTTCAAATTAACAAACAATAGTTCTATTCTAAAGAAGAAACTTCACTATGATATAATTCATAAAGATAAATCGATAGTATTAATTAGTTTTCATGCAATGTTTTTAACTCCAAATGTGGAGAATGATACTATAACTGCAATTGAAAAAATGAGTCCGGTTGTTGATAAAAATACAGTTATATATATTCCAAGAGGCCAATACGATGTTGAATCTTTGAAAGAAGCTATAAATTCTATTGAGCCATTTTCAGCAAACAACATTGAAATAACAACAGAAAATGTGAAAAATAGAATAACAATTACAACCAAGTTTGATATTGCACTTGATGATCCTTTGTCTGATATTCTTGGTTTTGAAAGAAAATTAACTATTGAAAAAGATAAAGTTGTCGTTGGCACTGAATTGCCTAATTTTTTCCTCATCAAACAATCAATTTTCATTGTAATTTTGCATATGGCATGTTTAAAAAATATGACGAATCTAACCACTTGGAGACTAATATAATTGCTAGTTTTCCACCAAAAACCATACTTGGTTTTAGAGATTGTATAATTTTAGAGCCCCCATATCCAATTTTTTATCAAATTAACAATGAGCAATTTAATAACATTGTTTTAGAAATTAAAGACAAAATTGAAAATTTAATTGATTTTGACAGTTCTGACATCGATGTTGTTTTGGAAATTAAAGAAGTTTAGAATTTTGCTGTTTTATTAGAAAACATTAAATGTGTTCCTGTTTTAGGGATGCCTTAAAATCTCCAAAATATAAAACTTTTCTTTAAGAAATAGGTATGATGAATAATTTTTGTATAGCGCCAAGTGTTGGTGATTCACTAACAACGAATCTGCTATATGATTTTTAATATTTCTTCTTACTCATCACACTTCTCATTAATAAAATTAAGAAGATTTGACTAGCAGTATTTCACCACTAGTTGAGAATAAAAAAAATTAATTATAAATTTTGATATCCATATGCCAGGGTATCAATTTTATTTTCTAGTATAATTCTCTTGTTATCATAAGGACTTAACACAATTTTATTAACTTCAACTGTATATATCTTGTATTTCTCACTCCTTATCAAATTCATAGTTGTATATTGAATTTGCTCATCAAACAAACTTTTCTTATAGTTATCAAAATTAATTCTCTTATTGACAACACATTTTTCACACCTTTAGATTTTTTGTTTTCTTTATCACCATCTCCATATGCACATATTTTTGCTCGTAAACCAACAAATGCTTTCATTATTTTCCCATTATATTCGTCTTTCATTTTTCCTAAAACTTTTTTATTTATTTGTTTCAAGTTATAGATATTGTCGCTTGGATAATCATTTGTATCAAATTTTTCTATCATCGACTGCATATCTTCGTAAAAATCTTCTGATTTTATGTTATATGTATAGCTATCTGTATCTTGATAGCATAGGTCAATTTTATCATCACATTTTGGTTTCATCTCTTGATAGTGAAAATTATACATTAATTCTTTCGAAATATCTAAAATTGACATACCCTATAAATTGTCAATTAATTTTTACATTTGTTTTATTCATACGTATAGCTGCAAGATTTTAATTAAATATAGCACTTCTTTTGAAATTTGGTTTTGCTACTATTTTTTCACATTTTTCAGCATCTGATACTAGTTTTATATCAACTCTGTTTCTAATGTTTTCCATAGTTTTTCCAAACACAGAATTATTCATGCGCTTATAAAAATATTTTTCGAAATCATTTTCAGCATTAGTTCTCATTGTTGTGTTTAAGTCAATATATTTCTTCAACCAATCAGTCTGATCAAACATCAATATTCTATGTATTTTAGTGAGTTTTAATCCATTATTTAGACACTGTTTCAAGTTGTGATAGTGAATTACATAAATTTGTTTATCTAAATTTATTAATAATTTAGATTGATTTGTCTTTGGACCTACCTTATTTTGTGGGCGAAATGGAAGATCTTTATGCAAATTATGTAGTTCTTGTGGATATTCTAAACCAACTTCTAGTATATAATCATACTCAGAATCATTCTCCAAATCGAATATTTTTTCACTCCAATAATATAAATCATTTAATATATAGTACACCCACTCGAAACCAGCATATGGTAAATGCTGCGACATTGTCCAATCATATAAATTATTTGCATCGAGATATGCTAAATAGCTTGATTGATGATTTGGATTAAAATCTTCTAAATATTTGTTATTAGCTTTAACATATCACTTACAACATTCTGAAATACAACCTCGAATTCCTTTTTCAATCATTAAAATCATATCATAGTGCATTCCATGATAAACCTGGGATCTGTAAAATACTACGCAGGATCTAAATCATATGAATTTATACATGTGTTTCTAAAATTTTTCGAATATATCTGTTAACAATAATACATCACCTTTTAAATATAAATCATGTTATTCGCGAAGATTTTTAATACTAAATTGGTTCCATATATTTTTTTGCGTGTTCATATTCATCATCAGATATATTATTTTTGTTTAATTGATTGTAAAATTCACATTTTGGTGGAAGTCAAGTTTCTTCAGATTTCTTCCAACTATCCATATAATCATATGGGTAAACAGCTTTTCTAATAACTAAATCAACTTATCTTTTGGAAAATGTTTTTATTATAGATTAGATTATAGCTTATCTAAACTACTGGCCATAAATTTAAATGTGTCTATAAATCTCATTTTTAAATTTTGTTTTTTTTTTTTTTCACAAAAGTTATAAACTTTTCTTCATTATATGCAATTACGTCTATATTTTTATCATCATATCCTAGCTCGTTAATAAATAAGTAAGCATTATAACCAGCTAAGTTATGAAAATAAATTGGTACGAAATTTGGAAATTTTAATTTTAGATTACAATTGTTGCATGTTGGCTTAATTAATTTTTCACTAATGTGATAATGAGGATGTACTTTTTTACTGTCCTTAGAATATTCACACTCACATATAGTGCATTTTTTAGATTTGTTGTATAATGTTTTTTGTTCTTTTGTTAGTGGGTGCATTGGCTCAATTTGTGGATATATTTCACAAATCTCATCTACTTCTCTTTTTATTGATTGTATAAATATTTTATAAGCATCTGGGCCACAATACACAACTGGCTGCTTATACTCACCATAAGCAGACACAATATAATAGCAAAAACCAGATGCTTCATGTAATTGATATTTCATTGTATATGATTAGTCATTCAATTAAATCAATGTTATTTATTTGATCATTAGTAAGATTATATCTTTCTTTGAGTATTTATTTGTGAAAACCATTATCGATATAGTCTTCTGTTAAAACTGGATACTTTTTGATTAGTTTAAAGTTATAAATTTCTTTTGGATTTGGTTTAGTTGTTGATATTTTATTTAGAATTGATTCAAAATCTGCATATATTGTGAATGGGACTTTTGTGGTGTTTTATATTTTTAAATTTTATTTGCTCTCCTTTTGGGAGTAAAGTGGATTTTACAGCTTCATTTTTAGAACAATCTTCAGTATGTTTATTTAATTTTTCTTGAGAATAAAAGAATTGAAGACACATCACATATATAAGACTTAAATTTATGATTATCTTTTTTGCTGAAACTATCCTTGATAAATCTTTAATCCAACGATAATGCGAGTTTGTATCATTTTTGAAATAAAGAAAGTTTATGTGCTTATCCTTTTTACTTTTTGTTAGTTTTAGTGAGTATACCATGGATTTCTTACCTTCATCTTCAGTAGAGTAAACATTTATGGATATGGCAATTTGATTATCTATTTTTGGTATATCATCCATTTTAATTGGATATTAAAATTTATCTATTCCTTTATCAATATTAAGACCAAGGTTTTTATATTTGGTTACTCAATCTGAATGGCTGTCTGCTGGAAATAGTGCGGATTTTATTGCCCAGAGAAAGCATTGTTGATCATTGTTTTTAACATTTATGCATGCTTTCTTAATCTTTATAAATTAAGGTAGTTCAATATATGTAGATCCTTTTAATACATTATACTTGTTTATTACTAATTGTATCCCCATTATTCTATCTAAAGTCCACCCGACCTCTTTTTTTGGAATTCAGAACATCTTCTAATTATTCCTTGTATTATGCATTTATATATGCTTTTAATATATCCATAATACAGTATTGTATAATCTGGTGATTGAAATGTAAATAATTCAACTTGATTATTTTCTTCCTTGTGACAATTGATATATAATTTAATACTGGTTTTCAACCCCCAAAATATTATAAGATGTTCATGTATTTTCTCAAATACCTTATTTTTTATTGAAACCAAAAAATGAAATGGTTGTACTAAATGAAAAGAATTTTCAATGCTATAAGTTGATATTCTACTTTTAAAAGCTGCATTAACTCTGCGATTTTCATGGGTTCTTATAGTTCTTTTGCTGACAAACACATTAGTAGAATAGGGGAATATTTCTTTTAATTTGTTTTTATTTTGTTTATATAATTCATTGATATTGGTATCTGATAATGGTAAATTTGTAAAATTATTCTTTGTTATACATTCTGTTATCCATTTACTTATATTTCTAGGCTTTTCAAATACATTATTAGAGAATGGAAATATTTTTTTGAAATACATTTTTATCCTCTTATCTCTAACATTGGCATATGAAAATGGTAAATTTGCAAAGTTTCTTTTACTTGGTTGATTTATAGTAAATGGTATAATAAATGAAATTAAATCAGCTTTCCGTAGCCTGTAGCAATACTTAATTTTTAAATCTCTACCTATAATTCTCGACTCTCTCAGCCTCTTCTCACCCAAATCAACTGCGATATTGTGCGATGTAATTATTTTGTTTATTTAGCATCGAAATATGATATGCAATGAAGAGCTGTAAAAATAGAAAAATATATTGGAAAATGAAGTATATAAAATTCTTAAATTATTGATAATAAGTGAAATTGTTTTAACTATCTAACTTCTTTTTGTAGTGATATTTCTCATTTTAACATTTATTGAATATTAATGCGTGTTTGTCTTTAGTGATTTTATGAGGAGGAAATAATCTTAATGATTTATTCTCATTACATACTGTGCATTTTTTAAACCGAATAATTACCATTTTGAATTTTATTTAAAATATATAATGTTGTATTGTGTGCTTTAGTATTTTTATCTCTTTGAGGTATGAACTAATAACATATCTTCCACATTCACACAGTATTTTCTATTTTTTCTACCACATTGCCAAAGTGCTATGTCAAGATACTTGGCAAAAATTCTTTGAAACTAATAAATGAGAAACCAGTTTCTATAACATATAAACACTCAAAAGAAATGAAAAATGGAAAGTCTGTGCATGATAAAGAGTTCTTTCAAAAAATATATAAATTTCTATTGATATGAATCTTTTGAATATTTTCACTTGATTTTTACTTATTTTACTTTATTTAGATTGCTCGCTTGCAAAATTGCTATTTCTAGACAGCGTGAAAAAATGGTTGAAAAGCAAGCCAGTCAAACGTGTTTTATGAGAGGTGCGATTTCATTACCCATGTTAATAAATTAATTTATTTTTACGTATGAATTACGTCCCTCCTCACCAGTCTCACAGACATATGGGCGTGTAAGGTATGTGGGAGATGCGACAAGTAGTGTTATGCATCTTGTTATTGTGTTTCTTTAATTTATAGGGAACATTTTTGCTTCGTTAATTAATTCATTTAGAAGAGTCGCATAATTTCTTTTTATGTGTGGATTACGTTCAAAGATAGTAAAACGTAGTTGTTCGTTATACTAATCTCTCATGTTATTCATGTAGTTAAAATCCTCTCTCTTGTGTAAATTATATTTCTAAGCTCGCGACTCACATTACGTATAAAACTCACGTAAGTCCACTTATTATTCATGTAGTCGTTTGAAATTTCCGATTTGATGGGTATAATTTATTCATATGTAGAACACTCTGTAATTCTCTAACGTTTAATTGCATTCTGAAAACAGATCATTTAACACATAAATATCATCTTTTAAAGTCACCTATCTAGTGTCTTCAGCAATATCCCCACAAAAAGCATACAATTTACACTTAGGCCACACTTAGAAATTGTTTATACACTCTGAACTTCTCTCGTGTGTCAAATATATTCTTAAAAATCGCCTGTTTACCACCAACATCCCTCCAAACACCTCAAGATTAGAAAAATGAGAAAAAATAAGCCTTAGTCCACTCATACACTAAACTCTATACCTATATAAGATAATGCAACCCACAACTCTGGTCAGTCGACTGCGAGAGCTCCAACCGTGAGGACGTGCCAGAGCTCCTGCTACCCCCTCCCCCGTGTAAGAAGAAAGAAAGAAATACAATAAAAAAATTAACCCTTTCAATAAATTTAACCCTTTCCATTTGGATCGGATTATGAATTTTTTTATCGGATTAAGCATTTTTTTGATAGGATTAAAATCGGATTAACCCTTTCAACCAATTTAATTAACGCTTTGATACCAAATTGATAATCCGATTAATGAAAAGTGAAGTGAAACACACTATTATCCGTCTGTAGTGTCGTGTTCGTCGGGTTATTTGTGACTCCCAATTTAGTAAAGTTTAGTTTTGTACGAGGCGGAGGAATATCCTGGAAGTTGAACTATAGTAGGGCTTCAGGGAAGTCTGAAGGTGGAGGAATATCCTGGAAATTGAACTATAGTAGGGCTTCAGGGAAGTCTGAAGTAACTGTGAATGTATCATAGAACGTCCACCCATCTACAACGTGCGAGGTGACACGGTGATATGGAGTCAGGAGGACGAGGCTTCGATCCCCGGTCTGGTCAGGCAACGTAGCACTTGGATATACAGAGCTAGGACTGCCGCTTACCACGCGACCTCCAGCTGCGCACGACGGCAAGATGGAGTCACTCGCCAGCAACTCGTCGGAACTGTGTTCGCCAATCCGGCGACTGGTAACTTACTCGCGAACCGGCCTGTAGTCCAGTCAATAGGGAACCTCCATGCGGCATGTAGATACGCAGACGTGATGCCCGGTTCGGGGCCGTTCTGACAATGTGTACGCCCACAACAAACGAACCGCCGCGCCGTTTTGTCCCTGTGTGTTTATTTACTCGGTGGTATGGTCATCCTGATCTCGGTTCTCCATGCCAGCCCGAAATCGCCCCGGGCGGATTTAGTTCTTTACTACAAACCAAGAGCCGATTAATTACCCGTTTCTTTTTGACGTGAATACGTCTTAAAATTTCCAACCATAGCGGGAGGCAATCCAGAAATTCAGATGATAACAAAATCGGGGGATACGATTTTGACATTGCAGCTCCGAATCTATCGCCTACATTAAAAATTCAGTTACACCACTCGATTGCCAAAGGATCAAATAATATGTTACGTTGAGTGAGGACTGCGCAGCATTGCGCGCATTTGGTGGGGAAGGGGCATTTTTGAGTTCTTTTCGCCGCGTCTCATAACTTCCGCGTAGTATAACTTTTGACTAGAAGCTACGATCAAAACGATTGCGTGTCTAAAAACATTTGCGTGGCATGGTTATGGTGAATGTGTATGCGTTTAATTTAAAAAGTTAAGAAAATTTAACAAGATGTCGGCCTATACTCGTCAAAAAGCCAAGTCGAAAGTCGAAATACAGAAATCGTATACGTTTGAAAAGACCATCTCAAAATCAATCCAGTGATATCCATAAAACCCCATATGATCGAGTGAAGCGGTGCCGGGAACGTAAAATAAACATCAAGGCGTCCGAGCGCGTCAACGTAGACGTATTCATCAAACACAAACAGCCGTGTCCCCAACACAGTCAAACCCAATTTCTTCTGAGCAACTTGCTCCATTTGTGAGGGTTTTTTTTTTTATTATTATTTAATTGTTGCTATTATTGTTAGCCATTCCTACAAATGTGTATTGGCCTACTTTTATTTTTGTGTTCTTGTCCTTGATATTGAAAAACTTCTGGATGTGATATCTTTGATAGGGTTTTGTTGTTATTGAGAAAAACAGTTTTTATTTGTTTGTCTGGTTTTTTTTTTTATGGTTGAAGTCGCTGTTTTGTTTGCTTTCTTCGTTTTATTTGTTGTGTGAGACAAAGTGTGCCTCTGGTTAATGTTTCACTTTTGTGTGTTTTAGGAGTCTAAATTATTTATACATTTACTATCTTGTTATATTGATTCTTGGCGTGGTGAGCGGACTTCTACATCTCCTTGTGCTTCATATTCTGTTTCTTCTTCTCCTTCTTCTTCTTCGGTGTTAGTTGGAATCAGGTTTTCTCGTCTGACTTCTTGCCTGGTTCACACGCCGATCATGCCAATCAGACAAGGCAGACAGATCCGATAGTTTTCACATGTATTCTGCATAGCCATTTTGCTGTTGAATTCCTGATATTTAACGCCAAGATTCCAAAACAAATTGTACATAACAAACTAGATGTTGTCGCCATTCTACTGTAGTTTATTAATTCCATTATGGTACGATTTATTTACTAAATTGTTTTCAAGATATTGCAATTTTAGTTTTACATCCAAAAATATTTTACACTTTAGTGCTATCTTTCGGTTCATTTTCCAACTACGTTTATGTAATAGAAATGTTGAATAAAAAATTGGTTAATATTCAGGTATTTCATCATAAATACGTGCACATTAAATTATCGCATACATTTACATCAATGCACGTCGATTATTCAAGACATTAGTAGCATACAATATATTAACCAGCTGACCAATCCCAGTGTCCCAACATCGAACTGCTTTTCTGCCAACACGTCTAGCGAAAACGGCATGATTTGGTTTTTAAGTTAGAAAACTGATTTGTAGACAAATGTTTTGAGGTGCATGTATACTGCCTCTAACCAATTTGTAATGCAGTTGGATTAAATAAAAATGGGTAAAAGCATCTTATTAATATAATGGCACCTGTCATTAAAAAAAAAGATATTAACAAACACGTCCATCATTGTTGGCACATGTAAATATGAAATTTGTTTTGCTTTGGGGTAGGTCAATGTTGAGTACGCGCGTAGAAGACAAATGATTGGACTTCAGGCTATTCACGGTAAAATGAGCACTCTTGAAAGCCCTACTTACGATCTACTTGTGTACACGTTGTGTGTTCCTCCGCATTATGTAAAATTGACATTGCTGTGGGCCTCGTCACTTTATTCATGCGTCGGTCAAATGAAACTGTGAAATTATGAAGAAAGTAAATACTTTACAAATCTACTCATTTTTACACTTCGGTGCATTAAAAAAAACTGAAAGTGGAAGAATTGATTTTAAGTTATCAGAAATGATTACCTAACACTTTTAATTCGTCCCAAAGATACGGACCTACTTTCCATCCATCGTTACCAACTATACTTGGCGAATGTCACTCCGTGCGTCCATTCAAATATAGGATGGAGGGGCAGTGACTTCTTTCAAATGTTCATTCCTAAAGTGCTCACTTTATCGTGAACAGCCTTTACCTCATCTTTAGTGTATGGTTGTATCCGTACTATTAATATTATAGTTTATTGCTATTTAAACGATGGCGACAGCGGGGCGGGATTTGCCTTCCTATTTTCTTGGTAGTCCGTTTTATCATATTGGTGTTATTGCAGGCGTTCACGCTCTTACGTATGCCTATTTTTTTTTTTTCGCTCGAAAATTTGTGGCCGGTGAACTGTTTGAATGTCAGGTGGTAAAACTGCAGTTGCAAGGATAAAGTTTGAAACGAGTTCGGTATTCATCTTGCAAGAAGCCTCGCTGCACGGCAATGTTAACCACGCTGACATTTACAGTAGTTTTAGCTGTTTGCCAACATGTTTACGTCGCAGAGTGACGTCACGCAGGGGTCACAGCGGAGCCACGTGACTTAGGCGAAGCCCGACCGCTTCGTCTGCTCGTGGACTACTTTCAGCTGCCCCTGAACTTTGTTCTCGCAGACAGTACTCGCGCTCTGGCGCACTCACACACAAAACCCTCTTCTCAAGAGCACGTAGCCCAGACATTTTTGACGTGAACACGTCTTTCAATTTGCCAATCCAGAAAATTCGATGATAGTAAAATAGCGGGATACAGTTTGGCATTGCAGCTCTGAATATATCGTTACAACACTCGATTGCCACAGGATCAAAGAATATGTTAACGTTGAGTGAGGACTGCGAAGCATCGTACTCGTTGGGAAGGAAGGCGAGGTGTGTGTGTGTGTGTGTGATTGGGGGGGGGGGGGAGGGGCTAATTTTGAATTCGTTTCGTCGCGTCTCATAACTTCCGCGTAGTATAACGTTTGACTAGGAGAAGCTACGAGACTCGTTCATGTTTCAATCTACAGCTATCGTCAAGATCAATCGATCACGTATATAAAAACATTTGTGTGGCGTGGTTATGGTAAAATTGTAGGCGTTTAATGTAAAAAAAAAAAAAAAGAAAAGAAAACTTAACTCAATATCGGCCTATAAGCGTCAAAAAGCCGAGTCGAAATACAGAAATCGTATTCAGCTGAAAAGAGCATCTCTAAAACAATCGAGTGATACCCATAAAACTCCATATAATCGAGTTAAGCGGTGCCGGGAACGTAAAATAAACATCAAGGCGTCCGAGCGCGTAAACATAGACGTATTCACGCAAGTAGTAGGGGCGGAGGTGTTCTACTCCAAAGGGGATGCCTTTTTTATTAATATGGTTAACCCTTTGATATCAAATCGATATCAAAAGGGTTAATCCTCAATGCGATTTTAATCCTATAAAAATAGCTAATCCGATGATTTTTGTATGAATCCCTAATCCAATTTTGATACGATCGATTTTTTTTGTATTTTCATCCGATAAGATGGTATGAAACTTTGAGTGATTCATACAATTAATTAATTTAATTAATTAAAAATTGTTGTGTGATAAGTGTATAGTTGAACTTTGTTATTTTCTCTTTTTCATTTTGGGCTGGGGGGCAGCTCTGGTAGATGTTATCAGCACAGGACAGCAGATCTGTAGCAGTGAATTTTTATTACACGCGATGAAATCCCATAGAATAAGCTACAACTGCATAGTTTTATTTTTCCCATACCTGTTAAGGAAACTGAGCAGAATATATCTGAAAGTTGGGATTTTATTTATTTCGGCGGGTTTTTTCTCTCTTAGAATAACCTTAATACTACAAAAACTAAAATCTATGGGCTTATATATGTTTTTTAAAATATGTTCTGGCAAATAGTCGTATTGCCAGGACATGTATTAGCTGAGATACGTGTAAACGAGCGAACAAGGAATGTACAGGAAATACGTCTGGACTACCATCTGTTAAGAGGAATCCCCAGAAACATGTTTAAACGCCTCAAGGTTCTACAATGTTCTATAAAAGAGATGCTTAGTATAGAAGAATTGCATAGGATAATGTAAACTTTAGAAACATTATCATAGAACAGACCCAAAAAACTTTTAAATTTATACGAATTCCAAACACCTACACTTAAACACTGAACTTGCTAGAGAAAACACACACTTTATTAATACATAAACGAAAACACATATTAGACAAGAAATTCATTGATTATAAATTGTAGGAAATTAAATATTTTTCCTTTGCAATATCTACTATGAGGCTCTCTCAAAAAAAGGACATTTTTCAATTTTATCTTTTTTTTTTTTAAGATTATCATTTATCATTTTGCCGAATAGCCATTGAAAGTATATAGAACATACTATACCACTAGGTAAGGTCCTGATTAAAATCGACATATTCAGTTCTGAAATTTAAACATTTCTTCATGGCTAAGATTTGGTAATTGCTATTGAGACGATTTTCAGAATTATTACCAAACTGAACCAAGCTCACTTGAAGTTAAAAGTGACATACGATTTTTAATGTTCGCTGCTGGAACTCATATTCTGAGAATTTTGATGAAGTTAATATCAGTAAGATTTGGGTGACTTGGGCATAAAGGCGAGGGGCATCGGATACAGTTTCACCTTTCCACCATCTTGTTACATCACCCATCCGCCATATTGGATGTAATTGACATTTTACCCCTGACCTGTGTGACCTTTGACCTTTGACCTTGACCTTGACTCTGAGGACCTTTGACCTAAAAAACACACTTTAACAACCTTTTAAATACTCCAAAAACTCCTCAAAAAATTCCAAAACATTCAAAAAAAATTCTGAAAAAATTAATCATAAAAAATTATTTAAAATTATTAAAGAATTATTTTAAAAATTACTAAAAGGATTAAAAATTTTAAAAATTACTTCAGAAATGGCCCATTTTTCCATAAATGCTGAAAGGGATTGGCGACTCTGGTGACAGGGATCAATGACTCCAAGCTAGGTGACCGGGATCAATACCATTGACCATTGACCTTGACCTTAGTCTCCTTGAAATGAAAAATAAAAGAAAAACTAACAAATCACAAAAAAATTGACTTAATAATTGATAAAAAAAATATAATTAAAATTTTCTGTTTCAAAATCGTTTTAAAGATTTTAAAATCGTTTAATATTTTATTTTAAAAATAATAATTAGAAAGTCTTATCCCGGTGGCCACTTTTCCCTTTTTCCCACGGGATTTCCATTTTTCACTAAACAAAATTTCCTTAGAAATTATTAAAAAATTTAATTTAAAAACTTACATTTTTGGAGGTATCCCCCACACCACGAATTACTCATCTCTGTTCGAATCCAGCAGATGACTGAATCCGTCACACCCACTACCCTCACCTATACTCATTCCGCCATCTTGATTTTTTCATTCATCAATGATTTATATGCTACTGGAGGCAGCCATCTTTGTTTATATGTTGCTAGTTGCCATCATATTTGTTTTTCGTTTGTCATATGTTTATACATTACTGGAGGCCGCCATCTTGGTAGGTGACCGCCATCTTGGTATACACCACCCATCCACAATCTGGGAAGACAATGCCCAATAGCAATTGACCTGTGACCTGTAACCTTGAAAATAAAATCCCAAGAAAAAATACACAAAAGTCAACAAGCTTAATACATATCAGGCTACTACTACCATATTAGATACAGTCTACATAGACCTTGACCCAAGACATTGAATGACCTTCAAAATAAAAACTCGAGAAATAATACATAAAAGTCAACAATCAGAATACATTACAGATCACCACAATACTAGACGCTGACTACCTCGACCATGACCCCATGACCTTGAATGACCTTGAAAATAAAAACTTAGTGAAAATACATAAAAGTCAACAAGCATACACATTTCAGACTACTACCGCCATATTAGATGCAGACTGCCTTGATCTTAAAACCCCGACCTTGCATGACCTGAAAACAAAAACTCGAGAAAAAATATATGTGAAGAGGCAGAAGCTAGTCGAGACGATCCACCTTCTACATAGCTGCTGTCACACACAGGTAGGTAGGCAGGCTTTAGATGCTAGTTCCTTGATCACATTAGCATGCAGTTATATCTTCAACAGTTTCTTCCAGACAAGTTATTTGCTCACTTATAAATCATTGTCTCATTTAAAGTAGACAACTGACTCCTGTTGTCGGATCGACCCCCTCACAAGACTGACCCCATTGACCCCATTTATCCCATCGACCCCATTTATCCCATCGACCCCATTTATCCCATCTACCCAATTTATCCCATCTACCCCATTTATCCCATCGACTCCATGGACTCTATCGACGCCATTGATACCATTGAACCCATCGATCTCATCGACCCCATATACCTCTCAATATATATATATAATAGAGAGAGAGAAAGTAATTAAATTGTTAAAGTGACAGAGATTTTTTAAATATGTTTGGTTTCTATCAAATTAAGTTTATTAACATGTAGTAGTACTGTAAAGAAAACGCCAAATAACAAACAAACTATTAGTTCACAAAAATACTTTTCAACTAAAGATATTTGAACTTGTCTCCTGGTAAAGATGTCTGCTGAAAAACCTTAATAATATGTTTCAAAACACTATAAATACATAAAATAACTCGTTACATATCGCCAGCTTCCATATAGCAGTCAATGTATGCAAGGAGGCTCTGGGTTCGAATCCCGGATAAGGCAAGGTTAATATAAGTTAGTATCTGGGTTTGAGTCCTGGTTAGGACATGTACGATTGTAATACAGTTTCTGGATTCGAGTCGTAAGGCAGTAAACATAACACATAAAAGTGATAATGAACAAATCATGTAATTAAAAAACATATAAAATAAATGTTAGTAATTTGTCCGCGTATGTTTCAGGGTGGAAACGGAGTTGAATCGTAGCGAATTGCATTAAATTCTGGGTTAGAAACCTTGTAATGCAAAAACTTCATATTGTAAACTGTTAATTTATAAAACCAAATAAATACACATTAAATTCCAACATATACACGCTAATTTAAAAAAAAAATGTGTAACGAACCTTTTAATTGTGATGAATTTGCTTAAAATTTAGTTAAAAGCATCTTAATTATGTAAATCATTATTTTTAATGTAGCTTTGAGGCGAATTACGAAATTTAAAATTTACCAAAAACGGAGGGTGTCTGGCCTTTAAATAGGGATTCCCATCCACAACATGTCATTTGCTGCTCTGCCTTCATGGGGTCAACATCTCCCCTCCGAGTTTTGCAGTCAAGAAACCGAAGGATCCTACCTTCAGCCCCGCTGCTAGCTTACCACTCGCTGGGGAATACGGCCGGGCGCATATCCAACCCCGGCGCTCACCTGGCTGTCTGGCCTGGGTTCAGACCTCCTGCGAAGCCTACCGGCTTCGCTACTAGACTTTATGTAAGTGAATGATTTTTAAAAAAATTCTTGAGTTTTTTTTTTTTTTTTTTTTTTTTAAGGAAAAATTTTATCACGTGTAGAAATTCGTTTAATCTTTTAGTAACTTTCTTACCAAATTTTTTCAATGTGTAGAATTGTTTTCTTAAAATTGTTTAACTTTTATATGATTTGATTAAACTTTTAGTAAATCGTTTATAATTTGAATAAGATTTTATAAAATTCTTTAAAACCTTCTTTTAACAATCCTTTACAACTCTTTAGAATTTGAATGAAATTTATAAATTTAGTTAAAATTTGTAAACCAGTCTTTACATTTTGAGTGAAATTCATTAACTTTTTAGCAAATTGTTAAAACCTTCAACTAATTGATTGAAGTCGTCAACTTTCGAAGCAATTCACATCACACAATTATTGTTTATGTTGCTACTTTTTAGTTATTTTTACATATTTCAAGATATGTTAAGGGTGAGTTGTGTGTTTGATTAGTATCAATTATGCAACAGTTAAAACACGGGAGAACTATGCAACTTACGCGTAGCATACTCTGGTGTTGCCATTCTTGATCTTTCTAAATTAACCATCTGCGAATTCCATTATCATTACATGCATACAAAATTTCTTCCGCCAGCCTTGCACCTCCTCTATTGTGATGCCGATTCCTTGGTGTGTTCTGTTGCTTGTGATGACATTTATAAATTAATTACCCCAGATTTAAAGACGTGGTTTGATACATCCAACTACGTACTAGATGACTGGCAAGGATTCCCCTCACAAGAACAACGTAGCGGGGTGATAAAAGATTAATGTGCTGGGTGCATCATCACACACTTTGTGGGTTTACGTCCTAAGCTTTACGCATACGTTGATGCGAATGAGGAATGTATACGTAAGACGAAGGGTGTGAAACCTAACGTGTGACAATCGCTCAGGTATGAGGATTATCGAGATTGCCTCGAGAATTGCACAAGGGTTTTGGGGACCCAATATCAGTTCCGTTCGCGTGCTAATGAAGTCTACGCCGAACATGACACAAAGGTATTGTAGTCAGGTATGGATAGTAAGCGGTACATTGAAACATGTGGAGTATCAATCTTACCTTGGGGGCACTACAGAATGCCTAAATAATTTTTTTTAAATTCCTCCCTACAATAGTTACAACACCACAATAAATACAGCCCAACCATGACACCACAACTGCCAGCACCACGCCACCAATGACATCCATCTGCCACCACCACAAGCACCTCCTATTCCACAGCCCACATCACATCTGTCTGCAGCCACCTGCAATCTCTACAACTGTTTGCAACACGTGTTGCATTATAATCCAATGCTGCTGCCATCTGTTTACCTATCTGTAAGGCATGGCACAACTACAGAAGAATAAATTCACTGTGTAAAGTTATATCCTCTGGAAATTGTGTGCGCATGAGTGTGTTGTAATCAGTCGTTGGCGTGTATAGATGTCTGGAAATTATACTACCAGATGTGACATGACAAATGAATGCCCCTCTGCACATCTTTGTAACCTCTACAAGAGTTTGTAAATAATGTATATAGATAACATACAGACGATCTTCAGATCGCTATAGTGTATTTGTAAATTTCTATTAATCATTTTTTGTATATATTTTTATCCTGTTTTTCCATGTTTAATCGGTGTAAGAAGATTTGAAATTGTTGTAGTAAATAGTAATAGTGTTAATATGTATGATTGGTGTACACAGCTTTATTACAGAAAATTGTAAATATGGTTATAGGTATTTGGTTGTAAATATTCAGTTGTTTTTATTAAAATGTCCTGTTCTTAAAATATTATTAACAAATGTTTGGTAATGTAGTTCGTAAGATGATTGTGGTAAATTTGATTCTCTTGATATGTTTGTTTTAAAGTACTGAAAAATGTTTGCTGTAAACTGTCTTTTAGTGTGTTAATATTTGTTTTAAATTACTGAAAAATGTTTGTGGTAGATATTAATTTTATTTGGTAAAAACATAAATGAAAAAAAATGTTTTGTTGTAAATTGTCTTTCGGGGAGGGGGGGGGGGTGGATTTGCAAAAATTATTTTTTGTAATGACATTTTTTTAAATGTAATTTTTAATGAATTAATAACTTTGTCTGACAATGACTCTGGAGCACAGGCGAGGATCCGTAAACCTAATACTAAAGCATTATTTGTTCATTGCACAAACCATCCTCGTAATCTGTAATTGATGCAACAGAAGAACTATGTGATCCCAAAGCACTGTCGAAACCAAAGGAGCAGTGCAAACACTTTTGCCAGCAGAATGTGATATTTTTTATGCTTTTTTTATTTCTGGGATAATGTCTTAGAAGAAGTAAATCACACTAAGAATACCTTCAGAATAATGGAATCAGTTTTGAGAAGTGTGATATTAAAATAAGATATCTGAACATCTTTTTGAAAGAAAAAAAAAGATCATGAAGCTAGCACTGCAGTTTGCAATGAACACTTGTGAAGAGATGGGCATTCCTTTAGTGAAAAGAAGAACCATCTGAGAGAAGAAAGTGATATCTGGAGAAAAGGTTCAATGTGTAACAGTCACGTTTAATGAAGAAATGAAGTGATAAGTGTTGGAGTTCATTGACAAGTTTTATCAAGAAATCGACACTCGCTGCAAAGACATGGGAATTACATCAGCTCGGTTTGTAGTCCTCGAGCCCAAGACTCTCATTACAACTTCAGAAGATGAACTTCTATAGTTAATACAAAACTTAGTCGTGAACTATTGTTATGCACTCGCTGCTTAGCACCCCGGGATAGCGGGTGGAAGTTAAGGCAGCAGTTATATGATAGCGGTGGGAGCAAGTCAAAGGATTGAGTTCTTAATGAACAAGCGAGCGATAGGCCAGTGGCTGTGTATCTGTTACAGAAAGCGAGCCGACACGATAATCCATTTTGCAGCGTATGCTGCTGATCCTGGTTGTATTGATTTCCGTGCTTATCTGACGAGAGCTCTGTATTACTGACCTCGTTCTCTCAGCGCGACTCGGGGTGCATTGAACCTTCCAGATGGTCAGGGCGAACGATATAAAAGTGTGACAGGCCTCCGAACCAAGTAGATAATGAGTGAATGAGTGGTTGAGTTCTGAGTGATATAATATGAGCTGCGAGAGAAGTGACCAGTGGAAGGGAAATCTATGACTACGAGTGTCAAGCAGTGAATAATGCGGCTGGCAGGTTGGACTATTGGACTAAATGCGTGAGTGAAATATTACTGGGGGGGGGGGGGGGCAACATATAGACTGAACATGTGGTAATATTGAGTATAAGTTGATTGACTTTAACCAAACAGAAACAGTTAAGAAGGACTTTAATTAGAGTTGAAATAGACATTAAATATTGCTGTAACTGTTAAATAAAAAGAGTAATATTGGAGACAGATGATTTAATGCTGTAAATAATAGCTGTGTGAATAAATTAGAAATCAAATTTAGTTCATTTGTTTTTAGTACGAACTCCATCCCTCACGAAATCTGATACGCCTCTCAGGCATACCATGTAACACTATGATGAACTTTCTGAAGATGGTCTCCTTAGAGAGATTTCACGACTCAGAAGACATATACAAGCTGCTGAAGTTTCAAAAGAAGATTATCTGGAATGGTCTCCTTTAAGATTTTTAGAGTTCATTGTTGAATATGAACTTTCAAATTCTGTACCACAACTGACGTTAGTTTTAAGGGGCCTATTTGTCTAGCGCAAGAACTGCGATGCAGTGTGCTCCAAATACAGTTTTTTGACGAAACTATAAAACGGGCATCCAATGTTCTAAGCTACAAAAAGAACACCCACTTCAGGCTATGTCTGTCTCGATTACTTTCAAGACATCGCACACATTAGCAACACCATTTCAGATGTCATCGTAATTGAAAAGGGATTTTTCAAAGCTTCGTATTTCAAAATATACGCTTTTTATACACACAGAAGTACTCTAGGGGCATTTATTGAACCTTGCTACAAAATTTCCACCAATAAAATTATAGGGTCACTGCTTAAAGTCACTTAGGTACACATGACATTATGAGAACCTGCACGCCAATTTAGAGCCCTGTGCGTAGAGGCGATGGTGCACTTGTAGTGCGTGTCAGTGTAGTCCTTACAGCTCTTGCACTTCTCGGCCTCAAAAGCTGAAATAGCTCCAAGCAGCAGGCGGGCCCCTTAAGATACTTGATAACGTTACATGTTTCAATAGCATCATGTGATAGGAGTTTTTCTAAACTGAATCAATCAAGGGTTACATTATGTCCACTATGAGTCACGCTAGGCTCTGTGGCTTAGCCATATTATCAACTGATAACAAAGTAGCGAAAGGAGTTGAATTTCATGGTGTGATTTCAAAATTTGCAGAGAACAGAGTTAGGAAAAAAAAAAGGCTTTATGTGCTTATCTCACAATGTTTAGTAAATAAGTCAGAAAATAACACATGCAACTGTACTTTATTTTTCCTTCTTTTAATAATTTCAGTGTGTTGGGGTGGGGGAGGCGGGGGGGGGGGACAAGAAATTGTCCACGCCGGGTACCACATGACCTTGCTACGCCACTGCCCACTGTCCTTCAACTCTACAGCTGCGAGAGTCCAGCGAACTTTTAAATACAAGTGTTTTGTCTAACAAAAACAGATTACAACTTCGCCTGAGGAATCAACGTGAAGATGTCTAAGGGTTAATCCGATTAATCAAGAGTGAAGTGAAATTCCTGCGCCTCTACTACTGGTATGGTTTAATATTGCACTTGATTTTCTTGTTAATTGAACAATTAAATTAATTCTGTCTGGAGAAACGTCTGCAAAATATTTCTTAAAGTCGATATGGAATTTTATTTAATCAAGCTACTCAGTTTAACAAGAACATATCTGATGAACAGTTTCCTTCAGAAAAAAGTTACCAATTGAAATAATTCGTTATTTTTTCACGTAATGCTGTTATTGAAATTAGCGGTTTTTGAGAGAAAGAGATGCTCAAGTTTAAAGCTCTCGGGTATTTCAATTTTCATTTTCTTATTCAGTAAGAATGTTACTTGAAAATGATTAGTTCTGGTAATTATAGCTGTACATATGTGTCAAATGTTGATTTGTTCAGTATTTTTTTTCTACAGTAATAAATGTCCACTCCTAATCAACGTACGACTGAATGATTTATGTAGATTTGAAATTTAATTATTTATTTACAGTGCTCAGTCATGTTGTATTTTACTGTGTTTTTCACAGCTTGTACTACTCCAACGACAAAGTAAGTCATAATTTTCTTCAACTTACCTTTCGAGAGAAATTAAGGTTTCTGATACTTCGCGTGATTCTCATACAGTGTTAATGCGGTGTTACCTGATGGTAACTGGCTATGAGAATTTTAACCCACATAGTAATTGTGAATGTTAGACTGCTCTACAGAGATATATAATTGTGTATCTTAAGTACTGGGCTCACCTTGCCCAATAACACTAAATATTTCAGACAAAATTAAAACTAACAACAAACAGTAAAACTAAACTTGTACATATGATTATTCAATATAAACACAAGCAGCGTTGTAATAGCTTTATTATTATTACACTCACAAAAACGTTTTGCAGTAGGATATAATTACACGCGATGTAAGCCCAAGGATTAAACTACAGACACAAATTTGTACATTTCTGATTTTCCTTAGTAAAATTGCACAGAAAAAACTTAAAAATTGGATTTATAACTATTTTTTCTATTTTTTCCTCTTCGAATATATTTAATAGGATGTATGGAAAAATTGACGGCTGTATAAATAGAATTGTTTATTATTTTTCTTGGAAGAAAGCCGTATTCACAGAACATTTATTTTAATTCTGTTCGCGGTTTTGGAAGCCCGACTTAGATCTACTTGTACGCATATTGTGTATTATTCCCCCATGTGTAAAGTCTATATTGCTGTGGGAACTGAGCACTTTATCCATGCGTCAGTTTCCAGTGAAACTGTGAAATTATTAGGAAAATAAATATTTACAAAATGTTCTGATTCGTATAATTAATATGCATTTAAAAAAAAAACAGAAAGCAAAAGAAATAATTTCACTATTCACTAAAGTTCACCTAACACTTTTCGTTCGAGTCGACCTGCCGTGGCGCAGTCGGTTGGTGCGCCACTGACCTGAGGTGCGGGAGGCTCTGGGTTCGAATCCGCGGCAAGGCATGGGTGTTAATTTAAGTTAAGTTATAAGTTAGCCTGCTAAGCTTTCAAGTATGAAAACGTTAAAAGACCTTCACCATTCAACAATGGGACTACTTTCCATGGGACTACCTTCGCTCCGCCGTTACCAACTTACACAACCAATCGTCGCTCCGCCGTTACCAACTTTACTGGGCATTTACCAATCGGTGTACCCAGTCCTGGTTCCCCGTGTGTCGTTCTGATTTTAAATATGTATTCATACAAGATCATCTTCCTCGCACAAAAGTGTATGTATACTGTGAGTATACTGTTACTAGAGCATATTCTGGTACGGACGTATACAGTACGTGTGTGTTTGAGGGTCGGACCTGGTGGGGGGGGGGGGGGTTAAGCGCTAATCTGAAGTATTATGTCGGCACTGGTGGTTCAGTCAGACTTCTTCGTTCACAAGACCAAAAAAAAAAAAAAAAAAAAAAGCTGGGGGTTTGATATAAATGACTGACCTTTTATGCGAACATAATTATATAACACTGTAGTTTGGGGAACGACCCATTTCAGCTCTCCCTTCTTCCGCGGGCGAGACGCGCACAAGTAAGTATGTCTAACCTTACGAAGGTTGCTCTTTCACTCGTTAACTTTTGTAGTCTTTGCTCTGCTCACAAACTCCCGACTTTCCAGCTGATATAACAGCAAGTTTTCGAACGGGAGTCCATAATTTGAGAAATTAAGCTTGTACGTAACACATAAAGGCGCTTACTTATTAAATGATAGAGCTACGACAAATGCAGCATAATTTACGGCCAACTAGTCGTGTGTTCCCTTGCGCATTTGAGAGCGCACAGTTTTGACTGTGCTTTCATTATTTCATTCTATTCGCGGTACAGGATTAAGGCCAAGCTTCACCATGCATGGGCGTATAGAGAATCAAAGGCTAAATTCCAACAAAGATCTCTCAGTCATTTTTTGTGCTAGTGTTTACAACTAAGGTTTTCTGTTTAAGATTGAACGCGTCTACATCTGTAAACCATTCGAATTTTAATTTTTAAATTTTAAATTCACTTTTTAATCATTTATAAAATGTCCTGAAGAAATGTGAGCCGTCTGGGCCCTGCCGTGATCGTTGTGGCGGAACGCCAGCACACAGTATTTGAAAATACAGAAGCAAAACAACTGCTTATAAGGCAAGCTCCAGCGGCACACGCCAGCAAAATGGCGTCGCTGACTTTTCTAACCTACCTCGAAACTAAGTCCGTGTCTCAACTTGAAAGTGTGCTCACTCTCACTCTGGCGCACTCTGGCACACTCTAGCACACTCTAGAGAATTGAGACTTGTGCCCTCTGTAAGCCTTCGGCATTATTTCTCTGACAAAAAAGGTAATAAATAGTGAAGATTAAAACATCGCTGGCCTTTCACTTTCCTCGTATAAATACACAGTGTTTTATGAAATAGTAATATATTTTAATTTGTTATATTTTTGCATGATCAAAAACTTAACTGTTATATGCAAAGCACAGTATGTATTATATGCACATAATTAACCTAACATGAACATAATATCATAATTTGTTACGTTCTATATGAAACGGAATATTATTGGTATTACACATTTCACAATCGTAATGATTAAGTTAAGTCGATGAAATATTTCGAACACTGCTTTAAAAACAACAAAAAAAAGTCTGGAAATTTAAGGTAAGACTTGAAAACAACATGGCTGCCAAAGAGGGTGCGAGAGTGAGCACCGAGTGTACATCGTCGTCCACTCTCCCTCTCGCACTCTCCCTCTCGCGCTCTCTCCTCCGAATAGGGACAGCGGAGAGGGCTCTCTGTGACGTCAAGAGTGGGCGAGAGAGTACTCTCTCAGCGAACTGGGACAAAGTCTATGAGGAGAGTCTGATGGCTGGTAGGGATGGGGCCTAGTTGTGTCTCAGGGCAGAGCCACATACGCCTGGGCGTGCAGGAAATATTATAATTATAGACAGTTCACGGTTAACAGAACACTTGAAATCAACCTTTGAAAATTGTCACTGCCCTTACTTGCATGTATTTCGATAGTTACATTGACTGACGTGCGACCAGTAAAGTTGGTAATGACTGAGATAAAGTAGTTCCCATGTTGTGAAAAACCTATACGGTTTGTGTCTAACGACCCTCCACCTAACATAGATTGATTCTTTAATGGTGTCGTAAACTCTACAAACAAAGAATTCGCAAAGATTTCCTTACTCTGGGCAATTTTTAAAAATGACGAAAACTCCATAGAGTGTTTATAAATATTTCTTGAAGTAGCTTATGGTATCTGATTTAAATGTGAATTATCTCATTTCGATACGTGCTTAGTTTTCATTACTTGTACGTCCCAAAACACGAAATTTGTGATTTTGACACGGAAATATGCAAAAAAATCTGCCGTCAGAAAATCTTTATGGGAGGAAATAGGACTTTTGTGTAATGTCTACAAGTTGGACAATTTTTCGTACAAAACTAAAATAATGAAGTTTTAGGTGATTCTCAATCTCTTTTAGTGCGTTAGCTTAACGCGGGGTTGGTAGCACTGCGCTGCAAGGATAAATTGCCACCGAATATATGCGAAGAATAAAATTTAACATTGTGACAGGTGCTTGAGCTCCGAGTAGGTATCTCCTGTATGTTATATCATCACTAACCTCTTTGCATGACCATGCGACTTAGGCCGCGTCTCAGTTGGTCCAGAGAGCACTTTCTCTCTATTTTTTTTCTCCCAACCACGTCACAATGACATCATGGAGAAAACACTCGAACCCGTGAACTGACGGTACACTCGCCTGTACGACATCGGAAATAAAAATTGAATTGGAAAAGACTTATGAACGTCCCACGGTGTCATGCCTGAAGGTTTATCAGGGGAAGGCTTACAAACTAAACTATGACCTAACTTAAACTAACACCCATGCCTTACCGAGGATTCGAACCCAGAACCTCCCGCGCCACGGCATCGAAGATAGAGTGCCCCCTTCTCATGCATGTCTCCAACTATCTGGCCATGTTATAGTGCGCTGAGATCTTTTTCTTCTCCGTTCTGTGCCCGACCATTACTGAGACCGTCAGTATAAAGTCTGAAGACATCTCGGCCATGCGTGGCTGGACAATATTCCATCCGGCGGGCGGACCTCGCCGCCATTTCGCCAGCACGGCGGGTGACTCTAATTCAAGTGTTCATGAGTGTATCTCCAAGGCTCGATTCATGTCAAGGCTGGAGTATGAAAGAGAACCGGCGATCATAAGGTTTATCTTCGCATATTAGCGCGTGGGGCATGCCGGGAGACCTTGAACGAAGACGTATGTGTCGCAGACAGTTAGTGTCAGTGAAGAGGCGTTGCACAACACTTACGAGTGGCAATGCCGGTCGTGTGTTGACCAACATTCTGCATGGACAGCAGCCATGGAAGACTGCATTGGTGGGTTCGCAATAAAAAAAAAGAGACGCAGATCATAGGACATAATAGTAGAACGTTCACTCGACCAGAAACCTTGCGAGAAACTCATTCACAATTAAATTCGTATGTAATCATTTTTAGTCAATGAAATTTTGCAACATGTCTGACGTGCTTTGGCTACCTTTACGTATACAATATTGGTTTTAGTAACAGATTGTGGTATTGTGTTGAAAAATGACAGTGTAATGTATTGGTGACTAAACTGTAATGTACTGGGGTCAGATTATATGTGACAGCAGGAACATTCGGCATATTATAATACAGTCGCTAATTAATATACCAGGTGTAGCTTCTACAGGCAGGGCTAACGGATAAACGACTGAATACGAGAGAGTAGAGCGTCAAATATGGGAGAATATATTTTAATTGTCTTACCAGGCCACATGTCATAACTAGGAAAAAGCTGGGTTATATATACCTCAGACATATCATTTGCTCTGCTGTAAAACTAATTACCATACCAACCCACACTGCAATATTATTGAAGCAACAACCACTACCAGATCGGTAGATTACCTGTATGTCACCTTAATATCCATGTTTAGTACAGCTTCAGTACAGCTATGCATGTGGTACCCTTCAATGACACAGTAGGGAATACAAAGAAACTATATACGTGCACTTTATTCAAATCAAAAATGTCCGATGGTGAAGTGTAAATTTTAATGCAGATAATACTTTTACTTCCGCCCTTATATTGTGGTACAAGAACAAGCGAAAATCAGCACGCAGCAGCTGGACAGAAAAATCATGTATTCACCTCTTTATGTCTGTTAAAAATAACAATTATGCCTGTAGTGTCTGATAACTGTAATAAAATTCTTTGCTGTACCTTAACAGTTGCACAAAAATTCAATTGTTTTTGCAGTGTATAATATTCAGTTCAAATTAGATAGCAATATTCTCACACATAATAGTTGCAAATATCTGCCTGCAAGCTCGCATTCTTCATACGTCCCTGGCTAGTAATATATTAATGAGGTAGAGCAAAATATAAAAGTTACTGTTCTCCGGCTCTGTGTGACAACCTAGAAACTGTTGACAAACAAGAGCAGCTACTAACGGAGTTTTATATCACTTCACCGCTGGACAAACAGTCACTGGGGATGGCGGTGGAAAAATACCTTACACATATGATGAATTATTTATGTCGACATGTTTCTTAGCCCTCTTCTGACGGTTTACCATTCTGTCCTTGTCTCTTCCGCACTTCTCGGCCTCAGACGTGGGAAAGCAGCTCTTTCTAGGCACAGCTATAGGGGCGAAAATAACGCGCCCGTCACCCCTACGCGCGAGGCGCTGAACCTGCGTGCAGCGCTTACGCCGTGGCGTTTTCCTCTGCACACGAGATCTGCAGCAGCGGTGTTTTATTACGCACAATGAGAGCACGTAGATTTAAAAAAAGAATGTTCGGTTTTATTTTTCTCCCGCTTATTAAGGCCATTGGTGCATGAAAACAGTATATTTATGTAATTTGTGTAATAGCTTGTTTCACAGCGGATTTTTCAAAAATTTTGGCTCGTCAAGACTTAAATAACAAATTTTAGCACCTTCAGTGCCGTCATTATTCTCGGAGCACTGATGAAAGAAAGAAAGAATTTTAGTTTTTCTTTTCTTCCATCAGCGCTCCGAGAATAATGACGGCAATGAATATCTAACAACGTGAGAAGGTGCTAAATGTTGTTATTTACGTCTTGACGAGCCAAAAATTTTTGAAAAATCCGCTGTGAAGCAAGTTATAACACAAATTATAAAAATATATGCCTTCATGCACCAATGGCCTCTAGAGAACTGCGCAGGCTAGCTCTGAAAATGTGATTTATAACCATTTTCACGACTTTTCTCTTATAATTAAGTTAATATTACGTACGTGCTTAGACCATTTTTTTTTAATCTTTTCTGGCGAAAAGTCATATACCCAGGACATTTATTTCCTGAGATACTTACGCGTAAGCGCACAAAGAACAAATGTACAGAAAATATGTCCGGACTACCAACTCTTAAGGCGAAAGATAAGAGTACAAAAAGGCATGTGTTGTTTAATCCATTGGCTTACACGGCGTGTAATAACATTCCCAATTTTTGAGAAATTCATCTTCCCGTGAGTGCACACCGTATTGTTGGAAGGTCCCGTTGCAGTTGTTACGAATTAGCTTTTCAGTCAATTCTTGCATGAAACAGACGTAGCTAAATAATGAGTCATGATTACAGGGGTTTATTGAACATAAGGATTATACAATAACTATTTACGTAACTATCGATCGGGGAAGCTTTTAATGGAATACCAATATGCTAATTAATTACAATAAGTTTTATTACCGCACGCCACTACTATTACAAACTAACTGGGAAATCCTCACCTGGTTCAGGTTGCCGGAGGTTGATCCCAGGAGGCAGTTAGCGATGGCCGGACATACCCATCTCCATGTATTCTTGGTCCGCTGCCACGATGACAAAAGACGCCGCTCCCAGTGTCACGCTGGCTTATATCAGGCGCGTTGTTTGATATTTTAGGCCCCGTTTACTGGCCGGTGGAAGGGATTTCCGCAACTGTCTTTCGCAAGGTGTTATTGCGATCACGCTCGCGCCATGGTTCAATGTTTGAAGGTGTGATCAGGCAGGCCGTTTACATAAGGCCTGATCGCTTCATAACACAGTGTTTCCTTTTATGGTCAAACGTAACCTCGATGCGTTAAAAATGTATACTAGAGATTCCCATGAAGTACCGTAATGAAAACGACATTTATTACATAACACTGTTCATTATTTTGTGATTGTAAAATTAGTTCTTTGGAAACTGGTTGCCAAAGATATTTTTTGTAATACTACAAATAAGTGACAGCTCACAAGACGTTGGTGTAGAATGTGAAAAACTAATGCTGAATTTTAACGAGCAGGCATTTTAGACTTCAAGTTATTATTAACATTGAGCAATACAAATGTTTTGATTGTCTTCTAAAATAATGAGTCGTAGTGGGGTGGAGAGATTTGGGAGCTGATGAGGGTGAAGTGAGGTAGGTATGGAACAGCGCCGGAATGCAAGAGGCGGGGGAACGAGATATCCCTGAGAAAACCCGCCGACTAGCGGCATTGTTCGGCACGATTCCAAACAATCGAAATTCCGGGAGCGGTTACGACGAGAATCGAACCGGTTTCGCCCTGAATGGAGGCGAGTAGTCTAACCACTACACCACCGCAGCTCCTCAATGTGTTGTAACAATTCAATGTTTCATTTGTAAAACTACAAGAGGACATTCGGCAACTACCGCAGTTTCCACGTAGCAGTAGGTAACAAGTATAAGGCATTCACGTTTACTTCGCACTTCGCCGAAGCCCTCACTAAGTTCTACTTCCAGGATATTTCTCCACCTAATGTAAAAAAAAGTTTAACCAAGCCTACAAAATTACACCAAAGGGACAGCGCCCCGCATTCGTGCGCAAACAGTAAAGCCCCTTTCGCATTGTCAAATTTTTCCGACAAAAAAAGTTTTCAATAAGTTTGGTAAAATAAAGTTGGACAGCTATGACGTCGTCGGAACGTCACAAACGCTGCCATATCTGTCTAAAAAAAAAAGTTGGATGGCTTCAGTTTCCATTAAACATTTGAAGATTGGACTGGTTCTAAAATTTATTTGATGTTTGACGATCTCAACCAAACAAAATCGTGCACGAGAAAAATTAACGCCAGGAAACTTTAAAATAATGAACAATTGCTGGAAACGAAGTAGGTTATGAAGACAATTAATTTATGTAGATGCTGCCTTCTTGGGCATGAATGCTATTTTAAGTGAATATTACGCATAATATTAAGAACCCAGAGGCATTAAATTGCATTGTGCAGGAAACACCTCCGATAAATAAAATTTTAATTTAGTAAAGAAGCGAAAATTAATTACAACGTTCATTTCATCTCTTCATGTAATAGTTTGCATGGAAAAACAAAAACAATATCTCACTATGAAATTAGAATTAGACTATACCAATAAAAATAGTTGACAGTGTGACACATTTTCAAACACGTTTAAGATTATTTGATAAAATTTGTTGGAAAGAAAAATTTGATGGCCGTATTTTGTCTTCAAAATTTACTTTTTAATATAGTTCAAGGCAAAAATTAGACAGTGTGAAAGGGGCTTGATAATTTTTTGTATAAGAATAATTTCTTACTAGGCATTACCAACTCACTCATTTCCTCGCTGTTTTTTTTTTTTTTAATTAATTTTAGTTACAAATTAGATATTTAAATTTATAGCTAAAATATGAGTAAAATTAATTTACCGGAAATAAGGTACTTTTATATTAACACAAGTGCATAACGCTTGTGATACACGAAATACTGTATATAGGATATAGCTAAACACGTCATACATTGGGTGATTTTTCAAAGGTTTGATTCAGAAAGTGTGAAGACACCGATAAATGACTATACAGAAAATGTTCCCTGCGCACGTTACGTGCCTGAAAACTATAGGCTGTTCACAGTAAAGTGAGCACTTTTAACGCCCTGCTTGAATTTTTCTTCGGCCGTATTTAATCCCTTGACTTCATTTTGAAATAAATATTGTTATGCTAGTGATCAATACTGTGTGTATATTCCACATCGCTCTGAAGTCAACATCTAATGCTGGAATCACAATAGCGCGAAAGACGGGAAGCGAATAAAATTACTTTCCAGCCAATCAGGATCGAGACTTCTGTGACGTTAACGCGATGAAAATCGCTCGCGCCACAAAATTTCCGAATAGAAAATATTTCTAGTTTATTCGCGTCGTGGGCGCGGCAGTTCTGTACGTCTGTCTAAGCCGCCATATTTTTGGCGCTAAAGTTTTACGTGTGCTATTATTTACCGCGTATAGGCCTGCAAGCAAAGTAACGAACGCATTTTATTGCCTAGATGTAAAAAGAGCCATATTTTCACGCTCAAAGTGCCATCTGACATGGAAGGAATTTTCTGAAACGACTGCAAAATAAGGAAATAATGGAAACATTAATGGCCATCGTAAAAGAGGTTAAAGGCTGTTCACGGTAAAGTGAGCACTTGTGAGGCCCTAGTTACTTTTTCCTTTCAGCCATTTTTTTTAAATCCTTTCTACAACCTTTCAAAATAAATATTGCCATGCATGTAATAAACACACAGTGTCTATTCCAGCACACTAGGAAGTTAACGTCGACGGCCAAAATAAAATATATTTATTGACTGTTATTCCGAATGTGAGGGATTTCAAAAGTGCTCACTTTACCGTGAATAGCCTGTAGTGGGGTGATATCTCAAGATCGGCGGACCCATGAAGGATTTCTGGGTAGTGGGGGGGGGGGGGGGGTAGACAGGCTTATTGACAAAGTTGAGTCAGTTGGTCGTAGGCGGCCAGCTAATGAGCGCCGTCAGGAAAATTACCCGAGCCATCTCCGCAGTCTATAGATAGGAAGCTCACAACAAGCCACTGTTGTGTTCGCCTTCGCATGAGGGCTGGAGCTACTTCTGTCTCATAACACGCGATAGGCGCCTCTTTCTCCGTGGGTACGCGTTATCTCAGGAAATAAACTTCTTCTTCTATTGCAAAGGGTTTTTTTTTAAAACGGTTCCCGGTTTTATGCTCGGAAGTATAGCAGGGGAAGGCTTACAGACTAACTCATATCCTAACTTAAATTAACACCCATGCCTTACTCAGGATTCGAACCCAGAGCCTCCCGCACCCCAGATCGGTGGCTCACCAACCGACTGCGCCACGGGAGGTCGGCCATAAAATAAACGTAGGCCTAATACAAAAAATTGCGAAGATTGAAGGGGAAAAAATGCAATTTTTGAGTTAGCCTGCGCATGGCGCGTGATTAAGTCCCACTACTACAGATCTAATTCTCATATAGGCTATTCACGGTAAAGTGAGCAGTTTTTGGAACCCGCTCATTTGGAATAATAGTCAATAAATATTCATATTAGCCTTAGGCATTAACTTTCCGAGTCCCGTGAAATATTTAAGTTGTGTTTATTACTTGCTTGGCAATGTTTATCTTAAAAAGTGGTGGAAGGAGAAAAATTGACTGATGGGAAAAAAGTAACTAGGACCTCGAAGATGCTCACTTTACCGTGAACAGACTATAGTACAGCGCACCGGTGGAAACACTGCACGCCTGCACGTAAGGGCGACGAGGTGCTAGGCACGCGTGTTGAGGCCATTCAATATTTGGTTGAATTCAACCAATTGAATTAAACTTGTGTAGTGACGAAAGTGTTCACATGCACTCAGATGATCGAATAAAAAAAAAAAAAATCAAATTATTAACTCAAAGTTTTGAAAGGTTGTTAACACGTGCATTTGTATTCAATAAATAGCAAGGTGGAAACTTAGAAATTTTTTCGCAAACAATCCAGTTTGAAAAATTATAAGTAAGTTTAGTAACTTTTTTTTTTTTTTTTTTGCAAACCAATGGATTACGAAGAACAAGAACATAAGTAATATACAGCAATAATATATCACATGAAACAACGAAAAGAACTTCACTTCACGATGTCGGCTCTTAAACTTAAAACTGGCAACAAGACACCGCACATTAACCCATATGAAATGAATAAATATATTTTCCTGAATATCTTTTTTTCAAATTTTCTAAATACCTTTATTCTAAACAGGATGGCGTTCAAATAAGTGTATGTTTGACACAAAGGTATTTGGAAATGGCTGTCTCATATATGTTTTACTATGTTGCTGAGTCATACCGAGAGAGGACTTTGACTGAAGCTAGCATTGCAGATCACTCTGTGCATCAAAGAATTTACATTTTCCATTATAACTTCTGGATAACAATTGTTAAGTGATGACATTAATTTTATTAATTTTTATTTCCTATTCAGAGTGAACCAGACGTCTCCTTAACTGTGTAATAAAACTTACTATAGTGAAATGTAATTTTAAATGCATCTGCTTGCATGTAATCACATATATTATGCTAATCCTTATATATGTAGGCCTATATATAATACACACACGCACGCTTAATTATAAAGACATAGTAAGGTGGGATAAATGGTCATATTTGAGATCAGAATTTGAAATTATTCCTGTATTTAATCGTATGTATCGTTAGACGTTAGACGTTAGATAAAGAATACTACGTTACCAGGAGTACCATTTACAGAATTAGTCAAAGTAACTGTATTTTTAGCTTCTTTCAAACGGTAAATGGCGAACACTGTGGTGTATTAGTATGTCACATTTTAGGATGCAATAGTGGCATATTCTTGTTTCTAATGTAACAATTTCCGGTCTCATTTGATCACATGCATATTTATAATTCGGCCCATAGTTTAAGATTTAAGACAGGACTAAACAAATTCTGCAATATTATGACGGCACTCCTGGTGCTGCTTATTATCGCCACATGTACGGGCGTCAATTTCTGTACCAACCCAAATAGGAATCATTGGTACATGCTAATATCTCGGTCGGCAATTATGTAGCACGGGTGGGCGCTACTTATGTACTGAACATAAGAATTATAATGATTGGTACTTATAAATAAATAATAGTATTTACCACTTAAAAATATATATTATTAAGGATAGTTAACCATATTTCACTTGCCTCGACTATGAGAATCTCTAAGATGCAGAGTAAGAGCCAACATTATCTCAAATTACAAAAACAATTAGATCTTGGTGTTATTCAAAAATGTACATAAAAAATACTAAAATGAATGTTAAGCTCAAACATTTCCTAAATGTTGTTTATTATGGAGAGTATGGAACAAAAGAAATTGGAATTAAGACAAAATGGATACTGCTTGGATTATTAACCTTCTACAAGTGTCAATATGAATTAAAATATCTATTCTGCACAGGAACTTAAAAGATGGAATCATCAAAAGAAAATGATAGGTGGGTTAATTACAAGGAAGTTAGTCAACCAAGCAAGCATTAGTAGGTAAGGTGGGAGAACAACTAAATGTATGAGTCATGCGAGTTTAAAACGCACTAGTATTTAGCCTTCGAGAAACATGAACGTTCGTATATGAAACAGGAGACGCTGGACCTAGGTGTTATAGCGGAATAAAGGTAGTTCGCAGCTGAACCTGTAGCTCTCTCATTAGAGCCGAACCTGATGCTCCACGTCTCCCACCAGACTGCAGTCACGCATTATCGGCAATAGGCGCTCCGGCATCCTTCCGTCAGCCGTAGACTCCCGAATACAACGACTGAAGCGGCGTGTGACTGCGTTCACCTGGGCTCCGAAGTTAAGACTGCCTCCTGCGACGAACCTACTCCAGAATTAGGCAACGACGAATGTCTATATGTTCCTCGAGAAACTAACGAAGAGGCCCTCAGTTCCTTTGGAATTCGTTGCTGACATCTCGGCCTCTGATGAATTACAAATACGCTAATAATTCTCGATCTTTGCGTATTTCCGTGGTTCAATATTGATTACATTTACTCACAAATATAAAACATTTGAATCAATCATCGGCGTCAAACTAACATCAATCAAGAGACACATAAAATTGGAGACATACTTTCTTCAGCTGTTCATATATTACTTTTTTTTTTACATTATCAAAAAAAAAAAAGTAGTTTTATCAACCAGCACAATTTATGTTTTAAAAGAGAAAGCATTTAGTAAAACAAAATATTTTCATATATAAGTACCTGATCAAATATCACAAAGTTATAACTAAGGGATCTGTTTAACATTTATACACCTATTTTACCTTTTTAACTTGATTAAATGTTACATATATGTACAACTTGTGTCATTCAAATTACGTTAATATTATTCATCAAGTTAGGAAGAAAAACCAGGCGTTACAACACGAATATTAGATTTAAAACGTAAGGAAATGATAAAAGAATATCAGCAAAATAAAAGCCATTTTTTTTAAAACCTTTTAAATTTTAAGGGCGACACATGTGAACGTGTGGAAAGTGTTGGTGAATTGCCACGAGAAAGCGATACCGGAAGTACGTGGGTGGAGCCACGAGAGGAAAACTGAGCTCCCATGTGTCAAGGTCAAGATCACAAGCGCCAGCTGTGGAAAGTGACTAATGCCCCCGCGCAACAAGGTTGGCAGGCGTGCGGCGCACGCGAGCTCGCGACCATAGAGCAAAGACGAGGTGTACCCATAGACAAAAGATGATGTAGACCGATCTTGCTGGCTGCGCACAACCAATCTCCGTGTCCCAACACATCTAGCGAAAATGGCGTAGTTTGGATTTTAGGTTAGAACACTGGTGTGTAAACAAATGCTTTGAGATATATGCATACTTCCTCTAACCAATTTGTAATGCAGTTTGATTAAATTAAAACTGGTAAAAGTATTTTATTAACATAATAGTGCTTGTCATTTAAGAATCAAGATATAAACAAACACGTCCATCACTGTTAACCGTGTAACATTGACAGTTTTTTTAGGATTGGGATAGGTCAACGTTGGGTGCATGCGCAGAAGACGAATAAGTGATCTGCGCCATCTTTAGTCTATGATGAAACCACGGGCCTATATCTCCGATGCCCTTGCCACACTACCGAACTTTCTCTTTCAAATATATTTGACAGAAAATTTTTAAACCGAAATACGTCCATAAAATTTTCCCATTCAACATATCGAAACAAATAATCTTGGATGCATTTGGAAATGTGTCACACTGTCAAAGTTTCATACTAGGAGGATCTAGTCTGATTTTTCATTAAAATTTTATTTACAGAGTGCGATAGTGCTTTTGTGTTAGTGTGTGTTCCACTACATGAAGAAATGTAACGATATTGTGATTTATTTTCATTTCTTTATCGCATTTAAATAATATTCATTACATATATTTTTATTGCACGATAAAATTTAATGCATCTGAGCTCTTAATATTATTGTGAAAAATTACTTCGAATAAAATTCATGCTCAATATGCTTCAAAATGAATTAGTTATCTTCAGAAGGTTTTTAAGTTTCATTAATCGTTTGCCATCCAACTATCCCAAAATAACATGGTGGCGATGATGACGTTTTGCTGACGTCACACCCTTCCAAAATTCATTTGATAAGATTTACTGGAAGCAGTTAGACGGAGAAAACTGACGGTGTGACAGGGACTTCAGAAGAAGTACGGCTCTGTTCAACGTATATGTGATGCACGTGGACTCCTATAGGCTGTTCACTGTAAAATGAGCACTTTTGAAAGCTCTGCTTAAGATCTACTTGTATACTAGTTGCGAACTCCTCCACCTAACTTAAAATTAACATTGATATGGGATTTATAATTTTATCCACGCGTTGGTCAAATGAAACTGTGAAATGGTTAAGAAAGTAAATGTTTTGCAAATCTACTAATTTTTATACTTCGATGCATTAAAAAATAACAGAACGTGAAAGAATTAATTTTAAGTTACAACAAATGGTTACCTAGCACTTTTTATTAGACTTTAAGATGTGGGACTACTTTCAACCCATCGTTACCAACTTTACTGGGGTAAATGTCACTTAGTGCGCCCATTAAAATATATGCATGCAGGGGCAGTGAATTTTTTTCCCCAAGGTTCATTTCTAAAGTGTTCACGTTATCGTGAACAGCCTTTATCACAATGGAAGTAGGCATTCTGTAATCCATGGCCGCGTTGGACGCGAGGGCTGTTTGAGTGCACGATGACCAGGAACAGTGCCATAAAGTGTACCCAACTATCATTTTGATACGTACATGTCCATTATGAACGCGATTTTCATCGTGAACCGAATGGTTTAAGTTCCTTGTAACGCTGTCCAATTTTCCCCTCAAATAAAGTTGGGCAGGTATGGCGTCATCGAAACGTCATAAACGCTGCCATATTTGTCTGAGAGAGTTGGATGGCTTCTGTTTCCATTAAACATTTGAAGATTGGACCGATTCTAAAATTTCTTTGATGTTTGGCGGTCTCAGACAATTATAATCGTGCACGGAAAAAAAAAAGGACGTCAAGAAAATTTAAAATAACGAAGAATTGTTGGAAAAAAAGTACGTCATGAAGCTAAATATTTTATGCAGAAGCTGTCTGAGCTGGGAATGCTATTTGAAGTGAATACTGCACATAATATTACAAACTCAAAAGCATTAAATTGCATTGTGCAGAAAACATCTCCGATAAATAGAATTTGAATTTAGTAAAGAAGCAACGATTAATTACAACATTATCGTATTTCTTCCTGTAATGAATTCCATGGAAAACACAAGTTATTAGGCCTACTCACCTCGAAAATAATTTTAAAATAATAATTCAAATTAGATTCTCCCGGTAAAAAATTTGACAGTGTGACACATCTTCAAACACTTTCAAGATTATTTGATAAAATTTGCTGGAATAAAAAATTTTATGGCTGTATTTTGTCTTTAGATTTGATTGTCAGGTATAGTTGAAGGCGAAAATTTGACCGTGTGACAGGGGCTATAGGGAAGAGCGTGTATTCGAGATAGGCAGTACCGACTCTTCGTGTTGCGACATTCGATCGATTTTCTGCCAACAGCAGTGTCAAAAATGAAGGGTAAAGGATTTGAGGTTAAACACTCCCTAAGTAAGTAAAGAAGCTGGGCTCACAACCATCCGTCGCACCCGTCAGTCATTCATCCGTCTGTTTTTTCATCTGTCGGTTGGAAGCTATTCAAAACGATCCGTCGGCCGTTGCGGTGGATCAGTCCCCGCCATCTTGGATTTTTGGAATTTTCGTCGTCAATCGCATCACTGATTTTGCATTTTATTTTGGGCTTCGACAAAGCGCAGGGCATTACATTGGAAATGTTCTAAAACGTGTATTGCTAGACTATTGTGGCGGAAAGTAAGAAAAAATTATTCATTTCTTGCCTTCAGTCACTAGTGAAAAAATAATAAATTATGTAGAAATGTAATATGTTGATTAAGCTTAAGGAGCTCTTATTTGTGCCATGTCGTGCGAAAAATTTCATTAATTGTTCTTAAATTGAACTTATGACAAAAATAGTGAAAATCCAAAATGGCGGGGACTGATCCACCTTAAGGGGACTATATAGCTGCGCGTCCAAGCTCAAGAAGCGAGGGAGCTATAGGGGCGACACTAACACGCACGCCTAACGCCTCATCGCTCCTACGCGCAAGGCGTGCAGTGTTTCCGCCCTAACGCTTTACTGTGTAAACTAGATCTGTAACTGTGGGGTTTTATTACACGCGATGAAAGTACAATGCTGAACTACCTGCGTATAATTGTACATTTCTCTTACCGCTTAAAGAAACTTCATAGGCAAGCTTTAAAAACACGATATTTGACCACTTTTCCAGGAAAGGAGACAATACCGAAGTAAACAATTATAGACCCATCTCACTTCTTACATCCTTTTCCAAAGTAATTGAAAAACTATTTTACAGGAGGTTACTGCAACATTTTGAGAAGCACAAAATCCTATCAAATTTCCAGTTTGGCTTTAGGAAAAACACGCCAACAAATTATGCGATTTTCAAACTAACAGATAGCATTCTTAATGCACTTGATAAAAAGGTGCCATCTAATGGAATATTTTGCGACCTCACTTAAGCATTTTATTGTGTAAATCACAACATACATAGAGAACAGTTAAAGTTTTATGAATTTTCAGGTACACCAAATAAACTAATAAGCCCATACCTTTCAAACAGACAACAAGTGCGGATCAAAGAAAAAACTACTTCATTCTACTCTGAACCAGGAAAAATCAAGCATGGGGTCCCACAAGGATCAATATTAGGCCTCCTACACTTCCTAGTTTATATAAATGACCTTCCATGTGCCTTAACACCAGAAACTACTCCAATTTTATTTGCCGATGATACTAGCATCTTAGTCTCTGGAGACTCGGTAAATGATCTTACACAAAAAAAACGGATAAATGCATGGTTTACTGCAAAACAAATTGAATATTAACCTAGATAAAACATATCTTATGAATTTCCTCACGAAGCACAGAAAAAACATTACTTCAAATGTTAGCAGTAACAGAGACAAAATTTTCTCCTCCATTAAGTCACTTAATATGATAAAATAAAAAATTTAGAGAGATAGACAGTAGTTTTTTAATCCTTTCTGACAAAAAATTCGTATTTTCATAACTTTTATTTACCGAGATACGCGTTTACGCGCAAAGAACGATTTCACAGAAAACGTTTCAGTACATAGGACCTTTAATCGTGATCTTTCTTTAGTTCGAGGTATGTTTTGGTTGGAAATACATTTTAAAGAGAGAGAAAAATTTTGGGGAGGTAATTTGTTTATAACAATTTATACTGAAGTTAATATTTACATTTTAAATTCGTGAAATTACCACCAAAGACAAATAAACACATATCCACCGCCTTGCATTTTAATTTCAATGTGCGTATTCGCGTCTTCGGAATGTCGACTGAATGCGGTGGCCCATCCGTCAGTCCGTCGGAAGTTAAAAGTTTGAGAAATATTTGACGGATTGACGGATGGAGGGGGGAAAAAAGGTGCCATGCGATTGGTCGAAGATCACGTGACCGCCGGCCGTACGGGTGACTGACGGATGAGACGGATGGTTGTGAGTCCACCTTAAGTCTTTCGAGATATTCGTGCATTGCCCCGAACTTAGTTTTACTGTAACTATAAAATATATTTGAGTCGCTCAAAGTATTTCATTCATGTTAAACGGCGAGCCTCGCGAGAATCCAAACGTAAACGAACAAGTTCATCGCAGTTGACCACGTGACTTTGGCAGTTGTGCTAGCGATGGGCGGATCAAACTTCTGGGCTCGTGCAGGAGAAGACGATTGACCCACTTCGTCTTCAATCTATGGCACGCGCTGCCCGTGTAGGCGTAGCTCGCATACTGTAGTCCGCTCGCGATTACTCCAAACTTTTCTGAAGCCCTGCTCAAGTTATACTCCCAGGGTATTCCTCCGCCCCGCGCAGACAAAGCTGTACCAAGTCCACAAAATTACACCAAATGGACGACGCGCCGAATTATTCCGCACTCAATTCAATAATATTTTGCATGAGAACTATTTCTTATTACAGGCTGTTCACGGTCAAATGAGCACTTCTGAAAGCCCTGCTTACTTGTAAATACGTTGTGTATTCCTCCGCCTTATATAAAATTAACATTGCCGTGGGCTTCAACACTTTATTCATAGGATAGTCAAATGAAACTGTGAAATTATGTAGCGAGTAAATAATTTACAAATTTACTAATTTTTACACTTCGATGCATTAAAAAAAAACAGAAAGTGGAAGAAATAATTTAAATGATCACAAATAGTTACCTAACTCTTTTTTATTCAACGTTAGGATATGGAACTACTTTCATTTATAGTTACCAACTTTACTGGTCAAATGTCACTCGGTGCGCCCATTAAAATATATGCTTTTGCAGGGAAAGTGACTTTTTTTCTAAGGTTCATTTCTAAAGTGCTTACTTTATAGTGAACAGCCTTTAGGCATTTCGAACACCTATTTACTTCCCATTTTATTGCAAAATACAGGGGAAACTTAAATTCAACCAACAATATGGCACTTCTATGTTAACAGAAGTATAAAACGCATATCACACGTGGCATATCTAAGAAACAACCAGAAACGTCATACGTAAAGTGATTGTTAGAAAAGTTTGATACAAAAGTGCGAAGAAACCGAGCATAGTGTCTGTGAGGAAGGGCGATAAGTCACCCTCCATGCACTCTTGTCTCGGGCCGCCGCGCACAAACCACTTGCGGCCCGCGTCAACGTTCCAGGCGATGACCCTCCATTTTTACAGTCACTTGGTAAAGACTAAGGCTACTCGCAAATGTTTCCGTCGCGGTATTTTTCCACGAGCAGTATTATTGTTGCTATTAACAACAAACGTGGTTTTTCGTTGATATCTTCAGGAACGAAAACTACACGGAGGAAAGAAAGAAAAAAAAACCCCAAGTGGTGACGTGTAATCGTGAGCCTATTGCCTAACTCTCGTGTGAAATTCCCGAAGGGTTTTCCCATAGACTAAAGATGGAGTAGACCTCTTATTTATCTTCTGCGCATGCACCCAACATTGACCTTCCCCAATCCTACACAACTGTCAAAGTCACGTGGTCAACAGTAATGAAAGTGTTTGTTTATATATTAATCTTTAAATGAAAAGCACTATCATATTAATAAAAAAAACTTTTACCAATTTTTATTTAACCAAACTGCATTATAAATTGGTTAGAGAACGTATACATACATCTCAAATCATTTGTTAACAAATCAGTTTTCTAACCTAAAATCCAAACCATGCCGTTTTCGTTAGACGTGTTGGCAGGTGAGCAGCTCAATGTTGGGACACGGAGATAGATTGTGCGCGGCCAGCGAGATCGGTCCACCTCATCTGTAGTCTATGAGATTTCCCACGTGGGTTCATGATCACTTCCACTAATTGTTACAGGAACCGTTGTTCATTTCATAAGGACGCATTACGCGCGTTCTTTGTTAAGCAAAGATATCGCTGATGTATTTTAGTCGCAATTTCAGCTTAGTTACGCAAATGAGTTTATCTGATTGTCTGATATTGTTCGCGCTACGAAAATACTGCTGCAGAAAACACCATAATTGCCACATAAGAAGATATTTACGATGAAGTGTGTTCGACATTCCGCAAAATGCCAGATACAGGGAAGGTATTTGAGTGGCATAGGAAACGAAAATTGTGGTTCTCAGTGGCCACGAGATGGGGCGAGAACAAGAGATAAGTTATTTCGAGTGCAACCATCGGCCAGGCTCGTTAATTTGGGCGTGCGACTTGGCCGCTTCGAAACCCGGAGGTCCGACCGCATTTTACTAGCGTTTCTGAGTATAATCGTATGACTCAGAATGGGGACTTCATTTTCATAACTGGGGCCGCTGTGGTGTGGTGGCTAGAGCACCCGCATTCCACCAGGGAGAGCCGAGTTCAATTCTCGGTGGGGCCACTCCCGGATTTTGATTTAAAGGAAATCGTGCCTGAAGATGTCGCTGACCGGCCGGTTTCCGTTTCCCCCACCCTTGCATCCCTGCACCGATCTATATACACCTCACTACATCCTCATCGGTCCTCAAGACCGTGTTGTTAAGGGAATCCCAAATCTCTCTCCTCCACTCGCAACTGTGCATTGCTTGTGTAAGGTCCACCATGTAAAAGAAACTCTTTGTATGGATTTTTTTTTTCGAACGGGTTAAAGTGGTGGACACAAGTTGGAGTGGCAAAGTTTCGTCAAGGTGCTGCCATTTTCTCCTCGTTCTCAAACCGACTTTGCCTCGGCTCGTCCGAACTAAGCTCATCGGGTACTGCAGTTCGTGCCTGACGTTCACCGTCGTAGTGGTCCAGGAGAAGAGATTTTGTGTGGCCAGGAGAAGAGATTTTGTGTCCCGCAGCACCGTAGCTATAACCTTTCCGACTGAGAGAGTGACCTTGAATTTTTTTTTTTTTTTTTTTTTTTTTTTGTTGTATTCTCTACAGACTTTTCACAAACCGTGGTCTGGCACTTCTATTTTCCTAAGTATGTCATGTGTGACAAGTGTTAAATGCTTCTGTTAGTATAAACGTGTTTTATTCTCGATTTAAGTAGACTTTTAATTTTATTTTATGTATAAATTATAATGTTGTTTTTAAAAATTGTGCGAATAAAAACAGGGAGAAAATAGGCGTGTTGGTAGCGCCTAGTAAGAAATAGTTATTATAAGAAATGTAATTAAACTGAGAGTGTACGAATGTTATGCGTTGTCTCGTTGGAGTAATTTTCTAGACATAGTTAATCTTTGTATGCACGAGGCCTGATGAACAACCTGAAAGAAGAACTTCAGCAGGACTTCAGATAAGTCGTAAGTAACAGTGAATGGACTATGTACCAGACCTTTTCTTGGTCACGCCTATGCTTGCACACACTTTTGTGGACACTAACTGTTCTGTGACAATTTTCCCCGACAGATGACGATCGTCCGTGCGCTGCAGTCGGCGGCAGTCTTCCCGGAACTCCAGCAAGTTTAACACAAGCGGTCATCTTCAACATCTTGCTGAACAGCTTCCACAGCGCCTTTAACCCGCTGGTGGATGGGTCTCTCACTTCGTTTCTGATCGTAAACATATTCACGCCCTATCTTTGAACCACTTTCAGTGGCTGAGAAATTAGGGTTGGTAGGTTGTAAATTCCACTAGGGCTTTCACAGCCACAGACCACCTGCATAAAAAAGGGCATAGTGAACAGGATAAGTGAGAAATCCAGAAGAGTGAATTTTAAAGGTATGGGTTAAAAGAAATTTAAGGCAGGGAAGAAAAGTGATGAGCAAAATATGTTAAACTTGGCTTAATAAAATTGTAAACTTGACTTTGTCTTATTTCCTGAAGCCTTGGATAAACTTAAAAAAATAAATAAATCAATCAATCAAATTTAGGGTATTGTACAGTATGTTGTAGAAGCCACCACGGGGCCGCACACGGTTAGCCTAATATGCTACAGGGTATAGCATCAAGAGCGAAGCGCGTATTTATAAAACACGATCCTCGTGACCCACTGACTGTGAGGTATTTAAGCTGAGCGCATCGCCCCCCCCCCCCAAGGCCACCTAAGTGATCAGTGTGTGATGACGTATCTCTGTCGGAGCCGACAAAGCTAAAGACGAGGGCGACATCATCACCCAGGCCTAGAGGAGCTCTTGGCTAGTCTACAGTACTCCAATATATGGTGAGAATAATCCGGACAGGCAGTAGGCGCAAGGTATTTATCCGGACCCCGTTATCCAGAGAAACTAAACTATTAATCACTGGCAAGGTTAGGCAGGTGAATCCTTCTTGTAGCAGATTGTTTATAAATGCGTATTTATGCCCAGGAATAGGAAGAGTAACGTTTCAACTCGAACCGTTTAATGCATTTGTGTAATTCACTCATATTATTGTAATTAATGTTTTAAATAAAGTGTTTGTGTTTAGTGAACTTCCTGTTTAATTAGTTTCTATTCGGTTAGTCTACGCATCCATGAGTGTTACCCCCTTCTTACAGTGATCACGTAACTTATATTGAACCTAATATTAACAACCAGTTGTGAGAGATAGGAGAAGGGAGTACGCTACAATATGTGACGCAATATGAAGACTGAAAATATAACATTTCGCCCACCTCACCCACTCCTCCCCCCCCCCACCCAAAATAAATTTTACTTGTACGCCTAACATTAATTCACAAATACAATTTTAACAAAGTGTTTATATTATTTAAAATAATTCTAAATATTTGCAATTACTTCTTCTCTTATAATTAGTTCTTCCTCGTATTCTCTCTCAACTTTTTGCCTCTTCCACACGATATCATCCCTCTTCAGAGATTCGAGGGGGGGGGGAAGCCTTTCTCCGCCACTTCCACTAAGAACGGCCCTTATTAAGGTTTAAATTTGGAAAGATTTTCCCTGGGTGTATTTTGTACCCTCAAATCTACTGTCAGCATCTCCTCCCTCCCCCCTCATTCATTTCACCCCGTACGGGCTTGTTAAAAAACTCAAGCCTGGATCAACAAGTGTTTCGTACAGACGTACATATCCATCCAGAGGTCACGGTGGTTGAGCGGTTAGCCTGCTCGCATCTAACCAAGGCGAAAACCGGGGTTCAATCCCTGGCCGGTTCACTGCCGGGTTTTCGCATGTGGGAATCGTGCCGGACGACGGGTTTTTGTCGGGGATCTCCCGTTTCCCCCGCCTTTGCATTCCGGTGCTGCCCCATTCCCAGCTCGCTTCGCCCTCATCGGCTCTCAAGACCTCGATGTTAAGGCCAGGTTTCACCATGCATGGGCGTATAGGTAATCAAAGGCTAAATTCGGTACGAAGATCTCTAAGTAATTTTTTGTGCTAGAGTTTTCAACTAAGGTTTTTTTTTTTTTTGTTGAAGTTTGAACGCATCTACATTTGTAAACCATTCAGATTTTAATTTTTTAATTTCAAATGCACTTTTTAATTATTGATAAAATGACACAATTTTATAAATAACGAAAACGTACATTTGAAATTTAGAAAAAATTAAAATTGGGAAGGTTTATAAATCTAGATGAGTTCAATCTCTAACGAAATATTTTTAATTGTAAATACTACCACAAAATACGACTGAGAGATCTTCGTTGGCATTTAGCCTTAGATTCCCTATACGCTCATGCATGGTGAAGCCTGGCCAAATCTCTTCACTGGCTGGATGAGCCGGTGTTTGGAACAGAGGGCTGGCGCTAGGGTCAAGGTACAGGTGGAGGTTGACTCAGCCAGCAGCGGAGTGCAAGTGGTCGCAGTGTGTGCAGGGGAGGCGCCACCATCGAGTGGAGACGACGCGGCACGGCAGCGAGGGCAGAAGAGCGAGCAAGGTCGCGGAGGAGAGAGAGAGAGAGAGAGAGAGAGTGCGTGCCCCAGTGTGCCGTCGGCTGTCGGCGGGCTAGCAGGTGTGACGTCGTCCTCCATCCCTCCATGGCCGGCAGACACAACATGCGCCACCTGCGAGCGCTCGAGAGCGCCAGGTACGTACATACACCTACATGCTGTTCACGGCCAAAATGGCCACTTTTCATAGCCCTGCTTCAGATCTACCTGCGCGCCCGTTCCACTTTACGTAGAATTAACACTGCCGTGAAGCCTTATCACTTTAGTCATGCGTTGGTCGAGTGAAACTGTGAAATTATTATAACAGTAAGTATATTACAAATCTGCTCATTTTCACGCTTCGTTTCATAAAAAAAAACAGAAAGCGAAAGAAGTAATTAAATCTATTACAAATGGTTGCCTAACACTTTTTATTCGACATTGAGCTATAGAACAACTTTCCCTCCAATGTTACCAACTTTACTGGACGCATCTCACGCAGTACGCCCGTTAAAATATATGCAGGTGGGAGCAGTGACTTTTTTCTAAGGTTAATTTCAAAAGTGCTCACTTTATCGTGAACAGCCTTTAACGTTCAGGCTTGCAAGTTCAATGCTTTTAGTTTCGCAACTAACATTTGACGTGAATACGTCTTTAAATTTGCGACCATAGTGGGAGGCAATTCAGGAAGTCCCATGATAACAAAATCGGGGGATACAGTTTGGCATTGCAGCTCCGAATATATCGTTTACATTCAAAATTCTACTACAGCACTCGATTGCCAAAGGATCAAAGAATATGTTACGTTGAAAGAGGACTGGGAATCATCACGCGTGGGGGGGGGGGGGGGTAATTAGGGGGGGGGGCGCAATTTTGAGTTCGTTTCGCTGCGTCTCATAATTTCCGCGTAGTATAACTTTTGACTAGGAGAAGCTACGACGCTCGTTCGAGTTTCAATCAACAGCTCTTGTCAAGATCGATCTACTACGTGTATAAAAACATTTCTGTGGCGTGGTCATGGTGAAATTGTATGCGTTTAAAGTAAAAAATTTAGAAAACTTAACACAATTTCGACCTTTACTCGTCAAAAAGCCAAGTTGAAATACATAAATCGTATACGGTTGGAAAGAGCATCTCAAAAGCAATCCAGTGATATCCATAAAACCCCATGTGATCGAGTGAAGCGGTGACGGGAACGTAAAATAGACATCAAGGCGTCCGAGCGCGTCAACGTAGACGTATTCACGTAAAACAAACGGCTGTGTATCCAATACAGCCAAACCCAATTTTTTCACTATAGTTTGTGAGGAGGGGAGGGGAGGGGAGGAATTTTCCTTTTCCTGGCAGAAACCAACATTGGCCCACATAAGTGTATCCACAAAGTAGTTGACCAAGCCTAAATTTAAAATAAACCTAACCCACACTCTAATTCAAATGAGTGGAAAACCGCTGATTCGTAGTGAAATTGAACTACTCGAATTAGGGGAAATGACTCCACTTAGAATCAGTGAAAAAAATTTCGCAGGTTGAATTAGTAACTGCCAACTGCAGTGGCGAATTAAATTTTTTTATTAACTTTTTTTGCTAAACAATTACGCGAAGTAAAGATCTTGAAGCCGTTTAACTATTTTTATTGCGCAATTTACCGTAATTTAACTAAGTTAAAGAAATTCCGCCGTTGGCTGGGATTGAACTTATACACCCTCTCCACTTCGCTTTTAGAGAGTTACCTTACTATCTGAGCTACCATATCAAGTTGCTTTAAAGGAGGACAATATTTGTCTTATAGTTTCTCATCGAAGGCGCGTAGTTTTAAATTGTATGCCCTTGCTTTTCGTTTCGGTTTTAATCGTGACCGTTAGGATTGTTAAAACGAATAGTGCATATGGATGCACTTTCTTCGCCACGTTATATGCAGTTTAAACCTTCCAACAGAGCACCGTGATAATTACGTGAAAACGAAACGAAAAACGTAAAAACGGATTGAAAGGCAGAATGTTCATGAAACATCGGAAAATGGTGTTTTGAAAGACGAAACACATTTTAGAAAATATTTTGTATTGGTTTAATTAGCTTATGCGTTGTTATTTCACTTGATACATGTTGTTTGTGGCCATTTTCAAGCACTGTTCGACTGATTAAAAAAAAAAAAAAAAAAATCACTGGAAAACAGTGGGAAAAAATGGCGGGTGAATCGGTGGAAAATGTCACTGAATCAGTAAGTGAAGGAAAACGCATTTTTTCACTGATTCATCAGTGACTTCCGGTCAGGTAACTATTTAACTGATTGAAACACTGAAGTTCTCACTGATTCAGATTTAGAGTGTAGTTATGTTATTATTAACAAACAATTATTTTTGAGATACTTCGGAAACTTTGGTTCCGATTTAGTTTTATCACAGTCAGTATGTAAATGCAACTTTGCAGCGTGTGTTTCTCCCCCCCCCCCCCCCCCTTATTATCCCCTTCTTTCCTATTACAAACTCTTTTCTCCTTTCGTGGACGCCCCTCGCAACTGTCCTTAGATGAACAAGGAATGCAATATAAGAATGTCGCGAAGGAAAATCATAAGACTGTAAGAAGGAATATTTTAGCCCCGTACGTCCCTTCTAAAACAATCCTCCATTGTTCCCACTGCCCGGCGAAGGTAGCCTTTATAAACAAGGTCTGTTAGAAAATATGTGAGAGCATATTCCACTGATAACTCGCGCCACTTTCCCTCGCCTCGTCATTCCAACGTCCGTGGGAACATGTTAAGTAAGAAGCATAAGATTGAGCGCCGTATGGAAACTAAACTGCCGAGAACGCATACAAACCAAGCACATTACCTACATCGCTTCAAGTCTCCACTTGAAAAGCAACAGCAGAAATAAAAGAAAACTTAATGTATTAAAGAAGCTTTGTTTATAAAACGCTTAAATATCAAGGGAGCGAGGTGCACTGTAAAAAAAAAAAAAAATACATTGTATATTTACGAACAATTATTTGTAAACTAGTTGCCGAGATCGTGTTTGTAATACTGCGAGTAAACTAGAACAAGTTCTACGGCACGTCACTGCAGACTTCACACGTGGAGCTACATAAACTAATTTGTACGTTTCGTATAACATGATGTGTTCTAAAGATACAGACATTTTTTTTTTGTAGGGATACGAGAAAAAATTTTTTTTGCCAACTTGTTTGTAAAGAATGGTTTGCAAAATGTACAAAATCAATTTACTGCGTGGGGAACCAAACAGAGAATTTACTCAAGCATAGAGACGATGTGTTCCCAACGGCAATGAGAGCCCCGCCACGAGAACGAAACTGTATATCTTGACACAGGAGTGACTAACACTCATTGACATTTGTGGCACGCTGGTATAGGTTTAGTGACGTGGCACGGGGAAAATTTTACACTCCTTTATTATGTTGTACTAAAAATTACTTCGTGGTGGTCACCAGCATGGTTCTTATAGGGGATATTAAACAGATTATCCACCCAATCATTTTGTTCTGCTCAATACAAGTGTAGGCTGTTCACGGTAAAAATGGGCACTTTTGGAAGCCCTGCTTAAGATCTACTAGCATGCACGTTATGTATCCTTCCGCCTTATGTAAGATTAACCTTGCAATGGGCCCCATCACTTTATTCGTGCGTCGGTCAGGTGAAATTGAGAAATTATTAGAAAAGTAAATGTCTTACAAATCTTCTCATTTTTAAACTCCAGTGCATTAAAAAAAAAAATCAGAAAGCGAAAAAAAATAATTTGAGTTATCACAAATGGTTACCTCACACTTTGTATTCGACGTTAAGATATGAACTACTTTTCCTCCATTGTTACCAACCTTACTGGGCACACGTCAACTCAGTGCACCCGTTGAAATGTATGCAGGCAGGGGCAGTGACTTTTTCTAAGGTTGATTTCAAAAGTGTTCTTTTCATCGTGAACAGCCTTTAACATAAATTACACGTACAGAATTTTCAGTTGTTGTTTATTCTTAGAATAACATTGTAAATTTTTGGAAACACGCTTAAAGCAAAACATTCTAAATGTGGCACATCTTTAAAAAAAAAAAACGTAGGACACCCCTGTCTAAGTATGTTCCACTGTTCTACACGCTCTCCGAGAACTCTTTTTTTTTGTACACCGAGTTAGGCTTCCGCTTCAAGCAAACACCGCTCACACACAAACACTCTCTCTCTATCTCTCTCTCTCTCTCTTTGTTGTAACTGACCAAACACGGTCTCTGACACGGAGTTCGTTGTCAGCTCCGGAGCAGACGACCGCCCTCGCGTCTGTACGCATGCTGCGACTGACTACTAATATAGTCTTTTCGCTGTTTCTTCACACTTATTACATCGCGCCTTTGAAAAAAACGCCCCACACTGGGAGAAAATCGAACAAGATATTTGTTTGTATAGGGCCAAGTGTATATCTAGTTGCCCTAACAAAAAAGCAACAAAATTACTTTTGATCGTCTAACAAAATATATATTTGAATAAATAAAATCTCTGTGGTGGGCCAAAAAAAAAAAAATGATTATACTGTCAGCTAAATATTTAGTTTGATCAACTGCGTATGTTTGTTTGGTCACTCATTTGACTGCGTTCGTTCGAAAATGCAGCTCGAGAGTTTGTTTGTATTTTTTGTGACAATTAGGATAGTAACCGTGTTTGTTAGTGCATCTGTTGACGCTTAACAATCGTATAGACACATTAATAAAGCAATGCAACAAGAAACTGACAAGTAAAGCTGTAAAACTTGAAATATTTATTTGCACACGTTGCCCAATATTTTCAGTAGGCCTATATCTATTTAAAAGCTCTCCGGTGTCGTCAGTTGTCACATCAGTTGAGATTACTAATTCCCGGTTTGCACCATCGTGGTTCGAAACTCGATCCGAGATCGGATCTAAGGTCGACACAGAAAACTGTTGTATCATTCTAGTTCAAAGCTGAACTGGAGATCGAGATGAAGTTCATTTCCAACCGCCGAAATTGGCGGTTCGAAATCTCGATCCGAGATCAGCAGCCATCGTCGACAAATGTAATTTGAAAATACGCCAACAGATAGCACTACGTCTTATCGTTTTCTTGGGAAATTAAAACAACATTATACGCACTTTAATATTACTCAGTAAAATTCGTACAACAGTAATTCACATAAAACAGATAAAACATCGCACATCTAGTTCTATCTATAGTGGAAAAATACGCCCACATCCATGAAGTCATATATTACGAACCAATAGTCAAATTTATCTCATACTTAATCTCGATCTCTCAATTAGACAGACAAACTTCGGAACGTGAGTCTTCATGAAAAAGTAAAAGGAAAACATATGTGGTGCTTTATACCTAAACCGAATATTAAGGGAGGTATGAACCCTTAAAAAAAGGAGATTTTAAACCGTATTTGTGCAAAATATCGGCTCTTACGTTGAAGGTCCCGATAACATGTAATAATGTTCCGAGAATTGTCATTGTATTTTACTTAATTACCAATATTTTGCACGAATACTGTTTAAAACCTTGTTTTTTAAAGGCTCATGCCTCACTTAATATTCAGTTTACGTATAAAGTGACGCACATGTTTTCCTTATACTTTTTCATGAAGAATCACCTCCCGAAGTTTGTCGGTCTAATTGTGAATCATTCTGTATAGATTGCAATATTTCATTTATAATTAATACGAATTAAAAATATATATAGAAAACAGATATGTCGGTTAAGCCTAGTAATAAATAGTTCTTATGGGTAATATTTATCACACTAAGTTCGCACGAATGCGGTGTGTTGTCCCCTCGGTGTAATTTTATAGACTTGGTTTTAAACTTTTGTTCGCACGAGGCGGAAGAATATTATGAAATAGAAGTTTAGCAGGGCTTCAGAAAAGTGGGACTTAACCATGAATGAGTGGATTTTTTTTTTCTAAAGTTCTGCATGTAGTCCTCTGTACAGCTGTTTCCGTGTCAACCGTAGTGTATCCGTCCGCCACAGCTTACGTTTACATACAAAGTAGCAGTTGGCTGCCGGACTGTGAATATTATGTAAATTCTGTGAGTAGATACTTTGATAACCTTACAGCAGGAAACAATTGTCTGGCCTGCTAATGGAATAGATTTATTATAAATGTACATAGAATGTGATCCAGGTTTACGAATATCCATTCCTAGATTTATATACATACAACAAAAAATTTGCATTATTAAATATTTCAGTAAACTTCTGGAGTTGTAACCTCCAACAATTTAATTGGTACTATGCATATATATATATATATATATATATATATATATATATATATATATATATATATATATATATAGAGAGAGAGAGAGAGAGAGGCAATAACACATTTACCTTTGATATATGAGATAAATGTATTTATTAAGCTTCCAGTAGATGATTTCAGTACCATATTTTTTGACCTAACGAGTAGGTGTTTATAAATTTAATCGTATGGCCGGGATAACCTTAAAACCTTGACACAATACGTACTAATGAAAAATTTACTACACCAGAAAATAATGAGCAGATTATGTATCGTTATCGAAACATAACAGTTTTCTATTCTTATGTGTGTAAGAAATAGGCTACATTTCTTATCTCGTAGCCTGTTTTCCGTTAAAAATATATTTGTATTTTCATACAAAAGTAAACCAAGTGACAGTCTCTTCTGAATTCCAAAACGTTAAGCAATAAGCTATTGGGGGACACAAGTCTATGGGATGTTCATTAACCCTGATCGCAACCCTTATTCTTTGTTCAGCAACACACACCAACACACACCCACAAGCACGTACTCTCTCTCCACACACACACACACCACACACATACACACACACACATACACACACACACACACACACACACATATATATATATATATATATATATATATATATATATATATATATATATATATATATATATATATATATATATTGAGGTTGGACAGAAAATCTTGAAAATATTGTTGTTGTTAAGTTTTATGTTAAATTTCGTGGTTGTGTAGTGAATATATAAACGCTCTGAACTTGGATGTTGTATTTTTAACTTAATTTTTATTGAGAGAATAGATTTCAGCTTTCCGTATCTCATCCACCATATGAATGTGGAAAGATAATGTGAATTATATATAAAGTACTAAGAATATGAAATAAGTATTACTTCTACGTTATAGTTGACATATTCTAAGCATTCAGAAGAAATGTATTATTTATAGCATTTTGTTTTAGTAACCTTACTAATTAATTTGCGTTTTCTAGTGAGTTAAAAGGATAATCCTTTGAATTCCGGGGTTGGAATTTTGTGATAATCCTTTGAATTCCGGGGTTGGAATTTTGTGATAATACTTTGAATTCCGGGGTTGGGATTTTGTGATAATCCTTTGAATTCCGGGGTTGGAATTTTGTGATAATCCTTTGAATTCCGGGGTTGGGATTTTGTGATAATACTTTGAATTCCGGGGTTAGGATTTTGTGATAATCCTTTGAATTCCGGGGTTGGGATTTTGTGATACTCCTTTGAATTCCGGGGTTGAGATTTTGTGATAAGTTATACGTAAACACTTTTAATGGATGTATATTTTCGCATTGTTATTCTTTTATATGTTTTCTTGGAAGGTTACGTGTTGCAATAGTGTTTTTTAGTGTGCACGCTCACTAAAATATCCTCTTACATAGGAGAGATAGGAACGGCTGTGTATATTAACAGAATATGTCCTCTTCCTCCCACATCGGTTTTGTTTAGATGAGTGATGTCGTGAGTGAAAAACGATCAAACATTTGTATGATGTATCGATTAATATGATGTGTTTTGGTAGGAGTCGAGCGGTTTGATCGATGCGCCACAAAATGTCGGACACCATGTTCTCGTGCGTTGGTAAAGCTAGAGATGGCCGGAGCGGTAATTTAGATTGGTGGTTTCGTAATTAAATTTCGCACTCAACTATTCGGATCGATGTGAGGTGTATATGGGTGTTTACGATTATCATTTTACAACATTTATGGGAAAATGTTTGCGAGGGTGGTGTACTTTCAGTTCACACTTTGATGTAGGTTTGTTTAAGCAAATAGGTTTATATTGTGGGTTAAACAATATATCATATCCGCCTGCGAATTGGGTTCTGGTTACCTATATTTTCGGTGGTAAGGATATGTAATAGTAGAGATATTTCACGTATCACCCTTCGTATGTAAAAAGTGCATTTTTTTTTGGGGAAATTGCTTAAATAATTTTTCTGTTTTTTTCTTCTTAGTATTTAAATTAATGGTTAAAGCTTATTATTATTATTATTATTAGTTCCGTACGTAATAGTTTCTTCCGTGACACGACGATGTGGTATATATCTCTCTCCCTTTCTCTCTCGCTCTCTCTCATAGTGATATGTGTGTATTATTGGGTGAACCAACATGCATTTCCCGTTTGTTTGAACTCTTCTTTAGTTGTATATGAGTAAGGTAGGTACACAGCAGCGTCTCGAAAGCGAGAACAGTAGAGATCGAGCAAGTAATTCAGAAACACACCAGCGGGGAGAGACTCGGGTATGGTTTGTGGTATGGAACCTTCCCAGAATTCGCTTGGAGTTATTTCGGGAAACCATTGGGGAAAAAACGTCTGAATGTTTTGGTTGGAATTCGAACCCACGTCCTCCCGAATACGAGTTCGTATCTGCCACTGCACCTCCACGCATGGTAGGCGAGTAAGATATAAATATTATTTATTTCTTGCAAGTAAATTGGCAATGGAAAACTTTTTCTAAAGACTTTTGTGCAATTAAATTTTTTTTTCACCTTAGGCCTACATGAAACATCCTAAAAAAAAAAAAATACTGTAATTTCCCAAGGAATGATTTTCATATATGTCATTTTGTGGCCATATGCTAATGACTTAACGGAAAGTATAAAATGTCGCCATGTTTAGGTATTTATTTCATTCTGTTTGTGGGCGCTTACATGCAATGATAGTATAGTCATTTTTACGTATATTTTACATGAAAAGCTTGGGTTTTCTATGTGGAAAATTAACATTGCGGTAGTAGATTGTGTACGCCATCTCAGTCTGATGTGTCAGAGACGAAGATGTCGGATAAGTATTCTTCAGAAGAGACTTCACAGCAATCACTGGATTAGAAACACACGTGTTGATATTGCGTTAGGGAGTATCTCGATGTAAGTTACGTCGTCATGAACAGTATTGTCGCAGTAAACCTACATCTACATCGTTGTTTGAAATGTCGATGTTTGTTTGATACTAGTGGTGAGATATATCTGAATTGTGTGAGATGATGCGGCTTTACTCGTGGGTAGACCCTCGCCTGGATTTCGGTGCCAGCATCGTTACAAAATAGTAAAGCATAGTCACGAAATGCATCGTTACGAAAGGGGTAGTTGTGTAGAGAGCCCTGAGTGTATTCAGCAATGTTGCGCTGAGTGTGGTTGTATCTTTAAGAGAAACTCCACATTAGCAAAGCATTCAGCAGTACATGCAAGCAGTGCTCGAACGGGAATAAAACCTGTGTGCCTTTTCTGTGGTCAAACATTTACCGCATTTCGTTATGTGCGGCAACATGAAATGAGAGCATGTTCCAAGAGCCCTAAATTCAATATATGTCATTGTACACTATGTCTTTGTTTGTTTAAGAACGACGATGCACTAAGGAAACATGTAATTATTGGCAATATTTTCCTTGACAGCGACAACTAATTGGAATGTTGCCGCCAGCTGCTTTGGAAGAGAATACAAAACCTCGACACCAGTGTGTATACCGCGACAGAAAATCTGCTTTAATTCGCAATTTGAGAAGACATCGGAAAAGTACTTGTTTGGGGAAAATTGTCAGAAATAAACAATGTTGCGATAAGTATTAGTGTGTGTTTACTGACATGTAGCTTGGAAAACATTCGTTGACATGCAAACAAGATGTTGTGGAGGAAATCTCACCAGCTTCTTGACATCAGTGTCGTTTTAGTCGGAAGTTATTTACTTCTCGATGTAATATGTATCGTCACATGAGGAGAAAGTGTTTAAAGAACCCTTAGTGTGATGTACATCGGTGTATATTGCGTGGTCATTTGTTTACAAGACAGCATGCATTAGTGAAACATATGGAAAGTGTAAATGTAATTTATCGCAGAAGTGTTTGTTTCTTAACGAATCCTGCACATACTTGTGGGCAATATGTATGTGATTTTGTACTTCTGTGTTATTATATATTGTATGATGTTTTAAGGATGTAATAAATATAACTTTGTTGATTTTTTATTTGGTGTTAAGATATTGTTTAGTTGATTTGAGGTGTGGTAATGTATATAAAGGATTTATATATATTTTTATTAGTGGGGTGCTAGTTGTTATTGAATTGGTTACACAAGGGATTTCTGGATTTGCCGAATGGATATGCGGTCACGCTCCGCCCGGAGGGCTTTCCACTGTGATTTCTTGTGAGGGAGTGATGTTTGGGAATGAAGAGAGAAAGAGCTGTTGTCAGCTAGTGGTTGGGGTTGTGACGACTCCTGAACTTGGGGATCGAAAGCTATTTATTCAATGACAGATTAATAAGTATTAGCGCATGTAGCAGAATATGTACATGACTTGCAGAATGTTTGTGTTGTAGGGTATTCCAATATATACAAAAATGTTTGTATCTCTATACACCTAAAAGAGTATCACTTAAAAAAAAAAATTGTTCCGTTACAAAATGTGTTTTCTGAATTGAATCACTGCTTGCTATAAGGGAAAAAATAAATCATGGTAACAACAAATATTTACTTTTAACATATGATGGTGCTTCGTATGTTATCAGCATTTTGTTTTTTGTAAATTCCTAACTCAACCACATCTGGAAACCATGTTTTGTATTTATTATTTTTCTGAGTGAAGTGATTATTTTATCTGGACTAATACAATGGTTTTAATTAATTTTAATATTAATGTGTAACAACTTACGATAAATATTTTTGAAAAGGTTTGTCTTTAGTTTGTACGCTTTTATTGACATACTCCAATTAGGCATGTGTAAAGCGTTTGACTTGTAACATTTTGTTATCGTTTGTGAAGCTTCAACCGTGATGGCCCTCCCCAAAGAAGGGACACACAATGCGACACTGCCGATCATTGGTGCATACATGCAACAACGCACACACACACACACACATATTATAACTAACATTGCAATTATTAATTTAAGTATCGGGAATGGATTCTACACGAATGTAGGAGCGTGTCTCGCTTCGCTGAAAGTTTTGTGTACAGAACACGTCTCCACGGCGTATATTCCCTTCTCCTGCTGGCCAGCTTACGGGCGGTAGGCGATGTGTGCTAGACACGGAGATGTGTGCAGGAGAGACACTCGAGAGCTGCGATTGCCTTCCTCGCCCTGTCTCACCCACTTTTCTAACGCAGGGATGATAGAGGACAACTCCGAAATCCTGGTACTGACCTCACAAAAAACTGGCAATTTAGACAAAAAAAATACTGGTACGCCATGCAACTTCGCACGATAGAAATAGCCAAGCCACTATTTTGTGATTTCTAGTTAACAGGTAATGATTACTGTAACCATTCTAAATGTTAAATAAACATTATTTATAGCTATTTACCAGTAAATAGTGGGTTTTCAAAAAATAATATGATATTTGCAGTTTGATAAAGATGTAACAATTGGGAAGTATAGATAAATAAAGTTTAAATTAAATCTTTTTGGAATAATAGGATTTAAAAAAAAAAATTATTTTTTTTTTAGATATTTTAGTAGAATTAAAGATGCACAAAACATGCTCAGTTTGCGTTGTACATGACGGATTATTTCCAATTACTGTATTTGCAACTGAAATGATCTATTTATCGCATGCAAAATAGTCTGTATTTTTTAATGTACGGCAGCAAGTTTACACACTACAAAAAACACACAAGTACCTTAAATATTCACACTCAGCTGCACAATACCTTTATAAGGTGGACTCGTAATGTAAAGACACGATAAAAGTGAGCTCTAGATACGAGCCAGATCTCAGCAATACATTAGTAACCGTAAGTGTTGCCAACTGTCGGTGCCAGTGACGACGCTCGATGACACAATACGGAACAACCCGCACGAGACTAAACAGAATACTGTAAATGATGCTCGATGACACAATACGGAACACCCCGCACGAGACTAAACCGAATACTGTAAATGATGCTCGATGACACAATACGGAACAACCCGCACGAGACTAAACCGAATACTGTAAATGATGCTCGATGACACAATACGGAACAACCCGCACGAGACTAAACCGAATACTGTAAATGATGCTCGATGACACAATACGGAACAACCCGCACGAGACTAAACCGAATACTGTAAATGATGCTCGATGACACAATACGGAACAACCCGCACGAGACTAAACCGAATACTGTAAATGATGCTCGATGACACAATACGGAACAACCCGCACGAGACTAAACCGAATACTGTAAATGATGCTCGATGACACAATACGGAACAACCCGCACGAGACTAAACCGAATACTGTAAATGATGCTCGATGACACAATACGGAACAACCCGCACGAGACTAAACCGAATACTGTAAATGATGCTCGATGACACAATACGGAACAACCCGCACGAGACTAAACCGAATACTGTAAATGATGCTCGATGACACAATACGGAACAACCCGCACGAGACTAAACCGAATACTGTAAATGATGCTCGATGACACAATACGGAACAACCCGCACGAGACTAAACCGAATACTGTAAATGATGCTCGATGACACAATACGGAACAACCCGCACGAGACTAAACCGAATACTGTAAATGATGCTCGATGACACAATACGGAACAACCCGCACGAGACTAAACCGAATACTGTAAATGATGCTCGATGACACAATACGGAACAACCCGCACGAGACTAAACCGAATACTGTAAATGATGCTCGATGACACAATACGGAACAACCCGCACGAGACTAAACCGAATACTGTAAATGATGCTCGATGACACAATACGGAACAACCCGCACGAGACTAAACCGAATACTGTAAATGATGCTCGATGACACAATACGGAACAACCCGCACGAGACTAAACCGAATACTGTAAATGATGCTCGATGACACAATACGGAACAACCCGCACGAGACTAAACCGAATACTGTAAATGCGCATATTCATGTTCGGAAATCCAGATCAGTTGTGCTTTACCCCAAGAAACCTTTTTGCGAAGTAAGGCACTGGACTCAAAATACTTATGTGGTGCTTTCTTTTACAAGTGATCGCAAGTGCTGTGAATCTTGGTATTTTCGCGCACAAGGACGAAGGTATCTTGGTACACGGTAGAGTACCATCAAAACTGGTATGTGTACCAAGAAACTGGTACATCTAACAAACATGCTTCTAAGAAAATTGTATCGATGTGTTAGCTTTGGCCGCTGGGTAAGGAGTGTTGTCTCCCCGCCACGACGATCTCGGGTTGCCAGTCCGCTCGGCATTCAATGGGACTTCGCTCTCCCCTCGTCCTTACTACCACTTTCCTACATTCACGAGGGAGCAGTGCCTGTTGTTCATTCTCTCACATCTGCTGGTCGACTAGCTCTCCCCGCTGCACAGCCTTCCTAGTGGGGAACATGTCAACAATCCCCCCCCCCCCCCCCCCCCCCGGTACCTCGGAATCTCAGCTATGCACTCGTGACTTTATCGGTATGTATTCTTGGTTAAAGTATTCCGACACACGATATCAGCATGCTTGTAGGGCTGATCTTTAAATTATATACTTGTTGAGGTTCAATATGGCATAAGCTGTTGTAGAGGTTGGATGTGTAATTACAAGTACTTGCTCAAATGTAATTACCCTCTGTAATTATGCTTTAATTTACTTCTACGGTGTGTATATAACTTTGTTACGATGTACTTACCCACGACAGGAGTCGAATCAAGGACTAAATCGGTATACACATATTAACCCTCACTTGTATTTAAAGCAAGGACTATGTCAGAATAAATGTATTTATACTTGAATTACCCTCGATGGGGCTCGAATTAAGGAATCTCTAAGTATAAATATAATTATGTTTTAACCTTGACAGGATATAAACCAAGGACTAACCCAATATAAATGTACGTAAGCATTAATTACCCTCGATGGGAGTCAAAGCAAGGTTTAAGTTAGTACAAATATATTTATTTTTTCCTTACCCTCGAGGGGTTTGAACTGAGGACAGTTCCAGTATAAATGTATTTACCGTTTAATTATTCTCGACGGGAATCGAATCGGGTAGTAGAGCAGTATAAATGTAATTATGCTTAACTTACCCATGCTGGGAGTTGAAATCAACCAATATGGCGAATGTATAACACAAACATATTAGCGATTCACAGCCCAGTCGTGTTTGAGCAGTGTTCGGGGTAGGATGTGTACTTAGTGTGTAATTGCTATGTAATTACTCTTAGTACATAATTATTCTCGCTACATGTAATTACTCTCGGTACATGCACTTGCTCTCGGTACTCGCAATTGTTTATTGCGCAATTACTCATTATGCAATTACGCATAACACAATTACATGATTATGCAATTACTCACCTTTGATGGAACTTGAACCAAGGAGCAACTCAAGAACTTCATCAGTTGTGTCTCAACAACCGATAGGTGAACATGTGTACTTAGTGTGTAATTACTCTCTCGGTATGTGTACTTAGCCTCGGTACTTGTACTTACTGACAATACAAGAACTTACTCTGGGTAGTCGTCGTTATATACAATTACTCGTTATACAATTACTCATTACGCACTTACTTATAATGCAATTACATCTAACTACCCATAATTGCACTCATAGGTCTCTAACCAAGGACTCACTGGCCCCTCAACCCTTCTGGTCCAACCCTACATCCCCTTACCCCACCCCAAGCCTCTCGCCCTCCAGACTTCCCTGAAAAAAGTCCCGCAAATGTCGCTTGTGCGCTTTGTCCGCCGAAAAGGTACCCCCACAAGCCACAACCAATCAAAACACACCTCAGAAGTTTTGGGATAACCCGTCAACCAACCACAACACACTTCCCAGAGGGAGACGGGGGGAGGAGGGATGAGCTCTTTCCCAAGTTAAAGGTTGCCTCCATTTATGGTATATACGGCAAAATACCGGAAGCCCGAATAACATATCTATTAAGTGTAATTTGTAATGACCGTATATACTATTTATTGGTATTATTTTCCCGTTTTTCGGGACAGCCCTTGTTATGGATGGTTACCGTAAGGAGGTAATTATGTTATAAAAATACCTAATGTTACATTAACATTAACAGCTTAACATTATATTGCATTAACAGCGACATTAGTTACCGAAGGCTCACTGATAACGAAGTATTAGCGTCGCAGTAACATTAATACCAGTGTTAAACATTTGACTTTTTTTCTGTGTAGAATATTTTTTTTAAAGGTTTGGTTCAGAAAGTGTGAAGAATCCGCGAGTATACTAAAATGCGGTCAGCTCTTTCTCTTTACAGTCGGTGTGTGCGATCCGCGGTCGTTGCGAATGGACCTGCAGACGCGAGAGCCGAGACTATTTGCTGGCAAGGCTGCGTTCAGTTTGGGAGAGACAGCTGCAGAGAATATATACGGGAGGGCTTGCTCCACGCCTATGTGTTACTGTTACAGACCCTATCACTTCGCATTGTATAGTATATTTGCGGTTTCTTCACTCTTTTTGAATCAAACCTTTGAACATTTCGCCCCATGTATGACGTGTTTAGTTATTTCATAAATACACCATGTATCACAGCCGTCTTTTAACACAAAACTTGCTACTTCTCGTTGGATTGAAGTTTTACCTCTCTTTCATTTATGAATTGTAATATATTATTTATAAGAAATATGAAAAAAAAATGTAGTGAGAAAGCATGTGTGGTGGTAGCGCCTAATATAGGCTGTTCACAGTAAAGTGAGCACTTTTGAGGCCCTAGATACTTTTTCCTTTCAGCCACGTTGGAGCTTTTAACCACATTTTAAAATAAATATTGCCATGTAAGTAATCAACACAGTGTGTATATTCCACAGCAGTCGGAAGTTAACGTCTAAGGCTAAAGTAAAATGTATTTATTGGTTATTATTATTTAAAATGAGAGGGCTTTGAGAAGTGCTCACTTTACCGTGACTAGCATATAAGAAGAAGTTTTAATGCAATATGCATAAATTCGGTGCGTTGTCCTTTGGTGTAATTTTCTAGACGTAGTTAAGCTTGGTCTGCACTAGGCGGAGGAATATCCTGGAAATAGAGCTTAAGCGGGGCTTCAGAAGAGTGTGAAGTAACCAACCGCAACTGGATGATCAAATGGCACCTGTCTTGACTCCACAGTCCTCTACGCACTCGAGCAGAGTTTACTTGTTCCTTGGCTGTAGCCACATGCACACGGAATGAAGCCTCCAGGGTGGTGAATATTAAGGCTGTGTCCGAATTCGCCTGAAGCACATACTTGTGTATACCAATCCCCGGAAGCGACGTTGTAGGTGCTGTCCGAATTGCAAGTGAAGCGTGCAAGTAGACAAGTAAACGAAGTTGTATACTTCTCGCATACTTGCAGAATATGTGCCGCCATTTTGAGAAGCAATTTGTAGGTTACAATTTATTTCCGACATAATAATTTTATTTGAAGTTTAATGGGGCAACATTACTACTTCGTAGACATAGAATTTTGGACTGAGTAAGTAATTATCGCAAGTTTCACCTTAAAAAAATGTCTAAGTAATAAATTCGTATTAGGCCTATGTTCCTAACCTACCTAAGCTAAGATAAAAAAAGGAATCCAAACTACACTGACATATAATAATGCAAGACAATAAATGTTAATGTAAATCAAATTGAAATATGATTTAATACTTTATTTAACACCTTAAACCTTCGGCAATTATCAGATTATAAGTCGGTATACATGCAGGCCTGCATTTAAAGTGGTTTGCTGGCTAATAACTGGCACTGAAGCCAACAAGACTGCCTGTGCGAATTCGTCAAGTTTGTTGCCAAGGGTAAGTGAAGTATGCAAGGATGCAAGGTTCTGAGAACGGTAAGGCGTACCGGATCAGTGGAGCTCCAGTGACACACGCTTATACTTGATTAAGCTTAATGTTTTGAACATCATATTGCTACATTATGTCGTCACAGAAAGCAAGTCATACGCAATGGCGCGTGTTCGAAATACTTACCATTGCAGTAGCGTAGTGGTTAGACTACTCGCCTCCCACCAAAGCGATCCTGGCTTGATCTCCCCGGCGGGTTCACTCCCACATTTTCATACGTGGGAATCATGCTGGACGATGTCGCTTGCCGGCGGGTTTTCTCGGTATGCTTCCGTTTCCCTCGCCCGTGCATTCCAGCGCCACTCCATCCTAGTCTCTCATTTCATGTCATGTCCGGTGATTGTATTTTTTTTGTTTTGTTTTACTGCATCCGTAAGACCTTTCTTCAGTACATAGCTGTACAAAGATGTTGGACAAGCCAAATTACTGTATACAGAGTTTATACACTGGACATAGTAAACACACACACAGTATATGTCAGATTACACAGCGACGCCGAGTTTCCTTCTCCATCTGTATACCAACTATACGAATTTTAGATTCTCGTCGAGTAAAACGAGACTTTTGTTGTTTTGTTTTACTGCATCCGTAAGACGTTTCTTCAGTACATAGCTGTACAAAGATATTGGATAAGCCAAATTACTGTATACAGAGTTTATACACTGGACATAGTAAACACACACACATATATATGTCAGATTACACGTACACGCATCACATCTTTTCCTCATAATATGACTAATCTTCTTCCAACATGCTGTGGGGCGTCGTCGTTTTGCTGAAACAGAAGGAAAAGGAAACGAGAAAAACCGGAACAAGAAATGTGTACAATGACATGTTATACAGTAATTTCTTAATTTTCGTAGTTTACATATTCATCTAAACTATAAAATGTTAAAAAAAAAAATTCTTTCGGCTGTTTTTAAAAGAGTTTTTGGTTAGTGAAGCAACTGTCTCGAAGGTATTGTGGAAACGTATTGAACAGTTGGCTACCAAGGTAGGATGGCCCTTTCAGGACAAGTTTTAAGTTAACTGAAGCCACGTGTAAGTGTTTTTTATTCTAGTGTCATGCTTATGAAAGGGCTAATTTTTCTGCAATAAATGACTGTTTTTGGACATGAATATAAATACTGAAAACATGTACTCATATGCAAATGTTAGAATCCCCGAGCTCTTGAAAAGAGGTCTACATGAGTCTGGCTTTCTTATGCCATTGATTGTTCTTGCAGCTCTCTTTTGCACGTGAAACACTTTTTTTGCTGTCAGTGGAATTACGCCAAAAGCTTATACCACAACACACGATGGAATGAAAATATGCAAAACGAACCATTTTTTCTGTATTTTTGTTCAAGGCCTCTGCAACACTCCGCAGAGCGAAACATTCTGAACTTAGTTTAGGTCAGATATACGCAATGTGAGATTTACAGATAAGTAAATTGTCTACTTTTAAGTCAAGAAACTTAATAATTGCAGTTTCATTAATTTTGTCTCTGTTACTGCTAACATTTGAAGTAATGTTTTTTCTGTGCTTCGTGAGGAAATTCATAAGATATGTTTTATCTAGGTTAATATTAAATTTGTTTTGCAGTAAACCATGCATTTATCCGTTTTTTTTGTGTAAGATCATTTACCGAGTCTCCAGAGACTAAGATGCTAGTATCATCGGCAAATAAAATTGGAGTAGTTTCTGGTGTTAAGGCACATGGAAGGTCATTTATATAAACTAGGAAGTGTAGGAGGCCTAATATTGATCCTTGTGGGACCCCATGCTTGATTTTTCCTGGTTCAGAGTAGAATGAAGTAGTTTTTTCTTTGATCCGCACTTGTTGTCTGTTTGAAAGGTATGAGCTTATTAGTTTATTTGGTGTACCTGAAAATCCATAAAACTTTAACTGTTCTATATGTATATTGTGATTTACACAGTAAAATGCTTAAGTGAGGTCGCAAAATATTCCATTAGCTGGCACCTTTTTATCAAGTGCATTAAGAATGCTATCTGTTAGTTTGAAAATCGCATAATTTGTTGACGTGTTTTTCCTAAAGCCAAACTGGAAATTTGATAGGATTTTGTGATTCTCAAAATGTTGCAGTAACCTCCTGTAAAATAATTTTTCAATTACTTTTGAAAAGGATGTAAGAAGTGAGATGGGTCTATAATTGTTTACTTCGGTCTTGTCTCCTTTCTTGAACAATGGTGTTACCATAGCCCATTTGAGTCTGTCTGGAAACAATCCTGTATTGAAGATATCATTACAAATATGGATTAATGGAACACTGAATTCAAAAGCGCATTGCTTTAATAACCTACAGCTAATGTCATCATAGCCGCTAGATCATTTTGATTGCAAAGAATTGATTGTTTTCTCCACTTCTTTTGAAGTTGTGTCTGTAAAAGATATAGCAGGGTATTCTGTAACCTTAGAGTAGTAATATTGTTTATTTCTTGTTTAGTGTTTTTTTAATCATGTTTTCTACGGCATTTAAGTAGTATGAATTAAATGTATCTTGGACTAATTTAGGGTCTGAGGATATACAGTCATTTACTTTTATGTTTACAACTGGACATTGTTCTGTTGTTCTTCCTGTTGTGTGGTTTTTTTAAAACAATATTCCATGTAGTTTATATTCTGTTTTTAGAAAACCTTAATGAGGACACAGAAAAAATCCTTTTTGCAGATTTTATGAACTTACTCATGATTTCTCAGTATTTCCTGCATTGATTCAATGTGTCAGGGTTGCTCCTGGTCCTGGCAGCCATGTATAGTTTTCTTTTGTTTTTAGAAACTTTTATTCCTTTGGTGAGGCATACATTTTTCTTTGGATTTGCATTACTCTGGGTCAGTCGGGATGGGAAACATTTTTTCAAAACAATGGAGAACTGGGTTAAGAAAAGAGTTAAATTTTTCATTTGCTTCTGTACAAGTATGCAATGTTGACCATTGCTCCCTGCTGAGCTCAACTTCGAATTGTACGACATTTTACAGCGAAAAATTTCGTATTTTCTTATAAGAAATGCTTTTGTAGGGCATTTTTATGGAAGGCATTACTAATATTTGTGCATCATGATGTGAGAAGCCATCTATTATTGGGAGACAGTGGCACTGTGTAACTGTGTTACTATCAATGAAAATGTTATCAATTGCTATCTGACTGGTTCCTTCTATTCTGGTAGCAAAGTTTACTACGAATTTAAAGTTGAAGGTACTGAATAGACTATCGAGTTCAGTTATTTGGTTGCTTTCTTTTAAATAATTAATGTTAAAGTCCCCACAGAGAATAATTTCTAGATTGGCTCTGTAAATGGATTTATGATTTGTTTCAAGAAATTTTAAGAAGTTACCAAAGATGGCAGAAGGGGCTCTATATATAGTGAGGACCTCCACTTTCTAAAATTGGTTAGTTATTACTTCCACATAACTGCACTCAAACACTTGATCTTTGCATAAGAGAGGTATGTCATTTTCAAACAAACATTATTTGTGATCAAAATGCAGGCACCACCCTTAGTCATGATATTTATAAAATAAGGGGAACAGAGGGAATAACCAGGAATTTCAATTTGCTTAGCAAACGGGAACCTGCACTGAAAATAATTACATCAAATTACGGAAAACACAGGTTACAAATTATCCAGTCATTTGCGTTAAATTACTATCCTTTTCTTTTTTTTTCAGTAGTGTTCTTTCCTTAAATTTCACACACACACACACACACACACACACACACACACATATATATATATATATATATATATATTAAAATAATGAATATTAAAATAAAGAGCATATTAAAATATGCTCTTTATAAAAAGGGTAGCAAAAAAAAAAGGTTTGTTTTTCATTACGTGGGTGATTCATTGTGTACTAAAATTCCAATTAATTTTTTTAGTCCGGTAGCAAGATTTTAACATGAATGAACGAATTGCCGCATTATGAGTGGTTCGCCACTCGCCTACTACTATTGCACACGAAGTAGTATTGTGAAGATAAGATATTATACGCTTCAGGTACCATCTGCATCTCGCGTGTCTCACAATCGAAGCCATAATAACATACAAAGAAGTTCCGTATTTTAAATTTACGGATCTAATTTCCGTTATTCCTCGTTACGAAGTGCCTTTTCGTAAACTAACTCTACATCTCCGTAAAATTTTCCGTAAATGCACAAAAATTTCTAACAGCGTACGGATCCCAGTTTGAAAGCCCGTCATGAGGAATGTATCGCCGCATCCTGGGTTCGCTTTCCACGCCACATTCATGGTATTTACTTACATTGAAAGAATCTTTCAAACAGCTTAACATACACTTGCATGTCGTCTAATTTGGTACTGAATTCTAACTCGAAATTATAAGATCTGTAATTACCGCCTAAAAAAAAAAAAAAAAAAAAAAAAAAAATCGGTGATAGCGAAAAGAGGAAGTGTATACATGTTGTGTGGTATTTAACACTGGCTAACTTGTAGAGTTACATAAAATATTGCCTTGGAGATACGTGACGTTCTGTGTGATGTGCGTGTTGACTGTGTATAAGATATCCTACGTTAATGCACATGTGTGATATATACCCGAGAAAACTATGTAACGGCGGGCATGAAAAAGTGAATGGTTTTTTTTTTTCCCCCACATATAAACATGAGAAGAGTGTTTCTATGTGCCACAAAATCTAAACGAAATGAACCCAAAAAATATCATTATGGCAATCCCAGAGACATGTCTCGAATTTCGGCATCGATAGGTGCACTGAAAGGAAATATTTCTTGGTGGCTACAGAAACAGTTTGGTTGATGCTATCCGAGACGAAATTTTGTTGCTGTTAAAAAACAGATCGTGGTACCTAACAACACGTAGATTGACAAATACTAATGCTATTTAGTACTCACTAACATACATATTTATTGGCTGCCAACAGAACATTTTCTTGCAAAGCGATAGCATTAATATCATCCACAGTAATAAAACTTCGCTGCAACTGCAAAACTGCATCCATTATATTCCGCACGTGCGCTCTGGTTGGCATATTCAAAGTGCCCACCTGCTGCCTGGCCATGACGCCATATTTGCCCGTATTCGTTTCTTTGTTATCAGGTTACGAACTAATTTATTGGGGATATTCTTAAGACCATCGTTTAATTCATTCCTTTCTTCTAAATAAGTAAATTTTACACGTAAATGATTCCAGAAAATTAACTTTCCACGAGGTGAAGTGTGCAGGCAGTATTGTGTGCGCCACATATTGAACTCTAGAGAGGCACTAAACGTAGAGTCTGGTGGCGCAACGGTAACACTCTGAGCTCGCACGTGAGGGGTCCCGGGTTCGAGTCCCGCTCCTCGCGTGGGTTACGTTGGTTCTTCGTCGTTGATAACCACGAACGTCATTTTGTAGTTGCCACCAAATACCGGAATGTCTATACTGACAAAAGAATTTTGTGGCCACCAATAACATTTCGTCGGTCACCAAAATACCTTTTTTTCGGTGTGTTTCTGTATCAGTAATAAAAAGAAATAAAACACGATAAGGATGGGGATTTTACATTTTCTTGAACCCCAGACAATAAACTGCGTAAGTGTTTTCCGAATAGTATAGCACTGAGAGTTCAAAAGTTTAGGTAGTCCGGCGAATAATAAATAACTTCACATTCTCAGGGTAGTGTCCTCTATAGCAACAGCAGTGCATACCAGACTGGTCACCGCGGCTACAAGGATAGCAAATCAACTCTCAGAACGAGGACACCGCAGAAGAGGGGGAAAAAAATATCTGTGAGATAATCGGTAGGTTATCATACAGCGGCATGATACAAAGCTCAACGAATGACGTCATGCTCGTAAGATTTGCAAAAAAAAAAAAATAAAAAAAAAATAAAAAAAAAATAAAAATTAACTCAAAACATTTTGCACGTGAACAAAGTTATCTCTGCATTTTCGCTCGCGACAACAAATAGTTCTCGCATGGCTCTAGTGGCCTTGAACATGTCGGATAACAAAATAGGCAGCACTTGCGGTATTCTGTATTTGTGCCGCAAACACTGTTCAACTTGTAGCTATTGCATGTGATGTCTTTTCCAGCAGATAAAATAAAATATAAATTTTCTGGAGGATCACGAGTCAGTATTACAGTTCAGTGTAATTGTGAAGAACTAAGCAGCGCCATCATTATGAATAATCTTCAGATGATTGAAAGAACTAAACAAGAAAAATGATTATAATTTTTTTTTATATATTTCCAAAAGTGAAGCGCTGATCGAACAAAGGAAAATACAAGTTCCTTTACTGAAATCAAACTTATAAATTTTAGTAATAAAAATAAAGAGTATAAAGGTATAAATAAAAATGTTTGTGATAGTGCGCGAAATTCGTGAATTAGAAACAGAAGCAGCTCCTCCTTCCACGAAACTCAAAGTAAAGGTAGCCATCTCCTCCAGTCGATCATTGCGTGGTTGTTCTGTGGACCTGTCCGGGCCGTTCATCATAAGAAAGAGGAATTTTTGTTTGCTGTCAAGATAAAGGTGTAACTCATTTATGCCAGAAGAGACGTCTTGCATAGTTCTTTCACCAGCCTCTTAAATGTCACTGATCTTGAAACACACAAACAATATTAAAACTATCTCACTTGCAGAAATAACATACAGAGCGATTTAAGTTTAGAAATTACCAGCTGTGTTGAGATGTTGATCGTCGATGTGGCTATACGATGGAATAGTTTTTGGAGCATCAGACGCACTCTTACTTGTTCCATTTCTAGAGGCGGTGTGCTGTTAATGTGACACATCGTGGAAAGTTTCACCAAGTTATCAGCACGTGCAAACGTGATGATGTGTTTGTCCTCGTCATTGAAAACATTACAAAGCATTCTTGTAGTTTATAAATGCTATAGACCTTTATCTCTGTTTACTTGGTGATACACGTGACTTAGAGCCCCCTTTAAATATGTTCAAGTAACTGAAATTATTTTCTACATTTTTAGCGTTTTACGTGCGTATTAGTTGATACAAAAACAATTGCAAAAATATATAACAGTAGGAATAAGACAAGCCATAGCAATTTTAAACTTATATAGCTATACATATATTTCGTGCAGTTCTCAAATTTGAACAAAAATAATACGTGAGGAAACAACTCAAAATATTTGTTCAAATTATTTGACTGTCATAGGGAATATTTATTGGAAAATTATTATATAGGTCGCCCGTATTTCAGTTTTAACTTCTGAGATAAAATTTAAATCAAACTAACCATAAGATAAACGCTTGTCGCAGGTGAGACAAGAGTCGGAATTCAAATAAACTGCGACATGTCGTTCCAGTGACTTCAAGTTAAGCGGAGGGTCGGCGGTGGTGTGGTGGTTAGAATACTCGCCTCTCACCAGGGCGAACCGGGTTCTATTTCAGGCGGGGCCTACCCCGAATCCTCGTGTGTAGGAGTAATGGCGGACGATGCAGCTGGTCGAAGGAAGGGATTTCTCTGGGGTCTCCCGTTTCCCTCCGCCCCTTCATCCCGGCGCTGATCCATACTCAGCTCGCCTCACCCTCATCGGCTCTCAAGACCTCAGTGTTAAGAGACGCCCAAGTCTCTCAACTCAACTCCCAGCGGGGTCGCTCCTACGCGCAAGAGGTGCAGAGTTTCCGTCGATGCGCTCTATTAAGCAAATTACATGCGTAATGCCAGAATCACATAGCCCCGACAAGCACAGCACGACACGACGAAAACCGCAACCACGACCATTTTCAATGTGCCTGCTCGAATTTACAGCCCGACAGTGTTTACTGAAGCGACATAAGTAGAATTTTCGGATCCATTTAGAAGGCGCTGGTTAACTACACTAGTTTCAAAAGTGGTGGGCAGACGGGAAATTCGGAATACATTATGGTGACAAAGTTTTATAGCTAATGCATACAACGTTAAAATTATTATTTACAAGAGTAAAATACAATAATTTTCATAATATGTTTTCTTTTAAGCTACGTATTTGCCACTGTAGGGAAAGTTTATCGGACAATTTCATTTTGCAAAGTTGTACACTCTGTGCGTCGTGTCGCGCGGCACGACGAAGAATAGAAATAATTTCTAATCCAAAACTGCTGGTCGTACGACAGAATTGTCGGGCTTGCGCCAGATCTATCTTGTATTTCATTGGCTGTTTAGTTTTAAGTGCCATGTCGCGCTTGCGGTGGCGTGCTGGTCGGGGCTATGTGATTCCGGCATAACAGGTCACACGCGATAAAAGTCCACAGATTAAACTACGTTCTTATAGTGTTACTTTTCTCGTATAGGCCGTTCACGGTAAACTGAGCACATATGAAAGCCCTGTATAAGCTAGCCGAGACGATCCACCTTTCATGCCAGCTGCTGTCAAACCAAACCTCCAAGCTTGCCTCCCTCCTGCCTATAATATACGATTATGCAAGCCCTATGTCATCATATTGACTTTGAACCAATCATACTGCTTCATTAATACATTGTGCAGACTCCGACCAGCCTATCACGTGAGGTGGTGACGGTGGAGGAGTAATTTTCGAGTCATCTTAATCATTTGGAGTCATTTTGGAGTAATTATGATTCATTGGGAGTCATGTGGAGTCATATGGAGTCATTACGGAGTCCTTATGGATCCATATGGAGTCGTTATGATGCAATTTGCAGTCATTTGTTGACATCTGGAGTCATTTTGGAGTCATTTGGAGTCATATTCTGACTCCTGAGGTGAATGTGAATCTGGCAATGTTAATTTTATGTATGGCGTAAATTTCGAGATTGTTACCATTTTGAAAATATTGCACCCGGCGTAATCAAAAACTATAAAAGTCTGATGTCCTTACTAAATACTGTATGTGAATATAGTTTTCTTAAATTCGGTTCCCTGGTTTAATATATATTATAAGGGGCCACAAGGGGGGGGGGGGAGGGGGTCATATATTCCAAACAAACAACCAGGTAATTGAATAAGTTTACATTTCCTTCGGTAAGAAGGCTGAAAGCTATGCAGGCAAGATGCGATTTTTTTCTATTTTCACAATTCTATTCTCTTTGAATACAATTAACAATAAGATTAATAGTGTATTAGATGTATGATTTTTACATTTTTTTTTTTTTTTGGCAAAAGTTCGTATTCATAGAATATTTATTTGCTGAGATATGCGTAACCTCGAATACAATGAATGAAAGAAAAAAGTTACAGGAATGCTAACTCTTAACAATAACGGACAAACCAGAGTGGTCGTAAACAGCTTGCAACCAAATAGTATTTACACGTTCCAAGACACCTAGGCATCATCGTAGGGAGTTAAGCTGGGCTTACAGTAGAAAAATTAAGAGTTAAATTATGTGTTATCATTATGTATTGGTTTCCAATGGAGCTTAGTAGGTCGTGTGAGTTATTGGGATTTCCTAAGGCGTTACAAGAAATAGTTATATTTTATATCTTAAGTAAAACTTGTGAGGAGACTACCTATCCGACCAGAGGAGATTGTTTGTAATAAATTAGCAGCCTTGCATATTCCCTCTTTATATATATATATATATATAGCAATCAGCTGAAGTATCATGCATAGAACAAGTGTTCCTTTACATTTTGAGCCCGAATCTTAAATCCAGGTGAATTGTTTGCAGTTCTTTTTGCCAGATACGTCTATAAAATTACTCACAAAGTTTACTTTGTGCATCAAAATTAAATAATTGCTATAAACGTTCTTTAGAAGTGAGGTTAGGTAAACTGGGTTTGACAGGGAGTGATATGTCGCACCTCGAAGATGTAGCACGTATAACTTCAGATGGTCATTTACAGACACAGACTATGCAAATTCTAATTTCGACAAGATAATATTCATTCTCACAAAAGGGTGGAAGAAAAAGAGTTTTACTGTGTCAAAATTCGTTGGTCAAAGTTATGGAACGGGAAATTGTTTATGGCTAGAAGTGAAGACAGTAATGTAAGAATAATAATATTAAAAAGGCATGGGTATGTACATATTTGTAATTATATTTATTCTCAAAAAATGCTTATAGGTTGTTCACGGTAAAGTGAGCACTCTTTAAGGCCCTTCCAACAGGCATTAACAATTAATAAATATATCTTATTGCAGTCTCAGGTGTTAATTTTTGAGAGTGGTGAAATGTATACACTGTGTTTGTCACAGTTGCAATGTTTATATTGAAAAGCAGCAGGAAGATAGAAATTGGGTAAAAGGAAACATTTTTAAGATCCTTAAAAAGTGCTCACTTTACCGTGAAGAGCCTATGGAAAATGTCTGTCTACTTTGAAATATGCCCGTCTTATATTTGTATGGCTGTCGTATGAGGTTGGGTTAGGAACAACAGTAAACGGACAGGCTTGTCGCAAGTTTTCATTGGCTGGAATGAAGAATTATCAGGGGAATTATTGCAGTTCAGTGTGCGAGAACTATACAGTTAGTGCATAGTTCTTAACGCAGGATGTTGTGATTATAAATGCAGCTCTAACGACTGGATGTCTCACTGCTGCAAACAAAGTAGTTTCCCGTGTCACTTACACACAACGCTCTATCTCTGTGTACAACGAGAAGTTACAAACAAGGGACCGTGCGTGACCAGACAGACGTGTGCTGAGCGTGCACTCATCGAGCTACACATATGCGTCGGATAGACAATTTACACTTCATGCGATGGTGAGTCACTCGGTCGCTGTCCGCCCTACGCCATACATCGATTCTGCTAAAGGCTGTTCAAGATAGAGTGAACACTTTTGAAATCAACCCGAGGAAATAATTCACTGCTACTGTCTGTATATATTTTAACGGGCGCACTGAAAGACATGCGCCCAGTGAAGTTGGTAACTATGGGGCTAAAGTAATTCCATATGATAACGTCCAACAAAAAGTGTTAAGTAACCATTTGAGATAACTTAAATTATTTCTTTCGAGTAGTAGGGGAATTATGAATCTGAGGCAAAGGGTACAGGGAGTATGAGCGCTGGAACCGCCCGGCAGCCATGTTACGTCACCGTCCGCCATATTGGACCTATAGTACCTTCACTTTGACCCTTGACCTTGACGTGGTGAGCTTTGACCCCAAAAACCGCAAAACAAACCTAAAACATCCCAAAAAATCCTTTTAAAAAATCCTAAAAATTCCAAAAACTCTAAATTTTTTTTTAAATTCCGATAAAATTTTGTTTTAAATTCCGATAAAAATTTATTATTAAAAATTTTACTAATTGTTATTTTAAAATTAAAAAAGTATCCACAGAAATTTCCAATTTTCCCCGCAGCAGACGAGAATGATCAGAGACTCAGGTGACCAGGATCAGTGACCAATGATCAGGGAGTAGACCTACTACCTTTGACCTCGAAAATTCAAAAACATTCCAAAAAATTTTAAAATATATATATATATAAAAACCCCAAAAAAAATCATTAAAAAAGTTATTTTTATATTATTATTAAAGTTATTAAAAAATTATTTTTTAAATACTTAAATATCTGGAGGTCTCCCCAGCACCATGACCAGCAGACGACTGACTCCATCAACCGCACTCCCCTCATCTATACTCATTCCATCATATTGTGTTTTTTCGTTATCATTGTATATATGTTGCTGGAGGCGGCCATATTTTTTTTTTTTTTTTCGTTCGTCATTTGCTGATATTTGTTACTGGATGCTACCATGCTGGTAGGTGACCAACATCTTGATAATCGACCGCCATATTGGTAGACGTCACCTATCCGCCATATTAGAAGCCAGTGACCATGAACTTGGCCCCATGATCTTGAATGATCTTGAAAACAAAACTCGAAAAAAAAAAAAAAACATAAATGTCAGCAGGCGTAACACATTACAGACTACTACCACCATATTAGATACAGACTACTACCACCATATTAGATACAGACTACTACCACCATATTAGATACAGACTACTACCACCATATTAGATACAGACTACTACCACCATATTAGATACAGACTACTACCACCATATTAGATACAGACTACTACCACCATATTAGATACAGACTACCACCACCATATTAGATACAGACTACCACCACCATATTAGATACAGACTACTACCACCATATTAGATACAGACTACTACCACCATATTAGATACAGACTACCACCACCATATTAGATACAGACTACTACCACCATATTAGATACAGACTACTACCACCATATTAGATACAGACTACTACCACCATATTAGATACAGACTACTACCACCATATTAGATACAGACTACTACCACCATATTAGATACAGACTACTACCACCATATTAGATACAGACTACTACCACCATATTAGATACAGACTACCACCACCATATTAGATACAGACTACTACCACCATATTAGATACAGACTACTACCACCATATTAGATACAGACTACTACCACCATATTAGATACAGACTACTACCACCATATTAGATACAGACTACTACCACCATATTAGATACAGACTACTACCACCATATTAGATACAGACTACTACCACCATATTAGATACAGACTACTACCACCATATTAGATACAGACTACTACCACCATATTAGATACAGACTACTACCACCATATTAGATACAGACTACCACCAGGGGCGAACGAGCCTTTTTAACTGCATCATCGCTAACTGGTTGTTGCCAGTGCAGATTCTGCGATCGGGTTTTCACCTGTTCGAAAAGCTCGTCGGCATGAGAGGGCGGTCTGTGCGAAGGATTTTTTTCGTGCGACGACCAATTGGGAAGCATGGCGGTGGCCTGCTGTGGTGCTGCATTATTAATTACTAAGTCCATGTTGTGTATCGACCAATGGCTAAGCGTGGTGGGAGACTTATGTAGTACTATGCACTTTTATTGTACAGTGCAAATACAGTTTACCCAGGAAGCGATGTAATATACTTAGGGAACTTGATATATTCTCTTTAAAGCGATATTATTAAATGGGTTCACCTTTTGGCTTTTGGAGGTAGGACCCTATAGTTTTATTTTAAAATAAGGGGAATTTATTTTAACTTACGACCCTTACACGTACACATACACACAAAGAGCTCGAAATATTCCAATTTGCCGACTGACTCCAGCCAACTGAATCCAAAAATGACCCCAAAATGACACCACCACCACCATTACCATCAAATGACTCCAAATTGATTCAAAAATTACTCCACCAAATGACACCAAAATGATTCCAACTGACTCCAAATGACTCCAAAACAATCCCACCTCCACCACCACTGCCAAATAACTCCAAATTGACTAGGAATGACTCCAAAATGGCTCTCCCTCCACATCCACATCCCCCTTCACATCCACCTCTACATTCACATTCACCTCAGGAGTCAGAGAATGACTCCAAATGACTCCAAAATGACTCCAGATGTCAACAAATGACTGCAAATTGCATCGTAATGACTCCATATGACTCCACATGACTCCCAATGAATCATAATTACTCCAAAATGACTCCAAATGACTAAGATGACTCCAAAATTACTCCTCCACCACCACCACCTCACGTGATAGGCTGGTCCGAGTCTTCACAATGTATTAATGGTGCAATATGATTGGTTCAAAGTCAATATGATGACATAGGGCTTGCATACTCGTATATTATAAGCAGGAGGGAGGCAAGCTTGGAGGTTTGGTTTGACAGCAGCTGGCATGAAAGGTGGATCGTCTCGGCTAGCTTCTGCCTCTTAGCATTGATTTTTTTTCAAGGTCAATCAATGCCATGGAGTCAAGGTCAAGGTAGCCTGCATCTAATATGGTAGTAGTCTGTAATGCCATATGCTTGCTGAATTTTATGTATGTTTTCTCAAGATGCTGTTTTCAATGTCATTCAAGGTCATGGGGTCAAGGTAATTTTCATTTAATATGTTGGCAGTAGTCTCTAATGTATTATGCTGGCTGACTTTTATGTATTTTTTTCTTGAGTTTTAGTTTTCAAGGTAATTAAAGGTCATTGTGTCAAGGTCATGGTCACTGGCTTACAATATGGTGGATGGGTGACGTCTAGCAATATAGCAGTCGATTACCAAGATGGTGGTCACCTACCAAGATGGTAGCCTCCAGTAACCATGCATAAACAAATGATGAACGAAAAAACAAACATGGCCGCTTACAGTAACATATAAACAAATGATGAACGAAAAACAAATATGGCGGAATCAGAATAGATGAGGAGAGTGTGGGTGAAGGAGTCAGTCGTTTGCTGGACATGGTGCTAGGGAGACCTCCGGAAATTTTTAATAATGTTTTAATAATTGTTAATAATAATGTTTTAATAATTTTTAATAACATTAAAGAAAATATTTTAAATAATATTTTCTGGGATTTTTGTTATTTTTTAATTTTTTGATATTTTGGGATTTCAATGTCGAAGGTCAAGGTCGCTCTCCTCACCACTGAGTCACTGATCCTATTCACCTGGGTCGCTGATGCCTCTCACCTGCTCCGGGAAAACTTGGAAATTTCTGGGGATCCCTTTATACCAATTATTATTATTACTATTATAAATTTTTCAATAACAATTTTTTAAATATTTTTTTTAGAAGTTTGAATGTTGAAGCACACATCAAACTTAGAGAGTAATTTAATGGACTTGCGTGACAAACAGAACTGCAAACAACTCACCTGCATATAATATTCAGGTAAAATATGCGGAAGAACATTTCTTTTATGCATGACACATAACCACAAGTCATATAACGGGCGAGCATTAATCCATTCACACATTTTAAAGGTGGGCATTTGAAACGTTTTGGTATTGTTTCTATAACTGGAAAAGGAATAATGTTTGTTTAACTCTTCAGCTATTCTGTTGACAAATCAAACCGAAACATATTTTCTGTTGACCACGGCAGGGTTAACAACCGTTAATGACATATAATTTATATCTAAACAGAAAAATAATCGCGAACACATCCATATTCAAAATCCAATATTGTGTACAACAATTAATGTGTGTGCGTTTGAAGTGTTCGTTACAACGTTTATTCATTTTTTAATTTATTTAATGAGTACAAAGTGGACACATGAGAAGATGATGTAAACGACCATCTAAAAGTCATATAACAGTGTTTATTTTGATGCGCGGAATATAAAACAACAAACGGGCTGGAAGTGGAAACTGAGCAGGGCTTTCAAAAGGTACTTTACGGCGAACCGCCTTCAAAAAATGGCCCTTTTTTTTTTTACCTTCATCTCTTAGCACACTGGCGACATCAAGCAACAGTATACGACACACAGCGCAGGGCAGGATTGCGTCTGCTGCACTACAGGCCAGAGGACACAGTTGTCATTCTCGGATACCACGGCCTTAAATAACTGTGATTATGGAGTTCAAACCCTCCCGTTAACATCTTGAAGGTATTTTTTACTTTCATAATGTCATCACTGGAGGCAGTGATGTACAGCGAAGAGATTTCGGGGCAAGATGCAGTTCAAAGCACTGTGGGGTCGTCCAGCATTTTTGATTGGCTGAAGCGTGTTCTGATTCGTGTTAACTGTTAGCGCATGAATCACCAAGGTAGTGTGTCGGAGGTACGGAATCCTGGGTGGCTCGGTCAAATGCGGAAACGACACCAACAGCCGAAGTGTATACATAGTATTGCACTACTGGGTGCTCCGATTTATTCGCAAAAAAAAACCAGTGGGCCTCGAATAACTAATTTTCCCCTGTGAATCTGCATAAGTGACATACTGCACAATCAAATGTTTTAAAACATCGTCTTAATGTAGACAGTGCTTTGCGCGTAGAGGCGATGAGAGAGTTGATGCGCATGTCTCGGTCGCCCCTAGCTCTCCCACGCTTTCAGGCCTCAGTTGTGGGAAACTGGGGACACGGTTGCTGAGCGGTTAGCCTGCTCGCCTCCCACTGAGGCGATCCGAGTTCAATTCCCGGCCGGGTCGCTCCGGATTTTCGCATGTGGGAATCGTGACGGACGATGCTGTCGGTCGGCGGGTTTTCTCGGGGATCTCCCGTTTCCCCCTCCCTTTCATTCCGGCGCTGCTCCATATTCACATCGCTTCACACTCATCGGCTTTCAATAACTCGCTATTAAGAGAACTATGCAGATGCGCTTCTAAAGTCAATAAGCGAGGGAGCAATACGGGCGACACTAACACGCACGCCTAACGCCTCATCGCTCCTACCCGCAAGGAGTGCAGTGTTTCCGTCGTAACGCTTTACTGTGTAGAGTAGATCTGTAACAGTAGGTTTCATTATACGCGATGGAAGTACACAGATCAAACTACCTGCGTGTAATCGTACTTTTCTCGTACCGCTTAAAGAAACTTCATAAGCAAGCTTTAAAAATGCGATATTTGACCAATTTCACGATTTTTTTTCTCCGTTAATACACTTAATACGATAAAAGTAAAAATTTAGCGACATAGACTATAGTTTTTTTAAATCCTTTCTGGCGAAACTTCGTATTTCCAGAACATTTATTTACCGACACACGCGTTTAGGCACAAACAACGATTTAACTGAAAATGTTTCAGTACATAGGACTCTTAAGGGGAAAGGTTCATGAAATCAGCATATTTACCCGATTTTCGATATAAGTCGTTTTCCATAGGGTTTGTTGAAATTTTTGACTCGGCAAGACGCAAATAATAATTTTCAGTGCCTTTTTACATTAATCGATACATATTTACTGGCGTCATTACTCTCGGAGAACTGATGGAACAGAATAATTATTATTTGTTTTCTCATCTTCATTCAGTGCTGCGAGAATAACGAACACAGTGAATTTGTAACGACGTAAGAAGGTTTTGAAAACTGATATTTACATCTCGTCGAGCCGAAATTTTGGAAAAATCCTCTGTAAAACAAGTTATGGCAAAAATTATGTAAATATACGGTCTGCATGCACCATTCCCCTTGGGAGCCGTCCGAATCTCTTCACTCACGCGCGAAATTCCTTCAACCAGGCGGCCACCTTAATGTCGTGCGCGAGGGCGTGCCACGCGCGCTTGAGGTCCAGCGAGGAATGTCAACAGCGAGACTGCGGAATGACGTCGGTGTCAAGCCCTTGGCATGTGGTTGGGGGGGGGGGGGCTCGGCTCGCAGGGAGCAGTTATCACGCGCGAGTGTAATGATCTCCCGCCATCTGTGCTTCGGCATCACATGGGCACGACCCTGAGCTGACCCCGCCATATCTCTCCTCCTTTGCCGTCATCTCGGTTTGTTTTTTCAATCGACTTCGGATAAAGAAAGCTCCGTCGTCGATATGTATATATGACGGGGCGGCCACGGCGATTCGGCTGAGTTCAGTTGGCGACAGGCGACTCGGGCGACGTTCGAGGATTCCTCTTGTGATCTTGACGGTAAGTCTTCGCCGGCTGCGTGATTCACCCCCCCCCCCCCCCCCCCGCCACGGGTGTGTGGTCGTTCGCATCATGTGATACCGAGGTACGCCCTGTACCACACTCCTAACTTGAGTGAGCGAAAATGGAACCGAAAAAAATTGGGTTTGGCTGTGTTGGGGACACGGCCGTTTGTTTTGCGTGAATACGTCTATAGTACGTTCAAGACTGGAACAGACTTAAGAAAATCAACCTTTGAAAAATATATTTTAGCCATTATCTTAATGCATAGCTATAGGCTGTTCACAATAAAGTGAGTACTTTTGAAATCAACGTTAGAAAAAAGTCACTGCTCCTACCTGCATATATTTTAACGGGCGCGCTGAGTGACATGTGCCCAGTGAAGTTGGTAACGATGGATGGGAAAGTAGTTCCATATCTTAACGTGGAATAAAAAAGTGTTAGATAACCATTTATAATAACTTAAATTATTTCTTTCGCTTTCTGTTTTTTTTTTATTCACCGAACTGTTAAAATGAGCAAATTTTGTAAAATATTTACTTTTCTAATAATTTCACAGTTTCACTCGACCGATGTATGAATAACGTGATGAGGCACATGGCAATGTTAATTCCACATAAAGCGGAAGAATACGCAACGTGCATCAAGTATATCTTAAGCAGGGCTTTCAAAAGTGCTCACTTTATCGTAAACAGCTTTTTAGCAAAAAAAAAAAAGTGGCGTGTGTGGTTACAGTACCCACACCTACCACTTTTTTTTTTTTTTACTAGCTACGCATGCAGCTAATGGCCAGGGTGTTTTTTTAAAGGTTGATTTTCATTAATCTGTTCCAGTAGTGAATGGACTATACGTTGACGTACTCGGACGCCTTGATGTTTATTTTACGTTCCCGGCACCGCTTCACTCGATCATATGGGGTTTTATGGGTATCACTGGATTGCTTACTCGGCTTTTTGGCAAGTACAGGCCGAAATTGTGTTAAGTTTTTATTTTTTATTTTTTGCATTAAACGCATACGATTTCACCATAACCACGACACACAAATGTTGTTTATACGCGCAATAGATTGATCTTGACGAGAGCTGTCGATTGAAACTTAAACAAGCGTCGTAGCTTCTCCTAGTCAAAAGTGTTATACTACGCGGAAGTTATGAGACGCGGCGAAACGAACTCAAGATTTCGCCTCTCCCCCCCCCCCCTCCCCAACTTTCACCCACCGCCTCGGGGGAACATGGTACTTCGTAGTCCCCACTCAACAAAACATATCCTTTGATCCTTTGGCAATCGAGTGGTGTAATTGAATTTTGAATGTAGAGGGTAGATAAGGGAGCTGCAATGCCAAACTTTATCACTCCGATTTTGTTATCATCGGATTTTCTGGATTGCCTCCCACTATGGTTGCAAATTAAAAAAAACGTATTCACGTCAAAAATTGACACCCAGTTAAAATGTTCCCACTGACAACCATTGCCAGATCACTGATAATAACCACGACTTAATTTCACTGATTTATATATAGTCCATTCACGACTGGAACAGACTTATGAAAATCAACCTTTGAAAGAACATCCTAGCCATTAGCTGCAAACATACCTAGGGTGTTTTTTCAAAAGTTGATCTTCATAAGTCTGTTCCAGCCGTGAATGGGCTATACACTTCCCACTGAATGTCGAGAATTCCACCCACATAAGTAATTGGTTTCCAGTTCATTTGATTCATTCGCCTGTCGTCGACTTCCGGCGCACGACATTTCTCTGCCTGATATCACTGTTTTGGGGCTACTTCTTTACAGGAATTTCTTTATTTCTTACTCGCGAATGTTGCGTATTCCGCCGCAGAATGAGCACGTGATGAAACACACCTGTCTCTATAAGCAGACCTCATCATAACTGGGCTTTGCTAAAATTATCGAACGTCACGAAATTTATCTTTGTGGAGATTTGTACGCAGCTGTGATCTTATATTGTTTCCACTTTCCTCTGATGCGCACTCGTGACTTCATTTCAGTTTTTCGACTTAAACTCTTTTATGACTCGCCAAATTTGAAGTTAAAATAAAACAGATGCCATTTAATTCCTCGCAATCAATTTCTTTTTTTGTGATCGACGAAGATTTAGTTGGGAGTATGTAGTTAACAAATATCCTTTAAAACAAAATAACTTGATTAATTTTGTTAAAGAAAAGGGTAGAAATGGTTTTTACAGCTGCTGTGCGTACACTACAGGTATAGGTTGCTCAGGTAAACTGAGCACTTTAAAAGCCCTGCTTAGTATCTACTTGTATGCACAATGTGTATTTATCCGTCTTACGTAAACGTAACATTTCCATTAACCTCGTCACTTTATTAATGCGTCGGTCAATTGAAATTGTGAAATGATTAGACAAGTAAGTGTTTTACAAACCTGCTTATTCTGACACTCCGATGCATAAAAAAACAGAAAGCGGAAGAAATAATTGAAGTTATCACAAATGGTTACCTAACACTTTTTATTCTACGTTAAGATATGGAACTACTTTCCCATCCATCGTTACCAACTTCACTGGGCACATGTCACTCAGCGCGCCCGTTAAAATATATGCAGTTAGGAGCAGTGACATTTTTCCAGGTTGATTCCAAAAGTGTTAAATTTATCGTGAAGAGCCTTTACCTAAAATAAATACGATGTGATCCCTACGGAGAGAAAATAACGCCTGTGGTAAAAATGGAACAGGCAGTGGCAGCATTCACACACATTCACACGGAAATAAGCACAAACACGGCTATTATTTCACGTAACAGGCAGTGGCAGCATTCACACACATTCACGAGCAAACAAGCACAAACACGGCTGTTATTTCATGTAACAGGCAGTGGCAGCATTCACACGCAAACAAGCACAAACACGGCAATTATTTCTTGTAACAGGCAGTGGCAGCATTCACACACATTCACACGCAAACAAGCACAAACACGGCTGTTATTTCATGTAACAGGCTGTGGCAGCATTCACACGCAAACAAGCACAAACACGGCTATTATTTCATGTAACAGGCATTGGCAGCATTCACACACATTCACGCGCAAACAAGCACAAACACGACTATTATTTCATGTAACAGGCAGTGGCAGCATTCACACACATTCACACGCAAATAAGCACAAACACGGCTACTATTTCATGTAATAGGCAGTGGCAGCATTCACACACATTCACGAGCAAACAAGCACAAACACGGCTGTTATTTCATGTAACAGGCAGTGGCAGCATTCACACACATTCACACGCAAATAAGCATAAACACGGCTATTATTTCTTGTAACAGGCAGTGGCAGCATTCACACACATTCACACGCAAATAAGCACAAACACGGCTATTATTTCATGTAACAGGCAGTGGCAGCATTCACACACATTCACACGCAAACAAGCACAAACACGGCTGTTATTTCATGTAACAGGCATTGGCAGCATTCACACACATTCACACGCAAATAATCACAAACACGGCTATTATTTCGTGTAACAGGCAGTGGCAGCATTCACACACATTCTCACGCAAATAAGCACAAACACGGCTGTTATTTCATGTAACAGGCATTGGCAGCATTCACACACATTCACACGCAAATAAGCACAAACACGGCTATTATTTCATGTAACAGGCAGTGGCAGCATTCACACACATTCACACGGAAATAAGCACAAACACGGCTATTATTTCATGTAACAGGCAGTGGCAGCATTCACACACATTCACACGCAAACAAGCACAAACACGGCTGTTATTTCATGTAACAGGCATTGGCAGCATTCACACACATTCACACGCAAATAATCACAAACACGGCCATTATTTCATGAAACAGGCAGTGGCAGCATTCACACACATTCTCACGCAAATAAGCACAAACACGGCTGTTATTTCATGTAACAGGCAGTGGCAGCATTCACACACATTCACACGGAAATAAGCACAAACACGGCTATTATTTCATGTAACAGGCAGTGGCAGCATTCACACACATTCACACGCAAACAAGCACAAACACGGCTGTTATTTCATGTAACAGGCATTGGCAGCATTCACACACATTCACACGCAAATAATCACAAACACGGCCATTATTTCATGAAACAGGCAGTGGCAGCATTCACACACATTCTCACGCAAATAAGCACAAACACGGCTGTTATTTCATGTAACAGGCAGTGGCAGCATTCACACACATTCACACGCAAATAAGCACAAACACGGCTGTTATTTCATGTAACAGGCAGTGGCAGCATTCACACACATTCACACGCAAATAAGCACAAACACGGCTGTTATTTCATGTAACAGGCAGTGGCAGCATTCACACACATTCACACGGAAATAAGCACAAACACGGCTGTTATTTCATGTAACAGGCTGTGGCAGCATTCACACACATTCACACGGAAATAAGCACAAACACGGCTATTATTTCATGTAACAGGCAGTGGCAGCATTCACACACATTCACGCGCAAACAAGCCCAAACACGGCTGTTATTTCATGTAACAGGCATTGGCAGCATTCACACACATTCACACGCAAATAAGCACAAACACGGCTGTTATTTCATGTAACAGGCAGTGGCAGCATTCACACACATTCACACGGAAATAAGCACAAACACGGCTGTTATTTCATGTAACAGGCTGTGGCAGCATTCACACACATTCACACGGAAATAAGCACAAACATGGCTGTTATTTCATGTAACTTGCCCGGCCTTCCCGTCCACTGGTTTATATTATTTTTCAAGCAATGAAATATAGACAAGATTAAATAATTTCCAACCAGCCATATATTAATTTCCAAACAAACCATTGCAAGTTCTTGAACGTGAAATAATGTGAATTAACACGCGCAGAAGAAGGAATAATAGTCGGTTCACAGTTCCTTCCAACGCTTGCGAAGCCTTGCTCAAGTTCCACTACCAGGTCATATTCCTCCGCCTCATAATAACAATGTTTATCCGAGTATAGAAAACTACACCACAAGGACAACGCACCGCATTCGTGCGCTCTCAGTGCCATGACATATTTAGCGTAAGAACTATTTCTTATCAGGCGTTACCAACATACCTTTTTTCACCCTGTTTTCATTCGTATCAATTTAGAACGGCATATTATGACTAAGGATAGGAACATTTCGCGAGTTCAATTCAGGACAAGATAGACGTGAAACACGTGTACACTGATGTTGATTTTGCAATTGGATCGCAGTTTATTAGACACACCCTGGACGACTCTGAGCCAATAGCAGACTTGCAAGGAAACAAGTAGCGAGTGCCATACTTCCAGGCGTGGGGTAACACTGGCTGCTGTCTGGAGCAGCAGCCAATGAACAAACATCTGAGGCTCGAGTGTACACATGACTGTGGAGTATAGCCTACGCGTCATTGAACTCGCGGATTTTTCCTATCCCTAATTATAACGTATAGATAAAATATAAATAATATTTTAATTTAACCAAAAATAAGGTACTTTAATGTTGACGCAAGTATAAAACGCTTGTGATGAGTAGTATAATTAGGAAACGACCAAACCATGGTGTGATTTTTCAAAGGTCTGATACCAAAAGTGCCAAGAAAACGTGAATATACTGTAGTTTTGATTACTGCGGTGGGTATGAGCAGTCTATTATTTGAGTTTCAAAATTCCATTGTTTACTCTCGTTTGCAGATCACCTTCGCCGGGACGATACTCACGAAGAAACGCTCAGAAACACACGAAAATAATTTTAAATAAATAAAACGGGATATCCGATTGTTTACCTATGCGACTGAAAGTGACTTTGTTTCTAACGACTTTTTAAAGAATCCCACACAGTTCTTCTTCACCGGCCGATACCTAGCTCTCGGATAAAGAGTAACAGGATATCAGAGAATTTCGAGCATATGAAATCGTGTAAATATAGAGTGATGCTCAGGCATTTTTCACGCCATAAACACTAGTGTCTCTCCATTCCGCAGTCGAAACTAGTAGTTTGCCAAACCGTTGTTAACTGTGCAGTATTTTGAAGCTCATTTCTTTGCTAGAAGGCCGATACGAATACCAACTTTAATGGTTTAAAATTTCAAGAACGGTTCGATGAAGTATAGGCTGTTCACGGTAAAGTGAGCACTTTTGACGTCCTCGTTACTTTTTACTTTCAGCCATTTTTTATTCTTTAACCATATTTTTAAAATAAATATTGCCATATAAGTAATAAACACTGTGTGTATTTTCCACCGCACTCAGATGTTAACGTCTACGGCTAATAAAAAATATATTTATATGCTATTACTCCAAATGAGAAGACTTTCAAAAGTGCTCACTTTACTGTAAACAGTCTATAACGAAACTACCGTCGAAGAGGATGAAGAAAAAAGGGGGGGGGGGAGTAGGTTAATACGTAAGCAAATAACGCATATTCACAAAATTCAGGTTAAACAGTGTGTCAGATGCGTACACCGCGGTTCGCAATGAACTCGACCAAATGTGAAGATCCCACCACGAGTGGTTCGTTTTACAGGCTTTTATTTAACTTCACTTGTTTGCATGCGCGGTAGGTGTCTGTCCGGCGCCGACCGAATCACTAGCAATCGCGATGTATTTGGTGGACAAGTTGTCGGTTACTGGTGGCGTGTAGAGTTTCAGTGCCGGGGAAATCCTCATTTACACATGGTCGTGTGGGCAGAAGACCATCCAAACAAGAAGGATTTAAAGTTATCGACCGCGTGTGTGTATGTGGAAAACCGTTTGAAGATACCGATCTGCGTGAGCTCGTACCGAAATGTCAAATAGGCAGACATACACACACGTGTAAGATGAATAATGAATATTCAGCGTGTCGGTTCAACTTCCCGCTAAAATAGTGCAGTGAAACTCGCTTGATCGCAAGCGACACCGATGACAGACGTATGTGTGAACGTATAATTAAACTATATATATAATAAAAATATATATGAGACTAAACAGCGAAAAATAAATTAAATATTAAAAAAACTTTTAAAACCAAGCTTTTATTTATCAGTGGACTAAAAAGATAAAAATAATTACAGGAGTAGTTACAGAATTTGTAGAACTTATAAGACATGCTCGAACAGACGTAATAATATTTACTACAAATTAATATTTTAGTTTCAACTTAAAAGCTTAACGCGAATAGTTAGGAGCCTTACGCAAGATATGTGCTTACTAGTTACTGCGCTTGCGCAAATGAGGTAAAGGTCCTATATTGCGCCAAGCTTTTATATACTAAATATAAATTGATACAAAAATATTAATTTGTAGTAAAGATTATTAAGGCTGTTGGACCACGTCCAAATTCTGTAACTACTCCTATCATTATTTTTTTATCTTTTTAGTTCATTTATAAATATAATCGTGGGTTTAAAAGATTTTTTCTTTTTTTTTTTTTCCAGTTATTTAAGTGTATTGGCGCACCGCACTACAGTTTATACTGACCGAAGTTAGCGTTACGCTGGCCACTGTGTACACTCCGTATAAACGGTGTCATCCTCTGAGTTTAGTCGTTTCATGCTTCACTTCTCAACAAGTAGAAGGTTCTTTATGCTTCTCTCCATTTCGTAAATGCCTGTCATGGAATTTGAGACATCTGTATTCCTTCGCGGCGGTGTATTTTAATACTTGTAAATTATTTTTAATCTAAACTAATGGAAATAATTCAATCCTTTTATTCCCACGTAAAAAAAAAAATACAATTTTCGGTGTCGCAAACAAGAAGCATTTTCATCAGTCCTGTACTTACGATGACAATGAAGTAGTTTCGTTATCACAACCAATAAGCTGCAGGCTTTGTGTTCGGCGAGAGATTCGGGCGGCTCTTAACATCGGGCTCTGGACAGCATTGGGCAGTGGACCTTGCGGAGTACAGTATCGGGGAAATATAACCCTGCTGTCCAATATGTAGAAATTGTCTACACTGGGCATGAGAGGGTTTTAACCCTTTGAGGACGGCACTAATTTACCAGCCCTGGGGACAAGTTTGAAGTGACCTGCCTATATACTACACTACAGCAATATCATTTTGGTTGGTCTCTGTATTTCCACTTACCATTGCCGTATTGGTTCTGGCTACACCGGACACTCTGCAACGTTTATTATTGGCTGGCCGTCGACCAATGAAATCACGCGTTGGCCGTGTACCAATTAATGTGTCGCGATAGAAGTAACAAGGTTTACAATACATCGTGTTCGTCTGGAAAATTATTAAAAATAACAGTTTTATTCTTACAAACTGAAATGTTGACTAGTTGTCATTTGTTACTTAGATTCCTGTCAAGTCTAGCGAAATAGTAAAACTATAAAAGTGTGGGCTTTGTCTTCAAGAGCAAACAAATTTCCACATAAACGTAGTCTCGAGTGTATACGTGCATACACCTCAAAAGGTTAATGAGGTTTAATAAAGGCAAAATTTTGATACTGCGTTCATGTAATACATCACATCTCCTTACAACACTGGCTTAACTTTACTCTGGATTGACAGATAATTCTGAGCACATAAATGAATACAGAGATACAACGACCCTTGAGACGATTACTGGCATACGGGGATTCTGGCATAAACTGATAGATAAGTTAATTATAAGAACACGAGATAGCGATTATACAAAGACCTTAGCCTTGCCATGTGATTATTAATATTTAAGATGGGGCTTCGATATCGGCCACCGGATTTATGGTCACCAATGAAGACGTAGCGTGTCTTGCAGATGGGCCGGATCTCCCCGGTCCATGTGCTCTCCCGTGTCGCTCCAACACTGACGTTGTCACTTCACTCTCCGCCGACAGCCTGGGTGGTGGGGGGAAGGGTGAGGGGTGCGCACGCATCTCGCTTAAATAGTCCTGGCCTCAGTAGGTCGGCCAGGCGTGTTATTAAAACAGAGGGCCCGCTTCGGAATCTATAGCCCATCCAAGTTTAGCTTGCATGTGAGGCCCCCCCCTGAAGCCCGCTACATAAGCACAATGGCCTGGTTACAGTTTATATAACGCTGGCAATTTTCCCTTGTGTATTTTGAAATATTTAGCGCCGGGGAAATCAATGTTGGTGTAGTTGGCAACGATTTTCCCTCAAAAATAATTATTTTCGAGAGACGTTTTTAAAATACGAAATTAATTTTGTTTCAAACTTTTACTATTGACGTCACTTAAAAAACATTTCGAAATTCTCGTGATTGCGATGCTCCAGAAATAAACAAAGATAATATCTGGCCGGGAAATAAAATCAGCACACACTCTTTGTTGTTTCATAAACAGTTTTTTTTTTTTTTCCAAGACGACGTAGTGACAAAGTGGAATGTTCGAGGCTTCTAGCTGGTTAAACACTGACACACTGCCATAGTAACTAGCACAGTTAAACCAGATTGAACTCGGTTGGTTTCCATCAGTATGCGCGATTGTAGTTAGTCGTATTGATTACACGTAGTGTTTAACTCGCATGCATATTACTGTATCGTGTTCCTGAAATGCTTGTTGTCAAATGTGTTCGTGTTCTAACTAACACTCTCCAGCACTGAACATATTTAACCTAAACACGCCCGTACTAGGTACGGCAGTGAATTAGGAAAAGTAGTTTCAACGTCTTATTGGATATAAAATGTCTATGCAATGTGCGTAGCGCTCATGGAAACATACAATAAGTAAATATGTAAGTTTATACCAGTAGCCGCGTAGGTGCACGCGTCCTCACTGAGAAAAGAAAATATTATTGTAGGAACCAACTAGGCTATTAGAATAGGGATAGCCATCTAATGGGCGTAGTTACCATCTAAATATTATTGTAGGAACCATCTAGGATATTAGGATAGGGATAGCCATCTAATGGGTGTAGTTACCATCTAAATATAGTCAACATGGTAATACTAACAGAACTGTATTTTGTATTCCTATTCCGTAAAAAACTTCCCAAACTGTATCGGAAGTTTTTAGCCTACAGACAGTGTGTGGGAATAGTACCTTCCACGTATCAGGCTGGAAATATGGGAATGTTCAGCATCGCTACTATACATAGTTGGGAACTTCCCCATCGCATTTGGCTGTTTCCTGAGCAACTGTACGAAAGTTACAATGGATGTAGGGGAAAATAGTTTACCATTCGCGCTTTCCCACTCTACGCATACACTGATATGGTAAATTTACAAGTAATTTCTTGCGGTGTACATGTGATTGTACTTGCTACTATACTTTTGTTTGTTACAGCAGAGTACTTAGAAAGTTCTGTAATCGCATTTGGTAGAATCAACAACAGAATATTCTGTTAGATAATTACAATCCCAGCTGTTGCGGGAACAATCGAAACACAGTCGAAGTCGTTCCGTTGGAGGTACTATCTGTTTTCTAGTAGAATTGCAGTGCTCTGCTCTAGCAGCCATAAGTGCAGCAGCAATTATAATCACGCATAGCAATACAACAGACAGTTATGTTGGTATTACTGTCTACCTTATGTTGACTATATTTAGATAGTACCTACAACCCATCATATTGTAACAGCCCAGATGGTTCCTACAACCAGATCATTTTTCTCAGTGTATGGTGACAAGATCAATTTTGTTTTGTAAACTATTGCAAACCTGCCACGAACACAGCTATATAACATTGTAAGTTTTCGTGTAGTTTCACGACCACTACACTAGACTGTAATAGATTCCTATATGCGAAACACGAACTGTGTCATTGCGATGTTAGGCAGAACTCTATGGTCCGCTCCGTTACATAAATAAAGACTCGTATAATCAAGTGTGCGTAAATTCTCAGCACGGCCGTGAGATGTCAGCGTAATACTGTGCAAGGGTCTAGGGTTTGAGTTACAAATGCGTGTGTGTGTGTGTGCCATTTTTGGGCGTTGGTTTAAATTTTAATGTGCAATCCGCCTATACCTAACAGCAAAACAAAATAACATAGAAGAAAGGCGTTAACAAAATAAAATAAAGAGTTATTCACAAATGTTGGCTAAATATTTATATACCTCCATTTCCCCTTTCCCAATGAAATGGAAACATCCGCTATACTCTAGCCAAGCGAGCGGTTTCTAGATACACATTATAGCGAATTTTTGTCTTGTCGTGTGAAACTAACTGATCGAAAATGTTTATCATAATCTTTCAGGGACCACAACATATCATTTTACGACTTGGTAACAACTCTGACGAGCGTTGGCCAAGTCCGAGTTATTAATTGGATAGGGAATCTTAGATTCGAAAATTCCATTAATAGTTATTTGTTAGATGGTTATGAAGGTGGCGCGAAGACGTGTTGTGAAAGAAGACTTTACTTTACAAGCCTTTAAGATTTATTTTAGAAGATTTCTCTACTACCGCTAAAAGGTGTTACCTAATATAGTCTGCCATCTTCCTCAATGTTTGGATTTTCTCCAAACTCCATAAAGTTGTAGTAGTTAGTAAGTATACGCGACTTTTATACTTTTCAACCCAATCAAATTCTTATTTTCCAAATCGTTATACTTTTTTTTTTTGGTTTTATATTGAATAACGGGATCAATCAAACCTATTTGAGCACAGATTTGTGTTATAGTTAGTTTTTCATTTTAGAGGCATGCGCGGCCTGGCATAATTAAGTTACTACGTCACGCCTCGCGAGCCACTTAACCGATTCCCGCCAAATTCGCCATTTAAGTAGTGCGGTAGTGTTGCAATTTAAGAACATTACAAAACTTTTTTTTTCGAAACTACCGCTACATAAATATTCGAGGTTAGGATGCCATATCAGTACACCCATTTGACCAACTTTTACCAACTTGATATGCTGACTGTGTCTGTTGCGAGTTATAGAGACAGTGATTCACAGCCTCTCTAGTCACTCATTTTCTAAGATAGCACTAAATGAAAATAATTCTCTTCCATTATATCTAAGACTCATGTTTGAAATTTGGTTTTCATTAGGGCTACGGTTAGCCATCGTAGACGTACACAATTCTAGTGGATCTGCACTTGGTTTCAAAACTAGGACAGTATTTGTAATTTATGTGTCTACCTAGGAGACAATTAAACTGATTTATTCGTAGCTCTTTGTCTGCCATTTTGTAAGATAGTGCCAACTAGAATTATAAGTTGTTTAACACACTTCAAAAGCTACCGAAACGAATCTTAGAAATTAACATACGAATGGCACTGTTATATACAATGTCAATTTAATGATTTATATTGCTAATGTTCGCAATATTACAGTTGTATTACATATTGTATTTATGGAACAACTAAACGTATCTCAACACAGCTTGGCAAGCTAGCAGTACTTCTTATATGCTCTAAATAATTTTGTTTAAAAATATCAATCGAATTTTAACTTTATCTTTATATTTAATCAAATTTTCAACCAATTTCCACCACATTTATCATGCAACCAGTCCTATGGAAGGCCACCTAAGATATGTTACAAATTAGATTCTTATTTTCAAAGTCGCTGTATTATTCTTGCGATGTTATTTGCGTATTGTTGACACCGCCAAATGACTTACCTCGGTCTTGGTTTGCTGAAGTAGCTACTGAGTGCACTGAACTGAATCGTCGACCATTCTGAATAGTACGAGTAATATAATGATTACTGTTGTAGGCGTGCGTCTCAAGAGTGGGATGGAACCCGGCATTTTTTGTGAAATAGTTGTTTGCGCGAATACGCGTACCTCGGTAAATAAACGTTCTCCAAATACGAATTTTTGTCAGGAAAGATAGAAAGCTATTACCTATGCCTCTACTTATTTACTTTTGGTCATATTGAGTGTATTCTCGAAGAAAAAAATATTCGTGGAAACGGTCAAACATCGCATTTTTAAAGCTTGCCTATGCAGTTTCCTGAAGTAGCAAGAGAAAAGTACAAAGATACGGGTTTAGCGTAATCTGTGTTCTTCCATCGCGTGTGATAAACCCCCACTGTTACAGATCTAATTTGCACAGTACAGCGTTACAACGGAGACACTCTGCACTCCTTGCGCGTAGGAGCGATGAGGCGCTAGCCGTGCGTGTAACTGTCGCCCGTATCGCTCCCTCGCTTCTTGGCCTTAGGCGCCGGGGTGCATCCCACTCTTAACTCACGAAATTTTTCGAGTGATTACAATTCAATATTGTGGGTAGTTATTTCTACTCGAGCATTTTCTCTAAACGCAAACAATCCTGCTATCTAAGTCTTTATATACGCTGCTAAAAAAAAAAAAAATTTGCTGGCATCTTAAAATGTTCCGAACTGCGTTGTTTGGATGATTCCCACGCTACATCGTTCAGACGGTCGTCTGCGAGTCTGGAGAAATCGTGGGGAGCGATCTCACCCGACAACTGTACAATCTACGGTTTCTTATGGAGGTGGATCTGGCATGGTGTGAGCAGGCATAAGTATTGACACGAAATCCAATGGACCCTTTATCGCTCGACAGTACGTCGACGAGATCTTAGTGCCACGTGCCATTCCTCAAGGGAGGCAACTCGGAGAAAGCGCAGTATTAATGTATGACAATGCTAGAGCGCATGATGACAACATCGTTCAGGGGGCCGCGGTGGCTGAGCGAGTAGCATGCTCGCCTCCCACCAAGGCGAACCGGGTTCAATCCCCGACCGGATCACCGGATTTCCGCACGTGGGAATCGTGCCGGACGATGTCGTTGGTCAGCGGGTTTTCTCGGGAATCTCCCGCTTCCCCCGCACCTTCATTCCAGCGCCGCTCCATATTCACTTCAATCGCCCTCTTCGGCTCTCAAGACCTCGTTGTTGAGTGCCGCCCAAATCTCTTGTTCAACATCGTTCAGAGATTCGTGAAAGAGCACCGCGTGCAACGAATGGAGCGGCCATCCATAAGTCCCGACACATGAATCCGACCGAACAGGTCTGAAACCAACTAGAGCAACACATCCGAGAGAGAAACCGCCTGCCCCAAACACTACGAGACCTTGAAGACGTTCTTTTGGAAGAGTGAGGACGTCTGCCTCCACTGAACGTGCGTCGCCTTGTCAGAAACATAAGAAGACTTTGTCGGTCTGTTATCCATGCGAGGGCTGGCAATACACCTCAATACAAGTTGTTCACGGTGTAAAGTGGGCACTTTTCTATGCCCTGCTAATTTTTTCCTTTCAGCTAATTTATATCTTTCTGCCACTTTTTAATATAAACATTGCTGTGTGTCTAATAAACAGAGTGCATACATTTCATCACTCTCAAAAGTTAACATGTGAGGCTGCAACAAAATATATTTATTAGTGGTTAGTGGATGTTGGGTGGGCCTTAAAAAGTTCTCACTTTACAGTGAACAGCCTATAAGAAGCTTAATTACCACGTAGCCATTTTGGTGTACGTTTGACCTGGGATCGCTTTGTTTTTTGACACGTTGTGCAATGAAGTCGTGTATTGAGTGTTCAAAGAACGCTTTTCATGCCAGTTCTTAATTGTGGCAAAGAAAATGGTTTGTTTCCATTGCAGTATGCATGCGTGAAATGCGGGTATGAACATCTGATGACATGTCCATATTTCTTTTTTGAGCACCGTATCTCTTCGAAATTACATGCATACATACGTAGGGTAATTAGTTACCTATATAGGTGATAACTTTTATATAAATTCCTTGTAAGTTGGCATTATTCCTAAAATGCCTACAAGGGTTAACAAAGAAGAACTAGAAAAGTAAACGCGGATATCTATGTTCGGAACTTTTCTTATCGCCAATTGTGGCGGACACATCCGCTCACAGTTGAGCTTCTGTGACCCACGCACGCGTATTAAGAATGGACGTAATTTGTTTACACCGGAAGCAAGTGAACATGCAGTACTGCGCAAGTCGTCTCGCCGTTGCGAAAGTGCTAAAAAAAAAAAAAACACAACTGTGAGACATCACTTGTTCTCGGCCTGCTTATCGCTGCAGGCAGCCAGACAGACTACTTTGTAACAGTTCTGGTAGATCAGGCCGAAGAATTGGGTTACTACAGGCTGAAAGTTGTAATATGTTGCCTTGAATTTCTAATAACTTCTGAAGGGGGGGGGGGGGGAACACTATAATAAATATTTCAATAAACCTGCCAAAGAATAATAGACGTTATTAACTTGCACTGAGAAAAAGGTCTGTTGAAGCAAACAAAATACTTATTTGTATAGGGCCAAGAATAAGTGAATCATATTAAGTTGCCCAATAGGTTTCTTGAGTAAACAAAGTTTGAAAAATAACAAAATTAATTTTATTCATCTGACAAAATACACGCTTATAAACAAAACCTCTATGTTGGGTCCAAAGAAATTAGCGTGTCAATAAAATATTTAGTTGAATAAATTGTATATTATTTTGTTTATTCACTAATTTGATTGCCTTCGTTCGAAAATACAGCTCGAGAGCTGAGTTTGTAGATTTGGGCAGATATCAACAACGATGTCTTGAGAGCTGATGTGGATAAAATGAGGTGGGAATGGAGCAGCGCTGGAATGCAAGGGCGGGGGAAAGCGGGAGCTACCCGAGAAGCCCCGCCAACCAGCACGTGGGATTTGCCCGGCCGAGGATCGAACCCGGTTCGTCTTGGTGGGAGGCGAGTATTCTAACCGCTCAGCCACTGTGGCTCCCTTACACCTCGGGAGTTTGTTTGTATTTTTTGTGACGCATAGGACAGTAGCAGTGTTTGTCAGTGCATTTATTGATGGATAATAATGGTATAATCATCCTAATAAAATAAGTTCAACAGGAAACTAAAAGTAAAGATGTAGAAATTCAACTATTTACGACACGCGTTGTCCAATATTTGAATACATTTATTTAAAAACGTTCCAATCTCATCTGCCGTCACTTTAGCAAGGTTGCTAGGGCGTAGAGCTGAGCCGCAAATAGTTCAGGTTCGAATTTTGTTCAGGCTACCAGTAGGGCAAAACTAATTTTTAGTTGCACCAGCCAAACATTAGGCCGTGTCCGAAATGACAAATTCGCTATTTTGTAATTTGTCATTTCGTAAGTTTCAATTCGGGCATTGTCGACAGTCACTTGTTTAGCACTTGTGGCAAAGCATTTTTACATTAACAATGAAAATGTTTTAATCTAAATTTAATTATTAAAACGGACGTAATATTTCTACACTCATCACTGGAATACTGCGAATATGTTGATAAATAGTAAAATAATAAATTATGCAATAACGACTTAAAACATTTTTGTTGCGAAATGTATGAACAAAGCACAACACTTACTTGTTTTTTAAAACATGCCTAGTGTATTTAATGAATATTTATTTGTTTGAAGAAAAAAACGTGATTACGCATTCGCGTATGTGTTTTGAAGGTCAAAACCAACATGGTGCTGATTTTGTCATTCTGCATTTTCGCTAACATCCGTCGATACAAAATACGAAATACCTAATTACCAAATACGTCACCATTTTTGTACACAAAATCGGGTCACGTGATCATTTTGTCAACAAAATCTGCCATTTCGGACACGGCCTCACAGTTTGGCGCAACCAAATGAGAACAACAAAATAACTTGTTTTCAACAACGAACTATTACATTGGCCATACACAAACAATTAATTTGATTGCGCCAAACAAACTTTCTTTGATTCAACGAGACATTTCACCCCACATTAAGGGTCCCGCCTGCCTGACGCTTCAACCAGGTTGCAGTGCGCGTACTTACGAGAAAATATCATACCCCAGACGAGGGCGGGATGGTACTTCAAAGTTGCCGTGCATGCTATAAATATTACTTTGGAGCCCTCCAATACATTCTTCATACTGCCGTATCTTAAATCACACACTGAGAAAGAGGTTTCGTTAAACCAAACAAGATTTGTTTGGTGCAACCAAATTACTTGTTCGTATAGGGGCAGTGAAATATTTTGTTGCGTGAACCAAATTATTTTGTTGTTCTCATTTGGTCGCCCCAAACTTTAAGATTTGGCTACACGCACACTAAACAGTTTGGGCCGATTTAAAAGATTTTACGAGTTCGACCGGGTTTCGAACCTAGATTGCCTGCGTCCGAGTGCTACGCCTTAGTAATCTCAGCTAACGTGACAACTGACGACACCGGAAAGCTTGTAAATAGATACAGGCACTGCAAATATTGGGCAACGTGTGCAAACAAATATTTCAAGTTTTACAGCTTTACTTGTCAGTTTCTTGTTGCATTGCTTTATTAATGTGTTTATACGATTGTTAAGCATCAACAGATGCACTAACAAATACGGTTACTATCTTTTTTTTTTTTTTTTAGCCCAACATAGAGATTCTGTTTATTCAAACATATATTTTGTTAGACGAACAAAAGTAATTTTGTTTGCTCAACAATATATTTAGTTAGGGCAACTAAATATATTTGGCCCTATAAAAACAAATATTTTGTTCGATTTTTTCTCAGTGCACCAGCTGGACACGAGTCTCCTTCGATATAGACTATTCACGATAAAATGAGCACTTTTTTAAGGCTAACCCAACAGCCATTAACCACTAATAAATATATCTTATTGCAGCCTCACACGTTAACTTTTGACAGTGAATAAATGTATACACAGTGTTTATTAGACACATTGCAAGGTTTATATTAAAAAGTAGCAGAAAGAAAGAAAGAAATTGGCTTAAAGGAAAAAATTTAGCAGGGCCTTAAAAAGTGCTCACTTTACCGTGAACCGCCTATATGAGCCTGTATTGGACTTAGCTACAGACTTGTCATGAATAAAATGATAGGGTCGCAGCTGAAAGTGTCATAGGTAGACGCAGCACTACGAGAACACTGCACGCCAGTTCAGAGCCCTGTGCGTAGCGGCGATGGCGCTCTTGTACCGCGTGCTAGTGTGACCCTTATAGCTCCCGCTCTTCTCAACCAAAAAAAAGGAGAAAAACGACGCAAGCAAGCGGGATCCTTAAGCTACAAATATGGGAATGTTTCTATGCACAACTGATAACATTACTATGTGCTTGACTCTCTCCTCAACAAATGTAGGAAGTTTACTATGTATGTACTTGGAAAAGCTTTAAAATGTATACTTTATCATTATGCGTAAACTCTAAAAAGTTCTTTGAAAATTTTCTGTATAGTAAAGAAAAGCATTTCTTAGAAGTTGGATTTTTCTACTGTAAAACAACTGCTTTAATCCAAAGATAAGGTTACAGAAACAAAGGCTTGCTGTCAATAAATGTTTTCTTTATACAGTTTTGTTTTGTGGCAACATTATTTTCCTTTTTAGCAAATAAATACATGGTTTTTGAGCTGCTTTCGTTAACAGTGAAGAGATATAACTTTGTGACAATGATAATGATTTGGTGATATTCAAGGTCGTACATTGTAGTTTTCTGCACATAATTGCATTTGCTATTGATATTTCTGCCAACACATATTTATTTTTCAGAGAGAAAATTATATTTATATTTATTGGTTTCTCTTAGACGAATAAAATTCTTTTAGCTGAAACATCAATATATATTTTAACATAAATTCAGGATACCAGCATCCTAGTACCAAAGGTTAAATATAGTTGATACTTAATTAATATGTTGTGTATACGGTGTATAACACATGAAATTTTCACTTTTCGGTGCTGTATTTTGAAATGTATAATCATCTGACCACAGGTGTTTACATTTATGCGGTACTTATACAGATCTCTTCCAGATAATGAAATAAAGAATTATCCTGAAATACGGCCTTAATGACACGCGTATATTTCGCAGATTCATTATGCACCGAGCTCTACTCCACAGTCCTATGTGGTTTCGAAGCTTAATTGTTCATTAGCTGTTCCTCCAGTCCTACCACTGACCGTTTAACACGGGATTCGATCCTTGTGCTTTCACTTGCAAATATTTTACTGGCGGAAATTCGTTCTGGTCGTGACTAACAGATTGTGGTCCCGTGAAAGCAGAAGCTCAGGTTTGCATGTGGTTGAAGTTAAACTTTTTTTCTATTAATTCGTTGAATGTCCGGGTCTCTAGATGTAGTACTCAGAGCGTTAGTTTACAGCATAGTCTACTCACGGTATCTTCACAGTTATTTAATCAAACCTTTGAAAAATCGCTCCATGCATTACGTGTTTGGTAGTTTCCTAAATATGTCTGCATATATCTCAAGCGTATTTTACTTATGTTAACATAAAAGTATCTCTTTTTTTTTGGGGGGGGGGGGGGGGTAAGGTTGAACTTTCCTTATATTTTATCTATAAGTTAAATTATAAAAACAGGAAAGAAACAGGTGTGCTGATAATGCCTATAGGTCGTTCACCGTAACGTGAGCACTTCTGAAGCCTTAGTTAATTTTTCTTTCAACCAATTCATATCCTTCCACTACTTGTTAACGTAAACCCTGCCATGTGAGTAATAAACACAGTGTATGCATTCACCGTACCCAAAATCAAAAGTCCGAGGTCACAATCAAATGTATTTATTGGTTATTAGGTCTGATGAAACAGCTTCAAAAAGTGCTCACTTTACTGTGAACGGTCTGCAGTACGAAATGCAGTAGTTCTAATGCGAAGTGTTACTAAACTAAGTGCGGACAAATGCGGTGCATTGTCCTTTTAGAGTAATAGTGAGGGCGAAACTTGAGGTGGGCTTTGGAAAAGTTGCAAGTCGCCATGCGTGGACTGTATAAGCGTAGTTGGTTAGGGAGGTGGTAGTCGTGGAGTAATGGTGTGTCGGTGTGTGTGTGTGTGTGCAGGACCAACAACATGGTGCAAGAAGTGATTGCGCCTCTCATCGTCGTGTCCAATCGCCTGCCTTTTGTGCTGTGCAGGGGACCAGACGGAAAGCTGCAGAGGAAGCCCAAGTGAGTTAAACCACAAAGAACAACAGGTCGACAGCTGATGATGGTGATTTGTCGGGAAAAGTTCTGACAGCACGTTAGGTTTCAACGTTCCACTCGCACGTCTGCATGATTTCTTTCCTTAAGGGCAATGACTGTTCACGATAAATTGAGCACTTCTAACATCAACCTTAGAAAAAAAAGTCAATGCCCATGCCTACATATATTTGAAGGGATGAACTGAGTGACACGCGCCTAGTAAAGTTGGTAACAAAGAATGGGAAATAGTTCCTTATGTTAACGTCGAATAAAAAGTGTCACGTAACCATTTGTAATAACTTAAATAATTTATATAGCTTTTGTTAATTTTAATGTATCGAAGTGTAACAAATGAGCAGATTTGGAAAATATTTATGTTTGTAATGATTTCACAGTTTCACTTGACCGCCGCATGAATAAAGTGATGAGGCCCATGGCAATGTTAATTTTACATAAGGCGGAAGAAGGCACAACGTACACACAAGTAGATCTTAATCAGGGTTTTCAAAAGTGCTCATTTTACCGTGGACAGCCTATAAGTTAGCACTATTGCCTTGTTCGACTGGCCCTATGAGACTCCCCTTGTCCTGACACTGACCGTACACGAGGTGCCGCGGTGGATGAGTGGCTAGAGAACCCGCCTCCAGCCAAGGCGAGCCGGGCTCGAGTCCCGGCGAGTTAGCTCCCGGACTGTCGCATGTGGGAATCATGCGGGACGATGCGGCTTGTCGGCGGGGTTTCTCGGGGATCTCCCATTCCCCCCTCCGCCCTTGCATTCTGACGCTGCTCCATATTCACCTCACTTCACCCTCATAAGAACTCGATGTTAAGAGAAGCCCAAATATCTCCACTCTCCAACTTTACTTTTGGTGGCTCGCCTCCCCCCCCCCCCCCCCACACACCACACCCACCTTCCTTCTATTGCACACCACTCGTCACCCAAGTTACTGAATATGGTGAACTTGATATAGGCATACACACACATATATGCACGTATAGGCTTCTCGCTATCTCTCTCCGGTGTGTATATATATATAATATATATATATATATATATATATATATATATATATATATCACATACACATCGATGAATACGATTGCCCTATAATAATATATGTTAAATTACAATGTTTCGTTTCAAATATATATTTCTTACGAAAATAACTAAAATTCACGTTTTCATCGTAATTGTACCGAAACCTTTCGCTTCGCAAATCCGCTCGCAACTTCAACAGCCCTTTAAAATCCAGCCTGCAACTTCCAACCTCCAACCTACATCCTCTCGTTTATACTTCTTGATATATTGAGGTTCTGGAAAGTTTTCCATGAATCTTTGCCGTAGCTGTAATTGCGTATACATTATTAATGAAGAAATCATAACGGTTCACTTGTAGTACTCGGTTATCAACACTACTTAAAAACTCTGCAATTAAAAAATATATTTATCAAGTGTTAATTTTAAAAGAAGTTTCATTTAGTGTAGACGTTATACAGTATGATATAGGCTATTCACGATAAAGTGAGCACTTTTTAAAACCCGTTCACTTGGAATAAAATCAGTAAATATATTTATTTTCGCCTTAGACGTCAACTTCCGAGTGCGGTGGAATAAACAAACTGTGTTTATTACTTACATGAGATTATTATTTATTTAAAAAGTTGGTTAAGGGATAGAAATACTGTAGCTGAAAAGAAACAGTAACTAGGGTCTCGAAAGTGCTCACTTTACCGTGAACAGCCTAATGAAGTTCATAAAGTCTCAAATAAAATGTTAGAGATGATGACTAATTATCAGATACGATGACATGTATCAGTAGTGTAAGAAAACATTTTTATATTAAGCTTACGTGGTCATTCGACATACATAGAAACATAAAAAAATCTTCTCAATTCTTTCTGATCGTAAAATCGTAAGGAAAGTGATTCAGAATTTGATCGGTTTTATATATATATATATATATATTTCTTTTTTTAGTGAGAGACGACGTGTTGTAGGCAGTAAGCCGAGAAGAAAAATAATGTTGGGAAGGGTGAGGGCGTACCCTACACTTTAGAAATTATTTGCAAATTTTCCGCATAAATGTATATGTATAGTGGGAAAGCGCGCATGGTTAATTTATTTCCCATACAGCCATGGCAGCATTCCGACATTTGCCCAGGGAACAGTCAAGTGGGAAGGGAAGTTTCCAACTCTGTATAGTAGCGATACTGAACGTTTGTAGATTAGCAGTTAATGTGTGGTAGTATTCCCATAGACTGTATAAGTTAAAAGCTTCCAAAAAAAATTTAGGAATTTACGAAGAAAAATTTTTTTTTCCGGTGTTGAACTGCAATCAGTTCAGTTGTTCCGGTTCATTGCCATTGTTATCGCCCAGAACACAAAAGCCACCTGCACATAACATACCAGTCCATACGTTATCAGCCTGTTTGCCGTCCTCAGGTGTAAACATCGCTTGTAAACACAGGCACGTAATAGAGTTGTCTAACATCACCTTTGCTTCCTCGGTGCTGTGAAACAATGGAGCCGCCGGCTTTGTTTACGTCTCGTTCCGCGCCTTTTTTTTCCAAAACCTTCCAGTCTATCGTCACTTTGGCCGAGGAGCTTGCATGTGTAAGGCACTGGGACGATAAGTACAGACGTTGCAAAAAAAAAAATAGTCGACGTATTTTCTAGAACACTGACTGTATGAGTTGACTATACAATCAAACAAAAACGAAAGTATGCCGCGTCTAACAGGTGCGGAACAAAGCCTCATTTCTTGTAGTTTGGTATATGGAAAAATTTCTGCCGCTGGGAGCGCAGTGTTTCCAAAGTTAACTTGCAATCAAAACGTTAACCTATGTCAATTATAAAAGAGAAAGATTTAACAACGTTTTCGAAAATATTTTTCATTCGATTTATAACTGCAACTGTCTTTTTTTTTTTTTTTTTTTTTTTCTGCACCAAACTTCTAACGTTGATTTTCCCAACCTGTATTAAAAGTAACCTTATCGAGGGTGCTGAGGTTAATAACTTCGGATCGCGAAAATTCCGTATGCAAATTTTTGATAGTATATATATTTTTTTAATTATGTGGCAATGGTGTAGTTAAATAAAACTTACAAATTTCCGGGAATTTTTGTCGCCTAAATAGAATACGAAAAATACAGCCAAGGTAAAAACAAATTTCAATTAACAACACATTAAAATTTTTAATAACATATTGCTGTATTTACGCAAGAAGAGGAAAAGTTCAGTTAGTGAACAAAATTACAAAAAATTTAGAGCGCTATTTAAAAAAAGACGACAAAACCCCTCAACAAGAGAATAAAAAAAAACACCAGTCGTGAGTCATCAAGTAATGTCGGTTCCTGTATATTCATTTTTATAGTTTTGTATATTCTGCGTGTTAATTTTACTTTGAAAATTTATTTTCCTTTTATTGCACAAATATCGAATTTCGGTTTTCGTAAATTTATTTTCCGGTATAATTTTTGGTTCACTTTTTTTTCCAGTTTTTGCGTACACACGTTACTGTGTGTTTGATTATATTATAGCTAAAACGTCTGTTTTACACTTGATTGTTTTTCTCGTTATATGCGTAGGCGATGGAGGAAGTCTGTCCAATCTCTGAGTTTAATTACTGATAAAGTTTGTTCAAAGTGAAGTGACTACTTTGGAAATAAACTGTTGAAAAATGTCACTGCCCCCTTCCTGCATACTTTTGACGAGGGCACTGACTGGCATGCGCCCAGTTAAGTTGGTAACGACGGGGAGAAAGTAGTCCCATGTATGAACGTTGATTAGAATTGCTATGTAAACATTTGTTAATATTTAAGTTTGAGTTTTTTAAATCGCATATAAAATTTAAAATGAGCGAATAGTGTAACACGTAGTTTTCTAATAATTTCTCAATTTTACTCGACCGATGTACGAATAAAGTGATGAGGCCCTTGGCTATGTTAATTGTACATACGGCGGAAGAATACACAACGTGAGTACAAGCAGATCTTAAGCAGGGCTTTCCAAAGTGCTGATTTTGCCGCGAACAGCGTATAGTAGGGTTTAGGATGTTCCAGGCTAATGGATCACTTTTGAGATCTGCCGTTGGGAAATGTCACTGCCGCCACTTGCATATTTCAACGGGCACACTCGACTGACATACGCCAGTAGGGCTGGTACAACGACGGGGTCTCGAGGGCCGGCGAGTGTGAAGTGAGGTGATTGCGGGACAGCGCCGGGATGCGAGGGCGGGGGGAAACGGTAGATCCCCGAGAAGACCCGCCGACCGGCCGTATCGTCCGGCGAGGGTCCGGGAGCTGCACCGCCGGGAATCGAACCCGGTTCTCCTTGGTGGGATGCGGGTAGTCTAACCGCCACACCACCGCGGCCCCGGTCACGACGAAGGAAAAGTAGTCCCTTTTTTCAACGTTGAACTAAAAATGACAGGTAAACATTCCTGAATACTGAAATTACATCTTTTGTTTACGTTTTTATATTTATACAAGTGTAAGAATCGGGAAATTTATAAAAATATTTACTTTTCTAACAATTTCACAGTTTGACTCGACCGACGCATGACTAAAGTGCTCAGGCGCACGACAGTGTAAATTTTAGATATGGTGGAATGATACACAATATGCTTGCAAGTAGATTTTAAGCAGTGCTTTCAAAACTTGCTCAGTTTACCGTCAACAGATAATTTATGCGTGTAGAATCATTTGGAGTAACTTCGCCCCAGCTTAGGCAACTTTGAACCACGCTCCTATTTGATTACGAGTGGAGGACTGAAGATTCTCGGACTTCGTTGCGCCATTTACAGAGAAAACTATTGACTAGGAAGTTAAATATCGAGGCGGAGGCTGTACGGACTTCGTTTAAAATGAAAACACAAAGTTACCCGAAAGGAATGTACTGTTTTCACATATAAATTAAATTTAGGCTTGTTCGTGAGTTCCCCCCCCCCTCCCTTTTTTTCAACATCCCGCACTCATCACCCAAAACTAAGCCTATGATATGAAAGGGGGAGTTAACGAACCATATAAGATAAAAGGCAGGCATAAAATAAGAAATATGTGGCAATAATCAGCAAGCGGGACGACTTTTGACAGTCTGTTCAATTAAATGACGCCAAGGCTGGCGTCAGAACACCCCATTAAGTAAACTGTCTTCAGTGAACTTGTTAACAAGTATCTCTCTCCGTACATTGACTCGGATCTCAATACGGTTGTTCACGTTGTAATTCTTGAATAACAGATGGATGGTCTTTTTTTTTTCGGTAGGGTGGTAGCTTTCTTGTGAACTGACTGCTCGCATCTTTGATCCTACTTTCGTCATTAAATGACGTATGCAGCGGCGATAGTGACTGTGGTGTAGCTAAGAAGGGAGAATCGTGTATTAATGGTTACTTCTAACTTTTCTGAAGCCTTGATAAATTTCAACCCCCCCCCCCCAGGAAATTTCTCCGCCCCGTGCACACAAAGCTTAGGGCCAACGTACCGCATTCGCGCGCAATCAGTGTAGTAATGTTTCGCATGAGAACCATTTCTTAGTAGGCGTTACCAACACACTTGCTTTCTCACTGTTCCATTCATATTAATTATGATTTATAAATAAAATACACACAGTTCTATTTAACCAAACATAAAGTACTTTAACGAACACAAGTATAAAAACTTTTGCGATACAGTACATGTTCAGGCAACAAACAAACATGTCCTACAGGGGGTGATTTTTCAAAGGGTTGATTTAAAAAAGTGTGAAGAAACCGTGACTCGACTATACATATGAGCAAAGAGACACCTGCAAGATTCGTGGTATTATATGGCACCAAACTCCGGTACAATCGTGTGTGCATTTGAATCGATGACATTAGTTTATTGCCGTCTACTATAGTCAGCGCTCTTTCCTTTACTCTGCAAAAGCAGCATGTGGTTGGATCATTCCACCATTACATTCTTGTTGCTGGCCCGGAGTTACGGCGTGTTGAACAAAGCCTAGTCAAATGACGAAAGCAGTAAAAACACACATGTAATTGAAATATGTATATATCGATCGTCTATTGTTACCTTTCCTGCCTAGCGTCGTCCATGTCGCTTGCGCTCTCAGCCCAACATGTTCTCAAGAGGACCCATTCCCCGCCATCTAAAATTATTAATTTTTTTAGTTTGTTTATAATTTCAAAAAAGAAGTTTCTGGATGTACCCCCATACCCAACTTGTTATGGGCTACACATCAGTACAGACATAATGGTGTAATTATATTTTCTTGATTATTTCTTTGTTGCAAGGATTAATGTAATTTCTTGACCATTAATTCATCTTGAATTACCGTTGCAAAAATTACTAACTTCACCACGGCTAGTTACTATGGTATGCTCAGGACCTCTGGTACGAAACTCCACGGGTACGACAAATCACTACAAACCATATCTATGTATTACGCTTTCTACTGACATAATTTTTTCCCGTTACATCTGAGCCAGACTGAAATCCATACAAAAATGCTACTCGTTGATGTAATTCTGATGTAGTTTGTCCTGAAGCGGGACGGATCTAATCTTTCCTTCGCCCGGAGCAGAAATTGTCGTTGCCTCCCCCCCCCCCCCCGGCCGCTTTCTTGCACAAACTAGCCCATCAGTGGTAAACGTACTTTGCGTAGTTTGTTTTGGCTCCGTGCACACACGGCGCAAACTCGCTAGACAAAGCGAGTAATAAAGATCTCCGTTGAAAATAAGACTATTGAAAATGAGTTAAAGTCTAAGTATTAGTAGATATTGTATAATAATTTTTTTCTTTTCACTCATTCGCCTTTTATCTTACAGTTTTAGTGGTATAAAAAAAATTCGGCTAACTGGTGCCCCCCCCCCCAAATTCTCTTCCCGGGGGCACAGCAGGCTGCGCCTCCCCCCTCCCCCCGTATCATACAACCGTCTTGCTCGCTTTAAATTATTATGTGGAAACGACATTAATATACAATCCTCTTTCCAACATATTTATGGCCACTCATTTTTAATTAATAATGGACTTTCCATAAGCCAAAAACTTTGTTAATCAAACTTATCTGTAGATCATAAGACATAAGTAATAACCAATAAATACATTTCATTGTGGCCTTTTGGTTTTGAGTGGGGTGAAATGTATACACTGTGTTTATAACTTAATTAGGAGTGTTTACATTAAGAAGTGACGGAAGGATATAAACTGACTGAAAGAAGAATGTAATCAGGGCTTCAAAAGTGCTCAATTTTTCCGTGAACAGACTATAGTAGATCGTGCTTGCACTCCAAGCGGGCACAGCCTAACCTCGGTCGTCTCACAAAACGGACTCCATATCGCGGACTTATCAATGAGCTGAACGTTTTAATAATTGGCTTGTACTATCTCTCAATGCTACCAAAAATTACTCCAACATGCGCAGGAGTAAAACTTCCATTACAATGGCTGAACTACAAATGTATTCAAGTCACATAATTGTTTTTCTGAATTTTGGCAGCATTAGAATTATGATGCAAAATTACGAGTTAGCAGTTTTTTTTTTTGTCTTGTTTGTACTGAGATGTGAGGCCAATAGACTATAGTTGGGTATAGGTTGTTCCCGGTAAACTGAACACTTTTGGAAGCCCTGCTTAACATCTTCTTGTATACACGTTGTGTATTCTTCCACCTTACGTAAAATTAACATTGCCATGGGCCTTATCACGTTATTCATGCATCGGACAAGTGAAACTATGATATTATTAGAAAAGTAAGTATTTTACGCATCTGCTCATCTTTACACTTCGATGCGTTAAGAAAACAGAAAGTAAAAGAAAAAATTCTAAATGATCATAAATGATTACCTAACACGTTCTATCCGATGTTAAAATATGGAACTACTTTTCATCCATCGTTACCAACTTTGCTGGGCGAATGTCACTCAGTGCGCCCATTAAAATACATGCGTGACGAAGCGGTGACTTTTTTCTAAGGTTAATTTCTAAAGTGCTCACTTTACCGTGAACAGTCTGTATATGGGTAGTGTTGCAATTGGTTTTTAAATGCAAACAAGCTGGAATAACCAAGAATTCTGTACCACGGGAGATGGTTTCTCTACAGGTGACATGTGCTGAGTGCGAAATCGTCATTGGCGACGCAAGGGTAGGAAAGGTGCCAGTCGACGATCGATATATTCTTTGTGTGCAGATGTAGAGCGAGCTATGCTTTGCAGACGCGAGCCGAACAGAAAAGCCTGCGAAGCCGCGACTCAGTTTACAAAAGACACGGAGCTCAGCAGAAACGCTGTGAGTCTCCTAGAGCAGCTGATTGTGCTCGTTTACCAGGCGCCAATTGATTTGTCACTATTCAAGGAAGACGTCCGAGGATTGCCATATGTGCAGACATGTCATGAGAGTCAAGTCTTCTTAAAACGAATGCACCGCGTTGCAAGTCTATCCAACACGCGTGCCGGGTTTTCTCGTGGGTCTTCGGTTTTCCCTGCACTTTCATTCCGGCGCCGCTCCATACTCACCTGAATAACCCTCATCGACTCTCAATACTTCGCTGTTGAGAGCCGCCCAAATCTCTTCACTTCGCTTTATTTACACGCCAGTCAAGTGGAAACGTGTAATTGTTTGCAACCTTACTAATATACCAGTTCGTATTCAAATGTGTAAACAGTAATATATATATATATATATATATATATATATATATATATATATATATATATACACACACACACACACACACACACACCGACTTATTTTTGCATTAATTTAAACGTTAAACTCTGAGTGCATTAATTTAAACGTTAAACCACACCAGTGTATACGTATAGTGAGAAAGAGCGAGTGGTAACATTTTTTCCCGAACATCCATAGTAGCGTTTTAATATTTGCTCAGGAAGCAGCCAAACGCATAGGGTAGTCACCTATCATGTACTATGGCGGTGCTAAACGTCCCTATATTTGTATCCTGATATATGGTAGTATTTTCATACAGCGAATAGGTTAAAAAACTTTCATTGCAATTTAGGAAGTTCGATAGAAAATGTTTTTGTAGTGTACGCTTGCAGTAACATCGCCAAAACGTAGAACACATAAATAAACAGAGACGAAATGGCGGTGTGGTTCCTTCAATGTGGGCTAACTCGTTCTCTGATAAGCTGAGCGAGGCCGTGGGAATGCGGCCTTGTGTCTGATTGCCTACTGCATGCTGAGGACATCCCGCATTGGCGAGGCTGCTCCGTGGGACGAGTAGTAGGTTACCACACTCTGATCGGCAACGTTTCGCTGGCCAAGTGCCGCCATGTTGATGAGCGTGTGCGACTGGAGTTCGTAGTACAAGCGACTGTTGCACCTCTGTAGTCGTACGCACTCTGTGACCAAGACTTAGAACTATTGTTCAATAATTTTTTGCCAACTTAACTGAGAAACTGCATGTCAGTGTGTAATGTAGCGTGTACGTATAGGCTGTTCACTTGTCTATACATGTGAGCTCTTCTGAGACCCTAGTTACTTTTTCTTTTCGGCTATTTTCAATCCTTTAATCACCTTTTAAAATAAATATCGCCATGTAAGTGATAAACATAGTATGTATATTCCACCGCACTCGGAAGTTAACATCTAAGGGTAAAATATAATATACTAGCGACCCGCTCCAGCATCGCTCGGGTGCGATTTACAAACATGGCGTTGTTTAAGTTTACAGCAAGTATATACACTAAATTCTTAAGGTAACTAACATACGATTAATACCTTGTTGTTCACAAAGTCTTCGTAAGTGAATACCTATTTTTTAATGGCAAAAATGGTTACTGTGGGTTATCCTTAAAAGATAAACATATGATGTCGCGGATATTTTTGTAGACCTTTTAGAGGTATACGATTCTGCAGTGCATTAATTTGGCGTATCTCTTATGATTTAGTCATCGTAAGCCATGCAAGCGCCCTTAACTTAAACATCAATCCATTATACACCTAAACCTTCCTCAAGAAAGCCTCTAAATGATGGTGAAAACCGTATCAAAATCCATCAAGTAGTTTAGAAGCCTTAGCCGATTACACAGACATACGTTGCCGGGTGACTTTGTTTTATACTATGTACAGATTTATTGACTATTATTCCAAATGAGAGAGAGGGCTTTCAGAAGTACTCACTTTACCATGGATAGCTTATGGTAACATAGTTGCAATTCGACGAACTAGCGACCCAGTAAATAGGGTGTCACTTGCTGTGTGTGTGTGTGTGTGTGTGTGTGTGTGTGTGTGTGTGAGGAACTTTCCCTACATTTTAACTAAGAAAAGTATGTTTCTCTGAGAGACCTTTGCCTCGGTAATGTGCGGTATATATGATATTAGGACGGCAACGAATCTATAAAGCGTATAACAACTTAGTGCACTAAATGGTGCTTCGCAGATAGTTTGTGTTGTGCCATTAGAATTACTAACGTGTTTTTCATAGTTAAAAAATTAAATAGTAAACAGTATACTTTATAACTAAGCAGTAGGCTTTAAATTTTTATGTACGTAACAATTATCATATTTCGTAATTCAAGCTACTAAAAACGCACTTCATACGATGTATGAAATTAAAATGAAAATAAGTGTTTATTTACTTGTATATTTGCTTTAGCCATTTTTTTTTTTTTTTTTTTTTTTTTTTTTTTTTTTTTTTTTTTTTTTTTAAGAGTTCGTTGACTAAAATAAAAATAGAAACGTGCGTCTATTTTGATGCATCATTCTCTAAAATTGGCTAAACTCAACAGTTGGGAAGTGGTATTTCTATTTACCTTCTTTTTCTGAGAAATATCTGCATCAAGCAATATCAGTCTACTTGAGTAGACTTAGGTTTGAGCCAACGAAATGGAAAAATAAAATTAGGTTATACTGCTTAAGCCCACTACTTAAGATTTTAATTGTGTTATCCGTCTAACCTAGCTGGTGTTACCAACCAATGAGATCAAAGTTGTAATCTACTTACGTCCTTTTTAACTTATACTTCAGAGTACGTTAAATGTATTTCATAAATTTTATTTGGGAATGTTTGGTACTCACACATTCCGGTGCGCATCTGATGTTGCTGTCATACGTGTGTTTTTTGTTTTTTATTAAAATATTTTGTCCTTTAAATCAATATTTTATAAATAGTTTTTTTTTTAATTACAACTTTATAGAGTAAATATGATTTAATTGTTTTCTTTTTTTCACCCGCTAAGACTGCCACCCAGGGGGGAAGGCACCTTCTGTTCGAGCCTGCGGCTCGCTGGTAAGCTATGACGTCACGTAAACTGTTCACCCCACGCCATGGCGACGTGAACAAAGTCACCACACGGGATGTACTACCTGCCATTTTCTCCCTACGTTGGCTCGCACACATACATATATATCACGGACGAGTTTGCCCTGTCGGTTAGGTACACCGACATTATGAGAACTTACGGCGATAGCTCGAGGTAATGGCAAGACTGCTCAATGGCTCAGCGAAGAGCTTCGTTGGAACTCGAGCGCCGTACCTCACACTGTCTCTCAGACTTAACCACGGCTAAAGGTATAGTCTATTCGCCGTATCTTCACATTCCCTTACTCAAACCTTTCAAAAATCACCCCAGGTATGGCGTGTTTTTTTTTTTTTTGTTTCCTAAATAAGCCATGTATCACAAGCGTTTTATACTCGTGTTAACATAAAGTAATCTTACAGTTTAGTTAAATTGAACTATTACTTATATTTAAAGTACAACTTATAATATTTCATATATAGTTAAAACGAACAAAAACAAGGAGGAAACATGCGTTTTGGCAATGCCTAGTAAGAAGTAACTCTCATGCGAAATATAGTCCGCTCACGGTTATATCCTACTTTTCTGAAGACCTGCTAAAGTTATACTTCCAGGATATTCGTCCGCCTCATGGAAACAAAGCTTAGAAAATGAGACTAGAGAGCCAACGCGCCCCATTTGTGCTCTCAGTGTAATAATATTTTGCATAAGAACTTTTTCTTGCTAGGCATTACTAACACACGCATTTACTCACTGTCTTACTCATATTATTTATCAATTAAATATGGTAATTTATAGATAAAATAGATGTGTTTAAGTTCAAGTTAAACAAAACTAAGTTACTTTTATTTTAACACAAATACGTGAGCTACTAAGGAAACAACCAAACTCGTCCTACATATTGTGTTCTGGTTCGTCCTTACACGGAGCGATATCAGTCAAAGTCAGTTATGGGGGTAGCGTAGCTAGTGATAGAGAGAAAGAGCTGATTTGTAAAAAAAAACAATTCGTACATTTATTACTCAATTACTTTACAATTGATCCTCATTAGCCAAGATATACAAACTATTACCAAACGTGATACTATCACCAGGCTGAATCTTCTTCTCTAATCTCCGTATCCTAGATTGCTCAAATATTTAATTGTCACTCGTTAAGACTCTACATTAATTATCTCTCGCTTTAACAAGCTTATAATTTCTCACCTAATGCGACGGTCCCTTCTGCGCCTATTTTGAGTTATGCTTACCGCTGAGTCTTTTGGCGCAAACGATCTGCCTTTACCTCGAACGATATGGGCTCTCGCCGACCTCGTGACGAGGTCGTGAAGCTCTCGGCTGGCGTCGACCCTGGACGTAGAGCAGCAGCGATCTCGACGGCCTGGACTCCGTCTCTGGTAGCAGTAGTGGTAGTAGTGGTAGAACTGGTAGTACTGACAGTAGTGGTAGTAATGGTACGAGTGGCAGTAGTGGTAGTAGTGGCATTAGTGGTAGTAGTGGTAGTAGTGGCAGTAATGACAGTAGTGGTAGTAGTGGCCTTAGTGGTAGTAGTGGCAGTAGTGGTAGTAGTGGCAGTAGTTGTAGTGGCAGTAGTGGTAGTAGTGGCAGTAGTGGTAGTAGTGGCATTAGTGGTAGTAGTGGCAGTAATGGCAGTAGTAGTAGTGGCAGTAATGGAAGTAGTGGCAGTAGTAGTTATAGTAGTGGCAGTAGTGGGGGAGAGAGAGTTGCGTCCGTGCCCATCTAGGGGTGTCCCTGGTCCCGTTCTTCGTTCTGCCCTGTTTACGAAACATACTTGGGGCATGCCTCGACGCTCTGCTGCCCCCGGCGCGGTCGCCTCTCCATGGCTCGTCCACAACAATAGGGTGTTTTTCCAATGTTTTGATTCAGAAAGTGTAAAGAAATCACGAATAGACTATAAACAGAGTGGCCACATACACGGTGAGCTGGCCCAATGGTGTAGTTTTCTAGACTTAGTTAGGCTTTGTTTAAAAAAAAAGGGGGGGGGATGGGCTGAAAATAGTTTAGTTCAGGGTTTCAGAATTCCTGAAAGTAATCATAAAATTGACTACAACTGGAAATCTAATAGCCAGCACGTTCGACCGTGAAGATCAAAGTAACTACCGTGGGGCGTGTCATTGATACAAACAGGCCATACAAGTCACGTGAGTTTCCGCATTGTTATAATCTCCATTCTCACCATCCTCCGGGGCATTCTAGGACTAGTTTTAGATGATATTTATCAATATTAAATTACATAGATAAATAAATAGTCTCAGTATTGGCGATTTCACTTCCTGGCATTCCCTTTAAGAAAGGCAATACTTGTAAATAGACTTGAAATCTAATCAACTTATCTTAGTTACAGTACTGTGCAACAGGGACCATATTTGCTTAACATAATAAGAAAACTATGGCATTTATATAAAAAAAATTACCAATGTACGGGGGGACTGGTGACTACTTCTTGCCCTCAAGCACTAGCGAGGTATTACACACCCTAACCTTTTTTAAGAGGATGTGTTACCCCTCATGCAGAAATTGCTCGTCTCAGTGTCATAAGAGAAGAGTCAGGGTTGTTACTAGAGACCTGCAAAATTCGCTTTCTGATTAATGGACACGTTGCAGCGGCACACTGATGTATTACGTATTATGGCCGTATGTGACGAAGCCAATTAAGAATTATATAACATACCTAGTACTACCACACTATTATATAACACACCTAGTACTACCACACTATTATATAACACACCTAGTACTACCACACTATTATATAACACACCTAGTACTGTCACACTATTATATAACACACCTAGTACTACCGCACTATTATATAACACATCTAGTACTACCACACTATTATATAACACACCTAGTACTACCACACTATTATATAACACACCTAGTACTACCACACTATTATATAACACACCTAGTACTACCACACTATTATATAACACACCTAGTACTACCACACTATTATATAACACACCTAGTACTGTCACACCATTATATAACACACCTAGTACGGCCACACTATTATATAACACACCTAGTACTGTCACACTATTATATAACACACCTAGTACTACCGCACTATTATATAACACACCTAGTATTACCACACTATTATATAACACACCTAGTACTACCACACTATTATATAACATACCTAGTACTACCACACTATTATATAACACACCTAGTACTACCACATTATTATATCACACACCTAGTACTGCCACACTATTATATAACACACCTAGTACTACCACACTATTATATAACTCACCTAGTACTACCACTCTATTATATAACACACCTAGTACTACCACACTATTATATAACACACATAGTACTGCCACACTATTATATAACACACCTAGTACTACGACACTATTATATAACACACCTAGTACTACCACACTATTATATAACACACCTAGTACTACCACACTATTATATAACACACCTAGTACTACCACACTATTATATAACACACCTAGTACTACCGCACTATTATATAACACACCTAGTACTACTACACTATTATATAACACACCTAGTACTACCGCACTATTATATAACACACCTAGTACTACCGCACTATTATATAACACACCTAGTTCTACCCACTATTATATAACACACCTAGTACTTCCACACTATTTTTTTAAGAGTTGGGGTATGCAAATTTGTCCAACTGCAAATGCGAATATGCCTCGGCTATGGGGATCAACCAAGCAATTATGGATCTTTGCGGAGGAACACCTTAAAATTACACGTGGCAGTTAAGTATTAAGACGATTGATAAATAATAACAAAGCTTTTTCCAATTATGTGAAATATATTCAATTAAATCTGAGCTCTTTGAACAAAATATTTATCGTCCATGTGTGAAACAAATCATCTATAATACCCTACAAAGAAATTAAAAACTGAACACTAAAGTTACTTAAATTATACTATACCTAATTATTAAAATTTACTAACGATGCACCAGCCAGAAATCCTACCGCTGTAGTCTACATCTGCCATAAACTACCATTGTTACTGGTGCTTTATATAGAAGGAATAAGCAGTTAGTAGTTGACCGTGCAAGCGAGAACTTAGCTGTTGTCGGACTGTAGTGTAGCACCAGCTTTCCTCTGCATACGGTCCTGCGGGCGACCAATGCCCGTGAACCAGGAGCCCCAGGGTCGAACCCAACTCAGCATGCAGAAGACATCCCGATGTCGTTCCGCTCAGCTAGACCCATGGCGTCGAACTCCGGGCTGGTCCTCCAGACGTCTGTGGTGCAGGCAATTGATCCTCCGACCTCGGGGCAGCATGAAGTTCAGTCGACTTGGCTGGAGCCGTCTGCTTGTACTCAAACTGTCGCTCAACTTCCGCTACTCCGTCGTCAAACTTATGTGAACTTCAGTGACAGGAGCATCCTCTTCGTGCTCATAACTTCTCTTAAAATTAATACGTCTTCTAGGCTTAAATCCATTAAATATTATTATGCGTTTCTTCTTCTCGTACGTGGATTTATTAAATAATTCGCATATGTTGAACTTGTAGACAAAATATTCAAATAATCCTGGAGCCCTTCGTATATTACATCCTTCCTTCAAGACAGCTACTTTTAGAATCCTTTGGAAATGTTCTAAATCTACTGAACGTTCTTAACAGAAGCAAAGGGTTGTTATTTCTGACTGGTGTAACGTGATTAACAGAAAACATTATAACAAACTATTTAACTGACAAAACACTTTCAATTACATAGACAGAATTTACATTTAAGCTAACAATTTTACAAACTATTAAGCCACATAGCTGTCAAAATAAAACCTCTTACATACTAAACTTATGCAAAATAGTTCACACATATAACACACGAAAATTACATTTAATTACGGACATCCATAACATTATCATGACATTGGTAAAACCGAGATGTTACAACATTAAACTTTGAACACGTGTAACTTTGCGATACTTTTGTCAATGGGCCATACTTTATCAGACACGCCCTGGGTAACCCTGCGCCAATAAATGAACACTTCACAATTGTGTGCACCAATCACTTGCACTTCAGTCAGAGGGGGTGTGGCTTCACAAGTATGCAGCAGCCAATGGAGAAATGACCCCGGCTCCAGTGCAGACAGTACTGTGAAATTTAGCCTGACACCAATTAATAACGCCAATTTTGCATGTCTCTAGTCATTACTGAAAATGTTTAATTATAGAAGCATTACGTTTCATGGTTCTGTACATTGTTGTAGTTAATTTTTGATAGGTTTTCCCTGGTTGTCTTTAAAAGGTGAGAATAAATTAATATATACAATTTTGATTAAGTTAGTTGTTGAATAAATATGCTTTAATAGTTAATATATTACGTCCGCACTGATGAGTAAGGTAATTAGTTAGGTTTCTATTGTCGCATTTTTCAATTAATCTCCCTTAAATTTGAATCAGCAATAAATAAATGACGGCAGACTCTTTAAGTGTCGAGTGGCTACGCTCATATGCTTAGATTATTTTAACGTAGACGTTCTGCAGTTGGACGATAATTTATCTTACGAAGCCCTACACAAATTATGGTGCATGTTTCTTTCAGCGGCTCTATAGTGCCATTTTCTGTCATCTGCCTGCTTGTAATCCTCTCTCACTCAGTTAACTGCTGTCTCCGCTACGGGCGCCACAAACTAAAGTGTAATGCCGGAGATCGAAAGGAGGATTTCACACCTACTGCTACTGTTCATAAATTGCATGCACTTCTGTAGTTATTATCTGTCGAGGAGTTTTTACGATGTTTATGACGGTTCCCCCTTCCTCCCTTCTAAGGTCGTGTTTCAAATAGCAAGCAATGCACACACTCGTGCACTCGCACTTGGCAGTGACGTCAGAGAGCGCTGTTACAAATGTTCTTCGAGAGCGAGTGTTTGTTTACGAGTGTGAGCACATGCATGCTCTATTCGTGCTCGCAACAACCTCCATTCTTTTGTTTGTTTTATAACATCAGGAAAGTAAATAAACTGCCTTAATTTCATTCTCCTTCGTGTGACTTTCGTAAACGAACAATAAGCCTATTTTCGGTTACGCATTTCAATTTATGAAATTATAAAGCAAGACTACATTACCGAAACAGTGCAATGACACAGGAACAAGTATTCTTTCTATGTAAATGTTTTCAGTAAATATTTAATATATGTATACATTTGGAAAATTATTAATTCATAATTTTAGAATGGACCGAGCTAAACTTCCGAGCTCAAACTGTTGATTGCAGATAAAATTTATACCTAACTCTCTTCATATACTACTTCCATACCTATAATTATAATATTTACTTAAAAACAATTTATACATGAATATTTATTTACGTTTCAATTAACAATGGAGCGATTAGTAGGTCGCTTCATTGTAAATTGAAATGTAAATATTAATGTATAAAATGTTTTGTAAGTAAATATTATTTTGTTTATGCATTATAACAATCGATTGCAGACCGTATCGATTAATTTTAAGAGTGCGAGTTACGATAGTTCCAAAAGGAGGGAGTGTATGTACGAGTATGAGTGCTGGCTATTTGGAACACAACCATAGAACATTTTGCTAGCATGGGATATAATTATGGCCCCAATTGCGACAATTCTTGCCCTATCCCAGTAAAGGTTCGATGTGCGTGCATTCCTAGGCGCATGGGGCTGCACTCATGCATGCCTAGGCGATAGGGGCTCAGCCCTGAGACACACTTGGTCCTATCCCTACCTTGGGGCTCCGACTTTCCTTTCAGAATTAAAGTAGGCCAGGAAAAAACTAATCGCTAGCCACCGCTTTGTTGATGTCCTGGAAAATGCCATCTGATGTGAGCCAGTTCGCTTGCAGCCCTCCGCAGCTCGCAAGTATACAAGTTATTCGTGCGATAAATCCTCTTAAAAGCGATCAAGAGACTAAAATTATCTTCTACATTTTTTTACATCTTACATCCTGTTAAATAATAGCAAGAGTATACTTAAGGGGGGACATCTGGCGCCATCTTGGATTTTGAAGTTTTCTGTCGTAGTTTTTGTGTTAAAAGATGTACTAAAATGGTTGGCATTGTAAAGTGTAAGAATTAGCTGCCCGAGCCTTTCTGTATTGTTGCATCTTCATTGCGATCATACTTTTTTTTTAAGCTGGATCGGAAGAAGTAAAACAATAGGACCTACAGTATTTTACTTCTTCCATTCCGACTTTTAAAAAAAAATCATCTCAGTGAAGATGTAATAATATAGTAAGGTTCGGAAAGTTATTTTTTCCATTTTGTTTTGCCAAAAATTCAGTGCAGCTTTTAAACAAAATCCATGGCAAAAAATCCAAGATGGCGTCCGATAGTTACCCTTAAACAATCACTTGATTTTTTTTGGGGAAACTGCCCTCTAAAGACGAAACTTTTAAACCTGCTATAAACTAATGAAGTTGCTGGTATTCACTGATTCAACGGAGATTCCTACCGATTCTTATGCCCGGTTGCACCATCGCGGTTCGAAATCTCTATCCGAGATCAGCAGCCATGGTCGACAATTGTAGTTTGACAATACACCAACAGAGAGAACTACGTTCGATTGTTTTCTTGGGGAATTAGAACAACGTTATAGGCACTTCAAAAATTTCCAGTGAAATTTGTACAACAATAATTCACGTAAACCAGATAAAACATCGCACATCTAGTTCTATCTATAGTGCAAAATACGCCTACTTCCATGACGTCATATGTTACCAACCAATAGTAAAATTTATCTCATACTTAATCTCAATCTCTCACTTTGGAACCAAGATCGACGAATCGGAGATCCAGAATCATGAAATTTCGTTGGTGTAACACTTTTACATTGGAACCAAGATAAAACTGGATCCTGGTTCGGAACTAGAATCATTCGATCTCCGATCGGAAAAGATGTTGGTGCGAACCGGGTATTAGTGAATGACGCTTGCCGGCCGCTGAAACCTCAGTGTGTTCCGTTGACTCGTCAGTACATGACAAATAAATCAAATCCACTTTGGATTTTTTAAATACAAATCTTCGTAATCAAATTTTATGACACGGACATATAAAATAAAAGCTTGAAATGGCGTTCAGGAGCACTAATAGATTTTTTGAAGTTCGTACGGTTTCATATATATATATATATATATATATATATATATATACACATATATATATATATATATATATATATATATATATATATATATATATATTCCCATAGGAAATACAAATTATTAAATAATTAAGCAATATTTGATTACGGTCGTAGGTGTAAAACGGCTAACTGGAAAAAATAATTTGTATTTTGAAATAATTGTTAACATCTTCCCTGTGCTTTAAAACGCACACTTTATAAATACCACATCTGGAAAATAAATTATGGAGATAGGCTGCGTAAATACAGTATGAGACAGATTTTTCGCCCTTAAGGAAACCGCCTAATTAAACGAGCTGAAGTGTATTAACAGTGGGTGGCAGTATAATAAGATTGGAATATAATCACAGAAAGTATCATACTCGCTACAACACTCGACTGACATTTTCTTTTACAGTATGTACAAATGAAGTAAATGCGCAGCGCACATTGCGATATGGCAGTCAAATTCAGTTTTTATAAGAAAACTGCTGCCATATTAGGCAAGTAGTCTGATTTGGTATGTTTGTTGACAAGGGGATCGGGGATCGGAGCCGGAGCCACCCGGCCGCCATCTTGTTAAGTCACCGGGCCGCCATATTTTTTCCCTTTATTCCTTCAAAATCGACCGAACTACCCTAAAAATTTCCCTTTCTCCTTAAAAAAATTCCCGTTTTTCCTGGAGCAGGCGAGAGGGATTAGTGACCCCAGGGTAAGGGATCAACGACCCAGATGCCAGGGATCAGTGACCCAGGGTCAGATCCATGTCACCAGGGGACAGGGATCAATACCTATGACCTATGACCCAAAAAATTCAAATCATTAAAAAAATTCACGAAAAATCGTAAAAAACTAAAAAATTTCTTTAAACATTTATTTTTAAAAATTTATTTAAGAAAATGTTTCAAAATTTTAAAAATCCTTTTAAAAATAAAAAAAATTGTTAAAAAATTTATTAGGAAATTTTTTATTTAAAAAAAGCTTTTAACCCTGGCGGCTATTTCCCCCTTTTCCCTCGATATTTCCCTTTTTCCCCAATAAAACTTCCCTTAAAAAATTGATAAAAAGTTTAAGTAAAAAACTTACATTTCCCAGCACTGCCATTAGTCATATTCGTTCCATCCCCAGCAGACGACTGAGTTCCTCGCACCCACTCCCCTCATCAATACTCATTCCGCCATATTGATTTTTTCGTTCATTTGTTTATGCATTACTGGAGACCGCCATCTTTGTTTATGTTACTGGAGACTGCCATATTTGGTTTTTTTTCCGTTCGTAATTTGTTTATACATTATTGGAGGCCACCATATTTGTAGGCAACCACCATGTTGGTAGGAATTACCCATCTGCAATATCGGAAATCAATAGCCTTGACCTTGACCCCATGACCTTGATAACAGAAACTCGATAAAAATACATAAAAGTCAAGAAGCATAATACATTAAAGACTACCGCCGGCATATTAGATGCAGACTACCACGACCTTGACCCCATGACCTTAAATGACAATAAAAACAAAAACTCAAGGAAAAATACATAAAGTCAGCAAGCATAATACATTAAAGACTACCACCGCCATATTACATGTATACTTTCTCGATCTTGACCCCCAGACCTTGAATGACATTGAAAACAAAAACTCGAGAAAAATACATTAAATTCAGTAAGCATAATACTTTAAAGACTGCCACCACCATATTAGATGCAGACTATATAGAACTTGACCCCATGACCTTTAATGTCAATTAAAACAAAAACTCGAGAAAAATACATAAAAGTAAACAAGCATAATACATTAAACGCCACCACTGCTGTATTAGATGCAGTCTACCACGAACTTGACCCCATGACCTTGAATGTCAATAAAAACAAAAACTCGAGAAAAATTCATAAAAGTCAGCAATCATAATACATTAAAGACTACCACCATATTAAATACAGACTACTTCGACCTTGACCCCATGACCTTGAATGACCTTGAAAAAACTCTATAAACAATACATAAATGTCAGCAAGCATAATACATTGAAGACTACCACCGCCGTATTAGATGCAGACAATTTCGACCTTGACCTCATGACCTTGAAAACAAAAGGTCAAGAAAAAGTACATAAAAGTTAGGCCACTACCATCATATTAGATGCAGGTGACCTTGACATTGTATGTTTATGTGACTAACCAGACACATCATACTAATAGCGACCAAATGCACGAGCATGTTATAATCATGGTATGGATCAGCATTTTTATAGGCTTAATTAGTGTTAAATTTTAATGTATCTATTGCCAGGTCCCTGGAGACTTGGAATGTACGAGGGCAGCTAGGGCGATATTCATTCATGCTATTCTCAGACACCAAGCCGCCACCAATCCGCCACCAATCCTCCTCGATCCTCACCAATCCTCCTCAATCCTCCTCAATCCTGACCAATCCTCAACAATCCTCACCAATCCTCCTCACTAATCCTCCTCAATCCTCATCATCAATTCTCCTCAATTCTCGCCAATCCTCCTCAGTCTCTAGAAATAAATGGTCTTGCCGGGTGCCTCTACCAATACATATAAGAAAAAAAGATTCACCTACTGTCTCCAAAATTTTTATATTTCGACAGAATTACTGTTTTGTATATTCAATCAACTATCCGTACATTTTTATACTAAAGTCTTTATTATCGTTATATTTCCACTTCTTGATGTTTATAAGCGAGTGCTCATAGCACCACTTTAAAGTTGCGATGGATAAAATGATACGACACACAAAAAACATTTGTTTTATAATAATAATTTATTATTATTTTGTAAATACATTTTCAGAAGGAAGCAGTTCATCACATCTGGTATAACCCCGATCCTTAAGTTCTCTTAAGGTCGAAACCACCTCTTTCATGGCCGAGCAATCTCCAAGTTGTAGCCTGTCAAGCAAATATTTAAGTCTGTCTACATGTTTGTTGGGATCTTCGGTAAACATATTGTCATTATACTCGATGTATTCTGCCTTCTTCACATCACTTGTCGAAGGAAACTCGTTGGGGAAATGTGCAGGGTCGTCGAGGGAATCATCATCGTCTTCAACACTGCCACTGTCGCCATAGTCATTATCAATGCTATCTTCATGATCGTCTTCACTCCCTACTGCATCCTCAATATCAAGTTTACTTTTCTGTGTAGCAGGAGTTGTATGTTCATCAGTATTTAGAGCTGATGATCGTTTATTATGAAGTTCGTCGACTTCACGCGGGCATCTTACAAGCGTACGTTCCGCACAAACCGACTGCACTGCACTCATTCCGACTTTAGCATTATCTGTGGCACCATTGTCGTCTGTGGAAAGGGTACCCATCGATGTAGGAGAAGGTATTGATGACATCACTTGCTGGCTCCCAGTAGACAAACCCTTGCTGATCTGACTATCTTCCTTCATTGTATCATCTTGCAACAGCTGCATGTGGTCATTGTCGTAATGCTTCATCGCGCGAAAAGGTCTCTACGTACAGGCCATTATCTTATGTCGTCGAGCATTTTGACCATATGTGAACACTCGGTCGTAGAATCGACACTGGAGACAACCAGTTAGCGATGGTACAGGCCGTGGGTCCATGTTAGTTGAGGTCAGAGGCAGACCTTCGTTTTCGCAGTTCATCTTTGTGGTATAGCGAGAGAGCACTTCCAAACAGATGTGTTTACCTCACGGAGTAAGAACATCAACTGCCATTTTTCTATATAAATGCGGTAATGTGTTGCCGCGAGTGCTAAACAATTGACTGTTGACAACGTCCGAATTGATATCTACCAAATCGCGAATTTAAAAAATAACGAAATAACGAAACTTGTCAATTCTGACACGGCCAAAGACCAAGGGAAGTGCTTCCCTTTCGTCAATACCAGCTATATTGAACGTTTGCCAGCAGTGTTCTCGCTAAAATACTGTACATCCAGATATGAGGCAGCGACATTTTTTTAAAAAGTTGATTTCAAAAGCTTATACTTTACCGTGAACAGCCTATAAGCACTGTAAATTTATTGTTCATAAAAATTATGGACATATATTTTTAATTTAGTACGTTTGATAAATATCGGTGTTGTAAACACGCACTAATTTACTTGTAATGGCACAAAAATATTGCAACTAGTATCCCAGGATTTTTTTTTTTATAAAACGTACAAGAACTTTTCCCTGTGCTGTTAGCTGCACGTGGGCTTGAAGAAATATGTGTTGACGTGCGTGGACATGTGTTTCCTTCTGTTTTCCCCCAGCAGTGGCTGTTGTTGGGGCACAACACTAGCGCGCCGCTAACTGGGTCGCAGTAACGCCAGCTAACCTGTTTAGCGACATACGGCTAACAGCTGAGAATCGCGCTGGTAACTTAGCGATTATCACCCCGCTCTTATGGTGTATTTCAAGATGATTTCCTCACGCTTGGAGAAGAGGTCAACGATTTCGTCATGTTTATTCGTCACTGTAAAGGCCGGGCTACAATTCATTTAGCACGCGCATAGCACGTGCGATAGCAAAGAACACACGCACAGCTCGAATCTGAAAGCTACAATCAAAATAGCACGCCCACAGAAATGAGGGATTTTTTTTTTTTACAGAAAACAGTCGTGAAAGTGAAAGGAAACGATGCTCGATAAATTGCGCGTGCGTGGGTTGGTAACATGGGAATGAACAAAATACTGTTCATAGCTCTGTTTACTTTGTTGCTCGTGTCGTAATTTGTAGAACTATATGTTATACCGATCATATTTACATACATTGCTTGTAGAATAACAATTTCAATCAAAACAAACTTCTGTTTATATGGCGCCAAACTCTTCATGCACAAGTCAAATTCACTACTTTTGTATCCATTTTCATCGCCACATGAACTCGGTGGTATCGACGTTCTGATTGGCCACGCAAGGCGCACGGCTCCCAAGCACAGGAAGTGACTATAGAATATAGCCCTACTGTCTGTGCGCTTCCCCTGTGCTGTTTTTCTGTGCGTGTGATTGTAACGAGTGTCATGCTGATACATGTATTCTACTTTTTGTGCCTGTGCTGTTTTCACTGCTAAATCAGTTCTAGCCCGACTGCAATAATTTATTCACAAACCTACCACGTCGGTGCATCCGTATGGTGAGAAAGCGCGACGGGTAAAATGAGCGACATCGCCCGGCACGATTGCCGCGTGCGAAAATCCGGGAGCGATCCCGCCGGGAATCGAACCCGGTTCACCTTGGTGGGAGGCGAGCAGTCTGACCACATCACCGCGGCCCCTGCGTAGAAGAGATACTAACTTGTATAGTAATGACGTTCAGTATTCCTATAGGCTATTCACGGTAAAGTGAGCACTTTTGAGGTCCTAGTTACTTTTTTCCTATCAGCCATTTTTTATCCTTCCACAACTTTTTAAAATAATTATTGCTATGTAAGCATGTAATAAACACAGTGTATATATTTCCCCGAAGTGCAAAGTTAACGTCTACGGCTACAATAAAGTATATTTATTGACTATAATTCCACATGAAAAGGCTTCAAAAAGTGCTCACGTTACAGTGAGTAGCCTATAAAAGGTCGTTCACTGTTATTTGAGCACTTATGAAATCAACCTTTGAAAAATGTTGCTACCAAACTGCGAACCCCCGCCTTAACGTTGACAGTATACATTTCTGAATACTGAAATTATATATTTTCATTTCTCTATCTTTTAAATACACGTAAGCGAAATGATAAGTAGATTTGTAATTTATTTACTTTTTTTTAATAATTTCACAGTTTTACTTGACCCACGCATGAATAGAGCGATCAGGCCCATTGACAATGTTAAGTGTACATTATGGTGGCAGAATACACAATGTGCATACAAGTATGTAGATCTAACTGTAAACAGGGCATTCAAAAATGCTCCGTTTACTGTGAACAGCTTTTATACCTGCAGCCTGATGTTTGGTATTATTTTATACACTGTATAAGTTTAAAAAAATTGTATTACAGTCTCTTTATTTATAGTGGCATTAGGTGATACCCGAAGGTTCTTTATTAACAAGTATGTTGTACAATTCTGTGCATAGATTGGGTCTAAACATATTCAAAATTAAATATATATAATATGTGTGTGATGTGTGCCATGATAGAACTGTTAACCAGACATACACTGGACACTGCACTCACAACTACATACCACTACGATTAAAATATTCACTAAACAAGCATCTACACAACACAGAAAAGCAACACGAGTAAGCATAGACAATGCAATTTTAGTGAAGACATTAAAATTAATCAATCATCACTCACAGCTCTCTTAACGAACAACTGATACACCTAAGTTATGTTAATGATACAACATGATGACCTCGAGAACTCATTTATATACGTGTTCATCTGGTTGACTCAGTTTATTGATATAAATTATTATTGTAATGAGTCCTGCTAGCTGTATGTTGGAAGAACTACTTCTCGTATTCTTAAATGACTCAGGAACGACTGGTTTAGTTCTAAAAGCAAGATTCTATAAAAATAAATAAAACTTTGATGTTTTCAAGTTCCCGAGCACTATATCCGTGTACTTCTTAATCAAAATTCAGGGCGTCTTCATATACTGACAAATAAATTAAACTTGCAGAAAAAAATTGTACCGAAGAAGCAAATTTACACTGACGCTGGCGTACTTCATCCTTCGGCGAGGCAATGCAGGAATCCCAGTTTTTTTGGCACCTCGGATTCAGAGTACTTCGAGCAGTTCCAGCCGTCATCGGGTCACCAAATCAAGCACTCCGCCATCGTACATCCCCGTTGGCAGCTCTCGGTTCCCCGTACATCTCCATCTCCTCGAAGTTCCGCCAAATCAAGCACTCCGCCATCGTACATCCCCGTTGGCAGCTCTCGGTTCCCCGTACATCTCCATCTCCTCGCAGTTCCACCAAATCAAGCACTCCGCCATCGTACATCCCCGTTGTCAGCTCTCGGTTCCTCGTACATCTCCATCTCCATCTCCTCGAAGTTCCGCCAAATCAAGCACTCCGCCATCGTACATCCCCGTTGGCAGCTCTCGGTTCCCCGTACATCTCCATCTCCTCGAAGTTCCGCCAAATCAAGCACTCCGCCATCGTACATCCCCGTTGGCAGCTCTCGGTTCCCCGTACATCTCCATCTCCTCGCAGTTCCACCAAATCAAGCACTCCGCCATCGTACATCCCCGTTGTCAGCTCTCGGTTCCTCGTACATCTCCATCTCCATCTCCTCGAAGTTCCGCCAAATCAAGCACTCCGCCATCGTACATCCCCGTTGGCAGCTCTCGGTTCCCCGTACATCTCCATCTCCTCGCAGTTCCACCAAATCAAGCACTCCGCCATCGTACATCCCCGTTGTCAGCTCTCGGTTCCTCGTACATCTCCATCTCCATCTCCTCGAAGTTCCGCCAAATCAAGCACTCCGCCATCGTACATCCCCGTTGGCAGCTCTCGGTTCCCCGTACATCTCCATCTCCTCGAAGTTCCGCCAAATCAAGCACTCCGCCATCGTACATCCCCGTTGGCAGCTCTCGGTTCCCCGTGCATCTCCATCTCCTCGAAGTTCCGCCAAATCAAGCACTCCGCCATCGTACATCCCCGTTGGCAGCTCTCGGTTCCCCGTGCATCTCCATCTCCTCGAAGTTCCACCAAATCAAGCACTCCGCCATCGTACATCCCCGTTGGCAGCTCTCGGTCCCCCGTACATCTCCATCTCCTCGAAGTTCCGCCAAAATCATTTCCTGCAGCTCCAAACTCATCTAGCACTCATCATGGAGTTTTTGTTCAGCCTTTCTTCAAACGTTCTATCGACCCTTTCCTTCCACTAGTTATTTTTCAACAGACGTCCAACAATTCAAAAGTTTGTTTTTCCAGCACTTGTTTTTACCGAAGGTTAACCACAGATGAAGTTGTAATAAAAAATTTTTACTTTCCACAGGCAAGATAGCCATTAAGTTTTCAATGGAAACAGTTTTGAAATGACAAACCTATTCAAAATTATCGTTATCACCTGGAGTGCGTATATGAATCTGTATCTCATGCAAATTAAGGACTATAAGTGCATAAAATGACATGCATGAACATAGCTTTGAATGTCAGCAAACATATGTAACATTTCATGACTTTACATTGTGTCTATGACTATTTGTTTCCAAATGTAAACTGGGTACTTTTATGTGCAGAAATAGCTGGTTTCTAACTCAATACGAGTGTTTTAATCTGTATAGTAAATTTTTTAGAATAAAAGTGGAAAAATAAAAAGCACGAATAATTTTATTTTTTCAGTGTGCGCATTTTGTTTTGAATCCAATGTAGATGCACGAAGAATTCATGGCTCTTACTAAGCAGTAAAATTGACATTTTATGGTAAAATTTTGCATAATGTGAGGTCGGAATTCACCAGTTCGGCGATCCCATTATAAGGAGTAAAAAAACCAACACCTTAATTGAGCATTCTGTGAGGCCATAGCTATCACAGATATGTCCGCGATTATTCCCTTGTAAAAGGCCACTACAGACTGTCCTCCTCTGGTACAACGAAACCAACAAATACGAAGGGGAAAATATCGCAAGTAACCGTCCACAAGACGAGGTTAGGAGTTAAAAGCCACAAGGGAGAATATTGTCTGGTTTTAACTCTTTCCTAATGGGCGGTCGTTTGTATGTCGTGACCAACCCGCGGTCATGCACAGTATCTTCCAGACTAATGTACTGTCAAGTTCTCGCGATTCTTTTCATTTCGTTAGTTTTTAATCACGATTAACTTACAAATGGCGGAATGTATGGCTTAAAAAAGGAACATGTGGTCTGTAATTATAAGAGTTATTCAGGAATCTTGGCCATTCATTTTTATAGAGCACACTTTTTCGCGTTTTCACTTCGGACACGGTTCGGCTAGTTGAGGGAGTGTCTTCTAGCTCGCATCGGAACAGCGCCACATCAGAACATGCCTTCCGCACAGTTCTAGCTCGTGTTCGCCCCACATGTTAGAGAATTCGTCGAGTGAATGAATATTCTACTTGAGCGCAGTGTTGTGCACTCACAACAAATCAGAGGGAGGAATTCAACACTTTGTAGACAATTATCGAGTGGAGCTCGAGCAAACCTAATTTGAAAATTGCTTTGTTGTTCAGAACAAAACACGCGCATGGATGTGCAGTCTTTGTTCAGCTAGTCTTTAACACGATCTCACAATAACACCTCAGCGCAGTAACAGTGATACTGCTAACGATAGAATTTCTTTTTTTATATAGCTACTCATAGGGACATAATTGAATGTAAATCATTTTATACTACAAAGGACAGTTTATTGGGTCGATATCAGCTCGGCTCTCCATTGGTTGATTACCGGCGAATAACGAACGCTATAAAGTACAGGGTAGTGTCCGGTATGGTATGGATCAATAGGCAGAGACCTGCAAAATTCGCGTTATTATTTGGCATCAGGATAAACTTCACAGTGCTGTATATACTCGAGATGGCATCGTTTTACCATTGGCTGCTGCATAGATGTAAAATCACTCCCTTTCTGACTGGACTGCACGTGATTGGACTACACAATTGTGAAGTGTTCGTGTATTGGCGCAGGGTTACTCAAGGTGTATAAGTGTGATCCAATGATAAACTTATTGCAAAGGTAGGTCTATATGTGTTTGAAGATTAATGTGTCCCCAATTAATAGCACGAATTTTGCAGATCTCTACCAATAGGACGATGGTGAGTCCTAACACAGACACCAACAGAACTGGTGTTCTTGCAGTAGAGGATATAAGTGACACTTCTAATGCGCGTGCAGACCTCAGTGTGTTAAGCGCCCTGTCTATATTGTTCATGAACGCCAGGTGCACGTGTAGGAGCATGCGCGCACGCACACACGCACACAGCGTTGTAAATAAGGCCCTTGCGTATGTCTGTTCGCGCTTTCTTCACACTTTTTTTAATTAAACCTTCAAAAAATCACCCCATTTGTTTGCTAGATATGCTATGCATCACAAGCGTTTTATACTTGTGTTAATAAAAAATGTAACTTATTTCTAATTAAATTAAACTTTTAATTGTAATTTATGTATAAATTACAATGTTCCGTTTTAAATGAACGTTAATAAAACAGGGATAAAACAGGTTTGTTGGTAAGACTGCCTAGTAAGGACTAGTTCTCATGCAAAATATTATTACACTGAGTGCGCACGAATGCGGTGCGTTGCCCCTGCGGTGGGATTTTCTAGACTCGGTTAAGCTTTGTTTACACGAGGGGGAAAAATATCCTGAAAGTAGAACTTCAGCAGTGATTTATGAAAGTTGGGAGTAACCGTGAATGTGGTATAGTCACAGCAGACTGCGTACTTACAATGTGACTCAATGTTTTCATGGCCATTTGGTTTATGGCTGCAGTAAGCGGTTCGTGTGCGTTCTTGGCTTGACTTACGATGTGGTTATATTTCATATCCCAGGTGAAAGTCAAGACGAAATAGCTAATTATAGTACAGCGACAGTTGTCGGAAAACTGCATTTATATCTTTAATTTTTGTTATATCGTTTCGTGAAATTAATATCCGATGAATTATTAAATCGGGAGGCGGTATCCCCGTGTGTTTAAATAACTGATCCTCGTCATGGAAGATGTTATTTAAAACCGCTAATATTTAACCGGTTTTTGGATTTTGGGTTTAACGTCACAATTAATGCCCCATTTCATAAGATATCGGGATTATAGAATGTTTTGTTTCCAGTTACTATATCAGTTGTAAACTGCTAACTCATTTCCCGTATACTTATCGGGCCACAAGTACCAGCCATAATTCTCCAATGCCGAATCGTACACCAAACTTAAGGGCCCCGCCTGACTGCAGCAATTTTTTCGCGTTCGGGGCCTCGAACGCGTGAGGTTGTAAGGCCGACTCTTGCTCGCTTGCCACTTGTCTCATCGCCTCTACACGCGCATGGCGCTCAACCGGCATGTAAACTTTAAGAGGCGGCGGTGCATTTCTATTGCGCGCTAATAAAAGTAGAATTATGATGAATATCGAAAGACAACTCTTGAAGTTACTGTAAAGAAAATGTCGTGGCTATAACTGGTTCTGAAAACACCTGTTGTAGTGACTTTCCCGCCGAGAATAAAATAATATTGTAGTTGAAATGAGAACTGAAACTTTTCTTGTGGTATGAGGTGTTTCTTAATTGGTTTTTGTGTTTAGATACAACTACGAAATATACAACTGTTTTATAATCACGTTTTTTCTACCTAAACTCTGCACCGTTTCATACGCCAGACGGAGTCCTTAAGTGGCTATATCACCCCTTATACAGAAGTTATTCGCTTTAGTGTCACAACAGAGAAGTTATCGTCATTACTGAAAATGTTTCATAATAGGACCATTATATTTAATAATATTTTTTAAAAAATTGCATAGAAATATTATTTCTGTGCAAACTTCTATACCTGATTTTTAATAGGTGTTCGCTGCTTGTCATTAAAAGGTGAAAATTAATTAATATGCAAAATTTAGTATTAAGTTATTTGGTGCACAAATATGCATTACTAGTTCATATATTATTTCTGTAAAGATGGTTACTGTAACTTGCTAAGATTCTATTGTAATATTTTTTAAAAATAAACCCTCCTAAATTTTAACGAGGAAGAAAAAAATTAACATGGCGAGTGACAACAACCAAACATCCATCGCATCCGTCAGTCGCCCGTTCGTCCAGCGGTCACGTGATCTTCAACCAATCGCAGGGCAACTATTTTTTCACCCGTCAATCCGTCAAATATTTCTCAAACTTTTACCTTAGACGGACCTACGTCTATTATTTTTTAATTAACACAAATCCTGCACGACTATTTGTGAAAAAATTGAAAATTTACTTGCTGTTAGCTTAAACTTACGTGATTTTAGCTTAAAAATCTTTGTTTTTGAAAGTTGAAAAGTAAGGTTTCTAGGAACATGAAAAAGTTGCTTGATAACGATAAAATTACTCGATTTTTTGATTAAAAGAATTGGTTTTTCTATGATTTAATGCGCTGGGCTAGGCTCGGCATTTACTATCTACTAATATTCTGTTGCTGGCACCCTCAAACCCGGTTATTGGTTGTTATTTGGTATTTTACCTGTAGGTCTCCCACGTCAACCAATAACAGGCATTATGGAATCTGTAATATCAATACGACTACCTTAATGACACATTAGGTTAGGTGAAATTAAGTTACGTTAGGTTGGAAATGGTTTTCACAATAGAGCGCTGCGTCGCGTCGAGCGTCAGCCAATCAGAGCCTTGACGCTATCATCGAGCGTCGAGAACATTGCACGAACGACGAGCATTGGTTTTGACGTTCGTCTCCAGCGTCGGGGAATGTGAAGAATACCATTTCTGTACTTCATAATAAATAAACTGGCGAGAAACTGAGATAAGGAACTGAAATCATACATAAACGGTTTGCAGATATACTAGTTGGTATCCAAACTTATGTCAACTTTACCTACCTTTAGGAAAACAAAAGTATGTTTTCTGATGCCTGAATAGTCGTTTATGTCCTACATCATCATTTTGAATATTGATATAATACTTTTAGTAAAGAAAAATGCATATAACTAAAAATAACTATTTAATTATCATAATGGCATGAAACTTCACTGCATTTCGCTCATTTTTAGCATTTCATTGGGAGCTTCCTTGTAGGATAACAGATGGCAGCACGGTCTGTGTCGCCGCAGGCCGGCGCGGCGTCAGAACATCGTTCTATTGTGAAGATGCAAATAACACTCGCCGGACGCGACGCTCTTTGTGAAAACCGCTTCAGGGTTAGTTTAGGTTATGTTGGGTAAGGTTAGGTTAGATTAGGTAGGTCGGTTTTGGTTACCACAGTTTGAATAAGTATTGTCAGTTGGTTGAGTGAGGTTGGCTGCGTCAGTAATACGAGGTGTGTGTTGTGCGCAGTGCTGGAGGACTTGTGACGGCCGTGGCGCCAGTGGTGATCGACTTCAACGGTCTGTGGGTGGGCTGGTCTGGCCTGCTGGGCATGGACCCCTCCGAGCCCATCCCTGAGTCCGACCCCAGCGACAAGGCGCCAACCGCCGGCCTCAAGTCCCGCCAGGTGAGCCAACCTCCTTCCCGGAGCCAACGCCCCCTCATTTCCTTTTTATAAAGCCCTCTCTATATATACAATGCACGGATGTCTAAGTAAACGTACACGGGACAAATTTTAAGGCGGGTTTACGATTGGAGACTGAAGAATTAAGAATTTTACTCAATAACTCGATAAGCACACGGAAAATGACTATAAGACGATTTGCAGTTTATGATTGAATCAGCAACTGTTCAGTTTACCCAATCAAAATCGTGGGAGACGCAAGCAACCGAAATAACCTGGAAAAATGGACAGTTTATTATATTTAAATATTTGTGGCTACTGCTTGTGTAATCGTTTTAAAAAAAACTCGTTTAATCTAATAGGAGCGGAACCCGATGCCAACATTAGGCATCTGCATCAATAAATCTGGAAATTTTCATTAATTGGGAATGCAAATACCTCTTCCACGAAATAAAACATGACTATGAACTATTCTTTAAATTAAGGGTCCTGTTTACTGAAACGTTCTCTGTGAAATCGTTGCTTGCGCCTAAACGCGTGTCTCGGTAGATAAATGTTCTGGAAATACGAAGTTTTACCGCAAAGGATAAAAAATTATTGTATATGATGCTATCATATACTTTTATCATATTAAGTGTATTGATGGAGAAAAAATCCTGGAAGTGGTCAAATATCGCATTTTTAAAGCTTGCCTATGAAGTTTCTTTAAGCGGTAAGAGAAAAGTACAATTTATACGGCAGGTAGTTCAGCATTGTACTTTCATCGCGTGTAATAAAACCCCACAGTTACAGATCTAGTTTACACAGTAAAGCGTTAGGACGGAAACACTGCACGCCTTGCGCGTAGGAGCGATGAGGCGCTAGGCGTGCGTGTTAGTGTCGCCCGTATCGCTCCCTCGCTTCTTGAGCTTGGACGCGCAGGTACATGCTCCTCTTAAGAGGATACTGTCTCTCGATTAAAATGATTACTTTCATACGATTTCACAATACGACATAACCTAAATACAAGTTGTAAATACAGTTTCCCGCCAACAACAACTGCCGCTGTGCTCTGATTGGCTACTTCATCTTGACTTGTACTTACGATATAAAATATAACGACTTCTTAAGTCACGCCAAGAACGCAACGACCCATCAAGACCCGCACACGACAGTCATAAACTAATACCTTTGAACACATTGATTCATATCTTAAGCACACGGCACACTTCTTCTGTTAAGTCAGTCGTAAACCCACCTTTAGCTATTTTAATACCAAGAAACGTACAGTTCAGCAACTTACGAAATCAAAAATACTCAGCTGTTGAAAATAACGTATGATAACGTTAAATGATCTACACATTATATTTGTTATATTTTTACAGTGTTTAACATTGAGTAAATACTACTGCTAAACCATGTGCATGTGTTTATTATAACAAAAATTATAACAGCCATGACAAATCCATGCACGTATTGCCTTGTATAGGCCGTACACGGTAAAGTGAGCACTTTTTGAAGCTGTGTCATCAGACATAATAACCAATAAATACATTTCATTGTGGCTTCGGACTTTTGGTTTTGGTTATGGTGAATGTATAAATTGTGTTTTATTACCCACATGGCAGGATTCACATTAAAAAGTGGTGGAAGGATATACATTGGCTGAAAGAAAAAAGTAACTAGGGCTTCAAAAGTGCGCACTTTACCGTGAACGGCCTATATGTATCACAGTGGCCACGTAAATGAATGCTAACTAACCAAAAACTCGATTCCTGTTGACTACACGGATTCACGGACACGGAAGAGTTGGAATTCCTAACGTGTATCCGTACGTTATCCGTATCCGTATGAGTATCATTGCAGTGTTACAATTTCTCTCTCTAGAAATTAAGTAGGCTATACCAAGTTCGTTAAGGAATGGAGGTCTTAATCAAATAAAAGAATTAACTATAATTCCCTTATTTTATTTACAATAACTACAGCAAAATTATCTGAACTCAAAATCTCACAATTAATTGATATCACTTACTGTTCACAACTAATTACTCCAATTTAATGCAATTTATAATTACCACAAAGAAATCAATAACATAATTAGAGATCAGTCTAAATAGACAGTGTATAACCTATCAAGAAATTCTATAAAATATGTGTCCAAATTGACAGTTCGAATATTTATAATAAAATCCATATTACACTTCCATTCAGTCCCACCTGAGTTCAGTCCATGTCCCGCCAGTCGCAATGTTCTAGAGTTCTCCGAGCGCCCTCACGCACAGTAGACTTCACTCGTCGGTTTCACACCCTCTCGTCCATTCACGCTACGAACACCTCGCCCGCCGTCGTCCCGCAATCTCCTGTCGTCGTCCACACTTCACTTCCCTCGCGCACACTCGGCCAGGCGGCCTCTGTCAAAGACTGCTGGCTGATGGGTTGCGGCAGTATACATAGTGTCTCAGGCTATCACCTAGAATCTTCCCCAATTCGCGTGATGCGTCGCGGAGGGCTGAGGCGCCAGTCAGTCTCACCAGAACATTCTTGCGTCGTCGCGAAACCCATCGAAACCTCCAGCAGGGGAGAAGGGCCGTGACGCAAGCAAGGCACCGAGCAGCAGCGACAGACCGATGGGCCGCAGTCCATTATTCATGGGTTTCCCAGAAAGGGGAATCAGGAGGCCGCGAGCGCATCATTCCAGGAAGAGGGGATGGCGAGATGGGTCTCCTACCACGGCGTGGGGTAGCTGAGTCGGCGCCAGCTGGAGCACGTAACAGTAGATTTAACACTAAGTGTGTTAACGTGCTCCGCTTCCGTGATCTGTATCCACATTCGTGTCATTGTATAACTGGCTTAATTGATTTCTCCGTGCGGTGAAGGCTGTATAGTGAGCATTTCTGAAAGCCCTGCTTGAGATCTACTTGTATGCACAGTCCATGTATAACCGCCATATGTAAGGCCATATCTCAATTGGCACAGAGAACGCTCTCTGGTCATCTCAATGCATCGGAGAGTGTGCGAAAGAGCGAGAGTACAGAGAGAGTACGAAGTTGTGTACTCGCTGGCGGTCTCTCGCACTCTCTGACAACGCGCCATATTTTTTCCGTGTTTGAATAATGTTATAGCAGCTTACTGAGCCGAAACCTCGTCGCATTTTACCCATAAAAACCATTTAAAAAAATATATATATAAATACGGATATCTTGACAAAGGGTCGGTTATTGTCACTTTGCTGCAACATGATGGTAATATGTAAAACAAAATGTACAGTATTTTATACTCTAATAACTATTCTGGTAGGGTTATAATTAATTGTGAATCATTTTGAACACATTTATGTTATTTACATTCGCTATGATTACGATTTTAGCTTAATATGACTTCCCGCCTTTCGGCATCAGCTGTCTGCATGACGTCGAAGAGAAACGAGAGAGCGGCTGTATCAGTTCCACAGAGCGAGAACGCGAGAGATCGCGAAATAGTGCTCTCGCCAGGTTGTGCGAAAGAGAGCTCTCTCGGGGAGAATATTCTTTAAATTGAGACACGGCCTCAAATTGACGTTGTCACGGGCCCAATCACTTGATTCATGGGTCAGTCAAGTAAAATTGTGAAATAATTAAAAAAGTAAATATTTTACAAAGTTGTTAATTCTTACACTCGTGTGTACTTACTAAAAATACAAAAAGTAAATAATAATAATAATAATAATCTCAGCGATTTCTAAATGTTTTCCTAACACTTTTAAATTCAATGTTAATGTCGTGGAACTACTTTTTCTCCGTAGTTACCAACTTTACAGTGCTAATGCCAGTCGGTGAATCTGTTTGAATACAGACTTGTACGCAGTAGACAATATTCGAAGGTTAATTTCTGAAGTGCTCGATTTAGAGTGAACAGCATTTAAAGGCTGTTCGCGGCAATCCACTTTTTTTCGGAAATTTATTGGTGTATCCACCAGGGGCTGCTAAACCGTTGTACTCCGGTTGAGGCATTTTTCGAACATCAGGTTGGGTTGATTTTCAGCTGTATTTTCGTTTGCTTCCAAGACGCAAATTAACGTCCCTACACAGAATTTCTAAAGATTTCATCGCCTATTTGTGAAACTCGACATCTGAATTACTTTTGTATATTTTGAACTGCTTAGGAATTACTATATGAGTGTACGTTTTAACTTGTATTTTCCAGCGAAAGCGTTCGAAATTTCGTGTTGATGTTTAAGTGCATATCCACCAGATCCACCGAATTTTCAGGCCGATTGAACTAGTGGATTAATCGGTTTAACCGTATTCAGTCGAAACAGTAGTTTTCGAACGTCCGGTGTACGTCGCTGGATGCACCGGTAAGTTTTCGAATACGAGGAATGTGAGCACGTTGAAAGCCTTGGATTTTCTGGCTTGCTTTTGTTTTCGAAAAAAAAAAAAAAAAAATCCGAAAGTACCGCTACCTCTACGCCCAACTGGCTATTGAGCTTACGCAGCAGTACAGGCGTAATTACATCGTGACATTAATTCTGTGAACGTTCGACGAAGTCAATATATTCGAGAGTAATGGTTAAATTTATTGCTAATCAAGGTGGTGATTTTTTTCTCTCCATGCACACTAGAAAGTACGAACTGTCATATTAGTAACTTATGTAGGTTCCTTAAAACTTCACTTCTTCGTATGGCTGACACATGAATAAAGTTATATACCCCATGTCAATGGCGGAAGGATACAATACTAGGAGAAAAATAGATCTTCAGTAGGGTTTTCAAAAGTGTTCGATTAACCACGAACACCCTATACCTGTTTAAGAATACAGAACTGAAACAACGTGTTTGTTCCGCGAATGTCAAGGTCACGTGAAAAGGAAATTATGTCATTGGCCAGCAAAATGGCGGTGCACTGATCACCATTCAGTGCGTGGTAACTTTGATCACCAGCCGGGGCAGCTCAGCCAATAGCGTATCTCCTGTAGCACGCAGTAGCCACTCAGACACGAGGTCAAATTTCAGAGCTTTGCGCAGGCAGCAAATCAGCGAATGGGTACGCTCCTTTTCGAAAGACCCCACCACGCTATTTTCGCTTCTGTATTCTTGCATATTCTGTGTCCATAACATCATCATTTTTTAGAACTTTTTAAATCAACCTCAGAAAAATGTCACTGCCCCCACATGCATATATCTTAACGGGCGTTTTGAGTGACATGCGCCCAGTTAAGTTGGTAACGACGGATGGGAAGTAGTTTCGCATTTCAAAGTCAAATAAAAAGTATTAGGTAACCATTTATGATAAATTAAATTATTTTATTCGCTTTCTGTTATTTTTTTTAATCAATCGAAGAGTAAAAATTATCAGATTGGTAAAATATTTACTTTTCCAATAATTTCGCAGTTGCACTTGACCAAAGCATGAATAAAATTATCAGGCTCATGACAATATTAATATTCCATGAGGCGTAAGAAGACACAACGTACATGCAAGTAGATCTTAAGCAGGACTTTCAAAAGTACTCATTTTACCGTGAATAGCCTATACTTATCATTGTATGTGTCTATCTGTAGTCAGTTCGTGGTTTCTTCACACTTTTGAAACGAAACATTTAAAAAAATCACCCTATGCATGAGGTGCTTGTTGTTTCCTAAATATCTCACGTACCTCAAGCGTTTTATAGCTGTGTCAACATAAAAATTACTTACTATTTACTATGTTTAACTTCTACTTATAATCCGCCAACTAATTATATTTAATTTGAATGAAAATAGGGAGTAAATGTGCGTGTTGGTACTGCTTAGTAAGAAATAGTTCTTATGGAAAATATTATTACCTTGAGTGCGCACGAATGCGGTGAGCTGTCCCTTTCGTGTAATTTATAGACATAGTTAAGCTTTGTTTGCACGAGGCGGAGGGATATCCTGGAAGTAGAACTTTAGCAAGGCTTCAGAAAAGTTGGAAGTAACCGTGAATGTCTTATAAAACTTGTTTCAGATTTTTTTTTTTGTTTCTGTGTTTTATATATTCTTTGTGTTTTTCATAGTATGATGGTGATTTATTATATGTTACGGCAATGCCAAAGTATTGTAGTAATTATTTCCAAAATTATATAAAGATTCTTTGTTAAATTTCTTTATTGGTTTTCTATATCTATTTATATTTTTAATTCTTTTAATTTGAGAATAATAAGCGTGCCCGCGGCAAAAAAAAAAAAAACTAATTTTTGTGACATGGGAGAGATAATTCAGTAGCACTTCCATTTCACAGGTAATTCTGGTCTTCCTCTTGTGGCTCTTCAAGTCAATAACGGCATACATCTCGGAGATGGTCGGTTGATAGTGGCTGCGGGGTTAATCGAGAGATTGGTTGCCTTAGTCATGAGAGGATTGGGGGGGGGGGGGTCCTTCCACGAAGGAACATGCTATGTTCTTTATAAAGAAACCATCGCAGCAGTAGTCTGGAGTGATTTCGAAAAAAAAACCACGGACGATCGAGGCAGAATGATTACTGCCGGAACGAGAATTGAATCAGTGTCCTTTCAAATGAGAGCCGAGAATTGCCTCAGTTCCATCATTCTCTGCTTTTAGTTCCGAGGAGGCTGCTTTCGAGACTCCACTCAGGCCTACAGTTATTTACTTCCACGCTCACGCAAAGACTTGAAACGATCTCCAGAACCGTGCTGTTAATTCGTCAGCCCTAAGATACCAACAAATTTTGCGTTGTTTAGGTTAGGGAGACACTGGCCATTTTAGCACTTGACCCGTCTAGAAATCATTGCATTCATTTATTTCAACTCAACACCATTACATATAACACCATTGCACATCTCTCATCTCATCTGTACCTTCAACTAACTCACACAGTTGCATGGTGGGTACGAAGTCATAGATACCACAAGCATAGAAACATGTACTATGTGGATATAATAAGTTCAAAAATTTGTGCCTCACACCTATGTTTATTTATGTCCAACATTTATAACTACTGGATACTGAAGGGGCGCATTAAAAACTTGCTTTTTGACTTCAAGTTCACAAGAATCGACCTCCTTTCAGGAGGCGGTAGAAATGGGTGCTTTAGGAATGAGGATTATGGTTAGTGCTGGTGCACCATAAAGTTTTAGAGTACGGCGCAGATTTCAAGCCAGTTAGTTTCATCAGAGACCACGAAAAATATTATCCAATAACAATGAGGTAATAGCCGAGAGAGATGCTAATGAGGAAGACAGAGTAGGCCTACGTAATTTTACTACAAACCACCATGTGTTGGAGTCCTGTGGATATCCAGCCATATTCATATATATACTGTTTATTTGTTCTCTAATACAAATATGCTGTATTAAGGGTAAAATGTAATAGGAAGGCGAAAGATATAAACTCTCGCCATAACACAGCACGCAATCCAAGATGGCCTGTAATTTCCTGCACGAACGAGTAACTAAAGTCTGTTCACGGTAAAGTTAGCACTATTGAAAGCCCTGCTTAAGATCTACTTGTATGCATTTTGTGTATTTTTCCGCCCTATGTATGACAAACATTGTCATGGGCCTCATCACTTTATTCATGCGTCGGTCAAGTGAAACTGCGAAATTATTAGAAAAGTAAATATTTAACAAATCTGCTCATTTTCACTCTTCGATGCATTAAAAAAAAAAATAGAAAGTGAAATACTTTAATTATCAGAAATGGTTGCGTAACACTTTTTATTTGACGTTAAAATACGGAATGACTTCCCATCCATCGGTACCAACTTTACTGGGCAAATGACATTCAGAACTCCCGTTACATTATATGCAGTAGGGGCATTACATTTTAACAACTGGTGCCCTCTTAGCCACTTGACACTCCGGGTCTTAACTTTTAGCGATTTTAAAAACAACTAACCAAAAATTTCCCTTTGATCAATAAAATTCGCTAAAATAATAACGTCATTCTATATCACCACTGCCAGGTGAACGTTTGCGGATTAATATTATCATCATCGAGATTTAAAAACCAACAATAATAAAAACATGTAGATTTAAAACCAATTAAATTAATCCACTCAATATAATTAAAATATAAAAATATAAAATTAAAGGTAAAATACAAAATTCCAAACAATAAATCTCTGCCCAAGTCATATATACTGCAGGCTTGGATATTCCCCACAGGAGGGAGATGTGACATTAGCCTGCACTTGCCTTTTCCAGTTTCCACGGGGCTTTAGTGAGGCTGTCACCTGGGGAGGCTGTCACCTGGGGAGATTGTCACACAGGGAGGCTGTCACCCGGCATGGTTTTTACACTTTGGAGGCTGTCACCCAGAGAGGCTGTCACCTGAGGAGGCTTTCATGCAGGGAGGCTGTATCTCTGGGAGGCTGTTGCCCGGGGTGGCTATCAACTGGGGATTCTGTTACACGATAAGGCTGTTAGGCAGCGAGTCTGTCACATGTGGAGGCTGTCAATTGGAAAGGTTTTCGCCTTGAGAGGTTGTCACCTGGGTAGTTTGTCACCTGGAGAGGCTGTCACCCAAGGAGACTGTCAGCCAGAAAGGGTGTCACCTAGGGAGGGTGTCATGTGAGGAGGCTATCACCTGGGGAGGCTATTACATGGGGAGGCTGTCACCCGGGGAGGCTGTCACACAGGGAGGTTGTCCCCCAGGGAGGCTGTCATGTGGGGAGGCTATTTATGTGGGGAAGCTGTCACGTGGGGAGGCTGTCCCCAGGGAGGCTGTCACCCGGTGAGGATGTCACTCGGGGAGGCTGTCACCCGGCGCGGTTGTCACCCGGGGAGGCTGTCAAGCTGGGATGTGGTCACCCAGCACAGTTGTCACTTGGGGAGATGTTCACCCAGGGAGGCGGTTACACAGGAGGCTGTCACCCAGGGAGGATGTCAGCCGGTGAGGTGGACAGCCAGCATGGTTGTCTCCCGGGGAGGCTGTAACACTGGGAGACTGTCGCACGGGGAGACTTTCACCTCGGGAGGCGCTCGCATGGTGAGGCTGACACACAGTGATGTTTTTCCTGGGGAGGCTGTCACATGGGAGTCTGTCACTTGGCGTGGTTATCACTCTTTGGAGGCTGTAACTGTTAGAGACTGTCTCATCCGGGGTGGCTGTCATGCCGGGATGCTGTCACCCATGGTGTCTGTCACCCAGTGAGGTTGTCACCCGGGAAGGCCTTCATCCGGGAGGTGTTCATCTGGGGAGGTATTCGCCCGGCGAGGTATTCACCCGGGGAGTTTTTCACCCAGGGAGACTCTAACACGGCGAGGCTGTCAACATGCGTGGTTATCGCCCTGAGAGGTTGTCACGCTGGGAGGTGGTCACCCAGCGCGGTTGTCACTTGGGGATATGGTCTCACAGAGAGGCTGTTTACCGGGAGGCTGTCATCCTGGAAGGCTGTCACCCAGGAGACTTTTGCCCACGGAGGATGTCAGCCGGGGAGGTTGTCACCCGCACGGTCGTCACCCGGGGAGTCTGTAACACGGGGATACTGTCACCCAGAGAGGCTTTCACCTCGGGAGGCGCTTACATATGGAGACTGTCACTCGGGGAGGCTGTACCCGGGGAGGTTGTCACACTGGGAGGTTGTCACCCGGCACGGTTTTGCACACTTTGGAGGCTGTCACCCGGAGAGGCTGTCACATGGAGAGGTTTTCATCTGGGGAGGCTGTCACATGGAGAGGTTTTCATCTGGGGAGGTTGTCACCTCGGGAGGCCTTCACCCAGGGAGGATGTCACCCAGGGAGGCTGTCACCCAGGGAGGGTGTCACTCAGGGAGGCTGTCATTTGGGGAGGCTGTCACCCGGGTAGGCTATCACACGGGGAGGTTGTCACCCTGGGAAGCTGTCGCTCAGGGAGTCTGTCATATGGGGATACTCTCACCCGGGGAGGCTGTCACCCAGGGAGTTTTTCACCCGGAGAGGCTGTCACCCAGGGAGGCTCTCACCCAGGAAGGTAGTCTCCCGGGGAGGCTGTGACCCGTGGAGGCTTTTACCCGAGGAGGCTGTTGCCTGGTGAGGCGGTCACCTGTGGAGGCTCTCACCTGGGGAGGCTGTGAAGTGGGGAGGCTGTAATTTGGGGAGGTTCTTTCCTGGGGAGGCTCTTACCTGGATAGGCTCTTACCTGGGGAGGCGGTCACACGGTGAGGCTTTCACCCATGGAGGCTGTTACCCATGGGGACTGTAGCCGGTGAGTTTATCACCCTGGGACGCTGTCACCCAGGGAGTTTGTCACCCAGGGATATTGTCACCGAGGTGGCTGCCACTCAGGCAGGCTGTCACATATGGAGGCTCTCACTCGGGGAGTCTGTCAACCGGGGGAGGCGGTCACCCGGGGAGTTTTTCACCCATCGATGCTTTCACCCTTGGAGGCATTCAGCTGGGAAGGCTGTCATCCGGGGAGGCAGTCACGTGGGAGACAGTCACCTGGGGAGGCTGTCGCCTGGGGAGGCTATCACCCGGGAAGGCTGTCACCAAGTGCGGTTGTCACCGGCGGTGTCTGCCACCCGGGAGGCTGTCACCCAGTGCAGTGTTCACCCGGGGAGGCTGTCACCTGGACTCTGGTTCTCCCTCCCGAGAAATTACAATCTAAATTAATACTTTAACACAACTATCACCTTTATAGATATAAAACATTTGAAATATGTAAATATAAGCCACATAAATTACAAAAAAATATATAAGACCTTAGTAGACTTGGATTAAAATATACAAAAGTTTGGTTAAATTATAATCTATACCCTCTCCCAAATATAAAGACCTTAGTAGACTTGGATTAAAATATACAAAAGTTTGATTAAATTATAATGTATACCCTCTCCCAAATATTAAGAAGGCCTACAGCAATTTCGCACCAGCCTTATCGGCAAGTGTGGCGCCACCTGGGCCCTTGCCTTGTTACCATTGCGCTCCACCGGCATCGCCATGTGTAGAAATTAGCCTTTTATCATTTCATACGAATCTAATAAATCATCATTAATTATTTTAACTACGCTATAAATACCTTTAACATAACTTTCTATTTCTTTATAGACTTCTTCATTATATATTTCCAAGCCCATTAATGACCATGTGTCATTCCTTGCATTTTAAAACCTTATCACTCCGTCTCTCTCCTTCTCAAACATTTTACATGTGTACATAAGATGGTATACATTCCGCACTGCATCATCACAATCACATTCTTCACTCATTACTTTGTTTATCCTATTCAAATAACTTTTCACCTGACAGTGCCCACTTACCACATCCCGCATTATCTTACTCATTATAACCTTACTCCTTTACCAATGTTCAATATCTTTAATATAATATTTTGTGTTAACACTCCCTTCTATTTCCATCCATTTTTTTTTTCACTTCTTAATCGACTCATCATATAATATTTTCTTAATTTCCTTAACACTATATACGTCCTCATCATACATGCTTCTTACCCACCTATTACCATCGTGAGTAAAACCTGTATCATTTCTATCTTTTATTTTTATTAATTCACCTGTGTTCTTTTATTTATAAATCCTATTTCTATCATCAATTATACAATCGATTGTTACTGTTTTAATTAATATAATTGCAGATGCATATGATATTGTGGGTGTTATATCATACAAACTTATCAATATATATATATATATATATATATATATATATATATATATATATATATATATATATATATATATATATATATACAACATCCTTAGTTTTTTAATCATTAAACTATTTTGCATTCTTTTATCTAATGCAATTGCTCCATATGTAATTTCATTGACAAATAATAATTTATATTTAATTGTTTTTAATGAGTTTTTATATTTTGTAGAAGCAGTGACATTTTTCTAAGGTTGATTTCAATAGTGTTTACTTTATCGTGAACAATCTATATACCATAGTACACACGCACATGCAGGCTGCCAGTAAGTTGGCAGCGGATCAACAAAAATAGTTCTAAGACTTAAGGTTTTTAATTATTCAATTTATGGCTTACTGACGGCGAGGTTTTTTTTTTTGTTTTAAACACGAGAGAACATTAATGTAGCGTATTACAAACGCACTGACTTTCCCAAAGATTCCGCGGTTTCCGCTTGTAATGGGATCGCGGTGGCCGAGCGGTTAGCCTTCTCGCCTCCCACCAATGCGAACCGGGTTCAATCCCCGGCCAGGAAACTCCCCGGAATCGTGCCGGACGATGTCGCTGGTCGGCGGGTTTTTTCGGGGATCTCCCGTTTCCCCGCCCTTGCATTCCTGCGCTGCTTCAGTCACCTCATTTCACCCTCATCGGCTCTCAAAACATCGTTAAGAGCCACCCATATATATATATATATATAGGCATAATGCGCATAAATAAAGTGAAAAGGTCCATGACACTGTTAATCTTATATTCATCGGAAGGATACAAAATGAGGAGAAAACTATATCGTGAGTATGGCTTTAAAAATGCTAAATTACATTCTAAGCCCGAATCAGTCACACCAATCAGTGAAATAAAATTCTCTAAAATTCACTTGACAACGCTTTTACCGACCGATCATTCAAACAAATGAACTGGAACATGTGACTTATGGTAGTGGGATTCTCGGCAATTTAGTGGAAGTCACACATGAATCAGTTAAATTCAGTCATAGTATGAATAATTTATCGGGCATGGTTACCAGTGGTAGCGTTTTCACTGATGTTCTATTCTCACAATTTCAACTGTACTGTGTAAAGGCCATTTCACACGATAAAATATTTATTGGGTTCAATTATTTGAATTCAATTTATTGTACTAATAATCCCTTAATTTGTTTTTTTTTTCAATTAATCGCATTCAATAAGCTTTCAAGTCTCCATGTGAAAATTTATCATACACTTCTTATTGAAACCAGTTTAAAAGATACCAGAAGTAAATTCTAGAAGTTTCTACGACTCATGCACTACACGACAATAATTGGTTAAACCACAACAAATGTTCTACATTTTCATTCACATTTCCTTTTTTTTTTTTTTTTTTTTCGTATGCGTTCTTATTTTGTAACAACTTTAAAGGCGTTCACACAGCTCTATTATTGTGATATTACTTTCATTAATACTGTCAGAAATGCTGTGATAAGCGATTGAAATTTTAGATCCAAGAAAATATCGAACATGTTGTAAACGGAAATCTTGAAGGAAGACGAGACAGTCAAGAAATTGAAAGAGCGAATGGCCGCGATTATGACGTTTCTATGATGTACGGCATTCAGTTAATTCAATTCAGTACAAAAAATTGATGTTAACGTGAAGGAAAAATTCTATTGTGTGAAAGAGTGTTTAACAGTGAACACGGCCTGCAGGTAGGATCAGCACGGGGAGGGAGGCGTGCACCCCTATAGTTTCCAGTGGGATGATGCAGGTGGCGTTTCCCTTAACGTGAGGGGAGAACGAGGCCGTTGCAGATGCTTGTCGCGTGCCATTCCGCTATCTGGTTCACGTGCAGGAGCCTGCGGTCCAACTGCCGAAGTCCTGGTCCGCGCATGTGCAGTACACGTGAACTGCCCCCCCACCCCCCCCCCCCCCACACACACACACACACTCTCTCTCTCTCTCTCTCGCTATCCCTTCCTCAAACACACACACACACACACGCACAGTCGCAGAGGAGCTCGCGGTACTGCCGCATTCCGCGGCTTGCTCACACTTTCCAAATCAAATGTCTGAGAAATCTTTCCACGCACGACGCGTTTCGTTGTTTCCTAAACGTCTGATTTATCTCAAGCGTTTTATGTTTTTGTTCGCACCAAAGTGTCTTATTTTCGGTGAGACTGAACTTCCACTTATAGCTTACTAGCGACCCGCCCCGGCCTCGCTCGGGTGCGATTTACAAATATGGCGTTATTTAGGTTTACACCAAGTATATACACTTAATGCTTAAGGTAACTGAAGGCTGTGTACGATAAAGTGAGGACATTTGAAACGAACCTTAGAAAAAAATCACTGCCCCTGCCTGCATATAATTTTAACGGGCGCAACGAGTGACATTCGCCCAATAAAGTTGGTAACGATGGATGGAAAGTAGTTCCATACCTTGACGTTAGGTAACCATTTGTGAAAACTTAAATCATTAGTTTCCCTTTCTGTTTTTTTTTTCTAATGTATCAAAGTGTAAAAATTAGCCCATTTGTAAAATATTTACTTTCATAATAATTTCTTAGTTTTGCTCGACCGACGTGTGAATAAAGGGACGAGGCCCATGGCAATGTTAATTTTACGTAAGGCGTAAGAATACACAACGTGCATACAAGTATATCTTAAGTAGGGCGTTGAAAAGTGTTAATTTTACCGTGAACTGCCTTTAACATAAGATTAATACTGTGTTGTTCACAAAGTCTTCGTATGTGATAAGAATTGTTACTGTGGGTCATCCTTAAAAGATAAACATATGCTGTCGCGGACTTTTGCTGTAGACCTTTTCGAGATCAACAATTCTGTAGTACATTAATTCAGTGTCTCTCTTATGGTTTAGTCAGAGTAAGCCACGTAAGCGCCCGAAAAGAGACTTTTTCCAACTTGATTATAAAACGTCGACATTCTCTACTATCCTTACATTAAATATTAATGTATTATATAGATTAACCTTCTTCAAGAAATTCTCTAAATAATGGTGAAAACCGCATCAAAATTCATTAAGTAGTTTAGAAGCCTTAGCCGAATACACACACACACACACACACACACGCGACCGGGCGACTTTGCTTTATACTATTATTGCGGGGACGTGAAGGCCGACCATAACACTATGTATAGATATATAAATTAATTGTTTCGTTTATAATCGACAAGAATAAAAAGAGAGAGAGAATACAGGCATGTTGTGACTGAGAATACGAAACGAGTAATCTAGTGCCCGATTTTCCTTCGTTTCTAGTGGTAGAGTGAGTGAAGAGATTTGGACGGCTCTTTAACATAGAAGTACTGAGAGCCGATGAGGGCGAAACGAGGTGAATATGCAGCACCGGAGTGAAAGGGCGTGGGAAACGGGAGATCGTCCTGCACGATTCCCACATGCGGAAATCCGGGGTGGCCCGGCCGGGGATTGAACCCAGAACGCCTTTCGTGGGAGGCGAGCGGGCTAACCGCTCAGCCACCGTGGCCCCTCTAGTGGTAGAGGCGACTAGATTCTTGTCTCCCCAGAGTCTCGACAGGAGTCCGATAACTTGGTCTCGCGAGGAGCGTATTTCGCTGGACTTGAACTTATCAGGTTTGTCAAGAGCGAGAGGCGATCGGCCCGCCACGACCTCTGACCCCTCGTGTTTTGACCACGCCCTGCTCACTGCGCACAGACCTGTTATCTCCCTCGATACACCCCCCCCCCCCCCCACCACATACCTCAACTATCTATTGGACTCTAGGAATTTCGATAATAGCTTCCCTGCCCTCTGCCCCCACACCCCGCCCCCTTCTACAACTTCGTAGTTGTAGATTAACACTTCCGATATAGGCTACCGAAATACAGCCGTGGTGAAATAAAAGAAATAATTGCAGCCCATAACCAAGTTATTCACAGTGAAGTGGGCATTTGTTGCAGGTGGGGCCCGTGGTGGCGCGGTAGTCAGGCTACTCACCTTCCGCCAAAGCGACTCGGGGTTCGATTCCCAGCGCGGTCGCTACCGTGGCACGTCGCACGGGGGAATAGTGCCGGATATGCCGCTAGGCGGCGGGTTTCCTCTAGGATCTCCCGCCCCCTACCCCTTCGGCTCTAAAGACCTCAATGTTCGGGCACGTCGCACGTGGGAATAGTGCCGGATATGCCGCTAGTCGGCGGGTTTCCTCTAGGATCTCCCGCCCCCTACCCCTTCGGCTCTAAAGACCTCAATGTTCGGGCACGTCGCACGTGGGAATAGTGCCGGATATGCCGCTAGTCGGCGGGTTTCCTCTAGGATCTCCCGCCCCCTACCCCTTCGGCTCTAAAGACCTCAATGTTCGGGCACGTCGCACGTGGGAATAGTGCCGGATATGCCGCTAGGCAGCGGGTTTCCTCTAGGATCTCCCGCCCCCTACCCCTTCGGCTCTAAAGACCTCAATGTTCGGGCACGTCGCATGTGAGAATAGTGCCGGATATGCCGCTAGTCGGCGGGTTTCCTCTAGGATCTCCCGCCCCCAACCCCTTCGTCACTAAAGACCTCAATGTTCGGGCACGTCGCATGTGGGAATAGTGCCGGATATGCCGCTAGTCTGCGGGTTTCCTCTAGGATCTCCCGCCCCCTACCCCTTCGGCTCTAAAGACCTCAATGTTCGGGCACGTCGCACGTGGGAATAGTGCCGGATATGCCGCTAGGCGGCGGGTTTCCTCTAGGATCTCCCGCCCCCTACCCCTTCGGCTCTAAAGACCTCAATGTTCGGGCACGTCGCATGTGAGAATAGTGCCGGATATGCCGCTAGTCGGCGGGTTTCCTCTAGGATCTCCCGCCCCCTACCCCTTCGGCTCTAAAGACCTCAATGTTCGGGCACGTCGCACGTGGGAATAGTGCCGGATATGCCGCTAGGCGGCGGGTTTCTACAGCAAGAGGACAGTATTGAGACGATCACGGGAAATGGCGGACTTGATCGTCTGGGCGCCAGTGCGCGCAGGCCTTGATCTTCACTAGTGTGTTTCGTTCGCACAGCCACAGATGACAAAACTGGCGACGCCACACAGTCTGCGTCATTAGTACTCAATCCACACAGTCCTGTTTCAATTCTTTTCCAAGAAGGGGCCCCCAGAATTTAAAGCGATGAATCAGCATTTATTGTAACAGCAGTAATACATCGGAGCAAAGGGGGTGGGGGCGGGGGGAAGTTCCAAGGGTGGTTGCCACCCCACTTTACAGCCAGTATTGACATGCCCACCTCCTTCATCTTTCCAAGATTGATAGACAATAGCCAGTCACTATTTCAATTTAAAATAAGAATTAATAACGTATGTTAAACTGTTTGCCTCGTCCTTTTTAAGATACAATTTTTTATATACAGCATTTACGTAGCAAAAAACAAAAATATTTTCGTAGAATTTCTTTTTTCTTTTTTTTTTTTTTAAATTCGAGTTTAAATATACAACACACAGCGAGACAGAGGGAGAGAATATTAAGATGAACGTGGGTGTCTTCACGAAAAGGTTGAGATTTGCCATCCCCTTTTGCTCACACTTGCATAAAATAATCATGAAGTGTGTATACTGAGGCGTTGCGTTGAAAAGGTCCTTTATTTCGGTTTAAGATATTCTTGTATGCACATAGTGCATTCTTCCACCATATCTGAAAATAATTTTTCCAGTGGCCTGATCACTTTATTGATGCGTCGATAAAGGAGAACTGTGGAATTATTATAAAAGTAAATATTTGACAATTCGCCAATTCTTACACTCGCGTGCATTAGGAAAACTGAAACCAAAATTAATTATTTCAGTATTCAGTATTGTTTATCTAACACTTTTAACTAGACGTTTAAACAGGGAACTACTTTCCCGTTGTTGTTACCAAATTTAGCGGACGTATACGTTGGCAGGGTGGTGACATTTGTCAGACGTTGATTTCAAAAGCGCTAAAATAACCGTAAACAGATTATCATCATCGTAGTTCTGAGCTTACAACAGAAATTCATTTATACTCTTTAAAGGCTGTTCACGATAAATTGAGCACTTTTGAAATCAACCTTAGAAAATTTTACTGTCTGTCTGCCTGCATATATTTTAACGGGCTCGCCGTGTGGCCTGTGCCCAGTAAAGTTGGTAACGATGGATGGAAATTAGTTCCATATCCTATCGTCGAATAACAAGTGTCAGGCAACTATTTGTGATATCTTAAAAATGTTCCTTTCGCTTTCTGTTTTCTAATTCATCAAAATATAAAATGAGCAGATTGGTAAAGTATTTACTTTTAAAATAATTCCAAAGTTTCGTTTGACCTACGCACGAATAAAGCGATGAGGCCTAAGACAGTGCTAATTTTACATAGGAAGGGAGAACACGCAAAGTGCATACAAGTAGATATCAATCAGGGCTTTCAAAAGTGCGCAGTTTGCCGTGAACATCCTATAAATAAGTTGTCAGTATCGTCTTCCACCACATATGGTTTTTTTTTTCCTTCCGTGGCTGGAAGCAGTGTTCTCTACCAAGAGATGTGACGCAGTGGTAACATTAAGAAAGTTACGAGCTCCATTCCAGGCCCACGACCGTTCTCATCTCGGTATTGCACATCTCTCCGCGGCCACTCCAAGTAAACCCCTGGATGGATCCTTACTGGACAGAGGCCATGATCGCTTCCCACCCCGCAGTTCACTCTCCGAACCAATGGATTATTTTGTAACTGCCGGCTGTCGACAAGACATTGTACAGTAGTGGGGTCCGATTGTTTTTTTTTTCCTTCAAAGAGTATAGGACTATAGCAGATCTTGGCACAACTCAATAATTTAACTAAAATTCAACCGATTTCAAGCTAAACTCAAGCAAACTTGTAATTCCCCGTCAAATCTTTCAAAGCGCAACTCAAACTCAATCATATTTAAAGTAAAAATCAATTTTCAACTTGTCTTCACTTTGTGTGTGTGTGTGTGTGTGCGTGGTGTGTGTGTGTGTGTGTGTGTGGGGGGGGGGGTTATTCAGAGGCTCATTTCCAAGCTAAATCATCATATTGTTGATGAAATTCCAAGAGTTTTCATACTTCTCTTGTGATATTATTTGTGACTAATTGATTTGGCTTTCGAATTTAAAGTAAATATGTACCCTTTTTGACCTAAATTTAGCCTCATTTGGCCTGAAAATGGACCACTGATAAAGGAGTGAACTAAGTATATATATATTTTAAGTGCTTTTAATTGAGAACGCTGATTGGATCAAATTATCTTTATTTTGGGGGTGAGATTGACGAGATGAATCGTGTCTGAAGAAGAGATTGAGAAATTGTTGCTTGAAAGTAAGATATTTGCGTGAATTTTAGTTAAATTATTGTGCTGCGGCAAGATCTGCAATACACCTCTTCTCCAAAAGGCTGCAACACGGGCCACAGGGGTTGAAATAAGATCAAATACAGAAAAAAAAAAAAAAAAAAAAAAAAAAAAAACACGTATGACTCAGTTTTATCAACCCAACGCAATATTTCACCACATTAAATATATTAATTACAGAGAATTCCATACACAAAACAAAGAACCCAAAAAAAAGCCAAACAAATTTCAGAAAAAGAACGACAAAAATCTGCGAGCTATAGAGGATTCTCAGCCAATGTAACAATCAACTAAAAGAAACAAATGGGACTAGAGAAATGAAGGACAACAACTGCAATGAACACGATGAATTCAGGACACGTTTATTTCCTGGTAAGAGTTTAAAGAAAAAAACAGGAATTAACCTTCCTATCGAAACACGGAATAATGTTTGTATTTGACAAATAAGCCCGCTGGAAGGATGCCACGAAAATGAAAGCTGCATGCTTGCCGCGAGTTGGACACGACTGCTGTAGAACTTCGGTGGGATTTAGAAGTGTTTTACAATTCCCTCCCTTTTAGTACGCTTTTCGCGAAAAGCGTTTCGCGCAGGCGATACTTCAAATGATTCGTGCGCAACTGCAGTTTTATCTGTCCTTATTGTCCTCGCGCCATCGTTGGTGTAGGCTGTTCACGGCAAAGTGGAGCACTTTTCTACAACCTTGCAAAACTACATTGTTTAACACGCATTCTTTACAGTGTTAAATACGCAGCTTAAGAGTGCGATGGGTGAAATAGTTGCTCTCGCGAATAGGCGTGTCTCGGTAAATAAATGTTCTGCGAATACAACTTTTTGTCAGAAAAGATCAAAAACAGTTATTCTATGCCCCAATATTTTTACTTTTGTCATATTAAGTGCATTCTGGGGGAAAAAATTCGTGGAAATGGTCAAATATCGCATCTTTAAAGCTTGCCTGTGCAGTTTCCTTAAACGGCAAGAGAAAAGTACAAAGGTATGGGCGTAGTTTAATCTGTGGTCTTTCATCGCGCGTAATAAAACCCCTCTGTAACATACCTAATTTGCACAGTACAGCGTTACAACGGAAACACTGCACGCTTTGCACGTAGGAGCGACAAAGCACTAGGCGCGCGTGTTAGTGTCGCCCGTATCGCTCCCTCGCTTCTTGACCGTGGACGCGAGAGTTCCCACGGGGGTGTATCCCACTCTTAAAAGAAAAAAAACCTGCAACGTACAGGATGACTTTATTTTGCCACAATTTAAGTAAAACACCTGCAATCTTTGTCACCATCATTAATTCCAAATTTTCGGTCTCCGCACCGCTTTTGAGACAAGCTTAGTCTGTCAGCACCTTCTAAATGGTTCCGAAAAATTCTGCTATTTCTGTCTCGTGTGCAAATTGTCGTGCTGTAAATTCAAGCAGTCACATTTGAAAACAAAACAGTCGTGTCGTGGTCACGTTTTTTTGTTTTGTACCCCACATTTGTCACAGCTATGTTAATCCAGCACAAATCAACTATATCTGCGTTCAGAAATATTTTAGTCGATGCTCTTGGCAGAACTAGAAGATAATACCTTCGGTTCTGCAGATAGAAGACTCTGATACTTCTCATCTTGGTGACCTACTTCACCGGAAAGGAAAAATTGGGTGTGGCTGTGTTGGGGACACGGCCGTTTGTTTTACGTGAATACGTCTACGTTGACGCGCTCGGACGCCTTGATGTTTATTTTACGTTCCCGGCGCCGCTTCACTCGATCATATGGCGTTTTATGGGTATCAATGGATTGCTTTTACGATGTTCTTTCCAAATGTGTACGATTTCTGTATTTCAACTTGGGTTTTTTGACGAGTAGAGGTTGAAATTGTGTCACGTTTTCTTAATTTTTTATATTAAACGCATACAATTTCACCATAACCACGCACCACAAATGTTTTTACAGAAGCAATCGATTGATATTGACGAGAGCTGTCGATTGAAACTCACACGAGAGTCGTAGTTTCTCCTAATCAAAAGTTATACTACGCGGAAGTTAGGAGACGCGGCGAAACGATATTTTATTTTATATTTTTATAGTTAATTTATTTTTAAAATCGGTATCCTCCGATTTTGTTATCACCGGATTTTATCGAGTGCCTCCCACTATGGTCGCAAATCTTAAAGACGTGATCACGTCAAAAAAAAAAAAAACTGGCTCGTGAGCATGTCAAGACAGCCTTTCAGACAATTGTTAAGTTCATGTTTATATCGCTAGTAACACAGACTGTGAAATCTGCACTTTGCATTTGCGAAGTAGTGACGGAAGTTTAGTGAACGAAGCAAGGTTGTAATTGGCTTGTAATAAGTCCTGTTAAACATCAGTGTTTTTGCAGATCGTCGCCGTTCACGTGGAAGAGAAAGTGTTTGACGAGTACTACAATGGCTGCTGTAACGGGACTTTCTGGCCTCTGTTCCACTCCATGCCCGACAGGGCTGTCTTCAAGTCTGAAACATGGAAGGTAAGGATATTATCAACTTATATGCGTCCTAGATTAGTTATAGTGTCCTACTATGTGGTAGCAGCAGAGAGTTCAAGAAAAGGGATTTTGATATATAAAAATATATATTATTTATATTGGGTATTTATAAAAGTATCATTTTTCGAAACGATACATCGAAAGAAAAATATCGAGATTCGGCGGATCGGAATTCGATATTTTGTGTATTAAAGGATTTGAATTTTTTATTTTTTATTTTTTTTTAATATTACATACTGAGGACACGAAACATTGCAGAAAGATGTAGCGCATGTGTTTGGTGCGTGTGGCCAAAGTAAACATAATACTATTTTAATTCAATTTATGTATTCAATACAAAGCTTATGAAAATATCATTTTAAATATATTTATTTCCGATGCCTGGAATAATATACTGATTTCGATGAAATATCGTTCAAACTTATCTACCATTTATATCGATATATCGTTATATAGTATCGACATTATAATATATCGATATTTTTTCAACATCCCTATTATAGGCTGTTCACGGTAAAGTGAGTACTTTTTAAGGCCCTTCTAAATTTTTCCTTTCATCCAATTTCCATCTTCCTGCTGCTTGTTAATATAAGCATTGCAATGCGACCAAGAAACACAGTGTATGCATTCCACAACCCTCAAAATTTAATGCCTGAGGCTGCAATAAGATATATTTATTAGTGGTTAATGCCTGTTGGGAGGGCCGTAAAAAGTGCTCACTTTATCGTGAACAGCCTATAGTAACTAATATCCATGTCCCGACATTGAACTGCATTTGTTCCCACACAACTAATATAAACACGTAGCTTCGACCAAAGATAGCATATCGTTCTCTGAAATAATTGCTTTGATATCCAAGCACACTACTTTTTGACTGAGTTGCAACTCAAAGCTGTACACGATTATCGATTATTCGGAACTCCATCCACAGGCACCGAGTGCGGGGGGAAAGGGGGGCCCCTGGGTTATTCCAGTTTGTAATGAGTGAGTGAAGATATTTGGGTGGCTCAGAGGTCTTGAGAGCCGAGGAGGGTGAAGCGAGTTGGGTATGGGGCAATGGCGGAATGCAAGGACCGGGGAAACGGGAGATCCCCGAAGAAACCCGCCGACCAGTGGCATCGTCAGGCACGAGTCCCACATGCGGAAGTCCGGGGGAGTGACCCGTCGGGGATCGAACTCGTTTTGCCAAGGAGAGAAGTGAGTAGTCTAACCACTACACCACCGCAGCCCCCGTTTGTAATGAGTATTTGTAACTCACGGTGAGCGATTGGTCTAATTATTCTTTTATCATACTGTGATTATGGTATTTGTGTAACAAAAAAAACAGAAATATTCAGTATATATTATTTACATTTTTAATAGTAAGGTGTTGACAGTAAGGTGATTAAAATTTACTTAAAGTATGGTTTCAGAATGTTTTATATGTGACCCCCTTTTGGAAACAGGATGTTGTGGTCTATCACTTCAGGTATAGGCTATTCACGGTAAAGTGAGCACTTCTTGAAGCCCTCTCATTTGGAAGAACAGTCTATAAATATTTCTATTGTAGTCTTAGACGTTAGATTTCGAGTCCGGTGAAATATATACAATATGTTTATTACTTAGATACATGGAAAAATATATTTTAAAAAGTGGCGGAAAGATAAAAAAATGTTTGAGAAGAAGCAAGTAACTAGGGCGTCGAAATATAGCTCACTTCTCCACGAACAGCGTTTACAAACTTGATGAATCTCTTCGTTGCAGAAAGTGGCGTAGAAAACATGGTACGGCCTACATATGTAATATCGTGATTATTGCGGGAGAGACACGCCGGCGAAGACAGGGAATTTCAAAGTAGTTGTTCGTATAATGTCAGAACTACGTGAGATGAAACAAATACGCGAACAGTGTTAGCGTATTGTGGACAGGAAGGAATGCGCAGTACAGCCCACTGGGGCACCTAGCAAAGAGAACCAAAGTTGTATACACTGTTCATGGTAAACTAACCACTTTTTAAACCACTGCTGAAGACCTACTTGTAGGCACCTTGTGTATTATTCCACAATATGTACGGTCCTGATCACTTCATTTATGCGTCGGCCTAGTTAAAATGTGAAATTTTTTTGAAAAGTAAATATTTTATAAATGTGCTTATTATTACTACTATGTGCATAAATAAATAAAGCAAAAGAAATCATTTCTGCAATCACGAATATTTGCCTCGTACTTTTAATTCTACGTTAAGAAACGGAACTACGTTCTCTCCGTCGTTGCCAACTTTACTGGAAGCATGCCTGCCAGTTAGTACATTAAAATATATGCAGGTAGGAGCAGTGGCATTTCTCAGAGGTTTGTATCAATAGTGCTGAATTAGTTGTGAACAGCCCATTGGTAATTGTAAGCAGAACCCCTTCACCATTCACCTGGAGTGAGTGATTGAGTGTGTGTGTGTGTGTGCGAGAGAGAGAGATAGATAGATATAGAGAGAGCGGGAGAGAGAGGTAGAATGTCTTTGACGCAAGGCAGTGTGTTTTATCTTTGAAGTTTAATGGTAATGGTGAGTTCATGTTATATGTTGGTATGACTGGACTGCGTCCATTACCGACCACGAGACAAAATAATAATCGCACACATACAGAACCCAGCAAGACAAAAACGAAGAAATTTCATAACACCACAGACAGATAATTAGGAAAAGCTGTTTCCTTGTCAGTAGAAAACAGATATACAGATGCTCGGAAATTCCCATTACAAACTCCTAGGACTTGTGGATGGGACTAAGTAGATTATATTTTGAATAGGAACCCATGTCCGTAAACGTACCGTTTCCATGCTACAACAATTTCAAATCGGGTCTACCACTCGTCCACTTCCGCTGAGGGAAAGAGCAATGTCTCGGATGTGCCTGTGTTGGTATGCAACCGGGTAGGCAGTACATTAACAATCACCTGATGGCACGCGACGTCTACCCTACCTTGAATCCCATTCACGCGCCTTTTTGTCGAGTACACGTTTGCGGAATACACAGACATGAGCCTTGTGTATGGCACAGCTGAAGGTAATGGAAGAGCAGCTCGCCGGCTGTATCAAGAGTGTTATCCACAACATGCAACACGATTTTTCCTGTCTTGTGTTTCACTGCCGTTTTGGTCCTATTTTTGTGGCATTTCTAGTTTTTATTGTTCAACTGTGTCCTCTGATATTGTTTTTGCACTGTTTCGTTCACTTGCGAGGTTTTTTCGTTTTCGCCATCGTGTTGTATTTTCTTTAGGTTTGCGTTTGTTATCTGTTCTGTTTTGTAATAACAAGTTGTTCGTCCATCTTTCTGTCGTTGTAATACATATGGTCAGTGAAAATTGCAACACCCAGAACGAATGTCCCGAACTATTCCAAACTCGGAGGATGTGTTGAACTGTGTACCGGCAATAAGTGATTACGATTACAGAGAGATGGTGTACACGTAGGCCCAGCAGCGCCCTCTCTTGTGGGACCGGAAAGGTCCGTGTTACGCTAAGCTCAGTCGGCGAAGAGCCGGTAAACGAAGGGAAAGCAGGTGCCAGTATGCCTCATCGATGTCGAAGGGCGCCAGCATGTGAGTGAGTTCGAACGGGGCAGAATAATTGGTCTCCGGGAAACAGGTTAGTCATGCCGTGACATTTCGGCTCGTACAGGACATGCTGTACGACAGCGATGCGTGTGTGGAACCAGTGGATACAAGAGGGTCGTACGCAACGACACGCGGGTTCTGGACCACGCAATGTGACCACAGCGCGGGATGGCCGTCATCTTGTCCGCATGGCCGTTAACGGACCGTACAGCCTCGTCCACAGCGTTGGCTCGACACTGGAGCACTGCAATGGGTGTGGACCTGTCTGCGTCGAAGGTTCGACGCCGCCTGCTGCGGGTTGGACTGGTGTCACACATGTCATTGCGTTGGATTACATTGTCCAGAAACCACAAACGCCTCAGACTGCAATGAGCACGTGAACTCCGTCGCTGGCGTGCTGAGTGGCAAAATGCAGTGTTTTCGGACGAGTCCCGCTTCAACCTGTCCTACTGTGATGGCCGCATATGTGTTAGACGCTACCATGGTGACCGCATTCTAGCAGCCTGCATCGTGGAGCGGCAAAGCGGACAAACGCCAAGTGTGATGGTTTGGAGGCGCCATTGGCTACAACATGCGATCTCGACTCCTACTTATTGAGGGCAATCTGTACAGCAACAGCTACATCAGGGAGGTTTTAGAGCCCGAGACACTGTCCCACCTTTAGGCGACTCCACATGTCGCCTTTCAGCAGGACAATGCTAGGCCACTTATGGCGAGGAATGTGCAAGCCTTTTTCAATGAACGACGGGCGCCACTGCTTAAATGGCCTGCATGTTCGCCTGACATGTCGCCCATCGAATATGTCTGGGATATGATTGGTCGGCAACTTGTTCGTCACGTCATCGTTACCAACTTTACATGGCGCATGGCGCTCAAGGAGCCCGTTAAAATATACGCAGGCCGGGGCAGTGATATTTTTTTGAAGGTTGATTTCAAAAGTGCTCACTTTATCGTGAACAGCCTTTATCTATCTGTGGTGTTGTAAAAATGTTCGGTTTTTGTCTTGCTGAGTTCTGTGAGTGTGTGATTTTTATTTAGTCTCATGGGCGGCAATGGACATAGATACCAACATAGTAAGACTGTGTGTATAGTCTCTGTTCACAGTGGCGTCCGCCAACTTCATTACGCCAGCAGTTGGCAACGACCGGTGCACCAAGCCAGGCTGCGTACCTGGCAGGCAATCCTTCGCCACACTTTCAAACGTTGCGCATTGTCCCGAGAACATTCGCCTGAGCATGTTACACCAAGGCAACGTTTTGTGTTCCTTTAATATACACATGATTATTACGTCATAACAGTCGATAAACACCCAGCATGAGTAACACACTTTGGTTGGCGAGTAACATGTAACCATTTAATTTGATAATGGCATGCTTACCTCTCATCAAATGTTCACCGATGGCAGGTATCAAATCAGACTTACCTTTTTCAGCATTTCGTTGTTTTATCTCATGTAGTTTCAGACATTTCGCAAACAAATACTTTGAATTCCCAGTTTACGTGAGTACCTCTCTCCCTTATCAATAATATCATGTCGTAGCTAGGAGTGTATCTACACTTCCAGTTTTGGAGCCGCGGCGGTGTAGTGGACAGACTACTCGCCTCCCCCCCTAAGCGAACCGGGTTCGGTCTCGTATCTCCGCACGTGGGAATCGTGCCGGACGATGCCGCTGGTCTGCGTGTTTTCTCGAGGATCTCCCGTTTTCCCCATCGCCCTCCCATTCCGGCTCTGGTCCATACTCACCTCACTTCGGCTCTCAAGAGCTCGATGTTAAGAGCCGCCCAAATCCTTTACTCCACTCTCGGTTTTAGGGATCCCTCCTCAGCATCCGCCCCTGTCGAGTTTAGCCTAATCGTCTAGTGAACACGCAAACATTTAGGGTCCCTACTAATGGCAGTGTGTTTGCTGTGAATATTTACTTCGTTCTTGTGTAGTACTACAGTTTTAACCCAAAAAAAAAAACATGTGCTATTTTTTGAGCTGTAAGAGGGTGGGGATTGATTTGCATGTAACTAAACCCATTGTAATCTTCTAAAGCGGTATGTAAACAGTTATGTTAGAAAGTAATTAACATACGTACAAAATTCTCACTTACCATTAATATTTCTGCATCTCATCTTACTCCATAAACTCGCGCACATTTCGTGTTTTCACATTAAACTATAGTGAACATACAATTGTAAAGTTAGCATAGTTTATAATTAAATGATCAATTTATAAATTAAGCACAGTTTCTCAAAAGTTTGATTCTGTCTGGTAAAAATGCAGGATAGACGCTTCGCTTCCCCATCAGTACTATTATAAATCTTTTGTTCAAAATTATTTAGCTGGCAGGACAATAGTAAATACGTTACCTGAAGCTGTTTAGGTGTGAATATCACGCACACACATATAAAATCCTATATATTTATATAATATATACACATAATTACGATCATAAGAAGGACTTAAATCCTACAAAGAGACGATTACAGAGATAATCAGTAATTACATTTGTCAATTATTATTTTTTTAACTAACTGTATCAATAAATGATTTAGACTTTGTCGATTCAATACTAGTAGGCATACATTTTTAAAAATCAGAATTTGTAACGAAAAATGCACTATAAGATTTGGATTTAGGGAGTCGATTAGGAGGGAAAGTATAATGCAAACGTTTGCCCCTAACTTAGTGATATGAGAACTACCGATTAACTTGCCAAACTGAAAGCGTGCACGCTGGCGAACTTTAGAGGAGTGTTTGTGTCCACGTTACAGCCACTTTCGTGACGTGTTTTTCTTCCTCTTGTTGACAACTGCTCTTGTCACAGGAGAAAACCCCGTGACGGGACATTCTCAAGGCCACTGCTCCAAAGTTGTTCGTTGGCTGCGCGGGCCGCTGTTGACTCCGAGGTAATCATGTTTGTGCACGGAGCACGGAACAACTAAGGGGAGAGTAGTAAACGTCGTCGTTAACCATTCGAGGAGTATCTATGCACGTATACACTCGGGGCTACGTTTATGTGGAAATTAGTTTGCCCTTGAAGACAAAGCTCACACTTTTATAGTTTTACTATTTCGCTAGACTTGACAGGAATCCAAGTAAAAAAAAAAATGACAACCAGTCAACATTTCAGCTTGTAATAATATAACTGATAATTTAAATAATTTTTAAAACAAACACGATGGCTTGTAAACCTTGCTACGTATATTGCGACACATTAATTGGTACACAGCCAACGCGTGACTTCATTGGTCGACGGCCTACCAATATTAAACGTTGCAGAGTGCAGTAGGCGTGTCCGGTGTAGCCAGGACCAATAGGACAGTGGTAAGTGGAAATACAGAGACCAACCAAAATGATATTGCTGTAGTGTAGTATATAGGCAGCTCACGTCAAACTTGTCCCCAGGGCTGGTAAATTAGTGCCGTCCTCAAAGGGTCGTCGGTGGCGCCGGTATTGATACTTCGCAGGCATTACATCATCCTGGCATCGTTTATAAACAATACGAAACATACCGTTTATAATTTTTTAAAGAACTTATGACCAGAGGTGGTGAAATTCCGCGGAAAGATTTCAAGACAAGTTACATTTCAAAACACTGTAGGGTCGTTCACGCATCTTGATTGGCTGAATAATTTTTTGACACGTGTTAGCTGCCTGCACACGAATCACGTAGCAGCCGTGCCTATGTTGCCGGTACACGGTAGACTTCAACACTATAAGTACCCAACAGCAGTTTGTCTGTTGCCATGGGTTGCTGTCTGCTTGAGAAGGCGTTTTCATATTTGACCGGGCCGCTCATAATTCTACTACTACGTGATTCGAGTGCAGACAGCTAACACGTGTTAAAAAGTAACTCAGCCAATCAATATACGTGAACGACCATACAGTGTTTTGAAATTTTTTCGCCGAATTTCACTACCCATAGCAGGCCGTTTTGACATAGCGTGAATAATTTTTCTTGAGCAGGCTTCACAACTATCCTAACATAATGTTACCAGCATTTCGAAGTTGTGACACTCTGGCGGAACAATTATATACTAAAAAGTTTGAAGCGAACCGAAGCTTCAGTACATTTCAAACGTGTGTAGAGCAACTGTATCATTTCGCTTCAACGACGAGTTCAGATGTGGGAGCTGCAGCTCGTACAGCTTACTCCTGCACCACGCGCTAGAAAAAAATGGCGTCGTTGGCCAACCACATTTCATAACGCCGTTCGCCAATCAGCGCTTGGTAACTTAACCGGCAGTGCAGCCACAGGATGTGCCCATTTCGCTCTGAGCACTTTAGTACTTTGTGATGACTCCGATACGGTGACACAGCAGCCATGGGATGATCCATTGTGTAATCACTAGATACCTGCAAAAATTCGGGTTATTATTTGGCATCAGGATAAACTTCACAGTGATGTGCATACTCGAGCCCGCGTCGTTTCACCATTGGCTGCTGCACAGATATGAAATCACTCCCTTTCTGACTGGACTGCACGTGAATGGACTACACAATTGTGAAGTGTTCGTGTACTGACGCAGGGTTACTCAAGGCGTTTCAATAAAGTACAGTCCAGTGATAAACTTATTGCAAAGGTATATGTGTTTGAAGTTTAATGTGTCCCCAAATAATAACGCGAATTTTGTAGGTCTCTGGTAATCACTGAAACTGTAATCATTTTGTCCGGAGTCCACGACAGTTAGATATCCCGTCGCTTACAGATTTTGTATGAATGAATGTTTTAAATAGGACCTAGCACAATGAAGAAATCTTGTTTCAGAGTTCAGGGCCAAGACAGCACTAATAACTAACAGGAAAGGATGAGGGTTAACAGTCATGCAGTTAAGGAGAGGGGCTGGTTTTGAAAAACGGCTGAAAATACGCGTGAGTCGGCAAATAGCTGCACATCACCGTGGAACGGAGAGATTTGGGTGTCCCTTAACATCGAGGTCTTGAGAGCCGATGAGGATGAAGTGAGGTGAGTAAGGAGCAGCGCCGGAATGCAAGGGCGGGGGAAACGGGAGATCCCCGAGAAAACCCGCCGACCAGCGTCATAGTCCGGAACGATACCCGCATGCGAACATCCTGGTGTGACCCCACTGGGAATGAAGCCCGGGTCGCCTTGATGGGCAGCGAGTAATCTGACCACTGCACCACCGCGGCCCCCTCACATCATCGTCGTATGCCGCAGTAAACGCACACGCGCTACTCCTGAACTTTTCCTGAAAGTCGCTCATTCGCTTTGTTCGGATTAAAATTACCTGCGAATTAATAAGATAAGGGAATAAGTTCGCTAACCCATGGGCTAGGCTTTAAACCTAAGTCGCTTCAGAAAAAAAACCCTGTGCATAAGCGGTTCACCCATTTATTGGCCGCAATAAATGATCATTACTAGAGACCTGCAAAATTCGCGTTATCATTTGAAGACAGAGTTGACTTAAAAAACATGTACGTTTTCATTACTCTTGTCATTGTACTACAGTAGGTTTGACACACTGTGGGCGGCCTTGAACCAATCGGAAACAAGTTACGGAAGATAGCCCTATCACGTCTCGCCTAGTCAAATGAGACTGGCTTCTGGTTTTTGTAGAAGCCAATAAACAAATGACACCGACTCTAATGTATATAGTGAGGTGAAATCTAGCGTGCTGCCAAAAATGACACGAATTTTGCATATTTAAAATCGTTGCGATTCGAATCACCTCAATCAGGCATTAGACTGCTTCGTTCTGTTATTCCGGAATGGACAGCGAAGTGAAATCAACAGAATGACTCGTAACTTGCCTCCACGGCAACTACCCTGCGCAACGCATATTCTCTGCACCAAGTGATGCTAACAAGTGGTAAGTGCTTGGATAACACAAATGTTTGGAAATACGCTTTAACGACTTTGCAAATATAACAAGCCGAATAGCGGCACCAGGTGCGAGTCTCCAATTTTTAGAATCTGTTTACACTAACACATGTTTGGCTGGTATGTACAACCTCGCTCAGGCAACTGGCATTATTTCCAAACAAACGCAGTAATGTTTCAAGTATTTCCTTTTTGAAATAAATTATTTTTGCCTACGTTTATATGTAAATAAAACTGTAGTGTCCGACTGGTTCTTATATAGTATTTTTCAACTGCGCATCGGAAATATTCGCCCGATAGTTGGCTGAGACTGTAATTGTTCGAAATATATGGCGTCTGAGAAGTAGACATACGTCTTATATTTCTTTCAAATTTTCTGTTCAAATTTTTACATGCACTGAAACACTCCCACGTTCCGTTGTTTGTAACAACAAGTTGTTTCCTACCATGAGGGACTGAGATTGCAAATTTTATAAAGATCGAGTTAAAAAAAAAAAAACCGTTTAATGTGTTTGCAAACTCTCCCAATTAGTACCATAATAATCTCCTCTCGGGGAAATTATTTTTCACATTCACGTCAATACTAAATAGACTAGTTAAACTCGCCAAAAAAGTAGAGCTGTGCTTTTTTTTTTTTTACTGGTATTATTTTTGCGAGAAGAAATGTAGAAAAATGCCTGCAGTACGAAACCTAAAATTAACTCTTTGTGTATCATTGTAACCAATGAATCGAAATTTATAATAATTATTCAAAGTTCTACAATTACAATTTCGCTGGTGTTTGTTTTCCTCAGAAAGTTTCATAACACGCACTTCAAATCTCGAGTAAATGTTGCGTCTTCTTACGTGGCCAGGGCCGCCCACAGCGAGGTCGCCAATCCTGAGGGGGCCCTCAAGTGTGCCGTCACTGCCATATGGTTATTGATAACCTACCCATAAAGAATACACTTACGCAGAGAACTACACGCTGTAATGACAGCGTCAGGAGTTAGTCCAAACGAGGGAACTCACCAGATCGACTTGGTCGTACACAGCTCGGTAAGGTACCGCCATTAGCATTCTCGAAATGCGATGATTGGCGAGTTCCAGTCGGTCCGACTGTATTAACGAACTGCGTGCGGGATATCTGAGTGCCTCGCAGTGGGGACTGGCCGAGGGCGATGTATGTCAGGGACTGCATACACTAGTAAGCATAATTAAAAAAAAAAAAAAGATCATCAAGCTCGCCAGTCATAGCCACCCTTGATTATCAATATTTAGTTACTGTATCAGTTACAATTATTTTATCATTGCGAAGAGTTTTGTTTCTCTTTACAACATAATCTCTAATAACGCAAACCTAAAAAAAAAAAAAAAAATAAAAAAAAAAAAATCTAATAAAACTTCTTAACACATTACTGGTAATGAAATCATATATATTGGCTGTTCACGGTAGAATGAGTACTTTTGAAAGCGCTGCTTAAGATCTACTTGTATGCACGTTGTGTATTATTCTGCCTTATGTAAAATCAACATTTCCATGGGTCTGTTCACTTTATTCATGCTCGGTCAAGTGAAACTGTGAAATTATTAGAAAAGTAAACATTTTATAAATCTGATGATTTTTTCACACTGGTGCATTAAAAAAAAACAGAAAGCGAAATAAATATTTCGAATTATCACAAATGGTTACGTTACACTTTTTATTCGACGTTAAGATATGGAACTACTTTCCATCTATCGTTACCAACTTTACCGGGCGCATGTCCCTCAGTGCGCCCGTTGAAGTATATGCAGGCATGGGCAGTCACTATTTTCTAAGGTTGATTTCAAAAGTGCTCACTTTGCCGTGAGCAGCCTTTATAGTTCTTGCCTAATAGTATTTCCCTCATAAAACTATAATATTCATTACAATATAATTTAGAAAGTAGGTAAAAATCGAACAACATAGTGTCACGTCGAACAGGGGGCGCCAAAAGCATATTTACCCCAGACCAACAAAATCGCATAGGCGGCAATGGTACCACACTTTCTACATTCAGTTAATATATTTTGTTGTACAAAGGAGCGAAACGCGACGAGAGAACATCTGAGTGCAGTTCAGTGCACTATTGTTAACTGGAAAGTGTTCGTGTCAACGCCTCGGTATTGACTCGAAGCACTCAGTTTATCTGGTGTTGTTTTAGGCTTGAATGTTTGTCCAGCTGCTCATATGTTTCTGTCTTCCAACTACGCGTGTATTAAAGTCCATGTAAGAAAGAAAGGAAAACACTCCTGAATTTGTTTTCTATTCTTGACATCATTGGCCTACTTCTACACTCGAGGTTCAAATTCCAGCAGATACTGAGCCGACATAATCCCAAGAGATATTCACTACGCCTACAACATTTTGATTCGAAATTCCGATATCATTATTGTCAGATAATTTAAAAAGAGTTTATATTAAATTTTAGAAACAGGAAATTAAATTTAAATACTGAATATTAAGCTTAATTACTGTTTTGTGTGCTAATAGGATATTACTCCCCGCAAACTATGGCGATAGAGGACAATGACTTGAATTGGTTCTCAGGATTGAGCGTCACAACATAAAGATGAGTGCGAGGAAGTGTTAGGCGTACACAAAAAAAAAATACTGAAGTCATTTTATAATTTCATTAGTACTTAAAATAATAGTCTTTTCCTTTCCATGACAAATTTACATTCAACTTTACATAATTCAGTCCACTCATTTCCGAAGTCGCGCGTGTGTGTAAATGGATGTGTGTACACATTTCGTTAAGATCATATTTTTGTGACGGAGTTTATAATAGTAATAGCGTTAGGATACAAGGGCGTACGAAAATATTCCTGTTATTGGCTGTTCACACTAAAATGAGCATTTTTGAAATCCCTGCTTAAGATCTACCTGTATGCACGTTGTGTATTCTTCCGCCTTATGTAAAATTAACTTCGTCATGACCCTCATCACTTTATTCATGCGTCGGTCAAGTAAAATTGTGAAATTTTTAGGAAAGTAAATATTATACAAATCTGCTAATTTTCACACTTCGACGCATTAAAAAAAAACGAGAAGCGAAAGAAATAATTTAAGTTATCACAAATAGTTACCTAAGACTTTTTATTCGACGTTAAGATATGGAAATATTTTCCATTAATCGTTACTATCTTTACTGCGCAAATGTCACTCAGTGCGCCCATTAAAATATATATATGCGTTCAGGGGCAGTGACTTCTTCTAAGGTTCATTTCAAAAGTGCTCCTTTTATCGTGAACAGCCTTTAGTAATAATAGTAATGTATTTATTATCTGACGATAAGATTTCGTATTGACTCTACTGTTGTTTTGGAATTTGAGCTTTTAGTCTTGATTCGACAACCTGCGACGACAGCCTGAAGGGCGTACTGTCCATCGTTTGTTTACAACGGCGATGACTACAGACGCTTTTACTGTGACACTTGCGACGAGATGTCTCCATACGAGCCACGTACTGCTCTCGGACAGGTCAGTATAACAGTGTGCGGGTTTTCAGGAAAAACACTGTTGTATCTGTTAACAAACTACGTTACTCTAACACATCCCCATGCTACATTATACCACGCAAATGTATAGCCTCCATTATTTAAGTTGTAGAACTTTAACACTTGGCGGATTTCTGTACTGTGACAGCAATCAGTATAACAGTGTGCGCGTTTTCAGGAAAAACACTGTTGTATCTGTTAACAAACTACGTTACTCTAACACATCCCCATGCTACATTATACCACGCAAATGTATAGCCTCCATTATTTAAGTTGTAGAACTTTAACACTTGGCGGATTTCTGTACTGTGACAGCAATCAGTATAACAGTGTGCGGGTTTTCAGGAAAAACACTGTTGTATCTGTTAACAAACTACGTTACTCTAACACATCCCCATGCTACATTATACCACGCAAATGTATAGCCTCCATTATTTAAGTTGTAGAACTTTAACACTTGGCGGATTTCTGTACTGTGACAGCAATCAGTATAACAGTGTGCGCGTTTTCAGGAAAAACACTGTTGTATCTGTTAACAAACTACGTTACTCTAACACATCCCCATGCTACATTATACCACGCAAATGTATAGCCTCCATTATTTAAGTTGTAGAACTTTAACACTTGGCGGATTTCTGTACTGTGACAGCAATCAGTATAACAGTGTGCGGGTTTTCAGGAAAAACACTGTTGTATCTGTTAACAAACTACGTTACTCTAACACATCCCCATGCTACATTATACCACGCAAATGTATAGCCTCCATTATTTAAGTTGTAGAACTTTAACACTTGGCGGATTTCTGTACTGTGACAGCAATCAGTATAACAGTGTGCGGGTTTTCAGGAAAAACACTGTTGTATCTGTTAACAAACTACGTTACTCTAACACATCCCCGTGCTACATTATACCACGCAAATGTATAGCCTCCATTATTTAAGTTGTAGAACTTTAACACTTGGCGGATTTCTGTACTGTGACAGCAATCAGTATAACAGTGTGCGGGTTTTCAGGAAAAACACTGTTGTATCTGTTAACAAACTACGTTACTCTAACACATCCCCGTGCTACATTATACCACGCAAATGTATAGCCTCCATTATTTAAGTTGTAGAACTTTAACACTTGGCAGATTTCTGTACTGCATACTGTAATGTAATAAATTGGAAAATACGAACATTTTCAGTTGTAACGCTGTTGTACAGTGGTAAAGGCTGTTCACGGTAAAATGAGCACTTTCGAAAGCCCTGCTTAAGATCTACTTGTATGCACGTTGCGTGTTCCTCCGCCAACTGTCATTACCATGGGCCTCATCGCCTTCTTCATGCGCCGGTCAAGTGAAACTGCAAAATTATTAGAAACTAAATATTCAAAAAATCTGCTAATATTTACACATCGACGCATTAAAAAAAAAAAAAAACAGAAAGCGATAGAAATAATTTCCAGGTCATCACAAATGGTTACCTAACACTTTTTATTCGAAGTTAACATATGGATTTACTTTCCCCCCATCGTTACCAATTTTATTGGGCGCATGTCACTCAGTGCGCCCGTTAAAATATATGCATGTAGGAGCAGTGACTTTTTTATAAGGTTAATTTCAAAAGTGCTCACTTTATCGTGAACAGGATTTAACGAGCTGTTGCATGTGCTATTGTTTATCGCATGTATCGCGTGTCCCTTGCGCAAACTTAACCGAATGAAACAAGGCCCAGCTTATGACGTTAGAGGGAATGGAAGTTTTCTCAGCGAAAACGTAAGAATCTCAGATGGAATATGAAAGATGAGGGGGTCCAGTATTAAACGTTATGGTGTTGCAGCAGCCGGTTTTTTAAAAGGCGTGTGCGTTATTGGAATTATGAGTATCTACATTTGTAGGCTGTTCACGGTAAAATGAGCACTTTTAAAAACCCTGTTTAAGATCTACTTGTATGCAGGTTATGCATTCTTCCGCCTTGTGTAAAATTAACACTGCCGTGGACATCATAACTTAATTCATGCGTCGGTCAAATAAAACTGAAAGATTTTTACGAAAGTAAATATTATACAAGTCTGCTCATTTTCGCACTTCGATGCATAAAAAAAAAAAAACAGAAAGCGAAGGAATAATTTAGGTTATCACTAAGTGTTACCAAACATTTTCTATTCGATGTTATTATATGGAACTATTTTTCATCCATCGTTACCAACTTTATTGAGCGAATGTCTCAGTGCGCCCACTAAAATATATGCGTTCACGGGCAGTGACTTTTTTTTCTAAGATTCGTTTCAAAAGTACTCACTTTATCGTGAACAGCCTTTAGTATCGCGTGCGTCCGCATGACTCACTGGACAATAAACAGTTTCCGCCATATCGAAGGACTGGGAAAACGTACTGCCGTTTCAACGTTAAACAAATGTTTACTGAATGAAGCCTCTGCTTATCTTTCGAGGCACATGTCAAAGTGGCCGCGGTGGTGAGGTGGCCAGACCACTCGCCTTCCGCCTTGGCGAGCCGGGTTCTATTCCTGGCGGGGTCGCTCCCCGGATTTTTGCACGTGATAATCGTGCCGGGTGATGGCGCTGGTCGGTGGGTTTTCTCGGGGATATCCCGTCCCCCCCCTGCCCTTACATTCTGGCGATGCTCCCCACTCACCTCATTTCACCCTCATCGTCTTTCAAGACCTCGATGCTACGTGGAATTAAGCCCCGCCATCTTGGATTTTTACTGTGTTTGCCATAATTTCCATTTAAGAATGTGTGACGAAATTTTTCGCACGGCATGACATAAATAAAAGTTTCTAAACCTTTTTCAAACTACGCCACATTAATTAATTTTCAACTAGTAACTGCGGGCAGGGAATAAGTAATTTTTACCTGCTAGAAATTACAGGAATGATCCTGGCAACAATAATTTAGCTATACATGTTTTATAACAAGCAGTTTGCCGTGTCGACGCCCAAAATCAAATATAAAATCCGTGATACAAATTACGGCGAGAATATCTTAGTTAGCACCTTGAGTATATACACAACACTCGCGCGTTTATTTTCACACGAGGGTGAGAAAAAAGGGAGCATGGCTCTTAACGTAATCAGCTGCCTTAACCTAGGGAGAAACCTGTAGTTCCGTAGTTCCAGCCGACCTAGAAATTGAAAGGGTGAAAGTCGGTTCTCAGCCAATTTCGTTTACGTAAGAGACGTCTGCATAGAACTTTTACAAAAATGTGTGGCTCATAATGAATGTACTCGTCTTGTGTCCAACTTATCACACGCGACTAGAAATAAAGTTGCTTTTAGTGACGAAGTGATTCATTAGGAAGTAACATTTCATTTTATGTAACTTTATTTACATCCTCATTCTGTCAGTACTTACCTCACAGGATTCGTGAATGTTATAACACAAATCGTGAGAATATAATAAAAAATGGAAATTCAGTCAATTATTACATGCAATTTTGATGTATTTTTTTAAAATGTGTAAAGGAAAATAAGATCTTAAGATCTCTTTTAGAAATAAGGTGGTCTATTAAATGCAATAAATTACCTCTTATTATTTTATACTTCAATTATATTGGCAGGAAGCCTTACATACACGACACGAAATAAAATATCGACTTTTCCTACACGCCGAGGCCTACATGTCGATGATTTTCTTACAAGACACGTATGCGATCACCAGGAACTCCTATGCGAGCCAGCGGCGTGTGGTGAAGTGTTGCAAGGCGAGCTGGTGCTTGCCCAGTGCTGTACACACTCGGCGCACGCAGCAGGAACCAGTAACCTGGCGTGGAGCCGGGGAGAATGCGGCCACTCACGAGAGAGCGGCGAGGCACCCATTACACTCGTGCTGTGACGTCAAATGCACTACTACGTTTAAGTGGGCGATGTTTACACTAGCAAATGATTAGTTACAGCAAAGAGAGAAACACAGCTTACCTTACAACAGTTCACCACATGCCGCTGATTGCGAGCACAGATGCCATTTTAGCCATAATTCTGTCATAGAGTCATCACAGAGATACCAAGTTGAGTTCGAGGTGAAGCACCTTCTAATGACCAAGAGAAGTGAAGTGTAATGCTTTTTTCCCTATGTGAACTTGTGTGCAGATGACAGGCTGGCAGGGGGGTGTTTGTGCTTGCAGGCAGGTGGTTGTTGTGTTTGCAGGCAGGTGGTGGTTGGGTTTGCAGGCAGGTGGTTGTTGTGTTTGCAGACAGGCGGTGGTTGGGTTTGCAGGCAGGTGGTGGTTGTTTTTGCAGGCATACTGCGATGTGAATACGCACTTCGCGACGGACACGCTGCAAGCGCTGAGGGCGGTCGTGAAGGACCTGGACGACAATGGCAAGTACGACACATACCCCGTCGTCTGGATCCACGACTACCACCTCTTCGTCGCCGCCACCACCATCCGACAGGTGGGCCACGTCCCTTGCCTCATTCGCCTTTCTCCACTCTCCTCTCACACTCACTGCTTCTATGTTTATTTCATTTATGTCGAGAACGAGAATAAGGCCATGATTGGTACTCTTAATGTACTAAAATCACATGACACTATTTGGTATGCTAGAAATATGACATACCAAGTGACCAAAAAATGTTTACTTTCTTAAAACATTAATAACATAGAAACTTTTATGAAGACAATCTGATCGTGCTACATGTATCTGATTCTATAAAGTCAACTTTGGGCATATGAGAGCTCATGTAAACATTCTAATGTTTTCAGTTCAGTTTGCAACCACGAGTGGCAGCACTGCAATGTTAGAGGAGATTGTAGAGGTGTCAAGGTTATCTTTCGAACAACATAAGTTGATTTAAAGTGTTACTGGAAATGCATGAACATTATTGAGGTGCATATGCGATGAAGGACAGAATTCTATATTGCACCATCATCACACGTAATGTTGATAATATTATGTAACCATTTTGAGAGGTACGGAACTGTGTGTGATGTGAGAAAGGTTGGTGCGGCAGGAAGAGAACGACAATGCACGAAGGAGATGCGGGCTGTGTAGCATACATTCACACGTTCCCTCGAGAAGTTGAAGACTGTATGGAAAGCTGCACATAGTCGGTGATCAATAAATCATGTCCGTCGCATTTTAAAGCAAGTAAATCGGAGGCCCTACATTACCATGTTACTTCACGCTGTTAATGAAGACGACCCAGATCCAGATCTGTATGTCAAATTTTGTGATTGGGCAATATATTGCCAACGAGTATTTTACTGTGTTGTTGTTTGATCAAATAAGACAACCTTTAAATCGAATGGAACCGTCGACCTTACAACTGTTTGCACAGGACCGATGAAAATTCCCTCAATGTGATGTAGCAAGTCGTTAATGCGTATGAAGAGCGGGGTGGAAGAGTGGGAAGATTTGGGCTGCTCTTAACATCGAGGTCTTGAGAGCCGACGAGGGTGAAGCGAGAGGAGTATGGAGCAGCGCTGGAATGCCAGGCGGGGGAAATGGGAGATCCCAGAGAAAACTCGACGACCAGCGGCATCGTCAGGCATGATCCCCACTTGCGCTCTAATCATTACACCACGACGACCCCTTCTCGTCGGGGATTGACGGTCGCCCGTCGAGCACCTTTACACAATAACCTTAACTTACAAAAAAATGTTGCAATCACAGTTATTGGCGCAAGTTGTCGCCACGAGACTGTTTCTCAGTGGTTTTGTAATCGTGTGTGTAGTGTGAACAGTGGTTGGTTGCCTAGCCCGTGCAGTCGTGTGACTGGTCGTGCTGTCCAGGTGATAGAAGAGGAGAAACTGCGGGCCAAACTGTCCTTCTTCCTGCATATCCCGTTCCCGTCGTGGGACATCATGAGGCTGTTCCCCTGGGATGACGAGATCCTGCAGGGAATGCTCGGTGAGTATCCGGCGCTCTCCAGCTCCACTGTTTGCGCCACGACTACTGGCGAGAGCGAATTCACGGGGGAACAGGTAGCTGCGCTCGCAGCGTGATGCCGTGCTGAAAACATTAGTCTCCGTATTATCAGCTGCGCGTTTGCCGATGCGCGACTGATGTTTTTGGAACAGTAAGTACACAGTTAGGCCGTCACTAATGTCAGCCGCCGCTGGCCGGACCGTGCCGCCAGTATTTATGGCACGCACAGCACGTCTCCCTGCTTCTCATCTTCACGTATAAGAGTAGATAATTTTGTGGACACCGTTAACGTGGTTGCTTACTCTCTGGACGCCAGGCTATCTACCAACTTATTAACTACGGTAGAGTATGCCAGCGGTTTTATACACCATTCATGGTTATCTCCAGTTTTGCTGAAGCCCTGCTTAAGTTCTACTGCCAGGATATTATTCCGCCTAGTGTAAACTAAGCTTAACCATGCCTAGAAAATTGCACCAAAGGGACAACACACCGCATTCCTGCGCACTCACTTCAATATCGTCTTCCATTAGAACTATTTCTTACTAGGCATTACCAACACACTTATTTTCTCCCTGTTTTTGTTTATATTAAATACAACTGAAACACTATAATTTATATATTAAATTAAAATATTAATAAAAGTTCGTTTTAATAAAAAATAAGACCCTTTTATACTAACGCAAGTATTGGACATTTGTTATACATTATTATACATTGCATACTTAGGATACATACATAGGGATATATATATATATACACACACACACACACACACATACAGAGTGCTTGGAAATTCCCTTTACAAACTCCTAGGACTTGTAGAGGGGACTGAGTAGATAATCTTTTGAATAGGAACCTATGTCCGGAAACATACCGTTTTCGTGATACAACCAATTCAAATCAGATATTTTACACATGACCGTCCAGAATACCTGCCCACACATTGATAGAAAATGTGTAATGGGATCCCTGGACCTGCGTGGTATTAGGGTTTTCGTTTGCTCAGACATGGCTATTTCGAAAATCGAGGACACTGTTCCTAGTGACTTCACAATCGGCGGCGAAGGTACCTTGTTCTCGGAGCCGTTGCGTAACTTTGGCAAAAAAAAAAAAAAGAGTATGCGATCGTGTTGCATGTTGTGGATAACACTCTTAATACAGCCGGCGAGCTGCTCTTCCATTACCTTCAGCTGTGCCATACACAAGGCTCATGTCTGTGTATTCCGCAAACGTGTACTCGACCATGTTATTCGGAGACACAAAGGCGCGTGAATGGGGTTCAAGGTAGGGTAGACGTCGCGTGCCATCAGGTGATTGTTAATGTCCTGCCTACCTGGTTGCATACCAACGCAGGCACATCCAGGACATTGCTCTTTCCCTCAGCGGAAGTGGACGAGTGGTAGACCCGATTTGAAATTGTTGTAGCATGGAAACGGTACGTTTACGGACATGGGTTACTATTCAAAATATAGTCTACTCAGTCCCCTCTACGAGTTCTAGGAGTTTGTAAGGGGAATTTCCGAGTGACCGGTACACACATATTTCCGATCTATTTTTTTTGGCGAGGAATCAATCTGCTGACGTTTGTCGGTAGAGTTCAGTTCCACCATGTATATTATGGACGCGCACAGATTACATGTGCGACAAGACTGCCGCTTACAACACAGGGAGACGTTCCAACAGTGACTGCTCCACCCTCGTCGTGAGACTGTCTGATGGCTAAGCACATGCACAGCACATACCCTTGCCGTTCATGCGAGTAACACATGTTTACAGGTTATTTGTAACTTTTTGTGATTTAATTTGTTGACGGAGATCGACACGAACACGTTGAACGTTTTAGTGTACTATGTGATTGTTCAACGAAGGGACATCACAAAACCAATGTGATACCAAAGATGTGGGGTAAGATTGACCAGCGGATTAATGTACTAGTTTACGCTGAAACCCACAGTGATTCCGTCGATAACATCGATGTGGTTAGACCTAAAGCCTAAGTCTATTCCAAGAGGTGTGACCATCTTGAAAGCGAGTGTAGCTGAAGCAGATGTTTAGTGCTCGTAACACAGCCAAAATGAGAGAGAAATCTCTGAGTTTGTGAATAATCCATTACTAAACGACGAAGTGTAGCCATAAAATATTGGGTGCGGTTATAAACCCCCTTCAATAAAAACGGATTGATTGGAATCCCGTTCGTACATTTAAACATTTAACTGTCCGATATTGTTTGTTTCTTCCTGGGGCTTAGCAATACCCCGCTGCACGGTGCATAAGAAAAACCCGTATTGTGTTTTCGCTCTAAACACCACCGTTTTCCATACGTTAATGCATTATGATCTAACACTTCAAATGTTGCAGTTCGTCCAAATTCATAGCAAGTGTACGTATGGCCCTTAGAATGTTCACTTCGCCCAAGGGGACACGATACATGTCGTCACTGGGACTCTCCATTGGCCAAGAAAGAATAGTAGTTCTGTTCAACTTGTAGACGTATCAGTCTACTTTTTCCTCAGACAAATTTTTTTTTTTAGATCGAATGGGTTTTGCAAAATGACATCTCAAAGTTTTACTGTTTTTTGTAACGTAGGAATTAAACAGATCAAAATATTGCAATAAATAAAACAATGTATTGTCTTAATTAACTTTAAGGTAGGCTTGCCATACGTTATTTTACAGAAATTCAGGGATAGCTACAAATAAAACATATGCAAGAATTTTCTTATTTTCCTTGTACGATTTTATAGGGGCCTTGAAATATCTCTCGGAGTTTTCTTTCAGTGCGAATTACCTCATAAGTTAGTTGCATAAGTTAGTTTTCATTATGAGTAAAATTATGAAAGAGCAAAATTGGAATTCTGACATGTAGCTTATTTGTGCAAAGACTATTTTCTTTGTGGGAAAATGTTATCTCTGATAACGTTTAAGAGGTGAACAGTATGTGGCGAACACCCTTAAAGCACTTTGCTTGTCGGCGTTTACAACTGTGCTCAGTCACGGAAAGTACTTGCTACTATACTTAGTATTCGCGGTAAAGTCAGCACTTTTGAAAGCCCTCCCACTTGGAATAATAGTCAATAGTTATTTTTTATTTTAACCTCAGACGTTAACTTCCGGTTGCGATGGATTGTACACACTGTTTATTACTTACATGGCGATATTTATTTTAAAAGGCGTTTAAAGGATTTAAAAAAATGGCTGAAAGGAAACAGTAATTGAAAACTCGAAAGTTCTCACCTTACCGTGAACAGCCTATATCACAAAAAAAAAAAAAAAAAAAAAATTGCCTGGAGTAACACTCGGTGGAACATAAATAAGGTGGAAAGGAACAAGATGGTAGGAATGCACGGACATATGGCCAGTCAGGGAGCGAGGGGTCATCACACGCGAAGGAATCAAGGGCAAGTGGACTGAACTTGTTCTACACTGAGAAAAAGGTTTCGTTGAATCAAACAACATTTGTTTGGTGCAACCAAATCGTTTCTTTGTATAGAGGCAATGAAATATTTTGTTGCTGAAACCAAATTATCATCTTTTTTTTTGTTCTCATTTGGTTGCCCCAAACTGTACGATTTTGTTGGCGCGACTAAAGATCTGTTTGGCTACACGTACATAAACCAGTTTCGGTCCGATGTAAGAAGATTTCTACAAGTTCGCGCGAGTTTCGAACGTATATCACCTGCGTCCGAGCGCTACGCCTTAGTAATCTCAGCTAACGTGACAACTGATGATGCTGGGAAGTTTTTAAAGAGATGTGCTACAAATATTGGGCAACGTGTGCAAATAAATATTTCAAGTTTTACAGCTTTGGGCCTACTTGTCAGTTTCTCATCGCATTGTTTCATTAATGTGTTTATACGATTGTTAAAAATCAATAGATCCACTAACAAACACAGTTACTATCCTAACTGTCACCAAAAAATAGAAACGAACTCTCGAGCTGTATTTTCGAACGAACGCGGTCGAATGAGTGACCAAACGAATATATAGAGTTGATTCAACAAAATATTTAATTGACAGTCAAATTTGTTTGTCCCAACACAGAGATTTTGTTTATTCAAATATATATTTTGTTAGACAAACAACAGTAATTTTGTTGTTTTTCAAATTTTGTTCGCTCGACAATATATTTTGTATACGCTTGACCCTATACAAACAAATATTTTGTTCGATTTCCTCTCAGTGCAGCCTCAGTTTCAGTTACAGTCGTCCGGCACAGTGATGCGACATACGAGTGAGCAAGAGAGTGAGTGAAGAGATTTGGGCGGCTCTTAACATAGAGGTGTTGAGACCCGATGGGAGAACCCCGAGAAAACCCGACAACCAGCGGCATCGTCCGGCGCGATTCCTACATGCGAGAATCCGGGAGCGACCCCACCGGAAATCGAACCCGGTTCGCCTTGGTGTGGGGCGAGTAGCCTAACCACTACACCACCATTGCCTCGTGACGTACGAGTTGCCTATCTGTCAGGGTGCATTGGATCTGTCAGCGGCAGATACGTCCTATGAATGTTGCTATTGTAGTGTATTGCATGTAATTTCACCTGCCATGCTACTGTTATTTTGGTTTTATCGTGGTTCCAAAATTTAAAGCCAGCGAAGTGTTAAAAGAAACAGTAATTATTTTCGAAAGTTGTTGAGAGGACCGTTTAAAATTTACAAAATAAATAAAATATAATGTGAAACTGTTACTTAACAAAAATTGTTTCATTAGAAAATACCTATTGCAAGATTATTTCAGCAACTTGCTTAGTGAAATAATTATTGTTAGTACAATTCGCATTTGTTTATTCCAATAATCTTACCTGCGTGTATTTAAACGTTCCAAAGAGCAAGAACTAAAATTGTGGCGATTCGGTAATTTGTCGGCCTCGAAGTTGACGGAACGCAAAACCCAAATTACAAAAAAAGCGTCGTCATATATTATTTAGCAGACAAAACGGGTCGCGTGACAGTTTCGTCAAGAGAAAGCGCCGACCGGAACACGGCGTCGTGTAACGATGTTCTCACGCCCTCGTTGTTGAAGCCTCACCTCTCGTGTTGAGCACGCTCAGTTCTCTCGAGGCATGCGCTCGGGATGGCCAGGCTTACATCCAACCAGACGCCACTGTTATCACGACCTGATTTGTCGCCTTGAACTTAGAAACGCCAAACACATCGTGTAACGATGTTCTCACGCCCTCGTTGTTGAAGCCTCACCTCTCGTGTTGAGCACGCTCAGTTCTCTCGAGGCATGCGCTCGGGATGGCCAGGCTTACATCCAACCAGACGCCACTGTTATCACGACCTGATTTGTCGCCTTGAACTTAGAAACGCCAAACACATCGTGTAACGATGTTCTCACGCCCTCGTTGTTGAAGCCTCACCTCTCGTGTTGAGCACGCTCAGTTCTCTCGAGGCATGCGCTCGGGATGGCCAGGCTTACATCCAACCAGACGCCACTGTTATCACGACCTGATTTGTCGCCTTGAACTTAGAAACGCCAAACACATCGTTAAGAGAGAAGCGCGACTACTGCTGACGTAACACAATCATAACTTCTGTGTGCACAGAGACGTGATTTAGGATTGTTTACCTAGACACTCTGATTAAGCTGTTTACCATATGTCATGCGAATAACACCTCATCGCAGAATATGATTAAATCAGAGCGTTCCACTTTATGTATACCGGATCGAATTGAAGTTACGGTGGCAGTCACGTGATAAATGTCCAGTTTCAGTACGTTCACGCTGTTTGAATGGAACCTTGGAAAAACACCCTACGTATTGCGTGTTTGGTTGTTTTCCTTAAATATGTCATGTAGGACAAGCGTTTTATACTTTGTTAACACAGGAGTCTTATTTTTCGGTTAAGTTCGACTTTGACTTGTATTTTGTCTATAAGTTATATTTCATTTATAAGTCATTAATACGGGTGAAAACTGAGCACGCATGAAAGCGGGGCGTTGTCCATTTGGTGAATTATTCTATAGGATATTCTCGGTAAAATGAACACTTTCGAAATCCCTGCTTAAGATTTACTTGTATGAACGTTGTGTAGTCTTCCGCCTTACGAAAAATTAGCATTGCCATGGGCCTCACCACTCAATTCGTGCGTCGGCCAAGTGAAACTGCGAAATTACTAGGAAAGTAAATATTTTAAACATCTACTAATTTCTACACTTTGGTGCATTAAAGATAACAGAAAGCGAAAGAAATAATTCTAGTTATCGCAAATGGTTACCTAACTCTTTTTATTCGATCTTAAGATATGGAACTTACTCAACGCGCCCATTAAAATATATGCATTCAGAGGCAGTGCATTTTTTCTAATGTTCATTTCATAAGTGCTCACTTTATCGTGAACAGCCTTTAGTAATAGTCAAAAATATATTTTATTGTAGCTTTAGATGTAAGTTTCCAAGTGCGATGGAAGAAATACAGGATGTTTATTACTTACATTGCAATATTTATTTGAAAAGGTGGTTAAAGGATAAGGAATTACTGAAAGAAAAAAGTAACTAGGGCGTCAAAAGTGCTCACTTTACGGTGAACAACCTATAGCTGCTTTCATGCAGGCTTGGATAACAGGATAGCTGCCACCCAGGCTTGTGCGGAACATTGTACAGTACTGATAAAAAGTTCGAAACAACTATCTAGAATGACAAATCATTCATTTCACCTATACGTAAAGCAATAATTTGAAAAGAAAAACAAACGGGTTTGACTGTTTTGGCAACACGGCCGTTTGTTTTGAGCCTTGATGTTTATTACGTTCCCGGCAACTTTTCACTCGATCGTATAGGGTTTTATGGATATCACTGGATTGATTTTCATATTCTCTTTCCGATCACATATAATTTCTGTATTTCGACTTGGCTTTTTGACAAGTATATGTCAAACGTGTGCTAAGTTTTCTTAATTTGTCACATTAAACCCGTACAATTTTACCATAACCACGCCACACAAATGTTTTTATACACGCAGTCGATTGATCTTGACGAGAGCTGTCGATTGAAACCCAAACGAGCGTCGTAGCTTCTTCTAGTCGAATGTTATACTACGCGGCGAAACGAACTCAAATTCGCGCGATGCTTCGCAGTCCTCACTCAACGTAACATATTCTTTGATCCTTTGGCAATCGAGTGGTGTAATTGAATTTTGAACGTAGACGATAGATTCGGAGCTGCAATGCCAAACTGTATTCCCCGATTTTGTTATCAATGGATTTTCTGGATTGCCTCCCATTATGGTCGCAAATTTAAAGACGTATTCGCGTTTAAAAAAAAAAAAAAGGTTCACGCTGTATATTGTTTTTAAATGTTGAAATATACTTGTTTGCAATACATCTATGATCAAATCTTGGCCCGAAGTTGTTGCTATTGGTCGGCCGCTGCACGACTTGTCAGTAACAGCACCTGACTACTGATGTTCGGTTATTTTATTCGTAACACGTGATTTACTTATATATATAACTGTTGTTCTGTCTCCCTGTCTTCCAACTCCCCACTTCCGAGAGCCTGTCATTTGCCAATCAACTTCAGTGGGCAAAGCTTTTTTTTCCCCCCTTCGTCAACAAAGTGAACTTGGTAACTTCCTTCCTACCGTGACCTGCCAACTACAAACCAAGTTCAAGTGAGAAAAGATTGGCGCAAAGGCAAACGGTTCTTGTATGCCATTTGTAGAGTGAAAAGACAACTAAAAGAAGAGGGAGAGCCAGTCAGCTACGATGGATCGCTCAACAGTTTCGTAATTAAATGTCATAAAACAAGTCATAATTGCCCTGTTTTGTGTAAATTTAAATAATAACATGCTAAAATATACATCACTTTTTTTTCTATAAAAATTATGGTGTAAATACTTGTAAAGGCATTAAACACTCAGCACATAATTAACCTAAAAGAGGTATATATTCAATATTGTCTTCCAAATATGCAAATACATAAGATGTACAGAAAATCCCTTAAGCCACTAAACTCCACGTCAGTGTATTATAATTAAATAAGGTGTCCGAGAATAGATTCGCAGGACTGTTGTGGCAAACGTTTGGGTTCTACATTGTTATTGATATAAACGTGCGGTGTTAAACTTCATGACCAGTGATGTATAAAGTGGCGAACTTGATGAGGGCAGGGGTTTTACTGTGCGCGCCATAAGTGCTGGCGGCTCGCCTCGCCTCACTAGATGCCTGAGCTTTGTCCGCCGGCACGGTCCGGCCGGCGCCAGCTGATACTAGTGACGGCTCGGCCGTGTACTAGCCGTTGCAAAAATATTCGTCGCGCATCGACAAACGCGTAGTTATACGGAGAATAATGTTTTTAGCACGGTACCGGGCTGAGCGCGCAACTACCTGTCTCGCTCACTAGCAGCATCTCGCTCCCCGTAAATGGTGCTAACAGCAGGGCGGTGGCACCTAAACTATAAAACAAACAATGTTAGAGTCAGTTTCAGCTCATAAAATACATCACACGTAAGATTTTAGCAGGGTGCGTCATAGGCGGGGTCACTACTTCCCGACCAAGAGATGGCAGCCCTGTCTCCATTCTTACGTGGACACTAATAGAAGTTATATTTCTGAAATTTATAATAATTAACTGATGAATAATCATGTTATAGCAATGTTAGTTAGCATTAAATTAAAATACCAGTTATGTTTCCCTGCTACTTTACAATCGCTGTTAAAATATACGCTGCCGCCGTACCAGAGGAATCGGGTACGACACAGCGCCACAGGTTATTGTGAAAAATGGTTGATTTTGATACTAAAAAAGTACTAAATAACTTACGAACAGTTACAATGCATGTTCACAAAATCACCACCATCTCATTTGACTACAGACAACGCCTTACTCTGACCTCCCGCGAATTAAAATACACGGGCTTATTTCTGGTTTAGAATCCACTTGATTTACGAAACAAGACTGGCCGGGGGTCTAATAATAACCTTTTTTTTTTTTTAATGATCGTAAAAATGGAAAGTTACTAAGTAGACGTCTCACTACTACCTCCTACGCAAACTGTGCTGGGCCGGGGGGGGGGGGGGGGTAACGTCACGGGTATATGCCGTTCACTGTAAAGCGAGCACTTTTGAGGCTTTAGTTACTTTTTCCCTATTAGTCATTTTTTTTAAATCCTGCCACCACTTTAAAAATAATTATTATCACGTAGATAATAAACACAGTATATACAGTATGTTGCAATGGTGCAATGTTGCATGTCAATACTTCGGGGAAACATTGCTCACATCTGGATGATGAAAAAAATATTATATGAACTTTGGCCCGCAAATGCTTCGTTTCTTCACTACAGCCCATAATGCATGACGGGCCATACACTGTGCGTTATGAGCTTCCCAATCTGAGTTGCAATGCGCTGCATTCGTGCGCACTCAGTGTAATAATATTCTGCGTGCGAACTATTTCTTACTAGGCATCGCCAACACACGTATCTCCTCGCTGTTTTATTTCATATTAACTATAAATTAAATATAATTTATAATTAAAATATAAAAAAAATAATTTAGATTAACAAAAAATGAAGCACTTTAATGTTAACGTAAGTATAAAACGCTTGTGATACATAAAGTAACTAGGAAACTACTAGACACATCATACATGGTGTCATTTTTCAAAGGTTTCATTCAAAAAAAGTGTAAAGAGACCGTGAACAGATCATAGACTAAAGATGAGGTAGACCGCTTATTCATCTTCAGTGCATGTATCCTACATTGACCTACACCAATCATACACATTTGTCAAAGTCACATGACCAACAGTTATGGTCGTGTTTGTTTACATCTTAATTTTTAAATGATAAGCACTTTTATATTAATAAAATACTTTTACCAGTTTGAATGTAATCAAAAAGCATTACAAATTGATTAGAGGAAGTATAGAAACGTCACAAAAGCACTTGTTTACTAAACAGTGTGGTAACCTCAAACCCAATCCACGCCATTTTTGCTAGACGTGTAAGCAGAAAAGAAGTTCAATGTTGGCACACGGAGATTGGTTGTGCGCAACTAGCAGGATTCTTAGTCCATGGAACAGGTAGACTGCAGCAGTGTGTGTGTGTGGGTGTTGCAGCATGCGACATGGTCGGCTTCCACGTGGAAGACTACTGCCTCAACTTCATAGACTGCTGCTCGCGGAGGCTGGGCTGCCGCGTGGACCGCAACAAGATGCTGGTCGAGATCGCAGGCCGCACTGTGCACATCAAGGCGTTGCCCATCGGCATTCCCTTCGACCGCTTCCAGGAGCTCGCAGAGATCACGCCGAAGTTCCTCAAGATCTCCGACCACGAGAAGATCATCCTCGGAGTCGATCGGCTCGACTACACCAAAGGTAGCTCTTCTCCCTATCTGAGGCCGTGTCCCAATTCACTGATTTCTTCCTTTCTTTTTCCGTTAGGGTCTTCTAGGGACCACGAGCCAATTTCAATACTTCGTCTTTTGTTGTTCCTTCTTCTTCCTCCAGCACTCCATCTTCTCACTATGTATCTTTTTCCTTTCCTCGGACCATTTCGAGCCTGTTTTCTTTTCCTTCCGTTTTTAACACTTTTTTCTTTAAAAATTTTGTCTCGCTGTTGCTTCTCCTTCACTTATATTGTTTCTTCCCGCATCATTCTTAACTTCCCGAATCCAGGTTGTTGTTGATTTCTTGTTACAAAGATATTTGAAGGTCCGTTTGGTTAACCTGTTGCCAAATTTCATTATTTCATAATGTTATAAATTCGTGATTTGTTAGGTATCAAATCGGACGTTGCCGACAGTCACTTGTTTGGCACTCGCGACAACACATTGTTACATTAACAGTGCAAAATATTTTTATCAAAATTTAATGCTTAAAATGGACGTAATATTTCTACATTCATCACTGGAATGCTACGAACACTTTAATAAATAAGAAAATAAAAACATGTGCAATAACGACTTTAAAAAAATCGCGGTGTCCATATATATATATATATATATATATATATATATATATATATATATATATATATATATATATATATATATATACATATATATATATATATATATATATATATATATATATATATATATATATATAATTCACAACACTTACTTGTTTTTTAAAACCTGCCTAGTGTATTTTACGTACAGTGATTTGTTTTAAAAGTCATTTTATTTACGAATTCTCTCATATGTTTTTAAAGTAAAAACGAACATGGCGCTATTTTTGTCATGTTGTATTTTTTGCTATCATCCGCTAGATACAAAATACCAAATTATCAAATACGTCACCATTTTTGTATACAAAATCGGGTCACGTTATAACTTTGTCAACAGAGTCTGCCAATTCGGACACGGCCTTTTAACCACAGGTAGACCTCTCATTCGTCTTCTGTGCATGTACGTAATCTCAGTGATCTTGCCACCTTTGGTATCTGCAACCAATCGTTATTGGGTGTTTTTTGCGTGCTGCCTGGCAGCCAGTTTCAGAACATTATTCATTTGAAAATTCAAACTAGAACTACTCAAAATAACGGCGCGGGTTAGGGTGTTTACACAAGGCAACATTTCCGTCAATTTGAACACGCGGATTCATATTCCATTAATAATAAATCCCACATGTTCTACCGCGTCATGTCGAATGGCTTGCATTAAGAGTGGCAACCGTTATTATTTCCACGAATTTATATTTTGACAGTTACAGGTTTTGCTAGATAATTTTACACTTACGCATTATCCAGAAACGCGGTGTTCAATTTTGCATATTTTCTCCGATAGCTGTAATAATCTGGTGCGGTAGGTACAACTCCAAAGGCGTATACCGCCCTTGGGAGACGACTTAGACCATAGGTCGTATGTCTTCAAATTCTTTTTGACGTGAATACTTCTTTAAATTTGCAACCATAGTGGGAGGCAATATATAAAATCCGATGATAACAAAATCTGGGGTACGGTTTGGCATTGCAGCTCCGAATCTATCGTCTACGTTCAAAATTCAATTACACCACTCGATTGCCAAAGGATCAAAGAATATGTTACGTTGAGTGAGGACTGCGAAGCATCGAGTGAGGTGTGGAAGGGGGGGGGGGTGAGGACGCAATTTTGAGTTCGTTTCGCCGCGTCTCATAACTTCCGCATGGTATAACTTTTGACTAGGAGAAACTACGACTCTCGTGTAGGTTTCAATCGATAGCGCTCGTCAAAATCAATCGATTGCGTGTGTAACAACATTTGTGTGGCGTGTTTATGGTGAAATTGTATGCGTTTAATGTAAAAATATTAAGAAAACTTAACACAAAGTCGGCCTATACTCGTCAAAAATCCAAGTCGAAATACAGAAATCGTATACGGTTGGAAAGAGGATCTCAAAAACAATCCAGTGATACCCATGAACCCGATATGATCGAGTGGAGCGGTGCCGGGAACGTAACATAAACATCGAGGCGTCCGAGCGCGTCAACGTAGACGCATTCACGCAAAACAAACTGCCGTGGCCCCAACACAGCCACACCCCATTTTCCGTGATTAACCTGCAGACGAAGTTTGTCGGTCGAATTTAGGTACATTCTGTATAAAGTTGATTCGACCAAATATTTTGTTGGCAGTCTAATTTATTTTTGGCCCAACACAAGATTTTCTTTAGTATAACATGTATTTTGTTAGATGAACAAAATTAATTTGGTTTTGTTTTCATGTTTTGTTCCCTCAACAAAATATTTTTTGGGCCAACTAAATACATTTTTGCGTCCTATACAAACAACCAAACTGTGGCAATGAAACAAGCGGTGTTTCGACTAAAGTACAGTCATTGGCCAATAAAAAATTTATTATTTTACATTTGTACGAAATGCCGTTTAAATTTTAGACATTGTTTGTAAGTACTATTTCCTCACCCAAAAGCTTTTAGGCCGCTTAGTTTTACATAGCTGCTTGTTAAAATAACAACTTTACTGTTTTCGGAATGTACAAATCATGAAAACTAACTCACAGAAACCAGATAATTTACACTGAAATAAAATACTGTGACTTAATTCAAGAAATATTTAAATCCGAAGTACGAAATGTTTCCCTTATTTTTAAAAATTGCTTAACATTTTGAAATGTTTGCATATTTTTGATTTGCGACGGATTGTGATTATTTTTAAATAAAATTTACTGGTCATAATTTAAAATTAATAAAGACATTATATTTCAGTCACCTTTGTTAAATTGTCCGTGAATATAATCGTTAATTTTATTTGTGCATTAAAAAAAAAAAAACAACTAATTTGTGAATTTGATATTTTGTTATATACATGACGTCGCAGGATCATTGCGGCAACCTTGTAGGGGTGATAGGTAATGTAATAAGGAAGAACTTTTGTCAGAGGACGGATGTCTGGAGACGCCCCGTTTGGACACCAGGAGCCATTGTGGAACACTTTTAACACCTGGCAGTTAGTGTTGCTAGAACAGGCAACAGCTGCCTACAACCCAGAACACAGTGGCATTTCATGGAGCTCTGTAGGGTTCGCTGTTAAAATTTTCCCGTACACCTATGGAAATTCTTACGAAAATGCACAGTAAATCTACGGAAACGCAATCCATAATGACGAAAAACGGAGTTAAGTGCGTAAATACAAAATACGGAAAAATCTCCGTATTCTCTATAACTTCGGGTTCCGGGCACGAACAGTGGCGAGTTCTACACGAAGCTTTCTTCGCCCCTGTAACCAGAAATTTATCGTTTCTGTGGCAGTTGACTTTATCCATATCACTAAGACCTGTTCTTTCAAACGGCAAAAAGTAGCAACAAGCGTATGTAATACTTAGCAACACTTAAAATACACTAACATTAACAGAAACTAAAAAAAGTTGCTTATGTGACTAATATAGAAATTCAAATGTACGTGAGCATCGCAGCTAAGAGTTTACGGTCGTCAAATTGCAATTTTTTGACTCGGGTTCAAATTTTGCGTAAGTATAAAATTTTTTAACGTTTTTAAATATATTTTTGTACACAGTAGAACCCCCACATAATGAGAATTAAAATAAAATAAATTAAAAAAATTATTTAAGCTAGAAGTACAGAAAACTTACTAGGGAATTAACGGCGAGGTTACATGAATTTTACGGAAAGTCCGTTTTTGAAAATTAATGCGTCCGTTATTTTACGGAGAGTTTACGAACACCTCTGGATAAATGTTTACCAGTACTTTTCTGTAAAATGAAGGAAAAATTTTTTTAACAGAGTGGTGGTAATAATAAATATTTTGACGTTCGTAGGTTGCAGTTCTTTATTGACTGCCTGTTACAAATTTCCATACATTAACGTAAAACAGTTGCTCAAAATGGCGGCCCTCCGTTTGATTGCAGACGTTGCAACGCCTGCGTGTTGCCTGGCGGGCGTCTCGAACGTGCCGGGAATGGTTTGAACCGCGTTGCATTCCGCCTGTATTCGTTCCACGAGAACTTCACGGTTCCCCCCGCAGGCGCGGAGCACGCACAACCACTGGCGTGGCCCCACAGGAAGAAATCGGCTGGCGTGAGGTCGGGTGACCGCGGAGGCCACGGCACAGGGCTCGCCCTCTCCCGATCCACTTCACACCAGCCGTGTCGGAGAGGTGTTGGCGAACACGGAGTTTGAAACCACGGGTTTGACTCGTACGTTCAGAGGCTTTGTCACCGGCCCTGACGTTCACTAGCCACACGTGACTGCATGGTCGACAGCAGGCATGTGACACGTGTGCGACGGAATGCCTACCTCCTAGGCTCGTAGAACTTATATACAATGCCTGGCGTCTCTATGGAGCGTCCCTGGACATCCACTCTCTGACAAAAGTTGTTCCTCATTACGCCACCTATCGCCCCTAGAAGATTTTTGTCGCAATGCTCATGTATGTACGTTTTTATATGTATGTGGTATGCATGTATGTTGTATTTAGGTTTGTGTGTATGTACATAAGTATGTATATATGTACGTATAAATATACTATATTGTATTCAGTGGTGTCAGGGTAATACATTCCTGATAATATTTTAAAAACTTTAATAGGGGTGTCAATACAACGGCATACGTGTAACATAATTGCTAACACGTTGCGAAGCCATCTTTAATAATTGTGTTTATAATATATGTGTAGACATTATATGTTGCAATTAATACATGGCAAACCACTTTAGGATATTTAGTGGTTAAAGACATATGAATTATGATTTTATCTTAAAATACAGGACAACTTCAGAGTTAGAATATCCAAGAAATTGAAATAAATCAAGTTGTTTTTACTTCTAGCACAAATTAACACACATAATTCACAAATAGAGACAATTCTAAACCCTTTAAATTCAATACTTATCCTAAAACATTAAAAACCCTGCTGACAGGAATTATAATATTACTGATTTTGAATTTAAGATTGAAAATCAAAATATTCTCTCTCAAATATGTCATGTATGGTACACAAGTGAAGGTTTTTCATTATGGATTTTAGCATAGTACTCATATTAGTTCTTGTAGTTAAAAAAAAAAAGGAATGTGTTATCCCGGCTAGTTTTCAAATCAGTAGTTCATGAAACTCTTTGCTCTTAGACCACTGAGTTTTGCTGACAATTGTTCAAGAAAAATCTTCTAAGAATCATATTAACCAATTTTGAACATTGTAGAAACTCTGAATTATTCATCGTTACGCTAAACTCTTGAAAAGAGTTCAAATTAAAAGTTTTTGTATTTTAATAAAATTATTTCGTTCTCAAATATCTTGGAAAGGTAAGTCTCGACGATAATAACTTGACAACAGGACTGACTGGCATAACGCTGATCTTATTTGGAGACAATGTGTAGGTGGAGATGGTAAGCTAGAATCCCACGACCTGGCCGCATAGTGCACTAAAATGTCCAATTGAAAAACGCCTAAAATTGTCTGTGACTTAACTTTATTCTTGAGTCGATCGGGTGTAACTGTGTAATGGCATGCTGTGTAAGTGCAATGTGTTTTTTTTAGCAACGCCAATAATCTCACAGGGGTTATTCCTTACGGAAACGTATAACTTACATTTGTATATAGGTTGTTCGCGGTAAAATGAGCACTTTTAAAAGCCCTGCTTAAGATATACTTGTGTACACGTGCATTCTTCCGCTTTATGTAAGATTAACATTGATATAGGCCCCATCACTTTATTCGTGCGTCGGCTAAGTGAAACTGTGATATTATTAGAAAAGTAAACATTTTAAAAAATTTTCTCATTTTTACACTTTGATGGATAAAAAACCAGGAACCGAAAGAAATAATTTAATTTATCACTCATGATTACCTAGCAATATTTATTCGACATTAAGATATGAGTTACCAACTTTATCGTGAACGGCATTTACCACTGTTCCCTTACGTGATTATTAAAGGAGCTGCGTTTCCTCATTGTACCTATTTAAGTTAAAAAATACATGCAAGTAATTAGTAATTTTCATAATAGAGATCTAACACCTCTGAAGACGCGGGTTGGTAATCATCCTTCTTCATTACGTAATAGGGTTCGCCCCTTTACATCTGCTTGAAACACTTGTCACACCTAGCCGTAAGTGATTTGTTAAGATCAATTATGAATCAGCACGTATAAATTAAAATAAAAGGACATCTTGTCGGGACACTCTTAGATAAAATATTTTCTGGATATTCGTGCGGACATTTTTAAAGACAGTAAGTGGCCTGGAAGGTAGGCAACACGCGTGCCTGTCTTAAAACCTATGGTAGAACCTTCGAACAGTTCCTGTACGCAGTGTGATTAGTACACGCACTTTTGTAAGTGTGGAAGTTTGTAATGTTTCGGTAGAGGTTGTTCACGGTAAAGTGAGCACTCTTTAAGGGCCTTATAAATTTTTACTTTCATCCAATTTCATTATTCCTGCTGCTATTTATTATAAACTTTGCAATGTGACCAATAAACACAGTGTATACATTTCATCACCACCACAAATTTAATGTCTGAGGCTACTATAAGATTTATTTATTAGCGGTTAATGCCTGTAGGGAGGGCCTTAAAAAGTGCTCACTTTATCGTGAACAGCCTATACAGTCATTTAAAGGCTATTAGCGATAAAGTGAGCACTTTTAAAATCGAACTCTGAAAATGTCACTTCCTGTAACTGCACGTAGGTAGACAGGTTTACTGAGGGTCGTGTGATTTCGTTTCAGGTTTTTGAAATGCTTAAAAATGTAATTATAAACGGATTCGTAATTATTTCACCGTTACACTGGACCGACGCATGAATGAAGTGATGCGGCATATAACAATGCTAATTTTACATAATTTGGAATGTGCCTACAAGTAGATCTTAAGCAGGGATTCCAAAAGTGCTCAGTTTATCGCGACCCACCGCGCAGGTTTGTTAATTTTGCAGTCATAGTTTATTACATCTCGTTACAAGAATTTTTTTTCTGTTGGTCAGGTCGCAGCCCGAAGTGTGAAAGGGGCCACCAGTGTTTAACTGGATATTCTTAGTATTTTAGTCTCACTAATTTTTCTATATTATTATATAGGTTGTCTATTCATACATCCAGAGACTCGCCCGTCATCGGGATCGCAAGCGATACCAATGACGGACGAGTCTGTGAATTAATAAATAGTCTACTTACATAATAATTTAAAAAAAAAATGGCGAGACTAAAAAGTGAAAAATAAATTAAGTCTGAAAAACCTTTTAAAACCAATCTTTAATTTATAAATGCACTAAAATTAGACAAATAATTATAGTAGTAGTTAGAGAATGTATAGAACTTATAAGACGTGGATGAACAACCGTAATAAACTTGACTACAAATTAATATGTTCGTATCAATTTATATTTAGTATATAACAATATGGCGCAGTATAGAACGCATACCTCATTAGCGTAAGCGTACTAAGCACATATATTGCGTAAGTCTCTTAACTATTCACAATATATAACGTATACCCCATTTGCGTAATCCTAGTTAGCACATATCTTACGTAAGTGTCTTAACTAATCGCGTCAGGCTTTTATATACTAAATATAAAATGATACAGAAATAGTAATTTCTAGTAACTACTATAATTATTTTTCTCTTTTTAGTGCATTTATAAATATAAGCATGGTTTTAAAAGGTTTTTTTTTACGGTTAATTTATTTACTAGTGCACCCACTTTGTGCTGCGCAATACATCAACGCGCCATCATAGTTCGTTATGAAACTCACCCGGACTCACACCAGACGCAATAATCTTTGCACATTTCAAGCAGCTACAGCGAGAGCTGTTCGTTTTTCATTAGAGTAACATTCAGTCGAAATTCCTGAGCTCTTGTGTGTTGCGTACCTCCCAGGACATTAACTCTCTAGTCAGAACTTTCCACGTGTATTTCTCGACAGCTGTTCACCTTGGAATATTCCATCAAGACGACATTTCATATCAATTTAAACGTGCTGATTGGCAATGTGTCTTAACAAATCGTTTAAGGGCATTTCCCGCCGGCTGGCAGATTGCGGAATTTAAATAGGAAATCCCACGTTAAGCAAATTTCGCCTACAGTGCGTTAATTTCAAAGATAGATGTCCCAAACAAAATGTATTCTTCACGAATTTTGATGTGAATACGCCCTTAAATTTGCGGCCATTGTGGGAGGCAATCCAGAAAATCCGATGATAACAAAATCGGGGGATAGAGTTTGGCATTGCAGCTCCGAATTTATCGTCTGCATCCAAAATCCAATTACACCACTAGATTGCCAAAGGATCAAAGAATATGTTATTTTGAGTGACGACTGCCAAGCATCGTGCCCGCCGGGGAGGGGGGGGGGTGCAATTTTTGAGTTCGTCAGAGGTCAGGATGAGGAAGGACTCGTGCTGGCAGTGGGGAGTGCCTGGACTATATGTCCAGGTATCAGCTATGGTAGTAGAGTTCTCCCGGACATTATAAGAACAGGAAGGCCAGGTGACAGCTGGCGCAACAATGAGAATTATCCTGAGTCGCGGGAGGGGGGGGGGGGCTGAGGACGGGATTCCCACTACCTCCAAGGTTCCTGCAACCCCGAACCCGCAAAACGGTCTATGAAATGATACTGCAAAAACTCCGGCAGGGCCGTTTGGCTAAGAGGTGTGCATAAGTCACTATTGTATAATGGATGAGCCTATACATAAACACTCAAGCAACTGTTCGTTTCGCTTTTACCTGTGCATTTTAATTTTTAACTGTTATATGCCTGGGAGAACTTGCAGTTTTTACTCTTATGGTAGATGTTTCGCAAGCAAGTTTTTTAAGATGCTTAACTGAGGGATAACCACATATTCTTGTTGCAGTCGAGGCAGCCTTTTCGGCAGTTCTGTCGAGAACGTAACTCGCACGCTTAACTTGAAGGCAGTCTATCCTACAAAGGATAACTTGTAGGACCTGTATATCGACCTCTAGATAAATGTGTGGAATAGCTATTTGGTGGTAACCTTTGATGGTAACCTGTATTATGAACATTCCATTAGTTGAGTTATCATTTAGATAAGTATTCCAAGATTGTGGTTCGTCACTCTGTGTGTTGGCAATTAAAGTCACTATATTTATTGGTGTTATAGCTTATGTTAAGTTGTCAGTAACGAGGGCGAGATGTGAATTGGTTTATATATATATATATATATATATATATATATATATATATATATATATATATATATATATATATATATATATATGTTAATGCTTCTTTAGCAAAAGTGAATTAAATAAAAACTACGAACCACATTTACAACTATGAAACACAGGACTTTATAAGCCCAGGCAAACAACATATTTGTTCGTAATTATCAACCCTCGCACAGCTTGCTTAACTTCATGACAGGTTATTACAATGCGTGTGACTCGCTTCTTGCCATTCAAGATTGCGGTTAATGCCTGTATTTCTTTATTATATTTTTTAATATTTCCATCATGGAAGGGGAAAATATTTTATTTCACAAATTTAAAGGCATCCGATTCCTCAAATTGACATTAACCCTAGTGCTAATTTTCTTTTCCCAGTTTTTTTTCTTTTGACAATACAATTTCCAAAACTAAAGAAATACAATTTCCAAAACTAATCTCCTGTGTCATTATCGACATTCGCTGGGTTTACTTGCAGTTTGCAGAACTCCAAAACTCGAGGAAAATCACAGTCCATATAATAGACCATTACTAGCTAGTCACAACAAGGGTATATATCCACTAACCATACTAGCCAACGACTGACTCCACCTAAAACTAGCTCCACACAAGACTGGTTCCTGGCGAGATTGACTGAGCACAAAACTAGCTCCTGACTAGACCAGTTACTGCAATACTGACTTTAAAAAACCGACAAGACCAACCTGCCATGCCAACCACCTATACAAAACGATGATGGACAATCTCGTAAAAAGTCTCTAATAAGAGTCTCGTAGCTAACCTATTCGCATAAAATCTTCACAAAATTTGCGCAAAGACATTTCTACCACAGCTGACCATACCAAAGGGTCATACTAACTTACCAAGCTAACTGACCAGGTCAACCACCTAGTTGCGAAACGTTCCACAAAAATTTTCTCCTCATTTCATTCGTTCGCCATATAGAACTCATCCATTTTAAACAACTCCAATAAGACATAATACTTCAGATCATACCATAGCCCTCCTACTGCACACGCTCACATAAATGTTATCTAAAACAGACTCTTGCAATAAATTGTTTACACCACTGATTTAATAAGTCTTTCAGAGAAGCAGGAGGGACTGTATAAGAAATTAAACACACATCATTATGTATAAATAAATTTAATTTATTTACTTATTATATACATTCTATCTTTCTAATTCTTTTGTATGTTCGATTTTTACATTCCTCAGATGTTTGCAGATCATGGACAGTAGCCAACACTCATCTGATGTAACCCCGATCCTTCAGTTCAAGTATGACTGAAAATATCTCAACAATGCGTGGGAGATCTTCGTGCTTTTGCAGCTCAATCGAATATCTGAGTCTATCAACAATTTTATTCTGGTCTTCGAGAAATATATAAAGAGCGTTCTTGACGCCTTCTGCCTTCTTCGCACCACTTCTCGAAATGAACTCTTCGGTGAAATGTGTGCGAACGTCGAGAGAATCATCATCCTTCTCAACAGACACTTCATCAACAATGCCACCATAGTCATTATTATCAGTGCTGTCTTCATAACCGTCTTCGTATCCTGTTTCATCCTCAACATCAAGTTTATTTTTTATTTGTAGGAGTCACATGGTCATCGTCAGTATTTAGAGCTGACAATTGTTTATTTTGATGTCCGTCGACTTCATGCGAACACCTTGCAGGTGTACATTACACACATACTCTGTCATTGCATCATTAGCATTGACTGACTCGTCATAATCGTCTGTGAAAACTGTAGCCATCGATGCAGCAGAGGTTGTTGGCGACATCACTTGCTGGCTCCCGGTAGACGAACTCTTGCAGAGCTTGCAGATGTTCCTTCATTGTATCACCTTGTATAAACTGCATGTGGTCATTGTCGTAATACTTCATCACGCGAGTTCACTCGACGTCTGTGAATATTGTATGTGGTGTATTAACAGGAAGTAACGAAGTCATCACGTGCTGTTTCTCGCTGGGAGAGAAACACTACATCTATCAGCCTCAATGTGTTTATTTCAGTTATCACGTCGAATGAACTGTCTGGAACATTTATAGCAGCTAAGAAAAGCATGATGTGGGTTCTTGAAACAGTCGTTATTATCATCATGTCGCCGCTCATTGCAACTTTTACTAAAGGACTTCGCACAGTAACAGCATTGTTTTCCATGTAACTTTTGGGCAGTCGTTGAAGCTATGCATGCAGTCGTACATGACATACTCTCTATTTCACATCGTCAGTGGCTTGCATAGTCGTCAAGCATACATGAATTCATACACTTTACTAATTCCGACTGACTCCTGCCGAATGACTCCTGAAGATCAAGGCCAAGATCATAAACATATAACATGGCTGATGAGATTGACACTGGTCGACCTGGCGATGGCCGGTCGTGTCGAGAGCTCAGTCGATCCACCTGTCATCAAACACCGAACCACCTACATGTACATCTCAAAATAAATAAGTTTAAAAATATTTCTTAATTTTCTTAATTTTTTTTTTTATTTTTTAAATATTTTTATTAATATTTTTTTATAATTTTTGGAGGGATTTTATAATATTTCTGCAATTTTTTTTAGAAAATTTTCCGTTCAAAGTCATCCAAGGTTGCGGGTACAGGCATGGGGTAAAAGTCAAGGGTCAAGGTCGAGGTCACCCAGATTCAAAATCGCGGTTGGGTGACGTCACAACATGACGTAACGAAGTAAAACACAATGACAACTCTCGGAACATTATTGTATGTTATCGGGACCTTCAACGTAAGAGCCGATATTTTGCACAAATACGGCTTAAAATATTGTTTTTTTTTTTGTTTTTTTTAAAGGGCTCATACCTCCCTTAATATTCGGTTTAGGTGTAAAGTATCACATATGTTTTCCTTTTACTTTTTTTTTTTTTTTTGAAGAATCACCTCCCGAAGTTTGTCGGGCTGATTGAGAATCACCATATATATATATATATATATATATATATATATATATATATATATATATATATATATATATATATAATTTTTTTGCATATTTTAAAGATTTTTTCAAATGCACTAACTGTTATTTGGTGATTACATATGTCGAGAGGTAGCCCACAGTATTAGTTTGCTTCTAAATACTTTCACTAGTAGATCTTTGTTAGAATTTGCTATTATTGCCTCAGCAAAGCAGAAAAATGTTGGATTTTAGCCTACATCAAATTATTTAAAACATATAATGTGTAAATTTTTTTGAAGAAATGTCATCACATGCAATGTTTACAAGTTGAACAATGTTTGGTACAATTATACAATAAGTATTTTTTGTTATCCAACACCTTTACACAGGACTGTGAGTAGTGCTCAGTTGACTATGTAGGTACTTGCAGAGTGAAGGAGGTGCTGTGTGCGCAGGTCTGGTGCACCGCGTTCTGGCGTTCGAGAGACTGCTGGAGCATCACCCGGAGTACGTGGAGAAACTGATACTGCTGCAGATCTGCGTGCCGTCGCGCACTGACGTGCGCGAGTACCAGCAGCTCAAAGAGGACATGGACCAGCTCGTGGGCCGCATCAACGGCCGCTTCTCGCGCCCCAACTGGTCGCCCATCCGCTACATCTACGGCAACGTGACTCAGGAGCAGCTCGCCGCCTTCTACCGCGACTCTGCCGTCGCTCTGGTCACCCCGCTACGCGATGGCATGAACCTCGTCGCCAAGGAGTACGTCGCCTGCCAGATCGGCGAGCCCGGCGTGCTCATCCTGTCGCCCTTCGCCGGCGCCGGTGGCATGATGCATGAGGCGCTCCTCATCAACCCCTACGAGCTGAACGAGGTCGCCGACACTCTGCACCGCGCACTCCAGATGCCGCTCGATGAGAGACAGCTCCGCATGAAGCACCTCCGCCAGCGTGAGAAGCTCATGGACGTCAACTGCTGGATGAACTCCTTCCTCGCCACCATGGGCGCCATCGAGTCTTCCGACGTCGACGACCTGCTCTCCAACCAGATGAGCCTCACTCTCGACGACTTCGACCTGTACCTTAACAACCACATCGATGACGAGTGCAAGCTGAGCCTCATCCTGGACTACGATGGCACCCTGGCGCACCTCACATCCCACCCAGACCTCGCCATCATGCCCGAGGAGACCCGGCGGGTGCTGGAGCGCCTGTCCAACATGCACGACGTTAGCATCGCCATCATCTCGGGCCGCAGCCTGGAGAACGTAAAAAATATGGCGGCCATCGAGAACGTGACATACGCGGGCAGCCATGGCATCGAGATCCTGCACCCGGACGGCACGAGGTTCGTGCACCCGGTGCCCTACGAGTACTCGGAGAAGCTGAAGGAGCTGGCGAAGGTGCTGACGACGGAGGTGGGCCGCGACGGCGCCTGGGTCGAGCAGAAGGGCGTTGTGCTAACGTTCCACTACCGCGAGACGCCGTCCGACCTGCGCGAGGGGATCGTGCGCCATGCCCGCCAGCTGTTCCTCGAGGCCGGCTTCGAGCCACACCAAGCGCACATGGCCCTGGAGACAAGGCCTCCCGTCAAGTGGGACCAGGGCCGGGCCTGCCTCCACATCCTGCGCACCACCTTCGGCACAGACTGGTCAGAGCGTGTGCGTGTCGTGTACGCCGGCAACGAGGGCGCCATGATGGCGCTGCAGGGCATCGCGTGCACCTTCCGCGTCGACTCGTCGCCCATCGTGCGCACGGCCGCCAACTTCCGGCTGGCAGGGCCCGACGCCGTTCTCACCATGCTGCGCTGGATCGAGAAGGAGATGGGCAAGAGGGGACCACGCATACCTAGGTCGCCTCGAGCCTCCCACCGCTCTCCCATGTTGCCCAAGAAGGACAAGGATGGGCTGCAGTTTCTCGACACCGAGCTCACCTTCGACGACCATGGCGAGGACATCATCCTGCAGGCGAGGAGGTCGCCCAAGTACTTCGGCAGTCCCAAGCAGAATCACATAATTATCCCCCACCACTTGAACAGGGAGGCGATCTGAACCAAACTGGGCACTCAACGACCAAGATGCTCATGTCGAAGGTAGTGCAGCTTCCATGCAACAGAGCATACTCCTTAGTGCAGTACTAAGGAATCTCTCAGAGTTGCACTCAGTTTCATCACATTCTCAGTTTTAAAAGTTGAGATTTTTGTTTAACAGCTATTTAGTCCTCACGATCTTGTTTGACAACTACTGCTTTTTGAACAAAAATTTCCTTCATTTAAGAGTGTATCCTAATTTTAAAACACCTGTGTTGCGTATTTTATGTTTATATTCTAGTCAAATATTTTTTTTTACTTTTGTTGTATCTAGAAACTAAGGATAGGTTAGTTAAAATCAATTTCAAATTGCAAAAGCAGTTTTGGTGGACTTGCTGTAATGCTTAGTTTTTCTTGGCGATGTCACGGAAACATTATAGAATATAACGTTTAGTAATTGACTGACCAAAACACCAAAAAGCATATATTTTTCGTACATGTACATAATTTATTTACATTGTAACTAAATATTATAAATACTTTGATTTTTGTGTATATATATATATATTTTTTTTTCTTAGAATGTCAGAGTTAGTTCACATCATCCACGTTATTTGAAGGTAATGTGTGTGCATGCTGAAAAATAATGTAAATATATTTTCCTTAAGACGATATTATTCTTTTCTTTAATCCCCTTTACTGCTGAATCTCTGTGTAGTTTTCCTTCGCTTTTAATGACCAAATTTGTGGAATACGTTTCTGTCGAGCTACATACGACGTGCTGGACAGCAAACGAAGGGCAGAGGAGTGACTAGGGTGCCTGGGTATTATCGTTCGTCTCTAATGTACTCAGTTGTTGTACTCTAATGTACTTGTTGTTGAGAATATTCCCTCATCGACAACTGTCTTAACCTACACGTAGCCTGTTATTGGTAAAGTGAGCAATTTCGAAATCGCCCTTTGAAAGAAACCACTGCCTGTTGCTGCATGTATTTGAACGAGAACAGTGACTATAGTATATTCGTGGTTTCTTCGCACTTTTTGAATCAAGCATTTGAAATGACGTGTTTGGTTGTTTCGTACATATGTAATGTATAACAAGCATTATATATTTGTGTAAACATAAGAATACCCTCCTTCTCCTTAAATTGAAATATTACTATATATATATATATATATATATATATATATATATATATATATATATATATATATATATATATATGTGTAATTTTGAATATTTAATTTTAATTAATATGAATAAAAAGATGGCGAATAGGTGTGGTGCTAATAGCTAGTGAGCAATAGTTCATATGAAAAATATTATTAAAATGAATCCTCGCGAATTGTCCTTTTGGTGCAATTTTCCAGATTCGGTTAGACTTTATCCTCACGAGACGGAGGAATATCCTGGAAGTAGGACTTTAGTAGGGCTTCAGAAAAGTTCCAAGTGACTGTGAATGCAAACTGCCTGATAAATTGTGAACGAGGCCTGAAAAACAGCACCGTGTGTTGCCGCCGTATTAAAAGTGTTACGTTTAAATTTGTGGTCAGTAAACCAATGTAATTTCCTACGCACATAATTTTAAGAATTAGCATATTAATATCAAATGGTTGTGGTGAACCTTGGACTTCCACAAACTTTTTCTGCTCAAAACAAGCTTTTCCAGGTCCGATACATATTTTATTTAAAAACAAGATTCTCTTACATTTGACAACACGAGGCATAGCTTCTGTTTTTAAAAATACAATGCAGTGGCTCGTTAATACTCAAAAACATAATTGAATAATTTCAACCAAAATTATATTTTCCTACGACTCTTAATATTCAAACTCATCTGAAAACAATGTTACGTAACGTCAGAGCTATAACTTTCAAATTGAATTCACGAATATTCTTAAGCTCTCCTGAACCTTGTACACACACGTATTAAAAACATTCCTTTAATAACCAATACGGGTTACAGCGTGGCACGCTCGTTAGTCATCAAAGGCCGTGCTGCCATCATCAAAGGCCGTGCTGCCAAACAAACAATTAAAAAATATTGTGAACGACGCGCAACTTCAACAAGGCCTTTCAAAGCTATCGAAACACAATAGGATAAAAAAAAGCTTAAAAAAGCTTCTTTTATTTTGGATTATCAGACCTCAGGTGGCAAACTATTATCATTAACGGTATTGATTATTCTCACTAAACGGGGCTGAATAAACATAGCTCAGAGCACCTGATTTCAAACATTAACCTTGCAGCCCTGAATAATATTAAAATTATCTGGCCTCGACGTAATAAGACCCAACATTTGATTACATTACAAATATTTCTTTACCCACTTAGCGTAAGACCGACAGATCAGATGCAAGCCAACGACGCACTAAGCCAACAAGTAAATTTTAATGCGCCAACATAAATTCCACCAAACTCGTGTAAGCTCACACCGGCGTAACTAAATCAGAAAACAATTCCTTACATTACATTACCTAAATCCCAGCAATGCAAACCAGGCATACAAAAAATATTCACATTCAACATTTAATTCCTGGCTGCAAACTTCATTCAGCAGCGAAATTTAAATCCAACTAGAATTTAGCAATGGGCGGGCAAACCGCTACTATACAAATTCAATAATGCCAGAATCTAAGCCCAGAAAGATGAAGTTTCACTGAACCATTAGTTATTAAACTACTGTCAGCTGCCTAACCCACCTGAGATTCGCAGTTGCAAAATGGCCCGCAATGTTACAGGCATTGCCAGATCAGTCGCCACCGAAAAGACGTTACTCAGACCAAAGCTGGTGAAGAAGGAGGCCGAGATATAAAACAATTGAATCCAAGAAACAAATTAAGAGGGAAGGGCTTGCCAGTGTGCACGCCCAGGAGGGAGGGAAACAGCAGGAGATTTTAGAGAAGAAGCGGGGAAACGGACACCGAGGTCAAACCTACAGAGTTGTGGCGCAATAACATAGGAAGGAGTTCGCTGCCAGCAACAGTCCGCGCAATCTCTCCTCTCCCCCAAAAAACGTCGAAATACTTGTAAACTTTATAGTTAGTCACTGTAGCACATACGACTATCCCACAATTCTAACACTATACTAGGTAACACCGACAGTACACAAATAGTGCAAAAAAGGAAGATGGTAAAAAAATCTTATCGTGGAACATAGTTCACACAACATAGTACACAGTTCACACATAACTCTTTCTGAAGGTGGATAAATACATTACAAAGGTACACACAAACATCTTGAAATAAAATCAATAGTGCAAATCTTGCAGCACACGTCTTAAAGAAATCAACACATCTAAAAGTCAGAACCAGAAAACATCCGGCCCGAAGTCAAAAGTCCCAGTCCACGGGAACGTCATAGTCCAAGGCACACAAAAGCGCCAAGCAACTGGCTGAAGAAATGGCGCCAGGAGACAGGTAACACATCAGGCAGGACATTCGAGAGGGCAGCATCGGCAGCAGCACACAGGCGTCGAAGAACTTCAGAGCACAGGAGAAGACGGCCACATTCGACAGGTGCTGCGAACAGCTGTCTGGCAGAGGGTCCTGGCTCCTGCAGAAGGAAAAATGTAATACATGATTTTTGTGGAGTGTAGTAAGCTAAGAGCACTGTTGACATTGATCACTGGTGGTGCAGAACTTTTCATTACCGAGTTAATGGGGTGAAAGTAAGTCTGAGACACGGGCGGAGGCAAAGGAAAACGAAAATAAAACAAAATAAGGATCAGAAAGGGGGAACAAGAATTCAGCGCACCGTCCGCTGCAAAATACAACCCATAGAAAAGCAAACCATACTAAGAATGGGAAACATATATTTTATTTATTTTAAGGTGCGAAATGTGTGCTTTATGAAACTCACTCCTCGAAACAGGAACAGTTAAGATGACCGTGTTGGGGCCAAGGTATTTTGAAACAATAAAAGGGCCAGAAAATTTTAATAAAAAATTTGATTTCAACTCTGTCTCACTGTCAGTAAGTTGGAAACTTTTACATAAAACCTCATCGCCCACTGCAAAGGGCGCGGGAACTCAGTTTCTATCAAGGCGATCCACGACATCGCATTTAACTACATCTGAACGTTGAGCAACATCATCGAGAAGGCAGCTCCATTGAGTGATCTAGGGAAGGGGTGACAGAGATGTTCCATACATGAAGTAAAGGATGGGTTAACTCATGGCCTAAAAAGCATAGAGAGAGAGAGAGAGAGAGAGAGAGAGAGAGAGCACCCAGTAGAATCATGAACCATGCTGTTGAAACCCACACTAATGAGGTCAAGATCTTTATCCCATAGTGTGTGATCTGCATTATAAAAAATGGTCAATGCTGCACTTAATGTTCGTGTTGAAACGTTCAACCTGGTTCCCTTTAGGAAAGTATGGACTGGAAGCATAATATTCTACAGAACAACGAAAACATATATCCTTGAAACAAACAGACTGGAAATAACTAGCATTATCGGCAACTATTTCTGCTGGTGCTTCAAAAATTTTCCAGACTTGTTTCGAAAGAGACTTAACTATGGTGGGAGCTTTCATATTACGTAAAGGGAGAAGAATAACAAACTTATTAAATGTATCCATAACAATCAATACGTGAGCGAACTAAAGATCCGAAAATATCCAAATGTACGACATGCCCGGGACCGTCAGGTATCTGGATAGTAACTTGACCAACATTTATTTGAGGGACCTGCTTACAGCGCTGACGAAGCAACATACTCCTTAACAGATTGCCAGACAACACGAGAAGTAATTTTCAACAGGGTTTTGCGTATACCTAGGTAACCTCCAAAAAGAGAATCACAGAAATATTTCAACACAAGAGGACATAATTTTTCTGGAACTACCAGCTTTCGTGAGCGTCCTAATTTTCCAGTAAAATACAACAAATCATTTTGAACCAAAATTAAACTCGGAACTCCATTCACAACATCAACTTTAATTTGTTGCCACCAAGGGTCCAGACTTTGCAATTCGTACATCTGAACAAAAAATTCACGAAAACCTTGGATCAAATTTAAACTAGCTGGAGTTTCAGCCTCAATGGATTCTAAATCCACAGAATCAAACATACATGGCAAGGCATTAGACACAGGATTATAATTTCCACGAACATGACGGACTTTAAAATTAAATAGCGATAAACGTAACATCCATCTGCCTTATTCGCCAAGTAGGTGCGGGTGACTCAGCACCTAACTGAGTGCCTGATTGTCAATGAAAAGATCATATTTGGCATGCTTGATATAAGCAGCAAAAAATTCCAGGCCGAAGAGACAAGCAAGAGTTTCCTTCTTGTATGTCCCGAGTTCTCTTTCATGCTCAGTTAATGAAAGGCTGGGAAAAGCCACTGGGGCAATGCTGCTATCCACCCACTGACCAAGGGCGGCGCCTAAGGCGATGGAGGACGCTTCGACCTGGGCAACAAAACGACGTTCAAAATCAGGGAGAGATAAAACAGGCGGCGAACTAAGAATTTTCTTTAACTGACCAAAGGCCTGTTCTTGTTCTGACCCCCACGAAAATTCGATTCCTTTCCTTTTTAAATGGTTCAAAGAGGCCGCAATTTCCAAAAAAATGTGAAGTAAATCTGGCATATCACATCATGCCAAGAATTTTTTTTAACACACTTAAGGGTACAATGTCAAGGAAAATTCGCGATAGGTGCAACGTGCTCAGGATATAGGCCTAACAACAACTTCCCCTCACAAATAACATATCCAAATAAACTAACTTTATTCTGGCACAAGGTTACCATTTCCGGATTAATAGTTAACCCAACTTCCCCAAATGTATTTAATACAATACTTAAATCTCCACGATAAGAAACCAAATCATTACTATACATGGTTACATCATCGACGTAATTAAAAACAAATTTGTATTTAAAATCAGACAACACATGGTTTAACATGCGGAAACGACTTGACTGCCAAAATTCTCATCTATAGGTATTCTGGTAAATTCGTACTGTACTAAACACTATACAGTTACTAAATTCTGTGCACTTATGACAAGATGGGTCCAAAAGGCACTGGTGAAAACTGTTGTTTTAATCTAACACCGAATACATTTTTGCATGCCCCAGATCTTTTATAGCACAGTCCACTGTTGGCAGGGGAAAAATGTCTTTCTTGATTTTTTTTTTAAATCTATCAGGGCATGTTTAAAAGAGCCTATATAAATCACTGTCTTTTTGCGCACAAGAAAACCAGGGAAGCATTACTCTGAAGTGGAGGGGACAATGACTCCAGCTTGCATCTGTTTCTGGATAATATCCTGAAAGGCGTGCAATTTCGATTACAGACACTTGAAATAACGGTCTCTGCTAATATTTATTTTGGGAGCAAAACCAAATGATAACGTAAAATCCTGCAAGTTGACTGAAATGCGCGTGCGACACAAGAATTCTAGACCTAACATGGGGCATATATTTTCCATCGGCAAGCTATTTTTCTATATCTTTGTGTGTCATATGCTTTCATTTCACTCACTGGCAATTGATGTAAATTAAATTCCTTATTCAATGTGCTACCTAAAGACAATACCATGGCATGCTAAAAGTAAAATGCCTTTAATAATTTTCAAAAGTCCGCATAGCCTATTCTTCTGTTATTGTGTGCGATGCAGGGTCGTAGACAGGATTTTGTTTTGTGGGGTGTTCTTCGCCGCTACATCCAATTAAAGTGGTGGATTCGGGGGTTCTCCCCTATGAAAATTTGGATTTTAAAGTGCAAATGGAGGCTATCTAAGGGGTTTTAGAATCTAAATATTGAATACACAGCTGGCAGACATCATAATATTCTTTAAGATCAACTTTATAAAACTCTTGGATGTATTTAGTGAGGGGGAGGGGGCACGGTCCCTGGTGCCTCCCTGAATCACATTATACACAAAATTTATCTGTTAAACATTAAAGCAAAATATTTGTGAATATAACAATTTTCATAATAAAAATTTACTAATAAAAATTTACACAAAATTTGTTTATTCAACATTAAAATCCAAATTCGTACCTAAGAATCAAACAATTTCTTTCAATCATATTACTAATAAAAATATACACAAAATGAGTTCCTTGAACATTAAATTCTAAACACCCAATAATTAAACTCTTTAAACCTACGTATAACATTACCAAATACTTAAAAGGCGCACCGATATCAACGATAAAAATATTGTGTACATGTAAAATTAGTGACAACGCTTAGAGCTTTTACAATAACAACATTCTCCTGTTTTGTTTCCTGGCCATGACATCTAAAACGTCATCAGCCATGAAAGGCAATGGGTAGTGAATTGACATGAGTGCCAGGCCAGTTAATCGTTCGCTGCAGATCGAGTTTCTTAAATATGTCTTAATCCTTTTAAATGAGGAAAATGACCTCTTGACCTCAGCTGTTGATACAGGTAAAGTTGCCAGGACTCACAACATATGGTGTATGGTTGGGAAGAAATGTTTACTACATGCATACAAAATTGTCATAATCCCAATTGGCATTTTAGATTTTTTGCCTTTCCATTTCTCACACCAAAGTAATATTACGCTTCAACCGCGACTTGAGAAGTTTGCTCTTAGAAGTAGAGGCTTAGTTTTTTGAGCTACTTCGAACAATTTTCGCGTGTGTGTTTGGGTTACAGAATCTCCAGCGCTGAGAGAATGTCCTTATTTTGACAAAATCACTGTTGAAGATTGACAATAAATCCATCTACACAAGGCAGAAAAATAGATCTGAGATAGTACTGTTCAACAGATCTGTGGGGATGATTATTCCTCGTGGTCTGCCTATGGTTTTTATGATGCCACCATTTGGACATGACTTCACCGGAAACCTGATCATAAATCAGCCAATCACTTCCTGTATATGCTGGTGTTGCGGGAGAAGACCCGACAGTGTTCTCACAGGACTGCAAGAGTAATTTACGACGATATGGAGTAGATCGAACCAACTGGCCCAATAGTATAGGGGAATGCTTTTCCGGCGATGCCAGGTCGTGGTGGTGAGGTGTAAACCGATATGGCCTTACATGGGAATAATTCAGTGAGACTTTCCTCTGTAGGTTTGCGAATTCCTTGACATCACTCCAAGCCCGCAGCAGCGTCATTCTATAAGTGCAGGGCGAAGAATCGCATACAACTACGCAACACATAAAATCAGTCTGGTCTGTGTGTAGCATCATAATCTGTCCCTGTGGGAGACGTTAGAAGTCATCGCCAGCACAGCGCGCCCTGAGTACAGAGCAGCCCTCGCTCAAGTCATTCACTCTGCAGAGAAGGATTTCATTCAGACAGTACTACTGTTAGACACCAGCATCGCCACTAAAGGGACTCGCGAACATGTTCTAGCCCAGCCACGTCGCGATCCGGGCATCACAAATGAAGAGCCGAAGACAGAAGAGGTCACCACGGCAACATAGAAGACAAATCTGAGACAAGAGACGAACTGCCCCAACTTATGTCCCACACAACACAAGTCGGAATCAAGATGCAACCCTCACGACTTATGCTCCACATACCTCACCAGATTAAAATGCTCACAACTCGCGACGGGACAACAACCATACTGCGAGGCCATGCAGATGGTGTGGAGGCCCGCATTGGAATAATTGATGCCCGACATGGACCGACTATTCAATTCAGAAGCAAAACCGACCTTATTCGGGAAATTAGAAGGCGGGGCCTAGCGACCCAATGCAGCTTGCCCCAGAGTGAGTTCGTGTATTCCCAAACAGTCCATACGACCAATAGTACTGACACAAACAATAGGATTTCAAAACAATTTCACCAGAATAGCGGTTCTCTTGTCAACAACTGACTGTGTCGAGCCCTTATTTACATGGTTGCATCACATAACTTTGTAGGAGGAGACCTCGACACCAGAGATATACAACCCACACAACAAGAGGTCCAACTGGCTACTCGTCCACAGTCAGGCTAGTGGGAGAAATTACTGTCACCATTAAGATCTGGGACATCAACAGTGTAACCAACGCCTTCGTATCACATGATTTACAGGAAGAAGTCATCCTCGGAGTGCTCTGGCTATCCGAACAGAATGCCGTCGTAGAACCTGCGGCCCGATGTGTGCATTTCGGCACGAAGGAGAGACGAACAGTTTACAGTAATGACCCACAAATAATGGGGCAAACTTCTTCTGTGTTACTTGACGAATTGGGCCATTCAGTGCCCACTGAATTCAGAGCGGTAGTGCAAGGACTGCTCAATGAGTGACGAGATGTTTTTACTGCAGCCGATCCGTTACACAGGATGACGGTAGCCGAACACAATTTTCTGCTGACCACAGATAAGTCATTGTTTGACTCGCCGAGGTGGTATTACCAACACCAGAGGAAGATTACCAGTGAGCAGATCGACGTGATGCTAAAGGGGGGTTGATAGAACCATCGGACAGTCATCACAATGCTGCCATCACGTTAGCCACAAAGAAGGATAGCTCATGGCGTTTCTGCATCGACTTCTGGTGCCTTAACCTCATTACTGGCAGTGCTCTGCCCCCGTACATCAATGTGAAACATGCCCTAAACAGCCTGGGCCGGGCGAAAGTCATGACAACGATCGATTTAAAAAGTGGATACTGGCAGATACTGGTCCAACCAGCCGACCATCACAAGACCACCTTCACAGTGCCCGACGGCAGACGTTTCCAATTCTGCATCATGCCATTCGGCCTAAAATGCTCCCCTTCCACCTTCCAGGCCATGATGATATGTGTCCTGGAAGGCTACATCGGTGACTTTGTACTCGCCTATTTAGACGACGTCATTATATGATCTGAGTTCTGGGAATATCATATGCACCATCTGTCACTACTGCTAGAACATCTTGCCATCAATAAACTCATATGTGCCAACAGAAGTGCCACCTGGGGAAAGCAAGTATCCAATTCCTTGGCCACATCGTCGATGTAGAAGGGAGCCGCCTCATGACTGAAATACTCTAATTGATTAAGGAATACGTCACCCCAACAACATGTAAATAACTCTGAAAGATTTTTGGACTTCCAAACTGGATACGTGAGTACATCCTAGAGTTCGCCATCGTCACCGCCCCACTGACTGAATTGATCTCCCCGAATGTTCGCTTCTGGTGGACAGCGAGACAGTAAGACAGTTTCGACGAACTGAAATGCCACTTCTGTGAGTGTACTGCACTTGCCCGCTATGACACAGCGAGGCATGTTCACGTGCAGATGGACGCAAGTGAAAAGGGACTGGGAGCAGTGTTGTTCCAACTGACAGATAGTGGAATGCTGAAAATCACTGACTTCGGGAGCACGTAGTTCGTCACAGTGGAACAAAGCTACGACATGAACGAACGTGCGTGCCTCGTGGTCGTCTGGGTGCTGAAAAAGTAGTCAACTGCTGGAATATAGGAGGTTCACTCTCCGAATGGACAACTGCTGCTTGCTGTGGCTCCACAACAACCGGAAAAGTTGCAGCAAACTCACCTGATAGGGCTATGTTCTTACAAGCATTTGATTTTTAGGTGCAACATATAGCAGGTGAGGATAACCAGCTCGCTGACCACCTGTCTAGTTCGTCCGGAGTAGCAGTCGTGCAAGGCGACGAAGAGTGGGAAAGTATACTCCTCCCACCCCCCATGGACCAACACATGATGCCAAAGCCACACCGCCTATACGAAGTGCTAACATCACCACTACACCAACCGCCCGCACGCTAGATGCACTCCGATAACACGTGTTAATCGAGCAAAACAAATCCCCTACCTCCCGCGAGTGGATATGCAAGTGCGCCGAACGGGAAATGGAGAAGAGGCGTATTGTCTCAATGACTGCCTAGGGTCACGTGCTAATGTAAACAGTGACAGGTGGTGCGTGTATGTACAGCAAGCCACACGGGAAGTTGTACTCCATTTTGCGTATGACAACAAACTTGCGGGACAATCAGGTGAAAATCAGACGAAGCAGAATATTATCAGGTATTTCCACTGGCCAGGAGTAGCCATACATACCCGAGCTTTTGGGTATGAGTGTCAGAAATATAACCACTACAAAAGCAGATGCCAAGATGGGCTTCATCAACAGCAAGCCCATGAACAAAGAGAGCCTTTGAGACTACTACAATAGATCAGATAGGACCCTATATAAGAATGTCCACCGGTAAGAGGTTTATTCTCGTTGTCACATACTTGTTTTCTCACTAGATAGTGGCATACCCACTTTTCTGTGTAAGTGCGCGCATAATTGGGAAGAAACTACACAATGAGTTTTTCACGCACACTTCACGGGATGCATATGGAATAACCTGTGTATGAGATGGGGCGTAACGCACCATACAACAGCGATTTACCATCCACTCGCCAACCCTTTCAAGAAAAGGAACCCAGGGCTAGAAAATCCAGCTGTGCCTGCAAGTGGTCGAAAACCATGTGTTCTGGGCCGAGCATTTAATTACAGCTTTCTTTACACTTCACCGCAGGCTGAACGAAGCAACTGGCAAAACACCAGCCCAGCTGGTCCAGGGAAGTGACCTTCTCCTGCCGGGAGAGTTCCACAGTGGGACGAGGAAGCACATAACCAACCCCTCCTGGAGGGGAGAGCAGGGCGGAAGTAAGAGACAGGGGAATACGAGAAGCACAGAAGAAACAGAGACACTACCTGAACACGTGGGTCCCGACTTCCGCCTCCCCGCCCCCCTTTTCGAAAACAGGTCGACAAGTCTATGCGCATGTTCATCCATTATATGGCGGGAAGAAAAATTTCTGTGCTGGTTTCGCGGCAAAATGGATGGGGCCACAAATGATCATCCATGCCAAAGGCGAGTCCTGCTATGTTGTCCGATTGCATAATAGCCGCACTGCTACATTCCATAGAGATGCCTTGCAGCTTATTAGAAACGGCACCGAGACACCCAACATCCCGACACCTGAAGTGGAAATCTCTGGGGAAAATTAACCACCACTCGTGCTGCTAACTGAGGCAAAAAATTCAGCGAATGGCAACAAAGTTACGCCGAGTACACCCGAAACCACGATGCTTGAAACTTCTGTGCCTACACGAGCTCAAGCTGACGACACACTCGTGCTTGATAGCTGTCAAGACCATGTGGTCATTATGATGCCGGCAGATACTGACTCAAAGAAAATCAAGGCAAGGGAACCATCTGAGAATGGCCAGGATCGCCAGGTGAGAGCTTCCCCTGGTAACATCGCGAAGCCAGTAGGACACAGCCATTCCATAACTGCAGAAAGCAGCAGCGATGAGTTGGGGACGGAGGAACTTTCCTCACCGCCCCACCGCTCAACACGTGCTTGACGTGCGACCATGACCCTGCGACCGCCGCAACCCACACCGTTCCACCACCCACTCCAAGACAGCGGAAACACCCCACTTTAGCATCCCCAACAACAACATGGTGGCGACAACCTGCTACAATGTGGGATTTTGTAGCCACACATCTGTTTCTGATAGATTCTGTTGTCGGCGAGATAATGGCCTCCGAAAAGGGGGGCGTTTGACATAAACTATCAGCATCAGGTCATTCTTCCCGCTGCCAGCACATCTGCCAGAGCATCTGCGACCACATGCTACATCAGTATTTCAATCTGTGTTCCGTGTGCCTATATCAATGCATCAGTGCAGTACAATCAAAGTGTATATATATTTTGTTTATATTTTGAAATGGCCTTTTTAATATTGATTGTCGTTTTTCAGAGTGTTACAGTGTAATATTTTATTGTGTTATTTGTGTAATATCGTGTTCATAAAGTGTCAAGATGTCTGCTAAAGGCAAGATCAATGCACAAAACTTGTGTATATGTGTATACGGGGTATTAAAGAGAATGCCAGAGTAAATATTGTGTTGAATGTTGACAGTTGTGATGTTAAAATTTTTGCTGTTTTATGCCATGTTATGTTTTGATATCACTAAATGTGTAATAAAGTCCTCATATGAACAACGAATAACGTAAGTGATGTGTACACAAATTGTGTGCACGAGATACTGAGAAGAAACATGATTTATTAAGTGGTGCATGTTTCTTGTGACAGTTATAGTGTATTGTTTGAAGTGTATTTGTTTGTTTTCTAAAAGTACTAAAGTGCCCAATATCACCAGGAAACGCCGTGTAATATTCATATAAGCATTTTAAAGGGGTTTTTGTGTATTTTATTTAATTATTCTTTTATTCCCTTATTTGTTATTGAATTGAAGTGCACTAGAAATAACCTGAAACAGTCTGGGACAGACAACATAACCAAAGAGTGGCCAACAGAGACAATTTCGGAGGCCACGCAAATACTACATGGCCAGAGAATGTTGTCCACAGATATAAACAAAACTGTACTTTTCCAAGGCCACAGTTACAACATAGACTATATATGAGGTACTAAACGCTTCTCGGGGCGATATTACTCCCATGGGAATTGAGATTACCGGGAGGCTAAAACGAAAGAGGTTCCAGTAAAAATAGTCTATTACAATTAAATGAATTAAATGTCAATACCAAAAATGAGGAAGGCCGCCCAGCGCACAGGAAAAGCTGGAGCTCACGACACACGCACCACCCTTGTACGAAGCTACTTGCTGAACTTTTCATATGCCTGACGTGTGGGCGGGCCTCTGCTGACCCACGTGCCAGAATGGAACTACTTCCTGCCATAAACATAAATCTCCTGCTTTTCATCATGCTATTTACCAAAACTTACATGAAAAATCCCATAAAATAATCTGCAATACAAAACATTGCGAATGAAAATGAACATAATGCTAGATGAATGATGAAAGTAATTACATATGAAAACAAGCTGAACAATACACTGGGGAACAAGAAAAACAACAAACAATAAATCCTTTAACAACACATAACAAGAATAAAATGTGTAGACCCTGGGTTCTCTGGTCCAGCTATTATTTAGCATCTATTTTTGTACCCCTCTTTCTCGCAGAGTTTTTTCTGCAGTCATCCTGGCAACCACTGACTGCACTATAACTGGTGTGTCCTCATGCTGCACTACACTGCATTGAACTACACTGTTCCTAATCGCGCACCCACGACCTTGTACTCACTCCGCTCGTCAGTAGCGCGGACATGCGTTCTGCGGTGGAGTTGCAGAACACAGCTGGACAAACTGTCTTAAAGGTGAGGGAAATGTTGTACACATCAGGTTGTAATGGTTGCTTAGCCCTGTGCTGTGATACTGTACTGGCCAGTGGCGAGGTAGATTACTTGGTTGGTAGGAGTTACATAATATTTGTTTACAAAGTGCAGTTGAACAAAATTATGTGATGCAGCCGTATCGATCAAAGCATTACACGAGTGACCATTCACAAATACACGAATACGAATAAACTTAACCATGTTACCACTAACCTGTTGTATTAATGCTTGTAGTGGTGTCAAATACATGTGCTGTGGTGTAACAGAGGCATCAAGGGCAACCAGCCACCTTAAGCCCGCTCCCTGTTTCCCTGTTGGTTGTTCGCAGGTAGTATGTAGGTCGCTAGGTGGGGGTGGTTAGGGCACTTCCTATGCCAATGGAAGACCTCTGCAGGCCTGCAGTAGTGGCAAGGTGTTTCTAGAACTTTACCATCATCCCACATGCTGCTATGTTTACCTACACTCAGCATTGCACTGTCCAATTTTTCTTGTTGATATTCAGATTCGCACTGCCATTCCCGGTTATCACCACCATTTTATCCTGGTTCTGCCCGAGATATATTTTGTAAGGAGTCTTTTGTTCTTCCTGTGGCTTGGAACTATCTTCTTGGTGCAGCTCATGTCGCCATTATGCGGCACTACTCTCGCGATGAAGTTGGCACACACTCCACTCCAAAATTCAGGCTGCTCTGAACAATTTTTATACATTGCTATTCAGCATGGGCACTAGTGCTGCACGAAACTCTGGTAAGGCGTGTTCCCCACAACCTCTAAAACTTCCCGCTCGGAAAGCTGCAGGTGGAATTTTCTTACAAGCTGGACCTTTCGATTGATGAATGTTGACTGTTGTTCATCTGGCTGCTGTTCTTGCCAAGTCAACTTACTCTGCCCTTACAGAGACATAAATGCACCTCCATACCGACATCGAAAAGAGTGCAGCAATTCTCTCCATTCAAAGAAGTAGTGGTTGATTGACTGGCACCCTTTTTTGGCATAACCTAGGAACTGGTTTCCAAAGCACGCTGCCCATTCCTCCTCGCATATGTCCTAACATTGCAGACATGTAGTGAAATCCCTGATGAAGGCAAATCAATCCTCATTAGCGGTGCCCGCAAAATTAGGTAGTGTCTGGAACTTCATTGACGTATTTTCCAGGTTGCTATATAGGTTGTGTTCAGCAACTGCGAATTTCTCCTTGTTCAGCTAGCTTTGTGGCCAACTGTGGGTTATGTTCGGCCCACAGTTGCTGGTATGGAACTGAGTTACTAGTTGAAGCAGTGGGAAAAGGAGCTGGCATTACAGTTGAAATTATTGACAGAAAATTTGAAGTGGAGTAATATCCAGGAAAATTTGGCATGTAATGTGTAGGCAGCAAAAATGGCATTTGTATGGTAGGGGGAATTTGCAACATGCGGTGTGGACTGGGCACACTGCACAGACGGGTTGACGATGGTCACTTGCATGTGGTTGATGGTTGACAGTTGTTTGTTTATGTTTGCAGGTACTGCTTTGCCACAGCGCTAGACCTTCTTTTCCCTCGCTGACCTCTCCTTCACGATGCTACTGTGCTGTTGCTCCCTTACCATCATCTTACTCTTGTTCGTCACTATGTTTACATTCTGAACACAGTTTTCTCCTTGTTTTCCCACTGACTGACAACCTGCGATGTAACTTTTTATCTTGGAGAACATCTCATCCCAGTTATACATAGTGTTCTTGTTTTCTGTTTTAAAGCTCGTATTGCAGTCTTTACACACAAATTTCATGATGTCCATGGTCGGAGTTTCAGATTCGGATAGGCTGCGATACTAACACCAATCGCCCGCGAGACCGGCGCTCGTGGCCTGACTTTTATATTGATTCTGTGGCCACATGCGCGCTCCTTAACCAACTCCTCCCTCCCGAGTTCTCACTCTGCTCCCTACTCCCTACTCCCCCTCCTTTCCCACCCTAAGTTGTCTACTTAAGCCCGTACACTTTCCCTTCCTTCTTACTGCTTACGCCTTCCTACTCCAACTTCCTACTTCCTAATCCGCCAGTGTGGTGGTTTGCGAGTTTTCGAGCCCTCAGCTGAGCTACATTTTTTGGTGAGTTCCGGTTTTTGGCATGGTAATGCCTGTTAAATTGACGCCTGGTTTCAGGAGGAGCCTAGTGTGGCTTGAGCATGATAAAAGTGATCAGTGAGTACTTACTTCAAGCTTGCTTGAGTTGTCAATTTTGCGGGCTTTCAGTAAATGTACATGAAAATACTCGGTAAATTTTGCTGGTTAGTTTGTGGACACGTGTTTAGTTTGCAGCTGGTGTGTTTAAGGTTTATGCTTTGCTATTTCTCTGCTTTAACATAATTCACAGTCTTGTTTTGTGTAGCATTAATTTCCAGAGAGATTCCAGTTTAGGTTAGAGCTGGCTACGAAAGGGCACTAAATGTCGCCCAGCTCCACGAACCTGGAGTTTTTGGCGTTACTATTTGGAGTCGTGCGTAGTAAGCATTATTGTTGGACGTAATAGATATTGAAAGCCATGATTGAGAGTTCAGTAATTAAATACCGCCAGCCAAAGACTGCGTGTTCCAGTTTAACTTTGATATCGACAGTATACCACAAATATAGTAGTTGTTGAAATTATGCATTGTTGATCAATGTAAATATGAATTTTATGGCAATGTGGGCCTTGGAATGTTTAATTTTCCAGGATAGTTTGAATCCCTGTATTTAACGATAAGATATTTCACACACATGTGCAGAGCTTTCAAAATATATTCATACAAATTTATATGATTATTTTTTAACTGGTATATTAGCACCGGCGATGCGCACAGAATTGTGCATAAAGTTGAATGTGAGTTTTATGTGCTGAAGCACTTCCTTTTATATTGTATGTTTTATTAGTTGGGTAGTTGTAGAGTCAAACGTTGTGAGGGGTGGCCTAAACTATGATTGATTCAAGTGCGTAATATTTTTGCTGATGCCTAGGGTTTGTTTTTGAAAACATTGGTCTAGTATTCAAACTTTTTTCTATGAATTATAATGAATTGTGGCTGGCCACACAAAGATATTATGTAATAAGGCAAAATATAGCCTAGAGTTACAAAGTCTCTTTATGAGTATTGTTCCCCTTAAGACGGTAACGCTCGGTAAAATTTTGATAAGGTTCAGTATCCAAGAATCTATATAAAATTGTAACTTTTTAATTAATCTTATTGTATCCAAAATAGTGAAAGTACATTGTATATTTTAAATGCCTATTCTGGTAAAATGTTTACGAAATGAAGTATCTGAAAATGAACATAACAATAATTCTAGTCTTGATATCATTAAATGATTGAACTGTTTCTACTTTTGCAAATGCAGTTGTTAATCGTTTTTGAATATTTGGAAGTGCATTGTGTTTACAAATATTACATTGGTGAATGAAAATTGCAAGATGGAAAATAAACAAATTGTCTGTTATCCTGATGTACGTGTTTAATTGATTATTCTGTCTCGTGGTCCTTGGTACGGCACAATTAAAGTTATTTAATTTCTGTGCGACCCTGCTAACATCTTGTTTATCCTTTTTTACGCACACCACGTCATGACGCCGTGTGGACTATCAATTCTCTACAATTTACAATTTAAGCAAGGAGGAACTGCTGCAGTACCTCAAGGACTTGGACTTTGCTGAGAAGGAAACTGCAACAGTGGCGCAGTATGAAGAGTTTGTATTCCAGCAGTGCTCTGCACTCCTTTAAACATGACACCACGGCCAGACACATTCATTCACATCGTACCGCCACTCTACTGGGTCGAACTTGGTGCTTCTGAAGTCAACTATTCGCCACTTGTTGTCTTCTGACAGATGGAAAATTACCACAACGAGTCTTTCTCACTTGTGTCCGCCTGGATGTACAGTTGTCGACTGCGGTCGTATCTCGACAGTGCTTGGCAATCGTGGAAACTCCGTTTCACCTCCTCGAAGATTCGCTGCTGGGCGTGTTGCCATTTGAAATGTACACTTGGTTACATTAACTCAGTCAGCAGTGCAGTGATGATTGGAAAGCATTCGATGTACTCTCGGAGCCAGATAATTAATCCAAATAATTGTCTTAACTGTTTCCTTGTAGTAGTTAACTCGATGATGTTCAGTTGTTCTGGCACCGGTTTTCTCACGTGGTCGCTGATGAGGTGACCTAGGAACTGGATAATCTTTTTGCCAATATAACCCTTTTTGTTTGCGCATTTAAGACCATTTATCGCCAAGCGGTCGAACACGAGTGATAGGTGGTGTAGATGTTCTGGTCATGATTCACTCCAAATGATCACATAGTCGAGGTATGCCAATGCGCAGGTGCCAATTAAACCATCCAGGATGCAGACCATCATTTCCTGTAAAGTTGATGGAGCACATTTCAGGCCGAATGACAAGGCGCAAAATTGAAAACAACTTCCATCAGGTGCGGTGAATGCAGTTTTGTGTCGTTCTGTGGGTCTTACTGGGAATTGCCAATAGCCACTGCTGAGGTCAATTGTTGTCAGTACATTTGCCTTCCCCAGCGTATTCAGAGCATCTTGAATGTGGATATATGGTGGTGGAGTACTGCACATAATTAGATAAATGCGGCAGAAATCCACGCAAAGAAGGTCAGGTGCCATATTTTTTTGGTGCCAAGGTGATTGCTGAATTAAACACACTTTCTGACAGTTCCATAACCCCCTCAGCTAACATTTAGCGTATTTGCTCCTGAATTATTTCTTATTGATCCAGATAGTAGCAACGTCGGCTGTCGTATAATGGTGTGTCGGTAGTTAACAGAATAGCATGTTCAGCAAGGGTGGTTCGGCATAGTGGGTCGGCAACAGTAAATACATCCTTCCGTTAATTTAGCAGTCGTTGCACAGCCTCGCGATACTCCGTGGGAACTGCATGATCGACGTCGTCCAGGGCGACATCGGTTGTATCGTCTGCATCTCAAGGTTCCAGGTTGTAAATAATCAAACATTCTTTGCGGCAAAAATGTATCCGTTGAGGAGTAGGTTCGATGACTCCTTTTTGTTCCACCAACCAGGGAATACCCAGGATGACATCTTCCCTAATGTCATGGGTTACAAAGGCTGTTGTTGTAATGTCCCGTATTTTTACCAACACTGTCACTTCGCTAATAATCTCGCCTTTGTGTTGACGTGTGACTATTTGGATTGCCTGTTTATTTTTCTTGATTTCTGCCGGATCGATGTAATTAGCTTCAACAGAATTATGTGAGGCTGCTGTGTCTACCAACGCTTTGCAAGGAATATCATCAACTTGGATCGGGATGCGTATGAAATTGTCAGTTTCACTCGTAATCTGGCCTATTGTGATGTGGGTTGTGTTCTGTTGTTGTAGCGGCCTGGGGTGGGTGGTGTCAGACTGCCCTACACCTGTAGTCATTTTCCTGGTGGTGGTCTATGTTGTGTTGTTGATCCACGTGGAAAGTCGGCCATGTCAGACACTCATTGTCCCAGTGAGGTCTGTTACATCACCTACAAGAGCACGGAGTCAGTTGGTTAATGTTCGTAAATCTCGGGGCAGTTGTGTGTGTCGATTCGACTCGTTCACTCTAGGCTGAGAAGTTGTTCTTTTGGTACGGGCTGAAGCCTTTTCAAGAACTTTTGTTACTGTTTCCCCTGCGGGTGGGTTTCTCTGATGGTTTATGTTTGTGTATCACTGTGGTTGTGGTTGATCGTGGTCATTACCAGGTATCTCGGTACTGTTCGCATCCAATTGCAAGTACGGTTTAAAGGAATTATTGCTCTGTTGTGTGGATGGCGGAAGCTAATGCCAGCCGATGCTCCTTCGTAGCTGAACTTGCCACTACCTCCAACATTTCTCGTAGCACACATTCAGGATGATATGCACGTATTAAATTAATTTTGTTTGTAGCAAAGTTTTAGAGTGAATCACCGTTTGTTCCATCTCTTGATGTGTAAGCATCTTGACAGATGCATGCGTTATTATTCTCCCATCTGAACGAGAATGGATCTAGTGGTACAGTTGTTTGTAAACACCAGGTGCATAGAGAAGCTGGTTTACCATTCGTGCTCATTAGTTGAAGTGGTGAAAGTATCTTTGTTCATCTGCCGCACCACGTGTCCACGACTCGCGGCTGACACACATGTGCACGATGCGTTTGGGGGGGGGGGGGTTACTGCCGGCATGACACAGTGTGGATGGAGGGAAGGAAGACAGGTGGTCACTTCCCCTCATTGATACAGTATCCCATAATGGCCGATATACTTCACCAAGCTGGTTGCACAGCAACTAGGTGGGTTTCAAGATTGTGGATGGCAATGCTCATTATAGCTCGCTATTCCATTTGCTTTCCTCTGGCTTTTCCTTGTAGATTTTCCACGTTTCGTTGAACCCTTGTTCTTGTTGCATGAAAGTAAACTCCACTAGTAGTGGGAATGGTAAGCAAAGCTAAAAAAAAAAAGAGATATGTACGCCCACGTGGTCGCACATAGTGTACGGTATGGTGATTCATAATACAGCTTAGAGGAATGGTACACAAGGTTGATACATGGATAAAATTGAAGTAGCCGGTTGTTGGGATAGTTAGCAGGAAAGGTTAGGCCACTAGTTGTGGCGCCACTTGAAGTACACTGCATTCGTGTCAGTGAGGAATGTCCATGGAAGGATATACTTGGGCAAGCCACTTGGTGTTTGGCATGCTGGACCAAGGGGAAATGAGTTGTAGTGGATAGGAAATACTATTTGCCAGGGTTAAATGCACCAGCCCATGGTGTGAACATGAAGTTATACTTGCTAGAGACTCCTCCTATTGGGTTGTGATTGCCGACGACCATTGGCCTGCCCCTATGTCCATGTCTTGATAGATGTTACCAGTTGAAATACATTTCTGCCAGCTATAAACTACACTCCAATCGCCTTGTCTAGTCAGGAATGTCGGATCCCCTGATATGCCAGCTCACTCCCGAAGGTTTATTTTGGCTACTCAATGCCATTATTAAAAACACATGGTCAAAACAAGTTACGAAAGAAGATTAGATATCTGATGGACTGTTCATCATAATAAATCATCGGCATCTCAATAGTATGTATTAAATTTAAGTTCTTCCCCAAAGGGGCACTGATGTTTACATACTACCATTTTAACCAGGTGGCCTCTTACACACATGAAAGTGGCCATAGGGCCTATGAGTTTAAGTGGTGTAGTACACCTCGGTCGTGTAAAAGATGAACCGAGGGTGAGAGACCTTGCATTCCAGGCGAGCAATAAACAAAAGAAGCTGAAAGACTAATGTGAATTAAGCAGAATTACATGATAGTTAACGAACAAAGATGAAGTGCCCGGAACAACACAGCACTGTGGTAATCTCGCAACTTCTAAGATGCTACAACTTTCTCGATTGGCGCAGATGCTGCTTACTGCCCACCCAAACATCATGTGACATAATTTTCCATAAAGTGAAATAGAATGAATGAAACAAAATTGGCTCTACAATGCCAATGATATATACATACCAATAAACTCTAAACAATATAGTGTAAAGGTATACATTAAAAATATAAAAATTAATTTTAACATTCGACCAGACCCTTGGTATTGCAACCTAACCTCAATATAGACACTTATAAATGAACAATAATATCTGTATAGGGTCTGTACCCAGCCAAGTTTAAGATGTCTATATGATTTGTAATTGTTATAATTGTGGGAAAAAATGTGAGTTCATATTAATCTGCATAACACACTTCAAAAATATCTTTTACGATTTTATAGTCGCTTTTGCCACATAGCCATGTGCACTGGTCCATTTGGATGCGACGTTTTGGAATGTTGTAGGTAAGTCCAGTATTTCAATACTGCCAGTACAGGTCGACCACACTTTAAAAACATAAAATATAAAAGAATGATTTGAAATGCATTAAAAGTTACATTAATAATAATTATAAATATTATAGAGACGACCATGTGTCACAATAGGTTGGGCTCTAATAACATAATAATTACGTACATACAGTATTACACTCAAACACATGACATGGGTAATATGAGAAAATAAAACACTGACGTAACATAAGGCACTTCATAAAAATTGACCCTCAGAATGTAAACACTAAAGGAAACAAAATCATGTGGCACTCTGCATGACGTACGGACTCTGACATACGTACAAGTACGTACCTGTTTACATGGTAACCTAACTCTACACATTTGCGCAAACTGATGCACGATACGGAACACTGACACTTGTTGCAATGTAGGATGATGGCGTACACATACAAAAATTGATACGCACTGTACACTCCCAATCTGACAATTACCCTAATTCCCTAATTACACCTTCTACAAGCCCTTGCACTTGAATCATAAAATGCTCATGGCACTAGTTCGTCGACTCGGGTTCTACACTGTAATATATTATGGTACAAGACATGTGAAACAAATAACATGTGGGTGGCCATTTGTAATTTAAATAAAAATGGTGCCTCGAGTTCACGAAAAGTCAAAACTTTCTGATAATAAACAATACACGACATGGTACTAAATTGAACTAAGAATATTACAGAACATAAAAGAGACTATTAGTCTTGTACTTACATTTAGTACAGGTATCTCAGGAGAATAAAACATTATGACACATAAACCATGGCATGTGGATTGAACACCTTGTGTTTGACACATTTGTAGGTTAGAATGCTATTGACATTTCAAGTAAATAATATTGAAGTGATTTATTTGCCATGTGCACTCGTGCACGATGCAGAATGAAATCAAAACCATGACACAGAAATAATTTGCACTGATTTCTGAACCGAACAAAACACTAACCTATGACATTGCAGCAATACTTGCATAAATAACATGATGAATACACGGAACACCCACTCACACTCTCCCTAACATATTAAACAGACCATAGAAAATTTCACTTTATACACTTCTTGCTTAATGTTGCACTGGTTCACTTGGCCAGGTACTGTTCCCCGATTTTGCTGCATATTCTGACATTCTAGCTGGCATGTCGTGGAAAATGGCCTGAGCGCCAAGGCACTGTTGACATCAAACGCCCTTCCTTTCAAATTCCGGCGTGAGATCTTTAATCTTCATCCAGCATCTCGCCAGCGGCTGAAGTGTTCTTGGTGTTCGAAGTCCGTAGACACATGGCTCTTGTGGTTGCTGTGATCCGAACCTACGTGGTGGCAAACTGTCAACTCGTGTACCTCATGTTGTTGTTTTGTTTCGAGTACATGTGGCCGCAGATTGTAAACATTCTTTGTGCCTTGTAGTTGTTTTACTTCCGCCGGTCCACATGGTCGTGAAACGTAAATACACTCTTACTCATGCTGTTGTTGTGTTGTGAAGTCATATGGCTGTGAACTGTCAACACATGACATATGCTGCTGTTTAGCTGTCACGAACGCATGCGGGCCACAGACTGTAAACATTCGTGCCTTCTTGTTGATATTATGTCGAGCGTTAGAGCTGTCCATGGGCTCTGGGGCGAAGCGAAAAAATTAGTTGTTGATGTTGTGATAAGTCGATGATGATGGACGTGCTGTTGTTTGGGGTCGAATGGCAATTCCTGCACTTGGTGTTGTTACATTCGGCGTGATCAGAAATAGGGGTTGAGGGAGGGTTATGAAATTAACCTGCCTATTGCACCATAATGAAAAATGTGTTGTTGACATGATGGCATGGAAGGAGGGGAAGGAGGGATGACTTGCCACCCCTCTCCTGGTATGTGGCCGATCGATGACTGGGCCGATTGTAAAAAACAAACATGGCGAAAGATGCGCATGCTGTCAACTACTGAACAGCAGGCGTGAATGTTGATTAAATGTCGTATTGCTGGGAATGTCATTTAAGGCAAAAATGTCACAGTTCCTAAATACTTTGGTTCGGCCCCGATGGCCAGAACACTTGTGTAAATTTTACATGTGGACACGTTCTCTGTGGCGGTGAAAAATTACATGAGCAATGTTCACTCACGAGGCATTGCGCATTAAGTTGGCAATGTTGGTACTGGACATTGACTGTTTATGTTTTCGCCAGCATAATGGTGATTGTATAACTTGTGCATGTTAGACACACGGACTGTGCATCTGACCTGCTGAACGGCGGCTGCTGACACTAGGTGTGAATATGATACATTGTATTTTAGTTTCGCAAGTGTCGATTGGTGACGTGCTGACAATTTTCTGCCTCATGGTCACTGTTGCTAATAGTTTCTGCAGCGACAGTGCATACTGAAAGTTGTTGTGAGGATGTTCCCTTTTCACACATCAGTTCACACTGTGTTGATGTGTGCCTGACAATCTTAACAGTTATTCTTCGTGGTCGATAGCGGCATCCACTTTGCCAATAATATCCAGTTACCAGACAGTATCCACAGGGGTGGGGTGGTCATGACGTTGGCGATGGTGTCCTACATTCCCGTGCTGTACTGTGGTGCATGGTTGGAGTTCATATGTTGTTGCCCTGAGCCACGCACTGAGTTGGTGCATCAGCTGCGATCGGTATCAATCGGTTTGGCTGGCCGCATGCTGCACTGTTTACATATGCTGGAGTGGACTTGGCAGTGTGTGCACTCGGGATCCACACATATCTTTCATGACATAAGAACATGGAGCTGTAAATATTACAATTCATAATCTTGCTGTTGGCATATGCAGCTCTATTTGTAGTGCTGACTGAAGTATTGGAAATTGTATTTGTGGTGGGATGAATGATATTTTAGCTGGTTTCTCGGCATACTGTTGCGGTCGGGTACCCTGCGATGTGAATGATAGCAATACTGGGGCGAATTTTGTGAAGACTGAAGAACAGTTCAGACCAGATGACGGGCAGCGAATATATCTAAGTCCAAACATCTAATTTTTTCATGCTGCTGGCACATTATAGCTTGCATGTCGAAATAGAACCCCGTGTTGTTTTTTGGATGACTGTCACAGATGGGATGACTGGTGCGGATGTGAGATGGAGTAGTATTTGCTGTTTCGCTGGACTACGTGGTCTTATGACTCGTGGCTGACACCTTTTTGCATGGTGCAGTATGGGTGGTTCTGCTGGCACCTTCGCGATGCAGCTGGAGGCGGTTGGCAGGTGGCAACTTCCTCTCGGCACTGCTTGTCCAAAATGGCTGACCTACGTCACCAAGCCAGATGTGCAATGACGAGGCGGGCTGCTTCAAGATGGTGGCTGACAATATTCTTTTTATCGTAATTTTCCTCTTATATTTTCATAGGTTTCCTCGTAGCTTTTTCATGTTTTTCCGAGCCCTCTTACTTGTTGAATGTTAGGACACTTTGCCAGTAGCAGGAATAGTGAGCAAAGCTCAAAGGAAATTTATAGCGTATACCCATATGCTCGCACACGGTATACAGGATAAGATCTTACCATAAGATCTTTTTTCAATACATAGCTGTACAAAGATATTGGACAAGTCAAATTACAGTATACAAAGTTTGTACACTGGACATAGAAAACAAACACATATATCTGTCAGATTACATGTACACGGAACACATATTTTAATCATAATTTGACTAATCCTCCTCCAACATGCTGTGGGCATCGTTGTTTTCCTGTAACAGAAGAAAAAGAAAATGAGAAAACCGGAACAAGGAATGCATACAAACCCATGCTATGCAATCATTTCATAATTTTTTAAATTTAGATATTCATCTACACTATAAAATGTTAGTTAAAAAAAAAAATTCTTTCAGTGGATTTTTTTAAAGAGTTTTTGGTTAGAGAAGCTATTTTTATGAAGGTGTTGTGGTAACTTATTGAAAAATTGGCTCCCAAGGTTGTCCTTTCTGGACAAATTTTAAGTTAACTGAAGCCACATGTAAATGTTTTTTTTTATACTAGTGTTATGCTTATGAAAGGGCTAATTTTTCTGAAATAAATAGCTGTTTTTGGACATGAATATAAATGCTGAAAACATGTAGTCACATGCAAATGTTGAAATCTCCGAGCTTTTGGAAAGAGGGCTACATGAGTTTGCCTTTCTTTTGCTATTGATTATTCTTAGAGCGCTCTTTTGCATGTGAAACACTTTATTATTGTCAGTGGAATTACTCCAAAAAGTTGTACCCTAACACATGATGGAATAAAGATATGCAGAACGTACCATTTTTGCTGTATTTTTGCTCAAGACCTCTGCAACTTGTTTTAGGTAAAATATATGCAATGTAAGATTGCCAGTTAAGTATATTGTCCAGTTTTAAGCTGAGACTCTTAAGCACTGCAGTTTCATTAATTTTGCTTCTGTTACTGCTAACATATGAATTAATGTTTTTCTGCTCTTTGTGAGGAAATTCATAAGATATGTTTTATCTAGGGTGAGATTTAATTTGTTTGGAGTAAACTATGCATCTAGCTCTGTAAGTGTACTGTAGGAATTGGCTTATATCTTGTTTAGTGTTTTTTAATCATGTTTTCTACGGCATTTAAGTAGTATGAATTAAATGTATCTTCGACTAATTTAGGGTATGAGGATATACAGTCATTTACTTTTATGTTTACAACTGGACATTGTTCTGTTGTTCTTCCTGTTGTGTGGTTTTTTTTAAACAATATTCCATGTAGTTTATATTTTGTTTTTAGAAAACCTTAATGAGGACACAGAAATAATCTTTTTCCTGCAGATTTTATGACCTTACTCATGATTTTTCAGTATTTCCTGTATTGATTCAATGTGTCAGGGTTGCTCCTGGTCCTGGCAGCCATGTATAGTTTTCTTTTGTTTTTAGAAACTTTTATTCCTTTGGTGAGGCATACATTTTTCTTTGGATTTGCATTACTGTGGGTCAGTCGGGATGGGAAACATTTTTTCAAAACAATGGAGAACTTGGTTAAGAAAAGAGTTAAATTTTTCATTTGCTTCTGTACAAGTATGCAGTGTTGACCATTGCTCCCTGCTGAGCTCAACTTCGAATTTTAAGACATTTTCCAGCCAAAAATTTCGTATTTTCTTATAAGAAATGCTTTTGTAGGGCATTTTTATTGAAGGCATTACTAATATTTGTGCATCATGATCTGAGAAGCCATCTATTATTGGGAGACAGTGGCACTGTGTAACTGTGTTACCACCAATGAAAATGTTATCAATTGCTATCTGACTGGTTCCTTCTATTCTGGTAGCAAAGTTTACTACGAATTTAAAGTTGAAGGTACTGAATAGATTATCGAGTTCAGTAATTTGGTTGCTTTCTTTTAAATAATTAATGTTAAAGTCCCCACAGAGAATAATTTCTAGATTGGCTCTGTAAATGGATTTAAGATTTGTTTCAGGAAATTTTAAGAAGTTACCAAAGATGCCAGAAGGGGCTCTATATATAGTGAGGACCTCCACTTTCTAAAATTTGTTAGTTATTACTTCCACATAACTGCACTCAAACACTTGATCTTCGTATAACAAAGGTGTGTCATTTTCAAAAATTAATTTCTTTTTAATTAAAATACAGGTACCACCCTTAAGGCCTGTATTATGATCTCTACATCAATGTGTAGAATAGCTATTCCATATATCAGCTATTGTTAGTAACCTCTATTATGAACATTACATTAGCTAAGTTATCCTTTAGATAAGTAATCCAAGGTTCTGGTTCGTTACTGTGTAAGTTGGCAATAAAAGTCACTATAGCCCATTCCCGATTGGAAAACGACTTATGAATATCAACCTTTGGAAAAACACTCTAGGCATAACATGTTGACCTGTTTTTTCAATAACATGTATTCCACAAATATATAACACTGTGGTTAAGTTTAAAGTACTATATTATTGAATAAATGAAACTTTACCTTAATATATTATATAACTTGTAATATTTATTTCTTTTTAAATATGGATTAACAACAGCGAGAGCAGCGACATATGTGCAACGAACGGTAAGAAATACTTCACAGTTAAAATATTATTTTAACCTCGTTTTTTAGTATACTATTTGTAAATTAAACGGTACGTATTGAAATATTTAATTATTTAGGTAGCCTCCATGACAACATATTTAATTTTTACAGTGCCAAATAACAGCTGAAAATATCGTGAGTAGGCCATAATGGAACGATGTTGTCTTATCGAGCGAAATGGCACCTGAAACCAACTGTCAGCTAGCCGAGTCTTGTCGCTCTCTCTCCTTGTTTATCTCTTTCACACTCTGGAAATTTCACTTCACTAATGAGCAAGGGAATTATACATGTTTTCAATTGTATCAAATTCCATACCTATTACAGCAAAAGAATGATTTTTAATATTGTAATTTACAACTGAAAAGAGATTTTAATGTTTGAATACGCATTTTAATAAATTTAGATATGATGGCGGGGTAGTTACCAAGTGAATTTAGCAGACGTAGTGAGCCCGACATGGTGTTTTTTTTTTTTTGTCAAACGAATCGTAAATTACTCTTACTCCGAAAAAGACTTCAAATTTGCCAAGTTAAGTTTGTAGACATTGTGTTTTTTAAACCTACCTATGCAAGTTACGATGTTGTGATAATTCTGAGTTTCCACTGCAGTAATAAATATACTGTGATGTGTGTTTTGTTAATCATTGCGACTGTGAAATGGGGTGCGTTTGTGCATCGTTGTCGATATGGTGACCCTGTGTGTGTGCATGACTTCAAATATTTAATTAGAACTATTTATACTTTTAAACTATGAACTGTTTTTATAACAAAGTTAATTATTTACTTCCACATCTGTTTATTTATCACAACATTGTACCTTTGTCCTAAGGGGTTTGAAACATAGTTGTGTAATATAATTTGCCACAATCCCAAAAGAAAAATACTAAGCCCAGCCCAATAAATTTCAATCGACATAATAAACAGTAAGTAGCGATACATAGAAATATTAGCGGAATGAAAGTTACCGTAGGTATATTTGTGTTCATGTTCACTGTTTTAACATTGTATGATAAAAATGAGCAACAAGAGTTGTGTGCATGAATTTAATGTGCCCTTTACGTTTGACTGGCTGTTCCTTCATTTTAATATTTATTCCAACTGAGGCTTTCCTTTCAAAGAAATAACCCAACATGTATCAATAACAATAAAAAACTAATTCGTACAGCCCTTTACCTCCTAGTTCTACTAGTGTTAAACACTGTCGCGGCAAAATACTAACATGTGTTGTGCTATGTTGTGGAAAATCAAAAATGTTAATGTAAAATAACCCTAAGAACAGTAGTCAATTCATGAATTTTTTAAAAACATTATAACGCTGGCTGAAATAATGTTGAAGGCCTAAACCGAAAATATTCATACGGAATGGTTTTTGGAATATGACAGAATTCTTTGAAAAGCTGTAAACAGTAAACAACCCATTTGACAGGTATAAAAGTAGAAGTCCCATTTCAATGTTTAAGTTTAGGTGTAGCGAAAGTACACGAACACATGTACACACACACTGGCATGAAAACATCGGTTTTGACAGATGCTACATGGCAGTCACATGGCAATGTTTGTTTGCATTTGGCGGAAGGATACGAAATTGGCCTGCAAGCAGACATTTAGCAGGGCTCCGAGAAAGTAGCTTCCAGTGGGAAATGGACTATATATTTGTGGTGTAATGTCTAATGTTCAGTTGTCAGTAATGTGTGTGAAATGTGTTTCGCATAATATAGATATAAGTTATATGTTAATGTTACTTTAGCAAAAGTGCATTAAATAGAAACTATGAACGAAACCCAGGCAAACAACCTATTTGTTCATAATTATTACTGTCGCTGATAATATGAATCCTCTCTCAGCTAGCTTAATCTCCATAAAATTTATCACAATGCATGAGACTCTGTTCCTTACCATTCCAAATTGAGATACATGCTTGTGTTTTTTCATTATATTATTTTAATATTTTGAGAATGGAAGGGGGAAATATTTTATTTGACAAATTTCAAGGAATCCGATTCCTCAAAATGACGTTAAGCCTACAGCTAATATTTTATTTCCGATTTTTTGTCACTACAAAATACAATTTACACAACTAAAAATAATACAATTTCCAAAACTAATCTTCTGTGTCATTATCGACATTCACCAGGTTTATTTGAATTTTGAAGAACCATTCTACATAACACTCAAAAGATCTAAAAACTTTGATAGATATCTTATATAACCTCCAAAACCAACATGCATATAAGCAAAACACTATCATCTGATGTGTTTAGACACCATTTTGAAGCTTATCTAAAGGTATAAATGTTGTCTAGCACTGAAGTGATAGATAGTTTTAACCCCTTGAAAACTGTTCTAGTTAGCAATAACTAGATGTCGTAATAGACTATTTTCAACGAGCTGGTAGTTAACTTTTAACCTGATGTGTATGTAGAGGTTGTAATACAGGCTCTTATGCATGCTATTTCTACAATAAGTGGAAGAGAGTGAATAGTGAGGAATTTTAATTTGTTTAGTAGAGGATTCAGGATTTGTTTATTAGACATAATATTTGTACAGTCAAAATATGTCCTGCAAATAATTTTTCCAAGCACACAGAAAGCTCATTAAATTTGCTTATTAAACATATAATATTCTAATGGGATAATTACAAATTATTTAAATTAATACCTGTAAATTTTTAAATATATGCACAATTATTGAATGTTTCTGGTATTGAGTGTGAAAGTAAAACTTTTTTGTTACATGAACTAGGCCTTATGGGCATAGCTTTCATTAGCCTAAAAAATTGCCATGGTTTCCAATGATTAACTGTATATTTTGAATAGAACCATGGTCTGTAAGAATCCTAGTAGTAAGAGGTCACTATGTTTACCCTTGCCAGCACGACTCAGATGCAGATATGGTCTCGTGTGGTCAGCCCTGGTTATTTCCTCTAGACCAATCACACCAACATTGCTCAGTCTGACAGACCTTGCACAATGTTGCACAGCAGTGTTAGCTGGCTGCACCTTCCTTTGTAAGAAAGGATTGTCATGTCGTTGCAGTGCCTCGCAGATCAACAAATTGGTGTGACTGGTGGCCCTGGCAATGTTGTGGATGTCTGACCCAACTGAATAGTTTTGTCCCTATCAATGCTGTTGCCTATTCCCCAACAAAAACTACCTGATCTGACTTGCAAAAGTCTTTACTTAAGCTACTTATATCTTCAGCCACAATGCCAAGGCATGCATTAGGTTTACAAAATGTGAAAATGTCATAACCCTCACCCAGTTTGCCTTTGATGCACTCTCCAAGGCCTCTTGTGTGACTGCTTCAGAGGATCAGCACATTCCTCTTGGGCTTTGCTGGTTTGTTGGGCGCTGGAAAGGGGATGTACGCAATTTCTTCTTCCTACAGGCCTGCGAGGACAGCAAAGCTGTTGCTACATGGTGTTGTTGTCTCGCGGACCTCTGAATTGACAAGTGGTGGGACTGGATCACTGTCAGATGTCTCGGAGTAACTCTCTATTCTCCCTTGTCACTGTTGCCAGCTTGCTGACAGTTTTTGAGTGCTCTGATTTCCAGTGTTCAGTTACATCTCTAATTATTTCTAGTTCGCTCTCTTACTGTTTCACTTGTTCTTGAAGCCCAACAGCAAGCTGTTTTGCTTCATCCAGCTTCTGCTCAACATGGCAATGAAAACACTTCCAGTCACCCTCAGGAACGACATTGGTACTATCTCCAGCACAAGGATAGTGAAACCATCTGTTACAGTGATCAAATGCGATTCCTTCTTCAACATTTAACCCACAGTGTTTACATCTATTTATTTCTAGAAACCACTGTAATTTCATCTGCTCTGTTTCATTATCTGCTAGCATGTTAAAATCATGGCTGTTCCTGATCACGTGGAAAAAATATCCAGAAGCCATTGCCACGAAAAATATTTTTTATTAATTTTAGGCCAAAATTTGTATGTAGTTAAAAGTCGTTACGTAAACAAGCTAGTCCAATGGGAACAAATGCAGGAAAAATGTAAAACAAAACAATAACGAATACTTGCGCTAAATATTAGAGAGGCCGAATAAAACTTAAATGTATTTTTTAAATATGACTTCGTTCTAGGTAATGTCTTACTGTGTCTGTTTACTTGCATAAGTCAAGAGGAATAGCAATGGCCTATTCCTATATGCCAACAAGCAAGCAACAAAATGACTTGGTTTGTTTGTTTCAAACTTATGAGTAAAGCACAAGTATATTATTTATAGTTCTAAGGGTTGTATTAAAAAATCTTAACATGCATGATAAAATAAAGTGCAATAAATTTGATAAGAATTAAGAAAACTTGATTCTGGAGTGACCCTATTTTTGAGATCATGCGGCGGCCATCATGTGGCTAATGGATGTATTTATTTGTATATAGTAATTTCTGTTGTCCAATATCTTTATACAGAAACGTAATGAAAAAAACATCTTACGGAATGAATGAAAGAAAGAAAGAAACAAACATAAAAAACAAGTGTGTTTGGGCATTAAACCCTGAAAGAATAGGAGAGTCATTTATTATCATATTTCGATAGTTATATCTATGACTGATTGACCGGAAACTTTTTTGTATTTCTTTCAACCGGAAAGCTTCTCTCCTTTGCACGGCCATTTTGACTCTGTTCTGTCTGGTTCTGTCGCTTTGGAAGTGAAGGTAATAGACATTCTGTTTTTTTTAGTTATTTGAAATCTGTTTAGAAGTGTAAGTATCATCAGTTCTACGGAAGTTTCATAGTTACTGCATATACGTTGATTTAATACACGTTTGCGGTAAATTGTGTAATTGCTTTGTGTGAACATGTTTTCGGCGGCGAAATTTCAAGTATGAAGGCTTTGATGGTATTGTAGTTTACATGCACAATTATGTGACGGCGAGTTATACAATACGTTACGATTTAGTGTGTTTCATATTTTACGTTGTGTAGTGTTTTTTAGCAGGACATGAAGTTTTGATAAGCCGGGATTGTATAATGCATGCATACTATGAGCGTTTGATTCAAAGTGTAAAATTCTTGAGTCTGTTGTATAGGATTAACTTTATTACTGTTGTGTGCAGTTTTTTAACTTTCGCTGTAATTTTTATCGGAAACTATTTATCGTGTGTGTAACGTGGGCAATTGTACGTTTTTGGAAAATAAATTTATGGGAAGATTTTTTTTTGTCAATTTGGTTCCGTAGGGTGGTACAATTTGGGAAAGGATGTCATTTGTTCCGGTAATGAAATTGTGTGCTGCGTACCTATTTCTTTGGACCATGTTTCGTTGTCCTTGAATTATTTGGTTTTAATGCTATGAAAAGTTCTCAAATTATGCTGGGTCTGGAAAAGACCTTGAATTTTCAAGTTGTTTTAGCAGCCGTGTTCTAAACTGCTACGATACCATCATTTAGGTGGTTAGGCTGTTTCCGTATTTTCAACATCGTGTAAGTACGTACATTTGCGTACTAGCAGTAACGTGTATTTGTGTGCAGTTGAGAAACTATTCAAACAAATAAGCCTCATGTTAGGCTGCTCGCACATTTGGGCGTAAATACTAGAAACTGTGACACAGATAAATTTTGAGAGGTGTTATATATACACAGATCGTACTCTATTTTATTTTGATAACTTTGTAAACAAATTATATTTGGGTTTTGTATATATATTGTCAATTCATTAGCTTCCTGTTTGAAGAAAACCAGGATGTACTAGTAAAAGAAAATATGTTTAATGTGAAATCCAGACATTTTGTTTTGTAAGGTTATGCTTGTTTTTACTGCCAAGCTGGGCCGTCCGGTCCGACGCTCGACGTGCGTTGAGAAATAGTATCCGCTTTTGTCTGTGCTACATTTGTCGGGTTGAGCCTGTTCTTTATTGGCCGATGAAAAATTGTATTCTGTTGGGGCTGTTTTGTCGGACTGTCGAGTTATTGTGAATCCAGCTTTGCGAGTTTAAGCGGTGAAACATGGCTTTAGCTGGGAATGACGAATTAATAGGAACATTCACATGATACAAGATGTGTTTTGTGCAAGAATGCCAACTAAATTGCATGCGAAATGAGTTCACGCACAGAGAAATAATATGAATACTCTCACAACAAAATCAGTTGCTAGTCCACAGTCAAGGTGGTATGATAATCGTATGAATTTGCTTACTTCAACAAGGTATTTGTTTCAAAGCTAACCCCTCCAAAATATAATTATTTTATTCTTAGCGGACTGTCTAAACTTCAATCCATGCTTTAAAGCTATTTTCCAGCAATGTTTTATTTCCCTGCATTCCTCTTCGCACGCCTCAGCTTATGATTTTCTCGTTGGTTGCGTTTACAACAGGTCACATGACCACCATACAAGGACCGAACCAAGAGGATCGCAACTTGCACCGCATTGCTCGAGAAAAATAGGACCTGCTTTATTTATTTTTTTTTTGTGCAAGATGTGCCTTGCACACAAACTTGTGCAAGGAATTCTCATGCAAGGTCGGCATCTCACACAAGTTTGGCACTCATCTTGCATCGTGTGATCCCTGCTTTATTAAGAAAGAGAAGTACAGGTACAATTCAATGGGGTTTGCAATAACTTTGAAATATGGACTGCAAAAAATATAATTTGTAACCATACACCTGGGTCAGAATGTTATTCACAATTTGAAGCATGTATATTAAATTGACAATTATTTACACGTTATACAAACAATATTTTGTATATACTTATTAACTGTTAAAACTTGCGAGCTTTATAACCACAAAACGTACAGTTAAATTTTCGTACCTGAAATACAATATGGCGACAATTGTAAGTACGCAAGTATGCCCAAGTATACAATTTCAAATACTTACGGCTACGTATAGAGCCTACCCATTCCGATTCCAGTGTGTTTGCACACAAGTTATGTCGCTAATATGGCATCGATGACATTTTTTACTATTGCCTCCATCCCTCACCGACAATCTAAAGGGGCATCTGCGGGAATGTGGGGTGTTTGGGGGGGGGGGGGCAATTTCAGCATATTTATATACGTCTATCCGGAAGCACACTAAGAGCCCATCCACTCTAGTGTACTACCAGATTTCATAGGCGTATATGGAATTGTGTGGTACACTTGAGCCCACCTGCCCAAGTGTACTATGTGGTACCACGTAGGGATTGTATTCAATTATTTACTATTTTGTCACAACTTAACGTGTATGATTTGTAAATGTCTATTCACTGTTTGGTATTTCAGCCACACCTTGTCACGTATTGGGTGTGAGAGAAATACTGCATTGGTGTATATTATGAACAAATATAGTCAAATTTAAAGTAATTAGCCACCAAAACTAATGAATATATGTAAATGATGACTCACACGTGACCTGTGTTTATTACACTGGGAATTCAGATAGTGCTAGTATATACATTTCACTTCCAGGGGCAGGTACGCACAAGTATGCATTTCTTGAGAATCCGGAAACTGTCTAAATCAACCATGTGACCAAGTTTAGGCCCTAAATATTTGGGGATTTAGGGTTTACATTTGCTGAGGTGAAGTAGCGCACTAAATCCCCAAATACCTCTACAAAAGCATCTGCCATTAGCATCTGTCCAAGCAGTTAAATTTGTGTCAATATTTTTACGGGGTGAGGTGAGATCTCCAGTAGTAACCAACCAAAGGAAGCTACCCTGCGACTACACCAAATGTTGTGATAGGAAAGGGTGAGGGAAGGATAACATTTAGACTTACAAAAATATAAAAATGAGCCAACACCAAAGACTAACCTGCGAAGCCTACATCATGTGCTGCAACTTTTACTCAGCAGTGCCAGCACGATACCCTGTATCCTAACCACTTATCAGTAAAACCAGAAAAAGTAAACAAGTATTAAGGAAAAGGAGGGAGGTGGAATGGGAAATGGGGGGTAAGGAAAACCAGAATAAGGCTCATTTAAACCAAAAGTAAACGGGGGGGGGGGTGGAATTACTCGCCAGGCGATGAGAAATGCCAAGGCCGCTTCATGGATCTGACTTGACAAAGAAACAATGCATCAAGTTAAATACTAATAAAGTAGATTAAACTATCTGTTAATAGACACCCAGTGCCATCAAACTGCTCTTAATTTTATCTGATGTGTTTTTGCAAGTTAAAAAAGGGTGGGCTGGGGATATTCTATACAACTTGCAAAAAGAACTATTATTGAAAAAAGTTTATTTAAAACAAATATGATTATGAACACATGACAAGTCATAACTCTTAAAAACTATCGAAACACTTAAAAATAATAATAAATGATATTTAGTAAACACGCTGTCTTACCCAGTGTTCTAATTCAGAAACAAGAAACAGAATTTACTATAGTGTTTGTCACTGGTGTAGCTCACCCATAGGTGAGTATAAACAAAGTTACTTCAAAGATAATAGAGGTAGACAGTCCCCTTATGGACAAGTTCATTAAAGTTACTTTTATATTATTAAGCTAACTGAACCTGAATTGTTTGGAATCAGTGCATCGGAATATTTGAATTGGCTGAATTGTATCTATCGCAATAGCGCCCCCTAGATCTTGAATGAAAATCAAACCCATGTTCATTAAAATTACTTTATTTATGGGTGCTTATAGAACCATTCTTTTTTTAGATAGATTGGCCAGTATGATTAACAGCTTTGAATAACTAGAACAAGATTTAATTTAGTAATTAAGATAAGGGTTGAATGACTTTAAAATGCAAGAACATAAGTAATAAATGCCTGAAATTTTACTTAAGGGAGGAACCAGTCAAAAGAAAATATTGGGATATGTAACCTAGACCTCTGTTTCGGTCACTGCAGTAGTACCAACACACAACTCTACCACAGATGGACCCAACAAGCAGCCATCTACAAACCATAACCTTACATTTAAATCTTTCATAAGAGGTCTGAAAAACAACTACTCCAAGAATATAGGTTCTTTACCTAGTAGTTGCTAGTTTATTTATAACATAGAAATCTAACCCCGATGGCCCCTCAAAGCATGACTGGGGCCATTCTTCTTGCCAAGCAGGGGAGAACCTGACCACGCACCACCAGTTTTACCCAATACTCATCTCAACCACGTGCTGCTGCTGCCGCCTCCCAGGCCACACACCAGCGGCTCCCACTCCCGGCCCCTTGTCAGCTCGTCCATCGTCCGTGACCTTGTCACACAGCTGCCTCCCCTGACATCACGAGTGAGGTCGGTATCATGGCGGGCCAATCAGAGCCTGCCACCATCGCGATCGATACATCCCTTGTTCTTAGTACAATTCTTACTGCCTAGCTGCAAAGTGAACCCATCACAATAGTCATGACCTTTGCTATGGAAACAGTTGACAGCTCACAGCTGCCGCCCGGTGCTCCGAACAAGATGATGATGATAATTCTTGTGAACTGCTGGAGGGGTTTTATAAAACTCGCACCTGGGTGGAGAAAAATACAGCAAGTTGCTGTCGCTTCAGAAGTAGTCTGCTGTGCCAAGAGATGATGAGATGTTTTCAAGATTAAAAATGAGTGACCTCAGTTCCTCCAGAACCTCTGCAGTCAAAAAAAAAGTTTAAAAGCTTTATTCTGTACAAAAAAATTGTAAAGTGACTGTTTCCTAATTCTATTCCACCATAACTTAAATGATCTAACCTAAAAATATAAATGAAATAGTCGGCAAATTAAGAATATCTGTTTAAACAAAAGAAACTCTAATAGGAATGAATTCTAAAAGAGAGACTGTCAGTTACTTCCTCACTAAAACCTAGGCGTATAAAGGAATGAATTCTAAAAGAGAGACTGTCAGTTACTTCCTCACTAAAACCTAGGCGTAAACGACTTTAGAAACAGGTATGCCCAAAACTAGTTTTTGAACTAAATCATTAAGTTATTTAGCACATTACTTATAAAACGGCAATACGAGTTTATCAAACCTAACGTACTAGTAATGAGGGTTTTACCCATCCCAAGTCAGTCTAATTTCCTAACGTAACATCCTAGGAAGGTTACGCCATATGAACATACTCAAAGCACAATCATTTAGGGGTAGGCCTAGATCCAGGCTCAAAAACCAAAATGATGGGAAACTTCCTGCTGGTATAAAATCTAGGGCATCCAAACAAAAAGAGAGAGCAAGCCAAAAATACCATTCCAAACAATAAAACTGACTTAAAACTCAACACACTGGAAAAAAAATTTAATCCCAAAAATTTGCATCATAACAATTTATCAAACAGTAAGTACTAATTTCCACTACTTTCAAGGTAATTAATTTGGGGGAAAATTAAATTCTGCCCCAAATGTGTGGATGCACGTTCATGAAATACATAGTCATCTAGGTATTGTGAAGTTACATCCGTATCGATGAAGGCATCTGAATTTTATTAACATTTCGAGGACAAATGTAATGGTGATCAATTGTGTTTAGCCATCGCGTTCCATGAAATTTGTTTTCATTACTCTATCAACGGTTGGTAGGATTTGTCTCGTGTCCGTCACTACAGACACGACATGTTTTGATAATTGGAAACCACGTGCCAGTGAATGGATACATAGTCGTGTTTCTTTGAACCAGTTGTTTTGTAACATTTTTATTCAATAGTTCAGACCAAATTCACACAGCACTATTAGCATTTCATCACGTTCGTCTTGAGACTTTGCAAGTCCATTGCTTACATTGACAACGTAGACATTCCACAGTACCATGTTGAGTCGCACGCACCAATCAGCATATCCTTGTCTTAAGATGCAGTTTGGGATTGCGCAATTGTAGGCAGGCCTTCAAATACATATGCCATCAAACATTTTTGTAATACTCATGTTTATTACAATGATTACAAGTGTTTTTATTGAGTGTACAATATAATTTATGATAGTTGAATTGTGTGTATAGCAAATGTCTTCTGGGCCATATTCAGGGTGTCCACATTTTGGAATTCTTTAATTTTTCCCTGTTTTCTAAGCAGAATCTAAAGCTGGCACTGCTCAAAACCTAATTTCTGCAACTTTCGGTTATACCTGTGGGCGCAACAGTAAGTATAGTTGATTCACGATAACTTCGGCCTTGTCTGAACCCTGCCAAATTTCTACTTTTGGTTACTGATTACGTATCCTTCCGGTACACGTAAACATAAACACTGCCATGTGACTTCTACTTTTATAACTGTCAAATGCATTGGTTGCTGTTTACAGCTGTTCAAAGAATTGTCATATTGCAGAAACCATTTCCTACAAATGTTCACAATGTAGGCCTGTAACAATATTTAGGTCAGCATTATAACTATTTGTTAAACACAATACAGCACGTTACACATAATATTTTGCCACGACGGTGTTTGTTACAACTGTGGCGGAAACAACAGTAGTATTTACCCTGTTATTAATATGTATTTGGAATAAAAGTTAAAACCGAAGGGACAACCAGTCCAACGAAACCACTCAGTAAATTTAAGCACACAACTCGTGTCGCTTATTTATTGTACATCGACAAACGTAAAATATTGTGGTGACCATGCAAACACATAGGCCTACCGTAACATTTATTCTGCTAATATTGACATGCATTGGTACTTACTGGTTTGTAGGTTTATTTTATTATTCATTTAATTTTATCTGTTCGGGCTTAGTATTTCGTTGGGATTGTTGCAAACATTCAAATCACAGAAATGTAATTTCTTTACACAACTGTTTTCCAAACACCCAGCGCAAAGGTACAATGTTGTGATAAACAATGTAAATAATTATTTTCGTCATAACTTAAGTTCATTGTTAAAACTTATAAATTTTGCAAATTTTTGTAATCAACACACCTGTCGTAATGCACTGGGTATACTTGCCCGCCATCACCATATTGGTAATGCTTACCACACCATGCCTGCCCAACCTGCTGGATTTGTCACGCCATCGCATCTAAATAACATATAATAGGTATTTAAACAAAATCTAGTTTCGGTTGTAAATTACAATCTCGGACATCATTATTGTTACTGTAATTGGTATGAGATGTGCTGAAATTAGAAATAAAGTGTATATCTTTCTTACATAGGTGGTACGATCTTCCTGAGAGAGCGAACGAGAGAGAGAGACGCCAAATCTGCTTCGCTTATTGAACCTATATTCCGGACGGGAAAAAACACCAGCCTACATGCGGGGAATTTGCGCGGATATTTTTAACTGCAGCAATGAAATGTGTTTCCGTCAGTGCTACCTAACAATACAAATATATCTATTGGCAACGTTTACCTTACAAGTAGTATACATAAAAATGAGGTTAAAAAAGATTGTAACTGTGTACTATTTCTTACCGGCCATTGCCAACACGTCGCTGCTCTCGCTGTTAATTCATGTTTAATACAAAATAAATATTACAAGTTATATAAGATACTAAGGTAAAGTTTCATTTATTCAATAATACAGTACTCTAAAGTTAATCACAGTGTTAAATATTGGTGGAATACAAGTTATTGGGAAAAGAAGGTTGACATTACGCCTAGAGTGATTATTCAAAGGTTCGATTCCAAAAGGCAGAAGAAAGCGTGAATGGACTATAACTACTTCTCTAACCATATGGCTCACCAAAATTTCTAATGAACCGTACACTCCACCTTGTTTTATGATCAATGCCTGTTGGACTGTTTCAACAGAAATAATCACTGTTGATAGCTAATGCTTGGCTCACAACCATCAGTCAGCCATCCGTAAATTTATTTTGCCCGTCAATTGAAAGTGACTTCAACAGTCCGTCATTCCGTCGGGTCAGAAAATGTTGTATTGCCACCCTACAACACTAACTTTCTCACACAAACAAATGTTTTCAATTGATGTAATTTATCAGCATTTCCTCCGAAAATCTAAGTCCTCTTCAGTTCAATTCAAAGGTGAAACACAAAAGTGAACAACTTCACTGCCTTGTGTATTTCAAAAGACAAATATTCATACAAATAAACAAGTGACTGTTTTCCTGACAGTCTTGTTCAAGGAACTAGATTACAAGGCGGTGGCCCATCTGTCAAAAGTTAAAATTTGATATATATTTGACTGCTTGAGGGATAGGAAAAAAGTTTCTCTGCGAGATCAAGTGAGGGGTGGTCGACTGACGGATGAAAGGGATGGTTGTGGGTTCAGTGCTGTTAACAGTGATCTACTGAAAACTAGAAATGATTGGATCAACATGTCTTATCTCAAAAATCACACGTTGGTACTATCTTCAGACACTTGGAAAGTACTCCTGCACACTATTCCGATACAACACTTTGCTCTTTAAAGTTTGAAGACATCTGCGGATGCAGTGACCTGCACTCCTAAAATTTGTATTTAAACTGATTTTGAAACACTAGAAATGCTTACACTTCAAAACTGAAATGGTTACACTAATTTAATTAACATCTTTCGCTTCACTTTTGTTCACACTGGGCCTTATAGGGCATAAAGGAATATGAGTACACATTTTTATAGGATGTTCACTGTAAAGTGAGCCCTTTTTAAGGACCTTAATTTTTCCTTTCATCCAATCTCCATCTTCCTGCAACTTTTTAATATAACATTGCAATGTGACCAATAAATACAGCGTATAGGTTTCACCACCCTCAAAATTTAATGCCTGAGGCTGCAATAATATATATTAGTGGATAAAGTCTGTTGGAAGGGCATTAAAAAGTGCTCACTTTACCATGAACAGCCTATAATAATGCCGTTGAATCCTATCTGTTGCTCTGTGACATTATCGTGCTGTTATATATGAAAAATATGAGCAAAATTTTAATTTGTGTGATCATTACATGTGATGTTAGGCAGTCAATATGCCAAGTATAGAAATATATTAGGTCCTTCTTAATGTAAACCCTATACATTTCCTGTATAGGATGTGTAAAATGAGGATTCTGCTTTAGATTTTGCATGGTTAGTCCATTACTGTTTTTCACTGTATGACAGAAGTAATCAAGATGCTTGTTTTTACATATAGAAACTCATTTACAGGATTAAAAATGGAAGACTCGCCATATGGAGGTGGCGGCTACCAGCCCCGTGGCCGAGGGATGGGGAGAGGTGGTCCTCCACGTGGTGGTCGGGGAAGCTTTGGTGACAGAGGACGGTGCGTGTTCTGGTTTTGTATTTTAAGCTTTCTTGGATATTGTCTCAGGTTAATCAAACACTCTTGAAGGCCTGTGCAAGGTGGTTATTTAGGCATTGCTTAGTTGTAATGTAAACGTGTTAGTATAATGCCAGTTCTTATGTTAGTGGAGTTAAATTAAGTACAGTAATTGGTGTTTAAAAATTTGAATGCTTCGATTTTCATTTGACAATAAATCTTGCAAATAATCAATCACTATCAATTTTGTTTATGCGGGACATTGTCTTTGAAAACCCTGCAGGTAAAAGATGGCCATTGTATTTGAAAACTGGGAAAACCTGGTGAGGTCAGGGAATTCTCTTGGCAACAAAAGTTGGAAATTCCGTAAAATTTACAAAAAGTTAGAGATTTGTGAAAAAAGCCATGGAAATGTTTGGCATCACTACAAGACTTGTGCTAGGTTAAACAGCTTCTAAACTGATTATTTTCGTATAGTAAAGAAACTGCAAAGTGGAAGTAACAATGTGCATTCACTAAAGAAATCTATATAAAACATTTTTTTCAGTATTTCTTATTAATGGATATCTATCTATCTTTGTAGTGCATTCATACCTGCCAGCTTTTATGGTTTGCCCGTAAAATGTATGGAATTTATTGTGTGTTTACAAGTTTATGAAAAAAGGCCAAAGTTTTGGATTTTTTTTTTCGTCATAACATTTTTATTTTGTTTATGTTTTTTCTTATGATCGCCATAGATAGCGCGATAGTGATGCATCACTAACAGAATCTGGTAGCTATTCGTGGAATGTTATTGGCTGATTGAAGTTGTAGACAGTGCTGGTCATATTTTTATGAAGTGTTCATGACTCATCTCGTCATCTTTGCATCACACAGTGTGTTGTGTTTACTGGTCAGCCATGTTCTTGTTGTAAGCGCGTATTTCTTACAGCGTCGTGTCACGTAGTAATTGGCAAAATGAGTGGAAAACGTAAGAAAACCTGTTTTCTGATTATTTTGGAAAGAGTACACTGAAGAATTTCCGTGTGTATTAAAGTCTAACAAAGGAGAGAAGTTAGCGTTTTACTGTTTATAGGCGTGATGTAAACATTGCAAAAGCTGCAGAAAATATGTTTTCAACCAAGTGAAGTGCTGAAAACACATCTAAACTCTGAAAGGCGGTTTTAATAAATTGAAATTGGACAGTTCTTTATCAAAAATTCTGGTGTGGATAACGTTACAGGTGCGGAATGCTATTTCACGTCTTTTCTAGTCGAACAGAATATTCCAATAAGTGTAGCATACCATGCCTGGCCTATGTTCAAAAAGACGTTTCCTGACTCGGAAGTGTCACAGGCCAGTCAACAGTATTAATTAGGATTAAAGTTTGAACTGTTGTTTTAAATAATGTGTGAGACAGTGTGTTGTAAATATCATGCAACACAACAGCTGCAGTGTTAATGTGAACTGTTGGTAACTGAAGTTGATTGAAAGGAAAGTTGCTGTGAAGGTAATGTTTACTGTTAGTATTGTTAATTAAAAGAAAACATTAAGTAGGTCTAGTTTAGTAAACAATTTGACAGTAATTTTTCATTTTCTTGCAAAGAAATTATCCTTGAACTTCAGGTTGGCATACACCCATTCTCAGAGTTAACGTACAGGTGTGAAAACTGCATTTTCTGCAAGTTTAAAGATTAAAATTGCCTTTTTCAAAATGTTTTGCATATTGAGGGTTTGAAAAGTTGGCAGGTGTGTGCATTTTGTATTTTCGTAGGCGTTGAACAATGTACGTCACAAATTATACGGTTTTCTTGACAGGTTCAAGGCATTTTTCAGTGTCAAATGTAATATTTTTATGCATCTTTTCTTAGAAAACACAGTAATAGTAATTTTTTGTAGTTTTTTCGCTGGGAATGTAGGGATACATAGTTCCTAGCTTCAGGGGTTTTGTTCATCATGCAACATACGCCATCCTAAATAATGGGCAGGGAATTTTTTTAGGGTGTGTCTATTAAACTGTAGACGGGCTATAAATATTATTGTGTGTTGTAGGGGGGGCGGCCGAGGTATGATGCGTGGTGGTCCCCCTGGACGAGGGGGCAGGGGTGGTCCACCGAGGGGAGGTGGCGGCATGAACAGGGGAGGTGGTGATCGAGGAGGCGGAGGTGGAAGCTTTGGTATGAGCAGTGGAGGCGGCGGCAGGTAAGCCGCTTTGCTACTCTGGTAATGTCTATATTGTCTTGCTCTTATGTGGGTCTGATTCGTATCAGAATCTGCACTGGGTTAGCCCTCTATATTTAGAGTATCTTTGACCAGAGTTTTCTAAATATAATGTAAGTTCTTATTAGTATTAGTTAGTATGGCTTCTAAGAATATCCAATTTGTACAGTTTGTTTAGAACATAATGTTAAATATAATTTGTTGAATTCTCATCGGCTTACTACTTAGGAAAGCCTTGAAGTAAAAATTTGCATTGCTGAATTTTTTACCACTTGGTTAATAAGTTGTGATAGCAATTTTTTACTTATTAATTTACAAAATACGTTCTGTTTTTTAGCTACATTTTGTTAGTAATTTAATTTACAGTGGACTCTAGGTGTATCCAAAACGCATGTACCAATAAACTATTCACAGTTTTTCTGTGGTCCTGGCAACATTCCTATATAAAAAATGATGCGGTTACCAGCTTTTATAGTTTATTGGATATTGCATTGATGAAAGTATCTTCAGTCCCATCACTTAATGAAAAGATTTCCTGCAACAATCACTCTTTATGCTGGTTGTCTATGCATACATCTAATATCTGGGTGTGAAGTACACTGTTTATAACCACTGTGGCACACCGGCAATTTGCTCAGTTCACTGTTCAAATTCCAGTTCAGCTGATGGTGTCATGTTGTGAGTTGTGGAGACTGGCATGAGTGCCATGCTCCCTCCCCTAGCATCCTTGTTGAGAGTGGCAGCAGTTGCCTAAGCCTTGTTCAAAACTGCTACAAGACCAAGTTTAGTTGGGGATTTGGGGTTCAATTTTATTGAGGTAAAGTAGTACATTAAATCCCCAAATAGGTCTGTAAAATCGTCTGCTGTTAATTTAAGTTTTATTTCACGTTTTGCTGCTGCACTATACATGCACGTGAAAAATCTAAAGTTCTGAGATCTACGTGAAGTTATTTTAAAAAGTTCTTATGTTGTATTAAAATTGTCCAAAAAAAGGTGATTGGTTGTTATTTGAAGTGGAATGTTAATTGCAGGGAGCGAAGAAATAAAGATAAGGGTTCATTTTGGCTAGAAGAAATATGATCAGCTATTCACTAGACAATGGGGTTACATGAAAAATTCATTCACTAGACAATGGGGTTACATGAAAAATTCATTCACTAGACAATGGGGTTACATGAAAAATTCATTCACTAGACAATGGGGTTACATGAAAAATTCTTGGGAGTAGGATATTTATTGATATGGTGACAGTGACACGCTAATGTCTAAATTCCACAAACCTGTAGTTTCCAACTTTGCTGCATGTAGTGCTCTTACAAGCTGTTCAAAGCCATCCATCCTAAATTCCTAAACGCTAATTCCCCAAATTGGCAGTTTCGGGCATGACTCTGGGAACCTGCATGTCGTCCCTACATCCTCTTTCCTCTTTCAGCAGTGTACCTTCTTCCTCCCTTTTATAGGAGATGTTACGTAGCAAAAGAAACTGTATGCTCTATACTGTGCATGCTTGATTGCTGCCCTTATACGTCTGGCGAGATGGCAATAGAGAACATGAATTATGCATTAAATAAAAGAATCATGTGATCTCATGGCACGCGGTTATTCTGTAAAACGCACAGCACTAGTGAGAGCCCTAGTACTTGTCGAGTCTTGCCTCTAACATACTCGCCGCAGCCAGCTCTATTATGTCAGTATCTGATTTCCTGATTCGGAAGTGGCAAAAAAGGACAGTATTTACCCTAAAGGAAGACTAGCCCTTCTTAAAATTATTTCAAGGGAAAACTATTTAAACCTGAATTCAAGACTACCCCTGTGATATGCTGAAAAAATTACATAGGTTGAAAGTATTTTTGCATGAATTTATGACAAACCCTTCAAGAAGAAATGCTATTATATGATATATTTGATTTACTTTTAAAGAAAAGCTAATCACAATGAAATAGGTGTGTCTAATGTGGCTGTATGGTGACTTAAGCCATTTTGCTCCCAGCAAATTGTTCCACACTCGCACTTATACTTTCTAGGCACCTGCGAGTACTCAAAATTAGAGTTCTTTTGTAATACTACAGCTCTGGCTCGATAAATGCTGATACTCGGAATATGAACATGTCACATTAAAGACACTCTTGATTACTGTATTTACCCAAAAGGAAGACGAGGTTTTTTGGCAGAAAAGGAATGGCAAAAAATTAAGGGTTGTCTACAATTCGGGTATTGTTTTCAATTCAAAACCTAGGCGATTTTGATAAAGGTTTTTCATGCTTAAATATGGTATTTCCTATGGATGAATGAATTTTTGTAGTGCTGAGACTGTACCTTTCAATTTTGGCAAGGCCCCTTTACCTGATGTCGCCCAGCCGGCCCCAAAGAGGAAACGCTTTGATGGGGTAATAAATTTTTAATACTGTGTTTATGTTGGTAAAAAACTCTTCCTCAGTTTCCATTTTCTATTTGCTTAGCAATAATAATAATAATAATAATGTTTAGGAGACTATCCAGTAGCAAGCAAAAAAAGTACTGTAACAAAGTTTTCTCACAAGAACTATAATTTGCAATTGAAATCTGATATTTTACCCACTACATCAAAGTCGATGACATTCTTCTCCATTTAAAATATATTATTCCCAAATATAGTGTTGTACACAGTTGTGCCGGTCACCCTAAAACATGAAGAACTTGTAATCAGTCATAATTGTAAACGATGTTCATATAAGCATGTCAGCGACCATGTTTCTCGATACTGATTTTTAAATATCTAATATGACAGAACGTATTTTAGCAGATTTGTGCTTCCACATTACAGCAGAATCTCTCTATTACGACCCCTTACAGTTCCCGAGAATAGGGTCGAAATAGGGGGGGGGGGGGTTGTAATAAGAAATTTGGAAAATTTGGGACAATTTTGACCCAAACCCCTATGCCACCAAACTTGCCATTTTTTCAATGAAGTTCATGTTCAGTCGTCTCTAGCGCATAAAAAATACTTTAAATTAAATATAAATACATATGTATATTTTAATAGCTGGAGGTCACCTGATAAATTTGATACCTTAAAAGGCATTTTGAACCACCCCTCTTATACCCAAAAAGGCATAGTGGACCACCCCTTGTCGTTAAACAGGCCTAAATACAGTATGACATGGTCATTGAAAGCATGTGAAATGATTAAGACTATGTATAATAAAAATATAAAGTTATTATTAAAGATTATTATACAGTTCTTGTGGGTTATACATTACTATGAGGCGTGTAGCTATCAAAAAGTTTAGGTTGTGTTGCGCAATAAATGTGCGTGTGCTGTGCACTTGCTTTGGTCTAGCATTTTCATTGTTGGAAAAGCGGACGTATTGGGCACCAAGCAGTGACTAAAGCACTGTTGGGGATGCCTTAAATCTGAAGTTTTATTTATTGAATGGATATGAAGTTACATTATTAGATTAAATCACTCGTGTAGCAGTGAATACGTTGTGTGTACGTAGCTGTGCGAGCGCCTAGATCCTCTGCAGCGCGGCCGGGCGCGGCAGCTTACTGCTGTCGCTCGGGCCTAGATCCTCTGGCTGGGCTGTCCGAATGCTGCTCGCTGTTGCTTATACCAGGGCAGACTGCCGCCCATAGCTGTCGGATCAATCTCTACTAGAACAAGATTACTCGTGGGCGGCGACTAGCCAGCGCCACTGCCGTAGTTTCTACTGGTGTTGGGAAAACATGCTGATAGATGCTATTCATGTCGTGTTGAATTTCTATGAAATTTAGATCTGGTGTTAGCCTCTACTGGTACAATGAGGCCCAGAAATGTTTACAGGAATACAAAAAATTAGTGCGGGCTACTTGCAATATTTATTTACACAAATTTTCCTTGATGAAATTCTACTGTGGCATACACAGGCACACTGCCTATCTCGCCAAAATAAATTGCTCACCGTAAAAAATAATCACCTGACGTGGCGACTTGTGAAACTTTTGTTTGGGTAAGCTGCAGGAGAGGGTCGTAACATAATACACATAATCCACAAATTTATACAGTATCATCTGTTAAATAAAAAGAATTTTGCTTTACTGATAAGAACTAACATAATGCAAGACACTGAAAAAACAAAACAAGTAACAGTTTAGGTGCATAATATCCATCATATAAAATGCAACAATAAATTTGTCAGTTGTCCATACATTTAAGCAAGAAAAAACATATACAACACTTAACACATACTAAAACTTGGGCAGTTCATTTTTACGAATACTACTGATATGTAAAATTATCAACTTCTTATAGGCCACACATGAAGCAAGCGAGACGGATAATATTTATATTTTATTTAATGAATAGTTTATCTAACTACAAATCAACAACACTTACTCATAGGCAAGCTCAATTCTTCTCTCGTTCTTTGAAAACTCCTCTTTTACGGTCATAAAAGTTTTCTTCACTCTGCAGATCTTTTTCAATGGACAATAACACCAATTTTGACAGTCTTTCTTCTTGTGTGCTGTGGCTGTACGTCTTAATTTTCATTGGTGCTTAACTATTTTTGAATATGCCTTATCTAAGCAGTTAGAAAAAATTATAATAGAACTTCCCATACATTTTTGCTGGAAAATTCCTGCGATATATAAACCGCAACATCGACAAAATTACCATACAGATTTAAGGCCGACCGCAAACTAGTTTCGGGAAAAGATTCGCAATTCGAACATCTGTCCCCCATATGCTAAATAATTGTCAATAATTTCTTAATACAGACTCCTGAAAATTTTTTTTAGATTATGGCCATGACTGTATTTAAATGTTTCCTGATAACTCTTGTGCTTCAGCTCTGGTTCGGCATTTGTTTGCTCCCAAAAAGTTTCAAAACTGTTTTGTTTTAAGTAGGTTAGAGAACTCCCTGACTTACCCAATGTCATGTAGCTTAGTTTGATGAATAGGGAATGGTGGCGGGAAATGATGTTAAGCGAAAAATGCGCAATTATTCTCATATGTAACATTCCTTGGATTTTTTTGCAGGAATATGTAGTACAATGTTTAGAGTACCATAAGTAGTTTTTCTATATTTTTGCTAACCTTTTTCAAGTCATAAATAGATTAGTGAAAATATGCAATAGGATCATTTTACCCCAGAGGGTTGGATAAAATGATCCCAGATGTAAATTAGATACGGGATTAAAAACAATTAGATTGTTACATAAAATACATGTTTAGAACAGGTCTAACAAAAACTTTTGGCAAAATGTATTACTAATTGATGCCATCAAAAGTTATAAGTAGGGCATGCAAAATTCGCATTTGCGATAAAAATAATTTTTATGAGAATTTTTATGTTTAAAACGATAATACTACATAATGGGGAAAAGCACTTTTTAGATGCAAATAGTCATATCAGTTTGATAGCAAGTTTTCATTCCACAAATTCTAAAGCGTGAGATAATATTAATTAAAGAAGGGAATAAAGAAACTGAGTAATTTGGATATAAACTCTATTTTGCTGGGAAATCACCTCTACCAAGGAATATCCCATGGTATTTCATTCTGCAGAAAGGATACAGGCTTTCGTTATATTTCAAAACATTTGCTCTCTATCAACATAGAAACACTACATAAGTAGCCTAAGTTAACGATGGAATCACTTGTTTAACCTCGGATTACGTGCATAAGGTAAACAAATAATCCATAGAGGTCATACTGCACTGCTGTTAGTAACTCTAAGTTTTCATTGTTTCTAGTATTGATAGTAGTGCTGTGAAAGATCACTGGCGGTTGTGTTGCAACATTGTGCGCCTGCGCCGAATAACAAATGAATCTTTTGGATGTTTCTACAATTGTAGACATATTTTGTTGCATCTGTAAATTTATATTGCCACCTGTTCCGGTTTGGGCTATCATGTCTGGGGTGTGGGTGAAGTTAGTTTAGTTTGATTATTTGGGCAATTGTCTGACGTAATTTTCTTTTTAAAATGCTGAATCCCGCCATTAAAGATAAAGAAACGTAATGTGCTGCAGGATTGTCAAAACATGGTTTGAATGCAAGTGGTGATAAAACTATATTTTGTACATTTTGCCACACATCAGTGACTTGGGACTAGGGACTATTTCATCTTTAAAAACACAATTTTAACAATTCAAAACTGAATTTATGATCTAATCTACTGATTTAAATAATGTACATTTTTAACTCAATGATTTTTTAGAAATTGGAGAATGGTGAATGTGTGTGTGTGTGTATATATATATAATTTATTTATTTATTTAGTTATTTCGGGATAACATGTAGGATGAGTGAATCACATGCTATGTATATGTAGTATGTACTTTGGCTGAAATGAAAATTGAAAAAGTAAAGAACTTATAACAATAATGTGGTTTCGATTAAAGATTTCTTTTTCTGTTAATATGCAAAATAGTTTTGTGTAGTAATCAAATAAAAATCCACATTCTGTGGAAAATTCAACATCTGTGCTATAAAAAAACTAACCATAAACTGTGATTTCTTCCTTTTGTTTAAATACAGAGATGCTCACTTTTGAATATGTAGCTCTATAAAAGTTAAGTATTAACAGTGTTTACTCGAACATATGTGTGAAAGTTACACTACTGTTAACTATACTCAGAATGCATAGAAATAAAAGTAATTACACTGAAATATTTAATTGTTTTTAATCATTCTGAGCGAAAATAATTTTTTGATAATCAGTTATTGTACTATCCCGAAGTCATCGCGACTGAATTTCGCAAGTACGTATTTATGCACACATAGTAAATCTTTTATGACACAAAATCTGCCAATTCTAATGACTAATTTTTCATTTAGATAACTCCATAAAATCTTGGCTTTACTGATGTGATTTATAAGTTCAAGGTAATTCCATTTGTTTTTTGAATCACGTTCTTCGTTGTGGCCTCTGAAAGGAAGCTCCTGCTTTGCTAGATAGCAAACATCTACAAAATGTCTCAATATTTCTGTTCTTTTTAACACGTTCATTGTGTTCTTGTTAAGGTTTTTTTCCTTCAAGCAAGTGGTCAATCCTAATTTTGCCAAAGGTTTTCTCACAAACGATTGTTTGCAAATGAGTCTGGGACAACCAATACTAAAGCTTTGTTGCAATTTCCCATATCACTGTAACCAGTTTTGCTCCACAAATTTTTTTTCTTTAGCTGAATGCATACATGACCAACAAATCAGTTTACAAAGCAATGAACAGACCGTCAACCACTCATTTTACAAATACATTTTACTATTAAAATGTCTTAAACAGATTTTCCTGCAGTGTTAATGTCTAGAGCTGGAGTTGGTCGCCCCACCACCAAAATTTCTTTTTTTCTTTTCAAAAGGAAAATTAGTAAAATCAGTCTTCAAAACAGTGCAAACAGCGCAGTGACTGTGCCCTTGGCTGGTGTCGGGTTGAGGGTTCTGCTCCACCCTGGACAGCATAAGACACGGAACGCACAGTTTACCTTACATGGAGATGGCAGTCAAACACTAGGCATTGCAGTGCTCTCACACATCCAAAATGGAATAGGATGAACATAAAACTGACACTATCTTTAAAAACCTTCTTTGTATGAATAGAAAGTTTTTTTAAAATTATTTATCACTCCTACCAACCCCCATACTGCCGGCCCATACTGTCAGCTGCTGTGCCTTCAGCGGACCTTGTCCGATCATTTCCGAAGTAGTCTGCGAAGACACACTATCCGTTTCCCTGTGTTCGTGTTACCAACACAACCGGAACCAACGGCAAATGGAAAATATGTACTAAGGGAGACGGAAACACAGTAAAACATAACCTGGAACCCTGGTCGCCACGCCGTAGAGTGAAGTGTGCATGAGACACACATTTGTGGCACAGAGGTGGCTCGCGGGAGTGGGAGTTCACGTGCGCAGAATTTTAAGTACGTATACATATGGATTTTCGGGACTGGTAAATTACATATATAACAGCAATGGCACAAGGTAAGCGGTGCTTATGTAGCGTCTATTGAATACACGCCACTGAAGTGGGCTAAGGTAGAGGCGGCGGTGCTGTGGTACAATACATTACGTGACTAGACAAAGAATTCTCAACGTGGCCTGCAATCTCCCCCCCCCCCCCCAAGCACTCCTTCCATATCAAATTTTCTGGAACCAGCAATCTTAAATTCAATACGAAAATTGATACGTTTAACATTACATTTCACGTCTTCGTTTCCATCTAACCTCAAAAACTAAAACAGCCAAGTACTTTTTCACAACTCTGCAGGCTTGTTGCATAACTTGAACATAGTTATTTTATTCTTGATGTTAAAACTGTAGAACGTGCTTCATTATTTTGCCACGTTAAAAAATAGTTGCTGTTTTGGTATCTCAGCACAAAAATATTCACTTCAAAATACTACAAAGAGCGGGAAATTGCTGTGTTTATAGTACAATCACTTGTAAAAAGTTATTTACCATTTCTGAAGAATGTAAATATTCGTGTTAACATCTTTTTCATGAAAATTTTGCATTTTGTAGATAAAATAGGTAGATTTCGTGAAAACTGAAATTATGTCCAATTTCGCTGTATTTCTTGTATTTCGTGGTTCTTTAAGAAAACGTCTCAACAGTGTTCTACTCTATTAAGAAAATTTAAATTTTTGTGTTAACTAGGTCTTAAACCCTTTCTTGATGTCTCAAATCTACAGCATGAAGTTTTAATGTTGTTTGTATTCACCACAGTTCGTATGTGCCATAATCAAAGTTGTTGAAATGTTTGCAGGGGGCGAGGAATGGGCATGAGAGGTCGTGGAGATTTCAATTCAAGAGGCGGCGGAGACAGCCGGGGTGGCTTCCAGAGAGGCAAGTAGTGTTTTGGTCACTGTTCACTAAAATATCTATACGAAGTACTAACAGCAGGCTAAAAAAGGTGTCATTTGTCTTTATTTTTGCTCCTTTTAGAAAAAAAAGTTCAAGATTTGCAATAAATTAGCAGGAAAGTTTATTTTGCTACACATTGCATTTAACTTGGTGGGCACTTTACTGAACATAGAGCATACTAAAAATGGTACCACTCTCCCAGGCCATCAGTGCTAGGTAGCCAGTACAGTAAAGCCTCATTAATTAAAATGGTTGATTTGAATTTGTATTTAAATCTAAGTTGTTCTTAGCTCCTGGACAAAATAATGGGACTTTGCATCCTTTGGTTTGGGGTTTCGTTAATTTCTTATTTAATAGGGTGTGTAAAGTTAAAATATTATTTCAAAAAGTACATATGTAATGTCCAGAAGTCACCATTACAAAATATGCATTGTATATGGTTGCCTTGCGCATGCGCTCAGGCTGCAGCAGGTCGGTAGCCAGTTAAATTGCAGGGAACAAGTAACACGTGTCATCACTTCAACCTGTCCATGGACAAACAATTGAATGCAGTTTGCCCCTTTTTTTGTCACGTTTATGCCTGCCTTCGATTTTAGATGTGAGAAATGTTGTACATAAGATTAAAATGCATTTTTCTTTAAACCAGCTGGTAAAAGATGTCATTTAAAAAACCTTGCAGTATTTTGCCATGTATAGGCCACATGCACATATAATCGCACTAAACGTTTTTGATGAAAAATTAGGGACATTTAATACAGTGGAACCCTGTTAGGAAGTTCCAAACAAATACTGAAAAATGTGTGCTTATTAAGCAGGAAAACTTCTTGAAAGGGTCATTGTGTATTTGTAATAGACAAGTGCAAACTTTTTAAATCTTACTAAGCAGGTAAACTTCTTAGGGGGGTTTTACTGTATTTCAAGTATAGGCTGACTGAATTCTTGTTTTCCGCAAAGTCAAACTAATTACTGTTTGCCATTGCCGTGCTGGCATTACACCACTGCTATTGGCGGTTCCATCAGACCAGAGAGAGTCATGAGTAAAGACACCTGAAAGAGAAGGTGTTATATATATATGTATATATTCAGAAATGGTTTGTATTCCTAAAATATAGATCTATTTTTTTTCAAATTGTGTTTTTTCTGTAATTTTTTAATTTATTTTTGTCAAAACATACTGTTATTTTCTTGTTACAAAAATACATGTTTCTGCATGAGAATTTTTTTGTGTTCTTCATAAAGACATGCATATATAAATTGAGAAATGTTACTTTAATTTGTGAAACCTGAAATTGACAGTGTTATTCCTATTGAAAAGTGGTGTTTTTTGTCAATTATTTCTTTGTTTCGATTTATTCAAATGGCCAAAGCAGTGGTTCGGAATTTAAAAAATCAGTGGTTTCATGAACTAAAATTTTGTGTTTTCGAAATACCAGGGAGAAAGTTTTTTGCTGAATTTTTTAATGATTCTGAACAATCAGATTTATTATTAAAACATTAGATTGCAAGGAAATATATTTTCAGTAAAATAATGTTTATATATACTATTTAACAGCCAAAAAAAGTTTTATATGTCTTATTTACAAAACTTTTAAGGCATCATTAGCAAATAATTTTTTCATCTAGTTCTTATAGATATCTTCAGATCTACTTCTCAAAATAATTTTCACTAAGCAATTCTAGATTTTCCTGCTTCAAGCGATGATGTTTGTCACTGAGAATGTTGTTGCAGATTGAGAGAAACCTTTTGCAGTTTACATTGGCACATGACAACCATGTAGACTGCACAGCAAAGTCAGAATTATTGACTGACACAGCCATAAGAAGCAAAACAATTTCAACACTTCCACATTCACCCAACTTTTTCTTTACCAAAAATTGACTTCCTTTGTATCCCTGAAGTATAACACTTTCACTCAGCTTTGTAAACATAAATGCTTTTTGCAATATTTTGCTAAGATTGTGTTATGCTTAACATAATTTCTGAAGGGTTGGAAATCATTTAAGTGTTCATACAAATGATGAGCTGGATCACTTGCCTTCAGTGAAAGAAGTGGTTTTGTCTGAAAATGCGAAGAAGCATTCTTCAGGGCTGATGTGATTTTGGCTTTGGCAAGTTTTCTTGCGAGGATTCAAACAGGCCTGTGCTTCTTGTGATATCTTCTCGTAGCAAGCTAAAGAACCCGCTCTACCGTATTTACCCACGTATAGTGTGCACCATGATTTTTGTAACTGGTTCCAAGGGAAAATTTTTTAAAAATACAATTGCATCAAAAATTTGTGGCACCCAGTTAGTATGAAACATATTATTCTTTTTTACATTAATGTGTGGTGATTTACTTTAAAAATATCATGGGTGCAAAAAGTACAAATAAAAAAAATTCCGGAACCCTTACACTCTTACTAAATATTTTCGCCACTTTTCTTTTTAGAAGTGACCAGCTCTTTTTTGCCTTATGTCACAAATAAAGATCTCTGCAGTCCCCCCCCCCCCCCAATCCTGCAGTCCCCCCCAGCCTGCAGTCCCCCCCCCCCCCCCCCCCCCCCCCCTTATCCTGCAGTCCCCCCCCTTGTCCTGCAGTCCCCCTCCTCAGTCTGCATTCCCCCTCCCCCCCTCACCCTGCAGTCCCCCCCTCCACAACATTACTTGCCCCCCCTCAGCCTGCATTCCCCCCCAACACAACATTACTTGCCCCCCCACCACATTACTTGCCTCCCCCCTCCTGCATTCCCCCCTCCATCACTACATTACTTGCTAGACTCTACCAGGGTAACAGAGGGTGCTGAGCATTGTATGGATAAGTACATGATCACTTGACTGTTAAGAGCATTTATGAACACATTCTATAATAGTGTTTATTTTGTGGTTTTTAGCATTTTTGTAGTGTAAAAAATTAAATTTAAATGTGTAAACATTATGTTTCTGCAATCCAAGTATCATAAAATAAACAGAAAATACTTTAGTCTCACAATAAACAAATAACAAGGATCTACTATTACACCATTAATCTAGAGTTTTATTCTTGCTTTTCATTGGGGTGTGAATTTTTTCAAACTTTCTCGTAAGAGGAGGTGTTGAACAACCTTGTCTTGCGAAATATGTTAACTAATATATTACTGGTTCAAAACAAAAATAAGCGCCAGATACAAGTAGTCCTCACATAACCTTGATAATCTTAAAAACATGTTTACATAAATTGTATCCAGAACTTTTTTTTTTCCGAAAACCATAGATACACGACTGTAGCGTACTGTGTGCCCTTGCCAAATAAACGTGTTGCCAGCACATAATGGCAATGTAAAATTTTGATAGTCGCTGAGATAGTATATTTCCAAAACATAGTGATATCCCATAGGAGTAGATACTCATTGGTGATATCGCTTAAACTGTGTAAATTCGATACATTGTGTCAACTTTATGAACTACATATTGAAACCATTTATTGAATTAGTGTCGTAAACATGATACACAACAGAAATTAGGTTTTTTTTTTTTTTTTTTTTTTTTCTGTGTTTAGTTTTTAACGAGATATGTCGTTTTTCGTGAGAAACTTGTGTATTTCGTGATTTAGCACGCTGGGAACTGCAGGTGTGTTTGGATGAATATTGGAAGGAATGTTGGCCCAATAGTTTTGGCCAGGCACAATACTAGTCTCTTCTTTCGTCTACCTATTAATCATGTGCTTCCATGTGCATTGGAGTCGGTGCCTAAACGACTGCAATTTTTGGGTGATACAGAAGTTTGTAGTGGTTATACATGGTAGTTAAAACCAGTATGGTGTGAAGGTGGAAGTGCTTCTTTTAATGGTGAAGAATTTCTGTGTGGTACAGGAGGCCGGGGTGGCAGAGGAGGAATGGATCGTGGTGGGCGTGGTGGCAGAGGAGGCTTTGATCGAGGTGGACGTGGCAGTGGCGGCCCTGGAGACCGGTATGGTGGTCCAGTGAAAAGAGGTGGACCACAAGGAGGGCCCATGGCAAAAAGGGGGCGCTTTGACTCTGCACCTGGTGCCAACGGATATGCAGTGCCACGGTGAGTTTCTAGTGTTAACGTACTAATGATTTAGATATATCTTAAGGTGGAATTCAAGTTTTTTGCATGTAATTCCTGTGTGCTCTAGTGATTACAGGTTTACACATAAAATTGACTTCGCGGGAAACGAAACAATTGCCCACCATAAAAAAATTAGCATATAAGGGTGGGGGCACATTAACTTAAAAATAATCATCAAAAAAGGGCATTTGATTAAATTTTAAGTTATACATACAGTGATTAAAAAATTAGCCTGTGTAATGTGCTGCTGTTTTTACAGCAAAAAAGGAGGGATAATGAGAGCGGAAAAAGACAGGGAGGGAAATGCAGAGGCGGTGGCAAGTCACTAGGACAAAGAATCCTTACTGACCCTGCCTGAAACGCCCCCCCCCCCCCCCCCCACTCTTGAGGCATGAAGTAATTTATTGCTTTACGCTGCTTGGGACAGCAAATGCCAGTCTGATGATAGCTTGAGAAAGGCATGACCACTAACATCACTAAGGACTAGTTTTCCATAGGGTGAAAAATGTGGATAATAGAAACTAGTACCGTGGTTGGAGAAAAAAGGTCTACAAAACTAATCCGCGCATATCTGAAACCAACCTGCAGTTCCAGATACTTTGATTGGCGAGGGATTACTGTATCTAATTTTAGACGTGCCCCAAATTTTCTACCATTTTGTCCCAAACGTTTCAGGGTTCCTCAGGATTGGGTCGTAATAGTAAAAAATGGTTTTAATAGAGGGGTTTTACTGTGTAATTAAATAGACTTCTACTCATCAGTGTGTACGACTGCGGCACACCCAACTGGTTTGATTGGCTGTACTAAAGGTGAGTTCAAGAATAGTTTGACTGCAAAAGGTGCACGCTGGCATCTGAAGAATATTTCTGTTAACCAGCCCAGCCACCGAAATTGTATCAGTGGCACCAACTACTATAGTGTGCCGAAAAATGGCCCTGCTAGTTCACCGAGACACGCAGCACCTGGTTCTTCAGCTGTCCAGTGACATTACGTCCAGAGGAGTTATGCCACGTGTATCTCCCCTCTGACCTGAACAATGGTGACTCAGGGAGATTATATGTAGCAGGTCTGGTCCCTTGGAATGCCAGTCCTTTTCCTTCACCCCGCTCTTGGTGCTGAAGTCCAATCCTACTTCACCTTAAAATATCTATGCCAGGATGTCATCAAACACTTAGATGCTTTTCTGTCCCTTCTGGACAACGCTGTAGTGCTAGTTAAGTTAGTTGCAGTATTTTAATAGCTTTTTTTACCTACCCTGTTAGTCTAGGAACAGGTTGCCTTTACCTGTCTATCGTAGTAAGCTCTCGATAGGAGATAGTGCAATACCACCTTGTTCATTTCTGTACTGAAATAGACAACTTTTACACCACTTACAGATATCTTTCCTTTAGTTGTAGAACCTCACCTTTTAAACATCAGACCCATTAGAGAGAGAGTGCTGGTAACGGGGGAATTTATTTGCACTTCCAAGACTCTGCAATAAAAACCCACGCCACCTTGGACGGCCGCCCTTTTTATGCACATGGGTGTATAGAACGGTAGAGCCCCAATACTAGGTACTCTTCCCCTTGCGGTTAGCTTCTCAGCCTGTGGTTTGCTAATTTCACCGTGTTTCTGGTGCCGACAGGTATATTCCCCCAGGTCTGAGGAGAATGATCCTTCAGAGACCTCACCCATGTTTTGAGATCAGGCAGTGATAGCCGACTGATTATCCACTGCGCTTCTAGCACCGGGTACCTAGATAGGTATATATCATTGGGCTGGCGAAGATGGTACGTGGAAGTACTCCCCTACTAGGACTGTTACGTTACCTGCTCCGTTTCCACGAGTTTGATGTTAGCAACTCTCCTCATGCCCTGCTCCCATCGTAAGAGGGTTACAAGTGCCCTGAGACTTTCTGTGCACCAACCCGTTGTTGACATCCTGTTTATTTAGTCTGTTCCTGCCCACCCAATGTTTACATAATAGAAAAAATAAACCTTCTTTCAAAATCCTGCGTGAATTTTACTAACACTAAGTTTGTGTGTTTTGTATATAATGTGTTTGTAAGCTGTTACTGTAATTATTGAAATGCATATGGTCTGAAACGGCTGTGCTTTCAACACTTAGTGTGTGAATAATATCTCTTGTTTGTCAATATAGGTAGTAAATTGGAGTAAGGTTAACTTCGGCCAAAGTGTGTTTGTATTGCTGCATCTACGAATACGAACAGAGATGTATACATCGTGGTGGTTTTTTCATTGAAGTTAAAATTTTGGAATGTACAATAATTTAAATCTTAACGTAAAACCCTCCGTTACAACCCAATCCCGAGGAACCGTGACAAGTTTGGGTCAATAAACTGTAAAATTTGAGTTGCGTTTACAAATAGATAACAGTAATCCGGTATCTTGAGCTGCGGTTTCAGTTATGCCCAGATTTGTTTTTGTAGACCCTTTCTCCAACTGCAGTACAAGTTTCTATTATCCACTGTTTTCAGTCTGTGGGAAACTAGTTTTTACTGATGTTAGTGGTGCAGCATTTCTCAGGCTGCCATCATAGTTTGGCATTTGTTGTCCCAAGCAGCGTGAAGCAGGAAATGACTTAATGCCAGAAGGGGACACTGGTGCATTGTCCCTTGATGTTTCGGAAAGGGGGGGGGGGGGGCTGCAGGATGGGTTAGTTAGGATTCTTTATCCGTCACATGTCACTGCCTTTGCCTTATTCTCCCTGTTTTTGCTTCCATTATCACTCTTTTTCTGTAAAAACAGCAGCACGTTTCACACTAGTTTCTTAATCAGTGTGTGTATAACTTCAAATTTAATTCAATGTCCCTTTTTATAATTATTTTTTTTAGTTTGTGCCCATGCCTACGTAATATGATACTTGTGGGCCTTTTTTTCTGAAGTAAATTTTATGTGTAAAGTGAATAAAAGTAGGTAAGTATGTGCAATTAAAATTTTTTCTTATGTTATGATGTGCCGTGTGCATGTATAGGTCACGTCAAAAGTTTTTGATGACAAATTCGGGATAATTAATATTTCAAGTAGACCACACTGAATTTTTATATTCCCATAAACGTCTAATCGTGCTAGTGCGGTAACATGCTGCCTATATTCAGTATAAATAGAACACATTGACGTGAATTGCATCTATCAGCATGTTTTATCAACACCAGGTCGCTGTTACGAAGCGAACCGGCTCTGTAATGACTGCATTGGCGGCAGCCGGCTGGCCCCCGCTCGCCAGAATATCTTGTGGGCAGGGGCCGGCTGGCCCTGAGGATCTAGGACCGATCAACAGATGCGAGTTGCCGTGCCCGGCCACGCTGTAGAGGATTTAGGTACTTGCCCAGCTACTTGTACACGGCAATGTATTGGCTCCTAGCCACAGCACACGAGTGGTCTAACGCATCTTCATATATGTTGTCAATGATTAAAGTTCTGGTTTTTGCTTGCACATAAGGCATCTCTAACAGTGTTTAGTTATATTTTAATAATACGTAGTCAAATCTTTCCACACTTTCATTGGCCATGTGATAATGTGTTTTAGGTCGTCGTTTTTACGACAAGGGGTTGTCCAATATGCCTTTTTTGGATATCAAATTAATCAAGAGACGTCCAGCTATTAAAGTATACATACCTATGTATATTTAATTTCCAAAGTTTTTTTATGTGCTAGATATGATTGAAAGTGAATTTCATGCACAGAAATTGCAAGTTTTGGGGCATAGAGGTTACAGGGCGGTCAAAATCTGCCCCAAAATTTTCCAAATTTTTTTATGGTGGAAGTATTCTCGGTAACTGAGGTGTTGTAATAGAGGGGTTCTACTGTATTTCCATACGAATAGTGCTCTCTCACGAAAGACATTAAACTAAAGCCGCCACCTTCTCAATGCTTCCTTTTGTCCTTGGAAATAAAATATATATAACCCCTACAAATTACAAAAATAAAGATGGGAGTGCCAACCGAGTTATAATGCCCTTGATCAATTACAGAGAACATGAGAAAGGAAAAATGCAAGTGTGGATTGGACTTTGGAGGTCATTTGCTTACAAACATTTTTTTCTTCAGTGACAATGATATGTTGTGGCCGTGCTACATTTCTAAAACTCAGAATTTACCCCACATTTCTTGAATTGTTTTCTTTATAAATTAATTATTTGTAGTAATTACTGCTGTTATTTGTATTTAATAATACTCTTCTGTATAAGTGGTTGGACAGGGAAGTGATATTTCAGGAACGCTCGGGCGGGCACTTACTTACCTCATATTTTCGTGCTCCAGAAATTTCCATCTGGTATTAAAACCTAAATAAGTGAATGAATTTTGAACACACAATATTTTCTCAAGCTACCCGAAGTTTCATGGTCATGTTTTTTTTTACTGTTGTGCAATTAAATGCTTTCTTGGTCCTAGTTTTCAAACACCTCTGTAAGCCTATATAAAATTAGTATAAAATGATTCACGCTTAGTTTCCAATTAGAACTGTGGTATTGCAACGAACTTTTGTTATTTTAGTGGTGGCACCAAAATTTAATACCATACACTTATTCGCAAAATACAATCAACTGACATTCTTTACTACCTTGGCTTTTGATTTGTTCTTCTGTCCGTCATTATATTCCCGACATTAAGAAACTCTTTTGAGAGTATACCTTACCAGTAGCTTTACAGTGTTTAAATTATAGTAATTTGAATGTTATTTCTGTTTGATCAAAATTTTCTACTGCATAAAATAAATGAGCCGTTCTAATTGCTACTTTCTCGTATGAAGAGGCACAAACAACCTTTTGAAATACCGAAGTTTCCTGCTCTGCCAATAAAAGAAGCAAAACGTTAACAAATGAATAACTTTTTCAAAATAAAATAAAAATGGCGTCAGATACAAGTCGTCCTCACATAACCTTGATAATCTTAAAAATCCTGTTGACAGATTGTAACCAGAAAATAATGTTGGTAAACCATTGATACACGACTATGGGGCGTACTGTGTGTCTTAGCAGAATAAACATTTATTATATGACTAAGCATGAAATAGGACAACAGCAAATAAAATTAGTTTATTTTAGAAAGTCACTTTATCATAGTGATATCCTGTAGTAGATGCTCGTTGGCGATATCACTGATGCTGTAAATTCAATACATTGATTTTTGTGAACGTCATGACCCCGACTAAGTATTGGAACAATTTATAGAATTAGCAACGTAAACATGAGGATTCACAGTGGAAATGTATCTTTTAGTATATTTTAAATTAATTTTCTCAAGGTATGCAATTTTTCGCAAGAAAATGTGTATTTTGCTGTTATTTTGTTAGCAGCAAAAAACAGGTGTGTGTGTAGATGAATGTTGGTACAATATTTTCAGGCCGACTCAATACCTGTACGGTATTTCGGGCATCTCTATTACCTGAAATACTGCATGAAATTTCAGGTTACCATCCACCTCTGCTTTGCTATTTCTTATTCAGACACTGAACATGTGCGTTAATTTTCTTTTAAAATATTCTAATTTACAAAATTTTAATTTTGGGACACAGAAATTTTTCTTTTTTAATATGAATTCAAATAAATTTATTGTTTACTTTATTTTTTAACAAGTTACTGAAATTTAGCATCATTTTTATTTAAAACACCAAAATTTACACACTGCTTTCATTTCGAAATACAAGCATACATAGGACCTAACAAAAGTATAGACTGTTCATGGTAAAGTGAGCACTTTTTAAGTCCCTTCTTACTGGCATTAACCACAAATAATTTTATTGCAGCCTCAGACATCAAGTTTAGGGAGAGGTGAAATGTGTGAATGTGTTATTAGTCACGGTAATGTTGATATTTAAAAGTGTTGGAAAGATGGAAATTTGCTGAAAGGAAAAACCAAGTAGAGTCAAGTGCTCACTTTACTGTGAATAGCTGCTTTCAGGTATTTATTTCACTTTTATTGGTGAGTTTTATTCACCATTTTCAGGGATCCTTACATCAATGGCAGAATAAATTATCGCTTAGTTAAATATTTTTTGTAGATAAGACTAGCTTGTCATAAATGTGTTACTGGTTTTAAAAGTTAGTTGTCAGTCAATAGTTTTCCTCCTATATCTTGTACTTCATAATTTTCTGATTTTATTTATTGTAATTCTATTTTATTGCGTGTGTTTTCCATTGTTTTTTAAATATATAATTTAATGTTCGTTATTGAATAACCATGCATTGCATCTTTTCCCTCACCTTCAAAGATTCGAGGTACACACAAGCAAGCCAGGATGCATGTTACCATTCTGGGTCATGCCGTATCATGTCACATAATGATAGTGAAAGGCATCTAGGCGGCCCAGTATAGTACAGCCTAGTGGTGGAAGTCCCTATGAAAAGCAGGCAAGATGTTTGGTGAGGAGCATCATGGTCGCTTAATTAATACTCCAGACTAACTGGTGTTGTGTTTTTTTTATGGCAGGTGTGTTATTTTGTAGGTATTAGTCATAGTTTTATTTTCTTGTTTTCTATGATGGAATAGGCTTTTCCTAAGTGATGTCATTTAGACAAGTTTTAATGGTGCTGTGAATGTGATGCAGAGCTCCGCCCGCATACCCACCTGCAGCGCCAAACAACCACTATGCAGCAGAGCCTCCAGCATACGGAGCTCCGGGATATGGCGGTAACCAACCTTACGGTGGTGGTCAGGCGTACGGTGCTGGTTACTCCAGTGCGGGTGGCTATGACGGTGTTGACTATGGTGGTTACGCCCCCCCTCCAGCGGAGCCAGTGCCAGGCTACGGCCCCCCTCCTGTTGCCCCAGGCTATGGTGTACAGCCAGATGGCTACGCTGCATACAGCAAGCCAGGTGTGTTCCAGTTCAGGTTGACCCTTGAAACTCTGATAGTAATGTTTACAACTACTAGCACATCTTCCTTGAACATCGACAGAAGTATGTTGTGCAATTTCCTGTGCGCTTTTAACTATTTGTGAGAGTGGTATCATCTTCAAACGTGTTAGCTTTGTATTTTAGAATAATCATAGATGTAGTTTGTAGTGCATAATTATGGGTAAGATTGCCACTTGTTCCTTATTTATATGGGATGGAAAAGCTTGGTGATGGAATGGGTATTAAAAGCAATTTTTCGTGCTCAGAATTTTTTCCGTATTATAGAGCATGTCATTTATCGAAGTTTGTGCAAGTTGGTATTTTAATAATGGAGCAAATAAATCTAATTAAATATTTTTGGCTATTATCTTATACTACTCAAGCTTTTTATTGTGAAAGTTGGAGTAGAATGATTTAAATATTTGTATGAACACAGTAGCTTAATTTTTCAATATCCTTTGATATAATTTTTCATTTGCTTGTTATGAAGTTGAACCATATTTGGTCAGTTCTGTTGTTTCAAATGGTAGTCATGCCTGTAATCCTTTTTTCACAAGAATCTCTTCCACAATGGTAAGTGTGCGAGTCGTGTGTACATGTAGTGTATGTTTGCTTGTGACAGCGCCTGTCGTCGACAGTTACGGTGGGTACAGCAGTGGACCTGGCTATGACTCAGCACCAAGCTACGATGATGGATATTCCACTGGTGCCAGCGCTTACGGTGAGTTCATATCACTTGAGAACAGTGCAATTGTTCTTATTATTGTGGTAAGTCTTATGTGAAGACTTTGGAGTGGGCCTGTGAAGGTTGAATGTTGTAGGTTTGGGATCTCGTGTGTATTCATATTGTCCAGCTGGTAAGTCGCTGCTAATCAATGGCTTTTGGCATACACGGGTGTTACTAATCACATTTGCAAGATTTGGAATTGGTGAATGTGTATCTGAATTGACAGTGAAATATATCTGGTTACTGAATTTTGTCCTCTGCAATTCCGTGTTTTGACACTGTTACTTCCGCGTGCTTGGTGGTATTGTCCGCGTTGAATTTAAACAAGGGCAGATTGTTGCAAATGCCAATATCGCTTGCTTAGCATGAGACAAGCTCTAGGAGGTTAATGAGGCAGATATGGTATGGTCTTGCAAATGTGAAGTACCTACTGCACTTTGCTGAAATTCCAGTCCGGTGAGGACTGGTTTCTATATATATGTTCAGTTAGGTGGTTATGTTTTATACAGTCTGTTTATTTTTGCTTCAGTGCATTTGAATTTAAACGTAATTTTTTATGGAGAAGATTGCAGTTTTCCCATTATGAAAGAATAGAATGAGCTGATGCCGATAAAACAACCATCGGCATCTGCTGCATCTGAACATTATTTGTCTATTATTATTCACCAATTGGTAGCACTAAGTTATTTAACACAAAGTTAAATCACCCAGCATACATCTTTTAAAGCATTGACTAACTGCATCCATCAATCTGATGATCTATCCGAAATCCAAAATATATTCTAAACAATTGTTTTTCGATGATTTGTTCCAGTTTTTTTGTTTACCTTATTTCCTGTTGTATTTCTGTTTTTACGAGCGATTTGAATGCATTTCAGTTAATTGTATTTAACTTTTCTAACAATTGTGAATTGAAATTGCTTAATTTGTGCATTTAGTATAATTAATCTCGTAAAGCGTGTATAATTCACAGTCCATGAGGTGTGGTAAGTCTGCAGCGCAATAGATGTTGCAAAGCCGCACGCTTTGTCTGACTTGTGCTCCACGCTTTCATCTCACATCCCTTATCTACACTGTATTTGCTATCAGTTGTGCTCAGCGTTGCTTTGTGCATTGGTGCATATGGTTAGCATGTTGATTACTTATATTATATGCTTATTGTGATTTTAAATGGTAATTTCCTAGCGCTGGCAAGTATGTAATGTAATCAGCTAGAGTATCGGATCTGCTTGTGGCGTGCTGTGCTGGTTTCAAAATTTTGCTGTTACACAGAATCAATACAACGAATGCGAGTTGATGATTGATTGCAGCTATGTATATCAGCCTGCGGCATATGGTTTAGGTTCCACAAAATGGCTGGTATAATAGGCGTCAATACGAGCGCGAGCAGATGGTTGTGACATATGCTACTTATGCCAGTTACGACTCATCTCACTGCAACCCCAGTGTACTACTTCTACACACATGAGATTCAAACTCTGTGCCATTTCGTACATATGGAAGTAACGGTCTGCCAAAATCCTGGAGGTGGCCGGACACGTGGATACGAGGGATTGCCAAAGACAGCGGTGCATCCCCCCCCCCCCCCTCCAAATTGCGACCTTACAAACCTATGGCCATGCACGAGTGCCACCGAGGGTATGCGAAGGCTGAGAGAGATGACCAGAGGGGACTACCCCCACTCCGGCCTCGCATCTGAGGAACGTCGTGCCATGCCCTCCCCCGCTGCCGTCACGCAGTCCCACTACCTGACGCTCCAGCGATGCCAAAAGCTACCAGAAGCTTTCTGTAGTATTGTACATACATAATTCTTCTTTGTCTCCTAGGCACCCCCTACATATAGATAGATTTGTATTAAGTAATATTCGCCAATTTTCACTTCCCCGCTTATCTTAGGACCAAGTCACCTACACCTATCATAGGATTACTTCCAACAACGGGTCTGCCAGGCAGGAGAGCCTGTCTCACTGTATTTTCATAAGATTTTAATAAACGCTGCTTTGTTTCTCTTACCCTCAAGTTTCATTGAGTCTAATTCATAGGGTAATGTGTCACCAATTACTGGGAGAACTGAGTACCGCCGACCAGAACGGGGAAATTATTCTTATTTCGCAATCAGCTACAACTAGAGACTACCTCTCATTAGATGGCTAGCTATTCTATTCCTACCAAGTATACAGGTACTGGAGGATTATATACGAGCCACAACCACTGGCAACACTTCTCAATCAGGGAGAGAGAGTACATCTGAGTTGTACCCCAACTGGATTACCTGGGTGCTGGCAGGGGTATTTTCTTATGAGCTACATCCTGGTCTTGGTTGGGATCGCACACCGTGATAGGCTTGGCAACCCACATGGCTCCAACGCTTATCAGCCCGCAACAGTAAGGGATCATCTGAAGCACCAGAGCTTGCGTTGGTAAGATTGTTGCTATGCAACACTAAGTTAGGGCTATCCACGTCCATGGTGCTTCTTTACAGTTTCTCTGAAATTACATCTGCTCTGCCAAGGTGTGGCATGGCACCAGCAGAGTTGTGCCCTTGCTGCCAGACAACTGGCTAGTCTAACCACACTTACAGCTAGCAGACGAGCCGAACAAGATCACTGGCACCACCTACAACTGCCGTTAACCCAGCTATTTTTTCATCAGCACCTCTACTTACGCACCCTACCTGTCATCCAATGGTAAGAGGGTTACTATGAGGCCGGGGACTGGCCAGGCGTTTCAAACTGTAACTTCTGAAGCGGGGCATTAGAGGACATGATAGGCGAGTTCTACATTGTCATGTGCTCTTGCTGCCTGAGCTGAAGAGGAGCGACGTAATCAGCGATATTCCGCTACCCCTCTTCCGCAAACTGACAAGGCACCAACCCTTACCACCTCCCGCCATCATCGACTATGACTAGCTCCGAAACAAGTCGCAAACCAGACCCATCCAAGGGACTAGGAAGCCGTAAAATCGAGAACGATGTACCAACTCGTAAGGCCACATGCCCGACCGTTATATCCGGCAGTAAGGCCTAAAGTAAACCTGCACGCACAACCGAAGTGCAACCAAAGCCATACAACCGTGATCCAGCCTTAGCTAATCGGACACCCGTCAAATGGTTAATAATTTATGGAACTTTTTGTAACATGCAGTTCTGCTTCGTTGTCAATATATTTACAAATTGCTTGTTTACGTGTGGATTTAAATTTGCTAATAATGTTTGCATAAACATTGGCATATTTATCACCTTTTTGTCTTATTGTGTTTTGAAATGTAGGAAATATTTTTGTTTTTGCTACTATGCCGCCATGTTGAAAACAGTTGCATTGCTATTAGGCCTACAGGTGTTCACACTTTCCTCTTTCTACATTTAGCTGCATGGTAGAATAAAAACAATATGCAGCAATACTAACGATTGCCCTTTAATTAATTTTGTTCTTGTAATTATTTCAACTGACGACGTATAGGCAGCAGCTAGCAATCGGCCACGACGTGCAAGTACAGCAGCCTCATTTTAATGTTACATGCATGTGTTTTGGTGATTCTTTCCATAGTTCACACACACCCTAATTTTTTACTCTAGAAAACCCTGTAAAAAAGGTGCGAGAATAATGCTAGAAACTGTATACAGAATAGTTTTTCCTGCTGTAATGATGTTTTCACTCACATCTGAATATAAATGTCATGCTTAAGTATTTTAACATTAAAATCATGTTTTAATTATGGATAATGAATTCAGACATCGTTATGACATGTGATAATGCATCTAATCTAGTTACATTTGTAATTCCTGCCATATTAGCCGAGTCACCCTACATTATCCAAAAAAATTAATACTTTATTTGTTTGTGATGAATCTGATGTTATGAGTTCTCTTAGGTCAGTTTTTCACATTTATATACTCTCGTAGGTACTGGATTACATTGTACAGTGAAATAAGTTACCACTTAAGATTTCCTGCTTAATAAGTCCTGCTTAATAGCCTTGTCTATCTCCACATGTACAATTTGGCCCTTTTAAGAAAGTTCTTAGCAAAGTTTTACTGTATATTGTACAGACCTCCCAAAAGTGCAGCAGTTGATGTGTAGGTAGTGCAATACATTGGAGCCTGGATTCTACATTCCTGTCATGACATAAATACACCACTTTAGTTAGGTTCAGCTATTTCCCCTACGTCTACAATACATAACATTTGTGCAATTTACATTGTAAATGCAAGTGCCTTCCCATGTTATACACAGTTTGTTTGCATTGTGTCTTGCAATTTGGGAGTGAAGTACAGGATAATAGGGTGGGGTGATGTTGGAGTAAGACAGGCTCAAACTGCTGCTGTTTTCAGTCAGCAGTTGCAGTTCGTTAGCAGCATTTTTCTTACACTTTAAAACTTTTCAAACTATTTGTGACTTGAACCATTTTGTTTCTCAGCAAAGCGTTTCCTCTTATACGGCCGGCCAGGCAACATCCTTACAGGGACACTTGTTAAAGATGACAGGTACAGTCTCTGCACTACATAAATACATACAACCTTAGGAGACACTATTTCAGCATGAAAAACCTTCGTCGAAATTGCCTAGGTTTTGAATTGGAAGATTCCTGAATTGTAGATGACCCCTCATTTTTTATATTCTTTTTCTGTCAAAAAACTTCATCCTCCTTCCCGGTAAATACTGTATTTTTTATTTGATAAGTACAGAACTTAAAGTTTCCCTTTGCTAAGATTAAAAATATACAGTGAAACCTGTTGAATACATAACTGAACGGACCTAGTATGTAGGACTACTACCAAAAAAATGACAAATGGTACTATTGAATTTTGCCGAGAATTAAGTCAGGACAATAAATAAATTGTATCATTAATTTTATTTTCCACGCAAAACAATTAAAACTGTTTGAAGTATTTTCTGATCACGTGTAATAAATATAGTTCAGATCATTAAAGATGTTTAAAAAAATTCAAAATTTATAACTTATAATTAGTAGAGGTGTGCGGGATCCCTGTGGTCGGGAGAATTCCCCAGTAAACTTAAACGAAAAAGAAACATTTTAATATAAGTTAAGAATGCACCAGAATAGTGCATGAGAAAAGATTGTCAGTGTAGGATAACATACTTGCAAGAAGCAAAGTACGTAACTTTTATACAAAGCCACCTGAAGCTTTGTGTACCGGTGTTAAAATATATTCACATTAAGGCAGATAAATAATTTGGTATATTTTCTCTTCACTTAGACACACTTTACATCAAGTGCTTCATGTGCGTAATTATAGATAAAAATGTAAATCAAAGTTGCAGAGTCACCAACTCTTTACCTACTGCAGCATATACAATGGGGTGTTTTGCAGTTTATGCTTACAAGCGAGATCGCGAGTTGTTTTTAAACCGTATGAAAATGGTGCCATTTGTGTTTTTATGTTGGTGAAATGTTACTACGAGCTGATAATGCATTATACATCGGTTATTTTTCCATTATTTACCTAAAATTTAGCATTTGTTGCATCAGTTTCTTTTTGTATCCATGTTTATCTGTCATGCCTTTTTCCTTTGTAGTACAAGCATTGTCTTATATTGCCTTGTGCTTGTTTCTTGTGTGTCAAACTCTAAATACAAATTGGTTACTTATTTCAATGTTCTTTACTTTTAAATTTGTACGTAAATCTGTCAAAATGTTACCAAAAGAAGACAAAGCTTGTTCACTGTCCACAAGTAGCCTATTTGCACTGAAATAAAATAATTGCACGTGAAAAAATTTTGGAAAAAGAGTACTAAATTATTATTTAAAAGTGCAAAACAAAACACACAATAACATTAGGCCTTACCTGTGGGTCATTTTTGTTGACCAGTAAAAGGACTAGCTTGCATTTTATTTATTTTTGTTTATACTGGGTTAGGCCTAACCACTATTTTCAGGTTATGCACATCAACACTTGTTCGTGGATTGGTTTGTAATTAAACAATAATAATGAAACCCACTAAATAATTAAATTATAGAAATTATTAACTTATCTTTTCTGATGTAGAACTGTTTTCACATTCCTGCGAGAACAAACTCGTATCTTTACAGGAGCACCCAAAAGTTATATATCAAATTTTAACGAATTTGATTGTGTTTTCGTGGGTGTCGTGTAATAGTAATTCGGTTTGGCGGATAAAATAACAATGTTAAATTCCATGGACACGAGGTGACTTCGTACTACATAGTAACTAATATTTCGTGTTAACTGTGCGTTTTAACATTGAAATTCCTATCTCAACCTTTGGGGAATGAAAATGAATTTGTACTAACGTGATTTTTGCATTGAGCGATAGTTTAATATGGTTTCACTATATTACTAAAGTATTCTTTGAATGGTGCTTTCATTAGATTTTGAAGAATTTATGTGAAATTAATTTTCCTATTGTTTTGCACGTTCACTTAAACCATAAGATTGTACATCATGCTAGTGCAGGGCTGCCACCAGCTCTGAAGCTGAAATCCTGGATCCTGTATAATCCTGAATCACAGGGTCTCGTTCTGTAAAATCCGTTGAATTAAAAAAATTGCAAAATTCAGAGAAAAAGAAGTGCATATGAAAGATGTCTATATTTAATGTAGTTTTGGTTTGGACTATACAAACTATGTTAATTCTTTTCTACACTCACACTTATATTTTCGTTTATACAAAGACTGTATCAGCAATAATTTTCGTTTTCTCACCGTTGTGATATCAGTGCCAAACGCAGTATCAGTCACTGAATTCGGATTGCATTTTTAAAAATGGCAATTCGCGGCAAAGGTTCTTTTCAATAATGGCCCTGGCCTTCGCATGTGATTATACAGCCAGTAATTACCTAAATACAGTAGAACCTCTATTACGACCCCTCACAATTCCTGAGAATAGGGTCGAAATAGAGGGCGGCTTGCTATAAGATTATTCTGGTGGGCAGGGGCCGCCATCATTAAAGGGGCCTGTGCGCTTCGTAACGGCAGGCTAGGGTTTGGAAAACGTGCTGATAGATGCCATTCACGTCAATTTGTTGAATCGTTCTCAGTCAATACCAGGATGCTCAGATTGACCAGAATAAAAGTAATGTGGACAAAGTAAGAGAAAAGTATGAAGGGCAGCAGATATAAAAACGGATCTTGAAATGCAAAAAAAAAAAGAGACTTAAAGAATTGACTCTTCTTAACTAACAAATTTGTTTTTCTACGAAGAAGTGGTAACTTAACTTGTATGTTTAAATCATTCATAAGTGGAAGTTAGGTAAATATTTGTGCTAAAATAAATTTCATGGTGAATAACTCTGTAATGTACTTCAAATGCTACGTATATGTAGACTTGTGAGAAGCACTACGTATGTTTTTGCAGTAAACTGTAATAAGTTACATAGTGTTGTATGCTGTGCTACAACTTTTGCTCAGAATGAACAATTGTTGGTGTTTAGCAAGGTAATGTATTACATATATAATTGTATATTACATTTAGTATCATAGGTATTTATCATAAAAGTATTGTGATTTCAATAGCCAAGAAATGTTGTAATTTTGAGTATTAAAAAATGTAATGGAAAAAATTATTTTCGTCTGGAAATTTGGTAATGAAAAATTACTGGTAACTCTGGGTGAAACCACCTGCTTTGAAATACAAGTTATGTTGGGCGACGCGTACCGTATTTACTCGTTTATAGTGCACACCATGATTTTTGCAACAAGTTCCATGGGGGATAATTTTTTAAATAAAATGTACCAATAATTTGTGGCATCCTGTTACTAAGTATGGAACAAATGATTCTTTTTTACATTTCTGTGGTGAGAAGGCAAAACTACGGCAACACGTTACAAAATTGGCGTCTTAATCAAAGTGCACTTGTGGTGCTGTGGCGGGCGTGCAACTGCGTTAGATATCTTTCTCTTGTGCAGCAGCGAAATTATTTTCTGTGTGTCTGGGCTCTTAACATGTCTAGTCTTTTTTTAATGTGAAATATGGTTTACTAATAAACATTACGAGAGGACTTTTATAGGTTTATTGCTTTAAATATTTTCTTTAATGTGTGGAATTTGAATGTTTGTCAAATCTATGGAATTTGCACCTATAACTGGACATGTTAATGTTAGTATTTGTTTACTTGAAATAATTTTCTTATTGGGATTTAATTGAGATACAGTAACGCCTTCTTAAGAAGTTTTCCGTCTTAATCAGGGTGTCTACTGATCAGTAAAACCAGGAAAAACGGGAAATGTACAGGAATTCCACTACCCGGGAAAATAATGGAAAATGCACTGGATTTTAGTCAGATGTCTGGGAATTTGTTTCCGTTCCTCCTCTCCGAAACTCTATATATAATGCCATGAGAGCCAAAATGCTTGGTGGTGACTAATGCATCAACAATGTTTTACTGCTGCCGTTGACTGCACCTGTCGCTTGCTACTCATAACACAGCAAAATACGTGCGTGTAGGTTGGACGAATGGACTCGTCCAATCAACTGTGGCTGCGACCCGGGGCTCATGCCAGTCAGCATACAACAGTGTTTCATAACGTAGGGTACAGTGACTATTATAGGCCGTTCACGATAAAGTGCACTTTTGATGCTCTAGTTAATTTTCTTTCAACCAATTTATATCCTTTCTCCACTTATATACGTAAACTCTGCCATATGAATAGAAACCTGAAAAATTAGCAAATGCGGTAGTGATAAATAATGTGAATTTTCACATCTATAACTAAAAATTATGATTTTTGAGAATTTCAGCTTTAATTCATGAATTGTACAAAATCCTGTTATGTTTTCGCAAATTATTATTGTTTGATGCCACATAGTTGCTTAAGAATAATTTTTTTGTGTTGGATATTCGAATACGAATGCATGCATAAGTTGGCCGGTAGATTTCTTTGATTTATCATCACAAACAAAATTATGTTTCTTTCCAATCACGTGTACGACTATAGATAACATGATCGCAGCAGATGATGCATTACTTTGGGTGAAAATTCTACTGCGCAGCACTGTAAAAGTTTATTTGTTCATTAGGTAAACACACCATTGTAGTGTTCTTGTTTACCAAGCACCGTGTTATGTAGGGAATTCATGCCATGTTTACTTTCGTAGTATCACGTTTTAACCATGAATTCTTTATTTTTTACAAAGAGAGCAGCGTGGTAGTGAAAAATTGTTCATATGCCTTTACTTACGTAGAGTATATTTGTAAGTCCATTTATCACGTATTTTTAACTTGTATTTGACCAGTTAACGGGATTTTTATCATACTCATCTGTAAATATAAGCAATAAAAAATGGCACATTTTGAAGAAACCGAGGTTTTGCCAACGCGTGCCTAATGAAATAATCTGTCATTGAAAGTTTCTATGGTTCAAAATGTACAGGCTGATTTCTCTTAAAAATAATTTTATATCTTCGTACAAGACACTTTAATTTTTTCTAACAGTGCTTGTATAGTAGTGTATAAATTGTTTACATTATTCTTTTCATGAATCATGCCCTTGGCAGTGCATTGCGAGTGTTGTTCCTGGGGTCAGGCAGAATACATCATCATAAGTAAAATCTGAAATTATTTTTAATGTTTCTGTCTTAAAACTGTAACTGTGTATTTCTCTGGTAGTGAAGAATTTTTCCAAGGAAATGGCAATTGATAAAACTGCTTATCAATAGGAATAACATTGCCAATTTCACGTTTTACGAATGGTGAGATTCATCAAACTAGGTATGTCTTTATAAAGAGTACTTTAAAAATTTAATTCTTATCCAGAAACCTGCATTTTTGTAGCAAGAAAATAACAGCTCTTTATGACAAAAATAACACCTGTTTTTTTTTTTCTTAAAAAAAAAACACATATTTTTGGAAAAAATAAAACCTAGTTTTTCAGATGTCTACATATGAGTAATACACAGTGTATACATTCGCCATACCCAAAATCAAAAGTCCGAGCCCAGAATGAAATGTATTTATTTGTTATTACGTCTGTTGAAATAGCTTCAAAAAGTGCTCAGTTTACTGTGAATGGCCTATAAGTGTGTCCATCTGGTAGTTAAGTTTGTAATCTGTTGTGTTAACATATGGTAAATAGACCATATTTGTGTAACAGGGCTTGCACTACACTACTACATTCATTCAAAAGTATACATGCTTATAAACAATTAAGTAAAACCTTGATAATTCAAAATGCCAGGTTAGAACAGGTATTTTCCTCAGAAAACAGTGGTGTCATTGTACCTTTTAAATATTAGTATATGCAGTATTTACCCACATGCCTCATGCAATTTTTTTCTCAAAGTAATGGCCACTAGAAAGGTGCTCTATGAAGAAGCTACTAAAACAGGTGTGCAGTCGTTCCCTCTGTAATCGTCTCTGTGGCTTCCAGCGGGGACTGTAATTTTATGGTGTAATAATAGACACACAGCCTCTACAACTTTAAAAACACCAGTTTTTACCATTCCCAGTTTCGAAAATCTGATATTGATATTATTTAAATCACCAGACATGAAAAGTTTCATAAATACCAATCTAAATATATAATATAAAAAGAAATTTAGTAGTTTTAAAATACTTTCCGACTCCTGAATATTCACCACAATTGACCTAGAGCCACATGTATCACGCATACTTACTACAATATGGCTACAGTTCCTTTTCAACATTGCACTTTGCAGTGCTAAGAATTTTGCACATGCCTACATGTGTATAATGTAGCCTAGTATGAGAACTTGAAACAACATGCATTTTTACAAGTATATGAAGTACAGAATGATAAACATTTTTTCTCCACCTACTAAAAAATTATATTTTATTAATAGAACATAATTTTGGATTTCACAAACATGCACTTTATTAAATAAATTTTATTCTGCCAGTATATCCACCCCATCTTATATTGTCGCTGACTGCATTAGATGTTTGCAGTGGAAAAGGCAGACCATAATTAATTTTATGTGCAACATTTTACTATTTGCAAACACTGCTACATAATGATTAAATTTATATGATCCTTTTAAGCATTATCCATCCATGTATTTGAACTTTTTGGAATGAGGAATTGCATGTTATTTGTAATGTTTGTTTTGTACTTTTCTGTGAGCATCATTAAGGGTACTTGGAAGCTGCTGATGTAAATTAATTTTTTCATTACTGTACGTAAATTGTACAGGAATTCTGTGAGCCACCTTAGCTAGACATCATGGGGCTTTAAAAATACATCATTTTACCCTTTTTAAGAAGTTTTGTTGCTTAACGGCAAAGGATGCCTTCGACCTATGGGAAATTCTGTTTTTCTGTGCCACAGTCACTGTGCAGGTAGTAAACTGTTGCCCATATCGGTCTTACTCTTGTATTTCAGCTCTTGCTTTAAAGCGTGAGGATTTCGCAAAGTGCGATAAAGCTCTCTAGTAGAAGACTGTCCCCAAAAAAATACCTGGAAACCACCTCGTTGCCAAATGTAAACTGCTAGCGGATAAATTAGTTCTAGGAAGGCAGGTCATTCCCACCCTTTCACTGTTGCTTGTTGACAGCACCAGAGATTCGTAATAGGTAAAGATCTGCAAAATTCCCGTTATTATTTGGAGACTCATGTAACTTTGTAACGCCTTGGGTAACTGCGTCAATAAGTGAACACCTCACAGTTGTGTACCCCAATCTCGTGCTCTTTAGTCAGAAAGGGCATGACTTGTGAAGCAGTCAATGGAGCCGGCTCTGGTATATATTACTGTGAAGTTCATCCTGATGCCAAATAACGAGAATTTTGCATGTCTCTAGTGTTTGAGTGCATTTTTTTACATACTAAAGAACTTGGCAGTGAAAATTAAGGAAAAAATGTTATAATACGTAAGAAAATACCAATACACATTCTGAAAATTACAAGATTCAGATTTCTGTATATAGTCAATTAGCTATAGAAACAATAATGATCCATAAAATTACAAATGTGGGTACTTTACACAAAATCAAAAATGCATATTTATAATATTTTGTATTATGTTACTTGTGTGTAGCTGATGCGAAAATATACATATGTAAAGTACTGTTCACAAACATTATGTTGAGGGGTGCAGTTGAGAGGTTTGGGTGGCTAACATCTAAAGTCTTTAGAATCAATGAGGAATGGAATGTGGTTGATTTGGAGCAGCATCCAGAACGTAAGGGTGGGGGAAACAGGAAATCCTCAAAAAACTGTGGACTATCAGCATTGTCCGTACATGACTCCCATGCACGAAAATTCCTGAAGTGACCTCGCTGGGGTTAGAATTTAGCTCTCCTTTGTTCTAGAGTTTCACTTAGAATGCTGGAACACCAACCAAACGTAATTCGACTAGTCTAAAAACAATGTAATGCCAGTAAAAGTTACGCAATTTAATAAAGTTTTAAAATTGTTTTCCCTCAAGCTCTCCTTATAGTTGATACGGGGAGAGGGGGTGAATTTATCTACCCATTTAGTTTCACATACAGTCGTTGGACAATCAAGCACAGAACTATTTCCACTCCAGGCCAAAATAATTACAGTAAATTATGGGGAGAAATCACTCCCGTACTATACTTATATAGTATGAAATGTTTACAATGACTTATATAGGATTGTAACACAATATCGTGACTACAGTGCACTAAACTGGGCAGCAGTCTCTTAAAATTCCTTGTAGGTGTTAATTGATATTAGTAGACCTATTCATGTAGACTTCTTCCTGCCTTAAGAGCTTAATGAAGCTAGCGTATATGGTACATTACAAGCTCAATTGTGGCAGTTATTTGTAATACAAAGATCAGTCTGTACAAAATAAAGCATTTTACTGCAAAATAGTACAGAATATCTTAATAAAAGTGATATGATGAAATCTTCTTTGCAGTAAAATATTGGTTAAAACACCTTAATAAGTAATTTTTGCAGCTTTTTAACGTACTGTGTTTAGCAATAAATTGTCCAACAAGCATATACTACACAAAGCTATCAATTTTACATGCAACATCGGAATTTAAGTATTAAATGTAATAATTTTTCTCGGGATAAACTTGTTTAAAAAAAATAAGCCGGGCAGTAAAAAAAGGGTCTCAATGCTAATGTTACATGACAATAAGAAGATGCACTTTTGCCACAGGCGGTTATAGAGGCATAACCAGCATTCTTTCGGAAATAATTTCAAAGATGACCACTATTAATAAAAGTATCCCTTGACTAATAAATCCGTTAATGGATAATTTGGAACAGCTGTGTACTCTGCACTATTAAAGGGATCAGATCAAGGTGGATAATCCGTCTCGTCTATCTCAAATCCACCCCTCACCCGTTCTGAATTCTTATTGTCATGAACATCATCTATTGTGGTGTTGGTGTTTTGTGGTACTGGAGATGTGGTTGTGTATGAATACCAAGTATAGTTTTCATTGGGTGGTGTTTTGTTCACCATTGCATGCTGGGATGTACAGAAATAAATGGTGATGAAGATCGTAGTGTTTTTTACATTCAGTTTATTTTTAAAAAATACTCTATGATTCAGATGCATGACGCAATCTGTAATACCAGCATTTGTTGAAGTATGGAAAGGATTAATTAATAATGGTAGACATAACAAAATGTACATTGTTATCAATAGTGATAACAATGTACATTTTGTTATTTCTACCGTTCTTGATTATTTTATAATGTGAAAAAAAGGAATTACACTTTATAATTAGTAAGTATTGCTAATTGTTTATGCATTGCTAACAGCCAAATTGATGTAGTGAATCCAATGATAAATGTACATTTACTTTTCTTATCAACTACAAGGCCACTTATCCTTTCTATGTAATCTCAGTTTATTTATGAGTTTTTTCTTTTGTGAAACAAAATATAGTCTAATAAATGGAAAGTTTGATTTTGTGCTTTCTCCGATACAATTTTTTTTCTCTTCACAATTTGTTTTCTTAATAATAGGCTTGCAAATATATTGCTGTTTTTATCTATTAGTTCTTTTGCACTTCAAAAGTAAAAATATTGACATATCTGATCCTTTATCCGATCCGATCTGATATTTTGTGGGTGACAGATACTGGCAAAGGTAAACAATTTCCATTGGTCTTTTCGTATAATGTGTTATTTGTTACACGTGTATATACAATTTTTTTAAAAAGTATTCTTTGCTCAAATCTGGATTTGTTTTCAACCTGCAACGAAACCGTAACAGATATTTTGATTAAGGCATTTTCCCATGAAAGCCTAAATATTAATAGAAATGCCAACCCCAAATTACCTTCAGATTCTTGAGAAAGTGCACTTACATGTATTATTGATTACATAGTGTAATTTTCTACACTATAATATTTGTGTTTTTCATTAAAACTGTTTTGCAGGCTAACAGAACGGAGTCAAACCCTTGGCCTAGCGCATGCGATTCATGTATGCTTACCACATTTACGAAGTTATGGCTATACTTTAAAGATATAGCCGAAGGGAATTGTTTCACATATAACCAATGAAGCAGCGGTTGTGTAATGGCTAGAGAACTCACCTTTCACAAAGGTGTCACGGGTTTGATCCCGGTGGGTCACTCTGTATTTTTCTTTTCAGAAAAAATTAAGAACGTTAGCGTTGGTCTATGGTTTTCTTACAGTACTTCAACTTCGCCCACACCCATTGCATCCCATCGCTGCTCAATCTTCATATCAGTGCACCTTCATTGGCATTAAATAAGGACCTCAGATAATTAGCAGTGACAAAAACCTTCACCTTTAACAACGCCCTCATTTTTTTATGTCACTTGTATAAAATAAATAATTTACTTTGACTCTTCGTGAACTTCCTGTACATTTTCCGTTGGTGTGGATGGTGTAACCGCTTCCAATTTATCGGAACCCCAGCCTTTTTGACGTAATGATTGTCGAGCAGCATTAAATTTCTTCATCGCTTGGGAAAGATTGTTCCTTTTAGTTTTTATTTGATGCCTGCTATTCTTAAATTTTTGCTTGTATAATTACATTATACGCTTCATTAAATACAATGGTAAAATTATACACTCAAAAGTCCAAAAGTATTAACTAGCATTCATGATCGACCACTGACAACCGTATGTCACAGTTTCAAAGAGCACCTCTGTTGAGGGTAGGAAGGGGCATGGGCGAGACTAGTCGGGCAGGAAATTCCAATTGTGAGGGGAGTTTAGGTTCGGCTACCCTGAGAAGAAAAGCTGGTCTGTTCAGCTGCGCACACAAGAGGGGGAGGTAATACTCTGCCAGGTGTGTGACGGGTTGCATCTGAGGTATTACAGAATTCCAGGCGTAAAGAAAACATGCAACCCTTTTGTAGCAGCTTTTTGCATTTTGTTTTGAAAGTTTATTGATGTAGCTACTACATGAGTGTGTTAATTTTCTCCTAAATTTATTACTTCTTGTTTTTCATGGATGCGCAAAAAACCCTGTTTTACATTGTGCACATTACAAACTGACAAATTTTTGAGAATTTCAGTTCACATCAGTCAATAGTTTAGATAAAGGTCTCATGGTATCCCAAAAGTTAACCATTTTCCTCTACTGGTTTTTCCAAAAGCTGCTGCAGCAAATGGCAGAAAAACCAACTTTAACAACTTACAGCTCTTAAACTAAGCTGTAGCTATTATTTTGGCTCAAAAGCTAGTCTGTACGATATCTAAATTTAGGCATATAACCAGCTACAAAAATGTTTGGGTCCAACAGCCTTAATAAGCATACATTTTCAGTATTTTTCTGAAATGTCTTAACTGGGTTTTACATGTGATACTGCGTATATTGGAAATGGGTGTAAAAATACTGTATTGTAAAAATTGTATTCGGATGGTATCCACATAGGTGCATTTATATGTTAACTGTTATTACCAGTTTATTTTATTTTCAGATGTTCCTGGTTATGGTGGAGGCTATGGCAAGCCAGAGTATGGTAAGTTTTCAAGTAATACATTACTGTATATATAGTGCAAGATTATTGCAGTGATGTCTACTGGGGATATTTAATTATTCTGCTAGTAATCAACGTGTTGGGCTTTAACATCAATCCAATTTTTAAGGTGGTTTAGTATTGTGGTAGGCACATTATGTGGACAGATATCTTGAAGGACTTGGCTGGAGCACAGTTGTTGCGGTCACCAGGAGCGTGATGAATATGTATATTTCTTCAAAGGTCTACAAAACTTGCCATAATTCTCAACTCGCTGCGATAAATTTCAGTGGCAGCAGAGAATATCCTGATTGAGTAAACAGCAGTAAGCTTTCAGCATCTTCAGATGATTATTAAATCACCTACTGTTACATTGTATAATGCAGAGTAACATTACTAGAATTTAGTGATGGCCTGATATTGAGAAAAAAAACCCATGCCATTGCAGCTTCCGATATTTTCAGTTATACTGTAGGCAGAGAATTGTCATTAAAGTGGATGAGAGAAAACAGTTGCCTGGCAGAGTTTGGTTTGCATTAAGTGTAAAGTCTTGCTGTTAGGTGGATTTATTTTTTGGCTGGTACATCAAAACAGCAGAAAAAATAGTTCATCATTATACAAAATTATAGCTTGGTATAACATATGAAACTAATTCTTTGGAGCAATGGAGGCATGCAGATTTTGTTGTTTTTTTTTGACTGGCTTTCACCATTACATGCAACCAAATATGACTTTTTGGTGCCATTGTATGCTTGTATAGTTAAGTAGTGGTGAATCACGCAGTCACATCGCACTAATACATTTACACTAAAAGAATAATCATTACAATTATGATCTTGGCAGCAAGACAGTGAAAATAATTTACTGTGTGAAAAATGGTTAAAATGTTGCAACATTTCAACCTTAACCATTAAATTTTGCAAAATGTAATCATGAAAATAGCTGTGGCGCTGTGCAACGTTAGTAGAAGCTGCTTGCTTCTAGTATTCTTAATTCTTACGTAATATATAAAACATCATTAATAATCTACTTATACCAGTAAACCGCAATTTATGCACAAAACCAATATCCAAATACCATTGAGTTATGTCTTTTTTAAAAATAGTTTTCTACAATATATATTTTAGTGGCATAATTTTGGTGTTCGCTTGTTGGTACTAGTCAGGATAATTTTGTTTACTTTGACAAAGGTATGTCAAACAGAAGACTTTTCACCAAAAAAAATTCCATCATTGAAGTAAAAAATAGTGATAGGCTTATATTCTCATTATTTTTCATCTGAAGGAAATACTGTTTTGGCTAACAAAATTGCAGTGGCCATCTCCAATTCTTACTGTTTTTTAAGATAGAGTTTGTTGTTAATTGCATATCAACATTTCAATGTTCTTTTCAGTCACATTGCTGCATCCAGATATTAAGAGTTAAGCAGTTAAGTGTGCAGCAGATGAGAGAAAATACTTTCGATTGTTCAGTGGCCATTACCGATATGCCAATATTTTATTGCCAATCTCCGATAATTGCAAATGTACAGATAGTACCAATATTGGGTATCTGGTGTGCCATCACTACTAGTATTACTGCTCACAGTTTCCAGGAAAGGTTGCTGTAGGCATATAACACGGCAAACACTGAAGGGTAGTCGTATTGTGCACTGAAGCATTTGGCTGCTTGGCCTGGGATTTGCAGTTCTAATGGCCAGCAACCGAAATATGTGAAACGTGTATGTATTTCTGCATTTTCCCCTCCAGTTTTATACTCTTCATTTTCATCCAGATTTGTCAGGTTTCTCAAATTAATACATTGCGCTCATTGACAGCTGTTCTTGCATACATAGAGGTATTGTACTGTCTGTTATGTGGCTACACTCCAATTCTGCAGTTGCTAATTTACACTCAGTTGCTTGGGTATTGCAGTTGCATAAATGTAAATAAATTCAACAAATCAAACTTCTAAGAAGTCAAAAAGTTTTATGAGACAAAGGTAAGTGAACATTTCAAACTGTAAGTAGTCTCTGTGATGAGGAAATGTATATAGCCGGAACAGCAGCATGAAGTGTTGAAATTCCCAGAAAACTGATGGAATCCTTAAGTCTGCAGCCCTGTTTTAACTAGTGAACAGTCGCACGTTGCTGAATTCTTGCGTGTGCATTGTGTGTGCTATCAGCACAGGGGACAGCCAGCATTCCAGTGAAATGCTTGAGTGGTCAGTAACTGGAAACAGCATCAACTTAAAATGTCGTATTATTGGTAATGCATCTATGGAATAATCTAGTCAAAATACTTGGAGTATTTTTATGCGTTGCTGTGTATCTAGAATGTAGAAAGGTCCCAAACACCCTTAGAAAAAACTGAGACCTAATTTTTCAGGGCCAGAACCCAAACCAAGAACTAGTAAAACAGGTAGAATGTGACACACATCTGTACCACAAATGCTGATTAGTTTATTGCCCGGTTCAGTTTTTTATGCACACTGCTAATAATTCAGAAATTTCATAGATATAATAGACCACATCAAATTTTCATTGAATCTGAATTTGTTTACTTCTAGAGTGTAGTTTGTAATGTCCCCAGTAGTTATCCATATATTTATATACTTTCTGTAATGCTGGAACTATTGAATAGATTGTTTTTTGTTTAGTTCCCATTTTGTATGTAGTGTTGCATGGCCCTTTCCACCTCATCAGGCAGGGTGTCACTTGAACACTGCCAATTAAAAAAACTCCATGGTAGTAAAACAAAGGGTAAAAAAACATACCAAAATGGTTTTTCCATAATAAATTTGTACAAAGTTGTGGCCACCTAAAAATTTGTTAAAATTTACCCAAGTGGAAATTATTAGGATTGTGTGAAATGTGATGTTTTTTCTCAAGAAACTAAACTGAAAGATATGTTATGAACTTTCATGACAATAAAATGGAAAATAATACATTATATCATATGGGCTGAATCTTGGTGAAAGTTTAATGAATTTACAGATGTATTTAATAAAGTGCATTGGTTCCAGAAAGAAATACATTCAAAATCTGCGTACCTAAATTGTTACTTGGTCAGTGCTACTTCTGTTATATAGTCATGTCTCGATCTGTTCAGTGGACTAATAAATAATGTCCTTGCGTGCTGCAAGATTTCAATAGCTGAGGGTTCTAACTTTCACATCAATTAAATGCAGCTTCTAACATTATGAAATTTCATTTTGAATGTAGTAAGAGCTGTACATTATCTCTGAATAAAGTTTAGTTAATACATACAATAAAAAATAAAAATTTTAGGAAAAGTATTATTGCAATTAATGCATTTAAAACATTCTAACTAAACTTGTTTAAATTTTAAAAAAGGCCCAAAATACCGAAGATAATTGTTTGTAATCAGTTACCAAATGCAAGCTGACCTAATTTTGAATTGCCCATGCGCACTATCAGCTAACAGTATGCGGAGAAGTAATCGATCGGGAAATGTCACGGGGGATGGATGATGAGCGGAGGGGTAGCCTCTCCATGCCACTACTTGCTAGTGAGTACGCCTTGCGCGTGTGGTAAAATGTCTTTTTTTTTTTTTTTTTTTTTTTAAGTAGTTAATTATATTTCACTGCAAAGAAAACTTGTCATTTTTGAGACAGGAATGAATAAATAAAGTGATGATAATTGATTTCTTTGCTGTCTTTAATAATTAATCATTCAAAGCCTTGTCCACTGATTTCCCCTGTCGTGTGTTACGCTGCTCTCGGCTCGGTTGTTACCTACACATTTTTATTAGATGGCGAAAATTGTTGCAAAGCCATTACATTTTATCAGTTTTTTCAAAAGATGTCTATTGAAATTAATCTAAATTCTCAGATTTCCCCTCAAGAAGTTACTGAAAATGAACTTTATATTTATAATACAATTTGCTTTATGTACAAACAATTTTTGTAGACAAGGGGAGTTCAAGTGTATGATTCTAGGAAAATAATTTTATTTGCGAAGATACAATGAAAAATTAACCTTATGGGGGAAATTACCTTTATTCACAAAAGAAAGCATCTTTGCAGATAATAATTACTTGTTAAAATGTTTTGTGTAACATTTTCAAGTGAAACCATTTGCTTTGAAGGTGCCGCAGCTATTTTGAGCGATACATAATCTTGATAACATGTCTACTTTTGCCAGGCATACATTTGTTCTAGGATGGCGAGTGAGGGCTAGCTTGCGCGGTGCAGCCAAGACACTTTTTTCCTTTTGCTAGACACCAGCTTCTCCTCTCATGGGTCATGGCATTTGAGGGGAGAAAAAGGTGAGCTACTGAGAGGATGCTAGGTAGCCATGTTTGTTGCTATAGGTAACTGCTTCCCCTTGGTGGCGTGTAGGGGAAGTAACAATCTAGACCCGCACATCGCACCATGGTAATGTCAGGCAGCCATGTAGGGAAGACAGTAGAAGCGCCTAGGTGTACAGCAGTTACAAACGGTGGTGCACTTGAAGTATTTCACATGCAGTTACTAGAAGTTGGCATAAACAACCAGCTTAAAAACCATAGTTACAGGAAATATTAGGTGAAAGGACCTGAAATATACGTTGATCGGTACTCCATGCGATATAATATTTTCTTTCCCATATACTTGAATAGTTTACTAAACACCCGGGCAAGGTCCGTAACACGAAAACATCTACAGTGAGTCCAGTTATAGCAAGATGTCACAGTTCCAGGTTCGTTCCTCGCTAAAAGTGTCTCCTCACTGTCCCCGAATTAGGCCGATTTTAATTTCCCAGTAGAGCCTACTAATTAAAAATCACCCAAAAATTACTTTTAAATTGTATTCAAACTGCCGTAACGTAAAAATATTGTGTTATATGGAAACAAATTGTGTGAAATGAGTGGAAAATCTGACCGCGCCACGTTAGTATAGCTGTTGTGCCTGCAATCAGTTGCCTGGCCTACGTAGCATCGCCCCGCAATCAGTTGCCCAGACTACCCAGCATTTCCTGCTATCACTTACTCGGACACCGAAGCAGGGCCTTCCGAGCTATAACTCGGCCATCACGGCTCCACACGTCCGCATCAAACCAAATACTTGTATTTACTGGCATAATTCTACCACCTATTTTACAAAACTTAGGGTGTGTGAATTATGCAAAGAATTGCTAAGGTCCTCTAGCGCGGCGGGACGAACGCATAGATCAAGAGCGCAATTGGATGCTGCAGCTTGCTGCTGTCGCTGTGTCCTAGATAGATCCTCGGGCTGACAGCTGTCGGTCAGTTGGTTGCTGCACAATTACTCTGGTGGGTGGCTGCCTTAGGCCTCCCTCCTGCTGTCGTTACAGGAACGATCTGTCCAGTTCCCTTCTAACATCAGTCTGGTATCTGGAAAACGTGACATGCACGAGCTCAGAAACAATAAATTTCCGGCCCGCTTCTCTATTGCCTTGTTCCTCTGCATACGTAATTATCTGAAGTTTAAATACAGCAGATTGACTGGCATATTTGCCCATTATGCATTCACACTAAACAAAGATTAATATAAATGTAAACTATTCCCTTCTCAATAAAAGATCTCCTCCATACGAATGAACTCCATGACAAATTTTGTTTATATGTTTCACGGCAGCCAAAAATCGTTGAGGGGACCAGCAACCTGGCACGGTTGAACAAAGCGTGCACCATGGTCCTGTAATCATTACATGCCTTGTTGAGAGAAATGTACTCTGAAGTTCGTCGTAGCACAGCGATAAAATGTAGTAGTAGTTGTGTCCCTATCTTTTATTGGTTTGCCATAGTATGTAAAACAAACCGGCCAAAATATGTTAGTATGTAGCTGTATTCGATTCCAGCTATCGCTTGGACGGTTTTGTTTAAATTAAATATGATTTTTGAGCCACATGCATCAATTTGTTGGAAACCAAACACAGTTGACAGCACGATGACCGTAAATGTCTACGGAAAAGCAGAACTAGTTCATAAAATCGGGGTCAAGGTAGAAAGGGCGGTATTCTATTTATAGAATAGTGTGCTTGGGTAGAGCGACGCAAGGTACTTACGGAAACAAGTTGACGAACGAGGGAGTGGAGCTACAGCACACAGATAACAAAAGCGCGCTTCACACGGTCACGTGTCCCGCCGCAAGCTTGCTTCTCACGATCTTGCCGTACGTGTTTCAACTCTTAAAATTACAATTTTACATGGAATATTTTTGCCTATCAAGGGAGTGGAGTTACGGCATACAGATAACAAAAGTGCGCTTCACGCGGCCACGAGTTCTGTCGCAAGCCTGCTTCACACGATCTCGCAGCACAGTTTTCAACTTTTAAAATTACAGTTTTTCATGGTGTATTTATGCAAATTTTTGACAGTTCTTCAAAAAGACCTTGTTATACCTGTGTTCTTGCAGTTACCGTGCTCGCTACGAGATTCTACTTTATATCTCAAAAAAGGGGGAGGGGGGGGGAATATAGTTCAACATGGCCACCAATCTCCCTGCAAAATCAAAGAAAACTGTACACTATTATATTCTTATATACATGTTTGTAATCATATTGTAATTCTCATGAGCTAAAAAATATAAAACTTACTATTAGTGAATTTAAGTAATATATTTTCAACAGATTTGTGGAAATTTAAAACTGGTAATTCTAGTGATACAGTCTACTCTTGATGTATCGGTATACCGCATCCACCAATTTTTTTTGGTCCTGGGGAAATCCCTATGTAAATGTTACTGTAAACAGATTGTATTGCATTGAGCATCGATCTAAGTATATTTTGGGTCACTTCACCTAATATTTCCCGCAACTATGTTTTTAAGCAGGTTGTTTATGGAAACGTTTAATAACTTTATGTGAAATAACTCGCCCGCAACATCGTTTATATCTGCTGTGATGCGCTGGTTACTGTCTTGTCTTGTCTGTCTAAGACAGACCGTTCTAGTCACAGAGAGGGGAAGTTGTCTAGCAAAAGATAAAAGCATGTCCTCTCTTTCGGCCACGCCTGCTTCGCTCTCCTTGCCTTGACACGCCAGCCTGCCGGTAGCACAGCAAATAGTGTGGTGGCAAGTGCAATTTTATTAAGATTGTGCATCGCTTAAAATAGTTGCACTTATCATAACTTGTATTTTAAAGGTAATGGTTTCCCTGAAAATGTTGTGCAAAACATTTTAACGGGGAATTTGAATTTCAGAAGATGTTTTCTTTTGTGTTTTTAAGTGGTTTTTTCCTGTCAGGTCGGTGTTTCATTGTACTTGGCGTAAAATTAACATAATTTTAAAACTTAATATTTAACTCGAGGAACAGGATCTTAACGAATAAAATTATAATATGCCCATAAGCATGTATTTCAACTCTCTCTGTCCAAAAATTGTTTGAACATAGAGCGACTTTTGTATTATAGGTGTAAAATTCATTATGTTAGTAAACTTATAGAAAGTAAGGACTTATTAGATACCTTTTGCCATCTAATAATGGGTAGGTAGGCACCGAGCCGAGTGCAGTGCGACTTATGACGAAAATCAGAGGATGTGGTTTTCATTAATAAATTATTAGGCAGCAAAGAAATCAATTTTAATCGTCTTATTTATTTTTGTCTCAAAGTTAAAAGATTTCTTTGCAGTAAGACATAATTAATTACTTTAAAAGGCAGGCATTTGTCACACAAGGAAAGTGTCTGCACTGGGCAACATGTAGCGGCGTGGAGTGGTAATTCTCTCGCAGCCGGAAGCTTATCAGTGCGCTCTTAGCTAAACAAATGTGTGGGGCATTCAAATTTTACTTGCATTCCATGTATTTCCATTTGTATGGGTTTTGAAAATTTTAGGTCATCTTGCGTTTGATTACAATCAATTATTTACACTGTTTTGAGACATAATTTTTTTTATTTGAGCGATTGTAGGTGAAATGTTTTTTAATATATTATTTACAATATTGTTTTAAAAATTCCCATTTTCATTGTTTATTCACAGATAATGTACAGCTCGTACTATACTAAACATAAAGTTTTATAGTGTGAGAAGTTGTATTTTTGACGTACATATCAGAACTCTCACTTACTGAAATCCTGCATGTATGGACATTTTTTGGCAGTTCCCTGAATAACAACAGATTGAAAACAGTTGCATTGCTATTACATATGTTTACGCACGTTGCATTGCTATTACATATGTTTACGCACCTTTTTATACATTTAGCTGCATGGTAAAAAAACCTATGTGCAGTAATACAAATAAATTGCCCTTTATTAATTTTGTTCCTGTAATTATTTCAACTGATGATGTAGAGGAAGCAGCTAGCAATCGGCCACAGCATGCAAGTACAGTAGACCTTGTTTTAATGGTTACATGCGCGACTCTTGGCAATTACTTGTATAATTCATGCACCCTAATTTTTGGAGTAAAAAATCCTGTAAAAATAGGAACGAGAGTAATGCTAGTAAATACGGTATAGACTAGTATCTTTTTGCTAATAATTTTGGTTGCTGTAATGAGTCCCCTGCTGTCACATCTCAATATGATTTTCATACATACGTATTTTAACATTAAAATCATGTTTTAACTATGGACCATGAATTCAGACATAGTTATTTATTATTCTTAAGTGATAACTCACATCTAGCTATATTTGTAATTTCTGCCATTTTTATATCAGCAGATTCACCCTACGTTTTCCATAAAATTAATACTCAATATTTTTTGTGATGAATCTGATGTTAAGAGTACTCGTAATTAAGTCAGTTTTCGACACTTTTATGAACTCATTGGTACGGGATTTCACTGTGTATAACTAGTGCTAAGCCGATACAGAATTTTAACTGCACCTGTGCAGACTCGTAACTTCCTTGCCGATAGAACCAATACCGATACAATGGACGTGAGTAATGGACTGAAAGACTTCTACTAGTACTAAAAGTATTTTGGGAAGCTAATGAAAATTTGTGTTAGTCTCACACAGTGTACTATTTGATGCTTTAAGTACACACATAAAACAATAGGAAAATTTAACTTATCAAATGTTTTAAACGTATCAAATAAAAAATTAATGCTTGCCCGGTTAAGTCTGAATGGTACGTTTGTCTAGGATTTTAACACAAAACCAGTAGTGTGCTTTTAATTACGGTTAACTGTGTTTGGCGAGGGGTGTTCGTTACTGACCTACACCGTCGTTCTGGGGGGTGGGGGTGGTGGTGGTGGTGAAGCAGTGATTCCAGGCAGATGACTGTTCCTGAAGTGTAGATTAGACCAGCCGTACCTAGTCTCTGTCTAATACACTAGTCTTCTCAACACCGGACGATACTCTTGGCTGGTATGGAAAGACGGTAAGAAGTATACAATTATGACCACGGCAGCCACGACTGCTTGGCATCTGAGTGTGGCGGCATGGTTGCGTACCGCCTGCCTTTCCTTGGTAGGAGGTGGTAGTGCAGACCACTGTTTAGCAGCAATGTAAGCTTGGTATAGTTTCCTATGCTTGAGGCCATGCCTTACCTTGTAAGGCTCAGAGCAATGCTGCTTAACAATTTACGTAGTGCACTTTGGCTAGAACAGTATCTACAGTGTTCATCCAATAGCTATGTGCTGGCACGAGCTCTGTAAAAGTTTCCACTGTTCCACCATGCTTGGGACTGCCAAGACACTACTGGTTGTGTGTTAAGGCAAGGTTGAGCGGCAAGTCTCAGGCTATGGTCACTTCAGCGCTAACTTATTGCTCAAAGTGAGGAAAATAACCTGAGCTTGTAGCCCCTCCTTGGATGGTGTTACTAGTGGTAGGAGCTCCACTGTTCCTCCCCTCCAGTACTGAATTAGTGCTCGGGTTACTGGAAAGAAACAGGTGGCCGTCTGTTTTTACTGAAGGGGTCCGTAGTCAAGACTATTTCGGTTAACTAACAATATCCTTGTCCCAGTCGGCAGTGCATGTCATATCTTGTTTCTAGCTGGTGAAACAGAAAAGTACTCTTAAGAAGAAAAAGCAAGAATACAAAGTGAATTCAGCGTGTTCGCTGGTTGACTGGTTGTCAAGATGGGAAGTAGCCGCTGGGAGGCGTGCTTAAAGCTTCTAAGATTTCTGGAGGCACCACCACTGATCAGTGCTCTGAGACGTCGCTAGAGGGTGGAAATGTTCTCTCGAATCCTGCTGCACACTGACTTTCATAGTGCTCAAGTCTCATGGCTGCCGGTGCGGGGAAGGCGTGTGACGTCCTGCCATTGTTTGGCAGTAGAAAATCTCTGGTCAGAAGTAGTCTGCAATACTGCTTCTTTCATTTTTGGTAACGCTTGGCCTTGCCTTGCCGGGTGGGAGGGGGCTGGCAAGCTCGCTGCTAGGCAGAGAGGGGTGTGGCGGCATGCCTGCTGGTTTCATAACCTTGTGGCCACGTGCTTGGCCGCCCAGGAGATTAAAAGTCGAGAATTTTTGTGAAATGTTTGCATGTGCAAAACTAGTCGTGGGTGGTTGATTTAGACAACTTTTATGTAGGTTGAAGTAAGGTACTTCATGTAAAGAGTGATGAGTCGTAATCGTAGTTGATTAGTAGTTAAGAGCGGCATGAGTTTATTTATTTAATCTAAAAGTTATAGTATCTATCATTTATCGGCATGGAAACATTTTCAGATTTTTTAAAACTGGCGTTTTGAAGTAATTTGCCCTTTTTTAAATCAAATTTGAATTGTTTCCTAAAATTTATAATATAGCAGAAACTACGATAGGTATAGTACCAGTGGTGTTGCATTATAGCCTTGGCGTTTTAATGGGAATACTAATAAAAATTATGTTTTAATAATTTTTGTTGATTAATAATTAAAAAAGAACTCTCTTAAGTTTGAGGAACACGTACTATTTAAAAAATTTATGTGAAACGTATATTTCCACTTGGGCACATTTTTGAGTGGCTGTAACTTAGCACAAAAATAGTTTTGGGGAAAAAGGTTTTTAGTATTAGTAGCAGGTATTTTTGCCCCAAAAAATTGGAATGTTGAATTGAATTTCTATGGAATGGCCCATGTGTTTTTAGAGATAGAGATTTTTGTGTGTTTATCTATTTAGGAATGTGTCAGGGTCAGTTCTGGTTGTTTCTCACTTTCATTGATTCTCAAGCATAAGAAATGAAACCGAGAATCTTAAGTTTCGGTTTTAATAAAATTGGTCCAATAAGTATTTTATAACAAGAATTGCCTGAGTTACAAAATTATTGAATATAGTAAAGAAGCAGCAAGTACTCCATCCAACAGATTACATATCCCTAGTGGGTCATTATGTCCCTAGACATAATGTAGAAATTCTTTGCTTCCATACCCCCATTCATTGTTTCTTGTAGATGATGCAAAGTTGTTAATTCAAATGGCCAGTAAGAGTCATGCGTCAGTGCATTACGGATTTCTTGGGTCATTTTGTTCCGAAAATTGATTTTGTGTATGAGCAGAACAGTTTATATAATTTATCATGGGAAGTGTTTGTTTGACTTTTAAGATGCTGCCTTTTTTTTGCATGTACTTGCTAAGTGTATGCTATTTAAAATGGTGGATGATAAGTCTTTTGTGCTGTCATTTTAGCTGGCATTTGCAGTGTTTTACTGTTAAAACTTTTGTGGAATAAAATATTGGTACCAATTTCAAATGGTCATATGATTGCGGTATATGCTTGCGTACATTGATAATTATTTTTTATTATTAACGTTATTTTTGTAGCTCTGTTTTGGAGGCACTTGTTCAGCCCTTCTACTGTAAACTTAACAGTGGCTGCTTGATAGCAATTTCTGTGTGTGGTTGCGTCAGGCAAACAATTATTCTGCATAAAGGGCATTTTTACGACCAGCGCTGGCTCTAAAATCCCTCAATATTTGGTGGGTTCATCTTCACTAGCAGAAAGTGAAACAAATGTAATTTCAGACATGCTAGTAACTAACATCCTCACTGTAAGTGAATGGCAGTCTTTATTAATCTGTATGTGGTGTAATGTTAAATTATTTGGTACTTTCATAATGTCGTGCAACACCAGTGTAACAATGGTTGTGCATCGAATGTATCACTATTTCAGTTAATGTTTACAGACTCAGAAATAGCTTCATAGGACAGTTTGACTCGTACAGTATCGTATGGTACTGTGCTACTGTAGTTTGTGTAGTCCCGGGTGGAGGTGGTAAGCGCTCTGTTGTAGCAAAGTTGCCTCGTGAAAGCTGAAGGGTATCAGTAGATAGACTGTCGGTGCCAGCTGGAAAAAATGCTGGGTTTATTAAGACAAAAGCATAGTACGTACATTACTTTTTGATTAATAACTGTTAAATGTGCAACAATGCTAGAAACAAAAATCAGTTCCACTTGTGAAATGTTGCCATCACTTGTGCTGTCACTCTCTCTTTCGTTACTGCTACTACTTTGTAAGTTCATCAAAACTTTAGGAATCTGCTCCTCCATAAGTCAGTCATTTATCCAATAATAGTTTTTTCCAGTCTGCTGGTGAATGATTTAATAGCAGAATGTGTCTAGTTCGTAACGTTAACATTTTTGTTAGCAATGCGGGAGTTTACTTTTTTCCAGTTGAACTCTGTTGTGTTTAAGTTACAATTATACCGTATAGTTCGTGTTTCGCTCGCCACGCAGATAACATTGTTTCTTTCTGTAAAAAGTAACCGCTAATTTTTATATTTTTTGAACTTGAACCACATTGCTTTGATTAATATTTGCAAAGTTTCCTTGCTACCTCTGAAAATAATTTATTTTGTCAGCACTGTCCAGAAGTTTTTGAGTGTGTGTATAGTATTCTCATTATGTAAAACTATTGCACTTTTCTTCGCACCACTCCAGCATCAAATGAATCAAACTGAATTCGTCTGTCTGCGGTTTTCCTCTTCCTGCTGGGGGTTGACATCTCCCCCCCCCCCCCCCCCTTCTGGTCAAAGCTATACTGCCATCTTTACGAATCATTTTAATAAAAGCTTCTGATGTTACGGTTGCAGCTGAAGCACTTTTTGTTGTACACTGAATAAGAATCATCATATTACTGCCTTCCTTTTCTTTATTGCAAAACAGGATTTCACTTTTAACGAGTTCCCTAGCTTCGCTATTCACCTATGTAATCCTCTTACAGTTTTCCAGACATTGCAATTATTACAATAAGGTCCAATGTCCCGGTGCACACGTACGCAAGTTATTGACAAGCCGTTGCTGATCTAGCAAAGAAAACAAAAATGTTTACAGTGAAAGTCCATTGTAATGATAGTTTTTATCTGTACAAAAAACGGATGCAATAATGGACTTTCATTCCCATATAACTCGTTAAAATAACATTTAAATGCTATAAAATTCAATTACTAACGGAGAATAGATCTGATGCATGTAGAGTGGGGAATGTGGCGATGCTCAATGTGTGCAGCTGTTTCCACGTGTAGGTCATCAGTTTCCTGTTGCCACAGCGCAGGTAGATGTGGCCTGGGACACGTAGACTGATGGGCGATGTATATGCATGCAAAGTTATTTGGAAGTCACTTAACACATTTTTTAGGGAAAATTAAGTGGAAATTTATTACACTACGGGAGGTCTACAAAAATCTGTCATGTTAGTGACTTTAAAAATGCAGATTGATTCATGAGCTAAACATTAATTAGCAAGATGTGTGATATTTTAGCACCAAATTACACTAAAAATAGAAAAATAGTACACTCACTCTTTCTTAAAATGACCTCTTGCAAAGCTAGCAACTCTCCAAATTTATATGTGGTATTTGCAGGTGGGTAAGGCGTTTACGTAATTTAGGCCTTAAAAATTTTATATGTACTCTTCTTATACTGAGATAGTACAAAAATAAATATTAGGCAACCTTATAACTGCCCTGCGGGCATATTCCGTACCATGAAGAGGTAACTTTAATAAGTAGTCACCCAAATAATTGCAACGTGTACACATACAAAATATGCAGTTTTTTGGCATCTACATGCTGCAGAAGCTTTTTTAAAGCCTGAGGGAGGTTTGTTCACGTACAGTAACAACTGACATTTGTCAACTACACATACTTGTGAAGCGATTATAGGCATCCTTTATCAACAGCACAATTGTGGATGTGCCCAACTGTGCCAGGCGGTTTACAGCTGTGCTGGTATTGATCACTTTAATTCATTCTTGATGCCGTGTTCCAGTTAGTTTCATGTTTCATTTTTCTTAATTTGTGTCTAGCGTTTTGTAAGGTTTAGTCAAAACATATCATGATTTATAAAATAAAAATTGGTATGGCTGCGATTTGGAAATTTGCAAAATTCGGAGCTGGCAAAACACAAATCACAAAAATACTTGTAGATTTTGTATACTAAGAGGTCACATGACCATCATGTTAAAAGGTGCAAATTGGAACACGCCCTCATGATAATGGAAAATGAACGTGTGAGTTATTAGGCAAAATTTTAGTTAATGGTTGTATATGCATGTGAACATGGAAATAGGGCAGTTGGTCAACAATTTCGTGTAAACTATACGAAAACTTAGTGTTGTTACGAGCGGGAAAATACGCTTTAAAAATTGCCCAAAAATGTACTTTGCAAGGCAAAATGTGTAAATACCCGTAACTGGAATAATACTGTAGCTGTCATCACATGCACACCACTAGGAATAATGGATTTTCTGTCACCACAGAAATGCTTTGTCAGCAAAAATTGGAACAAATGAAAAACATTTCTGTAACAGAATTTAATGCTGACGTTTGCTGGCGACTCAATTAAGCAATATGCCGGCGATCAGATCACCCGAATCTTAGCAGCTGTTCAGTGCAATGATAGTATGTGTAAATAATTTACTTGTTATCTCGTGTCTGTTCCCTGATAATGTGGGACCTTCGATGTAATTTTATAATTGCTAGAAACATTTCTACACTTTACCAATGGTTTTTCCCCAAAGTCTAGTGTACAGATACCATCCCATATTTTCACCAAAAAATACAGTAATTTCCTAATCTGTAGGTAAATTCACAATCAATTTTACTTTAGGGATGAATATTCATGTCTCATTTCACTGTTAGCTTTGGCAATATATGGCATGGCGTAGTACAGTTGAGTGCTGGACTGGGCAACACCGCGCTATGCGGCCACGGCAGGCAAGCTGTACGGTGGTGCTAAGTCTGCACGGCCAGCTTGCGGCAGCAATGTTCCCATGTTTCACAAAGTTTATGCACTGAGACTAAAAGAGAGAGAGAGGGGGGTGGGGGAGGGAGTGAGAGAGAGGGGGGGAGAGAGACCTTTTCTTGCATTTTTTAAACGTAATTTTTTTTTTTTGCATTATTTTTTGAAGGAAACTGCAGAGTGCTGCTGTCATAAGGTATTGTTATAACGAAAATAAGCCCACTCTGCATTCGTTAATACGGACTCATTTTCTGACTGAGTATAGGGGTAATTGACAGTGCAGATAAAAGTTATTGTTACATCAGACTTCCACTGTGCTTATAACTTGCGGGTAAACGTGTGTGACATGAAACTGGATGGAGAAGAGACACAATTTGCCACAACAGTTAACAGAACTACAACTGATGTGACTATACACACAGATAGTAGATATTGCCACTCGTTAGACAAGGCAAACAGCAGTGTATGTGTGAGAGAGAGAACGTTGGTTCACATATTTTCAGGGGATTCACTAAAGTTTGTTGGTCTGTCTTGCTCCATATTTTCACCAACAACTTGTCAAGCTTTGCAGTATCTGTAAGTACTTGTTTTGGGGTTTGATGAATCATTGAATGAGATTTCACAAAAAGGACAAATGGATATCAACATTAGGTTTTGCCATAGATGAGGAATTGAAGTTACTAGAAAACTAAGGTAAGTCTGACCTTTGGACATGCCTTTCTTAGCTTGCCTTTGAAAATTGTCAGGGGAAAATTATTATTTTGTCTGAAAAGGTCTGGGGAATTTGAAGGTGAATTTGAGTGGTCATCCTGCTATACTCACAAGGCTGTTCTAATAAAAAAATTTCAGTATAGAAACCTTGTTAAAATTAAATAATTATATATTTTTAATTTTATTCATACTAATAACCTTACAAAATACTGTATTTCAGCATGTGTAGGTTGCACATTTTTACAGTTACTACAAAAAGTGGGTGCAGCTTATTTAAGAGATGTTGACTTTAATTAATGTTTTAACTTGCTTTCTAAACAAGTAAAAATCATAAGAATAAAATAATAGCTTTCCATTCGTAAATTAGCCGCATTCCACTGTATTTTATGTGCAAACTGTACACGCCGAAATACCGGTAGTTTCTACGCATTCTTTAACCTGGTTGGCCAGCTGTTTATACTTCCCTTATGCTTTCTCATTTGCAAGGAATTTGACCTCAATTGAGACAATGGTTGTATTTACCATTTTATTTAACTTTGATTATATCACACTTAAACATACAGTATTTCCAAGATTATCAGCTCCCCCCCCCCCCCCGTACTTGTCTGGTGAAAATGAATGGGTACCAGTTGCATACAAAAGCAAAAAATAAATTTCCTGCACCAATATTGATTATTTCTGTAGTATATCCATATTGCGTGTTGTGTTGCTACGATCTACAGCAATATTGCCAACCATAATGATTAGACACGCACATTTTCTTGATTTCATCAGTTTTGATTCGATTATTTCTGTATATTTTTAGTCACTTTTTACTTCGTCTATTTTAAAAGAGTGCTTGTATTTAAAAACTAATACATACGTGTACGATAAGTCACGCCTTTTTATGGTGTTTACTTGCCTTATGAGCCTTTTTTTGTCATTTGTGTGATTTTGGTACTTTTCGTGGTTTTCTAAAAACTAAAGCAGTACGTTTGCAATTAATTAAAAAAGTTTTGTGTGAAACACTGCTATTGACAGGACTAACAACAAATCACATAATTTAGGTATTTATAGTTAGTAGACCCACAATAAGCATCCTAATTCTTGTGCTTGAAAATTTGCCTGCAACTACACTGTTAAGTTGTAATATGTAAAAATAAATATTCAAATATTTTTGAACAAACATAAATTAGGCTAATTCAGCATTTAAGTTAATGCCAATGTAGTCGTAAGTTTCTTATTTTCTGCTGTGTTGTCATTCAATTTTTATAATCAGGTAGCAAAATAATACTCAGCATTATTTTTCATACTGTATTTAAGTTAATGTGCCATGGGCAGCAACATATGCTTACAGCATTTTTATTTTTCATTTTATAACCAATTATTTATTTAAATATAAATCATAGGTTTGTGACAGTCATAGCATATGTGTCTGCAATTAATTCCTTTCCTCAGCAGATTTTAACAGTTTTTCAGACAGAAATATTTGGGAAAGGAAATTATATTCCAGGACTGAAATTAATTATGTTAAAGTGTGAACAATTGTACACATTTATTTTCAATGGCTATTTAATTTGTCAGGTCTATACAAGTGAAAAAATCAGATGATGCATTTGGGAATGTTGTAGGCCTAGGCCAGCCTTTTACATGAAAACAATTTTAGAGGTTAGGTAATGCGCCTTTTACATGAAAACAATTTTAGAGGTTAGGAATGCAAAAGTGGTCAGTGGGTCAGGATGTATTCCAAGTAAGGGTTTATACAAACTTTAATGCCCGCAATGTACATATTTTTCCACTCCCATAACTTCGTGTGATCAACTTTTTTCAATGGAGTGTTAGCTTCCATGAAAGCGGGAATTGTTAACGAAACAAATTCTTGCTTTTCAACTTTCGTATTTTTCAACAGGGAAACGAGATCGATAAGCAAAATTTGACATTTTACACCTGACAGCGGTGCACCCATAACTTGTTCCGCTTCTATCGCTGAAGCTTTGTTTAGTTATGAGTAGCACTGCCCTGGATGTGCTTTAGACAAGTGTCCTTTCTAGACAATTCTATTCATACATAAATTTACACATATGTATTTTATTAACTTTCCCAAATACTTAAAACTCCTCGTGAGAAAATTCTTTATTATGGTCAAATACTGTTAGCGTCCGACATCTTTGTTTAGCCTCTAGCATCACGTTTATCTGCAGCAATATTACAATATATATAGCATGTGTCACTATACATATAGAATACTTGCGATAAAATATTGTATGTTTGTGATATATCGCGATTCTCAGGATACTTAACACCCAAATGTGTAGTAATCGTTTCTATTAATATATTGACTATGTGGAGAAATACATTATTTTCGTGATTATTTAGCTGATTTACAAGTATTAGTCAATTTCGTGGAGATAGATGGATTTTGCGCATTACGATAAACAAGTCTCTAATAATGATTACTGGTACCCACATGAGGTTTTTTGCATGCCCAGTTTTCTTTATTATACTTTCATTGAAAAATTGTTAAAATGCTGAATGTTTACATCTTCTGGAGCATAATAAACAAATTGTGTATATAGGTATTGTGGAAAGAAACAGTTGCCGGCAAGCATGCACTGGCATATACCACTGCAAAATAAACTTCTATACCACCAGTGTGCAAAAACGACGTGAGTGGCACCTGACCACAATACCACCTGCACTCTGTTTACGAGAGCCTAATTTTTTGGTGGAAATGTGGGTGTCGTTCATGGATAAATACAGTATTTAGTTTCTTCGTTTAATACCCTTTTTGGGAGTAGCCTAAATACATAGGTTTGTATTTGGGCTTGCAAAAAATTATTCAAAGTAGTGGCTCAAAAGGGATTTTTTTTTGTACATAGTAACAGATTGATGCTGTTTTGTAAACTTACCTTTAATTTTGGATGCGACACTCTTATTCAAGGATGTGTCAGTAGTTTGTATTGATGGTTTTAGTCAAATTGGTTTGGAACTTGCTATCGAGCAATTCATCAATATCATTACCAATTGTGATAGAAGTGAGAAGAAATCCACAAAATAATAATTGAGAACCAGAACTGACCCGCCCTGTTGAGGTAACCTAAATATTCCTATAAGTTAAGCTAAACTAAGTGGTTAATTAACCTTGACATTGATGTAGCACTGAACTGTGTGGGAAATTGAAGAACTTGGAGACTGCTTAGATTGATTTCATCCATTCTTGCGTTTTCTTTAACTCAGATGCTGTCATACTAGGTGGTGAACCTCTGTTTTGTATAATAATGCTCTATACAAATGTAGCTTTACTGTAAGGTTTGTAGGCTTTTAAAATCTAAATCTCTGACTAGGATACTACTAACTATTAGAGAGTACTGTAATGAATTATTTTACATAGCCAAGAGAAATAAGTTAGGTATGAAATAAGACTGCATTTATTGTGGATATCACCCAGAGTAGCACTTATGCTTGTAATGCTGAAACACACATACGAAGTAAATATTTTTCAAGAATGTTATATTGAGACTGAGATGGATGTGTTTTATGGCCATAAAGTTAACGTCAGTACCAATAGGATTGACAGTATGCTGACTATGGCATAAGAACTTAGCATTTTATATATTATCTGTTTTTATATAAACATGAGTATCATAAAACTGCCAGGGTGATTTATACACGATGGAATTCATTTATCATATTTGAAAAGTTTTGCCACACTGGTCACTCAGTATGAAATGTCGAAAACAAAATTGAGTACTTGGCAGGATAGTTAAAATGAGTATCTCTTGGCTTGTAAAAAGGTATTTAAAAGCACTGATTTAGGTGACTATTTACACCTTTGTGGTTCCTGCATTGTTGGTGGAATGAGTCGAGAAAAGTAAGTTGCTGTAGATCCCATAATGTGTCTTGGTGTTGCGCTGATTTCAGGTGGCAGTTCAGCTGGCTATGGCCAGGCGCGTGATTATGGTGGCCAATCACGTCGCTACTAAAAGACCTAGTGGCCATTATCCCTTACATGTGTCAGTTTTAAACCACTAGAAGAAGTATTTTAATTTTGTGAATCGAGACTGCCAAAGGCAGTTAATAATCTCATCTGTCATCGTACTTTACGTCTACAAAACAAAGAAACTTCAATTTTCTTACTGTGACGTCAAGATGAATAATGAATGTGGTTTTGTTATAACAGCATTGGTTCTACAAACTATCCACAGTTCTGTGGAAATTGTGTTTTATCGTGTGTCTTAAAGTGTAACAGATTCAATTCAGTATTTTGTTCTTTGTGGATGTGAAAGAGCAGCTTTTTAATGAAGCATTCCGAAGTAACTTTCGTAACGAAGCAGGTTTTTTCACTTCCGTAGTGTAGTGTTAGGCAGATAAGATCTGGATTTTTTTTTTTTTTTTTTTTTTTTTTTTTACTCTTTGGCTATCTATATGAATTGTAAAGACTGAGTATTATTTGTTAATAATAACCACAAGGTTTTCACCTTTACATAATCATGCATTTTTATTTTTTTGTTTTTGATATACCATTCCCCTCAGATTTTAATTATGTGGTTGCAAGTTAGAAACTTGTGAAAATTTGGGAATGTAAATGACAGTGCTCGAAAAGGAATTTAAAAGATATTGAAAGTATCTTAATTGGAAAAGAGGTGCTTCATAAAGGATATTGTTAGTAAATTTGCAACTTTTTGAGAGATGTTATAAAAATTTAATGAAACACTGTTTTGAATAGAGGAAAACAGAATTTTGTACATGAACAAAAATAATATGACTTGAGTATGACAAAAATTATCTCATATTGGGAAAAGAATTTTAGTTTTCATTATCATGATCTGTAAATCTTGGGTAAATTTATAAAATTTCATGTATGTAACATTTCTTCAGAGAAAAGGATTGAAGGAGAATTTGATATTTCCATCGGGTGTATGATTATTGCACCATTAAAACCCATATGAAAATTTTCTTCATAATTTATGTTTCAAGAGGAGAAGTTAATTGGTTCTTTTTTTATATTTAAAACGAGAACAATATAGGTACGTTAATATTTCTGTGTCAGTTGGTTTGTCAATTTATTGCATTTGAATTTTATCACAATTTATTGTAAAACAAAAATGTGAATCTAATCTTGTGTGTCCACTCATCGTAGAAATGATAGGAATTCATTTGTTATAAAAGGAGACAAGTAAGCTAATGATAGAAATGTAATTACATTGTATACTTCAGAATCTTACATTTTCAGGCATCTGCTAACTGTTTCAATTCTCCAGTATTGCATTTACTGTTGGTTTTATTAATCACAGTTGGGGTTGAATGTAAGTGGGATTTGAGTGGACACCCTGATTGCACCAGTGTTTCAAGTTATGCCTGTATCCCATTTCTAAGAGTTAAGATGAGTAATAATTAGAAGGCACTCAAGCATTCAGATTTTAAAAATCAAATACTGCAATTTGTAGGAAAGTTTAAAAGGATGGAACATTACATAACAGGGCCATTGTATAGGACCAAATCTAGATAAAGAAAAGGATACTGTAGGTGATCTCTGTTGTAATCTGTACATTCTTACTTTCCATCCTGTATTAACGTTTTTGAGGATTGCAATTATTGCTTTGAAAATTTTCAGTGATTGGATTATATGTTCCATCATAGTTTTGTAAATGTAGGCATGCCAAAAAGCAGTAGCTTATTTATCAGCATAACATAACCTTAGTGTATTGTTCTCTTGCACATATAGGCGTAATGTATAGTGGGTTTAATACAAGCATTCTTCCATCATATGGAGAAAAGTTTCTTCTGTCAGACTTGGGTATTGTTGTGGCAATGCAAATGCTTCCAGCATGTTGATTGTTGATCTGTGGAACAGTGCTGTAATATTACTCCATGAAACAGATATATGTGATGTACACGTGAAAAATGTATGTTATTATGTTGCAAGTAAAAAACACAGTGTACTTTTCAAAAATGATAATACTGAAAATGCTGGTAGTAGAAATATCATTTTGTTAGGAGGCTTTACAAGCATTCAAGTGTCTATATTTGTGATCTGTAAGTAAATGTCAAATAAAAATATTTGAAGTTATTCGTATATTAAATACGTCACATAATAAACTGTATCTCAAGATATGTTTAAGGGTTATATTTTTCGATAAACAGCTATATTAACCCATGTACCACCTACTCCCGTGTAAGATTTGTGGCCGTATTTGTGCACCTGCCAGGCGAGAATGGTTGAATATTTGCAGCACAGCGAAGCTTGGTGTACTTTGGAGTAAGACTGTGTTAGAGAAAACACAGATTTGTAGTTTTGTTTGTTGCAAACAGTAGCCACAGTATTCATTCAGGCAACTGTGGCTCTAATGGTACAGGAAGTTTAAAAAGGTAGGTGATGGGAGTCTATGAAACACCCCAGCTTTATCAGTAACAATTATTGTGCATGATGAATAGTGATGAAACGAAAAAGAATAATTAAATGTAAATTAGTATACAAAATAAAATATACCCTACATATAAATATATATCAGGGTGTCCACCCACAGGAATAAACAAGGAAAAGTCAAGGAATTTCATGATAGGGAAATGGGATTCTCGCCTGGATCAGGGAAAATATGAATAATTTGCTACTTGCAAAAGTTGTGTGAATACAAGATTATATAGTTATAAGCATTAAGTTTGTTAAAATTTCAATTTTTAATCTAATGGACTGGCAGTATTTCATTTTTGCCAAGTCTCATAGGTTCTATATGTTCAAAATTGTTCTTGTGTGGAGGCAAAAGCGTATATCGCAAGAAATACATAGAATAAATGGTTGGCTGTGCTTGCTTGGTCTGTGTCAGTGTAATTTAATTCAGCTTCACTGATAGCCTATTTATTATGTCAGCAATGGAAAAAATATGGTATTGGAAGTTTCGATGCTGAAAATAAGTTAGGAAAAATAAGATGCTGCCTGCAAAATTGAAAAGTCGAAGAATTCCAAAATGGAATTTCAGTGGACACCTGTATATATATATTTTTTCCCTGTTAATTTATTAATCATAATTTTTATTCAATGTTTATGAAGCAGTTGTAATAACTTGATGGTGGGAGAAGAGAGAAAATAAATTAACATTTAACATCACCCAGGCAGTGTGAATAAGAACCACACACAAGTTAGTAGGTATAACATAATGTATCAGATAATATTGTACATGTAATTATCAAAATAGTTTAGTTTCCATGATGTAATGTTTCTTTTCCATAAAATCATGTCTTTTTTTTCCTAATAGTGGCAACAAAAAATCAGTATTGTCGGATATTGTTTTTATTTGTAGTAGTGCTCTGTTAATCTCAGATCAGGTAAACCTATGCTTGATTATGTAGTTGTATAATCTCCCCTTAATTTTAACGAAATAATTCACAAATATTAGAAACTAAATTTTCTTTAAAAGTAACACAGTAAAACTTTGTCTATAAATATTGTTAAAAAGTTCAAATTTTTAAGTCTCCCAAAGAAAAACGGGTATTTTTAAAAATAAAAACTTTTTAAAAGAACATCTCAAAACTTGATATCCTATTTATGTATAGATCAGTAATGGTTCGTATAACATGCATTTTGCCCCTCTCCAATAAACATGTGCTGTGGAAAAAAAATGAGAAATGCAGCATGTCTGCAACTACTGTTGAGAATGTGCAGGCATCAATATTAACCACTTAATGAACGTTTTTTGGCAACACTTCAGAAATGTTTTGGTATTACTTGGTTTAAAAAGGTAATCTACTAGAGAATAAATATAGTAATACAATTTGCTACAGCATAACCATATTTTGGGATGCTGCGCTCAGTGAAAAATATACAGGAAACAGATCATACCTCGATGTTATAATGTCACTAAAATTTCCCCAATATTTGTCTGTATGAATTGAAACTTCAGAAATTCGATCAATGTGGTCCCTTTAAACATGAATATCTATTCCAAATGACATGTTTTGCTGACTGGAATTTGATTTATTGTGTGCAAAATATATTGCACTTGTGCAGAAAAGACTACGAGCAGGCTATGATCAACAAAAAGGTGAAATGTTTTGTATTAAGATTTTCAACATCTAGTTGTCACTTTGAAAGTGTGTATACGTCTAACATGCAAGCAATGTTTAATAAGAGAATGAATGCTGCTAGAATGTTTAAAAATGTAGCAAATGAAACACATTGCAGAAAAAAGATACTTGTATAAATGTAAAAGATATTTTAATTGGTAAATGTGTTTTGAAATATATTAAATTCCGACTGGCTTAAAACACAATTTACTACCCCCTCTCAATTCAATTGTCCTTTCATTTCTGCATTCATAAAGTTTGGTGAAGGAGAGTTAAGTTTTATTGCTATGTGAAAATATTAGTGTTGTAACGATTCAACTTTCTCTCTATATTCTCTATTTCAATGCCGATACCACTCAATTTCAAAACTTGCGATTCCTTTAGTCACAGACATTTTCTTTACAGAATCAAATAATATTTTGAAGGGTGTGAAATTTAATTATTTAAAGTAGGTCTATACTAGTAGTAAGTCTATTACTTAAATAAATGATGTAACACGAACAGTGGGAGTATATTCATACGAAATTCCAATGAATTCATGAGAGTCATATGAGATAATATTGAAAATGTAACACATGTATATCATATATTTCGTCCATATAGTTTATTCGAATATGTTTCCAAACCTCAGTTGCAGTGATAAATGTTCGCCAACAAAATAAATTATTAAAATGTTTGCAAGACTGTCACTTATTGAAAAGCAATCCTTGTTAAAAGTTAAAAAAAAAACTTAAAGCAGTAATTATTTAAATGGCCCCAAGTTTTAAATACAGTATCATTTTGTTAAATTCACAGACAATTTTATCCAGAAATGCAAAGGAAGTTATTTAAAAAAATATTATTTACACTAATAAATTGTAATGCAAAGGAATTATGAGACGCATACATGAACTACTAGACAAGCAGTATCCACGTAATGTTAATATATGCGTTCTTTTTAAAAAAAATGTCTTCTCAGACCAGTACAGGTCTGTTTTTGTATTAATTTCTTGCACACTTTACTTACCTTTGCACTTTTATCTTTACATAATGGTCCAAGTTATAGACATTTTACAGTCTTTTTACATTGGCTGCATCTTCCATAATTTATGAGAGTAGATATTTTATTTAACAGTCTGTTTAATAATAACAATTTAGATATCACACTTTCGTTTCATGCACATACGTCAATGTTAGTAAACAAGTGGCTGCGATAGATTACTGTAAGCATTCGAGTTGTGGGTGTTCACTTCGCACAATTGGAGGCGGTTGGTTGTCAAGTTCTGTAGATTATCTCGAAGTACATGTTTTGCTGCTTGTGTAATCTTTGGAATATTTGTTTACATTTAATTCTGCAAGAAATAATAATGTATTTACGAGTGTTATTGCATTTAGAACTATGATTTCCAAGATTTAAAAAAATTTTGTGAGACGAAATCGAGAATTGTTTCATCTCTAGAATTTCTCAATATTCCCGAGGCTCCTGCGTCTTTAGATTTTTACAGTGCCGGAGTAAATTCTTGATATAATATAGGATAAGAATTTATTTCTTTTGGAGAAGACTCATTTCGTGAGATCGCGTATTTGTTGTATTTCGTGTTATTTCGCTTCATCACGATTTATAAAATCGTGCCTCTAGTGATAGGTTATGTATTTGTAGGAATCTGGTTTTAATGCTTCGATTCTTCGTCTTCTGATTATCAGTTATACAATTCTTCAAGTATCGCGAGTATCGAGGAATCTTGGAATAGAGTTTGACATCCCTAGAAAATATGACATTAGGTAAGTGTGCACTGTTTTATTTGGCTTTTGGTTAACAAGTGACCGCAGCACAATGTATTTTCCAACTGTAATGACAAGTAAAATGAGAGAATATGCCACTTTTCTATCGTGTTTAGCTGTATTTGTATGCTGAGATACAAATGCACCACATTGTACTTGCCTCATCTCATCCCATGGCAGCATCAGCACCAGCCAATGTTGACATTGAGGCAACGCTCTAATGCTATAGTAATTTGGATTTCGCAATTATACTACACTTGATTTCTATTTTTGGCATTTTGTGGGTTTATTTTGCCTATCCAACTAAAACGAGTGAAGCAAGAGGAAGGCCACCACATTCGTGCGAAAGCACAAAAATATATGGGTGATTGACACAGGAATGTGCTCACAATGTTTTTTACAAACATTCTCTCCCTCCTTTCTATTTTGGCAACAACAGGGTTTCACTGTACATCATAACACAAACTGACTACATCCTAGAAGCAGTAAATCATCTTTGACACATCCACCTACAAACGTCTTAAGAGAAGACCCAACCACCATATTCTATGACCATGTCCATCAATCCATTGATTCTCAGGGTCCCCTCCAAGACCTGTCCAAGGTTTCAATTACGTTACTCGCCCCAAATAAACCCACCACGCTAGTTCTGTACCTGCTTCCAAAGATAACCTAGGAACAATGGCCACCCCCAGGATGTCCCATTCTATCAGGGATTGGCAGCAGTTTTCATCCTGCGTCAAGGACACTGGCCACTTATGTGTATCGCTTTAGACACCTGGGCCCCATTCCCCAAGATGCATACAAGGTCACCATAGAGGTTACATATATCTATACAAACATTCCCCATTCATCTGGTCTGTTGGCCGTAGAATATTACCTCAAGCAATGACCCCTGCAGAGCAAACTTTCTACAACATTCCATATTGAATTCGCCAGGTTAACCCTCAGCAACAACCTCATATTTCAAGACACACTACCTTTAAGTCAAAGGCACAGCTATGAGTACACGTCATATTCCTGGATGTTGAGCTCTCTCTCCTAAATGGCACAATTCAAACTGTGTATGCACCAAATCCACCAAAAACCTCCAGTACTAACATTTAGACAGCTACCACCCATACCATGCCAAAAAATTCCGACCTTACGGTCTTGCCACAGAGCCAAACTTATCTGCTCCATCAACAGTGATCTCAGCAGTGTACAAATAGCCAGAGCATTCCTGGACAGGGGCTACACCAGGCACCTAGTCAACAAACAGATCCAGCAAGCCTTCTCGATACTAGAACACAGCCAGTCAACAACTCTATATACCCCTGGTGGTCCCATATGAAGGAAGTAAACTCGAACATTCTCCGTTCTGGATACAAAATTCTAGCTTTTTCACTGCAAACACATTCCTGCTCTCCAAGCCATCCAGATTGCAAAAACTGCCTAACCTCCACAACAAACTGGTTTGTCCAAAGCTGTAGCCTACCATAAATGCCAACTAAACAATTACCCCAGCAGTTGCTCACGCTGTGGCTTCTATGCCATCCACCAACCCTTAACTTTCTTTCAATAGGAGACTAGCTGAGCCCTGCTAAAATATCTACTTGCAGACCCGTTCCGTATCCTTCTGCCAAATGTAAACAAACATTGCCATGTAGCATGTGTTGAAATCAATGTTTATATGCCATTGTGTGTGTACACGTTTGTATTTTTTCCCTACACCTAAAGATAATCTACTTTTATACCCGTCAGCTTTTCAAAGAATTCTGTTGGTCTATTTCAAAAACCATTTTGTATGGATATACACAGTTTAGGCCTATAACATTATTTAAGTCAGCTTTATGACGTTTAAAAATGCCTGAATTGACGATTGTTCTTCGGTTATGTTACATTAACATATTTGTTTCCACGATGTGGCACATTCCTTGCAATTCAAGTTAATATTTTGCTGCGACTGTGTTAAACACTGTTACAACTGCGGGGTCATGAACTGTAGTAATTAACTTTTTGTTATTGATGTGTGTTGGGTTATTTCTTTAAAAGGGTCCTCAGTTCGAATAATGAAGGAATAACCAGCCAACTAAAAGGAGACATTAAAATCAAGTGCACAACTCCTGTCGCTCATTTTTTGTCGTACAAACTTAATATATAGCAGTGAATATGCCTACTGTAACTTTTATTCCGCTAATAATTATATGTATTACTAATTACTATGTATTAAGTTTATTGAAATTTATTGGGGCTGGGTTTGGTTATTTTGTTGGGATTGGTGATAAATCATGTTACACGACTGTGTTTCAAACTTCCAGGGCAAAGGTACAATGTTGTGATAAATATACGTGGATGTAAATAAATAACTTCTTCATAGAAACAGTTCAAATTTAAAACGTATAAATAGTTGACATCATATATTTGGAGGGTTAACGAAACACAGTGTAACAGTATATTTATTACTACAGCTGAAACACAGATTTATCACAACATTGTAACATGCTTAGGTAGGTTCAAAAAACACCTTCTACAAACGTGATGTGGTAATTTGAAGTATTTTTCGGAGTAAGTATATTTTACACTTTGTTTGGTAAAACAGCAAAACGCCATGTCATGGCTCGCCACGTCTGCGAACTTCACTTTGTTTCTGCCTCACCATCGTATCTAAATATATTAAAATAAGTACTAATTTACAAATTCATAAATCATTATTTTGCTGCAATATGTATGAAATATGCTACAATTGAAAACGTGTATAATATTGTTGACTACTAGCGAAGTGAAACTTCCCAATTCAGAGAGAGAGCAACAAGCCTCACTCAGCCGACAGTTGCTTTCTCGCTCGATAGAACAACACGGGACCATTACGGCCTACTCGCAATCTTTTCCGCTGTTATTTTAAACTGTAGAAATGAGATGTTTCCCTCAGGGATGCATAAATATTTCAATAGCCAATGTTACGAATAGTATATCAATAAACTAGATTAAAATATTTTAGCTGTGAACTATTTCTTTCTGGCAGTAGGCAACATGTCGCTTCTCTCGTTAATGGATATTAAAAATAAAAGTATTACAAGTTATAGAAGATATAAGGTTAGAGTTTTATTTATTCAATAATACAGTACTCTAAAGTTAACCACAGTGTTATATATTTGTGGAGTACAGGTTATTGAAGTTGACATGTTTGTTAGTGTGTTTTTTCAGAGGTTGAACTAGGCAACTACAGCTGTGCAACAGAAAATCTGAGTTATCGGCTATAGTGCTAACACTAATTCAGAAGAAATTGGCCGCACTACTAACACACTTGGGCAGAGGATTAATTAATGGCCACAGAGCAGACACCATACAAGCAATAGCTGGTCACATCAATAACCTACAGGACAAACTAGATTCACACCATCACACAAAGATTTTGATTCCTGCTACAGTACCAGAGCTGAGAGCCCGGCCACCTTCCAGCAATAGCTCAGAACTCAATATGCTGGTAATTAGCTCGCCAGTTTATAACAACATCCACGCAAACACCAGGCCTCAACATAAGATAATTGCAGCTCCGAACCACACCCAGCCCACCCTAGTTTGCCACCTGGCCGCTAGGTTTACTGCCAACAGTGCCCTTCCACCATACTGCAGTGTCTACAACTCACCACCTGATGAAGCTGGTTTAGCCAGCAAAAAACCGCGTGATAAATGTCTTTGTGTATGTGCCTGTTTAGTACAACTTTGCGGGTAGTACAATTACTGTCCTATATTTTTACATCCCTTAAAACTCTTGATGTTTTTTTCAGGCGACTGACAAAATAATGCCTATAACCTGGATAACATCTTACAAGCATCAAATTACACATGTGCATATAGACAAGGTGTAAAGTTATTCAACTTAAGTAGGAAAATTTAAAGTAGGAACTTCTTAAAAGGGTTTTGCTGTAATTGCCAGTTCGAACACTGCTTCAAGATGTGCCAATTTAACAAAACAAATTAATCAATAGTGTAAATTTTCTGTTCCCTTCTAATTCGATTTGCAATAGTTAAAATATATGCATAGACTGTGATCAACAACTGGCTACTCCAGTTTTTATAATAAGTTGATTTTATTACAATTAAATGACAATATTGCTGATCGTTGTGGTGACACTATATAGTTGAATCTCACTACCACAAATCTGGTTAATATGAAGTTCCCTTGAAGCAAAGAATATTTGTGGTCCCTGAAAAGTAATTGGCATTTTTATGATATTTATTGCGTTTAATACGAAATACAGTAAAAGCCCGATATAACACAGCTGTTGGGGGACATAACTCAGATCTCCGTTACATCTTTCCGTGCTTTTCTGGGAGTGACAGAGTACAGTAGCAAAAAAAAACACCATTTTCACGTGGGTTGAAGAAAGGGTTCTCGCCTCCCCTCCTCTCTCCATTCCTGCTGCTGGAGCGGTATGGGAGGAAGTGAGAAACAAAAAAAGGGAATTATTTGTGGGATGCAAAGAAATGTCGCTTTTTTGCATTAAGCGATGTCCACAATAGCTCGTCGGCTTGGAATTTTTTCCCCGAAAATCGGAAGACATATCTTAGCCGGTGTATATACATTATAATGATTGCGTAGAGCTATATACTGTAGGAGATTAATTGTAGGTCTGTAAATGACTTTGAAGCCTGAATTTCAGGGCCGGTCTCAAATTTCAGAATTTTTTTCTAAAATAGGAAGACATTCTGCATAGCCGGTATATATACATTATAATCCAAGTCTCTACATCGTACTTATGATTACATAGAGCTATATCCATAGTAGGTTGGCACGGCGGCTTGCTGTTGTCACTCGTGCCTAGATCGCCGGGGCTGGGCAGCTGTCAGTCGGTCACTATAAGATTATTCTGATGGGCGGCGGCCAAACGTCCGCCGCTACTGCCATTGTTACAGGGCCTGTTCAATTCATAACAGCGGCCTGGTATAGGGAAAAAAATGCCGATTGATGCGATTCTCGTCAGTGTGTTGAATTTCTATTAAATTTAGGCGACCTGTTGGCCTCTACACTGGCATGATGAGGTCCGGCAATGTTTATGGGAATATACAAATTTAGTGTGGTCTAGTTTAAATATTATCTATCCAGAATTTTGATCAAAAACTTCTGACGTAGCCTATACATGCACACTGCCTTACTTACCAATATGGTAATATAACATATTTTATTTGCATATACGGAAAGCCATACAATATTGGATGTAATGAATTAGTAAAATAGCTCTCTGTGCTGAAAGTACGGAGAGCGCGTACTTGCTCCCTCCGCCTCATACATCGACATCCCCGACTAACGACCAGCCGTCATCAGGCCACATGCCTACCTGACCACACTCTTTCCACTTATTTATTGCTGTGTGGAGGGGTGCATAAATTGCCCCACGGTATTTAATTTGTGTGGTTAATACAAAGTACTGCGATAAATATTGTACCTGTAATTTACATTACCTTAAAAGTATAATATGTACCCTTTTTTTTCACAATTACAAGTCACTTTTTTTTTTTTTTTGCTAACAATTTTGTCCTAGAAACAGGGATATGGCCTGCATTGAAGGAAAATTTATTTTCAGTGTTAATAAACGCAATGAAGCAAAGTACTACGAGACAAACTATAAGGAGCTAGTTTTTTTTTCTGCAGACTAAGAATTTCTGGCAGTTTAGTGCTAAATAAATCGTAACGTTGTTTAATACAGGTCGTCTTAGCGGCACGATTTTGTGGTAAATAGCGATAAATGAAATAATGCAGTAATACAATTTAAAGTGCTAAATAATACCAAATGCAGACAAATGTGCGATATCTGAACTCTTCTCCTGTGTTATACAGTCGACTCTTGGTGTGTTATCACATGTATCGATAAACCACATCCACCAACATTATTTGTGGCCCCGGCGAAATCCCTAGGTAAATGTTAACATAAACCACTAGTATCGTTAATCGCATGGTGCGTTGATCAAAGTATACTTCTGGTCCCTTCGCCTACTATTTCCCGCAGCTGTTGTTTTTAAACTGATTGTTCATGCAAACTTGTTGTAGCTGGATGTGACAATATCCTGTGCATCACCTTTTATGACTGCTCTGTGGCACGCTGTCAAATTCCCATTTGTATTGAGTTTATTAGCTAAACTGTATTCACAGATGATGTATAGCTCTTACTATACTCAACATAAGGTTAGAAGTTATATTTTATTGACCTACGTGTTAGAAACTGCATCTGTTGAAATCCTACACCTATGGACATTTTTTGGCAATTGACAATCCCCTGAATGATAGATTGAGAGTCAACTTTATACGAAAAATTACTTGGCACTGTAAAAATATGTTAGGTATTTTTTCTTGCATATAATATTTAAACACATTCCAAAGATTACACAAGCAGAAAAGTTGCACTTCGAAATAAGCTATGGTAGTCTAACAAACAGCCTCCAAGTGCTACTAACAATAGAGCAAAGTGGACATTCGCAACTAGAATATGTGCAGTATTCTATGGAGATATGTTTATTTATAGTGACAGTTGTGCGTGAAAGAAAGTGTATCTAAAGTAAACTGACTTTTCATTAAATATCTAGTCTAATAAATTATGGAAGATGCTGCAGCCGATGTAAAATACTGTAGATCTCTTACATTGATTGAATCTTTTATTTTAAAGGAGTTTAGAATCAAATTGCCAAAAAATATAAAATAGTCAATAATATTTCTAAATTTGGTTTTCTGAAGTAAGGGGGCGGGCTGTAATAGGGGATGGATTTTAATTGTGGATATACAGTATTGTAATCCAAGCGCCAAAGCTGTACCAACACAACTCCATTTACGCAAAGCGAAAGAAAATTCTAGCCCCTAGCGTTGAAATGGGTAACTACGAGTTTCGGGACTTCAGTTTCACGTATATCGATGAGTCATGGACTCGCATATGGATAGTCAGTCGCACACCTACAATATTTTGTGTAGCGTGGTAACGTATGCCATTGCCGCTGCTGAGTGTCTTAAATGTTTCTCTCTGGAAAACAGGTGTGGAAATATTCAATATAAACATTTTTTGTGTGTGATATTTATTTGGGGCCATTAAATAAAAAAAATTAATGCATTGGACAAAAAATTGTAAATTACATGTGAAGTGGATAGAGGAGAAAACAATTCAAAATGGCAAAGCAGTTTGATCTTCCTTTGATTTCTTTAACAATAATGGTGTGTGTACTCAGTAATCTGAATTTAAGTACCTAAAATTTCGTTTGATTCCTATTATTTAACATGTAATTATCATTTTAGGTGTAATTTTGTATTTTTTCCCCATTATTTTGTTTACTTAATGTTTTCTCATATGTCGTTAATACAAACCATGTTATTACAAAGTGCAGATCTTAGGACCCCTCAGGTTTGTATTGAGATCAATTGTATTCATGAGTGTGTTTGCAACCATTTTGATACAGTTTCAGGCACTTTGTGAAGCGTGTGACTGTTTTAAATTATATTGGTACTGTTCCTCAATGGCTGGGTTTTAAGAAGCAGACTTCTGTTTAGATTTGGAATTTGAAGTACTTCCGTGCCCCATTACAGCATTGGTGAACTATTTAGCATTTGTCTTGAAATTAGGGTAAGTTTCTTGTGAAATATATCCAGGAAACTGTATGTTAAATTTTTAGTGATATGTATGGTCACATAGGTGGTGTAGATTTCAAAATAGATTTGTCTGATTCGCAAGTTATTTGTTACATACTAGTGTCGTGCTTTCAGGGATCGATCAGTGAATTAATTTTGTCTTGATGGCATTAATGCCTTGTTATAAAATCATTTTATATGAAAGTTATGGATGTTTCACTCCAGCATTTTATACTTGGTTCTGTTTATCGAATCTTGCCTTTTTCCCTCAATATTTTTAAGGATTAAGGGGGTTTTGCAAGTAAGTTCAAGAGTAATTATACATCTGTAAAAGATTTATTCTCTAAATTTTACTCCTAACATTGTAAGGCCATCTTGCATATGTAACACCAGAACAGTTTATGAAAGATACGTATTCAAATCAATTGTGATGACCAGTGTGGCATAATTTGAATTGACTACATAAATATTGGCATATCAAAGAGCACTGTATGGTTTCTGGGTTTACTTTACAGTTCAACAAATAACGTTGATCAAGTGTCTAATGAAAATGGCCATAATGTGCCCGTAAGTGTAAATACTTTCACGGCTTTGTCAAGTCTAGAATTGAAATGTGTGGTGAAATTTTATACTGGAAACTTTTACCGTTGTTCACGACTTTCAGTTTATATAAGTGGTCTAGTGTAGAACATTGGTGGTTTGACAATGAAAACCTTTGCCGAAATGAATTTTTTCGTCGCTTGTCAGTGTGCGTAAACAGTTGTATAATATCATGAGATATGCAATGAAAATAATTTACAGTAATATTAACAGAAAAAGTGGTGGTATGTCACTTCAGAGTATTTGAAAAGTAACTCCATTATTACTTTGTCCCAAAAAAGTTTCTTTGTTGGTGATAACATGAAAGAATTATACAATATTTAGACATTTCTTGTGGCTATTTTAGTATGAGATTTTGTGGAGAATTTTAAACACACACTTTGGCTGATGAATCATGTGGTACATTACCATGTTAACAACCACCTTTGTGTTTAATAAATAGGACGATGAGATGTTACAGCTTGAAAGTGTATTTTGTTCTACATGATATAATTTGGTACAGATTAATGACATATTGCTGATGTAATGTGGTAAATTCTTGTCTGGAATAACAAATCTGTGGAGCTTTGAATATAAGCTATAGAATTTATAATTTAAGAAGCAAGTTTCAAGTAGAAAATTTTACTATATCTGTGTGTGGAGGTTAAGGGGTAGAATCATATTACACTCTTGTATTTCCACTTAGTGTTTATTATTTCAGTAAGTGTGAAAATTATTACTGAACATAAATATCACTTCCTAATCAAGGCATTTGAGTCTTCTGTTGCAGGTGTTCTGCAATAAATGTAAGGTTTATATTAATTTTTTTAAAAATTCGAGGTAAAGTCCACATAAGGTATGAGAAATTCTCTTTCTAAACTTGTAGTTTGGCTGGCATTTAATTTAAAAAATAAATTATATGGTTAGGGCCAAACGGTTCAGTTTGCCATGAGGAAAATTGATTGTGTAACATTGAAGAAGAAATATAATACTTGGACATGCACATAAATTGTCTTGCTGCAATCAACTGTACAACATGTCACTGCAGAAGTTATTGATATGTATCTAAACATACAAACAGAACGTGCATTTATTTTACCGTGAGCTGGCATAAAACTAGGTACAGTATATTTTGAAAGTCTGCTGTTTCAGGTATTGTATTATAACTTGGAGACAGAAAAGATGCCTTTTTGTGTAATTATTGCAGCCTTTGGGATGACATGCTGCTGACTAGGGCCAGGTTAGCATATCCACCCTAAGTTAAACAAACGTGTAATTCTCAAGTTGTAGAGAGTTGTGCTTAAAGGTGAGTGGACAACATGGATATAAATGCTCTTATACCATTTTTTGCCTTTTCCTTTCTGGTGTAATCACACTTTTTTTTTTGCAAACTTAACTGTACTGAGTAGTTAACAATACCATTATAAAAATATAGTGTTTTAAATTTATAAAATTGCTGGAAGCTAAGAATTCAATTTGATGACCGCAGTCTTTATTTACAATGACCTCTTGTTGAATGGAATGTAATGTAATGTTGAAGTTAATGCATGCTTGTTTTGTCCTTCCCTACAAAGATGAACAAAATTTTACATTTAGTAACCCCTATGTTAGGTTAGTGGGATGGTATAGATGTGTGTGTGTTGCATTTGACAACAGTTACTATCAATTTAAATGGTTTAAATTATTTGTATTGCTTTGTTTAAACAGTGAATGCTATGTGAATGATCTGGATGACATCTGATCAACATGGATAAAATGTTCTTCAAGAAGCACAGGTGTCTTCTCCCAGAAGACAGAAACCATGCTGGAACTAGAGGGTGAGGCAAGTAAGTACCTGTTATCCAGTGTAGGTTTTTAGAGTCTGTAATACTAGTGCAGAAATTAGAAATTTAAGTTTTCTTTTAAATTTTGGTGTCCCAATACCAATGCTGTTCCCTTTTGTTTGTTGTTCCAGCTCATCATTATTGTGCAGAAATATAACAAATATGTAATAAAAATTAAAATGCAAGAGATTTTCTCACTATTATTTTCACTAAGAGAAGTATTTCAAGTATAGATCACACTAAATTTTTGTATCCCTGTAAATATTGTTAAATCACGATTCCATACAAACATAATAAATTCCGGGTTCAATCCCCGGCTGGGTCATAGGATTTTCGCAAGTGGGAATCGTGCTGGACGATGCCATTGGTCGGCAGGTTTTCTCAGGGATCTCCAGTTTCTCCTGCCCCTTCATTCCAGTGCTGCTGCATATTCACTTCAATCACACTCATTGGCTCTCAAGACCTCGCTGTTAAGAGCTGCCAACATCTCTTCACTCATTAAAATAGTGTGATTTCAGCGTCAAATAGTGTCATTAATTGGTACTGACAGTGGCTGTCATTAGTTCTGAGGTTGTACAAATATATTTGAAAACCAAATGCAGGTATGACTTTTCTCTGGTAACTAGTGCTAATTGTTGAATTATTTGCGGTTTTCATTACAGGTTCCATAAAGGTGAAGTAAAATTCGAATCTTGATTTGTTTCACTTTGGTGAAAAAATTGGCAACCCACTGTATGCAGTTCCTAGAGCTGCTTGTGGCCATTTTTGAGAAGACTTCGTAGGCAGACGAGTTGTATCAGAATAAGAGATTGGATGAATACTGCATTCAGCATTTCCATTGTATCTGCTTAAGGTAAATATTAAGTACAAAATGTAAATATAACATACACAGTTATTAGGGGTAACTGTGCACCAGCATGTGTGAAGATTAGTATTAATATATATAATTAATTAAATAGTAAAAAATAAATTAAACAATAACATAAGTATTTTAAGTGAAAATGTATCCTACCTGCTAGTTAGAGAAAGTTACCCTGAAGTGTCACAAAGTACCCCAGAGGCGGAGCGGATGTGTTAAAGTTTACCTAATCTTCAGCATAGGCAAATTTTTTTTAATTATTGTCATTCGCTTCGCTGCATTGATTTAGTTCGGAACAGCACCTTAAGCACATAAGTACTATGAAACACTGGTGCAGATATAGCACAATGTCCTTTCCGTTGCTGCATTTGCAAAATAGTTCATATTTTATGGAAATTTTCTAAATATGTTCAAGGCAGATTATTTTGCTGAAAAATTCTTGTGTGTTGTATTGTCATTGACGGCTCTCATTGATAGTTCAGTTCGTTATATAAACATTCATTTTTAAGTTTATAGTTAACTAGTTTACAGATATACTGCAATAATTGTTAAAAATATTTGCATTTTCTGGAAAAAAAATTTAAAAAATCTTTAAAATTAGTGTGAGTATTCGTGGTTTCTGCACTTTTTTTAATCAAACCTTTGAAAAATGTATGAAGTGTTTGCTTGTTTCCTAAATATACCATGTATCTCGAGCATTTTATACTTATTTTAACATCAAATTTCTTAATTTCTTGTTAGATTAAAACTTTATAATATTTTATTTATTATTAATATGGATTAATAATGCAGTAAGAAGATGTGAGTGGCAACACCTTGTAAGAATTAGTTGAGCAAAATATTATTCTTAATGCACACAAATGTGGTGCGCTGTCGCTTTGATGTAATCTTCTAAACTCTGGTAAGCTTTGTTTGCACGAGGCGGGGGAATATCCTGAAAGTAGAACTTCAGCATGGCTTCAGGGAAGTTGGAAGTTACATTGAATGGACTATACTAACAGTTCTGATCATGCTGAATATGAATTTCAGTGGGGGCATCACAATATTATCTGTACATACTATAAAATGTGATAGTGGGGGGTGCTGTGAAGATAAGGGAATTGCAGGGTAAAACACACAAAATACGTCATTTTAGTTGCTTACCTATGTTAAATGCAATAGGTAGAGCCAATGGAAAATGTTAATAACTATCCAATTTCTGTCAAAATCTGAGATTTCTGCATTATATTTCGGTGTAAAAAAAAAATTGTTTTTGTTAAACACGTGGTTTGTACTCTCAAATAACATTTACAAAGTAATTTTCTTCATGAAAATAGTTGTATAATAAGATAAGATACTAATAAAATCATTACATGCAGATACCAAATTTTACTTATTACATATATATAAACATTTTTCATAAGTATACGGAATCCTACATGATGCTCTAAACCTGTGCATACCAGATTATTTGCACTATTGTTGCCATATTGTTTTTAAACTAACTGGATTTTATTCTAATTAAATTATAGTGTCATGATACACTATGAAAACTATACAAAAATTGCTGTTTTATTGTACTCTTTTTGAATTTCACAGCACCAAAACACATTCCTAGCATGGTTTCAGTATTGTCTGCTTTTAATGCTGTCCATTTGTCTGAGAGAATGCTCTTTCACTGTCTGCATTAGGTACCGGTATCCACAGACTTCACTACACAACATGAGTATTCCTGAAAATCATTTTTTAATGAGAGCAAAATGGCAAGAACATTTACATCACCAGCATTTGCATTGATAACAGCTTGTCTTGTTGTGGCTTACCCTTCAACGATTTGGTGCAGTGATAAAGGCAGTGTTTTGACTTGAGCCTGTAAGGAACAACTTGGCTGGATCCAGCGCCCACTGATGACTCCTGTAGATGCTGGAGGTAATGATGTTTCCTCTTTCGTCTGTTGATGAACACCATCTTAGTCTTTCAACAAGTTCATTGGACCAGATGTTTCCAGCTAGGTTCAACTTGTGTGCCCAGCATTGAATATGTGAAAGATTTTTACATTTCTGCACATTTACCCATGTATTTGGCAGACTGAAACGAAAGAGCACACATTTTCATATTTAACTTCATATTTCAATAGAATGTCCACAACTGCTCTTGAGCATTCTGTTGAATTGGCATTATTTAAAACGTTAGCCCCTTCTACAAGCATTTTGTGTTCATCACTTGCCAAGAAAATTCTGAACACTGCCACAAAGATACATTCATCTTTGCGATTTGTAGTTTCATCACATAGAAAAGAACGTAGTGTTGTTCCATTTGGTAGGTCACCAGCTCCTGCAGAGTTTAAACATGAACTCAAATACTTAACCACATATATTTAAGCTAATCAAACTATTTTACCATATGAATTTAATCACACTAATGCAAGGTAATACATTTGTCAAGATACTTTTATGAAGAATAGGCCTACTTCAAATTTTGCATCTTAAATACAGTCTCTGGAATTCTATCAATTTTTGTGTATTTTGAACGTGCATTTTTAAGATTATTTGCAACATAAACCTGTATATTTCCGAATAATTTTTTTTTTTTTTTTTTTTTTTCCAAACTGGTTGTTATTGATACATTTTATTTTTCTCTATTCGTATTGAATAGGTGCGTTTTTATCAGCCCGAGTGCAAACAAATAATATACAATGTTTTTGTTTACGAAGCGTAGTGCATTTTGCGGTAAATGTATTACTGTGAAACAATTGAATATCGTCACAGAAATGCTGGAATATCGTGCATATTTCGTTAATGCAGGTGGATATCGGCGGGGGGGGGGGGAGGGGATTTCACGGTATTGCCGCTTATTTCGCTAAAATGAAATTATATAAAATCAAAACAGTTGTTGGGAAACACACATTTATGTACCTTTGGTGTAGTTTCAAACGTGTTTGCAAAATTTTGCAATTTCGTCATTAACAAAATTTGTGTACTAGCAATAGGCCCTAAGCTCAACCCAACTTCACAATAGGTGAATTACGGGGTGTGGGTGTGTCGTGTTATGACGCGGGGAAATGTATAGTGACAGGGTGACTAGCATCGGGGAAAATCTGTAAAAGTCGTCAGGGAAATGTTAGGGAAGTGTGTGTGATGTCAGGGAATTACGATAAAATGGCTACAAATGTTTTTAATTGGATGCTCTGTATTGGATTTTAGCTTTCATATTGTATGCTATGTTACTAATTGTACTGTGCATTATTTAAATTAATTCCACTTTACTTTAGAACATTTAAATACTTGGCGCAAATGTTTTTCATATGAAATTATGTTTATTATAAATTTTTGACCATCTGAATTGTTTACATCACTTTTATAGCAAGGCATTTGAATGTAAAAGTTATTGTGTAACTATATTGAAGCAATATTTTGAAACTGATAGTTTCTGCCATTATTATGATAATTAACAGTCAAAGTGTTGTGTTTTCATCAAACTTAAGGGTCTTTGAATCAGTTGTCTGCAATGTGTATGTGCATTTAAGGCAAACATAAAGTTTAGCTAAAATAAATGTTAATTTACTACTGAATACACCCATTGTTTTGTAGTGGAAATGATTGGCCAGCCTTAAAAAAAAAAATTATCTGTTACAGCAAATTATTGAACACAAACACTGTCTGGCTTCTCCTTAATGTTGCCAGTGAGGGAGGAAAATCGCCTTAAACACATCTTAATATTTTATTAAAATTTATTAGCAACTTAATATTTTATTCGGCTTACAGTAATAATTAACGTAGTAATAATAATTTATTCTCCAACACTTTTGCCATGTAAATCCTGATGTTTGGATTTTTTGTTTTTTGCATTAGTTTATGATACGATAAATAAAATGTTTAGAACGTTAATTAATACAAACTTTCTGATAGATTTGCTACATTGCTTAACATCTTATTTTTGTAATGGGATAAGTTTTAGTCCTAATGTCCCTACGTATATAATTTTTACTATTTGATTTTGTATATACTCTCAGCGGTTTTTTTGTATATGTTATAAATATTTGATTCTACAGTGAAGCATATACGAAACACAACTAAAGTGATGTTACTCATAACATGATTTTGTTGTAATTTTTGAGGAAATGGTGTAACTTTTTTTTATCATTGATATGCAGGGGCAGGGAAAAAGTAACAGGGTACCTGGAAAAGTATGGGAAATATCAGGGAATTTTATATAAGGGTACTGGTAGCCACCCTGAGTGAGGACTAATAGGAATAAACAATGGTAATTTAATCATGATGGAATAGGATGTCCTGAGAGTCCTTATCACCCTTATTTCAGCATGCGTTAGTGCCATCGGCACACCCACTCCCTGCGATTCACGTATTGAGAAGATGGGTTTAGTTTGAGTAGGTCTTTGCATTTGACATGGGTATGTACAGATTACAAGATTTGCAATTTCCACACTAATATGCAATGTCATGGAATGTAATTTCCACATCAACATAGGTTTATGTACAGCCCATTAAACTGATTAATTGAACATCAATGACATCCATCCGTAATGGTGGTGCATACACCTCCGTGATAATAAATGCATATAGGATATGTTCACCTTTTATTGAAACAGTTTCAACTTAACAAGTGCTCATACTTCCACATACTAGTTATTAGATTTAACGCTTCAATCAGCACATACTGCAATCCACACACATTTTTACAACTAATTGTAAATAATATTGAAATGGCTAAACTAGTGTGTGATTTCCACTTCTACTGTACCATCTTTTAGTGTTCTGTTCTTAATATTACTATGTCATAATATGATTAATAAACCATGTAAACGTAGGCTATGAATCCCTTTTACAAAAAAAATTTTATTTGTGCTTTTTCCATGGGAACTAGTCTACCACATTTTCGATAAGGTGCCTTGCAAAACCCAAATACAGTAGATCTTCACTATAACAAACCTCAAGGGACCAAAAATATTGCTTGTTTGTTATGGTGAAGCGCAAAAAAAAATCAGATGTGGCAAAATGTTAAGTCATTAGTTGAATGATTTTCTTTATTGCATCCATGAACTATGAGAAAAAAATCTTGTGAAAGCAATAGTAAAGAAATATGGACCCTTATCGAACTACAACTTAATTTGGTAAACAATAGGATATAAAAAAACTGAACTTTGTAAGAAGTATAAACTAAAAAAGCTGCAACCTTTCTCTTGCATTTGTAGTTTAAAATTTAGGGTACTTGCCTTTCAAAACAGGTGCTGAAGAATCAGTTTTTAGTAATTGCAAAAAATACTACTGCAAAATATGCACACAAAGTATACTACTGTTTTACAAAAAAAATATATTTAGACCTACACTTTAAACTTTTGAAGAAAAGTCTTTGATGAACGATTGCTTTTTTCAGAGATCTGATTTCCCTTGCTACATCCCTCTCCATACTTTGTAGCACTGCCGTGTGGCTAGACAAATTTGTAGAAGTCATGAAGAATCTCTCACACACATCTAATGCACTCTAGACTTCTTCCCGCTGAGGACGTTTAATTTCAACCTCATTGTAATCATCACCACTACCATCGTTTACCTGAATGTTCTCCTCTACAGGTGAGTGCGTACAAGGAATACTGTGAAACCTGGATTTTACATTCCCACCAATAACATTTTCCAGTAAAATACGCCACTTCCCCTATGTTTACAAAACATTACATTCCCTGCGAATGCCTTCCCATGTTATACACGGTTTGTTTTTGGTTGCCTTGTAGTTGAGAGCAAAGTAGAGGATAATAGGGTGGCGATGTTAGAGTAAGACAGGCTCAACTGCTGCCGTTTTTAGTCGGCAGTTGCTGTTCTTAATCCAAGAACTGACAGCCTGTCACTCACGGAAGTCGAAGGGAGGGCGGGATATGCTACCCTGGTCTACTGGAATATGAAAGTGTGAGGTGCTGCTCTCACCCCACTGCAGCCTGTGGTGACGGTCACCGATAATCGACTACAGCCTTTTTTTTTTTTTTTTGGGTCGCTGTTTTAGTAGTTTTGCAGGGGCACACTGCAACTTCACCTTGTCCTTTCAGTATTTTAAATTGTTTAAAAGCCATATGAAATCTGACATTCATTACCTGGCAACTAGCCGAGTTCAATTTTACTCTCAGTAAAATACGGGAGTGCTGAATTTAAAAACTATACTTATTAATAATTTTTAATTTTCTGAATATGAACAAAGTTAAATTTTATTTTATTTTTTGTTTTCTGAATATGGCCAAAGTTGAATTACGCTGAGAAATGTGGTGTACAACCTTGTAGATTTAATATTTTTTACTTGATAAGTTAAGGACTTTTTTAAGTTGCCCTGGCCTAAGATTAAAAATATATTGCTATGGTATTTTTTGAGTACTGCTTTCTTTGATTTTGAAGGATTTTCCTATTTTTTTGTAAGTTCACTTAAAGATTCAAATAGTACATGGTGCTATTGTTTAAACATTGTATAATACATTTGCTGTTATTTTAGTAACAGTTGGCCAGAAATAGGGTTTGTCATAATGTTTTTCACTTTTACTTACACTTTCCCCTAAATTACACCATTTTCAGTTTTCCCCTTTATAAGTGTAATAATACAAGGGTTCTATTGTATTTATTAATTTACACTCGCTGCAAGTATAAAAAAATTCAGAGATAGCCTTATTATATTATAAAGCTGATGCTACATCTCCTTATAAATAATGACTATTACAATATATACGCCCACGTGTCGCTATAAAAAAACTCAAGAGAATTGTATACTTAGCAGATAGCTCACTAAACAGTGTTACAAAAATTATCAATACCAAATGTATGTACTCCTCAGCTTTCAAAGTCACTGAATTCATTTGCTTTTATCAAGCCTCCTAAATGAAAATGCGTTGTATGGAAAAATGCAGCTTTGTGTATTTTACTAAAGGATTTTCCCACACTGAAAACTAGCCAAATCCTTGGATAATAAAATTACAATATTTTAACATTAAATACTATTTACTCTTCAGGCAGCTGGTTTTACTTGACCACTCAAGCAGATAGCTCACTAAACAGTGTTACAAAAATTATCACTACCAAATGTATGTACTCCTCAGCTTTCAAAGTCACTGAATTCATTTGCTTTTATCAAGCCTCCTAAATGAAAATGCGTTGTATGGAAAAATGCAGCTTTGTGTATTTTACTAAAGGATTTTCCCACACTGAAAACTAGCCAAATCCTTGGATAATAAAATTACAATATTTTAACATTAAATACTATTTACTCTTCAGGCAGCTGGTTTTACTTGACCACTCAACCCCACGACTATAGTGGGGAAAAGGTAGTCTCCATATTTTACGATAGGCGACTTACAAATACGAATCTTTGCATAAGGCACTAAGTGTGTTTTGTGAAGCAAAGTGATTGTGTGTTAGCTTGAGCACGTAAAAGGTTGGGGAGAAACCCAGGCATAAGCATTTAAGACAATTAACCAAACTACGATGGGCAGAGAAAACAAATATAGAACTATTCAAATTCAATTTAGCACTATTTCTAAAATCTTAAATTCAAGAACACAAATTATTTGCTCTAACTCACCACTGCTCTGCAAGAAAGGCTTTGGCAGTCAAATGTTCCCGATCGTTACGTAAACCTTGAAAGACAATGATTTTACCAAAATGATAAACTGCAGATGGACACTGGGGAAAATAACCATTTGCGAAGTGCACTAGCAAACCATCTAGGTGGCGTCCATCCAACTGCTGCTATCAAACCGCATCCTTTACTAATAACTTCCCAGCAAGAGTCCACGAAACTAAGCCTTGTCTGTCTGCCATAACTTACCAGAGTATATTTTGTCAGGTCTGCATAAAGTTAGATATTTGCTGTCGTACATCATGCTTATGTTAAACCCACAAGAGCCACAGTCAACTGTATGGCCGTCCCATTGACCAGGCCATCGCTAGTTGGCGTTATCATCACGCAATACAAATTCACTTTTACACAGTAGTCACGAGTCCCTTTGATCAGGTTTACGACTCGTATCGGAGCTGGTCACAGTTGATGATGGGCGGGAAGTTTTAGTGGTAGGTGCCTTGTCGTCTTGCGGGCGATGGTAGCTGGATACAGCTGATTGGGTCGTTCGTCTTCGATTCGGGCGGTAGCGAGGGCACGGCGTGATACGACACAGATCTCGCCATTCCAGTCCTCTGAGGCCCTGCTCCAGAAGTTACTGTTTGAGATTCCTAACTGGTTCTTGGTCTGATTAAGAAACCCCTCTTACAACTGGATGGCAGGTCGGATGCGTGCGCAGCGGTGCTGATGGGAAAGAAGCTGGATTGGTTACAGTAGACGTCAGTGGTGCCAGTGACCGGAGTAAGGCGGGCTGTGAGTGGTGCGAAACCAGCTGGCTTCCATGGCACAGAGGCACGCAACTCCTTGCTTCTTGCATCGAGTCTCGCCTTAAATAGCATAGATGCAGGTTTAACTACTGAGGACCTCGAAAGGAGCACCACAGACACGGATAGCCCTAGATTAGTGTAGCCTGGTAATAGTTTTGCCAATGTGAGCTCCGGTGCTTCAGAAGATCCCCCACTGTTGCGGGCTGATCAGAAGCGTTGGAGTCGTTTGGTTGCCAAGTCTTATTACTTGGTGTGCAATCCCAACCAAGGCCAGGCCGTAGCACCCAGGTGCTCTGGTAGTGATACAACACAGATGTACCGTCTCTCCCTGGTTGATAAGTGTTGCTAGTGGTCGTGGCTCCTCTATTCTATTCCTCCAGTACCTGTTTACTTGGTAGGAATAGAGTAGCTGGCTGTTTAGTGTGTGTATTCAACTTGCGAGCCGCCTGAGGGGGAGTCTCCAGTTGTAGCTAATTCAATAATAATCACTTGCTGTTTCCGGTCGGCTGTACTCAGCTCAAGGTTCGACCCAGCAGTTGGTGACAAAGTTCTCTATGAATGAGACTTGAGGTTAAGAAAAACAAAGCCGTGTTTATTAAAGACGGTGACACTTGCTCTCCTGCCAGGAAGACTGGTGGTTGGAAGTAATCGTACGGTAGCCAGGTGTAGGTGACATGGTCCTAACGTAGTTGCGGTGTGTGGGAGACAAAGAAATTACGTGTGGTATGTACTGTAGGTACAGAAAGCTGGTAACTATTGGTGTCGGGAATGTCTGGTGGTGGTGCTGCAGAGCTCTTACTGCGACGTCAAGGGTGGGAGCCTCTGGTGGCTGCTGAAGACTGTTAAGTCTTTGGGGACAGTCTCTGGAAGTGATGTTGAAGGTCTAGCAGTAGTAGGAGGAGGCTCCAGAGCCCAGGTGCTTGAAAAAGAGTGTAAGAACAACTGGCGAGGTCTGCAGTGCACATCTTTATATAGCGGGGCGGCCGTGGGACGTCCCTCAGGTTCGAGGCTGTAATAGGGGAGTAGTACCCTCTGGTCATCTCTCGGCCTTCGTGTATCCTCAGTGACGCTCGTGTATGGCCCGAGGCGGCTGATGGCTTGTGGCCTCTGAAGGGGGGGGGGGGGTGATGTGCCGCTGTCTTTAGCACTCCCTCTTGGCCATGTGTCCGGCCGCCCTCCAGGATTGTAGCAAACCGCTACTTCCGTGTACGAGATGGCACATGGTTTGAATGTCACGTGTAGTAGTACACTAGGGTTGCAGTGAACTGGGTTGTAATCGTTGTAAATAAATGGTATAAGTGGCATGCGTCAAGAATTGATACTATTGTTTTCATACTGTAAATTAAGCCAGTTTTACAGTTTGATACTGGGACCAAATACTGCACAGTACTAATTAGTTTTTGTTCACATTTATGCAAATGATAGGTGCTGAGCTGGTCTATTTTCTTACAATCAAATTATAGCTCTTTGATATGTGAGAAGTTGATATCTTTTCTTCTCTGATGAATTGGAGGTCATACTGTGTAATTTACTTACTCTTACATCAATCACTGACATTCTTGTCAATGTTTTCTGTTGCAGAACTTGAAGAATGGTACATAATTTTGAAGAACCTTCAGTACCATGGTACATACAACTGCAGTTGCTTGTTGTTTTTATAATATAAGCCAGAAACGGTTTGTTGTGCTGTTCCATCTACAGTAATTGTTAATGTTTTCATCTCTGAATAAAACCAATTTTTTTCAATCAATAATCACATACTTTTATTTTTAGTGAAAACCTTGTGTAACCTCACCACAACATGTACAGTTGCCTGTGTCTGTCAAGTGTAATGTCTAATGATGTCAACAGTAAATGTGGCCATACCATGATTTCAGTTTTAATGTCTGCAGGGGCATGGTATTGGAAGCTGTGTTAGTAAACAATTAAGTCATATTCCATTAATATCCTACCAATTCTGTTCAGTGCAGTGAAAGTGTGGCACTTAATTGCCTTGTTTAAATTAACATTTTGGCTAGTAATGGAAGACTGAACATGGGATTGTTTTGGTTATCCTAAAGTGTGTTTATATATGTATATATATTTATGTATTACTGAAATGTAAACCAAGCTTGTAAGAAATGTGAAGTACAGTAGTCCCGTTATATCGAGATATCGCAGTTCCACATTTGATCCGCTCTGTTTCCGAATTAGACCAATTTTAATCCCCAGTACTACTTAAAAATCGCCCGAAAATTGCTTTTAAAGTGTGTTGAAACCACAGCGTAAAAATATCCTGTTATATAACCGATTGCGTGAAAATGAGTGGAAATTCTGACCTCGCCACCTGTAATCGGTTGCCTGGTCTATGCAACATTGTCCCGTAATCAGTACATTTCCCTTTATTGCTTATTCTGTTGTCGAAGCACTGCTCTGCAAGCGATAACACAGCTCCGCATGACCACCTGAAACCAAATAGTAAGTCACTGGAAAATTGTACGTTTTCAGCTAATAAAACCAGCATGGTAAGAAACTTACTCAAAACTAGGGTGTCGAGGGTACTGAGGACTCGACGTCCTCAGTACCCTCGATTATTACAGGTATTGAGGAATTTAGAATCAAAGGTTAATTGTTATAAATCCTTGTCCACCTTCACATGAATTTTTGAGGTTATGTAGCACAGCAACAGGTTTTTTGTCCTCCAAATAGACTGAACCTGTACCCGAACTCTCGTGTGTTGATTGACTGGAATTAATATACACTTCCCGACCCCAGCAAAATTCCTGTTTATTAAAGCTGGAAATGTCCACTTGTATCAATTTCCAAATTTTTTTTTATTGTTATTCATATTAAAATTATTCATTCCGGCCACTAAATATTGCATTCAATGATGCTTTGACTATGAAAGAATTAAGATATCTTCGATACAAAGTATACAAAACAATCTAGTAGGAAAATATTTTGTATTCACTGGAATATAAGGACCCCTACATTTACCCTTTGCTGATGGGAAAAATTCAATTTCTCCATTGACAGGCCATGATTATAAATAACTCAGTCAATTATCCCATGAAAATAATTTTTAATGTAAGTAAAATAGGTAAAAGTATGCCATTCTTATTCTTTTCTTTCTGACTTGTACAAGGTTATGAGTGTTAAGAAAAACCTGTGTCAATTAGTAACCTATTGATCACTTGAATCAGACTCCCCAGTAGAATTAGCCTCGGGAGTCTGATGCTATTTTCTCATTCCATAGGACATTTTCACTGCCATCAAGTGCATTGGACAGGCAGCAGGTTTTAAAGCCTCGCACAATAGATTCTGGAAGACAACAAAAATGTGAAGAAAGTTACTCGTGTTTAAAATCAACAAAAGCTAATTTTTTAGGTATTAGTGTTTGCTTTCCTTGCGGGTTACTATCCCAAGCCTGCCAGTTGGTGTTAGTGGGCAGCTCGCAGCAAGCAACCATTCTTGATATGTACTGGTGGCAAGGAAGGTCTTTAGAAGGCTTGTGCACCCGAAACATCCAACACTTAAAAGCGTTGCGATGTCATTTCTCCCGGTATGATTACAAGGTCTGTATATATTTGATTCATGATAACTTTGGCCTTTTCTGAAGCCCTGCTAAATATCTACTTTTGGTTACTGATTGCATATCCTTCTGCTACGTGTAAACATAAACACTGCCATGCGACTTCTACTTTTATAACTGTCGAAATCATTGGTTGCTGTTTACAGCTGTTCAAAGACTGGTGTCATTTCTTATGAATGTTCATGTGTGTGTTGGGTTATTTCATTAATAAGGCAGCCTTATTAAGAATAAAAATTAAAACGAAGGGACCCAGTAACTTCGAGCATTCGACTCGTGTCGCATATTTATTGTTTGTAGCATTGAGAAATGTAAAAGATAGTGGTGAACATTCGAACATTTAGGACTTATGTAACTTTAATTCTGCTAATGTTAACATGCATAGGTTTATTTTTTACTGTAAAAGCCTGATATAATGCGGCTGTTGGGGGACAACTCGTACCCGCGTTATAGCTTTCAGCGCTACTCCGGAGGCGGCAGAGTACAGTAGGAAAAAGATGCAGTGTTCTAATGGGGCATGGCACCTATCTGTCAAATACGGGGCGAGTGTTGTTATTTACCGCCGCAACTTGAGACGTTTAGCCCCTCGCTATCGGAACTATGTTTTTTTTTTACCTGCATTACCGGACTTGGCAGCACCCAAGGGAGGGAAACACAAGAGAAACGTGCTGTGATAAAGGGTCACATGCGTTCAAGCAAGAATAACTAAAAATACCACATTTTCCAGGCAAAGGATGTACCACCTGCTACACAGGTGGTACAAACTTCCCGAGAGAAGAAAGAGAATGAGAGAGGGCGACATGCTCTGCATCGCTTATTGAACCGGCTTTTGTATGGACGGGAAAAAAACAGTGTCACTACAGGCTATTCACTGTAATTTGTGCTGATATTTTTAACTGCAGCAATGAAATGTGTTTCCATCAGTGCTGCCTAACAATACAAATACATCAATTGGCAACATTTAATTTACAAATAGTATACATATAAACGAGGTTAAAATATATTGTAACTGAACTATTTCTTACCTGCTGTTGCCAACACTTCGCTGCTTTCGCTGTTGCTAATTCATATTTAGTACGAAATAAATATTACAAGTTATAGAAGATACTATGTATATTATTAATATATTCGAGAACACAGTAATTTAACATTAGTCACAGGATTATATAATGTGATTGAACACAACAGGTTGACATGTTACGCTTAGGGTGATTTTTCAAAGGTTCGATTCCAAAAGGCCGAGGAAAGTGTGAATAACCAATAGCAAACTTGACACTGTCTTTCAAATGACCCTTGAAGGTATCTAAACACAACAGCTCGCGGTGCTTCAGAAGAACACCAGGTCTCCTGTTCCACACAATCCGCAGCCATTCCAACATTAGCTCACTTGTCATACACTATTTTTGATTGCATTTGAAAATAATGCCACTAGGCAACTTCTCCATGGGGAGATTTTTATTTTTCAAGATAAGCGGGGGAAGTTTCTTCCCGTCTGCTAACACAGTCAACATAACTGATGCTGAGCATCTCGTTTCCAGATGTTTCTATTAAAATTGTATTTTGGCCTTTTACATCTGATGTTCTACTAGCAAGCATATTAAAATATACTGGTGTCTCGTCTGTGTTTCCTGTTTGGAATAGCAAATAAGAATGTTTCTGGCGAAGCTGCATTACATGCCACTGATATTACACAAGTTTTTCCTCAAAGTCTTTTGGCAACCTTTGAGCAATCATGGTCTTTCATCTCAATGAAAGGCCATGCCGCTACTTAAAATGTGAGCACCACCCATTGATTGCTTTGAAATTACACAGAGAAATGATTTTCACAGTTGCAGTTTACATCGCCTTCATTCGAATTGCTTCCCGTAAATTTGGAAGTCCATTCTGACACTTCTCCCACAAAAACTCTAACACAACTTCTTCCATTTCATTAAACCTTCCTATATTTGTGCCGCAAAATGCTTCCCTTGTTGAATGCGAACACTGCAATTTATTTCTTATTTTCACAAAGTCTGCACCTGCGAACATTGGCTTCGGTAACTGAAAAATGTGTGGCTGCAGCACAATTATTAAGCATTTTTTACATGCCGGAAGACCATTAATTTAAAATTAGCATAGCTGTGGTGTTCAAATTTTCTTTGTTTCGACCAGTCATAGAAGACAGGTATGGACACTCTCCTATCTAACAATGTTAGCGAATTGACCCCCTTATTTGTTGATTTGGTTCATGCAGTAGCTGCAGAATGGTGCAAACAAACTAGTGTTGTTCGTATTGCTGGTATAAGGGTAACACTTTAGTGGTATGGATGTCAATTTCCCATTTTAAGAAAAAATTGAAATTTCCCTATCTATTTCCCTATCCATGTCAAACATCACTACTTTGGTAGCAGTGCTCTGTGGCTGAGTTCATGAACTAAATGGGTCAATAACGGCGTCAACTTTTCGAGCTAGTGTCCAGACCTGTATTCTACGGCCGTGGTTGCGACATTGACGAACCATTATTTTTTTTTTTCAATGAGGTCACTCATAATTAACATGTGCTCATTTACCAATATTTTATACATAACGGGAAAATGGATTCAACCAGAAGTAAACAACATAGAAAAATATTAGAAGCCATAGATACAGCTACTACCTCACACTTACAACTATAGACATATTCGCTCTGGGAATGTTAACATCCGTGCTAAAGTTGGTCATCATACAACATTGATCACTCGTGTTTACAGGCATGATGCAATTTTGGTGATAATGTAACTGCTCAGGATCACAAGATATTTAGTTTACCATCATTTTACAAATCGATGTTCTAATTAGCAAACCTCGTATCTCACAAAAATGAAATTTGTAAGGAGGAATGATAAAACTGTCTAAAGTATTTTAGTATTATTTTATGGCAATAAGTACGTTCTAAAATGACGCACCTGTATGCACACGTTAGTGTTTTTTTTTTTTTTTTTTTTTTTTTTTTTTTTTTTTTTAAACCAAAACAGCCATTTAAGTTTTAGTGTACATAGGACCTTAGTAATGCTATTTGTATCACACTATTTCTCAAATGGAATAATATTATAAAAACTATGAAAATCTGCCTTCATAGTTTCTTTTTGCAGATGTTCAAATTTCAATTTCTTCGCTTTAAGCCTTTCTTTGTGAAGCCTAGGGAATTTTTTGAAATGCCACAGCAGATTGGTTTCTCTTCATCCGGTTTAGTAGAATAATCCAGTTTTCTGAGAACTGCAGCTTGTAGAAAATATTTTCAACTGGACAATACGTCAAAGCTCTTAAATCAGTCACAGTTGATTCTCCAGCTTTTCGTCTGGGTCTAATGGTAGTGTACAGGTGATGTTGGTCGAATTGTTTGAAGTACTCTTGGTTTAATCACTTGGCCACATAAGGATGTTGATTCTTTCTTGCATTTCTGCAAGAATGTGCATAACCTGCTGGAACATTAGTAGTCTTATATTTTAGTTGTCGCTCAATTATAGCATGCATCGAGTCCGCGTCCATTTGGGCGTGTCCCTTCTCCAAATATTTTTGTTCAATGAAAACATTGTTTGTCATTGCGATGTGCAAAAGAGTATTGACAATGTAGTGTTCCAATTTTGATAGCAGCAACTATCAATGTACAAAATAAATTTATTTGCATGGTATGGTAAAGGCAGATGCGATCTTATAAGGCTTGTTATAATTGTAGAGAATTCATTGGCTGTTAGGCCTCCTTCAGTATAATTCTATAAGAAACAATATCCATCATATGCCGTTAGATCGAATATTGTGAAATTGTGGACAACCAGTTTAGTTTTGTAATATAAACTGGAAACATTTGAACGAGAACAAAGCAATAACGACTGTAAGTCCATTGTGTGGACATGCTCTTCACTAACTTTATCAGAATCCTATTCCTCTCTTGCCTCTTTTTTTTCTGCTGAAGGATATCATACTTTTCTTGTGACAAATTACCAAACTTAAATGCAGCACAAAGATCACATTCATCTTTCTTCGGCCTTTACAGACTGTTCTTCAAACACTTGCGAGAAAGTGCAAGATGAGAGAAGCTCAACTACTCTGTACACCAATCGTCTTTGTAAAACTTGTACAACTACATTTTTGATATCCACATTGGTTCCAAATATTGTCTATTGGATGATGGACGGCAATAATGAGATTCAACTTTGCTTCATTTAAAAAAAAATTCTAGTGATTTTCTTCCCTCTCATCTGCGGAAACTATGAAGGTGGATGTCCCTCTCATCATTTGCTTGTGTTTCTTTCTCATTTTCAGGATATTTCTGCCAATTTAAGGCCGTCCACTCTCCAATACTCGGTGTGTTCAGGAACATTCTTTTATATATTCTTATTTTTTCTGTTCCTTTCTTCAAAAATTTGCAAGAAATATTTGTCTGGATGTTGTTCAATTTCTCCTGCCGCTATGCCTTTTAGTTGGGTTTATTTCAGTTAATGGCATAGTAAAACATTTCTTCTCACCCCATTCCAACTTCCAGTACTCTTTAAAATTGTATTCCTTGTCAAATTGAGTCAACCTAAAACACACGATGCTGCTGTTTTCTTTTCTCATGCAGTTGCACCAAGGTGTAATGTTTTTTTTTTTCATTCCGTTGAACATCGTAACACCATTGACCATCTAATTTGTGTTTAGTCTTGTATTGTTGGCCAAGCTTACGTGCAATTTTCGACTTGTTTGATTTCCATGAACTGCTTTTCACTTGATGATGCTTCCTTCTCTGTTTATTTAATATAACCTTTTCTTCATTACCAGAAATTTCTTCCATTGGTAGTGGCATGTAATCTGGATCTACAGTATCACTATCTTCAAGTCTGGAACCAGTTGACGAGTTGACAGTATGAAGCCCCAATACTCCTTCAACTTTGTCATTAACTTCTTTCTCTGGCGAATTCTTGGTACTTTCGTCGTTATTTAACTCTACATTATGTTCCAAAATTACTTGGCTCCCTATGCTTAGTTCTTCTGTACTAACACCCATGTCAATGATTAAATTTTCTGAAACACTTTCATTATCGCACATTGCTTTGTCCATTAATGATGAAAGGAAAACTGGAATTACAAATATAATTTGTAGTAATACCTACATATGTTAAAAAAATGGATCTTTCAGGATGCATAAGTACGTCACTTACCAAAATATTTGAAGTAATGATAATTTTCTGACTTTCCAACTCTACTCTCGAAGTATTCAGAATCGAAACTGAAATTTCAGGTTGGGCTTCACAGTTTTCTCCTGTGACATGGTTTCGCAAACATTGTCCATGTCGTGATGGCCGACGACCGTTGGCATGCCTCCATGTCCACATCTTGATGGATGTTATCAGTTGAAAGTACCTTTCTGCCAGCTGTAAACTAAACTCCAAATCACATTGTCTAGTCAGGGAAGTCGGCCCCTGATACGCCAGCTCACTCCTGCAGGGTTATTTTGGCTACCCATTGCCATTATTAAAAACACGTGGTCATTGTAAAGTTAAGAGAAAAGGTTACAAATCGATAAGCAGTTAATCATAATAAAACACTGGTATCTCACAAGTATGTATTTATTACAAGTTCTTGCCCATCAGGTCACTGAAGTTTACATACAGCTGTTTCAGCCAGGTGGGCCCTTATACAGACGAAATGGCCATAGGCCTATGAGCTTAAGTTGTATAATACGCCTCTGTCGTATAAAAGACGAGCCAAGGGCGAGAGACAGTGTACTCCGGGCTAGTGATGAACAACAGGTTCCAGTAGACTAACGTTAATTATGCAGAATTACATAATGATTATCAAACAAAGATGAAGTGCCTGGAGCACCGTGGCATGGTAGTACTCTCACTAGATCTAAGATGCTACTACTGTCTGTTAGGGGTGGGGGCCGCTCATTGGCCGATGCTCCCATTCAAAACTCACATGACATAATTTTACATTAAGTGAAACAAAATGAATGAAGCGAATTGGGCTCTACAATGCCGATGAGATGTACATATCAATAAACCCTTAGCAACAAAACATAAAAGCACATATCAAATATATAAAATAAATACACACATTCGACTAGACTGCATTGACGTGGCAACCTAACCTCAACATTAACCCATACATATATACCATAATATCTTTATAGGGTCTGTCTCCAGTCAAGTTTATTACATCTATCCGATTTGTGTTCGTGGCAAAACATGTGAGTTCATATTAATTTGCAAAAAAAACACTTCAAATATACTTTTAAGATTTTACTGAGCCTATTTGCCAAGTTGCTGTATGCACTCGTCCACTATGATGTGTCGTTCTTGAACGTGGTAGGAAAGTCCTGTATTTCAGTACTGCCATTATTGCTCGGCGAACATACTTTAAAATATGAAATATAAAGAATTATTTGCAATGCATTAAAAGTTACGTTAATAATTATCATAAATATTATAGACATCAACATCTCACAATAGCCTCGTCTGTGGCTGTTCAAGTAAATGCACAAAATATCACCTCTAGCACACGAGCTGTCAACAATATAATAATTATGTATACACAGTGTTGCACTCAAATACACTAAAATAATAATAAAATATAAAGAGGCCATTTGTCTCGTACTTACGTGACATGGGTAACATGAGAAAATAAAACACTGGCATAACATATAGCACTACATAAACATTGACCCTCAAATGTAAATACTAAAAGTAAACAAAAGCACATGGCACTCGGCCTGACATATGGACACTGACATTCGTGCAAATACGTATCTTGTTGCATGGTAACCTAACTTCACATATTTGGGCACACTGATGCACGGTACGGAACTCTGACACTTACATATCATGTTAACATTTGACACTTATAGACTAACACTCCTGGCATTGTAGGATGATGACATATACATACCAAAATAAACACACTCATCTGATATAACCATACTTACACATTTTATGGGCCATTGGACTTGATACATAAAACACACATGGCACTGGTTCGTCAACTCAGGTGCTCCACTGTTATGTTGTGTTGCATTCTTGATGTCTCTGATGGCACAACGTGGTGAATGTCCTGAGGCCTGGGCGTTGTTAATGTCAACAATTAAGGACAGACATCCACCCAACAAGTCTGCATGGTGTCCTAGCATAATTTAAGAGCTGTATGGACCTAAGTTTATGTGTTCTCATTTTCTTGTTATTTCCATTTTTTAAGGATATCACCCACATTTCACTTCACATATAGTCTTATGCTTAGTAAAGGGCTTCTGTAGCTTCTATAATTAATAATGCAAGAGTTAATTGTTTTCAAGAAATGTGATTATATTTCTGCAGGATATGTGTGTAGGAAAATAGTTCGCAAGCTCACTGGTCCGCCCAAACAGGCCATCGTGCTGCGGCGAGGGAGTTACTCATACCACGCCGTCAAAATGACTTTCCCAACTTAGTGGCTATCATTTCCCACCAAACCATCCATACCTCAACGTACTACCTAAACACAGATCACTCCTGTTACCATGCATTCCTATGTTTCAATTGTTCACGGTTTTGTGTATGCATATATACTTTTATGTGTGTAGATATGTAGGATCCTTTGAGAATATCAGTCTCCATATTTTCACTACTGGCGAATCAACCTTTTCATTCCCGATGATCCCTTCCATTTGTTATCATCTACATGCCAGAAATCATCAACAACAACCACGTGGGAATATTGAAGCCAAGAGCATCAGGTATACAAAGGAGGACCAGGGTGTCTGCTGCAAGCCGGCATGAACATGTGGTCCCGGATAGAAAACAACTCCAGATGGATCTCCCACGTCAACCGTGCCACACAGGTGACCCCGGATACCTGGACATTCGAACGGTAAATGGAAGGTCCTCAAAACTTTGTCTGAAGTGGGTTCGCCCCATGCATTCACCGGACCCATTCTTATTAAGTTTTCTGCAAGGCAAAGCATGTATGTGTAGTGACGAAACAGCAGTACAGTGAATGGAGGAACAAATTCAGCATGTCAACACTGGACTCTCGGGTGAAGAATGGAGACGTACCCCCGCAGGCACACCGGACGACATATGTGAGCAATATCTCAGACCTCGATGGATCCAGGGTTTTGTTAACCCCATCTGCGTGCCCACACTATGCACTTGTTGCGGCACTTCGAACAATTCTCAACACGCAACCAAAACTTTTCGGCGAAACCTATGAAAGTGCACTAATCACTGTTGATGCGAAGAAGTAGGAGCGGAAACATTTGCATGTGCTCGCTGCCTGTGAGTGTATCACGAACAATGTGTCATACCAAACAAACAAGCTACACTACATGACACTTTTCTCATATATTGTGCAAGGTGTGACAGGGAAGCATGTGAAACAGCTCAACAACCACAACCATGCCAACAAACAAAGGCACCTGAACTCCAGTTACGAATGCCACAACAACACACGTGCAGAGAGGAGACGACATTGCTAGAAGACACTTCGAGTTGTCAGGAGATACTGTTATTTGCACCGCCACGAGTGTGTTACCCACCACTCAGTGGGATGAGGACAGGGGTAAACAACTCCACACATCACCCATCAGTGCTGCTACCAGACAGTGACCGAACTCATGACAGCATCACCAAATTCCTCACGTAATGTAGAGAATCCAACTCCATCACCACAACACCAGCATGATTCCTTTCACTACCAAATTACGCCAGGATGGCAAGCAAGGACCTACTGGCTTTCATACAGGATTGTGCCAACCACCTATGACACTATCGGGTACACGAAGATGACTGGCCATATAGCATCAGTGAGAGACTGGGAGGAGACGGAAGATCGTAGTGGTGAGGCAGCGACACTATGGGATATCGTGGGACAAATTTCATAGTGCCTTCACATGCTGGTTTGCCAGTACAGTCTCATCTTTATGTGCACGTAGCCATGCGATTCTGGAAGAGCAGGGCGAAGAGCCACTTTACAATTTTGCCACCCAGAAAGTCAGCTTTATTCGTGCTTACCAACCAGAAATGTCAATATGGGAAATATTTGTGGTTGTAGCGAGCATGGCACGACATGAATTACCGTGCAGCATAGGCACCAGTCATCCACGCTGCGGAAGCAGACTTCGTACAAACAGTGTTACTCCTAGATGCAACCATCAAAGCTCAACAGCGCATCGACCAGGATACCGCAAAGCTGCTCCACGAAACTGGACAATCATGCGAGAAGAACACCGGTGTAAAAACATCCACAAGTACTGACAGGAGTAGTGCAACACCAACAAACACTTGCATTAGTGTTCTGTAAACGTCACGTGTCATGCAACCACATATGGCAAACCTTGTTAATGTGCCATCCACACCGTCTCGGTGGTGCAACGGACCACACTGGAACAATGAATGCCCTAACAGGACAGAAACATCAAGTGCCAACTCTACCAGGAAATTCCCTCCGGGAAATGGGACGTCGGGGTAGAGTGACCCAACGCCACCTGCCCAAGTGCAATGAGAGAATCTACCCAATCGACACCACAACAAACTCTGTTATCGCAACTCATCGACCCCAACAGCAACTTCATCTGCATTTCTGTTGTCATAAATCAACATCAATGTCGAGCTCTCATTGACACCACAGCCTCGCAAAATTTCACCCGCACCTCGTTCATCAACCCCTGCAAAGTCAGACCGATGCAACAAGTCGTACACTTAGTGACCCACCAACACACGGGTGAAGTCGTGTGTGAAGTGGATACAGTGGTCAGCATCCGAGATATTGACACTCACATGACAGCATCGTTTACGACGACGTCCGGGAAGACGTCATCCTGGGCATCCCATTGCTCACTGAACAGAACATGGTAGTGGAAAACACAGCATGGCGAATTCATTTCGAAATCAGGAACGTCGCATAGTCTAGAACCTGGACCCGCGACCGGCCGAACAACTGCCACTTGTACTACTGGATGAAGTGTATCATGATATACCAGAAAAAATTCACGAGGCTATGCAACGTCTGCTTTGAAGAGGGCTGTGACATTTTTACAGCTGCCGATCCACTGCGACGCACCACAGTGGCCAATCACACCATCGCATTGACAACAGACAAGCTTGTATTCGACGGACCACACATATAGCAGCCACATCAGAGGCAGATCATAAAGGAACATATAGCCGAAATGCTCCTGGACTGCATAATCGAGCCATCTCGCAGTGAACACAATTCTGCCATAACATTAGCATCTAAAAAAGATGGGTCTTGGCATTTTCGTGTGGATTTCAGGAAACTCAACCAAGTCACTCAGAATGCACCACCTTCATATATACATGTCAAAGACGCTCTCAACAGTTTGGGCTGAGCTCGGGTCCTAACGACCATAGATCTGAGCAGTGGGTACTGGCAGATGCCCGTGCGAAGAGAAGACCATCACAAGACCACCTTTATTGTGCCCGATGGTCACAGGTTTCAATTTTGCGTAATGTCTTTCGGCCTCAAAAGTGCACCATCTACATTCCAGGCAGTGATGGTGAGGGTGCTGGACAGGTACATCGGCGAGTTTGCCCTAGCCTACCTCGACGATGTGGTCGCATGGTCGGAAAGCTGGGAGGACCACATCCTCCATTTGTCACTGGTGCTGGAACGTTTAGCAGTGAACGGCCTCGCCTGTGCAAACAAAAAGTGTCACATTGGAAAAGGCAGAAATTCAATTTCTTGGCCACCTGGTGGATGAGAGGGGAAGGAGGCCGACAGAATAACAGCTGCACTAAATTGAAGACTACTTGCAACCCACCACCTGCAAACAGGTATGGAAATTTTTCGGCCTAGCCTAGCCAACTGGCTGCGAGAATATGTAGCATATTCTGCCATTGTCACCGCACCACTCACCAACCTGATGTCACTGAACGTGAAATTTCAGTGGCGTGAAGAGCAAGGCAACCGTTTTTCAGAAATCAAACAGTGTTTTCGTGAGTTCCCAGATCTGACACATCACGACCCCACCCGCCTCTTGTACCTACAAACAGACGCTAGCGAGCAAGGCATCGGCGCCGTAATTTTCCAACTAGGGGACGACGGGAGTCCGCAGATCATCAACTTCAGCAGTGCCAAATTCAATGCAGTAGAATGTTGTTATGATGTGAACGAGAAGGAGTGCTTGCTGGTGATCTGGCATGTCAAAAGGTACTGCCAACTCCTCGAATACAAAAAATTCAGCCTCCTAATTGACAACAGTTGTTTAGTTTGGCTACACAATGTTCTAGAAAGTCGTAGAAAACTCACACGCTGCGCACTGTTCCTACAAGCCTTCGACTACGAAGTGTATCACATCGCAGGCAAAGATAACAAACTCGACGATCACTTGTCACACACACCAGGAAGCAACATCGCCCGTGACGAGGAAGAATGGGAGCAGATACTTCCTCCTGCTTCTATGTCACCAATGTCAACAAACACCGCAACACAGTGTGTCAACATTACCGTGTGTTCACAGGCCCCTATTGTCGACGAGCTACTTCGAATGGTCTAAAATGTACAACTGCAATGTCCTACTGCAGAGAAGTGGAGATTGGAATGCGCTTGAGGGATCATCAACAAATGGCGTGTCATGAATGGCTGCGTGGAGATGATGTCAGGTAACAATAAAAACAAATGGCGGGTATTCGTGCCCGAAGCAACCCACTATGCAATGTTGCAGTATGCGCATGCCAGCACTACGGCTGGACAACCGGGCGCAGCATAAACAAGGAGAAATGTTTTGAAAGATTTCTACAGGCCGGGAGTGACAGTTCAAACCCAAGAATTCGTGCACACGTGTGTAGCATGTAACCATTACACGAGTCGCCATACCGACGGGATGCAACAACAGTGCCCACGCGAACCGTCAGATCCTTTTGAAAATGTAGTTCTAGACATCATGGGACCATACCCATGCTTATCACGAGGCATACGCTTCATTGTCGTTGTCAAGGACTTGTTTTCGAGGTGGGTTGAGGTCTACGTGTGGACGAGCACATGTGCATGGACGATTGGAAAAGTACTGGAGACAGAATTCTTACCCTGCTGGGAATGCCCCATGTCCTGTTTAGCGACAATGGCCAGCAATTCACCAGGAAAATTAGGCGTGTGGAGAGTACCAAGTGGAGAGTACAGCAAGCAATGATAGCCATGTATCATCCACGTGCAAACAGAACTTAATGAAGAAATCGAGACATCAAAACACAGCTTCATTTGCGCGTGGTTGAAAACCACACCTCCTGGGCAGATCAGCTGCCAGCCATCTTGTTTACATTATACACCAGGGATAACCAAGGTGTTAGATTAAATACTGTCAGACTTTAAGTTCGAATCCGTATTCAACTATGTGGATGACATCATCGTTTATAGCGAGGATTTTTAAGCACGCATGCAACATTTGCATTTAGTGTTTGAACGTACGCAGAAAGTAGGATTGATGGTAAACCCTGAGAAGGTCACCTTGTGTTCCACCAAAGTTAATTTGTTGGGTTACGATTTAAGTGAAGGGCGTTTGCACATTGATCCGGATCGTGTTCTCCCTAATGTAAATTTTCCTCGTCCACGTACCATCAAAGGCATACAAAAGTTTCTGGGTCTGATGGGTTATTATGCAAGATTTATAGACCATTTTTCAGAGTTAGCAGCCCCTTTAAATATGTCGAACAAAAAAGGACAGGATTTTGTGTGGGGTCCGGATCAATAATATGCATTTCAGGTTTTGAAAAAGAAACTTTATTTTCCCTCAGTTTTGAGACTACTGGATTTTTCGCAACGTTTCGTCATCCAAGTCGATGCCTCGTTTGTAGCTTTAGGTGCTGCCTATGGGACAGTGGGAGGATTGTCATATTGCTCCCGTGGGTTTTGCGAGTAAAACGTTATCTGGAACTGAACGCAATCTCGGTGTTTATGAAAAAGAAATGTTGGTGTGTTGTTTGGCTTAGAAAAATTTGCATCTTATGTCAAGCACGCCGAATGTGACTTATTTGCCGACAACAGGGCATTAAGCTTGATACTAAATCACACCCACCAACTCGGTAAACTGGGTGGATGGGTGTTATGGTTGTCGCGTATCAAATTTAAAGTCCATCATGTTCGTGGTGCCGACAATCAGGTGACGGATGTATTGTACCGCATTTACGATCCTGCGAACTTTGAGGCCAAAAATAATGTAGCGGAGGCCACGTTGGGCATGATACAGTCATTCCCCGAACTTTTCATTCTGTTCCACGAGGCGCAAGTCATGGATGTTTGGTGTTCGCAAGTATGGTCAGATATTACAAATAGAATGTCAGTTCCTTACATAGAAATAGACGGACTCTCTGTATTACACCAGGAAAATTGGACGTGCGAATAAGTTGGTAGTATCAGAACTGTTGGGTCCCATTATTTTAAATATTTTCATGATTCAGTATATGGAGGCCACCTAGAGGTTAATAAATAATAAAACATTTCGTAAAATTTTAGTTAATTTTGCTTGGCCAACTTTAAAATCAGATGTGTCTGCTTATGTCCGCACGTGTCCTGATTGTCAGAAGCGCAAGCAGGCCAAATAAACGAATTTTAGCCAGTCGGTCGTGCAGATTCCTGAATATCCTTGGCAGATTGTATACCTTGACATTTTTGGCCCTCTGGTTCGTTCTCGTAAAGGGAACATTTGCGTGTTAATTTTGTAAGACACATTTACCAAGTTTGTAATTCTGTTGCCACTGCATAATAGACAGGCAACCAGCATAGTGAAGGCTCTCTCAAAACAAGTTTGGAAAGTTTTCGGTGCACCTGCATAGCTGCCTACCAATAATGCCTGTTATTTTCAATCTCATTTATTTAAAGATATGTGCTTTCGGTAGGCGATGAAGTACTTTACGTCTAGTCATTACTTTCCAAATAAAATCTGAAGGCGTGCTTATCAATTTTTTATGACCAGGATCAAGCCGCCTGGGATAAAGATTTTGATTTTATTTTGCTTAACATATGGAATATTCCTTCCTCACCTATTTCCTTGTCTAATGCGGATAGGGACTGTCTGCTGGCTGGTGTGTGCAGTCGTCTCGCTATCACGAAACAGGAGGTTGCCACACACCTTGATCAAGCTAGGGTCCCGGTGCCTTTTCAAGTTGTGGACAAATTCCTTTGTAGGAATTTTACACTGCCTGATAGTAGCAGAGATTTGGGCTCTAAGCTTATAGCTAAGTTCAGTGGCCCCTATGTAATTCGTAAGTTCCTCGCCCCCAACACAGTTTTATTAATTCATCCAGGTTCTAAACTCGATCATCGCAAAGCCCATGTCACTCATCTCAAAGAGTTTCATGGCCGAAGTTAAAGTGTCATAAGTTGGTGGATGGCTTCTTTGTTAATAATAGTATACAATTGTTAGCATTTTAATATGGGAATTGTAATGATTGTGAACGTTTGTACTTTCCCTTCTTTTCCTTAACGATATTTTTTTTGTTTGGAGTCTCATGCCACCCCCTTTTTTTCTTTTTTCCCTGGCTGAGTTCTGCCTGCCTTGAGAGTCCGTGGAGCCGCCTGCTACCTGCTTCGCTTTCTGTTCGTCCTACCGCTGTATCTTCGTCTGCAGTCTTCTGAGCGCAACCACTCCACCCTCGCATGACCGAGAAGACTTCTTTATTGGAGGCTTCCGAGGGTTGAGCTACATATTCACAGGATATTCTTGGATATTGTTTACCATTTTGTATTCATATTTGAATAATTCTTTACATAAAAAAACAAAGAATGATTTAAAATTGACTTTTCAATTGAAATACGTTTCTTTACAAGTCTCATGGCAACAAATACGCCACAATACAACAGAACGACATTTTGTAAATAATACTTATTAACTTTTAAAACTTGAGAGCTTTATACCCACAAAACGTACACATAAATTTTCACACCTGAAATACAATATGGCGACTGTCGTAAGTACGCAAGTATACCTAGCAAGTATACAATTTAACATACTTGCCAAGTATAGAGACTGTGTGTGCTATACTGGGAATTCTAACAGTGCTACTACTATATGTATGATGACATCACGATTATGCATTTCTTGAGAATCCGGAAACAGCCTTAGTATCACAACACAAGAGTTGTGTGTTCTTGTGCATAGCACAACACAAAGACAGATAGGGTAAATGGTGGGTAAACATACATAACCTAATAAAAACAAGTGATTGTGGCACCAATCTTCTAACTGTAAATGGTAGACATCAAGTGATAAGAATGTATCTACCATAACTTAAAGAATTAAATATGATAAATATAAAATAATATAAAAAAAAAACACAACCAAATCCAGAACACAGGAACTGACGAAACCAAGTAACGAACACAACGAACATAGAAAATTGCATTCACATGCACACAAACATGCTATCCCAAGTCAACAAACTGCGGCTATGTTCACTGTTAGTCATAATCTATACAACACGAGTGTGAGTTGTATAAGTTCACTGACGATAACCATACTTTTCTGTCACGCATGTGATTGCTAAGCAAAGCAATATCACACGAGATATACGAGCCCACAATGTACAAAATAAATATTGATCACACACAGACGCATATCTGGCCTGAAGGACCAAATGTTTGGGCTCGAGAACATTGCGGACTGTACTTTAACGAAAAAACATTTTGAGTTGCGACTTTCCGACACGAAAACAAATCCAAACTGGTCTTGTAGATTCTGGCAGCAGTTTTCTAGGTTGATGGCGTCACCATCGACAGTGTTGCCACAGTGTGGCAGTAAATTTAAACTAGTTTAAACGGACCCATGGCCCAAACATTCGTACGTATGTCGACTTCGTATGCCTTAGTGAGTACAGTTGATACATATACTTTTTTTTTTTTTTTTTAATACTTTGTTGTTTAATGATCGGAGCACGTAATTTTTTAGCGATGCTACAGAAATTTTGGCTAGGTCGATGCGGTTAAAAATTAAATTTTGAGTTCGGCAAAACTGACTTTTTTAGCATTAGGCCTATTTACATAGGAATTTTATCGGGACCACAGAAAATGCTCAGTGGACACGGACTTTGGTCCAACCGTATTCGATGGTTGAATTTCCACTGTTGTAGTAAGTAGTAGTAATAGTAGGTATAAATGATGGGTCGTGGTTATTTATTTGTTCAAAACATATACATTTTTCAGTAAATACTTATACAATCAGTGCTTGACTGCATGAGAATTAAAATATAGCCTACTAGGTGTATTGCTATTATTCATGATCAGAAAGTTGGAATTGCATCAGTATTACCAGGTATGTTGTTACTGAGCCTGCAATCTGGAAAAAAAAAAAAGTAAAAATTAAATAATTTTTAGCATCAGTTGCATGCAATGATACATTACAATTTAATATTTTATTTACTAACTACTGCAACTTACTGACAATATCAGGGGAGAATCAATAACATACAGCCCACAGATGGAGAGCTCTGCATTTCGGTGTAAAAGTTGAACTGCAAAAACTTCTAGCTGTAAATAAAATATGCAGAAACAGTTTGTGTAATCTTCAACTCTTGGCGAATTCTTGTTTATTTTATAAATATGGTGAGTTGATAGTTTTACATATACAGTATAACAGCACTATAACGAGATTGAGCTATGACACATGCATTGCATGTAGCTATAATTTTTGAATTTACCGTATGTCCTTTATTAAATACAATGTTATTATGCTTGTCAAAAGTAAGCCCGTTTTTGAAAGCCATTCAAATGGTACAGGATAGATGTAATGTGTAAAGTTTATTTTCAGCGATAAAACATGTTTTCTCTTAACTATAGGGTATTCACAGTAAAATGAGCACTTTCGAAAGCCCTGCTTAAGATCTACTGGTACGCACGTTGTTAATTTTACCGTCTTATGCAAGATTAACATTGTCATAAGCCTCATCACTTTATTCATGCGTTGGTCAAGTGAAACAGTGAAATTAATATAAAATAAAATATTTAACACATCTGCTCATTTTTACACTTCGATGAATTAAAAAGAACAAAAACCTAAAGATATAATTTAAGATATCAGAAATTGTTACCGAACACTTTTTATTCGACTTTAAGATACGGAACTACTTCCCATCCATCGTTACCAACTTTACTGAGTGCACGTTTCTCAAGGCGCCTGTTAAAATGTATGCAGGTAGAGGCAGTGACAATTTTTCTGAGGTTGATTTCAAAAGTGCTCACTTTATCGTGAACAGCCTTTACCAATCATCACCTAGTCTTATTTTAAATTCTTTATGTGGACGATGAGTTGTGAGGAAAATGCCGCTGCCATGCACCATTGTATATAATGGTCAACATTAAAAAATACAGGCTGCAGGTAAAGTGAGGAAATACAGAATGCCCAAAAAGTTAATGTATGATAATTGTGCATTCAAATCTCTTCTTTATTTATGAAACTTAGTGTGCCACCTTTAACATGGTGGCACATAACACACAAAAAGAACAATATATAGAATAAGAAAAAATATAAGACCAACACAAAAACATTGACCAAAAAGACAAAAAGGACAGAAGAGGACAGACACTACAAATACAAAATTACAAAAGAATAAAATATAAAAAATTCAAAAAAGTTGAGAACTCACAAATTGAAAAATGAAAGTTGAATATAGAAAGGACCATACGAATATATAGATAGGTCAAAATGTTCTTCTTCTTCTAGTTCGATATGACCCATCAGGATCACGAGTGACTTATTCAGTGCGCCTTCGCTCTTCCCAATACCTCTTCATTCTTTCACTCCTCCTGTTTCTCTCTGCTTCTGTGAGTTGTATCTTGATCCTGGTGTGAGTCCATTTGTGACCTTCAATCATGGTCTTGTACCTGGCTCTATCTTGTACCATTGTCTGGTGATTTTTATCCATAATGCCAATTGCCTTCCAGTCCTCCCTAACTTCCTTTATCCAGCTGTTTCCCTTTAAGCATGTCGCATTCCAGAACTTCTTGGTCAACCTGTTGTCGTTCATCCTCATCAGATGCCCCCCGAATCTCAACCATCTCTTTCATATCACACTCGACATTGGTTCTACGCTCTCGTACAGCTCCTACCTTGATCTATGGATCCAAAATTCGCCTTGCTTTTTGGTGCCTCATATAGTTCTCAAGATATTTCTTTCCTCTCTCTCTCTCGAAGCATATACAAGCTCTCTACCAAATGTCAGCATCTCTGTTGCATACATTTTGGCATTCCTGATGGTCGACGCATAATGTCGCAGTTAGGTGTTCCTCGATAAGTTTTTCTTCCGTAGGTTGTCTTAGCCACATATCTTAGTCTCCTGTCTATTGTACTATTGTTGTTTTGTATTTTGCCAGTGATGTTCTCTCCCGAGTACCGAAAGCTGTCTACTTTCTCTACAACTTGACCTTCTATCTTCCAGTCGAATTTTGCTTTCAATACCTTGTTCTTGCTGTAGGCTATCTTCAGGCCAACCTTTGCTGCAATCTCTGCTAAGTTTGCTAGCACCATCTTCGCATCCTCTCCCTTCTCGTTTATAATGTTCATAATTTTATAACTATTGTAATGTTTATAAAGTTGAGTAAATGTAATTTCACTTCCTAAGAAAGGATCAAAGCCAGATAAATATCTATTATAATTTTCTACACATCTATTAACTAAATCCTTTTTACATGGTTGAACAGAAAAATCATGTGATGTTCTATGGGTATATACAGGATTTTTAAAGCCCACCTTTTTTATAACTGCAGAACACTATACATAAGGTAAAAAGGCATTGATATATAATAATGCATAATTTAAAATACAGATTTCTGGTAACAAAGTTTTATATCTACCAAGTTCATTAATATAATTGAAATCTCCACAAAAAGGAAATTAATAGACATGACATCTATTTAGTAGACATGTTGGTGGCACTGTACAGAACTGACTTCAAGTCACATTGTTAGTATTATTCAAAATTTTCTCAGATAGTTGACATTTATGTGAACAATTCATGGTTGGTTTACAGAAGAGAAATTACTCTTATTGGAGAAGAGAAAATAATGAACGTCCAGGATTATTGATTTTTCATTGCTGAGGGTCTTTAAATGAAGAATAAGAAAGGAGGTCGCCCATCAGCTGATGACATATCATCACCAAGGAATATCAAGACCCCTGTTGTTCACAGGCCATGCACAAACGTTAGATATGATGGCATTGGCCATTTCCCTGCCTTCTCACTAAAAGGACGATGCCGAAACTGTCCAAATGGACAGACTTCACTAATGTGCTTTATTTCGCTATAGACAATGCCATTCAAATATTTAAATTTGTACATTTTTAGTTCAATTACCTTAATATCTCTGCAAAATGTACAGTTGAAATGTGAATAGAAATTTTCATATATAGGTCTGTATTGACAACTTATTGTAACATTTATAAAGTGTAAATGCAAATGATTACCACTCAAGTTGCCAAAAAAAACACCACCAATTATTGTTATAAATAATAACCACAATTTTCTGAAAGTTTGGCAAAGTATATTCAGAGATACGACAGTATTTATGTGACGAATTGGCATTGTATCTCTGCAAATACAATCAAATTATTCCAAAAGAAGTGTGTTCAAACAATTTAGACCCCAAATATAGTATTTCCTTAATGTTAAAAATATCAATAAACCAAGGATTTTTTTTTAAGTCAAGAAATATGTTTACCAACTTAAGGGTTAACAGTTGGTGTATGGGTCATTAATAGCAGCGGCATGCAACTGGCGGCAGCTGCTCAATTTTTAAATTTGATACTAGTGGCTCCATTGTTAAGCCACTACCCGATTAAGCCACCCCTCATATTAAATCTAGAGTTTACTTGTAGGAATTTTCGTGTTTTGTTTTCTGCGGTTTATAATATTTTCATAAGTTAGTTTTTTACTATGGCATTTCATGAATTGTAATCCACTGTTACACAAAAAAATTGACGGGAGAAAAAGGGAAGGTGTAAATCAGGTATGTTAGGAAACCCTGTGCAACAAGTAGTTGGAGAGAAATGTTGGCGAAAAGAAAGTCAGTGCTGTAACTACGTGTGAAAAGTAAAAATGTGTTGATACAAGGATATTTGAGCAATAACATATTATTGAAAATTACTGCTACGCATTTTGAAATAAGCATCTATAAAAGTCTAGTGTCATCACTGAGTACAGTAAACTCTCGACTCTAAAACCTTTCATGATTCCCAAGGAAAGTATTGTCATTTAGAAGGGGTCTTTATTGGAAAGGCATTTTTAATTATTTTTCATAATTCCTTTAAAAAAAGAGTTGTTATTTCGAGAGTGTTGTTATTTCAGGGGTCCTAGGGAGTTGACTACTAAAAGTTTACCAAGTTTAGAAAAAATACCTTCAAATGGGTCTAATTGTATTTATTAAAGGGGTAAGGTAGACAAGAATATTGATGTTAAATTACCTTTGGTATTAAAGCAAAAAAAAAATCACAGTTTAGGCTTTTCCAGTTTTTCCTGTATTCCTTTATTCTCCTTTAGTTTTACTGGCTGAAGGCTTTATGTACACAACACAGATAATTTTTATGTTGTACATGACTGTATAATGGCTATCAATTGTTTCGTAAGAATACTTTATTATTTTTGATCGTTACTTACAAGTTTTTCATCATTAGTGGAGCATAATGGTAATATTTATTTACAATATTAAATAAATTTTAATTTGAATTATTGCAGTATTGTATTGGGAGTTTTGTGGGAGTTATGTCATTTGTTTGTGTATATAAAATTATGTAACCAACGTAATTACTTTTCTCGTTTCTGGTTCTCAAGGCTGATAGCTAGTGGAACTGACACATCACTAATGCAGGAAATGGAATCCTGCGAGATTGCCTCACTCTCTACCAACCTTGTGTTGTGAGTACCAGGTTAAGTATGAATTGGAAAATATTTCCTGTAATCCTATGGTGTCTTTAGATTGAGTGGTGTATAAACTATGAAGTAACAGAAGTTTTTTGTTTAATAGGCTATTCATGGTAACGTGAGCACATTTTTAAGGCCCTTGTAAATTTTTCTTTTTAGCCAATTTTTATCGTTTCGCCACTTGAATATCTACATTCCTATGCGAGTAATAAATATGGAGCATTCTTTCAGGTTTCTCGAAAGTAAATTTCATGCAATAAAATATGTTATTAGTGGTTAATGCCTGTTGGAAAGTCCTGAAAAAGTGCTCACTTTACCGTTGAAAGACTATAGTTACAACACTTTTTTTTACAATTTTAATAATGTGAATCTTTTTAGAAACCAAAGTTTTGCATCACAACAATTAAAAATGTGCCATTTAATATCTAAACACACATACCTGCTTCTTGATGACTGGATCCAATTTTGGGTTCAGAAGTTTGGAAACCAAATACCTTGTTCGCCTTGCCTGTCAACAGTGCAATTTAAATAATTTCACTAACTTTGAATTGTGCAGTTGTACAACTGTGATATAGCAGGCACTTTGCTGCTATGGGAAGTTTTGTTCTTATTTATTTGATGACTCATTGCATTTGCTAAAAATAATCTGTGTATACCAAAATAATTTAATTAGGTTTCAATTGCAGTATTTATTTCAATTGTACATTGACTTTTATTACCAGCTACATTGAATGTAGCTAACAGATAATATCTAGCACAGTATTTTCTGTTTCTTTTAAAAATATCATATTACTGGTAATCACTGTATTTACTTTCCCAAAACCTTTAATAACCAAACTTTGATTAGAAGATGTACAATAATAATTATCTTGGTTTTAATATTAATTTTACCCGTGATGTTGGTTTATTAGTCTTTATATGGTTTTTTTAGGTTGATATGGTCAGTCCCTTTGTTGCAATTTTTTATCCATAGGGTGGTGCAAAGCTCATTTTTTTATTGTGATGCATGACTCCTTGAGGTTGGGGACTAGGTCAGGGGACCTGGTAGCGGGGTTTAGACTCTAGTCCTTACGAGGTACTGGAGTATGTCCAGTTTAGAATACTGACCTGGTAGCTTTGCGGCAGCACACAAAGTAGGGTTCGGTGAGAACTATTTTGCATATTTGTGAGTGTGCTCTGGACGTTATATCTGGGCAAAGTGTAACCTGTGGAGGCTGCTGGACCTGTGTCAATTCTGACTGGCGTGAGTTTGAACTGGGTTGGTTAGTGTGCAGGTGCTCGTAAGTGTTATTGGTCGTAGAGGTTGGTTCCGCCCATTTCAAATCCCCAAAAGCGTGGGTTGGCAATCCCTAAGGGCGTGTCCTATCAACTTAAGTAGGCGGCGAAAATGGGGTGTGTTTCACCAAGGTAGATGGGTGCTTCAAAAAGGTCCTTGAGGAATCTCTGGTGTGGGTGATCTCTGCAAGTGATGCACTGTTTGGGCCCCTTCCCTCTGCGAGGAAGGGGTTAAGTTCCTGCTGATGCTCAGAGGCAGTGGGTACTGTTTAACCCTCTCTTGGACACAATTCTAATGGGAGTAGGTCACGAGGGCAGAATCACCCTATCGCATCTGTGGAAGGCGGATCAGGTGATGTTTTGTCTTTCGTGGGTGCACAACCATGTATAGTGTCTGTCAACCGAGTGCGATATCCTTATCGCAGTACTTGGCGCTGAAATGCGGTGGATTCTCAGGGTCAGATCTCGTTGGCAGACAGACCCACACATGGGCGAGTGTTTCTGGAGGGAGAGTCTTCGCAACTCTGGGAACACTCCCTCTGTTGCAAGGAGCACGGTGGAGAGAGTAAACACCGAGCCGACAAGCTGACCTCAGGAGACTGAGTATCTGGTGTCGGGGCTCTACCATTCTGTACACTGGGGTACACAGAAAGGGTGGCCTTCCAGAATGTGTCTGGGTACTAAACTGGTGTACTGCAGTTGTGAGTAAAATTTCTTGGTCACCTGCTGTCCCTTGAATGGGCCTGATGCCCACTATGAGAGGACTTGCACTATGGAAAGATACCCTCTAGTTGGTTAAATATCTGTTTATTACTGTAAGGAGTCTTTGGATAAGGCTGCAGTGAAGACGAGGTAGGAGATGATCTCCGGTAACAAGTTGCGGTGGAGACCAGGGGGCTGATGGTTCCTTCGCCACGAGCGTGCAGTGAAGGAACATGACAAACCAACTATGGTCGGCGCACCCTGGCTTGAGTTGTGCAGGAGGTCGGCGATGTATGTATCATCTTTCTTAGTTTGTGATGTCAGTGGCCGGCACTGGATTCAGGTTCATGTCTCGGCGATCATACTAGTAGTGGTATCTGGTGGTGCACTGCTGTACTTGGATGATCTCGATGCATAACTGAGGTGGCTCGGCAGCTGAATAATACAATCTGGCGTGGACCATCCGGCCTTTGCATTGTGTAGACAGTAAAATTTTAGACATCTCGTGAAGTGTGACAACAGTTACACTCTCTAGAATCGAGTGGCAAAAGCATGCGCACTGATGAGGCGAAGTCGATCATTCATTACGTCATTCATTGTTGAAAAGGTCTCATGCATCAATTCACCTTCTCCCTTGCACTATTGCAATGTAGGCTCATCTGTGCGAAGGAACGAGTCTAGAAAGAAATTCTTTTGAGGCAATGTAGCACTGTCCTCTCAAGAATAGTTTTTTTCTTTGTCGGCTTCTGTAGTTATCCCTGGTCCGTGCATTTTCCCTTCTCTACTCGGTTTCAGCTTGGGCTAACTGTGTGGATGGCATGTGCTACTGCGGCGAGGCAGTCTAGACAATGCTGTATATCTCTGTTGCATTGCGATCTGGTGTTCCGTCTCTCATTGCACAGATGTGCCTGGCTGTGAATAATACTTCGGCGACTTCTTTTATTCCTTGCTCTTGGGTTGAGTTAGGTTAGTGTCGCGTGGGTTATCGGGTGTCGGAGAGTGCGTGTGACATTAATCAGCTACAAGGCTTAGGTGTGTACAATAAAAGTTTACAGACTTGAATCTGTGGATAGAAATGCAAGACACTGTGGACAGCGCACGGAATAATATTCGACCCTTGCAGAGGATTATAATATGGTTGCAATTAATATTGAAATAATATTATAAATGTCAAAAGCCTTACTCATAAAGGTGTTTCCCAGCTAACTGTCCTGCTGTGGCCATCTGGTGTGGAGAGTAAAAAAATCTACTTCTACCCTTGGTCTTCCTATTGTTGCATAGCAGGAAACGTTTCGTGTAAAAGAAAGCTAAGGTGTTTAGTCAAGTTGAGAGCTTCTGTGGACTCAGCCGACTGTTAAGCTTTGCAAAACGAGTGTGGCAATGAAGTTAACTAATAAATAATGCGTAAGATACATCACCATACATGTAAAAGAGATAGAAACATGGAAGAATATCCTTTGAAATATAGTATCACATTCATACTTGATATCACAAACTTTTCTTTGGTTTAGAATGTGCCTCTGTTTGCAATTTCTTGAGGTAACTACACAATGCAATAATATGTTAATTAAGAAAGAAAGCTTATGTTTATTACAGCACAATCGGTAAGTCTTGAGGTTTCTTGAAATTATTATACATGAAACAAGAATGCTTTTCTAAAATTGCAAAATATATAAAACATCAAATTTAATTTAAGTTTGCTTTGAAAATTAAGATCGATTTTTTACAATGCTAAGAAAATTTTGGCGATTTTCTTGAGGTGATTCTATACAAAGCAATGCACGTTGAGTTAATTTAAGTGTTAAAGAATTTGCTCTCAACAAAAGTTAGAACGATTTCAGTCCATTTTATTTTTAACCAGAATTGGCATCTTCAAATGTTTTTTCACATATGACATCTTAAACCTCGTTACCTGGCACTGGCACTAGGGGGTGTCCACGGTGTCCACATAAAACTTAATGAATGGCATTAGACGGGCCATTATCACACTGTCTATAGTCGGTTCACGACTGGAACAGACTTTTGAACAACACCTTAGTCGTCAGCTGCATGCATCGTTACTACAAACAGTGACAGGCGTGGGTACAGTTAGATTGGCAGCACAGAGAGAGAATATAGTTTGAATGTTTTAAAGTATTTTTAATCTATTGCTTAAAAATCGGAGTAGGAAATATTCCGAGAAAGTCTGTTCCAGTCGTGAACGGACTATAGTTATATAAATGCACTGAGATTAGTGATAAATAAAAGAACAGTTGATACGGCTGGAAGAAGGTTAATTCGATTAGAGTGCTGCACATAAGTTAATCATCCAGAATGGTTCATGATTACATAACTGCACTGTTCACTGAATGACGTATGTTGGCAGAACGTGTTTACTGATTAGCAAAAGAAAAATGATAGTGTATTGACTGCTATCAAAGTCAGTCTGTTCTAATGGCGTATAATGAGATTTTTTTTTCAGGGTAAGCAGCTTCTACTGGCAAACATAACTTCCAACTTTTCTTACTCTCCACGTGTATTTACCATTAATAGTTAGGAAAAGTTCCTTCCAGCTCAAGTGGCTCCTGTCTGAGGACTCGGAGGACTCGGCTGCCATATTGCCAGCCAGTATTTCATTGACCTTGACCTTTGGATTTGAAATCCGAAATTTGGTTTTCAATCCCAAATAAGGTATTCGATTCCAAATTTGTATGTCGGCCATCTTGTCAGCCAGTAGCAATTCCCTGCTGCGAGGCTCTCAAAATTTATCTTACCAGTATCTGGGATGGCGGCCATCTTGGAAGCGAACCTCCTGCTCCATCATTAATCTTGGATGGTAGTCATCTTGGACATGACTCACGGAGTGCCATCCTACTGAGGACTCATGGTATGGCGTGCAGCTGAGGACTCATGGTATGGCGTGCAGCTGAGGACTAATGGAGACCACTCCATTAGTGTGCCCCACTGAGGACTCGTGGAGTGGCGTCTGACTGAGGACTCCATCTTGGAAACTTCCTACTCTACCATTCCACTTGGATGGTCGCCATCTTGGAGAGTGAAAACTTCTTCCACTTGGATGGTCGCCATCTTGGAGAGCGAAACCTCCTACTCTGTCAATCCTCATGTATGTCAGTTGGTGACGAAACTTACCGACTGCCATCTTGGATGATGTCAACCAAATGGCATCTTGCTGAGGACTCATGGCATGGTGTCCAGCTGAGGACTCATGGAGTGGCACCCCACTGATGACTCATAGCATAGCATCCCTCTGTGGACTCCATCTTGGAAACCTCCTACTCTACCATTCCACTAGGATGGTCGCCATCTTGGCGAGTTAAACCTCCTTCCACTTGGATGGTCACCATCTTGGAGAGGAAAACCTCCTTTCACACTTGGACGACCACAAGTGGCATCCTGTTGTGGACTGTATAATACCTATATATATGTTTGAGTCCTCTCTCAGATAATAGAAACCTAACTTATTACAAGTATAGGATATATAAAAATAGAGAGATTAAACATATATATGTTTTATTTTACAAAAAAAAAGTTAAATTAGACATACAAGTACAGACATTGTCAAAAATGTTAACATTAATTTGTCATCATAGTTGGTGAGAGCAGAACGATTTACTCGAGAGTTGAACTCTGAGTCGAAACCAAGCCATTTTACGATGAGTCGATTTCCAGACCTTCAAATGACTTTTTCAATCAGCTATGTGTCGGGGAATCGGGTAGGTAGTATCTCTTCGGCATAAAATACACCTCGGAGCACTGTACCGCCCATATTTCCAGGTAGAACATACGGGATGCATAGTGACGAATCTTAGTTACCCTGAATATTTTCATACTCCAATTCGGAGTATATGCCTTATCAAGGGTACCTTTGGCTCTTGATATGCGGACATAGGTGCCAATCTTCACTTTAGGGCATCGTGGATCCACTGTCTTCTTGGTCTTGTACACTGAGTCCATCAGGGAATTATCTTTAACATCTGACAGTCGCATGTGAATCGTGCGGTGAACTCGATGATTGTATGCAGACACCAGTTGCGGTAAAAGGTCCAGCCACTTGTAACTTCTACGAGCTGAAAATTCTCGCCACATATCATTCTTCAAAGTTCGATTAAAAAGTTATGCAATTGAAACTTTCATTACACTGTGAGTGCTATAATGATTGATCTTATGCGAAGCCATGAGTGCACGAAAATCGGAATTATAGAACTCCTTGCCGAGATCCATCTACATATTAGTAGGAGCACCTTTATCTTTTAAAACAATGAGCATTGCATTGCATACACCAAGACCTCGTTTCTGGCGCACAGGCACAGCCCAAGAATACTTGCTGTAACATTCGATAACTGTTAGTAAATGTCTGAAGCCTTTATTAGCTTTATCATATGGTAGCATTTCCACCAAGTCTGCATGGTAGAGATCTCTCAGTTCAGTCACTTTTCGGCGAGGGTAGGTGCGGTTTGCAGGATGGTGAAGCTCACTGGCGATTTCTGCAAGAACCATTATTAGCGAATGTATCCTCCTTCTCGGAGTTCTTCCAGTATATTGGCGATCTTGTTCCTGTGCGAAGTACTGTCTGTCTACTCAGAGGCGACAAGTAGAAGTAGACAGGGTACAAGTCCATTAGCAGCGTTCCAGAATACATATTCAAGTAGACTGCTTCCATCTAGCTATGTAGTCAGACCAGAGCCTCTCATCACACTAACATCGAGGAACAGATCACCGATAATGACGAATTCAGGATGAGTTTCATCCTTATATGTGTCGGCAGAAGGATCATTGTCTGTCAAATGTGGACTCATGAGACTGATTAGGTGCTTATATTGATGAAGTGCCTCACACGAATACTCGGTAGGCATGTAATTAAACAGTACCTCATGGAGACCTGGCGAGGCATGCACAGCTTCTTCGCCAACTTGTATAAAATCGTTGGGCAGGAAAAATATTTATTTGTTACCCAAATACCATTTTCTATTGCGTCTATGTACTCCATATGTAGCATCATTGACTCTTGACGTGTACGACTGGAGGTAATTGCATACAGATGCAGAGTGGTCCTTTTGCTGTTTAAAATCTGCTAGAGGTAATTCAGCTTCATCAGGAACCTCCGATTTGTGCTTCATCCTCCTCTTAGGTTCTACGGCGGCGACAGGTTCAGTCTTCAGTTCGGCAGGGGGACCAGCATATTGTTGTTGATACAGATGAGACATAATCGATCGGAAGGCTTCCTCTAAAGCAGCACCTCGTTCCATCCGAACATGCTTAGCCAGCAAATACTTGGCGTGCACACTTGCAATAACACGTAGATCTTCGAGAGTGGCAGCTATTGTACTAAAACTGTGAGCGAGATGTACTTGGTATTTATATGTCATCTAGGCCAGATCGGGCCTGAGACAGTATCACCTAACGGTCTGATTAGGTTGGTCAAATACGCTTCATAAATGCTGACATGACGAGATATCGCGTCTTGTATATGTTTGCAATGAAATCACAATTCATCGTCTGAATTCGCATCGACCAATGCACGAACAATATTGGCTAACAGGCTATCTTCCATTGTGTTTAGATGGCTGACGAAAGTGGAGAGTTTGCTCGCCACCTCAGTCAATGCACCAACTTGTCCATCGAATTTAGCAGACGATGTAGACATCCGGACGAGACGACCATCCACAGCCGTGAGCTTCATGTCTAAAGCAGTGAATTTAGCCACACACCCTGCCAATGCTTTCAGTTGACTCTCGCTACTTGTAGCCATCGCCAGAAGAACCTTGGCAGTAATGTGGTCTCCCATAATGTTAAGTTTCGCCTCCAAAGCGGTGAGTCAACTCGACAGAGCACGAATGGGAGCCTCAGTTTTCGTGCTCATTGCTGTCAATGGGCGCAAAGTCTCTGAAGTGAAGCTGCAGACAAAGGACGCCATAGCTGCATCTCCATCTTGCTTCTGGCCGCCGAGGTTCTTGGCTTGCTTCCCACAAAAGCTGCAGTTACCATCATCAGTAGATGTAATACAGCTGTCTCGCGCATGCTTCAGGCCGCTGAACTTAGATACTGCGTAACTCATCCTTCACTGATGTACAATGATACACTGGTAAAATCTACAACGATACCATCCCTTATCAAGTGGAAAATCCTTTTGCAATCACAAGGAACCCGTGCAGTTCGCACCAGAAACATGAAAAGACATTTTTAAAACTGCCAAAAGTCATATCTGTATTCACATGTTCGGAGTATACGTAACGTAAATTCATGTCATCAATACAGGAAAGTATGAGAAAATTTGCATTGTCGCAGAGGAGTTGCTTCGGGATGCAGGACTATGTTTGACATAAGTAAATGGAGTCCACAACAGCATGCCTTCCCATACTGAAATACTGTTACATTGCTAGCTGCTTCTCGCACTCAACATCGTCAAAGACAAACACAGAGTTGGGTCTGGCTTCACTTGGTGGTACAACTGCTTCATTGTCACTATAGGGAACATATTGTAGTCCATCAACTGCTCGTGGTATTCGTTCCAGACGCTGGTAGCAGTTTGCGTGCTTTAGGTTTTTATAACCTTTTTGTTATTCGATTCACTAAGTTACGAGTTTAGTAACATCCTATTTTTATATTATCTATTTCACGTTACTTGTGGTGATATTTATAATATTTGTAAGCTTTCGAACACGTAAAAAAAGTACCATGTTTTGTTAAAGTTCATTATTTTTTTCCTACATCTTAAGTTTACGTGTTCTTGTGCTAATTTTTACGCTAGACAGCCTTTCTTGCTTCGTGTTTTCACTGCCCGATTGACCTACTTTCACAAATTGTTGTTTGGCCTTGTCACTTGTGTTGTTCGTGTTCATCATGTATTTTTGGGTATGTTATGTTTATGCTACAACAACGATCAATTATCGTAAGTTATTTTGTTATTACAGTCATTTCTTATCACTAATTTTATTGTGTAATATCTCATTTGGTTGTGTTTACAATCCCGTAATGTTCTAACGAAGTTTTAGTGAATTTTCGGCCTCACAACATGGCGTCGCGCTACTGCGATAGTAATTTCACTTGTCTAAATGACTAGAGTTTGTTCACATTTTGTGTCACACTTTTAATGTGTTTAAAAGTTATCTATTTTGATAAAATAAGTTTACTACTGCCTTTTCTTAATATTATAAGTTCATATTGTGAGTCGCACAATATTCCTTGCCCAATCTCGCTTAGATTTCATGATAAAAATAATGATAATTGTTAGACATTTTTAAAATCTTCCCTGGTGATTACTTGCGAGCATCTTCGAATGTTGAATATTTTTCTGCCTGTGTTTGATAATATTAACAATTTCTTTTATAAATATGTCAATCTAATTAATTAATTTTCCAGTCTTTTATAGGCCTAGTGGCATTCATTTCAGGCAAAGGATGCTTTGTATTGCTAGCCAATATTTACTTTTCATTATTGGTACATTTCGTATTTTACATATTTTCATGAATGCCTATTATTTTTACCCTGTTTCTGTTTGTATGTCTCCTGCACACCCTGGTGCACTCAACTTTTTATTAATATAATTTCTTATAATTTTTGCACCTGGTTGTTAATTAATTTTGTTTTTCCAATTAGGCTAGTGACTTCCAGGTAACATACAGTTTTTGTGCGCTTTGTGTGAGTCATTGCTATCCATCTGGAGTGGCAGGTGGAAATATTAGTGCTAAATTTGCTTCCTACTTACTTCCTCTGGACCTCTGAGGTACTTTTTTTTTTTTTGAAGCAACAGTGACTTCTGTGCCTCATGGCCAGCTTTTTCGAGTGCCTCTGTACATTTTTTTTTTGTTTCAACCTCTTTGATCTAGTCCCTGGCTAGCCTGTTCGTGCCTTGGGTACTCTTTTGGACGACCCATACATGGTAAATTGTTAGACATAGTGGAAGATTGCAGAGATCCATTTAAAAATAATAATTAATTTTGTTTACTGATTTTTAACAATTCCTTAAACTTCATTTGATATAATTATTTAACTTCTAGTGTAATCATCATTTGACATCACAGCATGTTCGTGAACGTATAGGGATGCATGTCTCCATGCGGTTTCATAATTAAACATATTTGCATAGCATATGCTGATGGTATCATGGTTACAAGTACATTTCTACCACCTTTTCCATGGACCTCACTCGTCACGAAGAGTAAGGTGACAAATATGTGGTTGGAAAAACACTATCATGGTCTCAATTGGAATGATGGTGATGTGGAATATGATACAATAAGTGATATACTTACCTCTACACTGGCAGATGGTGTAGTCTTCATGGCCAGTCCTGAGCAGAAGCGATGGCTGACTAACCATTGTAGTGCGAACGTATGCGATTTACAGACAGAGTACAAATGTCCCTCTTTGCACACATTAAAGTCCCGTTACCCGACGAACCACGAGTGCAGAGTGTGTAGGCTAGGTCGATCATGTGCGTGTTTGAATTTCCTGTTGCTAAGGGCATGGACTGTGGATGGTGCTCGGTTCTTGTGACCTTGCCACCCCAGGTGTTGCCACACACACAATAATGCATGACCTCAATAAAGTCTCAGTACATGATGAACGGAAGGTGAGAGGTAATGCTCAGTACATCGACCACTAGTACTTCTAGGGTCTTGCCTCAGACTCTCGGGTATTACCACACACACATATTACCAAGAATGTGTAACCTCAATAAAGGTGGGAGGTAATTGTAGGCTCAGTACATCAACCACGAGTACTGCTTTCAGGTGTTACCACACACAAACTCATGTTACCACACACACACATTGTTGCCAAGAATGCGTGTCCTCAATAAAGTCTTGGTACACAATGAATGGAAGGTGGGATGTGATTGTAGGCTCAGTACACCGACGACGAGTAGTGGTATGGTATGACCTTGCCTCACCCTCTTGGGTGTTGCCACATACATAAGAATGTGTGACCTCAAAAAAGTCTTGGTGCATATCAACCGAAAGTGGGAGGTAATTGTAGGCTCAGTACACCAACCATGAGTACTGCTAAGGTGACCTTGCCTCAGATTCTCAGGTGGTTACCACACACAAGAATGTATAACCTCAATAAAGTCTTGGTACATGAATGTATGTCACATGGTAGATATAAATACTAACTCATTGTAGAGGTTCAACTATAGTACTACCAATGACCACGTCTCCCATTATGGATGGGCTTACAGCAAAATTGAATGGGGGTGCACAGTACAGGGTGCTGACATACCTGGTGATCGATAAAAATTATGTAGCAGCAGACTTTCACAGGGTAGATACAGCCTATGGTAAATGTGTCACCTGTTTGATGGATGGTGACTTTTGTGTACGACTATCGTCCTGGTATCTGCACTTAATCACCAAGAATGATATGTTAATTATGAACGAGACAACTGTCCACATCACATATACAGGAATCAAATCGATTGGCTATGGGAAACGATGCATACGGTAAAATTTTCATCATGTTAAGTGTTCCCTCTTGCATCAAGTACTTAGCATTCAATCCCCTGGACGTGAATAAGTACGATGGTTTTACGATTGGCAACCGTCGTGTTCACTTCAAGCCACCTGGACTGCCAGAGCAAGTGGAAAGCTGTGCTGGACTGGAACATTGGGTATGCCAAAACGAAGATAAATGCTTGGTTCTCTACTCGATACCATGTAGTGTGATTTCATGTGTCCGAACATGGAGCTGCCTTCTACCACAACCACTTTGCTAGAGCATGCAAACGAAGAAACTATACGACAGATGTAGTTTTCACAGTCAATTGCATATGAGCTGTACCATCCTGCCAGCAGTGAAATTACACATTGGACAGACACTTGTTCAGGCATACACCATACAACAATCATGAAACATGGAGCAATTAAATGGACGACGATGTGTTCTCCACTGACATGCATGGTGTACTTGGCCCAAGAATATGAGTATAAGAAGCAGCGCACATTACATCACATCTACAGTCAGCACCAGTGCAGTCATTAGGAGAAAACATGTTCGAGAGATGCCACTGTGTGCATTTCCAGCCAGGAGAATCAAACTCATACACCCGCTACTTTATTTGCTACAGGAGAGTGTTATTTAAACCAGAGTTTGGCAACGAATAAGTGCAGATATGTGATGGTGAAAATCACACGTGGGGTTACCATTACGACTGCGACGAGTTCCACAGTGAGATCCTACCATGTTACAGGTATGAAAGGTGTGCTGTTGCTAATCTATGCCCGAATACTGAACCCCATTATCGCACTACAAGTTGAATTCGAAAATATTAGCGAAATGCATCGTGAGGACAGGAAAGTGGAATTTGCCCTGCGTGAGAAAAAAGCTTGTTACCATCACTAGTCTATCAAAGATGAGTGCACAATTCCATCCAGAGACTGCCTGTACCAGCGTGACACCAGGCCATGGTTGTGTCACATACCATGTCGGGGAGAATCGTATGTACAGTGAGAACTGTAACGGCTCAGAACACTGGATCTTAGCACATAACCTACACAACCAGAAGCTGGGAGATTGCACTGTGCCTGGGAGATGTGTTGTTCACAACATGAGGGAAGATATGCCGCTACCTTGCACTTCAGACAAGGTGGAGATGCATGCAATGTTGCAAGATGCTATAAACTTCCACCTCGCCAACCTGCGTAACAATAATAGTAACCTCGCCTCGGAAGATATACCTGCCTCTCCGACTGTATCCACGATGCCAGGACGTAAGCAGACTCTGAAGACAAAGGCATTTCCACCACCACAAAGGCTAGACATCATGCAGGAGATGAGGGATCATCACACCGACCGAGCCCACTATTTGTCCCACATGTGGGATGATACCGTCCAGGAACCTGGCCAGATGCCTGTAAACGAGGTGAAAGACTATCTGAGGCGAGTACTGTGTGCAATAATAGAAACAGTATAAAAAGTGTTTGAGAGAGACATATTGTTAATTTTTTGGTCACACTCTCTCCAATGATCCAGACGACCATTCTGGGGAAGTCTATTTCGATAGCTTGCTGGTGGTAAGAGGTGAGGGGTACAATGTGTGACTAGAAGAGAGCAGCTTAAGACATACATTATAATGTTTTATGAAATTAACTAAGTCTGTGTGTGTGTGTTAGAGAGAGAGAGAGAGAGAGAGAGAGAGAGAGAGAGAGAGAGAGAGAGAGAGAGAGATTGTATGTGTTCAAGTATGGTATGAGGAATTTTTTTGTTATGTGTGAAGAAAGCAACTAAATGTATATTCATTGTGACAAAACAAAAATGCATTTGCAAGCAAAATGGTTTTTTAAATTTGTTTATGACTAACAGTACCCTTCGCTGGACACCAATGTATTGTTCTGAAAAACAATTTCAAATTTTATATTTAAAGATAACTAATTCAGGTATGGTTCCGCTTGAAAAAAAAGAGTGCTCTATCCACTGGACTTCTGCAGCCCCACTGTAAACATAAATATATTTATTCAACATAATTATATATTTTGACAAGCAGTACCCCACCAGCTTTGCAGGGTAAGAATTTATTGTCCTGAAAATTGTTATATATATATATATATATAAAGTAACGTTAAAAATGGAAAAGTGCTCTATCCACTGGTCCACTGCGGCCCCAATTGTTATTCCTTATGTTAAAATGTATGTGTTTATTCAACAGAGTTGTTATAAAGTGTTCTAGTCACTGAGGCCTTATAACATCAAATAAAATACATATTTGTATGCATGAATATACTCAACATAGTATTATATTTGACTAGCAGTATCCCTGTCTGCTTCGCTGGACATCAATGCATTGTTCTGAAAATTTACATTTAAATATAACTCCCCACCCGCCATGCTGGGTAGCAATTTACATTTCAAGATAACTAATTCGGGTATAGTCCCACTTGAGTGTTCTAGCCACTAGACCTCTGCGGCTCCACTTGTTATTCCTTATGTCAAAAATAAAATATTACCAGCGAAAGGCCGAAATCAGGTACACTCGTCATATACAGTAGTTACAATTCATGTAACCAGTGCGGCGATGATTTCGATATGACAGACTGACACCAGGAACAAGTACACAGGTCATACTGTGTGATTGGTGTCGAGACTGTGTGCAGCAGAAGTGAAAGTTAGCTTCAACACTGACCTACATACTGAATGGCGTCTGCCAGCCACCCAAGCCATGTGGTCGAGTACACTGAGTCATACAATGTGATTTAATGTTTTGATATTACAAAACAGATGTGGCCACACCTTGTTATACTCAGTACGCATAGTGACCGTGTTCTTGAATGGTTGCCGGTAACTAAACCCACACAATGCAAGTACTGTAATTGTTATTCTTGGTACATGCATACACCTGAAGTACTTTATTATGTAACAGCTGAGGGTCGATCGCTGTGGAATACATGCTGACGTCCTCGAGAAAGTGGTATAAATAACCTCACTCTACTCCATCACATCACTTGTCCTCTGACAGTGTACTAGAGTGGCAGTGCTGCTACAGCTCGATCCAGACTCTACAAACTGTCCCCTAGATTGTTTAACTACAGCATTCTACATTCTGCATGTGAGGTTAGAAATATACATATTATATGTATTAGTATATGCGTGAAAGTGATTACAGAGGCCCTCCGCTTCATGGTTAGTACGATTGGTAAAACTTTAGACTGTTCATGGTAAAGTGAGTACTTTCCTTTTATTGCTCTTTGTTTAATATACGCAATGTATATATATATATTTGTACTACTCTCGGAAGTTAATGTCTAAAAGCTAAATAAGAATAAACATATATATGATATTCAAAATGAGAGAGTTCTTTCAAAAAAGTGATCAGTTTACCACGAACAGCCTATATTATAGTAGTGGTTGTGTGGCATGTCTTCTGCAGCATATACAGTCATGTTCTGCATTTAAACTAGTACATTAGGTGCTCCCATGTTGCAATGAATTAATTGTTATTCTAGAATCAGACCTCCCTTGTCTCAAGCCTTGTTACAACAGAACTTTTAGCATTTTGAAAAAGTCCTACTTATATGTTCAAAGTAACTTTATTTATGTGGTAGTGAGGTGCAAGTGTGTGTAAAATCAGGTTCTCAGGGGGTCGTAGTGGTGTAGTGGTTAGACTACTCGCCTCCTATGTAGGTGAACCCGGTTTGATTCCTGGCGGGGTGGCTCATGGATATTCACATGTGAAAACCGTGCAGACTTCATGCACGAGGCAGAGGAATATCCTAGAATTAGAACTTTATCAGGGCTTCAGAAAAGTGCTATATAAGCATGAATGGGTTCCTTCACAATGAAGCTACACACAATAATCTTTTGCTGTAAGGGAACGAGAATTTCTTGCTGTGAACAGCTAATGAGACATATTTGATGGCTTTTAATATTTGTACAAACAAGCTGCTAATGGGTGACGAAACAGTTGACAATGTAATAACACTTATTGCTTATTATGTCAATAACAGAAGTAGTCTTAAAATTGAAATGATTAATGGTGATAGCAATTTATTAGTTGTTCCCCTAAAAAATTATCTGGAAAAATGATGTGGTAAATAATGCAAGAGATTGTAAAAATTAGCTAGTTGCAAACTCTTTTGGATGTTCCGAATTCTGAGTATGCAGAAAGGAAGTGGCCTGGCTTTTCTTGCGATGAGGGGCCGCAGTGGTGTAGTGGTTAGACTACTCGCCTCCCTCTTAGGCGATACGGATTCGATTCCCTGTGTAGTCAAACCGAATTTTCGAACAAATCTGTGCTAGATTATTTCCTTCAAACTTGTACATGAAGTAGATGCGAGGGGCCATGGTGATGTAGTGGTTAGACTACTCGCCTACCACTCAGACAATCCGGATTCGATTCCCTGTGGAGTCAAACCGACTGTTCGAACAAATCTGTGCAAGATTTTTTCCTTCAACCTTGTACATGAAGTAGGCGCGAACAGTTTGTAACCTGCAGGGCTCTCATGGTAAAGGCTGTTCACTATGAAAAGTGAGCAATTTAGAAATAAGTCACTGCCCCTGCATGTATATATTTTTAAAGGGCGCACTGAGGGACATTAGCCCAGTAATGATGGATGGAAATTAGTTCCATGTATTAACAAAAAAAAGTGTTAGGTAACCATTTTTGCTTTCTGTTTTTTTAATGCACCGAAGTGTAAAAATGAGCAGATTTGTAAAGTATTTACTTTCACAGTGTCATTTGTCTAATGCATGAGGCCCATACCAATGTTATGTTTACATAAGGTGAAAGAATACACAATGTGTATACAAGTAGATCTTAAGTATAAGTGCTCATTTTACCATGAACAATTTATATCTAGTGTGATATGCATGGGGCCATGGTCATTCAGTGGTTAGAGTAGTCTAACAAAAAGTAATATATATATTTTTCTTTAATAGTATATACTTGCTAGTTATATGTATGTGGAGCCACAGTTGCTAGAGCATACACAAGTGTCTAACATAATTATTATTTTTAAAAATAATGCATTGGAGTATAAAATGAGCAGTTTTGTAAAGTATTAATTTTCTTAATAATTTCACAGTACTTATGCATGAGGCCCATAGCAATGTTATTTTACATAAGGTGGAAGAATATACAACATGTATACAAGTATATATTTACCATAAAGAACTAATTTTATTATGAACAGCCTATAGCTATCATGATAGTACATGTGGGGTCGCAGTCGTTCAGTGGCTAGAGTAATCTAACAAAAATTAATATTTAAAAAATTCTACAATAGTATGTACTTGCTAGATATATGTATGTGGGGGACGTAGTGGTCTAGCAGGCAGAACACTCAAGTGGGGGTCATAGTTAAGTATTTGCTAGAGCTATACCAAGTGGGGCATCAGTGGTTAAAGCACCCACAAGTTGGGCCACGGTGATGTGATGGTTAGAACTATATATTACATTACATGTGGGGCTACTGTGGGTAGAACACTCTCAAGTGGGGCCATAGTTGCTAGAGTGATACCAAGTGAGGCCGAAGTGCCTAGAGCACCCACAAGTGGGGCCATGGTGATGTGATGGCTAGAGCTATATATTATGTGTGGGGCCTCAAGGGGGTAGAACACTCTCAAGTGGGGCCAAAGTACCTAGATCACCCACAAGTGGGACCATAGTGGTCTAGTGGCTATAGTAATATTGCATGACAATTAAATTACTACACGTGGAGCCACAGTGATGTGTGGACTCGAGCATGGGCCATGGCTAGACCAATACAGATACATATTTCCTGATGTTTCCTTCCCACACATGTCTGTAGCGGAAAGTAAATATTACCAGAGGACTGTTCCCTTGGTGGCGAGGTAGGGTAGTGAATGACCTCATGTGGAGGACTCAGAGAAAACCTACTCGAGCAAAAATGGACTCTATTTAGATATTAGGTTTGTTTTTACCATCCACTTGTGGCACACTTAGATATACCCATTTTCCTATAGGACCTTCTCCCCTGGTGTGCATACAGAGCCCCAACCCAGGCATGAAGATCATTGCTGACCTAGACATGAAGAAGATCGTTGCTGTGTGTTGAATTGGTTTATTCCACAATGGCTTCATCCAGACCATTATTCCCTTTTGTTTCTTCACCATCTGACTCTTCTGCCTCATCTCATGTACCTACTTCAGCAGCTTTCATACTGTGGCTAACTCTGCAATGTGGATTTTGTGATTGCATATTCAATGATCACTGCAATGGTGTTCGACAAAAATGCAACTGCACCATCAGTCCTTTTAGGGAGGCAAAACTACGTGTCTGTGATCTGTGTGGGGAGATATTTACCTGCACTGACAACTTTGCCAGGCATCATAGTAAATGCACAGGACTGGTTAAACAGACTGCATCGATGCATCGCACTTTCTGTAACAAAACTTTCAAGCATTCTAGCAATGCTGGATGCCATGAGCATAGTTGTTGGGCAAACCCAAATGCAGAGTCACTGGAGAGTGGGACATGTGGATGTCAGTTTTCTTGTAAAAGTAACCTGTGTGCTCACAGCATGAAGTGTACCAGACCCATCCCTCCACCAGCGAAACAGGCTTGCCTGTTGGAACCTGGAACATCTACTGCTCCACAGCCTTTCATGCCTGTATGCCAGATCACCACCAGGGGACATAATCATCACCCAGCCATCATCACAGGAGCTGGTGCGGCCAATGAGCATGGCTTTGTAGAAGCAGAGTGTGCATTTAGGGGTGTGATGATGACACATCATGGAGAATACCCCGAGTGATGCCATCGATATTTGTGGCTACCTTGAGCATATGAAGGCCAGAATCATCGGCCAACTGGAGCAAGAAATTGCCAATCAAGGACCCATTAAATTTAACATTTTCCTCTAGTGCACTTATGGTAATCCAGAGCCTCACGAAAAAGAGATGGACCAATGTGCATTCAAGACAAATAACATTCCTCTCTACAATGTAGCCAATTTGGAAGATGCTGTGATGACTGCCATCTCAAATATATGCCAGAAAGAGGAGGAACACATAGGGAAGGGTAGCAGCTGGACACTGACTTTTGTAAAGAGGATCCAGTTGCAAATCAACAAGCTCGACTCGATATGTACCTCCTCCTAGAGTGCTCTGCCTGCTAAGATTGCTGCCAAGACCGCCATTATAAACACAAAAAACAAGGACCAACAGTGCTTCATATGGGCAATACTGGCATGATTTATAGAAGGGGTGACTTGTAACAGTGTCAAACATTGATACCATGATTTGGAGACATGTTTCGACTTCACCAGACTGGACTTTCCCACCCCTATGCAATAGATATCCCACTTCGAATGGAAGAACCTAGGGGTCAGTGTTAATGTCTATGTACATGACTAAGACTTCATGATCATCCCAATAAGGGCATCGAAGGAAGAATGGGCTACCCATGTCGATGTCTTCCTCATGTAGACCAAAGATGGCAATGCACATTGCTGCTATATAGCAGATTTCTCCTGCATTTTATACTCATAGGTGATGAAGCATCATGGTGCTGTCATATGTTCCAAGAGATGTCAGTTGGTGTACGATAACCAGCCATGGGTGACAGGGCTCTCTGGTGCTCAGACTTTGGCCGAGCACAGATGGTATTGTAATGATCATACTGCTGGCTAAGCCAACATGCCAACACCTGAGAAGAATGGCCAACCCCATGTGCTCAAGTTCCAGAACTTCCATAATAGTGATAAGGTACTTATAGTAGTGTACACTGATTTTGAATTGTTCTTGCTGACAGTGAATACATGCAAGCCAGAGCCTGCAACATTGTACACCTATAGGTACCAAGAGCATTTGCCCTATAGCTTTGGAGTATTCATCAAGGTGGACAACAATCTCATACCAACTGCCAAGACAACTAGTCTCCTCCCTGACAAACTGAAATTCTATACTAGGGAGAATGCAGTGAAGAAATTCATGGAGGAGATCATTAGGAATGGCAATCTGGTGAAAGAGATTTATAGCCAGTCTGAGCCTATATACCAATTAACCACAGGCGAACAGGCTGGACATATGATGGCCGACATCTGATACCTTTGTATCAGACTTTTCACCAAAACAAACCAGACATTCCAAGACCATGGCCACTTCACCAGTTCATTTCTTGGGGCGGCACACAACTGAACAAGCTCCAATGTTGCCACACACACTTGCCATTCATTTTCCACAACTTGGTGTATTTTATGCATTTCATCATCACTCAGCTTTAATACAACATGGAGGAAATATTTATCATTCCTAATACAGAAGGAGAAACTGATTACATTCAGCAAATGATTAAGCGACAATTTCACCATACAATTCATAGAGACCTATTGTTTCATGTCTGCCAGCCTTGCAACTTTTGTGCAGAATCTACAGACAGCCAACTTCAAGATGACTGCTGCATTCTTGAGTGATCCCCGGCAGCTGGAGTTGGTAACTCGCAAAGGTGTTTTCCTTTCGATTATATTACATTGTTGGGGACACTTGCTGAGTCACAGTTGCCAGACATTGCTGACTTCGACTACAGGTTCACCACGTGGAATCAGTGAAGATGACTGTCATCATGCACAGATGGTCTGGGAGGTATTTAGATGCATATCACTCCAAGACAACTCTGAGTTGTATCTCTAGACAGACATCTTGATTTGGTGTGACATCTTTGAGAACTTCAGGGGGATTGACAACATATGGATTGGACTGTGTCTGGTATGTGAGTGCCCATGGTTCTCATTCGACACTATGCTGCACAAAACAGGTGTGGAGCTGGAGCTCCTGGTCGACCATGGCATCCACCTGTTTGTCGAGGCTGGTATCCAGGGAGGGGTGGCCCAGTCCATTACACATCATGTGGTGACTAATACCAAGGACTTGCCCACCAGGTATGATTCCACTTGGCTGTACCTACCTCCAGTATATGGATGCTAATAACCTATACATTTGGGCAATGTCCCTATCTCTGCCCTATGGAGACTTTGAATAGACCAGCATAGATATTGATGCAATGTCTGTGCCAGATGATGGTCTAATTGGCTATATTCTGGAGGTAGATGTAGACTACCCTACTTTGCTGCATGATGAACATCGAGACCTGATGTTCCTGCCTGTCAACAAATGTCCCCCAGGGTCTAAACAGCCCAAGCTGATGACAACACTTGAGGGGAAGACACATTACATATACACTTTGTTACCCTCAAGCAGGCATTAGAACATGGGTTATTGCTGAGGGCTGTCCACCATGTCTTGAAGTTCTGCCAGAAAGTATGGTTGAAGCCATACATTGAGCTGAACACTGAGAAATGTCAGGTAGCCATGAACGCCTTCGAGCAGGACTTCTTCAAGCTGATGAACAATGCTATGTACGGCAAGCTGATGGAAAATAAAAATAAATGTCAGTGGATGGAGCTTGTCTGCAAGGAGCCACAGACAAAGAAACTCATCTTCAAGCCAGCATTCTGCTGCCAAACAATATACAGCATAACAATATCACTTGCCAAGCTCAACCTTGAGAGCATATTGTTCGACAAGCCAATTTACACTGACTTTACCATATTTGACCTGTCCAAAACCCTCATGTACCACTTCTACTATGAGTCATGTGGGTATGGTATTGCCATGATGTTGGGTTGGTCTACATGGACACCAATTCCTTTGTCATGACCATATTGTGCTCCAATTTCTATAATGACATCGCCTCATATCTGACACTCATGACAGAATTCGACACCAGCAGTTACCCTCCCACTCATCCCTGCTACTAACTAACCAACTCCAAGGCCATCAGCAAATTTAAGGATGAATGTGGAGAGAATGATATGATGGAGTTTGTCGGGCAGAGGGCGAAGCTTTATGCATATCGATGCAAGGATAAGGTCGTGAAGCAGGTCAAGGATATCCAGAAGAGTGTCATCCATCACCACATCACCATCGAGGACTACAGGTGCACTCTTCTGGACTGCCAATTCATGAGGGTGCAGGTCAATAGCATTAGGTCGCACCACCACAACATATACAGGGAATGCAGCAACATACTAGCTCTGTCGTGGATGGACTACAAGCATCTGATCCTGGATGATTGCATACATACCATTCTTTATGGCTACGACGATGAGTAAGTCTAGACACACACACCTTTAGGCAAGCATTTATCACCATATATGTGTCTGTTCCTCAGAGGGCAACCAGGTTGGGATGCATAGTTGGAGGCAGTTCCTCGCCCCAGGATCCTCGAAGCTGAAGTACTTCGTATCCCCTCTCCTGCAACAAACACTCCTTGTGTGTGTATATATTTACTCCCAGCATGCTGGAACTTCTAGTAGGAGCTATATATGAATCCTGCCAGGTTTACTGGTGTTTTCCTGCTCCAATTCCAACACAGTGTTGCATATGTAGGAGGCATATAAATCCTACCAGGTGTGTTGGCTTGCCTGGATGGCATGATCGAGTACATACAGTAATTGTATAATGTTCTTGTCAAGTGTGTCATCAGGGTGTGTTTCTGCACTGTGGGGATTTACAGCACATTGGAGAACATACTACAGCTGGCTAGGTATGCTGGCCAGTTGTATGCTATGGCACCATACATACAACTGGTTTTTTTACCCACACTCTGGTTCCCTACTTTGGATCATTCTCCCCAACCCCCTGGTATACAGCACACGAGTCATCTTCAATATGTCCAGTATACTTTGAGTCTTGGTTCCAGCATACTGGAGCATGTACAGGGGTTCTGATCTGCCCTGTCATGTATGCTGGCTGGTTGTGCACTGGCGAACATGTGGGCAGCAGTTCTAATCCTGCACAAGTGTTCAACCAGTGTCCTGGTGCATGTTTTTGCTTTCAATGGCATTCTCGAGGACATATAGTAGTTGTATAATGTTGCTTTCATGAGTGCTGCTGCAAATGTTTTTGAAGATGACAATTAGTAACCTGCTGGTGCCTATTACAAGAGAGATCTTGCTGAGGTTAAGTTACTAGTACTTGTATTACATGTACTATTTACATTTACTCACTCTGTATACACACCCAACCTCTCTCTTAACTACTATTCAACATCACATTACCAAGATCTATCATCTACAATTTGTGTGGGGATTTGAGTTGCATCTCTGACCCAGGGAACTCTTTTTCATCCTCCTTTGGGGGCACAGTGCTTATCTTATTTCAGGGGGTGAATGTGGAAACTAGTATATGTATTGCATAACATTGCAGTGTCTGGTTGTTAGTATCAAAGCTGCTTTTGTTCTTACAATGCACTTTATACCCCTTCTCTCTTCCTCTACCTATCTGCCTATACTCTTCTCTTTTCTGTCATCTGCCTTGTTGGTCCATCCTCATTTCTTTGTTTTTTAGCTCTTGGTTATCTTTTCTCTTCTGGCATCAGTAGGCACCCTTTCAATGTTCTGACATCATCAATGACAGTCCTTTTATTTTTTTACCTTTAAGGTTAAAACATATCAAATTGTTTTGATGGTGATGTTGTAATATTGATTGCTGGTCACAAGTACAGAAGCTGTCCACATGATATTGTGGGTGGTAAGTCCGAGTGCGATACCAGAAGTGTCTGCTCTTGTTATAGAGGAAGTTTCACTCTCCAAGATGGCGACCATCCAAGTGGAAGGAGGTTTCACTCTCCAAGATGGTTACCAAACAAGTGGAATGGCAGAGTAGGAGGTTTCCAAGATGGAGTCCACAGAGGGGGATGCCATGCCATGAGTCCTAGGTGGGGCACCACTCTATGTGTCCTCAGCTGTATGCCATGCCATGAGTCCTCAGCAGGAAACCATTTGATCGACATCATCCAAGATGGCGGTTGTTAAGTTTCATCACCAGCTAATATACACATGGATTGACAGATCAGGAGGTTTCGCTCTTCAAAATGGCGACCATCCAAGTTGAATGGTAGAGTAAGAGGTTTCTTGGAGGGAGTCCTCAGTCAGATGCCACTCCGTGAGTCCTCAACTGAATGCTAGGCCATATGTCCTCAGCAGGATGGCACTCTGTGAGTCCATGTCCAAGATGGCCATTGTACAAGATGAATGATAGAGCAGGAGGTTCGCTTCCAAGATGGCCACCATCCCAGACACTGTGAGGTAGATTTTGAGAGCCTTGTGGCAGGGATTCGATCCTAGCTGACAATATGGCCGACATACAAATTTTGAATCGAATACCTTATTTGGGATCGAAAACCAAATTTGGGATTTAAAATCCAAATTTGAGACCGAAAACCAAATTTGAGTTTCGAAAACCAATTTGAGTTTCGACAACCAAATTTGGGATCGAAAACCGAAATTGGAATCAAAGGTCAATGTCAAGATCATACTGGCTGGCAAGATGGCGGCAGAGTCCTACGAGTCCTCAAACAGGAGCCACTTGGGCTCGAAGGAACTTTTCCTAACTACTACCATTTTATAATACATAACATTAGTTATAAAAATGGAAACAAAATGAATGTAATAGTATCTAAACAAAATATTATTTAAAGAGCATGTTACAATAAGAAAACTCCTCTTTTCTCGAACACTTTCATCCACTTTCCAAGGAAAAATGTAGGACTGGAGGATGCAAACAAGACTACTTACCCTGCCGAAGGAACGCGGTCGAGCATGTGATGTGTGGTTGCTTTCCAGTTCGATTCATTGTTAATCGCTCCAGTTTGTGGATATAAATACTACATAGCAGCACTATGTGTGTACAGTACAGGAGTTACGAAAACTCTGTTTCTCTAATCGGGAACAGGAAACTCAGAAATAAATGTGTTATAGTTAGGTGAATACTATAAAGGTTAAAACATTTCCAATATGTATAGGGTAAGCATTGCTTACCTTGTGTCTATAGAATAAAAACCACTGGTCTGTTCGTGCATAGCACTTTTATTCACTGTTTTCGGTGGCTGCCCCCTGCATATGCATACCTGCAAACTTTCGCAGTTTGCCTGTAAACTGCACAGAATTTATAGTGTATTTACAGGTTTATGGGAAAAGACTAAAGTTTTACGGGTTTTTCCCTTCATAATAACACTTTTGTTTTTTTGTTTACATACCTTTCATATGATTGTCATAGATAGCATGATAGAGACACATAACTGTAACAAAGAATCTGGTAACTAATTGTGGTGTGTTATTGGCTGATTGAAGTTGTAGACAGCGCTGACCATCATCTTTGCATCACACAGTATGCATGTGTTTACTGGTTGGCCATGTTCGTGTTGTAGTTCCATATTTTTACAACCTTGTGGTGCATAGTAAGTAATTGGTAAAATGAGTTAGAAATGTAAGAAAACCTATTTACTGCTTTTCAGGAACAGGTACACTGAAGAATTTTCTTTTATAAATGGCTAGCCATTTTTCCAGTTTCCAGCCCAGTAAATGCCATTGTGCGTGTGCTTTCTAATTATGTTTATACGAGTGTCTTGTTGGTGTTGTCAGAATATTTCATCAGCAATTAGTTATTTTTTATTTGCTTTCTTTAAGCATAGTTGCTTGTAGGTACCTTTAATTGCATTTTCTCGAATGAAATGTAATATTAATCAGCATGTCTTTACCGCTTTGTGAAACTGCTCATCCCACCATTTTCCTTAACTGCTGTCCACAATTAAGCGACACATTTAAGTTTGTTGGTTTTAAGAAATGTGTGTAGTATTGCTTTTATGACAGGACAGGGGTGATGGAGACTAAGCTGTTGGGCATCCCCAAACACAAACAAGTTTGGCCTCGGCATCAGTGAAAATGGTGCTGCCAACATGTGGCATCTCCTAGCCATCGCGACGTCTCTGGAAGGATCCCTCACCTGACGATTATGATCACTCCCAGGCGGCCCATCTGGTGTGTATCTCTGGATGATACTGGAGATTGCTACTGACAGTTGTCGATCCTTGTATAATGAAGTGGTTTTTCCCATGATTTACCCTGCTGGAGCCTCTGTGGACATCTCAATGCTAGGCATTGCAGCTGCATGTTTTAGTTGAGAGGTTTTCCCTCCATTACTTTCTGCTATGGAGGCGGTGTTGTCTGGTGTCCCAGACTCGTTGGCATCCATCTTCGCGCCAGGTGGTGGCGTCTTGGTGCCGGGCATCAATTTGCCGGCATCAGCAAGCCTCAAGACATCAGTGAAAAAGTGAAATGGACACACATGACCCTTGATGAAAATTATAATTAAATCATATAATATATTACACTCAAAGTCACCGAATAAACATACAAACTATAAAACTTAAACATAATACTTACCAACTTAGTTGGCAACATAACCTCCAATTTGGGGTTTATGCCATGCACATGCATGGCTCTCTACTTTCAGGGATTTCATTGAATTTATTCACATATCATACATTTTCAGTGTACAACACAACAAACATGATTAGCCCTTGAAACAAAACACTTAAAACATAGTTGTATTTATCTAGCCACTTTTAGCAAGTAGCCAATAAGTGCGTGCATGTGATTTGTGAATGCCGTATGTAAAGACTGGCAGAAGGTAGTGTTTTACTGGCCCTTATACAGGACATAAAATAAAGCTATTATTTATTTTTTATTCTGTGCAGGCACAGAGAAACAAACAAGGACATAAACCATTCAATAATATTCTTTGCGTGGCACCTGGTAGCATAGTGTGTCTTTTAGAACTATGTTGTGCATGCCAGGCAGCAATTATCAATTTCAACCAAAACATAACATAATTAGCACTATAAAACACTCTTAAAATTAATACACAGCAATACACTGGATCGCATGGGCGATAAACACATATTTATATAAAACAAGGAAAATCGAACACATTGCAGTAATGCATTTTGCATGCTATGCATCACTTTCACCCATGATCGAAACTGGAATTTCACCATTGCACTACAAACACATGGATTAAATTTAAATAGATAATTAACAGTCAGAAAAATCAATAATAATAATAAAAAGGAATGAAAAGGGCCATGGAAAACAAAGATGGAAAAAAATAAATACACAATATACAGCATGCCTTACACTGGTGCACACTCACGCGCCTACATGGAACACTGGCTTGGGCACTACTGCACTTGTGTGGCGCTGAGGTGAACTTCGGCAGGTTGGTGGACGATGTGGGTAATGGTGTAGGGCCAGGGATATGGCACACATCAACAGTATTCCACGAAACAGCAGAGAACAAATTAATATAGCACTAACTAGAAATACCTAAAACCTTTATAAATGAATATGCACATGAAACTGTATGACGTTTCAAGCATGCACAATATAGTTTATGCAGATAGCAGGTCACAGTAATGACTTGGAAAGTGAACAGATTCCAAAAATTTGCGCTGTAACATTTTTTCTTTTGGCTAGTTGCACTTGCCACTTGACATGAACACGGGCGTCCACGAATGCTCCTATGACTGTTCGTACCTCCCCAATTATCTATTCTATTGACTGCACACCAAGGTCAACACAAACGACCACAAGTATGATAGTGCATGTCGATGAGAACTGCAATTGACACCGCCTCACCAAAAGGTACTACATAGCTCAAGCAACCGTCTGTTGGATTATTTGTTCCAAGGTAAATTTCGGAATAAATTAGTAAGCCATCCAGAACAGTGCCCCCATGAAAGCCACAGCCATCACGCACACCAGCAATTGGGGGGAACATAGGATATGTTCGCGCCATGATGGCCGATGCCTCACCAATGTCCATGATGTCGCCTGGCCTGCTGGAGTTATCTACGGTGCTACGTGGCCCCAAGTGTGTTAAATAAACAGGGGATATTTTCCTCCTTAGTGTGCACAGTGTTCATTTCATGCAATAACATAAAGACAGTGAGTTTTAATTATATTCACAGCATTCGAGCATGACAGCCCACACTCCTTTCAAGGGATGAACTCGCCCAGCACCAGAATATGCCGAAACTGCCATTTACTTTATACAGTGCTCACACACTTTATACAGCTCCACCAAAGATAAAGTAATTACCATTTTTGGGCTATTTATGTAATTAAAGTTCAATTAATGATATAAAACACTAAATGTGTTCCATATATCAGCAAACTGCCAATAACAACCTCACTTCAATAAATATCATCTTGTAAATGTGGCTGCATTCCAGTGATGTCACATTCGCTACATTAAATAATGCTTTTAGATGCACAGGAATGTCGACAATATGTTTAGAAATAAGAATTAGCAATGTATAAAATCACCATTCATGTTTCAATGATAGTTTTTATGTGAATGCAAATACTCGAAAGTGATTTCTGATGCCGGTCTCGGACATCTTTCGCCCGGGCCATCATTCTCGAAGGCTGACCAAAGAAATCGATGCGACCAGCTGCTCGGAAGTTCGCCTCATGTGTGCTCTCTCGGCACTTTAACCACTTGGCTAGAAACACTAGAATAGTAATAGCATTTAATTAACTAGAGCACTTTGTAACAACAGGCCTCCTGAGTTACCAAACCAGGATTTTTCTGCACAATGTGCAGCATGTAAGTTCAATAGCATAAGCCTTTTGTTTGCAGCAATGATCGCTGTCAGACCTTAGTGTCGGGTCTACATTCTTTTGTACATGCAGTGTCTCTATATTGTGACACCATAAAGACCAATAAAATGCCTGAAATCGTAACACTGACTTAATTTGGTCTTCTACCTATCAAGGTATTTTGGGTACTATGCTCTAAAGGTAGAAGTAAATTGAGTGTACGGTGTTTTTCATACTTAGGGAGTCTATGGGTCCTGAACCCAGATGCAGAGCAAGCTCATTGTAACTAAAAGGGCATGCAAGGTAGCCCACAGCATTGCCGAAGACCAACGTTACAAATTGTTACACAACTTCAGTGCTGGTAAATGTAATCCCACCACAGTACCAGAAATTTGATGCAGAGCTCCAGTGTCCTTTTAAGACTGTCGTTCACAAGACGAGAAGCAGTTACAAAAGATTGGAACAACAAACCAAAGCGCCGACAGGTGGACATAGTGGGAACAAAAGTGAGAGACAGAGTGCAGACACATGGACAGAAAGGAACACGGCAAACATAAAAGAAAATAATAAACCCCAAACTTTTACTGTTCACTTTGTCTGTGGTGTCCACAAGGTCTCTTCTTGAAGATGAAAACTTATTTTGTGTTGTATTCGAAGTAGACGGACACCAAGAACACAGTATCATACACATGTTTTATCGCTAACACAAAGAGCAGTACAACATCGCAAATGTGCACTAAAACGAAAATGCCAGAAAATATCTGGTCTCAGATGACAAAACTGTTGTGGCAAATTTAAAACCACTAAAATTAAATTGCCACTAGTGGACTGTACAGCGAATTTCAGTGAGAGAATGGCAGACTGGTGGCAATTGCACACAACTCAACTTACCACCAAGATGTTCAACACAAAACTACTCTCTTCTTCCTGTAGTTCAGGATGGCCAACCCTTTGAGAGAGTGTTGACAATTGATGATTGTGCACCAAGTCAGTCGCACAAGAAATTTAAAATGGGTCCGCACAAATATTAAGAGGTCAGTACAAGAAACTACTAAATATTATGCCATGAAATTACTACTGATATAAAGTTCTATTTAATCCATATTTACAAGCCCACAAAGCCATATTTGCAAAGTCACAAATCCAAACAGTTTTATTGTTAAATTTGACTACATATTATTACGAAATACTTGAAGTATTGGAAATGGTTAGCAAGTATTTTATCACAATTGAAATAAAATAAATATAACATAATCATTACCTATTTGTATACATTATTAACAAGCTACACAATATTCCATACATTTAATATAGAATTTTAAGATAACTCAGATTTACATTTTATTTAAGGATTGTAAGAATGAAAAATTTATGTTCTTTGCAATACATATAGGTATTATTTTTTCTGCAAACCAACACCAATCCCAAGATCTATATACAGATCTTGTCCATTCCTTTGTTTGGACTTGTGACCTTGTAAATATGGATTTGTGAGCTTGTAAATATGGATTAGAAAGAATTTTGGTACAGTAGTAGCTTCATGGCAGAACTTCTTGTAGTTTTTTTCGTGACCTCTTAATACTGTGCAGGACCCATTTTAAATTTCCCACACGCCTGACTTGATACACGTACATCAATTATCAGTGCTGTCTCATGGGTTGGTTGTCCTGAGCTACAGGAAGAAGAGAGCAGTTTTATGTTGGACATTAATCTGGGTAAGTTGAATTGTGTGCAGCTGCCATTAGTCGGTCGTTCTCTCGCTGAAATTCGTTTTACAGACCACTAGTGGAAATGTAATTTTAGCAGTATTAAATTCGCCACAACACGATTTGTTACATTAATTTTGCTTTGTGGTAAAATAATTTGATAGCAAGGAGTCGGCCTGTGGATGCCGACTGGGATGGATGTGCTGGCGGTGCGCATGCGGTAAGCACGGTCGTCCATTCGCATATGTGTGTATATTTCTGTGCAGTCAGTGCTATGCGGGTGCCTCGATGGAGATGGCATGCTTGCAGCCATCGAAGTAGCGCACAACGACTGCTGACAATGGCAACAGTGGCATGCCGGCTGAGTCAGCAGTGCTTCCGGCCTGCTGGCTTGGAAGCAGTGGTAAGTGGTTAGACAGCCTACGTTCTGACACAGAATAAGATAGAATACAGAGTCAACCTCAAGACTCAAAGGTACAGAAGTGAAACCTACATACATGGAACGTTTTTGTGCATGGTGCACAATCTCAAAGATATTGTATGTTTTTTTTTGTAATTGAGTGACTTTGTAATTGAGTAATTTTGCGATAAGAGTAACTTTGTGATTAAGTGGACTTTCTGATTTGAGTAACTTTGTGATTTGTGTGTCCTAGTGATTGAGTGATTTTGTGTAGCACTTTGTTGCTTTATATTTCAAGTGTGAGTGAATGCCCAAACTGCGACAATGAATGGAACTTAGTGGTCGACTCGTTTCACCGAAGAGCCTGCCACAGCAGTAAACCAGACAGAAACGCTGAGCTAGTTAAATTAGCCTAAACACTCTCAAAGGCAAGAGCAATTTAATCATTGAATCTTTTAATGGACAGTGAAACTGACTGGACACAAGTCAAGAAACCTAGCAAAGCGACCGTTGATTGGATGACAGTAGCTTACCCATTAATTCATGGACAGCCAGCTGAGGAAATCTGCAAAACAATATATGAGTACTATGAAGAAAATACAGAACATGCAGCAGGCCTGGGAATTGGAGTATCTCTGGGCGACATGGAGCAGTTCTCGGCCGAGGTGGACACCCTCTTTGGTGGATTCCTAAATTATTGCACATGGAAAAAAAGAAAGTAAATAAAGAGAATGCAAATTACATACTTACAAAGTTTTCTTGCTAAAGTCTTACTATGACAGGATGATGCAAAGGAATGCTTTTCTTCTTGGTTATGCCAAAGGATTGGAGTACAGTATGAAACAAGGGATGGGACCAGAGGTGGTAATAGAGAAAACAGAAACAGCTAAACCATCCTTCGCTCAAATAACGAAGGTTGTTAAGAAACGCACAAGAGGTAAAACACCTAAGAAAATTATCCTGGCATATCCAGAAAAGGACGGTCAAACAAGCGAAGAGACAAAGAAGACAATCCAAGATAAGGTAAATCATGTTGAAGAAGGATGGAAAGTGAAGAACTTTAGAAGGGTATGTGGTGGAGTTGTTCTCATCGAAGCAGGTGATGAAGCCACCATAAATAAAATCAAGACAAGTGACAAGCTGAAAAATTTGGGACTTCAACTTGATGAACCAAAGAAAAAAGGACCCCAGGTAATAGTCTACGACATTCCAAGGAAAGATGATAATGAATAATTACTGACAAAGGTGTGGAAACAAAATTTTGAAGACAAGGGTATAAAGAGAGAGGAATTCCTGAAGGGAGCATCAGTCCGACTAAGAACTGGAAGAGGAAACAGTTTAAATGATAAAAAAGACCATAACCACAGAGCTGATTCGAAATAGTGTCCACACAGTGAACGAGCATTTACTGCAGAGCTGGAAAGGATCGATTAATAGGGAGCATGAATCAGTTAATATCTATCTAAATTCACTATTGGGCAGATAAACCTGCAAAGATCTGCAGTGGGTACAACAGAAATAGTGATCGTGGCTAAAGAAAGAGACATTGATATAGTCCTGATGCAAGAACCATACAACCTACATGGGAAGATAATTGGGTTACTTGGGACAATTTTCTCAGTAAGTGACAGTCCAATGGCAGCAATGTGGATTAAATCTGAAACTCTAAGTACTATGACTATGGATACTATGTCAAACAGCTCTCATATCTGTATTCAAATTAGAATGGGACAACATAATGTCTACTTGGCCAGTTCCTACTTCCAATATTCAGATGAACTTCGAGTACATCTGGAGAAGTGGGACGAAATTATAAGAGTACTTGGAAGGGAACGACTTGTAATAAGAGCTTATGTGAATGCCAAGTCGGAAATTTGGCACTCGATCGCTGTTTATTGGCGAACGATCTCCATGTCGTGAACATACCAGGGACTCTTCCAACGTATGTGTCTCCTGCTCATGGTACTGAATCCTACCTGGATGCGACAGTTGTAACTAAAAGGTAGCCAGACTGGTTACAAATTGGATTGTCATGGAAGACTCGGCCAGTGATCATAGGCTAATTATTTATGAGCTGAATATGACAACAGGACAACATGATGAAGATAGAATTTGCCAAACAAGATTTATTCACCGAGGGGCAGACTGGAAGAGGTTCGATGAAGTGCTGATGAATAAACTTCATTAGTATCGCGAAGAACACTTGAAAGATTCAGACCAATGTTCAAATGCAATTACAAAGCTGATCCAGGATGTATGCCAGGAAACATTGAGAATATCGAAACCTGGCATTCCACTAAATCGATGGTAGGATGATGAACTGGAAAGTATGAGAAAGCAGGTTCAAAGAATTTGGAGGAAACTGAAACTGCAAAGAGATCCTCAACGAAGAGTAGAAGTGCTGGAAGAATATAGAGTCAAATGAATAACTATGCAATAATGTGGAAAGAAAAGAAACAAACATCCTGGAGAAGCTATGTAACATAAAAAGGAAATGAAGACCCGCGGGGGCTCATATACAAGATCCTTGCAAACAAGCTCAAGCATAACAAAGTCATGAAAATCCTAAAATTCCAGAACAGGGTCATTATCGATCAACAGGAGAATGTGGAAGAACTTATAAATGCACTCCTGCTGGAGCATATAGTGGAAATGAAGAAGAAATTCATCAAATGAAGAGACAGAATATTCCTGTGTTGCCAGACATCCTCCCACCACTGAATTCACTATAAAAGAATTGGATAAAGTTATTAAGGAGTTAAAAAAACAAGAAAGCTGCAGGACATGATGGAATCACCACTAAAATAATGAGGAGAGTTTATCCTCGGATTAAACTCGATCTTTTGTAGTTAATCAGTGACTGCCTACAAAGTGGATGTTTTCCTAACATTTAGAAACAAGGAATATTGAGCATTCTCTACAAGGGAGGCAATAAAGATCCAAAATTAGCTAAGTCATAGCATGCTTTAACCCTGTTGCCAATCATGGGGAAATATGTTAGAAAAACTTGTCAATATGAGATTGATAAGCTTCCTTGAAGCTACACAAAGGCTCCATGAAAAACAACATGAATTTAGAAAAGGACGAGGTACCGAGAAAGCAGTCATGGATGTGGTTGAAAAAGTGAACTCAAGCAGACAGACCTATGCATTAGGAATTTTTCTGGATATCAGTGGTGCATTCGACAATGCATGGTGGCCAGAGGTGCTCTGGTAACTCAGAGACAAGGAATGCACAAGAAACATTTACAGCATTATTGTTAATTATGTTAAAGAAAGGTACAGCCAGTATGAAGTAAACAATGAGACAGTGAGGAAGAAACACTCAGAGGGATGTCCCCAGGTATCAGTCCTTAGACCAATCCTATGGAACATTCTGTTTGATACACTTCTTCGGCTGCAGCAGCTAGAAGACTGTGAGATCTTTGCATATGCATATAATGCATTGCTCTTAATTCCAGCCTGGAGTAGCGCTGAAGTTTAGACCAAAGTTGGTGAAATATTGAAAAATATAGAGAGCTGGAGTAGATGTGTAAAGTTGCCATTTTCGGTGGAAAAGACAAACTTTATGTTACTTAAAGGAAGCTTAAAGAGATTGCCTGTGGTCCGTTTCAAGGAAAGCACTACATCCACAGAGCAAAGTGAATAACCTAGGTGTCATCATGGATAGCAAACTTCACTTCCAGGAACACATAAGGTATTTGATGGGCAAGGCAGTGAATCTATTCACTAAAGAGAGGGCAGTCTTAGCATCATCATGGGGACTTGGGTTCAGGACCATGATGACACTGTACAAGAGTGTATGGAGCTGGTGTGTGGTATAGGAAAGCAAGACTGGTATATACTCAGATATTACTGCTAAAGACACAAAGAGCTGCATTACTATCCATAACAAAGGCTTACAAGACATCAACTGAAGCACTACAGGTGATCGCTGGAGCAATCCCACTGGATTTGCTTGTATAAGAATGAGGACAACTAAAGCAAGAAACTCAAGGAAGATCTGCAATGAAGATCAAGAAGAAAGAAACCAGAAGAGTTACACTATCCCTCTAGCAGGAAAGGTGGGACAGTTCAGAGAAGGGCAGAGTCACTTATAGAATATTTCCACTGGACTGTTACAGATTATCATCCCTCACAGTTACCAACTGGACATGGAAACTATAATGCAAAATTACATGGATTTAATTTAGTTAACACTCCCTTCTGCCGAATCTTTCAGATAGAAGACACTGCCGAACATTTACTTAGAGAATGTCCAAGAATAGAAGAATTGCACTTTGTAGGAAGCTTGAAATATAAGAAAATGAAATATATCTTAGAAACATCATGGCAAATAGAAAAAACTGCCAAGATAATGGAAGAGTTTGCAAGAAAGATAAGCAAACACCTGGAAGAATTCAAAGAATGGATTCGAGAAAATCCATACGTGTTCGTGAATGATCCTCTTCCATAGATCGATAGAGGTTTCCATTATATGATTAAAAAAATATAATTGTTATACTGAGCCACCCCTTGGCACTCCATATCAGGGGACAATAAAAACAGCCCAGTGCTTTCCAAAAAAAAGGAAAACCCCCAGCTGTTGGCCCCCAACATAAGCACCAAAGTACCCCAGAGGAGGACATGAAAGGAAGTATCTCTACTCCCACATGCAATCCATCAGTGTAGAAATAAATAATAATTGAGAAAGGAAGCCCAGCCCAAAATAATTATTGAACATCTAACTCAACTTTCACACTTTGTTCTCCAATCAGGTACACTGTTGTAAGGGTGCTTTGCCCCCCTCAGAAAAAAACAACACATTGAAACAAACTCAACAGTAAATAGTGTTAAAAGATATTAAGTAATTTTTTAGAATTTACTGGGTAACAACTATGTACCCTAAAAAAATCTTTGATATTCGTTTGGGTTTTATTTATTACCCCCCTTTTTTCCTTTATCACACACAATGAGAACTTTTTACCCAAAAAAAAACAGTTCAAATAATAACATTAAAAATGAGTATTATTATTTGGTTACTTATATATATACATATATATATATAATTATCTTAAGCATTTTACTTTCAATTATTAGAAGGGATATACCAATTAAGGTGCACCCATGCTTCTACATTTAGGAGGTTAAACTTTACATACTTTCTATTTTTTTTATATTGGCTTATAACTGAAACAATTATAAATTTGTAATATCAAAATGGTTGCTTGTATGCAGCAGTATTTTGATTGCAAAATCCTTTATGGTTTTTTTAAATTAAATAAAATTAATCCAGTTCCCAATATGTTGATTTCATGATTATAATGGTAAACAAATTTAGTGGAGCCGTTAATGTTTTTAAAACATCTTGAGGGACAATGAGGTGAAGTTTTCTTCGCCAGCATTCATGCAGCAATCAAGTTATAACATTTTCACATGCCAAACATTTTAAAAGATCTGACCGAAAAGGTAGAAAGGCGGTGGTTGGGTAGCAACACACCACTCGCAGCTTAATTCATAGCATGGGACGCAGTCCCATCGCTTGAAAGTAAGAACAGCCCGAGGTCACATCACATCAAAATGGCTAGGTGATGTAACTGGGGAACCGCACTGTACAAAAATTGAAATATAAACAAACATTGCCATGTGATTGCCATATGTTAATAAACTCAATGTTTACATTTTAGGACTGCTAAATGTAACACATATTATAGAGAAAACATGTAACATATATGATGTATATAACATATGATATATATAATGCATATATATAAAGTAAAATATACAATATATATATAAAATACATGACCAATATAATTGTCTGGGTCATCTCACAGCTCTGATAGACAAAAACTTTACACAACAACCAATTAAAAAATAAAAGCCCTGGCCATGAAGTCATGGAAACTGTGAAAAAGCAAACATTAAACTTTGGTGATGAACAAGGACCAGAACGACACATTAAAAAAGGACACACATTAGTTAAGCCAAAAAATAATTTGGAAGGTCAGCCAAATCCAGATTTTGAAATAGACTTGCTGCTCACCCAAGGTACAACACCACTTGTCACTCAAATTACCACAACATTTAAAAACTGTATCGCAAACTTAATGTTTCCAATGACTCGCCATTTTCTAAGTGCCCCAGCCCTCTGTAGCATGAAAAGAAAAGCATCAGCTCTAAAACTTGGTAGCTGTGTTTGGCCTCAGCTGACTGAAGTTAAGAGCAACTAAGCCATCAGGAAAAAACATACATCCTGCAGGCATAAGGTAGTGGCGTAATGTAGCAGATGTCTGAAGTATATAAAGTAGACAGAGCGAGGCTGTGCAAGGACTTAAATAAAAAACGACAAATTAAAAAATAATGATGTACAAAGGGGAAAGGGGATGCAGGGAGGCAATGAAAGATGAGGGGATCTGAGCCAAACAAAGAAGTAGATGGTGCTAATAAAGTTAACATGACGGCCCAAACATGGCAGTATATAAAAAAATTTAATATATATACAAAGAGAAATATATAAATATGTGCATCTATATGTAAATTTTAAGGATAGTTTTATATGCACCTTTACAAATGGAGATGAATATATTCCAACATAGGCCTATAATGTATATATAAAATAAAAATAATTTACACTAAAAATATAAACCCTCCAAAAAAGAACTGAACATTCATACTGTGAATTGAGGCGATAAAAGAAGGGTATACCAGGCTTGTAACTGGCACCACCTTCATTTGCAAAAAAATAATTCTAAAAATAATGTATATTATTTTTAGCTAAGTGAAATGCCGATCTGGTGATGGCCACATTTCTGGTGTCTCTTGTGGCCAAAATGGGTGCGACATTTCCTTTTTGTCAAACCCACACAGACCTCAAGAAACCAATCTTACAGGTAAAGTGCATAGACTCTCATCATTGTTGTGATTCCTTCATTGCAATCACTGCAGTAAAACTGAAAACTTAAACGAGAAAAGTATTTAAAGAAAATGACTATACTTACATAAATGGTTTATGCATACGCCCACAAAGCTGAAATAGATGTCTTATTATTAATGCAAAACCAATACATATCCACAAATGACAGTAAAATGATAATGTAAAGGACAAATTACTTACAGGTAAGTTACTGTGCATAGCGATATGTACTTGGTTTAACTTTCCTTGTTACTATAGCTGTGTATCAATAAACAGCCAATCAGAAGCCCCGACACTTATGCTAGGTTATCAATTAAAAAACTTATTTACAAATCAAGAAAGTGTGTCTTTTGACTCCATTCCTCGGGAAGTTATTTACTTTTGTTTGTTCATCGACAATGACAACCACAGAAGTTTTGTAATGCTTTTAGGTAATGTTTAAAGAAAAAATTGAAATGTAAATAATTTACTATTTTGAAAATGTCTCTGATCAATTGAAAATATTTATTTTTGAAAAAAAAACCCACTACCAACTCTATGTACAGACCTTAATTTCTTCGGTACAAATGTAGTAACATAAACAAACTAATATTATTATCGTTATATCAATTGTAGCCAGGCCACTGTGCTTTTGTGTTTTGTATGTACTTATCGCTATAACTGTGAATGTGTTTGGTATGTCAATTGTAGCAGGGCCCTTATTGAACGCTAGCTCATACAGCTTCTTTAGAAACACTTAATTTAACACATACACTGTGTAATGTAATCTAACCATTACAAAACATGCACTCGCAAGTAAACAGGAGCTCTAGGAGTGTGGGGTGTTGACTATGATTTGTAATTTACAGTTACATTAAATTTCAATAACTAAAATTGTTTGCAGCCAAAGTGGTAGATATTACAAACAATCATGCCTACTCAATAACACATATTATCTTCGTTGTTATTTCTCAAAAATAGCAAGTTGTTTTGTCGAACATCCATTTCGAAATTTAAATATGGAATTGTTCTATAAGCCTAACTGTTGACAATTAATTGTACATACTTTCTAATTCTTATTACGGCAAGCATGACCAAATAAAACAATTAGGTCTACACTTGCATCACGAAAGAATGTCGGCAACAAGCACAGCTATAGGTATATAGTTAACAAAACCAGCTTCAAGATTTTATAGTTTATATGTTGAAACGCCATTGGTGTAGCATCAAACTGCGACGTTTATGTTATGTTAACAATAGTAAAACTTAACACTGTAACTTGGGATGAATAATTACATGAACACAAGTTTGAGGTTAGGCCTACATTACAAAATAACACAGTGATTTCAAAATGTGTCAAATTAATGTACAATTATTGACAGGCACAATTGCACTTGTTATCAAGGCAGATTTAAGAAAGGTTATATGGCTGGGTGTAAATAGATACGTACAGATGTATTTGAGGTTAGGCCTACATTACAAAACTACACAGTGATACAAAAACATGTAAAATTAACGTATAATTATTGACTGCCAAATTTGCAATTGTTATAATGACAGATTTGAAAGAAAGGTTAAACAGATGGGCATAGGTAGATAGGTACAGATAACTTTTAATTTTATTTGTCAAACTTAGGATATAACATGTACTTCATAAACTCACATGAATATATTAATGTTGCATTTTTTGGTGTCGTTCATTTACTTTATAATTGTTATTTAACTTTCCGTTTATAATATCACGTTTCTAACTGTCGATTTATATTTGTTCTTTCACACTTTTTTTTTTACTGGGGAAATCACATCGTAAAAACACATTTACATTTACCTCCAGACAGTTGCAGTTGATTTTTTCATCATTTCTGCAACTTGTTCGATCACCTTGCACGGATTCATTTCTCCTCGACGAATTAAAGAATAAATACTTTCGGCGAGATATATAATGTCCTGCTGATGCTGAATATTTGTACTTAGTTTGCTCAAACTCATAACTTTACACAAAATCACTACAACACAATTAAACATTACACGACCTATAATAAAACAATACCGATTGCAGATAAGCTGAAAAATAAATGAGAAATATTAAAACAACAACTTCCAGTTTCCAAATTTGTAGTTTACCTCGCAACAACTCCACACAAGCAAAGCCAAGCAACAAGCATGAAGAAACCCCAACAACAGAACGTTGGTTTTGACCGCTGCCTCGATCACATGAGACAATATAATCATGAGTTACATTATCTTTATGCCAATAATTACTTTAAAGTGAATAAAACAAACTTCAAACAGCTTAAGTAGCCATAAATTTAAACATTACACTTGCAATACCGCGGTATTTCGTAGGAATACTTTTCACATTCACTGCCAACATAACTGGGTGTGTTCATCTCCAGCCTGTGTGGTGACACACATGGTTATACACACGCAGTTGCAAACGATGGTTTTTTTCAAAGGATGATTTCTAGAGTGATCACTTTAACTTGAACAGCCTTTACCGAAAGGTAAATACAAAACACTCACCAAAGTGGCGAAGTATGGCTCTTATGCCATAATAAAGCTGAAAAGTCTTGTAGTAGATTTCAAAACGAACTACATTGTGTGGAAGTGATGATGTAGAAAAGGGGATCAGCACATTCCTGCATGTACGAAACTGACTAAACGATGTTCGCAACTCTCAACATGACCAGTCGATAGAAATCGGACGGCCATTTCAAAGAATTAAATACAATAGAAAATTACATGTTGCATTTAAATATAATCAACATAATGACAAAAACAAATTAAAGGCTTGATATGATTAAATAAATTACAATAAAGGTAGCAAACAAGTGTATCACATTACAGCCAGGAAAATCAGAACATTGATTAAAAAAAAAAAAAACGTTAATATGGTACTAGTGCTGCAACCAATCCTAGCGGCGGACAGACACAATCGTAGAGAAAAAAAAGTTGAATTTTAAATAACGTGTTACGATAATGATGCAATTTTTTTTGCGCTGTTTATGGCACTTGCAAATGAACATGAACTATATTATCTACTTTGGTTCAGAATTAACACAAAGTTTAGAGTAACATAAAAAAAAATACCTTCCACACACTTACACAGTGGTAAAGTAAATAATTTGAACAGATTGCCAACACGAATATTACAACAGTACACATTATATGTTACAGGTGCTGCCCTCTGAAGTGAGAAGCGGCAGATAAAGAAATACATAAAATAATTTATTATTAAAGAATATTGCTTTACTACTTGGCAAACAAGAGTAAAACAAAAACAATATATTCATTGGCAGAGATAATAGTTATAAGTGACAATAACTTGAATACATATATACTGTTTTGGTTTGCACAGTTAAATAATAAAAGATTACCTTTTTTTGCACTTGAGCACAAATGAGGTGTTCCGACTGGAAACAAGGAAAGATCATAAAGAAAGAAGAAACTAAAATGGGCTTTGCAAAAACGTGTATTGCTAGAAAAACAATAGGGGGAAAAATTGGGCTGGGAGAGATCATGCCATAGCATGGTTCAATACAGGAAGTGACACTATAAAACCACTATAAAAACATTGTGGTTGGAGCAGCCCACCTCACAGCTTGGGTGTCCCCAATGCACGTAGACTAGAACTTAGAAAGGAAACATCAGAAGGCGACTGATGAGTTGTGAGGCCTTGCCTCCCGCTCGTAAAAAACCTAAAAGATATACTGAAGATCATAGCAACGGATAAAGGACATGAGTAATCGGAATAGCAATGACCAAGGCAAGTGAATAGGAAACGAATCAGGATGCTGAAGACTTAAGCAATGTACAAGGAGAAAGAGTAATTGTATGATAAGGTTCCAGACTAAAGGACCGGTCTACGGAAAGGGGGGGGGGGAGGGGGATCGAAAAGGAGTCCACAGACCCCCTCTCCGCTGGCAGTTCCAAAGCTGATGGCCGGAATCGAAATATATATAATCTAAGTAGTAGTAGTTTAGTTCCACAATATTGGCATGATATAATCATCAATAGAATAGAATGTCAAGAAATTGACCTACAAGCTGCCAGGGCAGGGTGGAATGCAGGAAAAGCGCGCCACTCTCACTTTCCAGGCAACTTGGTGTAGATAGTTGAAATTTTATATAAAATTATAATCCATAAAGGCTGCAACAAGAAAAAAAGTATAAAAAAGAAAAAAAAAAGGAACATCGCATACCCCTGTATTACCCAGAAAGAGCACAGGTACAGGGGTGATAAGAAAATTGCATGATCCGCCTTGGCTGGTCACGAATAAAAAAAAAATTAGAAATTTTGCTTAACCCATAGCATTTGTTCTACATACAAGCGCACAAAACCCACTATTTTATCATGATTAGGTTTTAATAACTTTTGATAACATGCTAATTAATGTTCGGAGCAAAAATATGCACTCTCAAAAAACTGTTAAAAAATTGCATAGGATTTATTAAAATAATTATAAATATACTAACACTCGTACACTTATACATTGTTTATATTTCATCAAATGACAAGTGGTACTGCGCAAGTTTTGTAACTATTGGCTACTATAGGGAGCCATATTTCCTTGGTGGCGATTATAGGAAGGGTCAAAACACCTCTTTCTTAAACTGTGGTCTAAAGAGATGGGAAAATTACTTCTGAACGCGACATGTTAGTCGGCCATGGATGGATGGATGGATGGATGGACTAAACTAGGACAAATAAATTTTTAGACATGGTTTAACGATTTGTATCTGAATACAGCTCTTAAACTATAAATATAGTTTAAATCATGTTTAGATTGGCTCTGAATACAGCCCATTTGAATTTCCATGCATGCAAACTACCATTAGCACAAAAAAAGAACTTGTTCTGGTTGTGGAACATGTCATTTTGCCATTCGTCCCTTTAGAAGAATGGTTATTGACACCATTAGGGGTGTCCTGAGCAGTGGTGGGGCGTGAGTCGAACTGAGCCTTAGATCTCATTCTGTTAGTTGTGGAGTGCATATAAAGAATATGAGTGAGGCCCAGGAAAGCCCAGGACACCTCAAGTGTCAAATATACAATTTTTAAAATACTTCACATATATATAAAGTATTTTTAAGATTTCTTAAAATGGGTCGCTTGTGACTTATCCTGTATTTTCATCCTTAAATTTACACCTGGTCATAACTTTTACAGCCACTTAAAATTTTAGCTCTGGCTTCTTTTACAACAAACACAAAAATTTTATGTCTCTCAACCTGGCCATCTAAAATTTTTCATGACCATTAACAGGTATATTAAGGTCGATATTTCTTACTTCAGTTGTACTGTCGATTATTCAAAAATGTAAATCCACAACTATTTCAAAATTAAACTAAGAAAATCTCTGGCTTTTAAGCTCTGGCAGAGGCCATGTAATCTTCCCGAACAGCCCGTTTACAAAACTGTGGGCAAAACAAAACCATAAATTAAGTTATTCCATCAGCCCAAAAACGGCGGAGAACTGACAAAATACAGAGTATCACCCTCAGAAAAATTTAAATTATTTTTAACAAAAAAAATTACAGTTCCCCCTCTCATATTTTCTAGCAAATATTTTACTAGAAATTAAGATGTGATTCCTTATTAAGTTGTGCAGAAATACTTAGACTGCGCATTTTAGCCATCACATAAATATCCTGACTGTAACTGAAAAATTAGAGCGTCACAATGACGTTCCTGCATCTCCTGATGGGTTTCACATTTCTTTATAACCAGTGATCAAACTGAATACCTGACCTGTCATCTGGGGAGACTTCCCTCGCAGCCAAGCGTCTGATCACGATGCCAGGTTTTACCATCGATTAAATACAAAATACGAGCATTGCCTCGCTATGGGGGTAGCAACAATCATCCGCCAATAGCAAGCCACTGTCGCAAAATTTATTCTCCCAGTTAAGCCCTATAGTGGTTACCATAATTCACAAACGTTTAAGAACAATCCAGTGAATCTATTTGTGACATCACCTCTGTTACATTCAAACTAGCCATTCATAATTGCGCGTGCTAGACACGTCTTTTCCGCCACACTTCGGGGAAGGAACGCTGCTGAACTCTGGTGTCAGCGGCTTCAACTACAGCCAGTTGAGCTGCGGCCATTAGTACGGTAGTAGACTCTCGCATACTGTGACGTGTCACGGTCCCAGTCCACCAAGAAACATTAATTTGTGCGGTATTTATGCTACTACGATCCGTAAATCCACAGACATGGGCTTCCATCATATAAACGTAAGTGTTTATGAGTATTAAAAGTAAATTTTTTGCATTATTTGTCCATATTCTGTAGTTTGTTTCAACACAAATCTTCCAAATAATACTTTTCTTGAAAAAAAATTCCAACTATTTTTTAAGAAGTAGTTCATATAAATTTTTCTTTTTACAAAACCCAATATGTCATACAATGTTGAATAGTTAATGATTTTTTTATGGCATGGCATCTGTTAATTACTAAATTAATATTTTTTATAATAGGGCTAAATATTCTTGAGCTTGATTTAACTAACAAGTAAAATCAGTATGGTTTAAACATTTTAATGGCTTTCATTATTTCTAAGGGTGCAATTAAAGTTTACTAACATTTGTATCAGATTATGATTAAGTCTGTCACATTGGAAGTTGTTTGGTTTAATTTTTTTTCCAAACCTTAACTTGGCAACATGCTGAACAACCCTCGATGATGGAATTAATACAGAGGCACATACGTACCTGTGTGTGAATGGCAGAGCAGGGATGGACGACGATGATCAGCTTGAAGGCATGTGTGGTGGTCCACAGCACTTGCAGCACCAGGAAACTTGGGTCTCGGCTGCCGTAGGTTTTGGGGTAGAGCAGGTCGAGAAGGAAGAAATATGGCGTGACTGTGAGGTGCAAGAGGATGCTGAGCACATCGACCAGCAAAGGCACTCCCCACGCTGAGTTGGACATTTCCACTGCATCGCACAACTCTGCATGCAAGTCCGCTAGCACACCCAGTCTTCGTGAGTCACTGCCTGCACCAACCACCACAAACACTACACTTGTGTGTTGACACGAGACAGCTTCCTCTTACTCTTGGCCCATTTGGGCACCTTGCCTCAGTACTGCTTCCATGGGACTGTGTCAACTGCCAGAGCAGCCGACATTCCAAGCTGATGCATCACGGGTGTCATTGGTTGCCCAATCTATCCTTGCCACAACTATGCCCCTCCCAATAAGAATGTTATGCCATACATGCCACTGGTGCCTCTGCTGTGAAGCCAGCATTAGCATGCGAGCTGTCTGTTGGTCCTCAATCTGCTTCATGTCTCAGCGTGCATCTACCTCACCAGTCACTGGACACAAAGGGTAACACAAACCTAGCTTCGGCTGCCTTCGGCCATCTCCACCATTTCCTTGTTACCTCTCTCCCCCATCCTGCATCCCCTTCCCCCTAATTCTGGTCCTGTGTTCCGGGTATAGATAGGATCCACTGTCTTCATTTCGAGATTGACTCGCACAGCTATTTAGCAGTATGTCACTCTGCCCTCTGGCAAACAGATGCCTTCTAACTTCACCTACTACTACCACCTTCTAACACACCACCAGTAGTAGAACAAGTAGAATGTTACTCTGCCCCGAGTCCGAGTACTGGCTGCCTGGGGTTACCCTCGCCCCTGCATTACCATGTCTTCCGAGACTATGTGAAACCTTGTTTGGCAACCTATGATCGGCCCTTGAGGCTCTAACCAGGGGACAGGCTATGTGTGTTTACTATTTCGGCAATGAACAGACATATTCCAAATTGGCTGATTTGTTTCCAAATGCTGCTATTCTCTCACCCTGCCTCCTTCTGTATTTGACTTCTTCCCAGTGATCCGCAAATACACTTCCAAGAGCACCTCCTATTTCTTACTCGTCTTTAGGGAGCTCCGATTCTGCAGAGCGCTGGCCTACCTGACTGTTGCATCCTGATATCGGCCATGTATCGTCTCTCTTTTGAGCCCCTGTTGACACACTACACCACCACAGAAGGCCTGCTCACTCTACCATGATGTCCGAGACATCAGGTAGCCATAGCCCCGTGCATCCTACTGTGTGTGTATGATATCCGTGCCGAACCCTGAAGTCAGCTCAGTGATGCGAGTTAATACAAGGGGAGACATGGTATAATTAGTGTAAACAGCTGAGTTAGTGTGTGCATTAAATCAAACTGGTGATGAAATTATTCAGCACATGGAGCTAGCATCAGAGCAGGTGCTCTCGTGCGGTGAAGGACATGTGTCGCATACACACATGGTCACCCTATGTCAGTGCACCTTGATGGCAATACCCATACAAAGTAGAAGACCTGGAAAAAGGAAGGGTTAATTACATATATCATGTGATTTAAAGAGTTATAGTTTTGAACAGGTGAACCAGGGAGCAACCCTGCCAACTTGATGGTATAAAATTCTTATATGTACCAATAACATATTCCTTAGCGTACTCTAATGGTTTAATTAATGCAAGAGCCAGTGGTGTTGAAATGTTCAGTAAGCTCCGTATAGAGAATGTATTAATTGCTTACTTGAAAAGTTTATATCATCTATTTCATCATCAAGGGATTTTGTTTTGGCATATGGCGTTGATGAAGTCAGCACCGCGGTGACACTGGCTCGACTAATTGGTCTTAGCAAGGAACAGAAGTTGCACACATTTTGCAGCCCTCGAGGACTTGATCGTTTTATCAGTCACCTTTGAACACCATTGTTTAATTATTAACATTGTAGAACCTTGCTAATTAGTTTGCAGCCCTAGACATACACCTCACTGGTACAACTGCAACACCCACCGATCTTGAATGTTTAATTAATTGTACATCACCCGAGAGGCATTTTGCTACCACCAAGTCGACCAGTGTGGTGCCTAAGCCACATGCCCACTTAAGTACATGTGTTTGTACAATTCATCAATAATCAACCAGTATAAATACAATTATCAAGTGTCACTGCGCGTGTACTTTCTTTCCAGTACGATACTTTGTACACCTGGTAGTCTATTCACAGCTAATTTTGGGAGGACATCATGAATTCATCCAATAAAGGTGTTTTCTCGGGGTTATCCATTATGCCCACATAGTGGCCTCACTGCAACATTAATCATCACAAATGCAATATCCTTCTGATCATTGTCGGGGTTATCCTACATTCTAAGTCACAGTGGCAGTGTTTGGCCAGTCGAAATAGGTTAGCAACTGCAACCCCATTCACGCAAGTGTTCAGGATTTAGTTCATTCTCACTCAAACCTCTCCACATGGCTGAACTAGATAAAGTAGCCAAACATTGTATAGCCCTGGTTAGAGGATTGGTAGAGGCCAAACAGAGTGTAACTGGGAGTACTCCTGGAAGAGAAAGGCTGCAGCTCGCCCGAAGGGAACAACTACCAGAATGCCCAGCGAAGGTCGTAATACTTTTTTCAAGCTACTGTGACATACTCCTCGCGCCACCTGGTAACTGCTCCATATGCCATACAAGAAGCCTGAAGCTAACGACTATCCCATAGAAGTAGGAAAGGTGGTGAGATGCTTCGAACCTCAACCCAGCTACACTCCCATTGGAGTACAGGCCAGACTGACCCCAACTAGCGCTCTTCCCCGTCCCTAGTGGGCCATCATGGAATTGCCAAAACCACCAAACCCCACACACAGTAAAAACCCCATAAAGTGAATGACGCATGCTTCCCAGCTATCTGAGGGGAAGGATTCCGACATCATTAACTCTGGAATCACCTGATAGGAGAGATGTCAAAACGAATGTAGGAACACCTGGCCACATGCAACTTAGAGGCCACAGGTGGTAACACACTTACTTTCACTGCTTGAGACAGCAAAATTAATGCCCAGCAAGAGCAACCACTCATAAAATGAATATGGCATCAGTAAATGGCGAAAAATACAGCAATTAGTTGCACAAAAGAGCAGCGAAAGTGTCAAAGAAATTCAAAACATCCCATCGGTACATCGTTACATGTCGAGTACAATGCAGTGCAAAATACAAGTAGAAAGCCAACTGTAGCATTGTTTTCCAATTTAATCCCTCTTTTAGAGTACAGTAGTTGTCAACCTGTTACCAAAACCACTACTTCAACACTTCGAGACTGAGTACACTTCGCCAGGCACAGCTAGCTATGAAAATTTTGTGTGTCAGTTTTCTAGGGGGGCGAGTATGGAAAATTCGTTGCATGCCAAAAGGCATGACATGTTATTTAATGACTCATAGTATATTGAGGACGAAAATATTCTGAGAGCTATGTTAATTGAAGCATTGTTCATTTTATTGTGTTGGACGATTCATGAAGTATAAGTGTTTATTGTAAAATTTGAGAATGTTTTTAAATGGGTTTCGTGTTTATATTCAGTGCATTCTTGGTGTGAGGTCGGGTGAGTTCACTCTGCTGTGCACCAACCTTGAGGTGCACGCATTGTGTTGTGGTGCCCAAGAAGCACTCAGCTTTTGTTTCAGTCACTGCCATTGCAATAATATGTAACATTCTGGATCCTTTTGTTTTACATGTACAGAGTTGCCTCTCCATCCCATCTGTTTCGCATCAACCAGGGGGTATAATTTTATCGTAAGATTATAAGTGTGTTCACACAATTATTCCATGCAGCCTACTGGACAGGCTTACGTTCTAGATCCGTATAAGTACCTTGTGTTCTGTACAAGTGTAACTGTGTCTTATGCTTTCGTGTGTTCGCAAATATGTTCGCATGATTTTTAATGTCGTATGTCATTTGACTCACCTGCCTTTGTCAGAGATTAGGAGCGCTGATCCTCAGCAACCTACACAGCTTGTGCGGTATCGTTTTAGAGGTGTTAAGTCAGCCTGCAATGGGACTGCTTTAATCGAATGTGCAGTAATAGCATGGGAGAGACATTATAACTCCCGAACACACCACTGTTTCAATTATTTAACAGGGAGAATATGTCTAGGTGGTCGACGAGAGAGAGAGAGTCTTCATTATTATCGGCACTGTAAGATGGCTGGTGCCTAGTCAACCAACTTCCAGATCTCCACAAACCTCAAATCCTTCAATACTTTTTCGGCCCTAATAGTTTCCTAATTTAAAATGCGTTCCGACTGCATCCACCCAGTTACGGCCTGTAACCTTTCGCCGTGCTTCAGTATTATACACGACAGTATTGTTCTGGTGTTGCAGGTCCACATCACCGCCCTTATTAAGTAGGTGACACTCGCCACTAGCATCTTACAGCTTACTTGAAGGGGAAAAAAGATTAGAATAGCTATAACAATTTTTACCATGGACATTCTTAAAGTTTTTCTCCATGGGGACATATTATATACTTCAGTTATACAGACTGTTCGGAAACTCACCCGAAGTATTTCGCGAGGATATTCCCTGTAGAAAATGAGGTAGACATTTGTAATGCAACTTATAGCCTAGCTCAATTCAAGGGAGATATATACTCTTAAAAATCGAGTTATCAAATTGAATGTTCGTGCAATATCAGAAACGGGGTGGAATTAAACTGCGATTCTTTGGATAATGTTTTGTGTTATCGAGATCTTCTACCCATAAACAACCGGTGTTAAGACCTTCCACATTCATAAAAATAATAGGGGTGGCCACTCTCAAATTTGCACACAATTTTTTTTTACCTTCAAGTTTTATGGAATATTTGTGCTGTCTTATTAAACAGTACGCCCTACTTAACAAAAAAGGCCCTCTTGTTGCACGTGCCTAAGACCAACCGTTTCCTTTTAAAAGTCTCAACAATTTTCCAGCTGTGATGATACAATGCCTGACACATAGGCAATACTACAGACACATTGAGGTAAATGCATCGTAAGCAACCGATATCGGGCCATCTATTATTATTAAGTGGACTGAAGGGGGAAATGTAGGTACTAATGTGAGAAAATCGTGTATTGTTCATTGTAACGGTTTTCGTGATGCGCTGGGTTAACTACGACTAACGTCCCATAATGAAGAGTCGTGCGGTAATGGCATTTCTGCTGATACAAATTACACCAGACCACTGCAGCCTGCCATACCGTACATCGAATGCATGTTTACTAATTTCTCCCACGTAAACCTCAACATGCTCTCTATAGTGCAGTCACACATACACGTAAGCTCAACACATACCGCCAATCTCGTTTCACTTGTACTTTCGGGAATAGTCGACCCCATATTAGCTATTTACGATTTGTTTATCTCCACGAGTACTAAGTATTCCTTACATGCCAGGCATTGTAACATCACAGGTGAAAACTTTGTGAGCCTTTAAAAAGGCACTTGGAATAAGAAAACCTTTTATGTTAAGTAGGCCATACTGTTCAGTAAGACAAAAATTCCACAAAACTTGAAGGTAAAGAATTTGTATGCTATTGGAGGGTGGACACCCCTATTATTTTTGTGAAGGTGGAAGGTATTAACACAGGTTTTTTCGTAGGTTGAAGATCTCGATAAAACGAAACATTTTCCAAAGAATTGTAGTTTAACTCCGTGGTGTTTCTGATATTTGGCGAAAATTCCATTTCTAAACTCGATTTTCAAGAATATATATACCTCCCTTAGGTATTGAGCTAGGATATAAGTTGTATTGCAAATGCCTAACTCACTTTATACAAGGAATCTCCTCTCGAAAGGCTTCGGGTGAGTTTTCGAACAGCCTGTATAATTGCCAGCATTAAAAGTGCATGCATTTGCAACACACCCACAGTTTTTCATGTGAGACACATGGCATGTGTTGCCACTTATTGTGAGCATTCTCGGGAAATACTGCTTTTCTCACCATTGCATTCTGTCAGTTACTCCACCACAGGATATCATTTCACATCACCTTCGAGGCACGATGGGCAACTGTGGCCTCATTTCTAAAGCCAGTCAGTCAGTGTTATCAAAAAACTTACACATGGATACATTCAAAATTCGCATTATCCTTCGGCGGCATGATGTACCCCACTGTATTATAAACAAGTGAGCACAGTCCGTGGTTTAATTGGCTGCTGCTTTTAGTCAACATCACTTTCCTGCTTGATCTCGTTGAAAGATATTGTCCACTTTACTGCTGATCTAGTACCATTGGCTCTTAGAGTCCTCGGCATGACATGCATTCTGCCGGAAAATGATAGAAGTCGGTGAAAATCCCGATAAATTGGAGTTCAGCCTGCCACCAAATAGTATGAATTTTGAAGGTCTCTACTTACATTTCAACACAAGCCCATGTGACAAGTCGTGTGAAAACATGCATAAAACTACAATTTTCAGGTGTTTTTCATATCTTTTATTTGCCTGATGCACTTGTAACTATGCAAAACTAATGCTATAGATATTCCTTCATCGTTTTTTCAGTGTTTGAAAATGTTCACAGCAAATGCAGTTTTAGAAAAACACCACAAGGTTTGATAATGGAACATGGTTTCATGTGTCTTCCAATTGCCCTGTTTTGATACATAAGCCGTGTTCCTATTTCTACTGCCAGCGCTGAGGTTACCGGTCAGCAGGAAACCATTTATGGATGGCAACAGCCAGTCACTGACCTCGAGGGCGGAACACTCATCAGCAGTTCCTTCCCATTCAGTAGTAATAAATTGCGGCTGCTATGCCCGGCGAGTTTGTTGTTGTGTCATTACTAACATATGTGTTTTTACACAATAGGGAGATTGATTTGTAAACATAATGATGTTGACTTTCACTGTAGGGGAAAACAATCCATGCTCTATTTGCATCCTCTGCAGATAAAAACAGTATAGTTTCTTGGTATGAATTATGGTTTACCGCCGCCACGATTGTTCGTCTGCTACTGCTGAGATTGCCCTACTCCCGCACATCAGCGGTCTCAATAGGAAGCATAGCACTTCCTCCGACCCAAGATCCAAAACAACTCTCGTCAGTGACTCACTAGCAGCATCGGTAAATAAAGGAACATGGCCATAGTCAGTGGGGAAACAAGTAAGAGGAGCACGGTATATATGGCTCCTCCATAAAATTAATAAAGGATGCCAGAATGAGACTAAATAGGCATCCAAATTGTTTCAGTTCATCGGGATATATTGATATATTACACTAATTTACAAAAAACAAACGATCATGAACGAAATGCGCTAGTACAATAGTTTTCCACACACTACCGTCATAGCCCGACATGTGTCCGATTTGTGCTTAATGTTTTGCTTGCGCGGATGCGCCACTAGGAGTAACACATGTCCCTCCATCATTCATAGCTGCAAGCAGTGGTGTGTGGTGAGTTTTTCTTTTTTACAACGTAAGCAATATAATATCCCCACATATTTGAGTGTTTTAGATAACATTCGCTACTGCCAGACTGTGGTTTCATTTTCAATTTCTACTGACAAACGCACCTTTCGACTTTGCCAACCCTAGACATGTATTTACCATTTTATAATACCTAACAATAGTTATAAAAATGGAAACGAGATGAATGTAAAAATAATAAGAAACTGAATATTATTTAGGGAGCATATTACAGATAAGAAAACTCAGGTTTTAATTTGCACTTTCATCCACTTTCCAAGGAAAAATTAGGACTGGAGTACGCAAACAGAACGGCTGCTTACCCTGCCGAAGGAACCCGGCAGGGTAACTCGCTTGCCAGTTCGATTCATCGCTAGTTGCTCCCATTTGTGTGTACAGTGCGGGAGTTACGAAAACTCTGTTTCTCGAATCGGAAACGGGGAACTCATATTTAAATGTGTTTAAATTTAAAGTTAAGGCGAAAACCATAAATGGTCAAACATTTCCAATATGTATAGCATTGCTTACCTGGCGTCTATGGAATAAACACCACTAGCTGCAAGAGACCAATTAAGTCCTTGGTAGCAGTCTGAGCAGTGTAAGTTACAGAGCCAGCTTCGGTAACCATACATGATCCCCCGACGGCGCATTTGACAAGCATTTGCCCAACTGGATGAGTTTGAGAAATGCCGCATCGTCAGCTTCCGAGAGGCAGGTTAGACATTTCGGTGACTGCTCGCCACTTAGCTTGCGGATTGGCGACGAGGGGTGTTCAGCGACGAATCACGGTTCAGTCAGGATACAGACGATCGCCGAATTAGAGTCTGGAGATGTCCTGGCCAGCACTGTGTTTCATGCTTCATTATAGAGCGGCACACCGCCCCAACAAGAGATGTTATGGTTTGGGGTGTCATTTCCTACGATTTCCGCATACCACTGGTAATTATTGAAGAAATGCCAACAGTGCAGCGATCTATCTAGGAAATTCTGAGACCATGTGCACTCATCTTACTGGTGTGGCTTGGTAGCCCCATGTTCCAGTAGGATAATGCCCGGCCTCATACAGCACGGGTATCTCTGGCCAGCCCTCATGAGGTCAGTACGTTCTTGTGGCCAGCAAGTTTCTCAGACGTCTCGTCCATTGAGAATATTTGAGATCGGATTGGATGGCAACTTCGGCCAGCAGCAACTACTGCGGATTTGGAGGGTCAATTGCACCAGCTGTGGCAGGATCTTCCTCAAGAGAACAACCAATGTCCGTGTGCCCTCATGTCCGACCGCATCGCCCCCTGTCTCCATGTCACAGGTGGTCCAACACAGCATTACTGTAAATGCACCCTGAAAGTTTTGGACCCCTGCAATACATGCTTGGTGTGGTATAATATTTTGAATATTTCATCATTTAGTAAACCCCCATTACAACTGACCCTATTAATGCTGATATCGCTTATAAGGGACACATGGTTGTGTCAAAGTCGTATCGCCATATGATTCATGCCGCCAGCCAGCTGAGTGACACTGTTTGGAATTCCACGAGTTATGATGTCAGGCACAGCGCATCTAGTTCTATTTCGATCAGATCCCCGGATTTTCGCAAGTGGGAATCGTGCCGCACTATGCTGTTGGTTGGAGGGTTTTCTTGGGAATCTCTCATTTCCCTTGCCCTGGCATTCCGGTGCTACTCCATTCTCATCTAATTTCACCCTCATCGGCTCTCAAGATCTCATCGTTAAGAGCCGCCCAGATCTCTCACCTCACCTCTCACGTCAATCAGTATTGTCAGTAATTCGTTGCACATACTTATTCGCTTCGATCAGCTTTTATGTTGTTTCTGTGTAGTGTATTACTGTTTATGCTTTTACTAGAGTAAAATAAATACATTTTATGTCTATGTCTGTATTTCCATTGTTTCACTGCTTTTACTATATAAAACTAAACATTTTATATATACGACTATGTTTACATTGTTATATGTTATAAACCAGACTTTCATTAAAACGAGCGACATTCAATCCTAATTAGTCCATTATAAAGGAGAGTAGTATAAATAGTATGATCACGAATAAGGGCATCGGAGCTGAAGCCGGGGGAGCCGCCATCTTGGATGTAATTGACTTTGACCTTTTACCGCAAAAACACTAAAAATCCTTTAAAAAATCCAAAAACTCCTCAAAAATTCCAAAAAAAAACTCTAAAAAAATTCCGAAAAAATTATTATTAAAAATTATTTCAAAATGATTAAAAAAATTATTTAAAAAAACCTCAGAAATGACCCATTTTTCCAGGAATGCTGACAGGGATAAGCGACTTCAGTGACCGGGATCAGTGACTCCGAGCCAGGTGACCAGGGTCAATAACTTATACCTTTGACCTTGAAAATGTAAAAATCCAAAAAAATCGCAAAAATCCAGAAAAATCCAAAAATTCCAAAATATTCTAAAAAAATTCCGAAAAAATGTATTTTATAACATTTTTAACAAATTATTAAAAAGATCCTCAGAAATGACCCATTTTTTCCAGAAATGCATATAGCGATCAGTGATCGGGGGTCAGACAGGAGAGAGGGATCAGTGACCCAGGGGTCAGGTGAGCAGGACCTATGAACTTTGACCTTGAAAATGAAAAATCCAAAAGAAACCGCAAAAATCCAAAAAAATCACAAAATCACAAAAAAATAAAAAAATTGATCAAAAAATTTAATTAAGAATTGTTTTAAAATCAACAAAATTGAAAAAAAAAATTATTTTATAACATTTTATTAAAATAATTCTTTAATTAAAAGTCTTAAACCCCGGCAGCTATTTTCACCATTTCCCCTCGAAACTTACCTTTTCCTTAAAAATTTTCTTCAAAAATTTATAAAAAATTTACATTAAAACGTACATTTCCTGAGGTATCCCCCCTCCCCCCACACCGCCAATTACTCATCTCTGTTCGAATCCAGCATGCGACTGACTCCCTCACACCCAGTCCCCTCACCTAAACTCATTCTGCCATCTTGATTTTTTCGTTCACCATTTGTTTACATGCTACTGGAGGCAGCCATAATTGTTTATATGTTACTGGAGGCCACCATATTTGTTTTTTCGTTCATCATTTGTTTATACATTATGGATGTCGCCATCTTGGTAGGCAACCACCATCTTGGTAGCCATTTACCATCAGCCATATTGGAATCCAATGACCATGACCTTGACCCCATGACCTTGAATGGCCTTTAAAATAAAAACTCGAGAAAAAATACATAAAAGTCAACAAGCATAATACATTAAAGGTTACCAACACCATATTAGATACAGACTACCACGACCCTGACCCCATGATCTTGAATGACCTTGAAAACAAAAGCTCGAGAAAAAATACACAAAAGCCCCCAAACATATTACGTTACAGGCCACTACCACCATATTAGATGCAGATGATCTTGACATTGTTTGTTTATGTGACTAAACCAAACCCATTATACTAATAGCGACCAAATGCATGAGTATGTTATAATCATGGCATGGATCAGCATTGTATAAGCTTAATTAGTGTGAAATTTAAATGTCGGTACTGCCAGGTCCCTGGAGACTTTGAATGTACGAGGGCAGATAGGGCAATAATCATTCATGCTCTTCTCAGACACCAATTTGCCATCAATCTTCCAAATCCTCCTCACCAATCCTCATCAATCCTCACCACTCCTCCTCAGTCCTCCTCACCAATCCCCCTCTATCCTCACCAATCCTCAATCCTCCTCACCAATTCTCCTCAATCCTCATCAATCCTCCTCAATCCTTCTCAATCCTCCTCAATCCTCACCAATCCTTCTCAATCCTCCTCACCAATCCTCAACAATCCTCCTCAGTCTCTAGAAATCAATGGCCTTGTCGGGTGCCTCTACTCATACATATAAGAAAAAAAGATTCACCTACTTTCTCCAAAGTTTGTAAATGTCGACAGAATTAATGTTTATGTATTCAATCAACTATCTGTACATTTTTATACGTAAGTCTTTATTATCATTATATTTACACTTATTGACGTTTATAAGCGAGTGCTCATAGCACCACTTTAAAGTTGTGAGGGATAAAATGATACGACACACAAAAAACATTTGTTTTATAATAATAATTTTTTATTATTTTGTAAATACATTTTCAGAAGGAAGCTGTTCATCACATCTGGTATAACCCCGATCCTTAAGTTCTCTTACGATCGAAACCACCTCTTTCATAGCCGAGCAATCTCCAAGTTGTAGCCTGTCAAGCAAATATTTAAGTCTATCTACATGTTTGTTGGGATCTTTGGTAAACATATTGTCATTATACTCGACGTATTCTGCCTTCTTCACATCACTTGTCGAAGGAAACTCGTTGGGGAAATGTGCAGGGTCGTCGAGGGAATAATAATCGTCTTCAACACTGTCACTGTCGCCATAGTCATTATCAATGCTATCTTCATGATCGTCTTCACTCCCTACTGCATCCTCAATATCAAGTTTACTTTTCTGTGTAGCAGGAGTTGTATGTTCATCAGTATTTAGAGCTGTTGGTCGTTTATTATGAAGTTCGTCGACTTCACTCGGGCATCTTACAAGTATACGTTCCGCACAAACCGACTGTACTGCACTCATTCCGACTTTAGCATTAACTGTGGCACCATTATCGTATTTGGAAAGGGTACCCATCGATGTAGGAGAAGGTATTGATGACATCACTTGCTGGCTCCCAGTAGACGAACCCTTGCTGATCTGACTATCTTCCTGCAGTGTATCATCTTGCAACAGCTGCATGTGGCCATTGTCGTAATGCTTCATCGCGCGAAAAGGTCTCTTCATACAGGCCGTTCTCTCATGTCGTTTTGACCATAGGTGAACACTCGGTCGTAGAATCGACACTGGAGACAACCAGTTAGCGATGGTACAGGCCGTGGGTCCATGTTAGTTGAGGTCAGAGGCAGACATTCGTTTTCGCAGTTCATCTTTGTGGTATAGCAAGAGAGCGCTTCCAAATAGATGTTTACATAGCGGAGTCAGAACATCAACTGCCATTTTTCTATATAAATGCGGTTCTTTTAGAAGTGAAGCGTCTAGCTTGTGCCCATAAATTTATATGTAAAATGGGAGCACTCTGAGAAAACCCAGTTACTCATTCGCCCCAGATGAATACACACAGGTACTATTATATATATGTATATATATGATAGGACTATATATAACTTTGTATTTAAATAAGATTGGAATATGAAGAATTCTGTAAGAGTATATTAATATGTAAATATAAATTTATTTCCTATTTATTTTATACATAATTATGTATAGGTACATGTAAGTAACTATGTATACGTATAGAAATTTAAGTATGCAAATATAAGAAGATTTTCAATTTATTTTATATATAAGTATAGGTATATAAGTATGTAAATATAAAATTAATTTCAATTTAATTTATATGTATATGTTATTATAAAATTATTTTCGATTTAATTCATATGTATATAAATATGTTAATAATAAATTATTTTCATTTTAATTGATATATATATTGTTATGTACATATAAGTATGGAAATATACATTTATTTCAATTTAATTTATACATAGTTATGTAGAAGAATAGGTACATAATTATATAAATATAAAATAATTTTCAATTTAATTTATATGTATATAAATATGTAAATATAAATATATAAATATAAAATTATATTCAATGTAATTTATGTGGATAGGTATAGGTATATAAGTATGCATAAGTGTATAAATATATAAATATAAAACTCTTTAAATTTACCTTATACATAATTATGTATATGTATAGGTATAAATAAATAATTAAATATATATTTATATGAACATAAAATTAACTTAAGTGTCTATGTAAATATGTACATATGAATATGTGAATATAAAATTAATTTAAATGTGTATATAAGTATGTACATACAATATATGAATATAAAATTAATTTTAATGTATATATAAGTATATACATAAAAATATGAGAATATATATTTATTAATTTTATTGTATATAAGTATGTACATATAAATATCGGAATTTAAAATTATTATAAATGTTTATATATACGTATGAACATATAAATATGAGGATACAAGATTAATTTGAATGTCTATATTTAGATATATAGCCTAAATATGCCTACAATTATATTTAAATAACATATTGTTATGTAAGTGCCTGTGTGTTTTCTTCTGGGGCGAACGAGTATTTGGGTTTTTTCATGGAGCCGTGACCTGTCTCATCGCTGACTGGTTGTCGCCAGTGTTGATTCTGTGATCGAGTTTTCACCTATGTTAAAAAAAAATGCATGTCGGTATGAGAAGGTGGTCCCGTATGAAGAGTCCTTTTCATGCGACGACCAATCGAGAAGCATGGTGGTGAGCTGTCGTGGTGCTGCATTGTTCAGTACAAAGTCCATGTTGCGCATCGACCAGTAGGTCTGGGTCATTTTTTCTGCAAATAGGTCATTATGGGTCATTTAGGGGTTGTTTTGGGGTCATTAGGGGTCAGCACCGCAATCAGAGGTCATTATGGGTCAATGGGGTAGATGGAATCGATGGGGTCGATTGGGTCAATGGGTCAATGGGTCATGGATCAATGGGTCATGGGTCATGGGTCAATCTATCAGTCTTGTGAGGGGTCGATCCGACAACAGGAGTCAGTTGTCTACTTTAAGTGTGACCATGATTTAAAGGTGAGCGAAGAACTTGTCTGGAAGAAACTGTTGAAGATATAACTGCATGGTAATGTGATTAAGGAACTAGCATCTAAAGCCCATCTACCTGCCTGTGTGTAATGTCTCAATGCTGGCATGTGATTGGTTAGTTGCAATAATATGGTAAGTTTGGCAGCAGCTGAGTGAAAGGCGGACCGTCTCGACTAGTTTCTGCCCCTTCACATAGATTTTTCTTGAGTGTTTGTTTTTAGGTCATTCAAGGTCATGGTGTTAAGGTCAAGGCAGTCTGAATCTAATATGGTGGTGGCAGTCTGTAATGTATTGTGCTTGTTAAGTTTTATGCATTTTTCTCGAGTTTTGGTTTTCAAGGTCATTCTAGGTCATGGGGTCAAGGTCGAGGTAGTCTGCATTTAACATGGCAGTAGTAATCTGTAATGTATTATGCTTGCTAACTTGTATGCATTTTTCTCGAATTTTGGTTTTCAAGACCACAGGCCAAAGATCAATTGCTATTAGGCATTGTCTTACAAGATGGTGGATGGGTGATGTATACCAAGATGGTGGTCACCTACCAAGATAGCGGTCGCCTACCAAGATGGTGGCCTCCAGTAATGTATAAACAAATGACAAACGAAAAACAGATATGGCAGCCTCGAGTAACATATAAACAAAGATAGCTGCCTCCAGTAGCATGTTAACAAATGACGAACGAAAAAATCAAGATGGTGGAATAAGTATAGGTGAGGGGAGTGGGTGCGAAGGAGTCAGTCGTCTGCTGGATTCAAACAGAGGTGAGTAATTGGTGGTGTGGGGGGAGACCTCAGGAAATGTAAGTTTTCAGATTATATTTTTATAAATTTTTAAGGGAAATTTTGTAGGGAAAGGGGAAATTTTGAAGAGCAAAGGGAAAAATGACCACCTGGGTTAAAAACTGTTTAGTTAAGAAATTTTTTAAATAAAATATTATAAAATAAATTTTAAAACGATTTTTAGAAACATTTTTTGAAGGTAAATCTCGAGTGTAAAACGTGAAATTTCAAGGGAAGAAAAGGGAAAAGTAGCTGCCGGGGTTAAAGACTTTTTAATTAAATTGTTTAAAAATCAAATATTATAAAAATAAATTTTTTACCAATTTTTAAATTTTTAAATGATTCTTAAATTAAATGTTTTAATAATAAATTATTTTATAAATTTTAAATAGGTGTTTTAATTTTTAAGATTGTTTAGATTTTTCAAGGTCGAAGGTCAAGGTCACAGGTCTAAGTTATTGATCCCGACCACCTGGCTTGGAGTCACTGATCCCGGTCATCGGAGTCGCTGATCCCTGTCAGTATTTCTGGAAAGATTGGGTTATTTCTAAGGATCGTTTTAATAATTTTTAAAATAATTTTTTAATAATTTTAATAATAATTTTTTTCGGATTTTTTAATGTATATTTTTTGAAATTTTTGAGGGATTTTTGGAATTTTTAAAGGTTTTTAAAAGTGTTTCTTGGGATCAAAGGTCTTCGGGGTCAAGGTCGAGGATAACAGGTCAAGGTAAATGACATCCAAGATGGCGGACGGTGACGTAACAAGATGGTAGTTCCCCGGCTACGGCTCCGATGCCCGATGACCTTATTCGTGAACATACTATTTTATACTGCTAAGGGGATGTACTTTACATACTACCATGTCCTCTGTCTGTACCAACTTGCGTTTCCCTGCGATGGCATTTACAGCGTAATCAATTTTGTTGCAGATGAATAAACAGTGTCTAATGAATTGTCGTAATGTATTTCTTCGCTTCTGGGTTACATAGTGATCTCTATCGTTTTTGCAGCAAATAGTTTAGTGTTTGATCGCATCAAAGTGAAATAAGTGAAGGAAAAATGTCTTAATATTGGCACCTAAAGGCCTGCCCACCCCCCGTCCCCGCCCGAAGGGGGCTACTTAGCTGGAGTTGTTATTTCGCCACTGACGTGAGCCTCGCCCTATGGTCATGGTAAGGGAAAGGAGTAGTAACCTTTGAAAGATGTGCCGCGACTGTCGGCGACACGGGTCCGGTTTGGCAGCGGCAAGGCAGACACCCAGTGGCCCGCCAGCAAGCCAGCCAGCTGCTCGTTGAGCTGCTGGAAGCCGGCGTGCAGGCACCAGCACACCACGACGAAGTGCAGCTCGAACACAGCCACCACGACGTGCAGCGCGTACAGCGGGTAGTAGTTGAACTTGAAGTGGGCCCTGTGCGTTAGCGCCTGCCAGCACCATGCATCGAACACCTCGCCGCATCACACAACACACATCACAACGCTATTACTTTCGCGCCTGCCAGCACCATGCATCGAACACCTCGCCGCATCACACAACACACATCACAACGCTATTACTTTCTTCGATTGTTACTTGAAACGCTGCTCACTTATTTACTTAGGCCGCGGTTACACGGGATGCAGAACTACTTCACATATATATATAAGTTCAGCTATTGAAGAGGTTACATTACCTTCGAACGAGTTCCGATCGCAGTTGTTTCTCGTTCAAAGTGAACTGTTTTCATAAGTAGTTCCGAACGACTTCTCTGATCTGCTGCGCTCCTATTGGCTGCTTCGAAGTAAACAAGCAGTGCAATAAATATCGCCGAATTTGGCGGGACTTTCTGCACTTTTTGAATTAACTTAAGTTTAAGATTGAATGAACTAATACCCACCCATTATGATATCACAGTAATAGTGTAGGTTTCATAACAATTAAAAAGATAAAAGTGATAAAAGTTGAAGGCTATTATAATTAAATATCATACATTCCATGTTTGTTGAGGTTAGAATTTCCATTGATTTCATTCTGCTTTGGGTGTGTGACCGCGAAAACACGCTCTGTTTTTAAAATTTGTTCAGACATGGCTACCTAATGTATTTAGCTGAATATGTTTAACAGCACTCGTGTAACCACGTCCTCAGTCATCAAAGTCTTTATTAATTTTCACAGTATCTTAATTTGACAGGTGGGGTATTGGCAAGTGTATTCACTTTCATTAGGTGTGAAAACCTGAGATAATTTCGTAACTGTTTAGAAATCTATATTGTTTCACAATTGCCATTCACAATTTAGATTAGGGACGATTAAGTTGTATATTCCAAACAAAGTGCTAATGTAAGTTCATGTTTTAAGATTTTGAACTAGGCACGAAAAGATTTTGTTTGAACTGAAACATTCCATGACATAATAATTAATATGACTATCCCTGGCACAGAACTTCTTGGCCACTCAAGGACAGCAGCGCACCTCCGACCAACTGGTGTCAGTATCATATCACGACTGTTCTCTGTTGCCTTGTTTGCAGTGTTACAGCGGCCACAGAGAGTCGTGCAAAATGTTTCGCAGATGCGCTAAAGAAATGTCAAAGTTTTCATTAAAATACAGTCACTTTTCGAAAGAGGTTCATTTTTTCTGAACAAGTAGGTGAAAATCCGACGTCTGTATCGCTGACCATCCGTGTTTTACATTATCAAGGAGTACACATGACAGCTGTTACGAACTCATGACTATTTTCCGGGAAAGATGATGTTATTCGTTCTTCTCTTCAGAGGAAACCATATTTCGTAGGTATACGGTATCTGAATGTTTCCACCATGCTTTATAAGCAGACGATAACGAAGTCCTGGCTTGTGTTTAGTTGACACGAGATAATGCGTAGTACAGCAACTGCTCACAAATGCATACAAAGTGAGTAGAATAATTATCTGCATTCTGGGACAAGGAAACGGGGAAGTCGGAGCTTAAGCCGACCAGCCGTCATGTTGTGATGTTACCTCACCACCACATTGGATGCCGTTGACTTTGACTTTGGTTTTTGATCTTGACCTTGACACCATGCCCACAACCCAAAAAAAATCTAAAAAATTTACAAAAATTATAAATCTTCCAACAACTTTCAAAAATTTGTAAAAAAAATCGAAAGAATATAATTTTTTTTTTTTTTTTACATTTTAAATTTTGAATGTTTGGACATAATGGAATCCGGGATCGGAGCAGGAGCCGTTCATACACTATCATTCCATCGTATGCAGTCAACGTGTTTTTTTCTTTTGTTATTTGTTTTCATTTTCAACACCTAGGTGGTGCTAGTTTTTTAATTATCGATTTACCCGTCAGACGAGCTGCCGATTTAGCCACCTGGTGGCAGCCATATTTGTCTATATGTTTAACATATGTGTGGTGCTGTCAGCGCTTTCCATATTGGATTCAATTTTCAATGTCTATATAGCGCTAATTTCTTGATTTCGCCATCTGCTCGGCTTTGCAATCGGCTCCGCCATCGGCTCCACAATCATCTCCGCAATAGGCTCCACATGCTCTGCACTCAGCAGTACCATATGCTCTGAAATCAGCTCCGCATGATCCGCAACCAGCTCTGCACACAGCTCAGCAATATACTCTGCTATCAGCTCTGCTATCGGCTACACAATCATCTCCGCAATAGGCTCCACATGCTCTGCACTCAGCAGTACCATATGCTCTGAAATCAGCTCCGCATGATCCGCAACCAGCTCTGCACACAGCTCCGCAATATACTCTGCTATCGGCTACACAATCGGCTCCGCAGTTGCTCCATAATCAGCACTGTATGCTCCACAAATATCTCCACATGCTCCGAAATCGCTCTGCACTCAGCTCTGCATGCTCCGAAATGAGAGGTCAGTCTTCTGAGGGGTCGGTCTGGCAGTAGTCAGTTGTCTGCTTCCAGTGAGACTATGAGTTCAAGATGAGCGAAGATAACCTCAGATCAAAACATATTTTCACATTAAAGAATATATTCCCGAGTAGGACTGTGGGCCAATATTCCAGCGAGGAGAGTTAGCAGCTAGCGATTCGGTCACAAATTTTGTCAGCTCGTCTTCCCAGGCTAATCATTATGTACATTATTTATGCATTAAAGCCAATTTTTTCCGCGGTAAATTGTGTACGAGGTTTTTCCCCGTGGATTGTTACAAAATTTACTTTAGTGTGAAGGGATAAACATAAAAAAAATTAGTTTTACTGTATGATGTTATTTTCAAACTGCGACTAGCTAGCATGAAGCCTACTGGATTGAAAGCATGATGTAGAAGGCTACGAGTGGCAGCAGACGATCTTTTCTATTTTCCAACTTAAATTTTGTAATGGAATTCCACTAAATTTTTTATGTTTTTAATAAGTGCTATTTATGTAAAGTAAAATTGTTCATGTGCCAACTGTTAGATTTAGTTTATAACTAATATCGTTAAAATTATCTACCTTTATTTGGTATTTTATTGTCTCTGTTGAGTTTGTTACACTATAGGTAGCATCACCGCCCGTAAGTAATTTGTATTTATTAATGAATATTTATATCTCGATTTCGTAGAGGGCAGCACTTTTTCTAAATCTTATAATAATATTATCTCTGTGTTAGTAATATAATTATTAATACAATTATCAGATGCTGTTAACAATTTACTATCAAGATAATTACGAATCACGAAGTTTTAAAATTGATAATGTCTCCAGGGCCCTCTCCGCTTTGCCTGGCATGCTACACTCTTCATTTAGACTCATCTTCTTTCGGTATGTGCCCATGGCTACAATTGCGGCCGTGGAACCAAAGCAACTCTGCTACAGCCGCGGTTCATGCGCCCATTTATTAAATAAACCCGACCCAATGCGCATAGGGCTTGTCCCGAGATGAATCCTATTCTGACTATGCCGGAGGGCACACAGGACTGTGAAGGCGCTCACGCTGGCGTAGCAGGGGGGCTCGACGGATAAACAAATCCAACTTCCTGGGTAGCTGTTTGCTGTGCGACCCGAGTTACCTTCTGCCATATTGTAGCGGAAATTTCTGTGTGGCTGTGTTTGCCCATCACCACGAATTGCTGTTCCCGCACGTCTCTGGTAGGAGTTGAAAATTATGTGTTTTCACCTCAGCACACAATTCAGGAAAGAAATCAACTTAATTTATTTTATGTAATATGCATGTGGACTTGTGGTCAGCAGCAATCTTCGGATATTGTAAAATCCGTCAACGGATTTGGCTTTATCTAGAAGAATTAACAATATTTGAAAATATAATTAAAGCTTAGTAAAATTTTATTTCATCTAAACTTGAAGTAGAATACTCTGGAGTGCACCTCAATTTAATTTTTTTTCACCTTAACATGTTCTTTCGATATAAATTTTATCAACAGTCATGATAATTTAATGTAACCTTGTAATGCACTTTGATGTCTCTTTGGTTTCAAACATAACTAGCACTACCAAGCAACTTGATATTACGTACTGATACAAAATTATGTAAACAAAAATACTAAACTTTGTTTAGATATATATATTTACAGAAAAATATACAGTCCTGCCATCCGATCCAAGTGTTTTTTCTAATTTCTTTTTACCTATAATAATACTAACTTGGTGATGATGTGCATAATGACCACTGGTGGTGTTTTTTAAATAATTTCTTTCGACTACATGTTAAATTAACAATATATATATACATTTTATGTTTTTGGGAATCAGCCCAGACAAGCACAGCTAGATCCACTACTTGCAATCACTGCCCTCGTTCTTGCAGGTTATGTGTTGTTGAGGTACTAGCGATCACCGACATATTATTTGTAATGCCGAGGGAGGTGGTTCAATAGCTGGTAGTAGAGGCTGTGGTTGTGTCTTGTAGGTGTTTTTTTTTACATGCTATGATGCATGTTTTTTCTCTCTGCCCTGAAATAAGGTATGATCTGGATTGGTATTGGAGGATCTTATTATTATTTTTTAGGTTAATAGGTTAAGTGTCTTCATTGTGTTTTTCTCATTGATATTAATTCCATTGTTTGGTATTGTATGCAATTGTACTACTCTTTAAAAGGTCGGTTATAATCCCGGAATACCTTTTAAAGGACGAACTCCTCTATGAATTGCAAGTTAGGGGCATCACCCCGACTGATAAAAATGTGTCATCTTTGCGCACTTTCCTGCACAACACCCTTCAGGTGAGGTCTCCACCCGATATAAACAACTTGAATACATTGGCATAAAGGATGAATATGAAAGTTTTTGCGACAAAGCTGTCAGTACTTCTTGATAGTATATCCGACCTTGAAGATGCCACATCAATGCAGTTGTTACCTAGACTTAAAACAAGTTGGCACATTTGGAAAAAGTGTTAATAATGTATTGAGTGTTCATGAAAAGTGTCTAGAAGAAGTGTAAATTTGTTCTCTAAAAATATACTCTCACAAATTACTTGACTTACTGATGTCCTTAATCAGCATGAGATTGGTCATGTAGCCACGACCACAGATAATATTGTTGACATTGCTCAGGTGACTGAGCACTAGTGTAATGTTACCTTTTGGGACAGTTAAACAACTGAGAACCAACCTATCCCACGTGTTCCCACTATGCCTAACCTAGGTAGCAACCCTTCAGGTTCCTAAAGTTAATTGCAAAGTTGCAACAAAGCAAAACAGTTCCTGAAACACCGCTTTTGGAAGTGATATACCCATTTACCTTTGGCCCACTAAGTGAGAGGACACATACTCTCATTGCTCAAGCCCTCACATTAGATGATTATCACTAGGACATTTTGCATTTTTTTATACCCTCTAGGCTTTTAACAGAGTTAAGACTGAAGCAATGTAACTGCTTGCAGTATGCCATTGAAACACTTTCCATCTATGTAAGCAGCATTAAAGAGGCCACCATCATTCTTAGACTTTGTGCTTCTGAAAGCGAAGAGGTGGACCATATTTTATAAGGTCTCACACCACAACAGCGTTCACGCCTAGTGTTTCATAGCAAGCCCACCAGCTTTGCTGAGCTTGATAGAATGAGCATACATTCTTAGAATATCAGGTATGTAGACCCAAAGAGGGAATTATTTAATTTTAAATACTGAAAATACGGGTCAAGAAAATTCTGAGCAGGCTAAAGACGAGAAAAAAAAACCATGGGTTCCAACCTGCTATTACTGTAAGAAGGTAGGGCATATAGCTCCCAATCGTGGGAAGCTAAAAACGACAGGTGCGAGAGCAGAGTGTGAGCAACTGTTCTCACAATAAAAGTAAATTATCTAATTCACATGTAAATGCTCACATTTTACAAGCAGCAAATTATTCTTATAGGTTTCAAAATCTGTTTGACCCTTTAAAGTCTAGTGAACCAAAAACTGGAAATAATGTCTGTGGTGTGAATTTTTCCAATCTTGTAGGGTATCAAAGGTCTAGTACCCCGAGAATTGAAGTGACCTTGGGCTCTCTTCAGGATAACACCATTGTTGATTCTGGTTCAGCGCGAACCATCATTTCGGGCAAGTTATTTAAAGAACTTCAAAATTTGAGTTTGATTAAATCTGTTGAGGATAATCATTTTAAGTGTTACACGGCATATTGTGATCCCTTACCCATATCATCTTGTGCAACTGTTAAGTTGAGTATTTCTAACTTTACTTGGGTAATTAAGTGCCTAGTAGCAGAAAATTTGAGTCAAACTTTTATGTCTGGTGCTGACTTCATGAGAAAGTCTGGCCTTGTTCTTGATATTCATACTAACCATGTGTTCTTTAAATTTGCTCTTGGCCAGAAAATTTTTTTGCTAGCTGTAATCAGCAAGTAAATGGTGATATAAAGTGCTGAATTAAATTCAGACCCACGTGATAATCCTTTAAGTAATTTAAGTAAAAAGGAGCATGCATTAATTCAATACCTGTGGAATCAGTTTCCTAAAGGGCTTACCTCAGAATTGGGATTAACCAAATTACTTGAATAAAAAATTAAATTCTTAGATAGTGAACCAGTTAAGAGTCATCCCTATAAATTACCACCTCCACAAATGGAGATTTTGAAATTGAAAGTTCAGGATCTCATAATAAAGGAGGTATCAAGCAATCAGCATCTCAATATGCCAGTCCAGCATTTTTGGTCCCGAAGCCAAATGGAAAACAATGAATGTTATTTTATCATAGGAAACATAATAAAAATATTGAAAGAGAGTCTGTACCTTTGCCTGACCTCCATTCTGCATTTAATTGGTTTAGCAAGCCAACATTCTTCACCACTATTGATCTCAATGCGACATATCATCAAATACCATTGGTAAAAGATTCAAGACCTATAACTAGTTTCTGTGTACCGTGGAACCTTTATCAATTCACATGAGTACCTTTTGGCCTTGCCGCTGCTGCACAAGTTCTCATCAGATTTGTGGATCAAATTTTTCATGATATCAAATTTAAATATGTGTACAATTATTTAGATCATTTGGTTGCATATTCCGAAGATTTTGATCAGCATCTTTGTCGTCTTAATCAGGTACTTACCAGGTTAGCAAAGGCTGGTATTACAGTTAATCCTGCAAAAGTTAAATTCGCAGTTCAGAAAATTCCTTTCTCAGGCCACAAAATTTCTTCACAAGGCATTGCCATTGATCCGGACCAAACTCAGGCTATTAAAGATTTTCCACCTCCAAAAGATGTTAAGGGCATAGCTTGTTTTGTAGGAATGGTTCAGTTTTTTTGGTAAATTCATACCCCAGCTTGCTGAAAAGGCTGCTCAATTAAACAAGGTGTGTAAAAATCGGTAAAATTTGAGTGGGGTCCAGAACAACAAAGTGCTTTTGAAACATTAAAACAAGACATTATTAATCCATCTGATCTCCAAAAGGCAGATTTTTCAAAACCTTTTAGTTTACAAACTGTTTGCTCTAGTATAGCTGTGGGTGCAGTTGTTTCCCAAGAAGTCGACGGTGTTCGGCAGCCCATTGCTTTTGTGTTCTGTACGCTGACTCCTCAGGAACGTAAATAGTCCACAATATACGAGCTAGAGTGCTTAGCTGTGGTTTTTTGTATTGAAAAGTTTCGTCAGTATCTGGAAAATTCTGTATTTCTTCTAGAGATTGATAATCAGACGTTTTCTTGGCTTTTGGCATAGCCTAGACAACTAGAAAAAATCGGTCGTTTGGTCATGCATATTTCTTCCTTAAATTTAAAGTGCAGCATATTAAAGGTGCCCAAAATGTTGTGGCCGATGCTCTTTCAAGAATATTTGAGAGTTCTAATCCTCCTGTTACATAAGAAAACTTACCCAATTGCAATGTTTTGACTGACTTTCCCCTGGCATTCAAAAATATTAAAGATCATGACAATGAAGACCCAGAATTAGCTGCTATCATTGAAAATCTTAATGCTCGCGTAGAACAAAAGCCCTATATATTGACCAAGGATGTTTTGTACTGTAAAGCAAACAATAGGTAATGTGTTGTTGTACCAGTTCATTTATGCGAAATGGTTTTTGCATACCTTCATTCTTCACCAATCGGAGCACAATTTGGTACTTACAAAACCACAGAGGCTATTAGGCGTAATTTAATCTGGGAAGGGATGAGTACCGATACTGCTGACCCTGTGAAGGCCTGCGGCTGAAAAACTCATCTAAAACTATATAAACCCATGTTTTTCCGGTCATTGTGCAAGTTTCTTCGTTTTGTTAGTTTTATTTGTGTAGTAAATAACTAGCCTGTGTCGTCTTCGGTGTACTGTCTGTTGGTAGTTCGTAGTTTTTTCGTATGCATATATAGTTTATTAGTTTTCCGCATTTAGCTTGCTGTCGTGTTTTATTTTACTAGATTCCTTCATGGAATTTTCTGGGTTTGTGCATGTATATACTTGACTACAGCAAACCTGACTTGCATTCTGTTTTGTCTGGTAAAACTGCTGTGTTTGGGCGCATTTTCTTTGTTGTGTTGTCCCATTTTGCCCCTACTTATTTTGTCACTGTTGTCCTAATTTCTCAATTAGGTTTCTAGCTGGTGTTGTTTTCTGTGTGTTATCTGTTGGTTGTACATATATACATATATTTTTCGTTATTAGTTGCTGTTCTGCTTTTTGACTCTATTTCCTCTTGGAATTTTCAAGTGTTGTATACATATATTTATTTTATCGTCCATAGGCTACTTGTCTTATTTAAGTATTTTTTCGTGTTCAGTCTGGTTTTTCCATTACAGACATCTGCATCGCAATGGCGAATGTCCAAAAACTCCCATCTAGTCAATATTTTAGCATTTTTATCAAATATTTAATTGGACGCGTCCCCAAATAGTATACAAGCTTGCAGAAAGCTTGCAATTTAGCTTGAATTTTCCTTGGCAAGCAAGCTTGTGATATCATGTGTGATTCAAGCTTGGTTCAAGCCAAATTCCTCACGATTCGCTCATACCTGCTAATGGCAAGTTTGAAGATGGCTTGACATGTGGAGATTAATTAGCTTACATGCTTATCATGACAAGTTTGATGCAACCTTTATTCAAGTTGATTATGTTGTCGGGGTTGTATAGCTACTGGAGTGAGACTTGCCATTTTAGTGAACTAAATATATTCTAAGCAAATTTACACTATTGCCTCGAAAACATGAAGATAACATTAATTATAGGCTTTTCATGGTAAAGTGATCACTTTTGAAAGCCCCCTGATTTGGAACAATCGTCTATAAATATGTTTTATTTTATCACTAGACGTTAATTTCCGAGTGCGGTGGAATATGCACACTGTGTTTGTTACTTACATGTCAAGATTGATTAAAAAAAGGTGGTTAAAGAATAAAAAAAATGGCTGAAAGGAAAAAAGTAAGTAGGGCGTCAAAAGTGCTCACTTTACCTCGGATAGCCTATAGCCCACGTGACTGTGAAATGACACAGTGGGCAGAAAGAACAAACTATGCAGGTCTTAACAATAATGCTGAGTCAACATATGACTTGCAGATAGTCTGTCACATGACTCGAATGTCCTGCCCCTGGTAGTAGAAGAAGGTGTCTTCCGCAAAGTAGACTGCTGTGTTCCGTTTCGCTGGTTTCAGTTCTAGACGACAGATCTAATTGATGCCATTGCCAAAACTTTAAACAAGTTATTATGAAAACTTATAACTTTAGTTCCACTTGTTAATTTGCGTGTTTCATTGTTATAGGTTATCTGTGTTTGAGATACTAGTCTAATCGTGCAAAAATTATAGTAGGAATTTATTCCATCTAAAATTTACTTGGCTAGTTTTGATTTCTTTTAATTTCAAGGAACTTTCGTAACAAAAGCACTAACATGTAATTTGAGGTTTTCTGCAGTATTATTATTCAATACCTAACTTTTCTGTTTCAAACGTTTCAGTTGAGTAAACTTGGCCGATTCTCTGTGAGCCAGCTCAGTCAGTACAGTGGGTACAAAGCGGGACGGTCACTACAGACGCAATATTTGAAAGCGGCTGAACACTACTAGGTGTATAAAATATTGGATACTTGCGTCATTTCAATAACACACGAACAGCAAAACACAATGCAGCGCGAATTCAGAAATTTTCTTACCAGTTTGGGAAAGTGTGTAAAAAGTATAAGCAACCGTGATTATTCTAAGCCCTCCTACCACCCATCTAAAACTAAATTGCACACTTTTCTTAGTTTACCAGAAGACAAAAACACTACAACTTCTACGTCTGGAACTTAAAGAGTATACCATGACTTGTTAGCAACCATGGAAGATTCATTAATCTATGATTAACCACATATTTATTTGGCCCTCTTCATCCTGTGACACACTCTGGCAGTCGTCTCTTGTTTCTTCATAAATCCGGCATTCATGTGTCTCTGGCATATTATTACTGGCGGAGAGGAAGGGAGGCGGAACAATGAGCAGGACTACCACACTGTTAAAGAGATGCATGCTCGCATGCACCAATGTACACATGTGTGGCCATAGTTGGGTTACTGTTCTCATAATAGGTGCTCCCATTCCAAGAATCCATATGCTATTATCTTATTTAATGGGCAAATGCTATTACAGATGTAAGTGCAATTTTTAATCCAAGGACATGCAGGAGCCCATATCTCAATGGCACAAGGAAAGAAATAAAAATAAATTAAAAATTATTGTGAGTTTCGCCGTATTTATCATGTGTATGGGGATTGTGAAACACACAGGTATGTAATTGTTGCCATCAGAATGAGACCCCAATATCATAATCGGCTTGAATCGGAATTGTCATGACAAGCCTGTAAGCTTGAATGAAGGCTGCTATGCAAGGTAACATGTTTTAATCAAGCTAGACTCGCGTTAACTAGGCTCCACAGGTCGAGCTTGTAGCAAGCTTATTTAGTAAAATTTTCGACAAGCTTGTCTTGAAAACCTACAAGCAAAATTGATGTAATCTACAAGCTTGCCATTAGCGAGTATGCGCCGCTCATGAAAAAGTTGACTTGAGGCAAGCTTGCATCACATATGATTTGAAAAGCTTGCTATGCAAGGCAAATGGAAAGTTTGCCGCAAGGTGTAGAGGCAAGGTTGGGACTCACCACGAGCAGGAGCATGTGAACGAGAACGCCGCACGTCATGATGAGCACCTTCCTGCGAGGTTGGCGGCCCGTCCCCAGGCTGCGCTCCACACCAGCCGCCTTCTCCAGCAGCCTCCTCAGCTGTCCGCTCTGGCGTGCAGAGTGCAGCACTGCCACGACCGCCGTCAGCGTCACGCTCAGCACGTCCGAGAAGGTCACCACAGTCGACGTCGTGTTCTTGATGCGGATGTTGTGCACCTTGGAGCGCAGGCTGTGGAAGTCGTCAAGCGCACCGGCCAACATCAGCGGCACTACGAGCACCATCAGCCCCACGCCGTACACGTAGGCGGCCGTCGAGAAGTGCAGCTCCCAGCGGCCTGAGGGCTGAGACCTCCGCATCCTCATGGGCGCCAGACCCAGCGCGCGGCACAGCAGGAACGTCGGCCGGTACACGTCGTAGATGTCCATGACCTGGATCCTCACGATGATGGTCACGTCTTCTTGGCTGAAACATTGCATTGGACCAGCTCCACTCCTGCATTACCCTGCTGCCATCTACTGTGAAACGATAACAACTATGGGATATCCCCATACCCACAGAAACATGAAACACGAAGTCAGGAAACGATGTGCGATACCATAGAAAACAAATCGTGCTTAATTGGCTAAACAGTGTGTTAGGCCGGTCTTCCAGAACGTTCAGTTTGGCATTACACATGTGCTACCATCTCGGGCGATAGAAAAGCCATGACTAATCCTTAACTCGTGGAACGTATTTCTGAACATGTTTTACCTATATCCTGAGATGGTATCGGATGTACCGCGGTTTATTATTCGCCGCCTAGTGTGAGGCTTTAAAACAAATGAAAGCGACACTGTGAAGTGTTCATTTACAATAGCTTTGCAAAAATAAATACCTGCACGGTATATTTTTGTTATGTGATATGTAGTGCTGGCAGTTTGAAATAACTTTGCGTAGAACAATAAAAACGAAAATTGTTATTAATTGTCTGACGTGATATGTTTATTTCATTCTTTATTACACGACAACTTAGGGAACAAATATATTATATGTTTCGTGTTTGTAATATGGAAATTATAGAGGTAAATTTCAAATTGTGCACGTGTATTTGAACAGCAGAATTACAACTTTGTAGTTATATTTTCATAATAAAAAGATTAATCTACGATATTTAGTGGTCTTGCAAATCGCAGCTATATTGTATTGTAGTAGCAGAAGTCAGACAAAGTTATGGGATAAAATCACTCTCAATAAGTTCATTCATAACCCCAATGCGAAAACACAGAACAAGACTGCAGCCTTCCATTTGCGCAGTATGTAGCGCGAGAACTGAACAAAATAATATTTTAGGTCCTGGTATTGAAATTTGTTACCCGCCCCTACTGATATACATGTGAAGTTCTAAATATTCTCTGAAATACACATTTCAACCATTTTGTATTACATACGTCAGATTTACTGCATTATTATTTTATTAGTTTTACTGGCTATAATTTATCAATATTTGCAACTTGTTGAGCCATGGCAAACGTTACAATCACAGATGTGCCAACAAGGGAAATTTATTAATTATGTTTCAAACTTGCAAAGTTGTGATATACACATACACACGTAACCTTTAAAAACAATCACCATTGTCGGTTTTCATGGTTTAAACAATCCAGTTCCCGCTGTCGCGAATGAAATTAAAAAGACTACTGCGTGTTTCAGCAGTTTCATACGCGCGGGCGCACATCACTTGAGCAATCGACACGGCGCTCTTCGAACTACATACAAGCCTCGGCGAAAACATTGAAGCATTAGAAACACAAGTTTGTAACCCATGCAAACAGTTTAGAAAACAACGCAAATCTGCGTTTCGCGCAGGACCAAAATGTATTCCTAGCAGCCAGCGGATATGGTTTTACCACCGTATAAGGCGGACTCGCAAATATAATTTGCGCACACGACGTACTACTTCCTTTTGCAATACAATGTCTTCAAATAAAAAGGAAGAAACGCAAAATGACTTTCGAACGTGGATAGTGGGTTGGGTTGTTGAAGAAATTTCAAGAGATATACTTAATTATTACAAATAAACAAGTCCTATTGTCAATAAATCATTATATTGCACTGTTATCAATTTATCGTTAAGTATTTTAATACCGAGTGCACTTATTAAAATAAATATACTGTATTGGACATAATACATGTATAAAAAAAGGATAAAAAAAATTGGTTCGAATCGGGATCAAACCCAAAACATGAAATCGAGAATCTGAAAAATCTACCAACTGCGCTAACAAGACACGCGTCAGGTGAGGCTGAATAACCCATATATATATATATATATATATATATATATATATATATATATATATATATATATATATATATATATATGTATATATAATATGCATTAAGTGTGTTCTGTTTTTCTAATGATGAAGGTTTTTAAAATATGTTGTACAGACTACACAATACTCTTGCCACCTTAAACTTTTATTCGCAAAACAACTGAATTGAACTGGTCTCGTAATTTGTAGATAAATAATTACGTCAACAACGTATAACGGTGTGGACGCGTCGTATTGTTTATGGATGTTCGTCATGCTACCGGCTCCGGCAAACTGGCATTCGTTCTGCGCATGCGTAGGTTTCGTCTGTGTCAAGGATAAATCCCCAAAATTGAAAACCCTAAGATTAAGGCTTCGGCTGTGGCTGAACTAAGGCCTTGGCTGGCATTATAGCGTTCTGGAATACTGATAAGGCCTGGGTATGGCTTGAGCTGTACCAAACGCCTTATAAAAAAAAGTTCTGGAATACCGGCCTTAATGATTTAAGGGAGAAATGATCGAAACTGTACATGCGTTGGCATGCAGTGAGGATGAAAAACAACTTGAGAATAACAACTTCCAGCGCAGAGCTCAGGAATCGAACTCGCAGCGTTCCGAATACGAAACAGTCGTTACTGCGTGGTTAGTACTGATAGTGTTATATGACTTCGGAGTGCAGACAAATTCTGTTTTTCTGTGCCTCATCCGCAAAAGGGAAGACAGTGTTTCTTGCACTCGTCATGTAAGGGCAATTTCTTCAGAAATATGCTGCAAATGGCGATGCAACTACAGTGTGTAGCAAAACCATATGCCAATATTTCGGGGAACAATCCTTACTTTCGGAGGAAGACAAAACGTTACATGAACATAGGTTCGGAAGGGCTTCGTTTATTCACTGCAGCTCCTATTACGTAATCTAAATTGTATGGCAGCTGGATCGTGTTTGTGTGGAACGCCATCACAGATGTAGTGTGACGGCAGTCCCATACCAGACATGTCGAACAGACAGTTTGATGTAGTATCGAATTGGAAGATATGAGTGTCGCGTGAGCTTTCACATACGTGTAACTGATTTCCGTCCAGTTCCTAATGTTCTGGTGTATAGTGTTGTGCTATGCGGTATAGCGTATCATCTACACAACAGCAATGGCATTCCACACAAACATGATCCAGTTCACGGGCTATACAATGAACGTTACCTAATGGGAGCTGTAGCAAATAAACGAAGCGTTTCCGGACCGATGTTTATAAAACTTTTTTTTCCTCTAGACGCGAGTATTGTTTCCCCGAAGTATTGACATGCATTTTTGCAAAAACCTGTATTATCATACAAATATAGACTCATTTTTACTGACACCCAATTTTTCACTTCTATCACAATACGACGATACTATAATTTACTATCAGAACTATACGTTACGTTATTTATTACTCTTCATGCCGAAGAAAAGAATCTCAAAGCAAAGATTGTGTTTTATGATGAGCACAGATAAGTAATTAATGTTCAGCTGTGAGCAAAAATATTTTGTCTTGTTCTTGCAGTTTAAAGTTCAATCTACTATTGCAGTAATATCGATGATCTTAAGGAAATATTTGGAAATACGCAGGTTATTACTCTCCTAAACTCTTAAGTCTACTTTCTCTAACCCTTCTTAAATGATGTGTGGACGACCCGAAACCTGGTAGGCAACAACGAAATGGTCGCTGTCTCTCGCAGTATGGAGGTCAGGCATACCGCCAACTTCTTGAAAATTAGAAGAACGAGTGCTTACGAATCGAACCAGTCGAGTAGGCAGAAATCTTATTAGGTGGAGGCGGGAGGGAGGAGGTCTCTGACAATACAGCGCCTACAACAAATTTTCACCTGAAAAACAACTGTAGATGTTAAAAGGTGGAAAGGTGTAATTGCTATTTTATGCTACTTATTTATATATATTATAACATTTGATTTATCTGATATCGGAATTTACAGATAAATGAATACACTTCTTTATTTTTTTAATGTGTCGTTCATATTTCAGGGGAGGTGGGGATGGAGTTTTATCTCCCCCCCCCCCCTTCCTTGTCAATGCCCTTGACTCGAACCCAGATTCCCAGATGAGAAGCAACAAACAGCAACAATAGGAGGAACTTGATGCTACTTCTAACACACAGCCGCCAATCAATATTGTCGTCTTTATATTTTGCATGCAAGAAGTTAGATTGGCTACAGTAAGGGTTTCAGGTATACTAGCATCTCATGAAGGATTCGGCAGTCATTTTGTATGTACCATGTTGGGAGTAACCTTGAAGTTGATATTTGTCTACCATCCTCTGTCTAGTTCAAAAGATCCCAAAATTTCTCGAAATTTCTGCTAAACAACTCTCGGATTTCTCTGGAAAATCGAAGTTTACAAAACATGCATCTTGCTTCATCCCTTATCCTGCAGCATATTGGTCCTTAAAACGTACTGCCAAACGGTAGCACTTTTTCAATGTATTCAGCAAATCCCCAAAAAAAAGCCATAATTATAAAAAAACATACCTTCTCGCCATAGTATTTGAGAATTCACAAGCATGTTTCATTCTAAAATTACAGGCTTAGTTTGTTAATGTGTGTTAATAATAATACCGTTTCTTAACTAGCGAGAGGAATTTAAATACAGTTTCGTCAATGTCAATTTATTTCACTGAACATTTTGTAGCCCAAATTGAAGGTGTGTGTATATATATATATATTTGCTCTGTATAATTTTAGGTCTGTGATCGATCATCTTGTTGCGTATTATTCACCCATGTTAATAGCAAAACTTTGATATCGCTTATCTAAGTGTTCTGTTTTTATATACATTTATAACATTTTCAATTACAAGTTTAGAAAATTTTCTTTTTTTCACACTTCTAAGAAGTTGGTCGAAAACCCCATAAAAATTTAATTATTAATTTCTGTATAACAAATCGAGGTAAACATTTATAATATAAAGTTTGCTCAGGAATGGTTTTATTAAAAATATTGTCCTATATAATAAGTAGACGATCTCTGTGTATCTGTCTGTCCGTCTGTCCGTCTTTAATACCTGTAAGTCCCTTAAAAGTCAACAGAAATTCTTCAAATTTCGCAGAGCGAAACCTCAGGGTAAAATACAGGCCAAGTTCGAATTTCAGCAAGATCATATTACGCAATTATTACCTTTTACCCTAAAAACTCATTTTAAAATTACTTTTTCCTTATGAAAAGTTTTCTATTAATGCATAGATAATGTTTCATAATTAAGGTAATGGAATATCATTTTTGTTTACCTTAAATGTCTCACTTCAATGTTGGGGGCCACAGTGGCTCAGTGGATAGAGTGATTCCAAGTGGGGCATTAGTGGCTCAGTGGATAGAACTATGTTAAGTGGGGCCGCAGTGGCCAAGTGGATAGAGAAATATAAAGTGGGGCTGCAGTGGCTAAGTGGATAGATATATGTCAAATGGAGCCTTAGTAGCTCATTGGATAGAGAGATTCCAAGTGGGGCCGCAGTGGCTCAGTGGATAGAGCAATTCCAAATGGGACCTTAGTGACTCAGTGGATAGATAGATTTCAAGTAGGGCCGCAGTGGCTCAGTGGATAGAACTATATCAAGTGGGGCCTTAGTGGCTTAATGGATAGAGCGACTCCAAGTGGGGCCTTAGTGGCTCAGTGGATAGAACTATGTTAAGTGGGGCCGTAGTGGCCCAGTGGATAAAGAAATGTTTAATGGGACCACAGTCGCTTCAATGTTGAGTTAATTTCACATCATTTCATTATTACCTGGATGTATGTGTATGTGTGTGTATGTGTATATATATATAGTCTTGTTCTTGCAGTTTAAAGTTCAATCTACTATTGCAGTAATATCGATGAGCAAATATTTGGAAATACGTAGGTTATTACTCTCCTAAACTCTTAAGTCTACTTTCTCTAACCCTTCTTAAATTATGTGTGGACGACCCGAAACCTGGTAGGCAATAACGAAATGGTCGCTGTCTCCTGCAGTATGGGGGAGACCACGATGTTGTGAGCCAGTGACACCCGCCATATTGATTGATTTATTTATTTCTTCCTGATTCAAATTTAGGAGGATTTATTTAAAAAATGCGACAATAGAAGCTTATTTAATTACTTTAACTATCATTACAGATGTAATATATGAACTACTAACGCATATTTATACACCAGTCAACATAATACCAAATTGTGTATGTTAATTCATTTTCACCTTTTAATAACAACCAGGAAACACCTACTAACAATCAGGCACAAAACTCTGCACATAAATGCGAAATTTAATGCTACTTTAATAACGAAAAATTTTCAGCCCTGACCCTGATTCTTCTGTTATGACACTAAAAGGAACAATTTCCGTATTCTGGATGATGCAGCCTCTTAAGAGCCGCCCAAATCTCTCCACTCCTTTCGAGTCTCTCCAGTTTTATGACCTTCGGTCAGTTGTATGTATGTTAACTCATGTGAGGACGCGTCTCATATCTTGGAAAGCGCACTTGGTCAGAGATGAAGAGAATGGAGGCATGTGCAAGAGAATTTAAATCGCTCCGTTTCTATTAAACAATTTACGCAGCTTTCAAGACGAAGAGCTCCGAAGTTAAGCTTTAGTCGACTATTTGTGACACAAAGCGTTAGTAGAATCGATTTCCAATGTCCCAGAAATTAGCAGGATTACTATTGACTTTCCAGTTAAGTTACAAGCTGTGGGTCAGCATATTTCAGTCAGGCACTCGAGGATTTAAGCACGAATTGGAGACATTCTTTGAAGTCGTGACAACAATAATGCCACTTCAAGGAACAAACATTATATGCTTGGTTTTTTGGTTTGGTTCTCTCTTCGTGCAGTTTATGGAAACTTTTGACTGATGCGTTGTACAAGCATTTTGCTTACCAATTCGATAAATGGCGAGTCTCGTCAAGCGATCACCAGTTCAGCGGTCTAGCTGCATGATGGCGCCAACCATCACACACTTGGTTGCGGATCGGAAATAGTGTCATGAAGCTGAGTACTATTCTCGCTTGGAAGTTGGCGACTAACGTGACTTTGTAGGTGCGCGTTCAAGGTCAAGAAGCGAGGGAGCGATACGGGCGACACTAACACGCACTCCTAGTGCCTCATTGTTCCTACGCGCAAGGCGTGCAGTGTTTCCGCCGTGACGCTGTACTATGCAAATTATATCTGTAACATAGAAGTTTTATTACACGTAATGAAAGCCCACAGATCAAACTACGTCCGTAACTTTGTACTTTTCTCTTGACGCTTAAGGAAACTGCATATGCAAGTTTTAAAAATGCGATATTTTGCCATTTTCACGATTTTTTCTCCATGAATACACTCAATACGAAAAAAGTAAGGAAAAAAAAAGAATAGGGCCACAGATAATTTTTTTTTTAAAATAATTTCTGACAAAAAGTTATATTTCCATTACTTTTATTTACCGACATACGCGTTTACAAGCAACCAACGACAACGATTTCACAGAAAACGTTTCAGTCATAGGACTATTAACTCTGGACTGGCGAGTGGTGAAAGAAATTGACAGGGGCCTTGCAGACACGAGTTGCTGCTAGTGTAAATGCATGTTGGTTTTAGAGAAGCGGCTCGAGTGGAGTGGGAAGATTTTGGTGGCTCTTAACAACGAGGTTCTGAGAGCCGATAAGGTTGAAGTGAGTTGAATATGGAGCAGCGCCGGAATGAAGGGGGCGAGGGAAACGGGAGATCCCCGAGAAAACCCGCTGACCAGGAGCATCGTCCGGCTCACCTTGGTGGGAGGCGAGCACCCTAGCCATCACACCACCGCGGCCCCCTGAAGCGCCTACCTGACACTAGAACTGCGCTGCAGTGCGTTAGAAACACACGCGTTCCCACGAAACTATTAAGCATGCGTCCAATGGGCTCATCTACGTAAATAACACACACATCAAACACCAGACGAAGCCTGGCGAGTGCTTCGAAAATGTCACAAGCATTACAAAACCATTTCAGAGTACTTCAAAAAATTACTAACTGATTTTTCAAAGTGCTGTATCTCAAAACGTACGCGCCAGATACAAACAAGTATAGGCTATTCACGGTAAAGTGAACACTCTCTGAAGTCCTCTTATTTGGTACAATAGTAAATAAATACATTTTATTGTAGCCGTGAATGTTAATTTTCGAGTCCGGGGATATATTATATATATGTAATATACACACGCATACACACACTGAGTTTATTACTTACACTGTACTAGTTATTTTAAAAACTGGTGGAAGGATAAAAAATTGCCAATGGGAAAATGTAACTAGGGGCGAATTGGACTTTGTAACAGCCTTTCAAACATCAAGCAATTAAATGATAGGGTCACCAAGTTCCATAGGTATAGGCAGTACGACTAGTACGATGCGCTTAGTGGCGATGGCTTGCTTGACGCGCGCTGCACTATCGCCCTTATCTCTCTCGCGCTTCTCGGTAGAAATTGCTGCAGATAGGCGGACTCAGGGATCGCGCCTTGAGTTGGAGCAGAGGAGAGAAAGAAGTCGAGGTTGATGGCGTGTTAGCGGAGGTTCTCGATTCACTCATGTGTTCAGTATACGCTATTCACGGTACAATGAGCACTTGTGGAAGATCTGCTTAAAATCTACTTGTGCGCACGTCGTGCATTATTCCGCCTTATGTAAGATTAACATTTCCATGCGCCTCATCACTTTATTCATGCGTCGGCCAAGTGAAACTGTGGAATTATTTGAAAAGTTAATAATTAACAAAGCTGCTCATTTTTACGCTTCGATGCATTAAAAAATAAACAGAAAGCGTAGAAATTATTTCAGTTTTCAGAAATGGTTACCTAATAATTTTTATTCGACGTTGAGATACGGAACTACTTCCCATCCATCGTTACCAACTTTGCTAGGCATATGTCCCCCAGGGCACCCGTTGGAATATATGCATATAGGAGCAGCGACAATTTTCTAAGGTTGATTTCAAAGGTGCTCACTTTATCGCGAACAGCCTTTATGTGAATCAATGCGTTAAGGTTGAAATAAAGCAACTGACTATGGAGCACTGCACCCGACTATACAATGTGCAGAACTCATAAAACAATAGTACGGGCACAATGAAAATTGTCAGAAAAGTGCGACTTATGCTGTATATGGAAGAAGACTGTATATATTTTGCAACGTCATAAAATACTTTACTAAAATATACTTGTTGAGTGTAAAAAATCAATCTATCGATAGAGTCCGCATTTTTAACTAAATTTAAGCACATTTCCGTTTTGTATGCTTCGGAAAGGAGAATTTGTACGAAAATCGTCTTAAAAGAAAGGTCGTCATAATGTTTGTGACGAGTGCGTGTAATAAGATCATAGTAATAATGTATCACATAAATCTTATAATCAACTTTATTTACTCCAGTTTCAGCCGTAAAAGTGTCTAACAAATCGATGCACATGAACTCAATTATAAAAATTATTTTATACATTACTATTACAACTTTCTTAAACGCAATCATATCAAACATTACAATGATCTTTTAAGAAGATTTTCTTGTAAATTCTGCTTTCCGAAGCATCCAAAACGGAAATACGCTTGAATTTTTTTTTTTAAATTGCGGACTCTATCGATCGATTGTTTTTTTTTTTTTTTTTTACATTTACGAAGTATATTTTAGTGCAATATTTGAATATGTTGCAAAATATATACATTCTTCTTTCATATACGGCATAAGTCGAATTTGTCTGACAATTTTCATGGTGTGTGTAGTACATTTTTAAGAGTTCTTCACGTTGTATAGTCGGGTGCAGTGCTCCATAGGCAGTTTCTTTACTTCTAACTCAAGGGCATTAGTTTATGGCTGCAGGCGTGAGAGTCGTGTGCGGCCTTGGCTCAACTTAAGATATGTTTGTATTTTGTATCATACGTACAAGTCATGACGAGGTAGCAAATCAGAACACAGCGACAGCTGTTGACAGGATTACATCTTGGATTTATGTTATACTTATAGTTGCGTGAAATCGCATGGCAATGAATTTTTAAATCGTTTGAGAGTATTCTTGTGTATTTAAATAGTCGTTTCTCACGTTCTAGTTCTTCGAATAATTTATTAAATTCACTTATATTTAACCTTACTCATATATTTGCCTAACTGCACAATGCTGCCATTGGTGTCCCCTTTTATAAGATATCTGATGTTTTCAAAAAGACTACGCAAGTATTAGCCATAAATAATGTGTAAATATTATGTAGGTAAATAATCTTCGCCCATTCCCAATTTTTCCAAGGCTACGTCGGCTGTTTATATTCCCTGCCGTTCTGATTGGCTAGACCAAACAGATGCTAGATCAGTCACGAACCAATAAACTAATTTTCCACGTGGTTATCGAGTCACAAGCGCCAGTCTTAATTGTTCAGCGCTGGATCGTACAAGCGCTGTTCACCGTAAAGTGAGCACTTGTTGAAACGAAACTTCGAAAAATTTCACCGCCCGTTCCTGCATGTATTATAACCGACACGCCGACTAGGACTGTGTTCCAAATAGCACAGCACTCACACTCGCAATTACGCTCCCTCCTCATGGGACTATCGTCACTCGCACTCTTCAAAATAATCGATACGGTCTGCAATCGATTGTTACTCTGCATAAACAAAATAATATTTACAAACAATTTATTCATTAATATTTACATTTCAATTGACAATGATTAATTAGTAGGGATGATGATGGGTATAATAGTAACATACGAAGAGAGTCACGTATAAATGTTATCTGAAATCAACAGTTTTTGTGCTTGGAATTTCAGCACTGTTTACTCTAAAATTATGAATTAGTAATTTCCGAATTTATACATAAATTAAACTGAAAACTCTTTACAGTGAAAGAATACTTGTTCCTGTGTCATTCCACTGTCTTCACTTTTGTTTGTTTTATTGCGTCCATAAGATCTTTTTTCAATACTTAGCTGTGCTATTGGACAAGTCAAATTACAACATATACAAAGTATGCAAGTGATGTAGTACTGATTCATACATTCGCAAATTGTAATGCGTAACCCCGAATAGGCCTACATTATATTTGTTTACGAAAGTCGCAGGGTGGAGAATGAAATTAAGGCAGTTTATCTACTTTCCTGACGTTATAAAACAAACAAAAGAATGGAGGTTGTTGCGAGCACGAATAGAGCATGCATGTGCTCACACTCGTAAACTAACACTCGCTCTCGAAGAACATTTGGAACAGCGTTCTCTGACGTCATTGCCGAGTGCGAGTGCACGAGAGTGCACATTTCTTGCTGTTTGGAACGCGACCTAACGTGCGCGCACTAAAGCTGACAGCAAAGGAGGGAAAGTAATTCAATGTTTTAACGTCGAATTAAAAGTGTCAGGTAAACAATTGCAAAAACTGAAATAACTTACGTTGCATCCTGTCTTTCAAAATGCAGGGAATTAGAATATTTGGAAAATATTTATTTTCACCATTACATTTACTGTCTTGCTTGTTTGGCGCATGATTAAATGGTCCAGGCTCATGGTAATGTTATTATTATGGACACCCGAATTTCGCGAAAATATCGCACGGCCATTTGTGTTTCATGACACTTTAGCTCGGGTCCACTTTCGATATTGGATGGTTTCCGTGTAGCACGAATCACAGACGCACAGTATTGAAGTTATCTAACTGTGATTGTCCAGTCAAGTAGGAGAACATTTTCTCACAAAAAATGTGCCACATATAAGCAAAATAAAACTGCATTTTGGGGAAGCTTTACACGAAATTCGGGCGAGTGAAGAGATTTGGGCGGCTCTTAACAGCGAGGTCTTGGGAGCCGATGAGGGTGATTGAATTGAGTATGGAGCAGCGCCGGAATGAAGGGGCGGGGGAAACGGGAGATCCCCGAGAAAACCCACCGACCAGCGGCATCGTCCGGCACGATTCCCACGTGCGGAAATCCGAGTGTGACGCGGCCGGGGATTGAACTAGGTTTTCCTCGGCGGGAGGCGAGCAGGCTAACCGCTCAGCTATCGCGGCCCCGCGAAATTATGACTTCCTGAGTTATTATACGTGCGTTGGAAGAAAGCACAATGTGCGTGGAAGCAGATCGTGAGCAGGACTTCCACACATGCTGACCTTACCGTGAACAGTAGTTACCGACTTGCAGGTAATGTAGCTGCTACAGTCCGGCGCTAGGTGGCGACAAAGACGAGGCCTGGCGACACAGCGTCCTCGACTACGACCCTCAGCGAGGTAATTGTCAGGTTTCACGCCACCCTCCCTCGACCGTGTCAACAGAAGACGACAACACACGAGGTGTTTGTGTTTCCCGGGGGCTAAGGGGGTGGACACAGCTCGTCGTGCGACCTCTCCGGCGAACAAGCCGGCAACTGCCTCGACTCGTCAGCGCGCGTCAACATCCTGACTTTCAGGCTGTCGGCTGTTTATACAGTCTGTTCGCAGTTTCTTCACGCTTTGTGAATCAAACCTTTGAAAGATCATCCCACGTACGACGTGCTTGGTTGTTATAGGCTGTTCACCGTGAAATGAGCACTTTTGAAAGTCCTGTTTAAGGTCTTCTTCTATGCACGCTGTGTCTTCTTCCGCTTTATGAAAAATTAACATTGTCACAGGCCTCATTACTTTATTCATGCGTCGGTCAAATGGAACTGTAAAACCACTAGGAAAGTAAATATTTAAACTTCTGCTCATTTTTACACTTCTATGAATTAAAGAAAAGCAGCTAGGGAAAGAAATTATTTAAGTTTTCACAAATGGTTACCAAACAATTTTTATTCGACGTTAAGACGGAACCACTCCCATATTGAGCGTAGTATTTAGCTCCATTGGTGTTTTTAGTGTTTATTAAGTGTATCCAGCAACAGCGAGTGACTTTTTTTTTGCCCCGTTGCTAGAATCTATATGTAGGAGCTAGAAGTTAGGCCATGTACGTGTTTGAGTGTATCTCCGCGACAGTGGGACACCTGATTTGATTACCTTCCTACTGCCTGACAGACTTGCGCCGGTCAACTTTTGTTTGCAGTGCTGAGAGTAACTACGTCTAATGAGAGCCACGATAACTGCACGTCATTTTCTTCAGCAGATAAGCCTAACTACGTATCTTAATAATGGGGTTTACATGGCGTCTAACATAATGTTCTGGAAGATTTTGCTTTTTTTTTTTTTTGCGTCGCCATATTGATTTAAGTTAACTGACATTCCAGCAGAAAAAAAATTTGCGTACGATATCCCTGGGATAGATTTTCTCTCACACTGAGCTAGGCACAATTAAATTTTGTTCCGAAGAAACTGAATGTTAATATTTTTATTTTGAAAGTACATTAACTTTAATAATTTATTTTTCTGTTTGAACTCATTTCAGTGCTACTAATACCAGGGATCTGCTAGGCTAGGTACGGCCACTTTTCATGTATTTTTTTAGGAGTGTTGTATGTCTTTTAAATTTGCAAATTGCCACAAGAATTTCTTTCAATTAGACAGTCCAGAAAAAAATAAGAACATAAATCAGTATAATAATAATTGTTAAATAAATACTTGACTAAAACTAAAGTGACTTAGAAGTCGTCTAAATTATTTTCGTTGCTACCCCTGTGTTAGAGACTGTTCACGATAAAGTGAGCATTTTAGAAATGAACCTTAGAAAAAAGTCACTGCCCCTGTATGCATTATTTTAATGGGCGCCCTGAGTGACATTGGCTCAGTAAAGTTGTTAACGAAGGATGGAAAGTAGTTCCATATCTTAACGTCAAATAAAACGTGTTAGGTAACCATTTGGGATAACTTAAAATTAATCCTTTCACTTTCTGTATTTTTAATGCATCGAAGTGTAATAATGAGCAGATTTGTTAAGTATTTGCTTTCTTAATAATTTCACAGTTTCATTTAACCGACGCATGAATAAAGTGATGAGGCCTATAGCAATGTTAATTTTACATAAGATGGAGGAATGCACAACTTGTATACGAGTATATCTTAAGCAGGTCTTTCAAAAGTGCTCATTTTACCTTGAACAGCCTGTGTTAATTAGTTATTTTCCAGTTCCACGACAACGTTAATCTTACATAAGGCGGAAGAATACACAGCGTGCATACAAGTCGATTATAAACAGGGCTTTCAAAAGTGCTCATTTTACTGTGAATAGCCTATACCTACCAGTAAGTATTAAGTTTTAATGCCACATATAAATTTCAATACTAAGTTTAGAGTCTATCTAAATATTTCTTAATTTTTGTATTAATACCGCAGTATTAACAATGTATATGTTTCAAGAATAACATTTTATCCAGTGTAAAATGAAGCTCCAAAGGAGGATTCGCCATTGGGGGTTAAACACATAGACTAAAGGTAAGGTAGACTGATCTCGCTGGCTACGCACAACCAATCTCTGTGTCCCAACATTGAACTGATTTTCTGCCAACACGGCTAGCAAAATAGGCGTTAATATAATTTGAGGTTAGAACACTGATTAGCAGACAAGAGTAGATGTAAAAGGCTGATTCTGGACCATCCCACATTTTCATCAAAAAATCAAGCAATTTGAGGCCAAAATCAAGGTTTTTTTTGCCCCAAATTCATGTTTTGAAATTTCAGAACTTTTCCTTAAAAAAAAAAAAAAAAAAAAAAAAAAAAAAAAAAAAAAAAAAAAGCGAATTTACTCCAAAATTAAGCAAATTTACCACTTTTTTTTTTTTCAAAAATATTTTGCAACATTAAATTTTAAGCTACAATAAAGCAAATTTCTAGCTTTTCAAGCAATTTTGTCATGTTTTCTAAAAATAACCATTTTGCAAGCGAGCAATCTAAATCAAGCCAAAATAGGAGAAAGTAAAAACTTACTTATAATTGTGAAAATAATTTTTTATTTGATAAATAATTTTAACAATACATCTAAAAAATTGTATTAAAATATCGAAACAATTTATTGTTTCTGTAAAATCGTTTCCATTGTCCATTTAATAAAATTAAAAACTTATATGTCTTCAGTGATATTTTCTTTCAAATAATCATGTTATATTCCGTTGGCTAACTAGAACAGCATTGCAAATTGTATTTGCTCCAACAGTTTTTTTTTAATGTACACTAATTTTTATATTTTTTTTATCTTTAACTACTGCTGTTTTTCTACACAGGCAGTCAACAACATATAAAGGTCTTCGTCCCCAAAATAAATAATAATTGATATCGCCATGATAGTTTGTAGTTGGCTTATAATAAAGTTCATTATTTCTATATTTATAGTATCCAATTCTGTTCTTGAATTTTTAAAATCATTGAAAGCGAGAAAAATTAAAAAAATATATATTATTATCAATTTTCTTTCGGAAAAATTTCATTTCTACCATTTTTAACAAAAATTGTTCTCACATTACAATGATCAAACATTGAAGCATGCACATATTGCTCGGCACGATTTTTTCTATTAGTTTGGAAACCCACAATTACAAAATCAGGCATGTCAAATTGTAAATTGTTAAACTGATCTTTATATCAAAGTTAAAAACAGTTGTCCCAGCAGGAACTTCTTTTTCTAAAAAAAATGCCAATACTTAAAACCAATATGAATTTTAGGAACCTAATACTTTTTTTCTTTAATTGCAATTAATGTGTTAGCTTCTTATTCAACAATAGGCCTCAACATTTCTAATTTCTGAATAAAAATTATAGCTGGATCAGCATAGCTTTTCTGGACCGCACTAACTGCATATTTTGTTTCTTAAACAAATAAACAATTCTTATCAGATGAATTTCTAAAAAAAAAGTTATTTTATAACCACCTTTCCAGTAAACTTCATTATTATCGCGAATAAAGCCAAACAAATATTCTAATGGATACACTATTGCATTTATTTTATCACTTTGAACAGATTTTACTCGGAATTTATTATCAGCACCAGTAGAGTCTAAATTATTTTGTTCACCTGGTGATCTTAGCAAAATATTCATCATTGTTGAAGTTATTCCTGGATTATCAACAGCCTCAATAAAATGTTCGTGTTTTGAAATTTCTACTCTAGAAAACTGAAATGGAAAAAAATTAGAACAAACATCAATATTATCTAATTTTTTTTGTATTTTGCCTCAGTTCCAGTTTTATCTCTCTTTAGTAGGCGATATTCTTACAAAACATAAGCATCGTTTGGAAAAGAAAAGCCATCTCCTATGGAAATATCAAACTCGATTACATTATTGTAAATATTCAAATTCCCCCTCGTTTTATCAGTTGGGGGAAAAGTTTGTCTCTCAAAACTACCAATGCTTTCATAAATCATTTATAAGTTAAAAAAAATTATATAAATGAAGGATTGAGAGGGAGTTCATTGAGTGAAATTGCTCATCGAGAAGTATAGAAATTATAGAAAGAACCACGAGGCAGAATATGGGGAAAAAAAAAAAAAAAAAAAAAAAAAAAAACACAGCCATTAATTCGTGAATTACAAAATATTGGCAAGACAGTGGAACAAGTAAGTGAAGAAAATAGATATTTAATAAAAGCACTAGTGCCTGTTGCTGCAAAATTTATATTATCCACCGACATCAGAAGACACATCACATGAAAAAGAATTATTTGCAGAAGAAGAATCTCCTAATTTGGAAGAGCAAATGGGAATTGTACAATAGAAAAATTTACCGCTTATAGCAGGTGTTTCTACTATAAATTTCGGAAAAGAAATTTCTGAAAAAATTGCTTTTAAAACATTATATGGTTTACGAGCAAAAAATCGTAATCTATACATTGGAGATACAGAAGTAAAGATAACTAATGATAAACTATCTGTTAATGGTAAAGAATATACATTAACAGAAGGCCTTTATAATTTGTTAATAAAAGGAAAAGAAGAAGATCTTGAGGATAATTTCACCGATAATGACTATGAAAATTACAAAGACATTGTTATAGACACAAATGTTGCATTCTGAAAACATAAACCAATTAATCAAATAAATTCAAATCAATTTGGAAGTACGAGAATATAATTAAACCATTTTATGATCGAATTTATGCACAGCATATAAAAAAGCGGTCAAAATCAGCACCAAATACACCAGAAAGAATTATTTCTCAAAAAACTCCTAGATCTGGTGAAGTCATAAAAAATACAATAATTTGCCGAAAGAATATATTTGGATGGACAGTGTTAGAAAATTAATTGATAGATTATCAGTTATGCATGGTAAAGAAACTGCTGGAAATAGAAATTATCACAATGAAAAAGTAAACATTATGAATATGCTAAACAATAAATTTTCTGGTATTGTTGTCAATAACCAGAAACCATAGCTAATACGAGTTTTAAATGCTATTCCATACTCATTTTGGGAATTCTGAACACCATGACAAAGGTGTGATAAATTGGGCACCAAACAATTTAAATTTACTCGAATTGCATTTGCCAGATTATAATTATTGTGGCCCATTTACAAAATTTGATGAAAGATTAGAAAGAGGAGATGCAGGAGTGAATAAACTAGATGAAGCCTGCAAAGATCATGTTATTGCATAAAGAGATCATAAAGATTTAGAATCCAGGCATGAAGCTGATAAAATTTTGCAAAAAGAAGCTAAAGAAATTATTCTAGATAAAAATACTTCAATTGGTGAAAAAATTGCATCTGCTGCTGTTGACTCAACAATGTTTACAAAAAGAAAATTATGTTGGGGAATTAAAATGTTTTACTGAATATATATACATATATATAACTTATATAAATGAAGATAAAAAGCTTAACTTTCGATATACCTATTGATCAATTAAGAGATTTGAGTATAGATACTTTTTTAACGGTTGATAAAATTGAGAGGAAAAATTAACATTTGAAAGAAGGCAAAAGTTTCAAATTAACATTATCAATACTAAAAAAAGTATTAAAAGAAAAAACAGGAAGTGGTTTACACCGTGGAGGATTTCTACCAATTTTATTTGCCGCTTCAAGTGCACTCGGTGTTTTAGCTGATGAAGATTGTGCAATTTATAATTCTGTTGAACAAACTAAAAAGTAAAAATAAAAAAGAATTATAAGAACAACAGAGACACAATTTAACAATGGAAAACAAGGCTGATAGTGGTGTAGTTGCGAAAAAAAGAGGAAGGCCAAAGTATAATTTAGCTGCATTATCCAATAGCGATATTGAAAAATATGTAAAAAAATTAAATATTAAAAATTTTAGAAATGTTTATATGATTAATGAACTACCAAAACATATGCACATAAATGAATGTTCTGTGGTTAATTTTGATATTTCAACCAATTCTGACACTCATTGGGTTTGCTATTTTAAAGAAAGTAATAATGTTTATTATTTTGACTCATTTGGAGACAATATTCCTAATAATTTAAATAATTATTTTAAAAACAATAATGTTTATTGCGATGATGATAGAATTCAGAATTTTAATTCAGTTAATTGTGGACATTATGTTTAATAGTATTATATCTTTTTTCAAGAAATTTTAAGTTTCGCGATATAATTTATATGTTATTAAATGAAGTATATATCCGGGAAACCATTAATCGAATTCTTAAATAAACACTTTGATAATATTGTTGAAGATTAAAAAAATATGTAGATTTACAATGCAATTCGAGTGTTTCCTCTTCACAAAGTGAGCTAAGCACTTGTTTTGATTTCACAAAATCGTACGTTTCGTTTCTGGGGCGAAGAATAGTTAATTATGTGAACGTGTAGCTACAAAGGTTGCGGTCAATAAAAATAAATATTTCGACGTATGTGTATGTGTGTGTATATATATATACACATACGTCGAAATATGCTTAATATTGTGAATGGAACCTTCATTGTATGTTTATAATTTTTGAAAAATATTTGCTCTCCTTTCGAAGGTAATAGAATTTTTACTGCTCCATTTCTAGAGCAGTCTTTTGAACGTTTTTTAAAATTTTTCTTGGGAATAAAATATTTGAAGGCACATATCACATATATGTTTTATGTTGTTTATATTTTTTTTGTGCTGAAAGCAGTCTCGATAAGTCTTTAATCCAACAGTAATGTGAGTTATCACCTTTGAAATAAATTAAATTTACGTGCTTATCCTTTTACTTTTTGCAAGTTTTAGTGTATGTGCCATGGATTTCTTACCTTCATATTCAATAGAGTATACATTTTTGCAAGTTTTAGTGGATGTGCCATGGATTTCTTACCTTCATATTCAATAGAGTATACATTTTTGCAAGTTTTAGTGGATGTGTCATGGATTTCTTACCTTCATATTCAATAGAGTATACATTTTTGCAAGTTTTAGTGGATGTGTCATGGATTTCTTACCTTCATATTCAATACATACAATTTATGGATATGTCAATTTGATTTTCTATTTTTGGTATATCATCAATTTTAATTGGATATTCAGATTTACCTATTACTCTATCTGTATGGCTGTCTTGTGTGTTTTTACTTCACTCTTACCGAGTGTGCTCGCTGATTGCTGTAGCGCAGCTGATCCACATTCAGGAGGTCCTGCGTTCGACCTAGGTGGCAGCACTAGAACTGGTAATATCCCGTGGTTTGTTAGTCTTTACTTGTAAATAACGGCGTACTTGCTAAGCACATGACACAATTATTCCTCACTCATTAGTTTACCCTTTCCAGTCACAGTGTCATGTATGTGAGATGTTGCTTATTGAAGAAGCTTTGATGATGTGAACTGTACACGGTAGAAAACGCCGTCCAATAAGATAGGAGCCTGACATGTGAAAGGTATCATTTGTTATTGAGATTGCATCCCGTAGTTTCACAAAGAGTTGCTGACAACATCAAGACCAAACACTTCTTAATGGTCGCGAAATATGACACAATTTTATAATGAGACAAGTAAATTTCCGAATAAAAATAATTTGTTGATTGCCACACGCAAAATAATAATCATCAGTGACTGAACGGATTAAGATTCTACTGCCCCTGTGAACAAGCTGATTAAAATAACGTATCGGTTGTCACATCATCAACGTTCATCTAAACGAATATTAATCAAGTTACGAGCCACGTTGTAACCTGCGGGTCTGCGAAGACATCGGGCATACCTGGGTAATGGTCTACGAAAGGATTTCAGATATATTTTGCAAAGTTTCAAAATATTTTAATTTTGATATACACAACTTGTGTATGGCCATCGTGGTTCAATTATTTTTGTACTAGAGTTTTATATGGTCATTTTTATAAAGAAAATATATTTTGGGCCCCAAATATAACAGTGGAAAGAAAATCGGCGTATTCCAGCATTCACAAACATTTCTTGAAAGTATTATCTCATTGTGCATCCTGGCCGGTTTTGCATTTGGTCTCTGCTACGGTGCTACGAATGTTTTTTTTTTAAGTTCAAAATAAACCTCATTGAAGGAAGGAGAGATGTATTAACAGGAAATCCAGATTAACGAGAGCCGTATAAGCTAGGATTTACTGTGTTATTATTAGAGCCATCTGTGCTCCACGGAAAGATTTACGATCTGGCTAGACTTCAATAAACTACGTGCGCATATTTCCTTTGGCAATTGGCCACCTGTCTTTATGCGAATACAGTTTGTTACATGAGTGAGCCAATCAGAATTACATTTCTTCGAAACTGACCGTTCGTCATTGGCGGGTAGGAAGATAAGTCGCGTAACAATTCAAATGATCGAATCACGAAAGTGGTTCAGAACTGAAGTGTTCTGGAACACAACTCGTCCTCAAACGTTTTCTCGGAAGAAATAAAAAAAAACAGGTGCTCCTAGTAGTTATGCTTTGCGGCGACATAAAGAGCGTGGGAGCTGGCGTGGTTGCCGTCAAGTAGGCGCGACCTGTAAAGGCCACTGCTAAGTGAATGAGTGAATGTATTTGCTGGGCGGCTCTTAAGGTTGGAGTAACGCAACTGCCTATGGAGCACTGTACCAGACTATACAATGTGAAGGATTCATTTTAAAAAAAAGTAGTACAGACACCCTGAAAATTTCAGAAAAGTGTGATTTACGCTGTATACAAAAGAAAAAATATATGTAGTTTGCAACATTATAAAATATTTTATTAAAATATATTTTTTCAAAGTCAAGAACTAAACAATCATTAGAGTCCACATTTTTTACTTAATTTAAGTCCATTTTCGTTTTGGATGTTTCAGAAAGTAGAATTTACAAGACAATCTTCTTGAAGAAACATCGTCGTAATATTTACTGTGATTGTGTGTAATAGAATCATAGCAATATTGTATCATATCGATTTTATAATGTAATTTATTTACATCAGTTCCAGCCATAAATGTTTGTGACAAATGGACGCACATGAAATCAATTATAAAAATGTTTTACTATAGTATTATTAGGATTCTCATACCTACAATCATAGTAAACATTATAACGGTATTCCATGACGAAGATTTGTTTGAAAATTATGTTATCTGAAGCATCCATAATGGAAATATGTTTAAATTTGGTTAAAAATAGAGACTATTTAAATAAAATATTTTATAATGATGCAAAATACTTGCGTTCATCTTTCGTATACAGCATAAGCTGCAATTTTCTGACAATTTTTATGGTGTCTGTACTACTTTTTAAAATGGATTCTTGACGTTGTATAGTCGGGTGCAGTGCTCCATAGGCAGTTGCTTTACTTCAACCTTAACATCTTGAGAGCCGATGCGGATGAAGCGAGGTCAGTATGGAGCAGCAATGGGAAGAAGGGAGAGCCCCGAGAAAACCCGCCGTCCAGCGACATCGTCCAGCACGTTTCCCACGTTCGAAAATCCAGGAGCGACCCCGCAGGGGATCGAACCCGGTTCTCCTGGGGAACTGCTAAGAGCTGCTTTCACTCCCCGCGCACAAAGTAGAGCAGGGGATCGAACCCGGTTCCGGGGCAACTGCTAAGAGCTGCTTTCACTCCCCGCGCACAAAGTAGAGCAGGGGATCGAACCCGGTTCTCCCGGGGCAACTGCTAAGAGCTGCTTTCACTCCCCGCGGACAAAGTAGAGCAGCTCCGAGATCAGGATGTGCAAGACGTGACGTGGTTTCGCCGTGGGTTGTGGAACGCATTGCTCCAGCACAGCAACTAACGTCTGTCGTGGAATCATTTCTTCTCACAGGTATAGGCCTACATCAAATTTAGGGTAGACTCGTTCCAGTGTTACCCGACTCGTCAAGTTTCGCCGTTTGTCCGACATCTTGTTCCGTGTAGGGCGAGAGCGGTGATTCCAGATATAAACAAGAAAAAATCGCAGGGCTATTTTCAGATATCGACGAATACCCACACGTTACTCAAATTTATAGCCTGCTAAGTCACTCGAGGATTAATTCGAATTAAATTCAATTCTGAAACAATTTGGTGCAGCAGTTTTAAATAATATGACAAACGAGGGGACACTTACAGTTGCTATTCGACGTCACTCAGCCGCGGACGACCGTCTAGTGCAGAGTCCACGCCTACAATTGCGCTACCCCAAACTGCGACCTCTCACAACGACACTCTGATTGTTGCACGAGATGCTCTGAAGTCATCAGTGCTGTCCGAATATCCCTAGTCTAAAGACCCTTTCACACGATCCAATTTTTGACGTGAATACGTCTTTAAATTTGCAGTGATAGTGGGAGTTAATCCAGATAATCCGATGATAACAAAATCGGGGATACAGTTTGGCATTTCAGCTCCGAATCTATCGTCTACAATCAACATTCAATTACACCACTCGATTGCCAAAGGATCAAAGAATATGTTACGTTGAGTGAAGATTGCGAAGCATCACGCGTGGCCCGGCGGGGGGGGGGGGGGGGGGGGGGCACAATTTCGAGTTCGTTTCGCCGCAGTATTGTAACTCTTTTGACTAGGAGAAGCTACGACGCTCGTTTAAGTATCAATCGACAGCTCTCGTTAAGATAAATTGATTGCCTGTAGAAAAACATTTGTGTGGCGTGGTTATGGGGAAATTGCATGAGTTGAATGTAAAGAATTAACAAAACTTAACACAACGTCGACCTATACTCGTCAAATAGCCAAGTCGAAATACAGAAATCGTATACGGTTGGAAAGAGCATCTCAAAAGCAATACAATGATACCCATAAAACCTCATATGATCGAATGAAGCGGTGCCAAGGACGTAAAATAAACATCAAGGCGTCCGAGCGTGTCAACGTAGACGTATTCACGCAAAACAAAAGGGCCTTGTCCCACACACAGACACATCCCATTTTTACTGAATTCAATTCATTGAATGTTATATGACGTAATAGAAGAGTCATAACAGCGGCCATTTTCTCTTTCAATTTCTTGAATATCTCGTTTCCCTTCAATATTTTTGTTTAGAACATGTTCTATATTTTCTAGAATATAAACTTTCAATCGCTTTATCACAGCTTCTCTGGTATCAAGTATTATTGGAAGTAATATAATAATAATAAAGTCGAGTAAAGATTTTACACAATAAGGATGCATATCTTTTAAAAGGAAAATATACCGTACAGTAAAATTAAGAAAATTATTTGGGGTTTAACCAATTATTTTTGTGTCGTGCATTAATCGTAGATATGTATAACAATTTACTTTTGGTATTTTTTAAATTGGGTTCCTTAAAAAATGCGGGGACTTGGATGCTGATTGAATGCATTTAATTGAATGGCCAATTAAGTTATTCTTTGGTTTAATAAATTGGTTTCAAGTAATTGAATTCAATAAATATTTGATTGTGTGAAATGGTCTTAAGACGCTCTGTGTGCAGAGACATGAATTCACCAATTTGAACGTTTATCCTAACCTGCATCTTAAGACGATAATAGTATAAAAATTATTTTACATATTTTCCTGCGATAAAACCGAAGTATTATAAAGGAAACACAGAGAAACTATGCGAAGAAACGAAGTATAAAGTCAGTTCACGTTAAAGTTGCGCACTTTTAAAATCAACCTTAGAAAAAAAAACAGCTCCTATTTGCATATATTTTAACGGGCGTACTGAGTAACATGCGCCCAGTAAAGTTGGTAATAATGGATGGAAACTAGTTCCATATTTTAACGTCGAATGAAAAGTGTTAATTAACCATTTGTAATAACTTAAGTAATTTCTTTCTCTTTGTGTTTTTTTTTTAATGCATCGCAGTGTAAAGATGACCAGATTTGTAACATATTTACTTTTCTAATATTTCCACTGGTTCACCTGACCGACGTAATAATAAAGCGATGAGGCCCATGGCAATGTTGGTTTTTACATAAGGCGGAAGAATACACACCATGCATATAAGTAGATCTTAAGCGGGGCTTTTAAAGTTGCTCTTTACTGTGAATAGCACATAGTAACTGGTAAGTTATGTAGTACATTTTGTAAACTTGCAATGTTTGTCGTGATCTGGTGGCAGACAGGGAAAGCTCAGCTAAACACGCGACAACTGTGTTACACGTGTGCAGCAATGAGGTACACGTCTTTGGCGGCGGCCTTGGGTTATGACACCCCCCCCCCCCACCCGGGCTCGCACCCAAGTTGTGGGCGGCGAGCAGCAGTATCGTATTTCATCATAAATTCGTTTTTAAAAAAAACTTCATCGAAATGACAAGTTCATTCGTTTTCGATCCGTGCAGGTGGCTAAACTGCACGTGAAATGTGGTTTGTAAAGGAATAACTAACGCCACCACGAAATACCTTAGAACGTACGCGCTGCCACGCGGAATGCAAGATAGAAATACCTTAGAACGTACGTGCTGCCACGCGGAATGCAAGATAGAAATACCTTAGAACGTACGTGCTGCCACGCGGAATGCAAGATAGAAATACCTTAGAACGTACGTGCTGCCACGCGGAATGCAATATAGAAATACCTTAGAACGTACGTGCTGCCACGCGGAATGCAAGATAGAAATACCTTAGAACGTACGTGCTGCCACGCGGAATGCAAGATAGAAATACCTTAGAACGTACCCGCTGCCACGCGGAATGCAAGATAGAAATACCTTAGAACGTACGTGCTGCCACGCGGAATGCAAGATAGAAATACCTTAGAACGTACGTGCTGCCACGCGGAATGCAAGATAGAAATACCTTAGAACGTACGTGCTGCCACGCGGAATGCAAGATAGAAATACCTTAGAACGTACGTGCTGCCACGCGGAATGCAAGATAGAAATACCTTAGAACGTACGTGCTGCCACGCGGAATGCAAGATAGAAATACCTTAGAACGTACGTGCTGCCACGCGGAATGGAAGATAGAAATTTTTCGCAGACGAAGAAGAGGCAAGAGGAATGTTATTCTCATGCCTTGAGGAATCTTTCCCGATTTGACGATCGCGAGAAGCGATGCGCAACGAAATGCGATTCCCAGCAGGTAACGGATATTTTACTATAATCCTCACAGACACTCGATTCTTGTTGCATTAATACTTCTCACTTTATTTATACTAGCACTGCCATGCCTAGTGTAGACAATTGCCTGCATATTGTACAAGAAGCTTATATTTGACACTAGCGACCCGCCCCGGCCTCGCTCGGCTGCCATTTACAAATACGGTGTTGTTTAGGTTTACACCAAGTATATACACTAAATGCTCAAGGTTACTAACATAGGATTATTACTGTGTCGTGTTTGTAAGTGGACTCCCATTTTTAATCAAATTATAAAATACAAAACTGGTTACTGTGGGTTATCGTTAAAAGTTAATATATTCTGTCGTGGGCATTTTTGTAGATTTTTTGAGATCTACAATTCTGTAGTACACTAATTTGGCGTACCTCTTATGGTTTAGTCAGCGTAAGCCATGTAAGATTCCGAAAAGCGGCTTTTCCCAACTTTATTAGAGAACATCGACATTTCTATACTATTCTTACATTAAATATTAGTGTATTATATACCTAAAACGTTCTCAAGAAATCTGTAAATGGCAGTGAAAACGGCATCAAAATCCATCAAGTAGTTTAGAAGCCTTATACGAATACACAGACACACGCGGCAGGGTGACTTTGTTTTATACTATATATAGATATACTGTACTCTGCGAGGTTCACTGTCCAATGATCTTCCCTGTGTGTAACTGATTCCTAAACCATGCTACTGCGCGACGTTATTATTGGTTGATATTACTGATCACCGAACACAAAGAATACAGCTTATTGGTTTTGATAACGAAACGAGTTCTTTGCCAGCTTAAATATAGCATGCTTTAAAGCATAGGCTGCTCACGGTATAATGAGCACTTTTGAAAGCCCTGCTTAAGATCTACTTGTATGTACGTTTTGTATTCCTCCGTATTATGTAAAATCAACATTGTCATGGGCCTCATCACTTTATTCATGCGTCGGTCAGGTGAAACTGTGGAATTATAAAAAAAGAAAATATTTTAACAAAACTGGTCATTTTTTTTACTTCGATGAATTCAAACAACACAGAAAGTTGTCACAAATGGTTACCTAAGACTTTTTCATTCTACGTTAAGTTATGGAACTAGTTTCCCTTCATCGTTAGCCTACCAACTATACTGGGTACATGCCACTCAGTGGGCCCCTTAAAATATATGGTAGTGACGTTTTTATAAGATTGATTTCAAAAGTGTTCACTTTAACGTGAACAGCCTTTATTTATAATTTGCAAACCCAGAACTCATCAATTAATGTCGGAATGAAAGGGTTAAATAGTGGCTAAACCCTTTTTAACATTTCCAGATATTAAATAGAATTTTAAAGTCTTCAAAAGAGACATATCATTTCTCAGTACCCACGGACATACTAAGAGGCTTCTCAGAAGTCTACCTGGGGCCGCGGTGGTGAAGTGGTCAGATTACTCACCTCCCACCTGGGCGAACAGGGCTCGATTCCCGGCGGAGTCGCTCCCGCATTTTGGCACGTGGGAATCGCGCAGGGCGATGCCGCTGGTCGGCGGGTTTTCTCGGGGACATCCCGTTTCCCCGCCATTGCATTCCGTCGCATGCTCCATTCTCGCCTCGTTTCACCCACATCGGCTCTCAAGACCTCGTTGTTAAGAGCCGCTCAAATCTCTGAACTCTCAACTCAACTCGTTGCTCGTAATTGTAAGTTTTTAAATCATCAATTACAAGTTATTATCGTCTCTTGATAAGTGCTGGTGGATGTCGTGATTGTTACAATATAACAGATCACATTCGAGTGACGGTGAACCCACCGTTCTACTGTTGGCAGGCTTGGCCTCAGCTTGTAAAACTCCCTACGCGGTTGCACGGTTTAAAAACAAGAAACTCATTTTCTGCTCACGCCCTGTTCAACGGAACGTTTAGCACTTTGCCGGTCAAGGCCGGCCATTGGGGCAATACCCGTGCGTGTGGCGTCCTTTCGATCCGATCGCGACCTGCGGCGGACCTGGCACCTTCTTCCACTCAGCACAGCGCACTGTCGGGCGCGGAAAATACATGTCGACGTGTGTTGAGGTTTCGTGTGGCGAAGCAAACAAGTGCTTCGTGTTAGAGGGCGACCTCTGGCGGTCAACGAAAACAACTATCGCGCTTCTGTGGAGTGAGGAAGGGAATTTCATTCGCGTAAACAAGTTTGTTTCGCTAACTTGCTCCTCGCCACCTTGGCAGAACGTCAGCATTATACAATCACAGCCAATCTCAAGCTTTGCTGACAAAATTAAACACTTGTTATAGTGAAAATTCGTCACCGATTTTGGGGGGGGGGGGGGAGGCCCTTGGGATGCACGCGTCTTTCAAACTTTGTTTTATCGCTCTATGAACTTACCGCTTACACTGCCGTCCAAAAATAAGAAATGCGTTCCCCCTGCTCGTAACAAATTTTCTGTGTGTGCCTACCTGCGACTTATAAAATCTTAAATTTAATACTGAAACCCTTCTTGAACCTAACTGGAAGTTCAGTTCCTGCGTTTAGATTGGAAAACGAACGAGCTATATCTTGCATCCTGCAAACAAATTAAAATCCTAACGTCAGAAACACGCTCGCATTATTACACTTTAAAACTTATTAATAATGTTAACATTTCTTTTGTAATTTTAATGCGACTAACTATGCTTTGACTGTAACAGAATAACGGATATTGCTATTTGACCTGGCTTTTTATTTATTTCAACGAACGACTCGCCACATTCCTAAATCAACCAAGCTGCCTGGCCATATTGGCTACCTATGTTGATATGTTGACACCACCCCTCCCCCCCGCCATCAGGGGGCTAATCTTGACGTGGTGGGGAGCTCAGTACTCATGATCAGTCCAGGAAAGCTTAGATAGCTGGTTCGTAAGAGACGAGGGGAAGCCAATTAGTCCACAACGAGGGATAGACGGACACTGGAAACGCTGGAGATCTTAAGGCATTAATGAAGAATAGAAAAAGATCTCATTGGTGGGTAGGAATGGCCTCAAGACCTAAACGCACTAAGGGAGAATACAGCAGAGAAGAGAAGAATACAGAATCCCTCAAAAGGGCAGAGAGAGCTCATAGCCTTGGTAGGCATTCTCTCTAGGGGAAAGAAACCCCTAAACAAATATCCCGTAAGCTTGGATATGGAGAGGTTGCATACCCATCGCGAAGCTTTCCTTCCGACGGGCTGGTTGCCCGTCAAAGGGGGAGAAATTCAAACTCGTTATTCTCAAAGACAGACTACAATGTTGAACCCCTCTCGTGACGTCACTAGCTTGGTTAGACGAGGCTGCAAGGCCTCGAAGCCTCGGTGGCCATGCCTTCAATGTTAAAAATTTCCGTATATCTACGTAATATTTTACGGAAATGTACTGTGTATATACGGAAAGGCAATCCGTAATGACGAAAAACGGAGTTAAGTCCGTAAATACAAAATACGGAAAGTCTCCGTATTCCCTTTGGCTTCAAGTTACGGGGACAAACAACGCCGATTCTACAAGAAGCTTTCTTCGCCACTGTAACTGAATTTTTGCTTTTGTCTTTCCAATATAAATATAAACGTTATACCACAATTTTCGAGTGAGAGTTGTAGGTGAATGATTAGAGTGGTGGATTGGTAATTTTATGACTCGGGGTCAAACCTTGCTTAAGCACAAAATATCTTAACTTTTTAAATATAATTTCGTATACACGGTAGAACACCCACTTAACGAAAATTGAAGACATCTTCATTATATCTTTTCTATTTTAAACTGAAAGTACAGAAAAATTACTTGGAAATTAAGGGAGAGGCTCCGTGAAATTTACGGAAAGTCCGTTTCTGAAAATCATTGTGTCCGTAATTTTACGGAGAGTTTACGGACACTTCTGTATAAATTTTTACCAGCACTTTTCCGTAAAATGAAGGAATTTTTTTTTTTTTTAACAGTGTCGGCGCGGCTGGAGGCGCAGATAAGCTTCTAGACCTCAGCTATGAAAGCTGCGTGGAGTGCCCGTGTTGTTGGCAGTCTTGGATGGATATTAGTGGAGGGTGTGTGTGGTCATCAGAATAACGGCGGGCGACGTGGAGACCACCGGAGAGTGTGTGAGTGCGACCATCCGGAGAGCAGAGGTTGAGAATGACCGGCTGGTGGATCTTGTCCGTGGGCATTTTTATAGCATGTACGAATGGCAGTGAACATTTCCAAGCACTAGGCCTAATGTTCGGGATAAGTAGTTGTATTGCGTGGATAACAAACGCGTACTTGTATATTTGTATACCTTATGAACTTGGATACGCCCTAACGAATTTTCAACAATGCGTAACACCTCTTCCCTCTATGTCTTAAGACAACAGGAAGATTATAATCAAACTCTGGGCATAATTCATTCACACAGCTGCAGTTGAACTTGGAAAACAACAGCGCTCCCTGGGTTAGTGACAGCTCTGCATTGCCAGTGGCTGTCGTGCAAGGAAACACCTGTCGCAGCAGAGATTCCTGCGGGACTGTTACCACTGACACTGGAGCAGTGTAGCATTCGTCGACGGGGACGGTTTAGTTCGGTTCATTGGCCTCGTGTTGCGGGTGCAGCACTAACCCTGTGTTTCAACTGGGACGATCTCAAGTTTGCAGTGTCTAAAGATTTTGTTTGGTTTAAATTCTTTTTTTTGCGGAATTTTATGCTGTGATTGTGACACGGCAACGAATTACGAACCAGGGTAACCAACAACTACCTAAATACGAAAACAAAATATTTGGCGCTTAGAATTGAGTGCAATCCGGTGTAGAGTTTTTTCAAGCCCTATTTCGGACGTCGCAATTGTGGAAAGCAGCATCTCAAATTCAGACTTGATAATCGTAGACTAGGATATAGCTGGATGGGTGCCGGTGACTAGGTAAATCTCGACCGTGCCAGGTCTCAGGGAGGGCCCGATGTGCGACAATGCCAAGTGTGTGTGTGTGTCCCGGCTGGAGGTGGTGAGAACGCTCGTGGTGCGAGGTCGCCTCGTGACTGCGTGGGAGAGGTATCAGCAGACAGGCGGGCACGCCCTCCACATACACTGCATTCAAAATGCAAGAGACCGTCAATACCAGCCGGGAAGTTTTTATATATTTTTTGGGGATTTTTGATTTTTTTTTTGTTTCAGGTCACTCAAGGTCAAGGTTGATGGTCAAGGTCATCAAGCTATATCACAGCTAACGAGATGGACACTTGTTGACCTGGCGAGGAGCTTAGTCGATCCACCTGTCATCGAACCCTCGACCTCCTACATGTAAATCTTCAAAACTTTTTAAAAATTAATTTTTTAATTTTTTAATTTTTATTTGAAATTTTTATATTTTCTTTGGATTTTGTGTTTCTATGCAAATTTTCTGTATTTTTTGGGCTCAAGGTCATCCAAGGCCACAGGCATGGCGTCAAGGTCATGGGTCAATGTCACATCTATCCAACATGGGGGTTGGGTGACGTCACAACATGGCGACCGGCCAACTCCTGGCTCTTATCTCGGATCCCATTGCTTCTGAGTCCTCTTTGATATTCTACTATCAACACTGATAGTGTGCCTTAATAAAGTGAATGAATTACTGAAGAATATTACTTGAATAAATTTCTCTACACCTTTCCTAACAAAAGATTTTATTAAGGGAGAAAAAAAAACTAAAATGTCCTTCAGTTGCTCTGTAGATATCAATAACATTTGTAAGGATATACCTGACTTTGGTGAATATTGATTAACTTAAAAAAAAAAATCAAACTTGGATAAAAATCAAAATAGTTCAATGAAGCACAACTTTTTTTTTAAGCAGCTAAACTCCGTCGGAGAACAGACGCTATATGAACGGCCTCTGGGTAAAATTAAACGACCATTAAAATAATTCCAACTTAATCAAATTCGAATAGTAATCTTGGCCGTGAAGGAACTAAGGCGTTATCGACCTCAAGCAATCTTGGGGCGGGCTTACGTCTCGGCGACCTTACTATAGCCGAACACAGACACGCAGCTCAGTAGGACGTCAGTCATGGCGCTTAGGACACTTCACGTCCTTCGGGAGGCGTCCGCAGCTTTCACAATAATACTCCCTATAGCGAGCGCCTGTTTGGGACTTCTAGTCTGAGTCCACGCTCCCTATCCTGACTTTCGACTACAGTTCTGCTCGCCAAGCAAGATTAATAAAGATACAGTTATGCCAGTCTGGACGCCCTAGGAAACTGGAGCTTTCTCCAGACGCTTCTACTCCGTACAGTAGTCGGACCAAAATAGACGCGAAACAACGTCTTATACACGATAAGTCGTTGTTCGTGCATCGCGGGAAAGGCCAGAGACCTTGACATCGGGGGAGATAAAACTAAGCCTTAATTAACCTCCAAAGAGAAAAAAAAACTCATCATTTGTCCTGGGCACTCCTATAGATTAAATACAAAACACGTTGCCTTGGCAACTAAATCAATAAACATACAAAAACAACCTAGCTAAACCCTAGAAATGGAAGCGTGACATAACCTCAAATTAACCAAAACAAAATTTAGCTTATTACTAGCCAAAAATTTAAATTAAATTCACAGGTTAAATTCCAATACTATAAAATTTTAATTACATATAACATCATGGTAAAAATAGAAAACATACTGAACTGTAATATTATTGTATTACAGCTGCAGTGGGAAGAAAGAAAAACCCTCCATAGTCAGAGACATCTTTACGTTAATTTGTTGTTTTTTCGAGATTATTTGTCTGTGACATTGGAAATTGTTTTTGCGCTAGGAATACTTTAAATTCCGTTTTGTATTTGTATCGTTGGTAGCTTCTAGCTGCTATGCTTTCATTTATGTATATTCCATATTTTTTTTTGCATTCTGTATATATATTCCAAACATTTTGTGAGGTGTCTAGCTGTGAAATTGTTTATTTATCCAGTTGAACTCCCGGTTGTTTTCTTTTCCGCAGAATACGGCGAGCCCAATGCAGTCGGCGTTGTTTATTTGCACGGCGACAGTGTATACACTGCATCGCTATAATCAAATGATACCCCACTGCAGATCACTGCTGGCTGATGTCCGCTCGTCTGGATCCAATCAAAAGTGAAACCACACTGCGGAAATCAGAATTCTTCCCGCGCGGAGAGTTCCCGTAACCGTAATATGCGAAAGAGCTCGTAGTAATCTCAAGTGTTATTTTTTTCTGAGTTTAGAAAGATTTACAATTTTTTAAACATGATAACAGTAATTCAGTTTAAATATCGGAACTCTGTCTAAACAATTCATGCCACATTCTTGACGTAATGACGAAGATTTCGACAGCAAATCTTGCTTAACAAATTTAGAAAAAAATATTAAATACAACTGTTTGAATTGATTATAATGTTTTTTTTTTAACTCTGAAAATACCACAAAACATTTTTTTTTAAGCGCAACGCTTGGTTCGTCCAAGATAAATGGCTTAGCTTCTAACAATTTTTTATTTGAAATTTATTGTAAAACTTGAAATTATTTTTTTTTTTTAGACAAACCACGCTACGAATTCTCAAGAAATTTTTTTATCGAATTATAGTGACAAAAAAATTTATTTCGGACTGTAGACAAAAATTTTACATTGGTTCATTGTGAAATTTACCACACACTATATAAAATTGCAACTTTCATACTTACATTGATTTTAGGTCTCTAAATTAATTTCTCACTTTATTTCACTTTTTCTTTGATGCAATATCACAAAAATACAAATACGGTATACTAAAATTTGTTTCCTTGGGCAGCCTGAAAATCTTTACGGAAACCTATTGTAGCGTTATTTCTGCTTAGGGTAAAAACATTCAGCTTCCAACACACTTAAATATAGTTTTTCCTCTGTTAAGCCCCTGTCAGACTGTCAAATTTTAGCCTTCAAATATATTTGACGATAAAATTTAAAGATATTCAACATATTAGACCAAATAATGTTGAATGTATTTGAATATGTTCCACGCTGCAAAAAAATTAATGGGAGGATATAGTCTGGATTTTAATTGAAAATTTATTTTCAAAGTGAGATAGTGCTCTTGTGTTTCCGTGCTGTCCACTACAGGAAGAAACGTAAAAAATGTGATGTATTTTCACGTCTCTACTAAATTTAAATTTTAGTCATTAGATTTATTTCTTACACAAAAATTTTAATGCCTCTGATTTGTTAATATTATTGCGAATTAATCACTTCAGATAGCATTCATGCTTAAACAGCTGGTGTATAAGTTAAATATTTTCACTACCCTGTTTAGTTTCCATAAATTGTTCACCATTTTAAAGTTTCGTGATGTCGGAAACGGCCATTGTTACAGGCACTTTTCTGATTGGCTGAGAGCATCAAACATCAAAGAAACTCTACAGTCAGTCGAATTGGCAAAATGTTTAAAGGAAACTATAGCCATCCAAAATTTTCAGATAAACATGGCGGCGATAATGACGTTTTGGTTTTTTGTGACGTTACAACTGTCCAACTTTATTTGACCAAACTTATTGGAAGCAGTTTGATGGAAAAATATGACAGTGTGGCAGAGGCTTTGGGAGGGCGAAATGAAGTTAATTCGAGAGAAATTAAACAAACAAAATAAGCGATGGAAAAAAAAAAAAAAAATTGAAAGCGCTACAATTTTCAACAAAGTAACAATTCTAGCCTTATTTCAGAAAAAAGTTAAGGATTATTTGATCTGATAATTAAAACGAACTAGCCATAACCGTGTTACCAGCAATGAATATCCACAGTATACTTTGAATTGCTTCTGTCATTGTTCACGCTATGCAGCAATAAATTATTTCGTAACACGTAACATAGATTTTGAGACGTGTAAACTATGATAACATGAGATTTAATTGTTTTGATTCATTATCATTTGAAGAGAGTGCATAAAAGATTTTACAAAGGGCCTCGCGTGAATATACTTGTGAACTGGAGTCGCAGACGCACCGAAGGACATTTGTTACCGGAATAAGCTCGCACTTTCACTTTAGAACAAGGCCATCAGGAACACCCATGAGGTGTGGCTAGGAAACGCAGACACGTGATGGAAATTACAAGTGCGTGTCTCCTAATATCCAGCTATTGTGTTCTCTCTCGTGCTGGAATCCAGGCCAAACCACTCTGTCGCTCTTGTTATTATAACCAACATGCAAGATCTGCTCCAAATATATATATATATGTTTCTACACGATACTTAAAAAGCTAGACATCATAGCCAACCTGTTTCTTTGAATGTAAAAATTAGCTGCAAGGGAGCTTTGAGTTCGTAGCAGGAGATTAAAACCTTGCTTGAAAGCTAATGTTTTGAACGTCTGAGAGACACTTTAAGAAACGAGCGACTTGTTAATGGAGTGTCTGCAGTCGCGGCTGTTCATGGTAAACTGAGCACTACTTAAGATCTACTTGTACGCACATTGTATATTCTTCCGCCGTATTTAAAACTAACACTGCCATGAGCTTGGTCACTTGATTCATGCATCGGTCAAATGATACTGTAAAATTATTAGAAAAGCAAATATTTTCCAAATTTTCTAATGCGTTAAATAAACACAAAGCAAAAGAAATGATTCCAGAATTTGCAGATGTTCTCCTAACTCTTTTAATCGAACGCTAAGACATGGCGTCACATTTCGGGACAATGGACAAATATTACCATTGATACGTTGGGAGCTGGTTGCAACATTTCAGTTTAGAACAATGAAAGGGACCGTTCGTAGTCCACTGCAATACTTTCATCATTATTTTTATAGATGATGAGTGGGAATTACTTGTTGAACAAACAAATTTGTATAGCTTCCAAATAACTAGCAAGTCGATTAGTGTTTCCATAGCAGAAATGAAAATTTTTTGTTGCCATTGAAATTGCAATGGACATAATAGTTGTTCTTGCCTATACAGACTATTGGTCTAACAACTATCGATATTAACCTAGTGCATCAGTTATGTCCCTGAGATGCTTTGAAACAAAACGAATATATTTGCATTTGGTTGACAACAGTTACCAAAATAATGATGGATATTTTAAAATTCGCTTGTTGGTAGAGATAATTCGCAGAAATATTTCAAACATAAGTGAAGAAGGAGAGTACAGTATCGATGAAATTATGGCACCATACAAAGGTACTCGAGCAGGCAGAAGAAGACATTATATAAAAAAACACACCACTAAAGTGGGGTTTTAAGGTTTTTGTACGGGCAGGCAATTCGAGAATGGTATACGACTTTATCCTATTTGTGAGTTGGGGGGGGGGGGGGGTTAAGATACATTCAGATATAACGAATTTTTATTCTCTGAGCAGTTCCTAGGTCTTGGGGCAAAGACAGTTATTGCACTTTTTAGTTCAATCAAATAAAAGCAATGTTCTTTTGTAAATTTTGACAACTTATTCACATCACTGAAAATTTTGTATACACTGAAGGAAAAATACAAAATTTTATATCTTGAGACAATTAGAAACAATAGACTTAGGATTTCCCTTTGGTAGATGACAAGTCTTAAACAAGAAACCACGTGGAACCTTTGATATACAAGTGTCAAATGAGAAAAAAATTATGTGTGATCAAGTGGTTAGATAAAAATGTGGTTACCCTTGCCAGCACCTTTTGTGAAACAGAACCTGTGGGCACAATAACATGTATAGAGACGAGGAAAAAGCAGACTCCAAAACAGAAGAAAACTGAAACAATGACAACTCCAAAATATTGCAGAGAAACGAACATTGCAGGTCCTCGCCAAAAAATTGACGTCCCTTGCCTTCACATAGTCAAGAAATAAAACACCTTTATAGGGGGTGTTGATTTAGCAAATATGTTGGCCCGCCTGTATAGAACAGAACTCCATAGCCACAGATGGTATCTAGCAATATTTTCACAATTGATTGATATGCACGTGTGAACAATGCATGGCTATAGTATAAAAGAGATTTCACCAATTAATCTGGGAAATATTCTAATTTGAAATATTTCAGGCGGGGAATTGCAGATAAACTGATGAGAAGTGGGAAGAGGACAAACCGGCTATCAAGAAGTCCAGGAGAGTTTCAGATGATGAAATATGTGACCAAGTAGGTCATTTTCCTAGACTGTCTGCATCAAAGGGACTGTGCAGATACTGTAGGGGAGGACAAACCAGGTTTGAGTGTGCCAAGTGTGATTCAAGATTGTGCCTTGTTGATGGTAGGAACTGCTTCTATGAGCTTCATCAAAGCAAGTAAAATAATAAAACAAGTGTAGTGATAAAATAAAGAAATTCACCAAAAAATTCTACATTTCGGCATTGTGTAATTTCTTACATATACAAGATTTAAAATTACTGTAGTTCATTATACAGAAATATTACGAACCAATTCTAATTGCTTATTTTGAAAAATGCTCGAGCAATTTTATTGTATAACTCACGTTTAGTTCATCAAAGGGAATGAAATAATAAATAAATGTAGAGATAAAATTATGAAAAGCAAGTTCGAAAACATTTAAATGTAAACATTGTATAATTTATTATATGCAACAATTGAAATGAATGTTGTTCATTATAAAGCCAAATTATGAACCAATTCAAATGCTTATTTTTTAAACTTACAAGTAATTTTATTGTATAAAAACACTGTTTGAAATATAATATTTGTGATCTTAATTTATGTTTTTACTTTAATTTATTTTCATACTTAACATCAAGCCTAAATACCTGGAATTGTTTCTTTCTAAGAACAAACTAATCTTATGTTCGTTTATTGTTAACTTGGCGATGTACTATATCTAATTAGACACACAGTCACTTTTATATGAACCTGGATACATATATAATTATATACACAGTTACCTAGCAATCTATCTAATTAGATACACGAATATTTTTGGCTGGCACAGAAAATCAACTGGCAAGTTATATATATATATAAAGAAGTACCTGAAAGGCAGAAAAGTCATAAACTACAATAATGTATTTCAAATTAAAAAATATATATTTCTGCCAAGAAAATGGTTTTAAGGCTGTTCCAGTGGATCAGAGTTTAGTACTTTCAAATAATGGCAAATAAAAGTTAAATATGATATGTAAGTGTTCTCTAGGGCTGCCTGTACCTGCCGCAGGGTCTAGTGGAACTGCTATTTGAGTCGCTGTGCCGTTTGAAAAAGGGTGTGGAGGGGTAGTTGTGGCATGGGGCGGACATCCCACTGGGAGCGTATTTCCCCCTCCTTGCTGCGCTGAACTCTTCTCCCACCTGCACATGGCAAGATGGGAAGAAAGGTTTGCCATCTGATGCAGGGCGACACAGTTAGTTACCTATAAAGATAGGCCCAGGTACCTCCCATTTTTCGTATTGTCAAACTTCTATACTGTCTAACGAGGGCGATCCATCCCTGCAAACGACCACCCAACGCACCTGAATTCAAGTACAGAAAGCATTGGTATGTACTGGAAAAATATTTCACATGTATGTTTACAAGAAACTGCAGCACCACCGAAAATAACAACGAAGAGTGTCTGTCAAACATAACTTCACAGGATCTTTCAAAAACAGATGAATCACGAACAAATATGAACAACGAGTGTGAGACTGCCAACATGCTGAAAAGTATCAATGTGTCAAACCTTTTAATGATGGTGCTCAATCAAATATAGAGAATAAGGCCTGGTGCACACGTGCGGGTATAGACCGCGGCGCTGCTGTGGCACCGCAATGTTGCGGCAGAAACTCATTCACATGTGCGGACAAATACCACACAGTCTGAACGAACCCGGCAAAGTAGATGGATGTATATAGACGAAAATGCATAATATTTGCATACCTAATGTACAAATGGGTTTTGGAGAAACACAGACGATATTAGGTGCATCCTTTCACTGATGCATGCCTTTGAAAGGCAGATTTGCAACACGTTTTTCAGACCTACAGGAAATGTAGACAAATCTTTCAATTTCTACTGCATGTGTGTCAAGCCATTTCATGAGCGGTTAGGAAGAATTAGTGACAAGATCAAATCAACGAATACAGTCTTCCTTCTACAGAAAGCTTCAAAGTGCATCACTCAGTATTACCTGCAGTAAACATCTTCCAGGAACTGAAAGTCCGCACATGTTTGTTGGCGATGAGGCATTTTCCCTTTCAAGTAACGTAATGATACCTTACAGTCGTAAAGTTTTGTCTGACAAAAAATAATATATAATAATAGATTATCACGGGCTTGGAGGTATGTGGATAATAGGAACGTTTGTCATTCTATCAAACAAATGGAAAGGTTTTCACAAGGCCATAAATGTGAATTTGTATTTACCTATAAGCATAGGTGGGTGTAATTTCCGAACTGTTTAAGTTATAGGTGTCAAATTCATAATTTAAGCATTGATTGTAGGCGTGGGGTCACTCTGACAGCACTTCCTACTCGTCGGACTACTGACTGCCAACATGGTCGCCCACCACCACCGGACACCATTTTTTGAAAATGTCTGTCATCAGCCGCCATGTTGTTAGACAGTCAGCATTCAGACTTTATCCTTACAAGAAAAAAATGTCAGTCGTCATCGGTGTACTGCCTGCCGCCCCCACACCCCACATCGCCACGGCCGCCACCTGCGCTTCGCCACTGGCTGTCATGTGTGCAAATGGACATCGTCGGCGCATTGGTCGCCACCAGCTTCCGCCGCCATTGTTGCTAGACAATTCAACTTCCAAGAATGTGGACCGAATCGACAGAGCAGGAGGTTCTGGTCATCCGAATTGTTTAAATTGTATAAAGTTGTCGAAAAAACTCATATCCAACCATGTTGGTTAGGAAACAACCATACGTCCGCCTGCTCAAAAGAAAGTATTATAAATGAAACTGTTAAAACGGTAGACACACACACACACACACACACACACACGAACCGCACTCGTGTACCGAAGCCCCAAATCGGCCATTTTGGACGGGGAAAAAAGGAAAAAAAGGGAAATTCTGCAATAACCTCAGGAGGCATTTTCGCGTCCCTGTGTCCCGACCCTGGACCCTGGTGAATCAGAACCAACATTTTTATACTACCAATCTCTGCTAGCAACTACGTAGTGAAAATATCGTTAGCTTGTCCAAATATAAGCCAATAGTGTCCTTATAAAAGTTGGTTAAGTGTTGTTACTATAATACATTTTATACAGAGTGTAAACGATAAGTGTTTACAACAGTACACAAAAAGGGCTCCGAGACGAGCAATTTGACGCAGGACACTTGTGGTCCATAGGGTCGGGAAATAGCCGTAAATCACTTGGCAAATGTGTACTAAAACTCGTGCAGCGCGCTGCTGTGGGCCCGGCTTTAATCGACCTGCTTGTCAGCTGAAGCCAGTTTGTACAGAGGTCAGCTCGGGCAGGAAACGCTCAGTAATTGCTTTTGTTTGAAACACATGTTGCATTGTCACAATATTACAGACAAGTTACAGAAATCAGGAAAGAATATATGAATATATAATATAATAATATCATATAATAATGTAATATATATATATCTTTCTTTCAAAACAGAATTTCCAGTGTATGAGTTGTAACACCCATGAAAATAGGGTTTTTATGCATACAATTAATTTATATATTTTTTTTCTGTTCTTATTGCTACACATATTGTCATGCAAGAGCTAAGGGAATATTTTTCACATATGTCACTTATATGATTTCAACTGCCTATGTAAATTTTATTAATTTTTATCAATTTTATTTTTCTTAACACGTAGATTTTTAAAACTTAGATGTATGGTGGCCTTAATAATTATGTGTAATCTTGATAGGCTAGTTCATTTTTCATTGTGTATTTATTTTTCTAAAATACGTATTTATTTTTGGTGTGATCTCAATTTTGTAAGTCTTTCTACTTTTTATTGTATTATATCTCAGTTCCGAGATCACGTATTCTTTGGTTTTTCTTCATTTAGGTCGTTATAAGTGGTTCATGTGGGTCGTTTGAATAGTTTTGATCCCTATTGGACCTCAGGTTTAAATCCTGATTGTTGATTGGCTGGCGCTATAGACTCTCTTAAGCTAGCGTCAGCCTGCAAAGACCAACGCTCTCTTCGCTAGCAGCCTCCAACGACGTCAGACGCAGGGCAGGATCTCCCATCTGAAGTGGACTGAGAGGTAGGACTTTAAATTAGTTTTAGGGTGTGTAGACGTGTCTCTGAACCAACTTTTAAGTAAACTTGTAACCAGCAATGGAGCTTGTGTCAATGGTCGTCCATTCGCGAGGCTAAGTGGTCAGGAGCTAGATAGTTTAAACACGCCATCTACGTACGTGTAGAGCGGAGCTCCACGTATCTCCACCTTAATCCTGCTACGCCAAATCCTGCAAGAGCACCCTACCTTCAATCCGCTTGGTGATTAAAAGATAAGTCCTACCAAAAGATTTGACATTTTCATCTGGACCTAATTTTATTTACAGTTTGTTTCAGCTCGATGTCCGTTAGCATCAGTACACAAGCGACGCCATCTGGACTTTTATAAGTACGTAAATATCCAGCACACGAACGCCCACTGCAAAACCTGCGATAAGAGTTGTTGCTACCAGAGCTAGACTGTTTAGTGAGAGCACAATTTGTTTTAACGTAATATTTACTACAGAGAACAGTTTAATTAATTTGAATTTGAATCCAGTATATTCAGACTCTGGCAAGCTATGTCACGTAACCGTAAAAGGGTTCAAGTAGGCTAGGCATGACCACTTTTAGCGTTGTTGGGATAGTGTGTTGTCTTTATAGTGTGTCTGTTCTCATATTGTCATCAGGGTTTTTAATTACTTCTGATCTAAACAATTACAATACAAAGGAAATTAAAAGTAAAATAAATGAAATTTATTCAAAGGGCGTATTTGTTTTGTCGTTTTCTCTACTGTAGTGTCAAGTTAACCTATTTCTTACCCAGGGTCTTACATATGTGTTTACTAGAGTTTTCAATTGTCTGCCTTATTTTGACGTACGTACATAAATGGTGTACGTGCCAAATGCTAGTTCCTAGAGAGTGCTAATGGTAATATACTTGTTCCCCTACCAGCCCAGGACTGCACCGGGCAGTTATACAGAGGCAGCCTAGGTAAGATCACATCCTTTCCCACTGATTTATTGCAAGTCAGCTGTGCAGCCTGGTCACTCAAGTGTTATATGTGCTGTCCCATTGTTGCCTATGCCAATTCTACACCATACACAGCACATATGTATTTAAATATATTATGGTGATATCTCATATTGGCTATCGCAACAAGGAAGCCTTGTGTGTGTTCTTTACAGCTCCCTACACACTATATTTCATATTTATATGAAATATAAGCTATATTTCAAAGTGTATCAAAACTAAACAAGTTATTTGTCAGCTCAAATAGAGTATGCACAAAAAGTTATTTCCAAAACCAGAAACGATATATTATTGTGGGAATGAAAGGGTAAAGGAAGTGTGTATGGCTCTCTTATGATGTAAATGCACTATAGGCAGAATCTGCATATTTTTTAAAGTGTGGCATATTGAGGGAAAAAACAATGATTTATGGGAAGCCATAAATTTGTAAAAAAATAGTTTATTTTTTAAAGTCGTTTCTTCTCGTAGCCAATCTAAAAGAAACAAACGGAGTCAACTATTTTTCTGTTTTGGTATTTATCCAGTGAGAAGATTTTGGATCTCTGTGCTTTCCTTCCTTTTGCAGATTGCTCGGGTTGTATTTCACGGAGGTTGGGTTTGCAAGTTGCGGCGGGTCCTCAGTTCCTGAATGAGGATGCAAATTCCGGCATTAGTGGTAAACGGATCCCTGTGGCCGGGCCCAGACTGCCAGCCCTGACGACAGCTGTTTATAGCCGTCCCTGAAGGACGCTGGTGGAAGAAGACGCGGCTGCCAAGTCGCAGATCTCCTGCAGTCGTCATTGCACAGTGCTGGCTGTAGCTCCTGGCTTCCGGCTGCACTTTCCTTCTTCCTAACCTACCGTAATGTAATGTGTCGTGGCGAAGGTCCGAGGCAGGGACCGGAGCTTAGTACGTCTCAGAGCTGAGTCCCATACGCCTGTGACGTTGGACAAGTTATGCAAGGGGAGGGACCACACATACAGTATCTTACACTGAGAGAAAGGCCAACAAAATATTTGTTTTATAGGAACGAAAATATATTTTGTTGCCCCAACAAAATATTTTTAGTTGAGTAAACAAAACTTGAAGAGCAACAGAATTAATTTTGTTCATCCAACAAAATACCTACAAGCATGAATGAACAAAACCTCTGTGTTGGGCCAAAATAAACAAGACTGTCAACAAAAATTTATTTGAATCAACTGTATGTATTTTCTTGGTCACTTGTTTGATTACTGTTGTTCGAAAATACAGCCCGAGAGTTTATTTGTATTTTTGTGACAATTAGGATATTAACAAAGTTTGTTGGTGCATTTATTGATACTTAATATTGGCATAAACATACTAATAAAACAAGTTCAGCGTGAAACTAAATAGTAAAGGTATAAAACTTGAAATATTAGTTTTCGCCTGCTGTCCAGTATTCGAAATATATGTATTTTTTATGATATATTTAAAAGTTATTTCTTCTCCTATATAATCTAAAATAAACAATCCTAATTTTACGAGTAGTTATTCTTTTACGAATTTCCAAGATGGCAGAATGAGTATGGGTGAATGTGGTGAAAGCCTGTCGACTAATTAACCAATGAGAAACATAGTATGCAGAGGGGAATATTAAGACAATGTGATTGATTGGAGGAGGGCCAGTCGTCTGCTTGACATGGAGCTGAGGAAGAGAATCTGCAGAAATAAAAATTTTTAAATAAAAATTTAAAAATTTTTAAAATAATTTTATATATTTTGTTATAAAACTTTTAAATTAATTTTTGTTGTTGGGAATTTTTCGGAATTTGTTGGGCTCAAGGTAATTCAAGGTTGCAGGGTCAAGGTCACCAAATCGATACACAGGGTCCAGAGTGCGGAGTCAGACTTGGCCATGAGCCATCTTGGCCATCTTTCCGCCATATTGAATAAACAGCAGTTATGTTTATAAATCTTTTTATAAAAAAAACTAAAAGTATTTAATTTTCTTCAAAACTCAAAAATTTTATTTATATTTTTAAAATTATTTTCCACGAAATACTTTGACCTTGTCTGTAATATTATATACGTAAATTCGTAGAACTAAAACTCGGCACATATGTGCCGCTAGGGTTCAAATGATCTAGGGTTTTGATTTTCTTTACACTAACCGAAACTGTTTAACTTACGTAGAATCAAACAAATCTTTAGTTGAACCAACCAAATCTTTTTTAAGGCAACCAAATAAGAACAACAAAAAATTTGGTTTCAACAACAAAACATCTCATTGCCCCTATACAAATAATTAATTTGGTTGCACCAAACAAACTTTGTTTGATACAACAAAAACTTTTTTTTCTCAGTGCACAATCTAGGACTGTCAGATAATAGTATAAACAAACAACACCAGGTAGTTTATAAATGCCACATGTTAGAACAATCACTCAGCAGAATCATACGACTTAGAACCAACATATGTTCGACAACACAGACAACCCAACGCTCATGCCAGAGGGGCTGCGGTGACGCAGTGGCTAGAGCGCTCGCACCCCACCAAGGCGAACCGGGTCCAATCCCGTCTGGGTTAGCGGATTTTCGCAAGTGGGAATCGTGCCGGACGATGCCATTGGTGGGCGGGACTTTTCGGGGATCTCCCGTTTCCTCTGCCCACCATTTTCTGGCGTTACTCCATACTCACCTTAATCGTCCTCATCGGATCCCAATACCTAGCTGTTAAGAGTCGGAGGGACTTGGCCGAAAATACGCGATTTTCTCGCCGGAAGATATGGGGTACGTGGTTGTTGCTATGTGCCCTTGTTGCACGCACTCCATCGAGGATGAGAGTATGTCAAACCAGCGGGTAAGAGGGTAGCTGCTGTCTTATCGCTTTAACCATCAGCTCGTCTCTCTTGGCCTATATCCTGGCTATTCCCTTGGCACCACGAAATAATAGTGTTATCTTCAGGAATGTTAAAACAGGGTTTTACTGTATATCTAAAATTTCACATTTACCACACACACCATGGACTGGCTTATGAAAATGTATGTGTGGTGTTTGTGTGTGTGTGTGTGTGTGTATATATATATATATATATATAATAGGTTGTAACTGTCCGAGGGCAGGTAAGGACATTGAAGACAACGTTGATACGTGTCCAAGGGCAACTAAACAGTATCCATCCCAAGGTGGTAGCCGAGAAAAACATTGCCACATTGACCAGCTCGGAGCCACTGGCCGGTTAGCCAACTCAACTCACATTTTATGATGGCGGTAGAAAATAGTTCTGATGTTCGTGCAAAATTCTGGTAGTCACATAAAACTTTAATTCATTGTTTCTTTGTCGCGGCTAAAACGTACCAAGTTACCTGTGTTGAGCAAGATTGCGGACGCAGTGGTGACTGGATACACAACCAATCCTATCTCCAAAGCACGCGAAAGTCGGATTAATAACAAGCTGGCACCTTGGAATGGACATATTATCGGCAAGGAGATTCTGCTGTCGTTTGTCAGTGCCTTCCGCGGTGTGATGGTAAAAGGACAATACAACACCCAGCTATTAACCCGGGGAAGGAAATTTTCCAATTACAAAAAAAAAAAAAAAAAAAAAAAATCCCTGTCATGAATCGAACCCGACACCCATTGCCTCCGAGGTCACGCATCAAAACAACGGGACCAAGCACCCACACGAATAAACTCTCTTTCTCGCGCGCGTAATGCCAGCAAAAAACAGGCAGATTACTTTCCGAACGCCCAGCGGCTTTTCTCGACTACCCTTCATGTACTCTTTCATTGCCAAGCGAAATTCTGTACTCACCACTCCCGACAAGGCACTGTAGTTGGTCCTGTATGAATGTTTTGACCAACTTGCATGATAGTCATGACTGGTACTCCATTTCTGTCAACATCACCACAGCAGCAACAGCCAAACGCGCTTCTTCTTCGGCGGCAAGCTTCATTTCATTCAGGGCAGTAGCTTGCCACCCGTCACACACATCGTTCTGCATGTCCTCCGGTAGTAGACATTGTCCCGCACACTGCGCCGCTGTTCACACATCCATTTCTTGACTGTCTTTCTCGGTGTTTACAGGGAGTTCTACATTGCACATTTTGCATTAAAAAATAAAGCAGCTCCTCAGTCCGTATCTCTTCTCACGCACAATGCTCATATCTCGAAAACCACCACCTATTGGACTATGAGAGTCAAGAGCTTGAAGGTTGCTAATAAAGTGAGAAATATCGACAACTTGACGCCCATGTGTCTGAAAAGTATAGGGGTTTGTGCTAGTTAATTGTTCGCTCTGTGAAGTTGATGTTTCATTATTAGATACATCTGTACCATGTGACACGATAGTTTCTTCAGATGTGTTATTGTCTGTTTCGGCTGGCGTGAACACACTATACACGGTGTCTAGCACATGGTCACCATCACATATTTCATTCTGAATTACTTCTGTCTTTGCCCCGAAATCCAAAAAGAAATATTACGATAAACCGTGCTATATCAGAGGTTATATTACTGTGGTTCAACCAAGACCACGGAGACAAGAAAGTCTGACAACTCCCACGTGACGTCACAGGTCAAAGACAATAAAATCACGTCTCGCGAGCGTAGCCTTCTATGGAATACGACGTACTGCGCAGGTAAATAGAAACGTGCAACTGGAAGCAGTTTGCTTCATACAGAATTTAAATAACACAACAATATTTGCAGTTCTAACTATATGGTCTATTGAAAGCGTTTTGCTTTTGTTCATAAAATGATCCCAGTAACGTTCTCGGTATGCACATGAAAGAAACCACAGATATCCAACAAAAACGCTCAGCAATGATAACTCATATAAATCAACAATTTCCATCTAAAGATGAATACATTCGATAACTTCTAAATTCTTTAAAAAAATTGTTTGAAATAGTCTGATAGGCCTAATTTTAAAAGAAAAGTGTTTGAATTTTTTTCTAGTAATAATAGTTGTCTGATTTTAATGGCACATAATGGCCGAAACTTGTCCCGTTTTGCCTATTAAATTGCGGTTATTTTTTCGTGAACTGTCGTACTTCAATTATGTTTTGTTTAATTAAAAATAACTCCATAGGCACGTAGCTATAGACTAATTGAACTAATGGTTCTGGCAGTAATGACACATGTTTATTCATGTACATTTATATATACCTACATATATAATATACACACGTCGTTGGCTGACATTTAATGTATACAAGTTTTCGTCGAAATTTTGCAGTGTATTGACGTTTCCAAAATTCACACATTTCTACAAAGAGTGACTGGTCTTAGACTGTGCTAAGAAAATACCTACTAAATGTATAATTACATTAAAAGGAATAAATTCAATACACAAGTACCTCACACACATTGGTTTTGAAAAAACACTCCCTCTCACATTACATTTAAATGGAAGCACTACACATTGGGTGTATTATTTTAAAACCAGTCCTCGTATTCTTGTAAGTTTTAAAAGGTGTTATTTCACTGTGCTCTATTGGCAAGACTGCAAGCAAGAGGAAGACGGAAATTAGTGTAGGAGGGTATAAGGACACTTTGCCATTGAACACGAACCATTATGCTCCTGATCAATCTCGAAAAGTTGAAAATGTTTGAAAAAACCTTGACCCATTATAATGTGAAATATAATCAGCTAACATATATTTCCTAAAATACGTTGTCACAAAAGAGTAGTTTTGTATAGTCGCACTAAGCCAAAATTGATTATATTTATATATATATACTTGCAAACCAATTTTTTTTTCAAAAAACCATAAAACACACATATAACTGATTATGCCAATGGTTTTTTTGTTGTATCATAACAGATTGTTTCATTTTTAACTTTAATGCCGTCATTTAAAAATAGCACGAGGACTTACGTAATTTACCTATATTTTCCCCTTCCAATATTAATATTTAAGTGAAAAAATTAAAATAAGTCGGCTCATTTGAATAAAATCTTGTGTAAGGAAACATGCCCTGGTTACATGAATTTATCTCATACGTAAGGTACGCGATATTTGAAATAGTAAGGCAATGGATTAATTGAACATTAAAACTCGATTTTATAGTTCTTCAGAATAAAGTATTCTATAGCAAATGTTTGGTGGTACTGAACTAAATTCTTACACAGAAGTTATCTTTTATACAGAACTATTTATACTGTATGTTAAGTTGATAAATATCAACATACTCTTGAACACTTCCTAGACGCTAAGTGCTTCCTCGAGATTGTTTTCCTCTACAAATTATTTGTTTATTTATTAATCGTCGGGAAATTTAAAACCGTAAACTTACGGTCCGTTCGAATAATCTCCATGACACTGAGGACACAGAATATACATTACATTAAATTTGTATTCCGTGTTGAGGAACGTAAACTTGAACACCATAGAGAATTCCACTTTTACTGAACGCTTACAATCAAAACAAAACATATCACATCCCGATGTAAACCGTAGATTCACTCTACGCTGTAAACTACCAAACAAGGTAGTCTATGGCCATATTGTACATAAACACCAGCAAGGATTGCCCCTAGCCATGACGTCACTGGCTTGGTAAGAAGAGGCTGTCACGCCTTCTCGTCTCGCTGGTAACGGTTCAATTCACAAGATTTAATTGATTTAAAATAAAATTGTCTATACAAAAATTAATAGCATTTAATTGTCGGAATTATTCGTAAATTATTCAAAGTAGCGCTGCATCTCTTTTGATGACGGCATTAATTAAAAAGTTCATGCAAATGCAGTGTTATTCTCGCTCTCTCTCTCTCTCTCTCTCTCTCTCTCTCTCACTCACTTACAGGTTCCACATTTTGCCAGATCGCTGGTGGAATCTCATGAAAGTAGAGTACTGTATGCAAATTTGCAAATAAACGAAACATTAAATGTGACGACTATGTGTATACGCAAGGCGGAAGCAACATTGACCGAGTATTTCAATGTGTTGCAAATAAAGTTATACAGATAATTATTTCATTCAGTGTTTTCTGGTCACAGCATTGTAATAAAAATAAGCACAAATTTTAAAATCTTTTCAAATCTGACGGGGAGCTCAACCAAGCACGCACATACGAAAAATTATACCTGACACAAGCTACATGGCTGGCTGTTCGTTTTCACTGCACCAACATTAAGATAAACAGTTAAATTTATGGTAAATTCCATAATTCCATATAGAATGGAGTAAATCTGTAACTAATACGATGCCGTGAACGATTATTTCGAAATACATATTGCATTAAGTTTATTCCAGAATTCTTTCGCAATTTATTAATTTCACTAAGCAGCATTTGTTTTTCGCTGATGAAAGAGAGACGATTTTCTATTCAGGGATACCACAATTAATTCACGTGACAATCAGTAGCCGTTTCCATATTTCAAGTGCGATGTTATTCAGTTGTGATTAAAAAATATTTCGGCAGCAGAAGCTGTCAGAATCTGGGAACATAACATGAGATGAACTATATTATGTCCATAATATTAGTAGTTACCTCTTTTTAGAGTTGTGTTCTTGTAAATGCTTCATCTTCCTTTCTCTTGGTCTTGCACTAAGTCGCAAACGTTTTCCATTGCCTTTCGTCCTGTACCTACCCATGTTTATCGCTAAAGAGTAACATGTATGATCGAGATAATACTTCCCGAGAGTAACTGTAAATACAAGTCGCGCTTCTGTAGGTAGAATGTTCGGACCGATCCACTGCTTCTAACAGACAAGCTGTGGAGAGGGCAGATGCCCGGAAGAGATAGGGGATAGTCCGACGAGGTCGTTAACTATCCTTCAATCCTTCTACCTGCCAAATGCCCTAGTGCAAAACAGGCCTATCTACGAATTCATTTCTGGAATATAATAATTTACAAAAGTTTTTTTTTCGATTTATTTCAAAAGTTATATTATTTATACAGCGGAGGCAGTATTTGATATGCTGTATAATTATCTGAGGAGGCATGCAATTTTTTTTTTTACTTTTTAGCAAAGTATTCTAATTTACATAGGAAAACAATGTGTATGTGCTAAATTCGGGTTTGTGAAATATTGTAACAGTAAAATGTTGTTTTTCATAAAGAAAAGTTGCTGTTTTTAAGTAACAGTAACAATGATTTCATTTTTCTTTTTTATTCAGAGCAAATGCCACCTCGAAAAAATGTATCGTTTTCTTGTAATTTGTGGCGTAAGTCAACATTGGTGACACATAAGGACAACTGAGTCCCTCCGACTCTTAAGAGCCACCCAAATCTCTTCAATTACTCACTCACTGTAAGTTGGCCAACGGGTCATTGGAATACAGTATGCGCTGAACTCTTTTCGTGAAAATCGGCCGTCCCTAATTATAAGATGTTGTAGAGGAAGGAAGCGGTGTTCGCTAGAGACTAGCGACTGAGAAAGTTCTGCCCCTTCCTTCCTCCGACAGACAGTGCCTTTATTTGATACTTTCAAGAGGGTCTTGGACACTAGTTCATTCAGAAGTGAATGCAAATGCTTGGTAGAAGGAGGTTTTCGAAGCCGATATAGGATGGTGTGACTTCGACATTCCGAGACTAATTTGGAAGTGAGCATGTACATATATAGAGGAGTGAGCACTGCCTATATGTTTCTCGTGTATGGTGAGGCAAGTAACCTCGGCTCTGAGGGGTTAGTCTTTCATGAGACTGCACTGAGAAAAATATCTGGTAGAATATAATGGACTTTGTTTGAAACCACCAAATGGTATATTTGTCTACTAGCAATCAAGACCATTGCTTGGCACAACAAATTTATTTGTTTTAAATTATTTAGTTGCGTCAACAATGTTATATTGCTTTAATAATAACCGATATACACTGCTGAATCAAGTCAGTTCACAGGTTTGGCAGAACCACAACAGTAGTCTCTTTTGACCAAATCATTGTGTTGAACTTCAACATGTATGTGTAATACAACCAAGCAGCTATTTGGCTTGACTAATAAGACAATTACTTTTAACCATATCATTTTATCGAACCATATATATGCCTTAAAACAAGTGTGAATTTATTTGGCTTGGCTACTAAGATTTTTTTTTTTACCAAATCATTTAGTTAAACGAGACAGGCAATTATTCGACTTAATTATTAGTGTTACATCTTTTAACCACACTGTAAAATTTTGAGGTAAAATTCCCTTACATGTAAGGGAAGCCAATTTCCACTACATGTAAGGTAAAATTTCCTGTCAAATGTGGAGTAAATTAACATTACAAGTAAGGTACTATTGCCTAATCGTACGGGAAAAGTGCCGGACAAAAGTGGGGGGAAATCCCATACGAGTAAGGTAATATTAAATATATTGTATATTAGAATTATATTTAAAAAACACAGGGTATTAGTAATGTCTGTTTCTGTAATTAATGTCTTGCTTCTGGACGCTGTTATTTTCAAACACACCTAGGAAACGTAATAAAAATAGTTTTATTACTTTAAATATAGGTTATGTTTATAACAAGGGCAGTATAGCACGGACGTTTTGAAAAACTATGAAATGTCACTGGAATTAATCCATATTGACAATAGGAATGAAAAAAAAAGAAAAAGAAAAAATGGTGTAAATTTTTCAAATCACCATGAAATACGAGAATTCTTGTTTCTTGGTTTCTTGGTCTGCCATCTTGCACATGCTCGCGACCAACCAAGCTCGTTGTTCAGACAGACGTATCCAAATGGTAAAATTTATCATGTCAAAATAGTTTGGCAATATATAGTTAATTTAAATAAATCGTTTTGTAAAAGCACGCATGCGTAGGCATTTAAAAACAGACATTTTTTATATTTATATGTTATTTTATATATTTTATATTTAATATATTTTATATATAATATGTTAGCCTATAGTCAGAAAAGTATTCGTTTGATTTGAAAAAATACATAAACAAAATTATTTGCTCGAAACAAAAAAATCACTATATTTACTTCAACAATCCAGTGTTTGATTTAACAATAGTTGGTTTGAAAAAGCATAATAAATCTCAATATTATTTATTTGGTTGTTAAGACAATTCTTTTTTCCGAGTGTGGATGCTAACCACACTCCGGGAGTGTGTGTGTTTATAAATGCTCAGTGCTTAACGATCTTCCTCTTAATTGATTAGTAAATCGACCTCCAGCTCTAAGTTATGCTTGATTCGTATCATTAATCACCGAGCACAAAGCCTGCAGCTTATTGGCTGTGATAACGATGAGACGGTGGTAGCTCCAACATCTGCTGCTGTTTCTCATAACAACCGCTACGACTCCAGCGCCTTGGCCACCAACCTCGGCGGAGGCCAGTATCCCTTCTACTTTCCCCAGCCTTTTACGTCATCATCGATGAGGTTATTTAAGGTGTTGCACGATGTGTTCTCGGCCTATTTTCGTCTTCTCTCCTCTTCACTTCAATGGCAGCCATGACTTCTGTTGGAGCTTACCGGCTGTGACGGGCAGCGTCACGTCACTGCATGTCTTGGAATAGTTAACAACTTGAAACTAATAAAAACACTCTTAAAATTAATGGGGTGGACCACGTCGCAGACACCCTCGAATAATTAAAATAATTATGTACTAGCAGGCGGACCTTTTCGACATTCATCCATTCGAGAAAAAAAAAACTCACTGTGTTTGGTTGTGGTTTGTGCGGCGTACTGTCCGATACGCACGAACACTTTCACGCATTGATTTTGAGGTTTAGAAACCTCAAATGTGACTAATACAACTCACATGTAATGTTCTCGCCAGCTTCCCGTCACTTCAAAAGACTTTGAAAAACCTGGGGTGCTGAGAAAATAACTGTTAATGTCCGTGCATATTTTCACGTGCGGCAGCAACCAGACATGGCAGAGAAGTGTATAGCGGACTTGTGTTTCAGCGATTCGTCCCCGGAGTGCAGCACCGTCGACGCTGCCTGCCATGGTGCATGCGCCTCCCAATACAGTGACGTCTGGTTACGCCGTTTCCGGCAACTTGGTGAAGAGGCCGGAACTTTGATGACATACTGTCATATTATTGGTGTTTGATATTTCAATTAGTTAGACCCCCTAAGGGAAATATGTGTCCGTTGCATCGGTTCACCATATTTGGTAACATCAATCGCCATTGGTTGTGTTTAGCTTGATGCCTCCTAGGACTAATTGAAAGCCCAACGATTTCTTGGAAATTCGGGGGTTTTGAGGGTAAATTAATTTGACTGGTAGCGCAGGAGGGCGGACCTGTGTATTCAATGCCTCTGCACGCTGCAATCGAGGTCAGTTCAGCGGCCTCGAGGGGGCAAGCTTCTACCAGAGATAAGTAGCATTATTATTTGATGCACACATGTAGGCTCCTTTAAGTCTCGTACGTCACTTCGACATTAGACGACGGTCATGGTGCCCGGAATTTTTAAAGTTTTGCGAAATGTTGGTCTTTCAGTCAAAAATCCGATAATGCTACCTTCTGTAACCAGGGGTTTTTGTTAGCTAATAAGGAGAATGGTGACCATGTCGTAACCAAGAAGTTAGTTGGTTGTAACAACTCGTAACCACTTGTAACCATTTGTAACCACTTGTAACCGAAACCACTTGTAACCGAGACCATTTGTAACCAAAGGAAATAATTATGGTCTTAGTATTTTGTAACCCGGTAGGCGATATGCGAGAATCTGTGTATTTATGATGGGTGAATGTTTTAAGAGAAAACTTTATGAAGTTTAGGGCATTTGCGAAAATCCCATTTAGTCATGGGAGTTAAGGCTGGCATTGCTGAGAAGTTGCTCCCATCTACTTTGAATCGCGAGTAGATATGCAGTAAACAGTGAGGTTACCAGGCTCAGTTAGTGATGACCAGGAATGTGTTACTAAAATGGTTAGTTGTTCCTGGTGCAGGAACTAATAATTATTTAGTAATGTCAAGAGTAAATGTAGGTACAACAGAATAAAACCACAATTTTGTAATGATGGTGTTTTGGGGTCACTTACCCAATATATTTTGTGAAGGGCTTTTGTTTTTTACTCATTAAAATGGCCATTGAAGGGTATAAAACATAACCCGTATGGAAAATTTGCTTAATAAAAGCGAATGTATGTGGTACCTGAAGTACCTGGTTGCTTTTTCTCTATATTTTGGTGACCTGTCTTTTTATGTACATGTTTTAGTAAATATGTTATATATGAGAGGGAAAAATAATGTTCACTCTTCAAAATGTAATGTAAGAATAATAACCAATGGAAGTTTTATTTCACCTGTAAGAAATATGAAAGAACTGAACAAAAAACTATAATCAAAATAAAGAGTACTACCACACTTCTTTGTTTCTGTTTCAAATCGTTTATGACTATCATGTACCCTTATGCTGTACAGAAAAAATTTTTTTTTTTTTTTTTTGCATGGCTTTTGCCATTTGTTGTGTTCTCATGGTTTTGCTAGGTTTTATGCAAATCCTGCCTTCACAAGCCCTTGGTTTAGGGCACAGCAAGGTCAGATGGCGATGGTTGCAAGTTTCTATCAATCATGTATGCATTACGTGAAATATCTGCGAGCCACTTCATGGTCAGCGAACCTGGGTCTTCAACCCTTGAGTCAGCTTTCATGGGGTATTCATCATGTTGATTTTGACGTTACATTCAAGGTGAGCTGTGGCATAGGGATGGCTTTGTAGCGAACCTGTCGGGTGTGGAAATTTGCTGGTAATTATTTGCATCATGCTGATAAGTATTTCTTTGGAGAACATGCTGTTAGCTTTGTATTTTTCTAGATTTTGTAGCACGACGATTAGTGTGTTTTAGCAGTGCTTTATGAAACATGTGTTGTACAAGTTTTAACGTGTCACAGCTTCTGTCCTATTAATTTGCTCAATTCATTGGTACCATCACGGTAGTAGTACTCATGACAGTGACCTAGACCAACCCTACAATATTCAAATTCCTCAGCAGCATTGCAATTGCTTGGAATGACTTTACCAAGAAATTCACTGCGCAAATAAAGTGACGATGTGACGACCGTCAATGGGACCCCGATCGTCGAGGAGGACAGCACGACGGAAGATGCAACGGGACGAACAACAGCTGGAGAATCACCCGAGGGTGACTCTAACTCCCCAGTAGTCGCTAGTCCACCTAGCTACTGGCAGCGACGTGGGGTTGTGCACGAGGACAGCAGAAGTGGCAGCGACGACAGAGTATCGTGCAACTTGTACGAGGTTCGTAACTCAGCACGCCGACGTCGGCCACCTGCGGCATGCCACACGTGTGTGAACACGGAAACACCACAGCGACAGCAAGAACATGCGCAACGACGGCAGCAGCCAGCAGTTCCAGACATAGGAGGTTGGCAAGAAGCTTTTATGTGCTAAGTCCATGACGGACAGACACAAGTAGGTGTGTCTGTTATCAGTAATGTGTGCCGGTGCAAATGGTCTCTTGAGGGGGGGGGGGATTTGACATGTGTCCATGTTGAACCCTTCCCCTTAGCCCGTTTAGCCTCCACACCAGGTTCCATAACGCAGTGTGTGTGCATGCTCTAGGAGCCCAAGTGCAGTGCAGTGTAGCAAGGAATGACACCGGTGCAAGCAGAGTGAGCGCAACCACACGCGCGTGGCGCAGGAATCCGAAAATAGACCCTGTGAAATTTCTGTTGTTTAATTTGTGCAATAAAAGGGCAAGGTAAGTTCACACAAGGGGATGCAACTAATAAAGACGCCTGCCTTCGCAGCCCTAAAACCCTCAATGTTTTCAAAGTGTCTTTTTGTAATTTTCTGTAATGTTCATTCACATGTCTTTCATCTCCACATCATTCACGCAGTGCAGTGTTTTGATACTATAAATAGTATTGACATACTTAAGTTATTTCATGTGACCACATGTCTTTTGCACAGTATTACCCGAGCTGATGGGTTCGTTAGCAGCACCAAATGTCAGCTTTTCCTGGCGGAAATGCAATCATGCAACTGTATAAATCGCTGCAGTGACGAGTTACCACACATGATTTATTTCCAGTTCACTGCAAAGCATTTAAGGTATGGGTCTTCTCCCCCCAGTTTTCTCAAAGTGTAACTTACTGTGCAAGTATGTTTGAAATAGTCACCAGTTAGTGTAATAAGTAACAGTGCTTCGTATGAGCGTGTGGGGAGCCCAGATACCCCACAACGCAACAAGTAAGGGAGTTATTCAGTCAGTAAAAATTTTATTCTACGAGGAGACAACAACTGCACTTGGAGGATTTGCAGTGGTCGTCAGCCGAACAACACTGAGGAATGCGTCCACAGCTGCTCTCCAACTTCACGATATTGTCAACCCGACAATATCTGGTGCCCTGGGTAATTATCTCCACCGAGATTCCAAAACTATATTCACTGCTCCTCACCTTACCAATATCCTTATTGACCAACACCTTGGCACTAGTTACCAGCCTCCGACACCTTGACAAACTTCACAATCTTCCTGATCAACCGGATATATACTCAAGCGGGACTCGCAGTCCTGAATGAAAGCTCATGGGTCTTCACTTGCTGTACCAGTGTGGGTTGGTAGTGACTGGAACCGGGCTGGTGTTGCTGGATATGGTTGGCAACATTAGTGCTTGTTTACATACTCCGTCACGAGTGGCGGGCTGTGTAATGGGCTGCCATTTGTGCCAGAGCAGTGTCGAGTGTTGTGGCAGATGAGGCAATACCAACTGTGGTGTGTGGAGCGGGTAATCGTCCACAATATTGCGTGTTACTTCATGTCGATTTTCTTGGTGGTATTGCGTCGGTGTCAGATAGGTCTGGCCGGCGTTCCCCTTAGTTAGCAGATTTATTGGCGGGGCCGGTTGTGGACTCTGTTGTTCAAGTGCACAGAGGGTGCAATCCATGTCATGCTCATTCCTCCTCGTTGTCCGTTCCCACAGCGTGATACAACCTTCATGGTAGACGCATTTGCGACTGACACATGCCAGTGTGGCGGTACGGTTTCCATCACACCAGTTGTAGTGGGCACACTTCTGCAGTGTTTTCCTCAGTTGCGATCCCTCTGGTTCTGTGTCGATAGGCAGTTGCGGACATGTACACAACGATGGAAGGCACGCCAGATTGACAAAGCCCTTGGCTCGTTGTAGTTTCGAGCAACGGTTACACATCTCTTCAGTTTTCCCCATGCTGATGTGGGATAGCACACAGTTGTAAAGTTCTTGATTCGCCTTCTTGATTCCTTGTCGCATGCTCTGCATGGCGGCGGGATCTTGACAGATGCAGCCCTTATTGTTCTCCCATCCGAACGAGAATGGATCTAGTGGTACAGTCGTTCGTAAACACTGGGCGCATAGGGAAGATGGTTTCACATTAGTGCACCATAGATCAAAGCGTCCTTGGTCGGGTACACAATGCGGTTGATGCGGTGACAGCATCTTGGACCACATATCCACGGCCCACGGCTGACACCCGTATGCCAACGCATGGGAAGCAGGTGGTCGCTTCCCCTGGTTGATGCAGTGTCCCAAAATGGCCGACATACATCACCCAGCTGGTTGTGCAGTAACAAGGTGGGTTTCAAGACGGCGGATAGCAATGCTCGTTTTGGTACACTTTTCCATTTGGCTTCCCTGGCTTCTCCTCGTAAATTTTCCCCGTTCGGTTGAACCCTTCTTCTTGTTGCATGAAAGGAAACTCTGCCAGTAGCGGTAATGGTGAGCGAAGCTCAAGGGAAATTGAGATACATATGCCCACGTGGTAGCACATAGTGTACAGGATGGTGATTTAGAATGCAGGTTACCAGGTTGTTTACAAGGTTTAGAAGTTTATATAATTGAAGTAAGTGAGTGTTGGTATGGTTGGCGGGAAAGGTTAGACTACTAGATGTTGCGCCCCTTGACGTGTGGTGAGCTGGACCATGGGGGGAATGAGGTATCGTGGATAGGAAATGGTACTTGCCAGGGTTAAGGATGTCAGCCCGTGGTGCGAGCACGAAGTTATACTTGCTAGAGACTCCTCCTCTCGAGTCATGATGGCCGACGACCATTCACCTACCCCCATGTCCATGTCCTGATAGATGTTATCAGTTGAAAGTTCCTCTCCATCAGCCGTAAACTAAACTCAAAATCGCCTTGTCTATTCAGGGATGTCCTGATACGCCAGCTCACTCCCGAAGGGTTATTTTGGCTACCCAACACCACTATTAAAAACACGTGGTCAATGTAAAGTTACGAGAAAAGGTTAAGTAACCGATAAGTTGTTAATCATAATAAAACGTTGGTAACTCACCAGTACGTATTTATTACAAGTTCTTCCCCATCGGGGCAATGAAGTTTACATACCACCGTTTTAGCAAGGCGGGCTATTATACAGACGAAATAGCAGTAGGGCCTACGAACTTAAGTTTCATAGTATGCCTCAGCCATGTAAAAGATGGGTACTCCGGGCGAGCAATAAACAAGAGGTTCCAGCAGACTAACATTAATTAAGCAGAATTACATTATGATTATCAAACAAAGATGAAGTGCCCGGAGCACCGCATCGCAGTAATACTCTCACGAGATCTAAGATACTACTACTGTTTTTTTGGCGCGGAGGTCGCTCACTGGCCGACACTCCCAGTCAAACATCATTGGACATCATTTTTCATAAAGTGAAATAAAATGAATGAAACGAAATGGGCTCTACAATGCCGATGGTATGTACCTACCAGTAAACTCTTAACAATAAAACGTAAAAGAACATATTAAAAATAAAAAATAATAATACACACATTTGACCAGACTGCATTGCTATGGCATCCTAACTCAACATTGACACATACATATATACTAAAATATTTCTATAGGGCCTGTCCCCAGTCAAGTTTATTACGTCTATAATTTTTTGTGTAAGTGGCAAAACATGTGAGTTCATATTAATTTGCATAAAAACCCTTCAAAAATGCTTATAATATTTTACAGTGGCTATTTGCCACATGGCCATGTACATCGGTCCACTTTGATGTGATGTTTTGGAACATGTAGGAAAGTCCAGTATTTCAATACTGCCAGTACTGGTCGAACGATTTGCAATGCATTGAAAGTTAAGTTAATAATTATCTTAAATATCATGGTGACATCTACATGTCACAATAGCCTCTTCTGTGGCCGTTCATATATGTACACAAAATGGCGCCTGTAGGGCAAGAGCTGTCAACAACATAATAATTATGTAAATACGGGATTGCACTCAAATACACTAAAACAATAATAATAAAATATAAAGAGTCAGTTTGTCTCGTACTTACATGACATGAGTAACATGGGAAAATATAACACTGATGTAACATATGGCACTACATAAACATTGACTCTCAAAATGTAAATACTAAAAGTAAACAAAAGCACATGGCACTCGGCCTGACATATGGACACTGACATTCGTACAAGTACATACCTCATTGCACGGTAACCTAACATCACATATTTGTGCACACTGATGCACGATACGGAACACTGGCACTTACATAGCATGAGAACATTTGACACTTATACACTAACACTTGTGGCATTGTAGGATGATGACGTAGACATATAAAAATAAACATACACTGCACATCCCTAACAACTGACATAACTCTGACAACACCTTCAGCACGACACTGCATTTGACACATAACACACACATAGTACATGTTAGTCGACTCAGATACTCCACTGTGATGATGTGTTGCATTCTTGACGTCTCTGCTGGAACGGCGTGGTGAATGGTCAGAGGCCTAGGCACTGTCGACGTCAGGTTGTAGGGTACGACAGTCTTGAGGACGAATGGTGGCTTTCGCGAGTTATGCATTAAGGCAGTATCGAGGGTGGAGTACTCAATTCGTGGCCCCGTGACATTTAACTGAACATGGAATAATGAGTGGGAAAAATACTTTCTCTTTGTTTTGTTGTGGCAAGGTAGGAATGTTAATCAATTTTTAAATTTAAAAGATTTTTTCACAATTTAAATAATGGCCAATACTTATGCACGTGATGTAGTGAAACCAAGGATTGGAGGGCGGTACGTCCATCGCCACATTTAATGTTTAAAAAGCCTCCTTAAATACTAGGTGGTGGATGTGAGTAAGTGGGAATGGACATTTTTTGTGCACATGTGGTATTTTCTCGCACCACGTGCTAAGAAGTTACTGTGTTAAGACACTTAGTTATTTTATCAATGATGCCTGCTGGCTTAAGTTAGGAGGTTACATTACATTTACACATATATGAGCAAAAATGGTTTGATGTAAAGGAAGTAAGTTTGCTATACTGCACATTGAAAGTGTGCATTGCTAGATTCATCACTATTGAAATAACTGGCCGTTTTTTTTGTCGCCACAAGTCGGCTTGTTGTGATTTTACATATACTTACTCAGTCTATTGGATTACATGTTAATTGCGCAGCTAAGTATTAAATAGTGACATATTATTAATATTTGAGACATAATATTATGCTTAACAGATAATGTGTTGTTGGAGTTTACGTGTGTTCCATATGAAGACTCTTAACCTACTTACATTAGTATTGATAACAGTTTAAACTTTTACGTCAAAAGGAACTCAAAATTTTACATGAAAACATAGTTGAATAATGAATTTATGATACAGTAGTGCGATATTATACTTTCCTTGTACAGATTAGAATTAGTAAAATGTATTGTTATTAATACCACGTGTTTGGCGTTTTTGCATTAGAATGTCTTAGCATTCTGTAAGCAGTCAAAATGTTAGTTCAGTTCACGTCGCATAGAGTTTTCGAGATTGTTTTTGTGCTATCACGTATAACTCACTATGGATTTTATAATTAGTCACTCCTCGCAGATGGGGTGTCCTTATTTAAGTACCACACTTACACTTTTCTTCTTAGTTTTAGATGGCATCACTTAGCAAGAACATATACGTGTTTTACTGTGCAGGGTAACGTTAAGTGAAATACAATTTAAAGACATATGTATTGACATTTTACTTATATCTAGACATGACTTAGCCTAACCATCTGGCTGAACCTACAATGTTTGAATTCTTTTTAATTTGCAATATATACATGTATTTAAGACAATGAGAAATTATATTTTCTCTGCACTTTATATTGAATTCTCACTTTATTATCAGTGAACCTTTAACAAAATCTTATATGGGAATAGGAAATAAATTGACACACAGACCATGCCAATGGCTTAAAGAATTGACTATGCCATGCAGGTTTTGCATGCTTAGGTATCGATAGATATACTTAGTTGGTACTCATCTTATAACAGATACTTAGCTTTGCTTTACTTTACTGATAGAGTTGTCAATGGCATGGCATGTACTTCACTCAACTGATAGGCTACACTGAGAGTAATGTGCAAAAAAAAAGCTCAATAAACTAATCCTAATCCTTGATCCTCATATGCCTAGACCTCACTTGTTAAAAATTACTTTAAATTCACCAACTACACCTGGGTAATAACATCTGTAACAGTTTTAGATTGCATAATCTTTCATTGTGGTTGACTTGAAATGATAAAACTGAATTTACCTATACTATACCCACAACCCTTAGTTCGTCTAACTTCAATAGAGATATATTTCAACAATCTGCTAGGGGATACCCCTTAATAAATATTAATAGGTTATTCTTGATTGTACTGACTTTGCAGTTACAATTCCAGACGGAAATAAGATTTGTGGCATGTATTGCTTTACTGTTTGACTGTCATTTTTAAGTTCTTTCTTTGCCCACATTTACACAATATTTTATTATGCTGAAGCTACACTTTGACTTATTATGCTTGTATACTATATCATTCTGTATAGTTAGCTATTTAATAGCTTATTTATTACTTGAACATTATTATCTATATCAACTGAGGGTTTGAAAAAAATTTTCCACTATCTGTGAGTATTGTAGCAGTCACCTGCAGTGCTGTAGTAACTTTACGTTTTCTGATCATTTCTGAGAAGCATTAATCTAACTTGTTTGAGCTTCTTTTTGAATTCTAAAAAGTTTTGATATGACTGTACATGCAGCCAATTGTCAGTTATATTGATCAGCAGAATATATTTGCGAAAAATATTCATCAATTAATTGAAATGACTTGTTTGTTAACATTTGAACTGGCGTAGAATGTTTTGGAATAATTTCTGCATATATCAAAGTATCAACATATTAAAATTACTTACTTATTGTCTGTAGGCTATGTTGAAGGCTTATTGCTTAGTTACCAGTATTCATGCGATTAAGGAAAATCGTCAGTTTAATTAGCTTAAGGTACATAGTAATATTGCAAAACAACAACTGGCCAATAATTGCCATGGTGGCATAATCATAATGAAGTGTGGGTCGATAACATTAAATAAACGGTCGCCTTGAAACTTGCCATATGTTTGACTATGGCGTAGTCAGAGTGAGTCATTATGTAGTTTACTGCATTAGTCAGAAAAATGATTTTTATTAGTATTTTTTTGGTGGTGTTGTCAAGAAACAGCATCGTATTGATCGATGAGTAATAACTTCTTCCCTCCATTTGGGTGAGTTATTTTCCAATGTTCCCTACCCCGTTTTGCATGGTTACAGTCACTTAGTAATTTTATTTTCACCGCGTTATTGCAAAGGGTTCCAGATTCTTTCAAGTTTCTTTCGAGTTCCATACGACATTCGTTCGATTTTGTTCGATTCTCAGTGTAGAGGTCGATGCCGATGCCTGTCAGTTGACAATAATTCAGTTACCATACCAGTCATGTGAGATAACGTCTCATCTGCAACTCGTTGGGACGCCCTCAGCTTTAATGTCCAGCCCCATCACAGTTCAGCATCCCCCGATCCATTGATAGCGATGACTGCTGCGGTAACTCAATCTAAGGGCACGCACCATCCTCGGGCAGAACTCTGAGCACAAGTTAAATTAGGATTTAGCAAATGAATTAGAAGCAAAAAAAGTAATAATTTCTTGTATAAAAGGCTCTGGTAACAAGCAGTCATATTTTGTAATAATGTAACTTTTTCTTATGATTATCTTACATAATTCCTTTGGTAAGATGTGTGAAATTAATATGACATAATTTATAAGGAAAAGAATGTTGATGAACAATATGTTTCAATTTTAATGACATAAATAGTTCATGTCAGCGGCTCCATTTTTATGCTTATTCATATAAAATTTAATAAAAAACAAAATCATTTATTTACCTTGAGTTTACGATGATGGATTGGATATTATATATATATATATATATATATATATATATATATATATATATATATATATATATAGTAAAGAAAATATCTTAAATATATCAGCCTCCAACACCAATTCACTTTGTATGTTTATTTAGTACTCACCTTATTGTCGATCCACAGTTTATATTCACTATTTTGACCAGATAATTATTGGTCTAGATTTGGTATAATATAATTTTCCATAACCACATTTTAAAAATTTTCTGTGGTTAATGGTAGTATTATTTGTACCTTGCTCATGTTCCAGGATGCTTGATTTTTTAAGTTTTTTTAAAAACAACTAATAAAGTAGCAGTTTGTATCTATGCAGGGGCAAGGGAACAGCATGATCTGTTTCGTTGGTGAAACGTCGGTCGTATATCTAATCACCCCATGCTCTAGTTCTGTGGTATTCTATCTTCCCTCCTGGGGTGAAATTTTTTTGGATTCAAATGCGATTATATTTCATTCTTTATTTTGAGGATCTACTTTTATAAGGGTCCCGTCTGCTGCCACGTTGCTAGCGTCACATGCTAGGATTATTTCTCGGCCCTCGTGGAATTTATGAAGAACGAGGGCTTGAGAAATTGCTGTCTTTAATTGTGTACAGGCGGTTTCGTGTTACTCTGTCCATTTAAAGGGGGTGTTGTTTTTTGTGAGTTCGATATGTGGTTCAACTATTGAGGCGTAGTTTCTAATGTATCGGCGTAAGTAAGACGTCATACCCAGGAAAGTTCTTAACTGTTTCACATTGTTTGGAAGGGGGGAGGGGTGATATTTTGACAATAGTCGTTACCTTTATTGGGTCTGTAGATATTCCGCTAGGTGTGATGATATGATCAAGGACTTTAACTGTTTGCTTTGCAAACATACGTTTTTTTTGTGTTTACTTTGACATTCAATAGGCGGAGCTTTTAAAATACTTTGGTTATGTTCTCTAAATGCTCTTCGAATGTGTTTCCAAGGATAAAGATATCATCTATGTACGTGATTGCTGTGGTCCATCTGACGGGTCCTAAAAGTTTATTAATAAAAATCTGGAAATATTGGGGGCTTGTGCTTAACCCCATTGGCATTCTTTGATACTGGTAAATGCCTACACTAAATGCTAATTTATGTCGGTCTTGTACTCTGACTGGGATACTGTAAAATCCAGAAAATAAATCCAAACTAGTAATGTATGTAGAATTTAGGAGGGCGTTTAGAATATCTTCTCTTCTAGGTAACGGATATTGTACCCTAGTTAAATATTTGTCTAATTTCCTGAAATCAGTTAAAAATCGTAGGCCTCCGGATTTCTTAGCTATGACAAGAGAAGGTGCCGAATAAGGTAAGTCCGCTTCTTGTATAATTCTGGCGTCTACCATGAATTTTATTTGTTGTAAGAGATCATTCCTTACTTGAGGACTAATCCTACATGGGCGTGTCGTCATTGGTTTATCTGTGGCGAGATCTAATTATATTTCAATGTTCTTGGCTTCTGTGAGCTCCAAAATAGAATTGACAAGTATGTCCTTGTTTGCGTGAGTCTATAACATTTTGGATAGCTGCTGCCTGATCATGTGTTAGGTTTTTGTTTATTTGGGGTGTGTTTTGATGGTTTTGTTGTCAAATGTTTCTAGTGTTGTTATGCTGGGTTTGATTGATGTTATGAATTCTATATTGAGTGGTGTGGGGTGTAGTGGGACTTGTACTGCCTTAGTGTGGTTATGTCCGTGTATCAACATTGTGTCATATTTTAAAATTGGAATTATATTGTAATGCTTGATGAAATCTATGCCAAGTATTAAGTCCTGTTGTAAGTTGTCTACTACTAAAAATCTCTGATGGTATGTGTGGCCTGCAATGTTTAAACGTACTTGTATTTCGAATTTTGGGGATGTTTGAACACATGTGGCTCCGACTAATGTGATTTTCTCCCGGAGGGGGAAAAGGTTGTGATCGGACAGAAGTGTGCTCGCTATGATGCTGCGTGAACAGCCTGTGTCCAGTAGTGCATAGCAATCAATCTCTTTAATTTTACCAAAATTCTGGGTGTTGTAGCTGTGCTTGCCACCTGTTGATGAGGTGAGGAGTTTGTGCTGTGTGTGGTAGTGTTGGGTGTGGTGTAGGGTGGAAGCTTGTTCAGGGCGTTATTCTGCAACACATTTCCATCATCGCAAGCTGGCCACAGGGTGTTTTCAAAGGAGTCATTATTGAATGCTGTGCAGTTTTTTGTTGGTGTGTGTATGCGGACTTTGTATAATGTGAGCCCAAATTTACGATTAAAATACTTAAAACAATCCCCAATATCTGTTGCAAATTGAAAGTGTTGGTTGGGGAAGAGGGGGCAATGGTTGGCCTTATGTCCGACATACATGCAGAGGGCGCAGGTGGCTTGCTCAAAGCTGCGTGGCCTGACGACTTCCTGTTTATGTTACGTGTGTCTTGTGTTATATGTGGCAACACTACATCGTGAGTTGTGGTGCGGTGATGTTATGGCAATGTTGGCCGCCCGTGTATGGGAGGGGTTTTTGCTGTTCTTGCGTGGTGCCCTCGTGGTGGTCGAGCTACACAATGTCAGTTTTGTTTGCTGAATGTGTTATCTCGCTGTGGGGGCAAATCTGCTGTGGCAATACGGAACTGTGTCGATGTGTGGCCTTGCAGTGTCTCTTTATGTGCTGCTGTGTTTGTCATGGGGCAAGTATTCGTGTTATGTTTTCCGTGTTTTGTCCTGGCGTTGTGGTATGACAGCATTATGCAGTGGTGTTTGTTTTTGTATCGGAATGTTGCTGTAAGAGTTAAATTTTGCAATTTCTGCATACGTTCTGCGAGGTACAACTTTTATAAAAATTTTGTTACATGCTCCACTGGCTTTTTGGTTGACATCAAAAGGAGTTGCGTGGTTCACCCCTTGCCCAGAAGTTTTTTGCAGTGTAACTGTAGCCCCTTCCTGTGTGTTGTAATGTGTGTCTGTGGCATTGCAGAAATTTTGTTGGTAGTAAAACGGTCTACTGTGTGTGTTTCCTCTGGGGGTGAAATTTCCTCTCTGACTGTAGGTATTGTTAGGGTAGCGTGGGATTTGATGTGTGTTGTATGCTGGTCTAGGCTGGAATGTATGTTGGGATATTCAGGGTGAGTAGTTGGTAACATATAGTCGTGGTTGTGGTTGTGGGTAGTGTCTGTGTTGGACCTGATAGTGGTTGTGTCGTATATTTTGTATGTGGGGTGCAGGGTTGGTATTTTGTTGCTGGAGTGTGAGTTGCGCAATTTCTTGTTTTAGTTTGGGGATTTCAACTTCGAGTTTAGCAGAGTCAGGGTTTGTGTGTCCCTGTGTAAATGTTTGGGAATATTCGAACATCCCTACATCGATACGCCGGAGTTCTGAAATCATGTCTGGGAGGGTGTCTGTTTGGTGGCCGATAAGTTTATCAGCGATGGAGGGGAGTAGGGAATACCAGATGACATTAAGGAATTCATGGTCTGACTTATTGGGATTGTATTTGATTCTATAGAATTGTATCGTTTGTACGTGTGATGAGGTATCTTCCCCGATCGCCTATTTTTTACTGTATAACAGAGGTTTGGCTCGTTCTGTGTCCGCTGGGGATTTAAATGTGTCCGTAAGGGCTTTTTTCAGCATGCCCCATGTGATAGGCTGTGGGTGGTTGTGATTTAAATTAACGAATGTGTGTTTGGCCGGTCAGTGAAGACAATATTTGAGTATACGACATTTTTCAGGTGTGTCCCAATGATTATTTTCCGCAATCGACTCGAACTCCAAAAATTCAGAGATATCTTCCTTTTGTGTGCCGGTGAAGGTGGGTGGTTTCCCGGGATGGGAAACAATGGTCTGTACTGGTGGGGGGTTGGCCATTATTGGGATGATACGTAAAGGAGTTTAGATGTGGGTGTTGTAGTAGCAGTGGGTTGAGGGAGGGGGTGGGTGTGTGGGGTGAAGGTAGGTGGTAGTGATTTGGTCGTAGTCGGGAAACCTTAAAATTCTGATGTTGGTGAATTTAAGGGGGAGTGATAGTATCCTGTGTCTTGTGTCGGTGGGCGTGTGTTTGGTGAAGGTTGTGCAAGGGTAATTTGGGAAGAGGATACGATATGTTGGTGATGTATGTCAGGGATAATGGAAGTATCTGTACTTTGCGTTAGAGTGTCCGGTTTGTCACATGTGTCGACTCTGTTTTTGATGTCACTGGTGTCAAGAGAGGTAATTTTAAGGAGGTTTGTAATTGTTGAGAATTTTTTGTGACGACGTGTTTTTATGTACTGTGCAGTGTTGTGTTGTGAATGTGGTGTGGGTATGTTACTGGCGTCACACACTTTGTGTTAATTTAATTGTAATGTAATTGAGAAGGAAAGAAATGTTTAGAAAACACCCAGAACTACCACAAATTCACTTGGAGTGTTTCCTGTTATAAAAGGGAACATATATCCCATCATGCAATGATAAGCAATTTACACATGCATTAAAGTATTACACTAAAAGTATAAGCATAGACTAAGGATAATGGGAGGGTAATTAACATAGCTGCACTGTGGTAAAGCTTGCTACGCGATTATGCTGACTCGCGCATGTGGCTAGTACTGACCTACCATAATTGACATGTGTAATATACTGGCTTTGATAACAGCTGGTTGCTCGCTCGCGCTCCTATGCTGCGTTGCACACAATTCGATGCAACTGGATTCGTTAAAAACTGACATAAAGGGCTAGAAAGACTAATTGCGCAACCTGTGCTGGCAGGCATCGCGCTTTACCTGTTTTCGCTTCGCATTCTGCTGGTCCAACCTCGGTATTCCTATCCTTCCTACTCACCTCTTATCTTTGGTTATTACCCTCCCTCCAGCACATGTGCACTTGCCAGCTTTCCCCTCCCTTGATTTTGTAAGTTTGTCGGAGCAAGTGTAAGCCCGGTCTATTTCCAACTAGGGCTTCGGTAAGAGCAATTGATTCTTAGGTGGGTGTGGTGTGTGACCATGCTTTACACGATGTCGATCGATGTTCGTCACGAGACAGGTTGATTTGGCAGCTGACAGTTTTCAAGTTAATTAATGTGAAGAGAGTTCTCATGGTTCTTTTAGGGCTAAAGTAACTTTAAATTTATTTATTAGTTAAATTTTGTTCAGCTTGCGCATTCAAAATTCTTGTTGTATTAGATTCTGTTAAATATATTTGAACCTTTTGCATTTTCCCTCTCTCCACTTTGTTTCGGTTTGCATTGCCGACATTTTGAATGTAATACTGTTTGATAAATCTTCCCGACTTAGGGTTCGGTTTGAGGTTTGTAGAGCTTTATGACTGAGAGCGCTTTTGACTGCTGTCTCATGCATCGTCGGGATGCCTAATTATGCCTCGATTATTGACCGTGGGTTACCCAAAAGTTTCGGACATGAATCCTAATTTTGTAGACACATTTTAGGTAAACATTTGAAAGTCAATTAAAATAGGGTTGAGCCAATGTGTGGTTCCTTTACTCGTTTGTTTAAATCTGGTATTTTGGATTCCCTCTGTGATGGGAACGTGATTTATAATGGTAATTTTGTATTTTAAAGTAAATGTCCTTGTCTTTTATTAAGAATTGTTCGGATAACTTTGATTGGCATGAGTATGTGTGCATCCCCGACTCCCTTTTTAGTATATTGCAGTTTAAATTTTATTCCCTGTATTATCATGAAGTCAAAGGCATAATGGTAACACGAATAGTTTGAGTGTTATATGCATACTCTAAGTGAAGTGGGTAATAGCGTCTGATTGCAGAGAATTCACAAGTTTAAATTACTCCATAATAGTTGTCAACAGAATACATCTGCTCCTTTGGTAATTTAGTAGGGTCGTATTTTTGTAGCCAAGACCCTTAAAATTGGAACGCTGTTTCGAGCAGCCTTAAAGCTTTGCATTTGCGTCGATGTGGAGATTATGAAGGACTTTGTGGGTATTCCTGTCTTTGTGACATGTCCATCTGTGGAATCTGCTATTCTGTGTTCTGAGGTGTGAAAGTATTTTGGCTCTTCTTCGCTCCCTTCTTTTTTCTCTCCTGGCTCAGCTCCCACTCTTTTTTCCACGCGTCTCTCACATATTTCTCTTCTTTCGCCTCCTCCTTCATCATTGCCCTGAACTAACACAAACAATAACTATTCATTTATTCCATGAGAGTGCTCTGTCGTGAATTGGTTTTGCTTGTAATTATTTTGCACTTCATTCACTGACGCGGGTCCAAGAGATTTGTGCATATCCATTTGTATGTATCCATTAATTAATTTTTGGACAATTTTTAACACAGATTTATTTGTTACACAATTTTGTATCGTTTCCAATCTCACAGTAAATATTTTTGTGATATTTCTCTTTAGTGGTCGTATTTGTTCCATTCCGGAGATTTTATTTCTGCTTATGAGACATAGTATCGGGCTTTTAAATTGAATGTAGTATCGTTAAAATAAAAAAAAAAAATATATATATTTCATTATAAAATTAAAGAACTCCGATACTTTAAGTACAAATTGTTTATAAATCCTGGAAATATACCAAAAATGTTGTTTTGTGTGGAAGATTAAAATAATAGTACCAGGCAATATCTAGGAATTATTTATTTATACTGTTATGGACAAAATTCGATAATTCAAAAGTATATTTTGATCTTCAATTACTACTTTTAGGAAATTCAGCATATAAAAGCCAATCTTTGAATACAGAACTGTACTAAACCAATGAACCGTACAAAATAGCCGGTTTGTTACAGGGAGTGAACTATCTTGCCCATGACTAAAGCCTGCTTTAATGAGGGGCCTGCTAGACAATTTACCAACACAACTAAGCCTGCTGTTAGGTACCAGCTCGATTGCTTACTGTCATGTATTGACGTGTAAGCAAAATCGAGGATCTCAGTGGAAAGCCAAAGACAAATGAGGGTCGCCCCTACAATAGGGATGCTCGATTACTATGCGATTAGTAAGGTAATCGATTATTACATTGGAATAAATATATTATTTGTAATCAATTTTTACCCTTTAGGTTAATGACTATATCGACCAATTTCATTCGATTATTTTTTTTCGATTAGTGACTGTAATTCGCAAAATTTGCAAATAGCAGTTCGGAATTTTGGAAAAAATATTCTCACATTGTAGTAAAAAGTAATGTTTGCAGCATTTTCAATAAGGCTTCATTCAATTTCTTCTTTGAAGTGAATTGGCAGGTCGACAAGGAGATGTTCAACCTGAAAGAGTTGAATTTCAAACATATTAGTTGAGCATTATGTTCCACTGTAAATACATAGTTACTTTGTATTACTTCTTCCCGCATCAAAAAAGCTAAATTGGTATTAGGAAGAAGTACTTGTGCGAACATCCCCACAACCAGTCTATCATCTGTCGTCTGTCGTCTCAAGTTAAGAGTTGTATCGAGAAATTATGAGCTTGCAGCAGTAATAAAAAAACTATTAAAATTTTTGAAAGTGTACGTATTTGCGAAGTGGGTTCATTTTGCATTCGCGAAATAAGCATACTTCTTTTATTACAGTTTGTAGCCGAGTTTCCGATTGCAGCGAATCTCGCCGATGGAAGTCATGTATTAAGTCTGCAAAACTGTCGAGTGCCTCCAATTTTGTTTTTACAATTAATGCAAACAGTAAAAAATATAACTGTGTTTGGTATTGGGCATTTATAAGCAAGCCATTTAAGTACGAAAAATATATAGCTGTCGTTAAAAGGAAATTTGTACCTTTCTACTTTCGTTTACAGAAACTCGGGAGGAAAGCCCTAAAAATTATACTTTTAACCATCTCACTATTTCATTTTTCGATTAAGTTGTGATATTAAAAAGAAATTGTGTAAAACTACGTTTTACTATATCCTATTTATGACAGAATATTTCACAATATGCAAATACAAGTGATATTTGAATGAATAGTGCATTGGGGCGTTAATGACTATATGAGAATTTTTGGACATTCGCCATTGCTATGCAGATTTCTGTCAAGGAAAAATCGGACTGAGCACGAAAAAAAAAGGCTTAAATAAGACAAGCAACCGAAAGATGAGAGAATTAATATGCATTTACAACAGTGTAAAATTCCAAGAGGGAATGCAGTTAAAAACAGAACAGCAACTAATTACTAATTCATGGAAGTTTCTGGCTTTGTGCGTATGTATATACTTGACTACGGCATACCTGGCTTGTATTCTGTCAAGGCTGGTAAAACTGCTGCGTTTGAGTGCGTGTCTTTGCTGTGTTATCCCATTTGGTCAGTGTTGTCCTGGCTTTTTCAAGCAGGTTTCTAGCCTGTGTTGTTTTCTATATGTTATCCATTGGTCATGCTTATATACATATATTTTTCATTATCGGCTGCTGTTGTTTTTTGACTGCAATCCCTTTTGGAATTTTACACTGTTGTATACACCTACCTATTTATTTTTTCGTCCTTAGGTTATGTGTCTTATTTAAGCATTTCCTCGTGCTCAGTCCTGTTTTCCCATTACTGATATCCGCATCACAATGGCGAAAGTCCAAAAATCTCCATCTAGTTATGCAAATACATTTCATTATATTTCCATTTTATTGCGAAGAACAAAATTTTTCATTTATGTAGGTTCCGACACAATACAACTTGGAAGATTTTTAAAAGTTACATTCATTTTATGAAAATTGCAGTTACGTATGAAATGGAAAAATCTGGTACAAATGCGACACCACTGCTACCCGCGATAAAAATTTTAGTTGCCCATAGTGATGGGCGGAAAGCAACTACTCGTTACTTTTGTAGTCGTTACTATACAGAATCTGAAGTAAGCAGTACTGATTCTCGGAAATACTCGTTACACAAGTAACTACTAACGAAGCTTTCACAGGTACGTATCGTGCAGGCTTGAACGGATGTGAATAGTATAAAGTAACGATATAACGAGATCTCTCCTCGATGCAGATCGACATCCCAGGGAATTAGGGTCGGGCAGAAACAACCATTTTGTCACGCCTGGTTTTGTGGGAGAGGGGGGGGGGGTGATAATTTTGTATTGGTAATTACGATGTTTGTACATTTAAAAGTCTTTAAGTTTTATACACAAAAGGGTCTTATTGTGTGTTACTTAAATTTATTTTTCAGCTTATAATTTTTACTGTACATTGCTTTTCAGACAATAGAAATTTATTTGAGAGCTTCGTGAAAGTGCTGCATTATTTGTTGTGACTGCATGTAATTGACATAAACAAGGTTCATTATGTAAAATTTTTGTATTTTGTTCTTTTGGCAGTCGTCCTGCTTAGAGGACTTATGATATCGATGACGAAATTATTTAACTTGCGTTTTTATTATCATCTTTTCATGTACAGATACATAATTGTTTATTTAAATGTGATTGTTTACTGATTATAATCATTACGCTTGTCCATATTTTATGTTGTTAAACCATATTTGCTTAACCCGCTGAAAGGTTTCTCAAGAAAATAAATCGCAATCCAATTTAAAAATAACTGTAAATAAAAAGAGTTTGACATATGTATCTAATCTGGCAGCCGAATCCATAACTATACGTGCAGCATTTCAGTGTTCATATGATGTAAATATTAGCTCATAAAAATTAACTTTTATGATATTAAGTTCCCAAAAAATACATGTAATTTTGAACATATATATTTATTTAACTGTAAGTTATATTGAGCACCAATTGAATCGGTCATTTGAGAAATTCCACATGTCCAGAAAAGTGAGTTTTGAGATATTCAATGAAATCATTTTTAATTAACTGTGATAGCAGATATAATTATTCTAACATTGTTCTTAGTTGGGGCAGCAGTTCTGCAATTATGTTCCCAAATAAGAGACAGAAATATTTACAATTGTGGCCACAGTGGCATAATTAATCCTGTAGACACGTGGGGTTTCTCAAAAGACAGACCAAGAAATGGAGCACACTGTTGGTTTGGATGGGAATAAAATGTTGTAATGTAAATAAAACTAATAATATTTACACACCATGAACTTTTAAGACCATAGGTAATAACAATAGAACAAATAAGTGGGTTTAAGTTACGATCTAATTGTCGGGGGTGTCAGTCATCGCCCACTGAAAAATTTACAATCTGTAACACACACCACTTTGGGGGAGTTCAATAGTGAATCCTCACTTCTTGAATTTAAAAAGCACAGCAATGAACATATCTAACTAAATAAGTGGGTTTAGGTCATGAGCTCAATATCTCGAGTGTCAGTTGTTGGCCACTGAAAAAGTTCTGCATAAATGCCTATCACTGTTTCAGGAGAAATAAATCTCTGCAATTTCGTGATGTCTTCGATTTGTTTTTGTTTATTGGTACACAGCCTTCTCTGTAAGCTAATTCTATTGGCATGTATGGCTTATCACTAGAAGACTTAAGTACGAACGTATGATCAATGATACCATCAATGAATGGTCTAGCTTGAACTCTTCCAATGTGGTTAGAAGAGTAGACAAATTCCATAAACGTTGAGACACTGAAATGCTGTTTCTGATCTTGTGACACACTCCTTGCATAAGACTCTGTTGACACCACATTTCGTTTGTAAAATTTAGGCCACGAGTCTTTGAAATTGAGGATGTCTTTGGACTCCACCATTTGCACTGTAAATTTGCCAGGAGTGACTGTAGACTGTGCAATGAGCTTTACATATTCTTTCGGTGTGTATATCTTATCAGATCTTTTAATTTTCCTTTGAAATCTCTATCGCAAGGTAAACATGAGTGCCCTCTGATGGGGGAGGAAAGGTGGATTGTCTGAAATCGCCCAGTCTCCACAACTGCTAACAATAACCTCACTGCAGTGTTGTTCTTATTTTGACCCCCAGCTCCGTCAGAAAACAGCTGCAGATGTTTAACATTTGGGCTAATTTCATTATTCATGTAATCTAACATAAATGAACATACCTCGTTTGGGCCTTTCTTCGCAATACCTTCATGGTATACATAAAATTTACCACTCTGTGTTTTGACGTCATGTATATCGAACACGTTCATGGCGAGCTGCTGCATGTAAAACGTCTCCTGCACAGGAATTTCTGGCAACTGCAAGTTCATCATGTAGTCCATGCATATACCAGCTACTTCATTATCTCTTAAACACTGATTTCTAACTCTCTCAATAGTTTTATTAAAAAAATTTGGCTCTTCTTTTGTGCACTAATAAATCAGCTACATGAACTCGTTTAGCAAACGTCATTAATCGCAGGACTTTTAATTTTCACAGATAACTCTTCATACTGACAACAGGTGTCACTTGCGACCTTCCAAATGTAAGGCTGAAATTCTCTTGAAACACTTTCAAGTAATATTTGTAAGTCACGGAAATGCCAGTGTTTTTTTCCTTAAATAACAGCCACATCTTGTTCACACTGAGCGAAGCACTGAGGTAACGAAATGTTTTTCTTGTGTGATGTGCTTCTTTTGTAGGGAAAGAAGCAATATGATCTTCAATACATTTAACTAGACTTCTTGGTTTTGCATTTCCAGGGGTATTTTTACCTCTTGCATCTTTCGGTGATTTACCTTCAGACAACATGTTGCACAGTCGTCTAACACGATCACTGGAAATTCCATGACCAGAGAGGAAAGCGGTTTTACACACTTGCACTCGACCTTTGAAAGTTGACAGGGCGTATTTGAATGTGTGGGATTTTTTATTTTCTCTTGGGCCATCAGATGCAACAACAGGACATCGTGGACTTTTCCGCTTGTTTGGTTGGAACTCAATAAGACTTTGTAGATATGCATCCTGTTCGTTTTTTGTATTAAAGTCAATAAACTTCGTGTGGATCTCTAGTAAATCATCATCAGACACTCTTAATGGCATGCACTTCCGCTTACACCTAAAACAAATATTTAAATTTAAGTTTACTATACTTAATTTTAAATGTTTTTTATTATTTATTTAATATGTTCTTCCTTTACACTGTACACAAAAATGCACTATGTAGATATAATTTAATATTAATTTTGTGACCCTCATTCTGCTGTTTTTAATCATTAAAACTAGGAATTGTAATTATTTATTTCCTATTAAACCAAGATGGCCGCCAAGATTGACAACATGACAATATTGTGTTGTCACCAGAACTAATGCAACATTTTAAGTCTATCGGATGAGTGTAAATTCGCCCAATTTTGATTAGAAGATTGGTCCCTAATAATACTAAAATTTCAATCTCTATAAAATGTTGTATGGATATGTACTATTAAAACAAGGTTATATTACTTACTTGCAGTCATTTCCATGGCCCTTGGGTTGCACAGCTTTTCCTTTCCAATTCACATACTGCTCATTTTTAACTCTTGCCTTTTTTATCTTCTCACTTTTGTACTCTACTTGTTTCATACCCTTTTCCCTCTTATTTTGATCTTTCATATCACTTTCGCTACTTGAAGACATTTTACTAACAACAACAACATAGATCCATAGTACATGCCTAAGATGGTTACAATGGAGTTGTGATAACTGCTCGTACAGATTGCAGCACCATATGCCCCACAAAGTGCTGCACTCTGTAGTCTGCAGTGGCAGTTATTTGAGAAACCCCTCATGTCTATGACATGAAGGGTTTCTCAATGCACTGAAATCTTGTAGCCTTCAGTTTCTGTGTTATTTGTATATGGACATGAGTGGTTTTAACATGATCTGATGGAGCTTGCTTTTTTATATACAATCCTGTGGACATCTCCATTTTTCCGAAAAGTGGACTTGTGGGATTTCTTAAATGACCTATTAAATTATGTATTGAGTATTTGCATACCATACGTATTATTATTCTCATTAAAATAGTGCCGTAACCTCTCTAACTAGCCTTTTAGTAACATGTGATGTAAGTTCCTCGTTCTTAGCTACCGTGCTACCTAAAGAAACTTAGTAACAAGTAAGGAATTGTAGTAACTATTTCTTCTTAATGGCCTACGTGCTTTCTCCCATAGACTAAAAATGAGGTAGACCTATCTCGCTGGCAGCGCAGAACCAATCACCGTGTCCCATCATTGAACTGCTTTTCTACTAATACAGCTAGCAAAAATGGCGTCGATTGGGCTTGAGGTTAGAACACTGCTTAGTAAAGAAGTAATTTTGAGATGTTTTTAAACTTTCTCTAACTAATTTGTAATTTTTTTAAATTAAATTTGAACTGCTAAAAGTATTTTATTAATATAACAGTGCTTGTCATTGAAAAATTAAGATATAAACAAACACTTTCATCATGTGACTTTGACAGTTGTGTTCTTTTGGGGCAAGTCAATGATGGATACGTGCACAGAAGACAAATAAGTGGTCTGCCTCATATTTAGTCTATGCTTTCTCCCGAAGGTCCGGAAAAAAGTAACTAGTAACTAACTAACAAGTACAAAGTAACAAGTAGGGATGGGCGAATAGCAACGATTCTTTACTTCAATATTCGTTACTGTACTGGATCCGAAGTAACGAATACCGATTCTTGGAAATACTCGTTACTCTAGTACCTATTCACGAAGCTGTCTCGAGTCGATATTCTGCAGGCTCGGTAGGATTCCTACCGAAGAACGAAACGAAGATGCACAGTAGAAAATTAACGAGTTCCTCTTCTCCAACCAGCTCGATGTAGCATATCGCTTCTTGGGTCGGAAGATGGATAATGAGGGTGGAAACAGCCATTACGTCTTTTGGAGGGAGGGGTGAACCTTCGTTTTGTTCTAGTGTTTTCAAATACCTAGCTAGTTTCATACGCCACGAAATTATTGATGTTAGAAATATTTTTATTTGGATTTATGCGTTCTGTGGATATCTATTTATCAGCGTGAATGTGTTATCTATGTACCCTCTGGGATGAAAAGTAAGTTATAAGTACTACACAGGTATAATAGAAGGTAAAAAATGTAAAGATATTTACTTTCTCGCAAAATAAATGTTATGATGCAGTTGTTTATGAAGGTGTGTTTTAATAACAAACTATGTGTAAATGTTATGATGCAGTTGTTTATGAAGGTGTGTTTTAATAACAAACTATGTGTAAATGAAGAAAACAGTTTATGAGAAACCGATAAAAGTTTTTATATTTTGTTCGTATTTGTTGTTTTTTCCCCAATAAAGGATAACGAAATCAATCCCCGTGGTTTTCTGCTAAAAATAATTCACCCTCAATATAATCAACTAAGCGACTGCGAGATCAATTTATGCGCTAAAATAAAATAAAATAAAATACCCAACATAAATTATAAGTACAATAACATATCTACGAATTAGTATATTAAGCAAAAATCATGGGCTGAGTCGAGTTTGCTAAGCATACATAGTTTTATTCCTGTGAAAGTGTGAAGAGTATGAATATTTTAGAAACGAGTAAGGAACTGGAGTAGCTGTTCCTCTGATCACAACACACAACTTTTTTTTACGCTTGGTAAAATGTAACGAGTAACTATGTAACGAATACAAAGTAACGAGTCTTCAGTTGTGAAGTAACGAGTAGTAACGAATTTTCGAATGTAACGAAACAGCCCGACCCTAGTAACATGTCTTCGATTGAGTAGTGACTAGAAGTAACGAATACAGTAATGTAACTAAGACTGTACATCTCTAGTTGCCAAACTTAAAAAAAAAAAAAAATAAAAAAAAAATAAAAAAAAATGAATTTCCCAACAGTAATAATTTTCTCTGCTAGACTGGGAAGAAAAAAAAATACATATATTAATAGATTTTTATGTTGAAACCTATCGAACTAAACGATGAAGATGTAAATGAAATATAACTTCGATGCTAGTTATAGAGATGGGGAGTATTTCCAATATGTGTCATCAGTAACAGGTATAGCCTGTTCCAAGCATAGACTAAAGATGGGGTAGACAGATCTCGCTTGCTGCGCACAACCAAACTCCGTGTCCCAAAATTGAACTACTTTTCTCCCTACACATCTATGAACAATGGCGTGGATTGGGTTTGAGGTTAGAACACTGTTAAGTAAACAAGTGCTGTTGAGATGTTTTTATACTTCCTCTAATCAATTTGTAATGCTTTTTGAGTATATTTCAAACTGGTAGAAGTATTTTATTAATGTAATATTGTTTGTCATTTAAAAATTAAGATGTAAACAAACACGTTCATCGCTGTTGACCATGTTATTTTGACAGTTGTGTGTGAGTATGGAGCAGCGCCGGAATGAAAGGGCTCGGGCTTGGGAAACGCGAGATCCCCGAGAAAACCTGCTGACCAACGGCATCGTCCGCCACAATGCCCACACGCGAAAAATCCAGGGGCGACCTCGCCGGAAACCGAACCCGGTTCGCCTGGGTGAGAGGCGTGTAGCCTAATCACTTCACTACCGCGGCTCCATCTTCTGACATGCGGAAATACTTTAAACAAACGTTGGCTTGCCATTTCGCAAATACAGAAGTAGGTGATGGAATTCACCGTACCTATCCCTTTTCTGCTTTATTCCGTGAATTCACACTTTTAATTTTAGACTTTTCTTCGTTCTCCATACCTGTCAAGGCTGTTCACGATGATAAAGTGAGCACTTTATAAATGAACAGTAGAGAAAAGTTACTGCCTCTTCATGCATATCTGAGTGACGTTCGCCCTGTAAAATTGGCAAAAATGGTTAGAAAGTAGTTCCATATCTTAACATCGAATAAATAGTTTTAACTAGCCATTATTATAGCTTAAAATTATTTATTTCCCTTTCGGTTTTTTTTCTAATCCTTCGAAGTGAAAAATGAGCATATTTGTGAAGTCTTTACTTTCTTAATAGTTTCACATGACAGACGCATGAATAAAGTGATGAGACCCATGGCAATGTTAATTTTAGATTAAAACGGAAGAATATACAACGTGCACACAAGTAGATCTTAAGCAAAGTTTCAAAAGTGCTCATTTTACCGTGAGCAGCCTCTAATAAGACTACGCACACGATGTTCTTCAAGGGATGATGTAGAATATCGCTCACCTTGCGAATTAACCCGCCAACATTAACCTGCCTGGAAAATGATGTGTGTTTGACAGACACTATGCTTCTCACGCTACACGAGGACACTCGCGGGAGAGATAAGCGCGACATTGCCACGCGCATCAAGTGCTCCGTCGCCTCTAAGCGCAAAGCTCCGAACAGGCGTGCAGTTTTCTAGTCGCATTGCGTGTATCTATGGGGCTTTCGGTGGTGGCCTCTTGCATTGTATTATTGGGAAGTCGGTAGGAAGTTTTATTGCAGGGTCCTTGAGTAATTTTGTGCGTGTGTGTCTTATGCGTATATTTTCAGACACGGCTCTTTGGAAAAGCAATTTTTTTAGCACTCTGAAACGGTGGTACAAACGTGCGTGACATTTTGAAAGAAGTACTCCACAACCCTCGTCTGAAGAGCGTGTTCCTCTCGTAGATGAGCACAGTGGACGCATCTTCAATAGTTTCGTTGAAGACGTGTAATTCAAACACTCTGCGCCGCAGTTCTAGCACCAGTTACAGTCTATTCGCCGTTTCTACACACTTTTCGAATCAAACCTTTGAGGAATCACCCCATCGTGTTTAGCTATTTTCCAAATATGCTATGTGGCACACGCGTTTTACATTTCTGTTAACGTAAAAGTATCTTATTTATCGTTTTATTAAAGTTTTGCCTATATTTTAATTATATATTAAAATATTTCATTTATAGTAAATATGGATGACAGCAGTAAGAAAACACGTGTGTTGGTAGCGCCTAGTAAGAAATAGTTCTCATGCACAATATTATTACAACTGAGCGCGCACGAATTCAGCGCGTTGTCTTTGGTGTAATTTTCTAGACTTGGTTAAGCTTAGTTTGCAGGAAGCTGAGGAATATCCCGCAAGTAGAATTCTAGCAGGGCTTCAGAAAAGAGTGAAGTAACCTTGAATGGATCATAGGCGGGAGCCTTAAAAATATATAGGTGGTAAAACTACTTGTACAGCGAACTAGAACCGCACGCGGGGCCGCGGTGGTGTGGTGGCCAGACTACCAGCTTCCTACCCAGGCGAGCCGGGCTCGATTCCCGGCGGGGTCGCTCCCGGATCTTCGCGTGTGGGAATCGAACCGGATGATGCCGCTAGTCGGCGTGTGGCTTCTCGGGGATCTCCCGCTTCCGCCGCCCGTGCGTTCCGGCGCCGCTCCACACTCACCTCAATTCACCCGCTTCGGCTCTCAAAGACATCGATGTTAAAAGACGCCTCAACCTTTCCGTAGTCATTTATCCTGTACCAGCGACCCACCCTGGCCTCGCGCGGGTGCGATTTACAAATATGGCGGGGTTTATGTTTACGGCAAGCATATACACTCAATTATTAAGGTAACTAACATAGGATTAATACTGCGTCCTTCACAAAGTCTTCGTAAGTGAACGCCCAGTTTAAATAAAATTATAAAATACAAAAATGGTTACTGTGGATCATCCTTAAAATATACACATTTGCTGTCGCGGACTTTCTTGTATACGTTTTTTGTGATCTACAATTCTATAGTACATTTATTTGGTGTACCTTTTAAGCAGCTCCCACGCTGGCACGGTACGCGATAGCGATATCGATACAGCGATCTAGCATACACAGCGGTAAGTACAAGTGCATACACTGGCGCGATAATGCCGCGCGGCTTGCAGCGATACAATTAGCCGCGGCGGTAGAACGCTGCATGCAGAGTTTATCTCCGGGGCCGCCTCTCACTTCGTCATTGAGACAATGTGTTCAGCTGAAGACGTTCTCTTGCTAATCGCTGTGGCAGAAGACGAAAATAGAGAAAAAAAAAGGTAATTAACTTATAAAACATTATAATTCGTAATATAAATAATCTTACTAACAATATAATTTGTATAATTGTAAAAATATAATTTATTTAAATTACAAAGGACATACATGAGAAAATGTTTGAAGCTTTTTTTAATAATATATATTTTCTTTTCAGAAGAAGAAGAAGTGCATGTGTGCATGAAATAAATGTTACAAAAGAAGCTTATTGAGAATTCTATTCTTTGGTCCCTGAGTTGCTCAAAGCGGTTTTATGTTTATTTCCGAAAGTCTGTAGACTGCTTTGACGAAATTCTAAACATGATTAGAGATGATATTTCTAAGAAAGCTACGAACTTTCGGAGACCCATCCCTCCTGAAGAACGATTAACAATGGCATTACGGTAAGTAAACATAACGAAACGGTTCATAATAAATTTTACGTTTATTTTTTTTAATAAACTAGTATATTAAAATACGGACTTCAAGCAATTTCTAAATTCCTTTTTTAAATGTAGCAAGAGTTAAATTAACATAATAGGTTGGAACATTTGCTTTCACCTAATATGCTATATGTTACAGTGCACACACAATATTTTCCTATTGGCTGAATTCAGCAAAGTAATTAGCCAGAGATTTCCGTTGCACTGTAGATGTAGTTGAGTTTGGTGTTGTGCCTTCCTCTGTTTCTACCATGGTCCCTTGGGTAGCACGGCACTCGGTCGGGTGACATGCACAGCTTGCCGATCGTATTCCATCGCATTCCATAACTAGGGGGATTGAATGGTGTAGTTGTTAAAGATGACGCAGATATCAGGTCAGCTCTCACTACTGCTGTAGAGGTAACGTCAAAGTTCGGCGGAGTCGCTGACGGATTACAGCAATGTTTGTCAATTGTAAGAGAAGTGTATTGGCGATAAACCAGACGACGCAGATGATGAGGTTCTTTCCGCCTCGTGTACGTCAAGTTCGAGCTCGCGAATAATCTGAGCAATTTTCAACTTTGCTACAGATTGTATTCCTTTTTGAAAAAATTCTCACTTGTTTTGCGTGCCCCAGGAAAATCAGTTTGGTGGCATATATGTATGAGGTGTGGCCACGACATATAGTTTCTAGGTACTTCAAAGCACGGTCAACAGCTGAGGGATTCTTCACCTTTGCATTATTTTGCACTTCTCGATGGATTTCCTATTTCTCTGAGAAATATTCCGAGGAGACGAGGTAGAACCACCAGGAACAAGATGAGCGTCAGTACTGTTTGCCGAATCTGCTTCGTCCTCTACAGCATCTTCTATTTGTGATGCAGGTACTTCTGGCTGTGTAAGTATTGTTTCAATCGCTTCTGTACATTGCATACTTGACTGAGTGGGAGCGGAACTCAGGAAAGGCCTCAGGAACTCCATTTGTTGTTTAGCCCATGGCCAATGTTTGCATCGTAACGCCGATTCAGCTGCATCGCCTGTCTTCGTCTTCGCACTTAGCAAGTACTTTGCATTGCAATCGCGGAGATGCTTCCACTTATTTTTAACCAAATCACCTGAAACAATTGCTTTGGTTCAGATTTCATTCTAATTACGTTTATTTCATCTCAATGAACACCAAGAATGTGCAGAAAATATTACGCCTAAGAAATTTGATTGCAAATGTGTGTAACTAAACACTAAATGTTATTAAGTTCCTGTTGGCTCTAACGAAGTAATCTTATCGTTTTCCAGTCTTATATAATTTTTTTTGGGTTGGTGTAATCATGGTTTGTTATGTTCATTTTCAGGTTTATGACGACCGGAGATTCATATTACGCCATTGATCATAGCTACATAGTTGGCTTTCCAACTGTTGCAACAATAGTACGAGAAGTCTGTCATGCAATCTGGATAATAATGCAACCCCTTTATATACTCGAGCCTACAAAGGGCTCATGGACGAAGGCGTCGCAAGGATTTTTAACAGAATGGCAGTTTCCAAATTGCATTGGATCTATAGATGGAAAACACGTAACATTGCAATATTGGTTCAACATACTTCAGTTGTTAAAAAAAAAAAAATTATCTTGTGCTTCTTGCTATTGCTGGATCTGAATACACATCTTTGTGCGTAGATGTAGTGGGATACGGACAGAACAGTGATGGAGGTATCTTTGAGGAATCTGCAATGGGGACAAAGTTTCTCTCGGGAACATTCGACCTTCCAGACGACACCCCGTTACCAGGTCAGACAGAACCAACACCTCACGTCCTCATTGGATACGAAGCCTTTGCTTTAAGACCATATATGATGACACCCTTCTCCTACAGGCGAGCGAAACAAGACAGCCGTAAGGAAATTTATACTTACAGGTTATGCTGCGCTCGTCGGGTTGTCGGAAACGCTTTCGGTATCTTGGCAAATACAGAGAATGTACTTTAGACCACTAGAAGTTAATGTGGACACGTCTATTAAACTGATAAAAGCTACTTGCGTTCTCCGCAACTATTTAAGGACAAAACGTTGTGACGAAGAATACTTTCAGTGCCTAGAAGAACCGCACTGTCGCACTGATGCAGCTTTCTGTGCAATGCGGAATGATGCAAGAAGAACACCAAACATTTCTTTTGAAATCAGGAAACGATTTGTGAGTTATTTCATTGAGAGACGTGATCATGATACGGTTGTAAACCTATGAAGGTTTCGATTAAGTAATTTAAGGCAACATAAGTACAATGTACATTTTAACAACGTGTCACTTAAACAGAAATTACGTTTTAATTTACAAGATTAGTAGTTTTATGCACTCGCCCTCTTGCTGTAATATTACACCAATCTCATTCCAAATTTGGTCTTTCTTCCGGTTATCCTTGTACTCACTAATATTCACATCATCAAGTATTTTATATCCTTTGACAATTTCGATCACTCTTCCAGTGTCTGTTGCACACGTGCTACGAGTCATATTTACACACAAAGTAGCTGTGGAGAAGCTACTGGTTTGCGCACTCACTCGATACACGGCGGATAGTTATCGCTATCTCTGTCGCGTACCGCGCAAATGTGGGGGATCCTTGAATGGTTTAGTCAGCCACGTAAGCGCCCGAAAAGCGGATTTTTTCCGACTTGATTAGAAAACGTCGACTTATTATCTACTTTCCTTACATTAAATATTTATGTATTATATACCTAAACCTTCCTCAAGAAATTCTCTAAATGATGGTGAAAACCGCATCAAAATCCATCAAGTACATTAGAAGTCTTAGCCGAATACACAGACACACGTGGCCGGGCGACTTTGTTTTATACTATAATGAACCTTCTAATTTGAAACTGTCATTACAGTACATAGTATCGTGATAGTGTGAATAATTTTGCATCCTCTTCCATGACTAACATACAAGAGAAAACATACTTTGATAATGAAGACACAAAATTTTCCCCATAAAATCATCAATTAATATTAATCGTCACATTTGAAACATCTTCCTTTGCCTGTAGCCACCACTGCCAGTTATCTACAAACTAATATATATTACACATGCGATACACATTAGTTGTAATGTTACCGGGTATTAATTGAGTGACTATGATTCAGAACACTTTATTACCACTAGACTGCTCACATATTCACTTACAACCATTTGTTTTTAATTTTCAATCTAATGATTGCCTACTGTAGAAATACTGGCAAAGGCTGTTCACGGTAAGCAGAAAGAACACTTTCGAAAGCCCAGCTTAATATCTACTTGTATGCACGTTGTGTATCCTTCCGCTTCATGTAAAATTATAATGCCGTGGGCCTCGTCGCGTTATTCATACGTCGGTCAAGTGAAACTGTGTAATTATTAGAAAAGTTATTATTTTACAAATCTGCTCGTTTTTACACTTCGAAGGATTAAAAAAATAGAACTTGAAAAAAATAATTTAAGTTATCACAAATGGTTACTTAACATTTTTTATTTGACGTTAAGATATGGAAGTACTTTCCCTCCATTGTTACCAACTTTACTGGGCGCATGTCGCTCAGTGCGCCCGTTAATATTGTGACCCCTGGTCCTCAGACCACAGCATCAGAACCAACCATTTCGAACTCCTTACGTCCATATTCGTACTATCCTCAAGATAAAGACATAAGGAGAACAAACTATCATGACCAAAATGTCACCTTGCCAATAGCAGAGTACTTCAGTGTTAAAAGTGTTAAATGGCACTATCAAAATAACTGTGTTCATTCAGGGAAAAAGGAAAATCAACTCTATCATAAAAAGCCACTCCTTTAAACAAGGACTGAGATTTATTCAACAATCCCACCATTGATCCACTTCATTAGACAATAACAATAATACAAATGTTTGAACAATCCTGTCAACACTGCAGGACTAATTCGGTTTCTCAGTTTACCAAAAACATTAGTTTACAAAAACTGACTACAATGCAACACAGTCTCATACAATTGAGTTTTTTTTTTAAAGTACAAAATATCAGTTTTGTTACAACTTCTCCCAAGCACCTGGTTCACACTGTTACGCAATACACCGTGTAAAAAGATATAACCCTAACAGCCTATACCTAAAAACTTGGTACAATATTCCAATACAACTTTGTATATTAAAACATTTACAATACTGAGACACAACCCCGACTAAACTTCACACCTAAAAAGCAACTTGCATGTAGGGAGTGGTCTCAACATTTCTCTATTTACCTTTTCCCCACCATTCCAGGTCACAGCACTCTTGGACGGGGACTTCATTCATCCCACCACTCACTCAACCAAACACAACACCAAGCAACCTGTACCTCCCCCACAAGACATTCACTCCACCAACCAGTGTGGAGTGTGGAATAGGCCACGATCGCTCTTCCCATGGAGGTAATAGATGACGGAGTGGCAACATGCTATCTTCTCCACGTTTATCAAGTGAAGCCGATGCCTTGTCAGACTTCTTTCAACTGCTCATGCGCAGATCGATTGTTTACGTCAGCCGCCATATTATGAGTGGCGAAAGTTACACAGTAAGCAATGTAAAACATGCACATCTTTTGCCACTACTAGTCCTGTCCTTGTCTTTCATTTTCGGCTTCACTTTCGTATCTCGGCTTCCACTCCATAGACTAACACCTCCATGGCTCTTCCAGAGACTAAGTCTCGTTACCAACACGAGAGAAAAACTCTAAGTTCCTAATTGCAGAAATTCCTCGTAGAAGATTTATTAGTTCGTGGCCATACTTAACCTTAGCACCGTCGGATGACTCTCTCTTCTTACCAAGGAGGACTCCACCTCACCCTTAGTTCTAACCCGCATGCCGGCAGGGCGCGTCTCTGCCAACCCATTGTTTTTTTTTAATCTGGCGAGCCTCCAAATCTCGCTAAGCCACTGTGAGCACCTTCTCAGTTCTGAGTGCCCTCCGGAATGCATGTTAGTAGATAAGACGGTTGGAGAATGGGATGCGTCTCAGGGCAAGCCCTACACGCCTTAGGTCTGGTTTATTTAGTAAAAGGGCGCATGCATCGCGGCTATAGCAGGATTTCTCTGATGCCATGGCCGCAATTGTAGCCATGGACACACCCAGAAAGAAGAAGGGTCTAGTAAGGGGCATAGGAAACCAGGTAAAGCAGAGAGGGCATGGAGAAACCTATGCGACAGTCGCGGAGGATAAAAATAATTCCTTTTATTCGATTACGGCTGGATAAATGAGGGTGTTTGTTGGTTCGCGAAGATAGACTTTGTGAGTGTGATGCAGGGTGATATGAAATGAGTGCGGTACAGTATTGATAATCAGGGTCGCGCTGTGCGGCCCTGGTGGTGGGAGACCAGGACCAAGCCACCCACCCGATAGTATTAGCACTGTTACAGGCATAACTTCAACACGCACGCCAATACATACCTGACAACCTCGCTTCCACGAGCCTTCTCCCACCTCGAGACTGCTCACTGCAGCGCTACCTTTACGATCGCGGCCTCTCCCTACACAGACGCCGCGACCTCTATACTAGCAATATTCCACAGCCACTGCGACGACGGGAGGACACACAGCCAATCAGAAGCTTATACACTATAACAGGTCGGTGGACCGCAACCTGTCAAACATCACAACATCGTGGGTAGAGGCGCACCAGGGTTACTGAAAGCAACAAACCAACCAAAGTAGATAGAAACCATCTTTTATTTATAGTGAAGGCCACAAATCCGTCACAAAATATATGCAGAGAGGAGCAGTGACTTTTCTATAAGGTTGGTTTGAAAAGTGCTCTCTTTATCGCGAACAGTCTTTATCAGTTAACAACCAAGCACTAGTCGTTGGCGATATACTTATGTGGACATCCACAAACGCTCGGGAATAATAACAAAAACTAATGCAGCCTCTATTCCCGGCGGCGTTGGAAGAATATAATAAATTAAAGTTGAAATAAAAAGTCTCTTGTGTCTGTCCTAGTGTGTTTCTGACGCCACGCTACTTGTTCTTTTATGAGAGGATGCGCCAGCAGCGCTCACAAACAGCGCGGTAAGTTACGTACGACAGCATCTCTCAGAGCAACGAGCTCTTCCAGATGAAAAGCGAGATGTTTGTACGACGTCGAGCCTCTCTTTACGACGTTCACGTGCGAGCACTAGGATTCCAAGAACGCGCTACGGCATTTTATTTTCCTCACTGGCGTTGATTGCTGAAATAGCGAAGGTCCAGTGTCCACTCTCCCATCCTCTGCGTGCACTGCTCAATGTCCCAACACACAGCGCTGCTAGGCCGCTACCATCCTGTGGCACTGAGATGCTGCGACAGGCTCACTTGCGCAAGTAGCCAGCCCCTTCCATTTACGTACACAAACTTCTAAGTCGCGCGACCAGCTCTCTCATGCGTCAGAATCTCAACAGAGTGCACACTCCAGCGTTCAAGATGGTTCAGCTACCTCCATGGGAACTTTAACATTGTCACCCATAATTCATTGCGAGTGCATTGCTTCGCCTTCGATAAAGGCTGTTCACGATAAAGTGAGCATTTTTGAAAACCTTGCATAAGATTTCCTTGTATACACGTTGTGTATTCCTCAACCTTATATATATATATATATATATATATAAAACATTGACATGTGCATCATCAACATCCCATTCATGTGTCGGTCAAATGAAACTGTGAAATTATGAATAAAGGAAATTCTTTACAAATCTGCTCAATTTTACACTTCGATGCATTGGAAAAACAGAAATCGAAATAAATAATTTTAAGTTGTCACAAATGGTTACCTAACACTTTTTATTCGACGTTAAGATATGGAAATACTTTTCATCCATTGTTACCAACTTTACTGGGCAAATGTCACTGAGTGCGTCCATTACAATGTATGCAAGCGGGGGCAGTGCCTTTTTCTAAGGTTCATTCCTAAAGAGCACACTTTATCGTGAACAGTCTTTACCTGAGCGTGACGAAAACTCCGATTTAACACACTCCGAGAAAAAAAAATGATTGTAGGAATCATTCAGACCTTTAAAATAAGGACAGCCGTCAGATGAATGTCAACATAAATAGTTATACCAACAGAACTGTTTGTTGTATTTCTGCCTGTGATTGTACTTGCTACTGTACTTATGGTTGCTTCAGCAGAGCACTGCGTTTCTAGTAGAAAACAGACATTTTCTCTAACAGAACGATTTCAACAGTATTTTCAATAGTCTTCAACTAAGATTGTAATGGCCTAATTTTCCGTTGCTGCTACTCTCAAGGGGCGCAGAACTGTTCAGGTTTTCCTAACAGAACACCCTGTTAGGTTATTAAACCTCTGAGTGTTGTGGAAACAATCCAAATATTGTTGAAGTTGTTCTGTTTTGTAGTAGGGAAGCAGTGCTCTTCTGTAGCAACCGTACGCACAGTAGCAATTACAATCACAGGCAGAAGTACAACAAACAGCTTTGTTGGTATTACTATCTACGTATGTTGACAATATTTAGATGGTACATATAATTCATCAGATGGCTGTCCCTATTTTAACAGTCTGGCTATGATTGTAGGAACCTAAAACCATTTTTTTTTCTCAGTGGGCAAGTTCCTTGCCAACCAAGCGTGGCTCGCCCTTAAGATGACTATGTACCGGCGCGTCCAAGGTCAAGAAGCGAGGGAGCGATACGGGCGACACTAACACGCACGCCTAGCGCCTCATCGCTCCTACGCGCAAGACGTGCAGTGTTTCCGTCATGACACTGTACTGTGTAAACTAGATATGTAGCTGTGGGGTTTTATTACACGCGATGAACGTACACAGATTAAACTACGCTCGTATAATCGTACTTTTCTCTTGTCGCTCAAAGAAACTTCATAGGCAAGCTTTAAAAACGCGATATTTGACCACTTTCACGACTTTTTTTCATTCAAAAACTTAATATGACAAAAGTAAAAAAATAGGAGACTAGATATTAGTTTTTTTTTTTTTTTTTTTTTCTGACAAAAAGTCGCATTTGCAGAACATTTATTTACCGAGACGCGCGTAAACGCGTATCTCGGTAAATAAAAGTTCTGGAAATATGACTTTTTGTCATAAAAGATAAATTACAAATTATCTATGGCCCTATTTTTTTTTTTTTTACTTCTGTCACATTAAGCGTATTCTTGGAGAAAAAAAAAAAAGGTAACATATCTAATTTTTAAAGCTTGCCGATGCAGTTTTCTTAAGCGGCAAGAGAAAAGTACAAAGATATGGACGTAGTGTTTAATCTGTGGGCTTTCATTACGTGTAATAAACCTTCTATGTTACAGATCTAATTTGCACAGTACAGCGTTACGGCGGAAACACTGCACGTCTGGCGCGTATGAACAATGAGGCACTAGGCGTGCGTGTTAGTGTCGCCCGTATCGCTCCCTCGCTTCTTGACCTTGGACGCAGCACTTAGAGCCCCCCCCCCCCTTTCCCCCCCCCCCCCCCGTTTCCCTCTCCATAAGCCATGGCCCTTAGATTTATTTCAAGTGGGGCCGCGGTGGGTGAGCAGTTAGACTACTCGCCTCTCAACATGGCGAACCGGGTTCAATCTCCGGCCGGTTCACTCCCAGATTTTCGCACGTGGGAATCGTGCCGGACGACGCCACTGGTCGGCGGTTTTCTCGGGGATCTCCCGTTTCCCCCGCCCTTTCATTCCGGTCGTGCTCCATACTCATCTCAATCACCCTCATCGGCTCTGAAGACCTCGCTGTTAAGAGCAGTCCATATCTCTTCACTCTTAGGTAGATGTTGTTCCCATCCTTAAGGGGCACATATCACAACAATAATAATTATTTGTCACTCTCCTCCTGTACAAAAAATTTAAGCATTTTAACTCGTAATTAAAAAATAATAATAATTTAATTAAATCGATACAGTAAATTTTTCGTCCAACAATTCATACAAGTGCACAATTAATACATCAATGATTAAACTACGTTTGCATTTAATAATACAGATGTGTTTACTGCCGTACACTTCTGAGACATTTCTGTCAGAGTGAAATTTAATTATTTCGTACTTTTACGAAACAACGTTCAACTTGTAAACAATGGCTATAAGTAGAGGCGGGGCTTCTGGTTATCGTGAAAAGACTTCAGAGAAAACTACGTTCCGACGCACTTAAGTCCAGAACCACTTTCTAATTGGATAGTTTGAATTGTAGTGCAGCTTCTCTCTTCGCCCGCGAGTCACTGACGGTCAGTGTCGGTGAAACATAACGTTTAGCAGCTCACTTATTTAAAACATTGTCTTCACACGAAGACAAGCGGCGGATAGCGAAATGAAGGATGCAAGTGTGTACATAGGGAACTGCAGCCTGGCCTCCACGTTTTTTTTTTTTTTTTTTTTTTTTTCGCGAAAATCAGCTGGCGTTAGGCTACTTCTAAGGTCTCACTCTTCCCTCGCAAAAAAAAAAAAAAAGTTTTATAACATATACTTCTGTTGCATCATGGCGTGTCAAGATCACAATTTTAGTGTTTGTGGGATGGAAATAAATTACAGAAAATTTAACAAGGCCTATCTGGAATAGCATGACTCGGTTCATTCTAAGGGAAGCTTAGCTAAACTTATTAAAAAAAAAAACAGCCATACACAGTAAAGAGTAAAAATATGCAAAAAAATACCTTTTTTTTAAAACTGATTTTTAAAAATTGCGAAAACATTTGACAGCGTGATTTTAAAAATGTTCCTTGAATTAACTAGTTTCTCCTTTTGGTAGGTTGGTTTATTTTATCTTTATTTGCACGCTCCGAGAACATTCAAGTTATGATTCTGACAGGCAACAGTGTAAAATAAATATGGCATATGAGTTTTTTGTATGCGAGGAAATATCCCTTGTAAGTAATGCCTCCAAGTTTAAGTGTGTCTGGTACAAGTGCGAAATAAATAATTTTCTTGGCGACCACCAGCCTTTCACAGCGATGTCTTGACTATCGATGAGTGTGAAGTGAGGTGAAGATGTACCGGCGCAGGAATGCAAGGGCGGAGCAAACGGCAGCGCCCTGAGTAAACCCGCCGGTAGGTGGCAACGTCCGTCACGTTTCCTGCACGTGCGACAGTCTACGCGAACCAATCGAGAATCGAACCCGGGTCCCCTTGGCGGGAGGCAGTAGATGTATAATGAGGATCCGAGCGCAACTCAATATTTAAGCTAAAACTCAAGCAAATATCTCAACTTTTTCAAGATCTCATCTCTTCTCACCTCAAATTTACAACAAATTTTACTCTAAAATCAAGCAAATTTGATCCAAATTTGATGATCTAAACCATGAAAACTCCCCTTAAAAAATATCATAAATGCCACCCTTTTTTTTGGTGGCATTTACATAAATATTTACTTTAATTTTGCAATCCAAATTCACAAAATTATTCTTGAAATTTGATTAAAAATAAATTTTTTTCTTGGAAATGCCATCGTAAGATAAAGTGGCAAAATGTATTTTTTATAACTTCCCTCGATTTGGATCGCAGATTTGGGTCGAATTTCCGGGATTTTTACGTCAAATTTCTTGATTTTGAGGATAAAATTGAAGAGATAGATGATGATTCAAGTAGATCTTGAAAAAATTGATTAAGAGCGAGAAAATCATGTGATCAAATTTGCTTGATTTTAGGGTAAAATTTGTTGTAAATTTGAGGTGAGAGATGAAATCTTGAAAAGTTGAGAAATTTGCTTGAGTTTTGGTCTAAATATTGAGTTGCCCTCGGATCCACATTATACATCTACTGGAGGCAAGTAGTCTGGCTGCTACAGCATCGCACCCCCCCCCCCTCCTTCCTCGTGGTGGAATGGAGGGAATATACTGCAGTACATAACCACCATACATTACTTTCACTAAACAACTCTCCTGCAATATAAAATTTGAAGTACCTACACTCATTGAATTCCACTCAACACTACCAACCTTGTCTTGCGCGAAATTCAAATTCTGGCGTCAGCATGTGTCAACTTCAAGCAGCAAAATTCAAATACATATTGATCAATATTAAGCCGCGTTCGAATGAAATGAAAAAATTCGTTCTTTGTAATTTCTAATTTCATGAGTTTCAGTTCGGACGTTGTCGACAGTCACTTGTTTATCACTCGCGGCAACGCATTTCTACATTAAGGGGGCCACCTACCTGACGCGACATGGTACAGGAGCGAGCGAACGCTAATGCCGGAATCACATAGCCCCGACGAGCACGACACGACGGCCAACAGCCAATGAAATACAAGATAGATCGTCGTAAGCCCCGACCGATTCTGTTGTACGACCAACAATTTTGGATTAGAAATTATTTATATTCTCCGTCGTGTCGTGCGGCACGACCCACAGAATGTACAACATTGCAAAACAAAATTATATTGCAAGCTTTCCCTACAATGGTAAATACGCAGCTTAAAAGAAAAATAAATTGAAAATTGCTGTATCTAAATCTTAAAAATAATAATTTTACCTTTGTATGCATTAGCGATACCAATTTGCCACCATTATGTATTACAAATTTCCCTCTTGTTCACCACCTTTGAAATTAACGTAGCCGATCAGCGCCCTGTAAATAGTTAGGTTATAATACTGAGAGCGTCGTGTCGGTCGGGCTGCAAATATTAGTAGCCACGTTGAAATGAACTGTGGTTGCGTTTTTGGTCGTCTCGAGCTGAGTTGGTCGGGGCTATGTGATTCCGGCATAAGGGCGACACTGGCACTCACATCATGTGCCGCATTGCCACTATGCGTGAAGCACTAAATTATCGCGCAAGCTTATTGTCGAACCGTTTTTTTCCATGGGACTTTAAGCGGTGACCATATCATTTTACGGATGGAAAGTTCGATCCAAAGTTCAATGCAGAATTGTATCTGAGTTTCACGTATATCGTTTCAGCACATTTTTACATACGGTAGTCTGAAAATGCTGTTTTTAGCTATGTTGGAGGGCTTGGAAATAGTGGTTCTAACATGCGTAGTGTCTTGAAAGCGACATTCCGTCATCGCCAACACACTGCAACACATTTCAAGCGCCTAGTAGGCGGCCCCCTTAAGTAAAAAAAAATAGACAGCTTAGTTAATTGTTTTTTATCTTGACGCATGCCACATCGCTGCGCAGCTCGCCTGTGTACTCTACGAGCCGACATTAACAGTGACTATTATTTTGATCTAAACTTAATGCTTAAAACGTACGTAATATTTATACAATCATCACAGGAATGCTACGGATATGATAATAAATAAGAAAATAATAAATTATTCAATAACGACTTTAAAAAATTGTTGCGAAATGTATATAAAAAAAAAGCACAACACTCACTTGCTTTTTAAAACACGCCTAGTGTATTTTATGAACAGTTATATGTTCAAAAAAAAACGTTTCCATTACGCATTCGCACATGTGTTTTAAATGTCAAATTCAACATGGCGCTGATTTTGTCATTTTGTATTTTTGCTAACATCCACTAGATACAAAATAGGAAATACCAAATTACCAAGTCACAATTTTTGTACACAAAATCGGGTCACGCGATAATTTTGTCAGCAAAATGTGCCATTTCGGACACGGCCTTAGTGTCCTGCGTGGAAGGTGGTGGGCAGAGCGTCTTCCATCTGCAGCGAGCCTCAACAGGTGTAACTGGCATCAAGATCACAGTAGTACTGAAAATGGAGAGTGGAAATGATTGATATGAGTTGATAATAGTATAAGATTGTTAAGGGGCGGGATGTAACGGAACATGAGAGACAACAGATATATTATTGAAAACAATGTGTCAGATGTAGCAGCCAAAACTAATGATGGAATTCACCCAAACAATGTGTTTGTCTGTAAGTTTCACGTGTTTCTCTTCTTAGGTGCTTATTTCTGGTGAGTTAAAAATAATGGCAAAATTAACTGACACGTGTAAGGTAATATTCGCAAACTTGTGGGGGAAACACAGTTTTCCTTACGGCTAAGGTAAAATTACCGCACTCTGGAGTGAAATTCACGTACATGGTAGTGGAAAATCCCATACATGAATGGGAAAATGACCTTATGACGTGTGGACCTCCCCGTCCATTTGTAACTACTTGATAATTGCTTTTTTATATACATTTTTTTCCTTCAAATTAATTTTTATGGTGTAGTCATACAAGCATTCCAATACGGCTCTTTATATGTAAGTCGTAATTACTGCACTCTGGGGTGAAATTCACGTACATAGCAGTGGAGAATCCCATAAACGGGTGGTAAAATTACCTTACGACGCATGCATCTCTTCAGCATTGTCTCATCAGCGTGTTGGGAAGGAAGTTGGTGGATTGGGGGGGGGGGGGGGGGGTTATTTTCTCTAATTTTCAGTGATGATGTTAAGCTGTCGTCGTAGTGTAATTGATAGCTCATCGGCCCATCAAGGCAGAAGACTATGGTTCGCGTCCACCCACCACCAAGTGGAGAGGATTTTAGTGTTGATGGTTTGAGTACCGATTGTCAGGGGATGTAGGTGATAAAATAGCAAGCAGTACTAATACTCTGGGTTACTTTTAAATGTAAATTTATTTTACAATATAGTTAATTTTCTCTTAAATGTGTGGGATTTTCCCCCCATTTTTGTCAGGTACTTTTTCCGTATGATAAGGGAATAGTACTTTACATATTATGTACATTTACTCTACATTTAAGAGGTAATTTTACCTTACATGTAGAATTTTTCCTCAATTTTTTTTTACAGTGTAGATTACTCGAAACTGCAGCTTATGCCGGAATCACATACCGCCGACCAGCATGACCCCGCAAGCACGACACGACACGACACTTAAAACTAAACAACCAGTGAAATACAAGATAGATCTGACGCACGCCCGACTATTCTGTCGCCCGACCATCAAACTTGGAATATAAATTATTTCTATTCTTAGTCGTGTCGTGTGGCCCGACGCACAGAGTGTACAACTTTGCAAAATGAAATTGTAATGTAAGCTTTCCCTACAATGGGAAGAACGGAGCTTAAAAGAAAACGGTTTATGAAAATTATTGTATTTAACTCTTATAAATAATAACTTTACCATTGTATGCATTGGCTATAAATCTTTGTCGCCATAATGTATTCCAAATGTCCCGTCTGCCCATCGCCTTTGAAACTAGTGTAGTTAACCAGCGCCTTCTAAATGGATACGAAAAATTCTACTCGTGTCGCGTCAGTAAACGCTGTCGGGCTGTAAATTCGAGCAGGCACATTGAAAATGGTCGTGGTTGCGGTTTTTGTCGTGTCGTGCTGGGCTCGTAGGGTCTGTGTGATTCCGGCTTATACGTACGACACTAGAGGCGCGAAGCTGGCAACAAGTAAGTTGTTTCCTAAATTACATGTATCACAAGCGTTTTATACTTCTGCTAAAATAAAACTATCCTTTTTTTATTGGTTAAATTTAACTTTTATATATTTTTTATCTATAAATATAAGTATTTCATTTATAATTAGAATTAAGTAAACAAAAAAAAAAAAAGATGATAGGCGTGCTGGTAATACCTAGTAAAGGCTGTTCACGATTAAGTGAGCACTTTTGAAATCAACCTTAGAAAAAAATCACTGCATCTGCTTCCATATATTTTAACGGATGCAATGAGTGGCATGTTCCCAGTAAAGTTGGAATCGATGGATGGGAAAGTAGTTCCATATACTAATGCCGAATAAAAAGTGTTAGATAACCATTTGTGATAACTTTGATTATTTCTTTCGCTTTCTGGTTTTTTTTTTATGCACCGATGTGTGAAAACGAGAAAATTTGTACAGTATTTACTTCTATAATAATTTCACAGTTTCACTTGACCGACGCATGAATAAAGTGATAACTCCCATGGCAATGAAAAATTTTACATGAGGCGGAAGAACACACGACGTGTAAACCAATAGATCTTAAGCAGGGATTTCAAAAGTGCTCATTTGACCGTGAACATCCTATAGTAAATAGTTATCATGCGAAATATGATGGAAGTGAGTGCGCAGAAAAGCGGAGCGTCGTCAGTCTTGTGCGCAGAAATACGGTATGTTGTCTCTTCGGCGTGGTTCTCTAGACTTGGAGATAAGCTTTGCTTGCGCGAGGCTGAAGAAGAGCTTGGAAGAAGAACTTCAGCAGGGCTTCAGGAAAGTTGGAAGTAATCATGAATGAATTGTTCTCGAACTTCAGTGCGCACTTCACGTATTGCCTGTCGCGCTGCAATCTGGAATGCGTAATAGGAAATAGGAGTTATTGAAAAAAAAAAAAAACTTTTTACTTAACGGGCCTGCCTACCAAACCGGCAGTCGCGAACTTCAAATGGGGGATCAATGTTAAACGAAATTCCTTCTCATTGAATCAATTTTAAAGATAACTGTTTCAAACAAAAAGTATTCTACGTGAAATTTCTAAAGGAATGATGCTACGTTAAAATATTTTACCAATTTTTTTTTGTTTAATATGTTTTTATAATTTTTGTTTAATATGTTTTTATAAAATGAAAATATTAAAATTTATATATGCGGGAAAAAAAATCAATAAATATTTAAAAAAAAAACAATTTTATTTAACAATATTCTCTGAAAAAATTGCGCCAACGTGTTTTTGTTGGAAATAGTTATCTTTGAAATTGACTCGATAAGAAGGTATTTCGTTTATAATTGATTCCCTGAAGTTGGGGACTACCGGCTTGGTAGGCAGGCCCGTTAAAGGGGAAATTGATCAATAAGCCTTAAAGTTAGTCGAGTTTGATCGAGGGTTTCAGTATCAAGCAAATAATTATGTTTTCCCACCTCTTCGGCTTATCTTCATCCCTTTCGTTGCTTCTTTGCTTTAAGGGTGAAAAACACAAATTAGTGCTTTAAAGGCTGTTCACGATAATGTGAGCACTTTAGAAAATAACCTTATAAAAAAGGTACTGCCCCTGAATGCATATATTTTAATGGGCTCACTGAGTGACATTTGCTTAGTAAAGTTGGTAGCGATGGATTGAAAGTATCTTAACGTCGGATAAAAAGTGTTAGGTAACCATTTGTGATGACTTATAATTATTTGTTTCACTTTCTGTTTTTTTAATGCATCGAAGTGTAAAAATGACCAAATTTGTAAAGTATTTACTTTCTTAATAATTTCACAGTTTCATTTGACCGACGCATGAATAAAATGATGAGGTCCATGGGAATGTTAATTTTACATAAGGCGGAAGATTACACAACGTGTATACAAGTAGATCTTAAGTAGTGCTTTCAAAAGTACTCATTCTTCCGTGATCAGCCTATATCAGGACTGCTCTCCAAGTTATTATTCTGGAAGTGTTATCGGCTCTTGCATGACTTTACGATAGTTTATGTTGCACTTCAGAGTAGCTGCAGCTTTAAATTGCGACTGCCATTAGTCGGCCGAGATGAAATTCCTGATAGCTTCTGACGAGGTCGGGCTGTCAGTGTATATAGGAGCGCTGCCAGTGCACTGCTGCCTTGTGCAAGCCGGTAGTCGGTAGCTTTCATCGGCTCATTTTACTGAGAAGATGCGCGTGCAACTTCCAGGAATATTGACGACGTAGTCTTAAACTGGACTTTTCGCAAGTCTTATGAACAAACGACTTCGCCTAACACAGCAAAGCAGTGCTTGTATGACTGTTAACTGCAACTACTTATCTTATCAACTACGTATCTTATCAACTACGTATCTTATCAACTACGTATCTTATCAACTACGTATCTTATCAACTACTTTCATTCGTTTCCTGGTAGAAAGCCGCATCCCCTTCACTGAAATACTTTTTAAGATCTTGCCAATCCCGAAAAAGCCTCTAACCATAATTCCCTGCATTATCCATAATTCCGTACTTAAACTTGTGCAAGCGAAATGACTTCGTGACTGCAATATGTAATGATAATTACTACTTTTCTTCGCTTGTTTTGAGAGAAACGTTCCTTTTGTTCGTCGAAGCTCTGCAAGTGTGCAAACAATGTGCTATGGATAGGTTCCCACTACTGCTTCGAAAAATAAGATACGCCCAACCCTTGATAGTCGCTTTGTCTTGTAAGCAAACAGCGTGTCTTGCTGCCGCAGTACAGAAAATCTCCAAAGTACTTTGTAACAATTAATGTTTTTTTAGAGCTTCAGACATTTTGCCATACTTTTTCTGCAATCTAGCAGCTAACGTTATAAGCTTGCAGTGTTTGAAACTTCTAGTTGAATAGAAATCATATTTTAGGCGTGACTGTAGTTGTGCCACAGATTTCAGAGATAAAAAGTCCATCGATGCGTAAGTACTTGGTTACAAACGAAATGTTAAGTGGACAATTACAGAAAACGTTTGCTGGGGTTTCGCCATTTAATAGCCGCAGCCACCCTCTTCGTGTCTCGTTAGTCTGCAAGTTACATTGCCTACTAGAAAGCACAGCAGCCACGTGAAGAACAAAATTTTATGTTTATGATAGTGAAATCAATTTTTTCTTCCTGTATTATAGTTGCCCCACTAACTATAAGTATAACATAGTATAACATTTACATGTCCTTATTCCAGTGAAATCATCGTCATCAACAAAAACTACCTTAACCACGTTATTTATAAATATGCTAAGTAGTTTTGCCCACGAATTTGTCCACGCGTTTTCGTTACAATATTTTTAATAGCATGTTCGAAAAAGTTATACGTAAATCTACCGTATGTAGGAAAAACTTTTAGTTAGATCTTGGTGAAGTAAACATAATTATCCGATAGCGAGATTCAAAATGTGCATAGAGCCTTCTAGCGGCAATGTAGTTATTATTGATAAATTAATATATTAGTATAATAATTTTGTGTTACGTATGAGTAGGTTCTCAGTTTATATGTAATAGCTTTCTCAAACTTACTTTTTTATACATAGAATAATTTTACGGAAATGCATGTTTTACTATGTTATTATTTTTAATTTTAAAATTACTGATTTTACTAAAGGATTATTTCTAAGAAACTGCAAAAAAATGTGTTTTTAAATATTTATTTTCTACAATACTTTCACGAAATTTAGAGTTAATAGGACCATCTAATGTACTTATTTTTTAAATTCAAACTTTTGACCTCCATTTCTCCCCTTTAGGAATAAATCGTCCACAGCATGCCCCCCCCCCCCAAGAAAAATGTACCAAGTTTTCGTGAATGTCTAATCTGAATAAAACTCAATATAATACACTAGACCATCGCAGAAATATTAATGACATAATTTTCAATTATTACAAACACTTTTAATTACTGTTCAAGGTTGTGTAAACGTTTCAGTAACAAGCCCCGTATTTTGTCGCAGCCAACAAGGGGAGTTTTGTCACCTTGTACCAACAAACAGCTCTGACAATACACTGCTCCCAAGAAGATTAGATTATCAAACTCCAGGATGTTATATTGAATTAAAGGCGTTAAAGTTTCATGCTGTACTCCTAATAGCACATAAAGTGGAACAAAACACAATACTCATTTACATCATCCCAGTTTTAAACAAACAAAATGCTTAAACTGGAAAGCAACTTACACAAAGAAATCTAATCAGTTTCAATAACAAAAAACAGGTCTTCTCAGATGCATTAACAAACGTCGATAACACGTAGGACATCCACGATACCTGAGCACGCTGGTATTCGACAAAGTTTGCCAAAACAAGATCATTAAGCGTTTCGTAAGGCAAATCATCCCTTACCTCAATAGCGACTGTATTTAAGGGGATTGTCTATCTGCGCGTCCAAGGTCAAGAGGTGAGGGCGACAGTTACACGCACTTCTAGCCCCTCATCGCCCCTACGCGCAAGGCGTGCAGTATTTCCGCCGTAACGCTGTACTGTGAAAATTAGATCTGTAACAGTGGGGTTTTATTGCACGCGATGAAAGCCCACACATCAAACTCCGTCAGTATCTTTGTACTTTTCTCTTGCTGCTTAAGGAAACTGCATAGGCAAGTTTTAAAAATGCGATATTCGACAATTCTCACGATTTTTTTCTCCAAGAATACGCTTTATATGACAAAAGTAGGAGAATAGAGCAATAGATAATTGTATTTTATATTTTCTGACAAAAAGTTATAGCTATATTTCCTGAACTTTTATTTACCGAGACACGCGTGTACGCGCAAACAATTAATTCCCAGAAAATGTTTCAGTACGTAGGACTCTTAAAGGCCTGCATGGTCATTGGCCGTTGTGCACTGTTTGAAATCGCTCGTTGAGGAAGGATTACACATTCTCTGCGCAGTTCACGTCAGCTGAATAAGCTAGTTCATTCTTCGGATCCCACGTAGGTACAGATACGGGGAATATGTTAAACTTTTCGTGAGAAGTGTGCATGGCGTGTCAATATGTCAACGCTACTTGCAGTCGAGAGCTCGCAGTGTGCAAGTCTTCTGACAGAGGGATGGCCGATACACAGTGAGTCCAATACCAGGCAGCCTTCAGACATCCTATTTCGAAAGGCAGCGACGAAGATGCATGTCTTAAGCCCACAGTAGTCTACAATTGGCGTAATTCGCGGACTGTCCTCGGACGTGTCCGAACCAAAAATTGCGACGTCCAACACGCAGTAAATTTTACCCACCAACACTTCCATTATATTATTTTTATTTCGCGTCGTGGTTTATGATTATTTATAGTTGTCAAGTGCCGAGTTGTAGGCGATTCGTGCACTTATTTTAAAATTGTAAACGATATGTTAAAACGTTTGCGTACTCAATGAGCTACCACAATTGAGCAAATGCGCCAGTCTGGTCTGTCAGGGCTGATCGCGCCTTCGCCGACACACAGCATCTGATTGGTTCACGTGACCTGTGAGTTCAGATGTTGATGGTTCAGACGTGAGGCGAAGTGCTGGCCGGCTGGAGATGGGCAACAGACAGGATGGACTGTGTCATCAACATCGGACATCAACAACGCCGAGAGCAATGAGATGCTTTTGTTTGTACACCGGAGAGATAAAGTGCGCGAAAACGCACTGTCGGTTCATAACATCATAACCTGTTTAGTAGCTAATTGATTCGTTAAATTGATACGAAATGAACAGATGAACGGTTTCTAAGTGCCACAGTGTACCTAAGACCATAGTAACGATGACAAATAGTATAATATATAGCGAGAATATGTCAGAACAGACAGAAAATAGCAGCATGAAATGTAAACAAAAATACGGCGAATTGTTTTCCCAACTGCATCCAACTCACAACCTCAATAGTAGCACGGAGGGATAGTCTTGACAGGAAATCTGGTTGGACCAACAGCACAGACATGGCTGTAACGATAGTTACACTGAGAAAAAAAAGGTTTTCTTGAATCAAACAAGATTTGTTTCGTGCAACCAAATTATTTGTTTGTATAGGGACAATGAAATATTTTGTTGCTGAAACCAAATTATTTCGTTGCCTTCATTTGGTTCCCCAAACTGTAAGATTTGTTTGACTACACGTACATTGAACAGTTTCGGTCCGATATATAAAGACGATTACCGGCTCGACCGAGGTACGAACCTCGATCACCTGCGTCCGAGCGCTACGCCTTGGTAACCTCAGCTAACGTGACAACTGATGATGCTGGGAAGCTTTTGAATAGATATAGTGCAAATATTGGGCAACGTGTGCAAACAAATGCTTCAAGTTTTACAAATTTACTTGTTAGTTTCTGCTTGCATTGTTTTATTAATATGTTTATGCTATTGTTAAACATCAATAGATGCACTAACAAACACAGTTGCAATTCTAATTGTCACAGGAAATACAAACAAACAGTCAAGCTGTATTTTCGAATGAAGGCAGTTAAATGAGTGGCCAAATAAATATATACAATTGATTAACAAAATATTTAGTTGACAGTCTTAATTTTTTTTTTGGCCCAACACAGAAATTTTGTTTATTCAAACATGTGTTTTGTTAGACGAACAAAAGTAATTTTGTTGCTTTTTAAATTTTGTTTGCTCAAAAATATATTTTGTTATGGTAACCAAATATACATAGCCCTATACAGACAAATATTTTGTTCGATTTTCACTCAATGTATTTAATGATCACATTTTTTTCCGTTCTGCATGTTTGTTCATTTACGTCGTTAATAATTTTTATTTGCTTGGTTGGTTATTTGCTCGCGAAACATTGTACAGGTGCCAAAGTCAATATTTGAGTTGGGTTTTGGACATGATTCTAGTTGGCGAATAAACCTAAGATCTCGGAACTTCGGACATTCGGACCCAGAACGGTGACGTCAGAGGGCTACTTGCACCAATCAGCCTTAGGCGCGCTCGAATACCTCGACGGACATCGCCTATTGAAAACAAGGCCTTATACGGACGCACATTATCGTGTCCACAAACATACACAATCGCCAGACAGAAACTCTGGAAGTCTGAGTACACAAAGCTCAAGAATCTCGTTTCTCTACCACTGTGACGACACAACGCAGTCTTCAAACACTTATGACGTAACTCCGTGACCAACACAACTAAGAGGAGTCTCTGTAAACGATGCCGAATGGTAAATAGCAAGCTCCTGGTTGTCTCTGGTTAAACACACGTCGGGAATAGACGTGTAGACTGAAGCGTGGATCTCTGGTCAACAGAACACAACATACAAGCCAGTTGCCCGAAGCCCTCGACGACAGAAGGGGCCGCAGTCGAGCAATGGCTAGGGCTCTCGCATCCCACCAACGCGAACTGGGTTCAGTCCCCGGCCGAGTCACTCCTGGATTTTCACAAGTGGGAATCGTGCCGGAAGATGCCAGCGGTCAACGGATTTTCTTTGGGATCTGCCGTGTCCTCCGCCCTTACATTCCGACGCTGCTGCATCCTCACCTCAGTTCACCGTCGTCAGCTCTGTACACCTCGTTGTTAAGAGCTACCAAAATATCTCCGCGCTCTTATAGCCTATCAACCATTTTTTATCCTTCCGCCACTTTTAAAAACCATTGCCATATAAGTAATAGACATACTGTATACAAGATGTTCGGAAACTACCTGTAGAATATCAAACCGCAACATCAATGTGCGAACAGAAACAAGAAACTCTAGTCACAAAATGTTCGGAACGGCCATTTAGTTTGTTTAGATTGAAGTTGAATTTCGGCAAACGACGTCGGGTGCACGCAGCCATATGTACCCGAGTGCACAACAAGTTGCATAACAAGAAGGCGAACGGCTGTGGCGCGATATGTGGCTAGCGCCTGTACATAGGCAACCACGACCTACGCAAGCTCACCTGCCACTGTGGTGACGCCTGTGTGTGGGGCAGTGGCATCCCGTCCTACTGACAGACGGCGCAGTGTGCAGCACTGCCGTGGATCAGTTCTCCTTCGTGCCATGCAACTTGTCGTGCAGGCATGTAGATACGATTGCAGACACTCGGCGTCATTTACAGAAATTAATTTTAAATTTCAACATACAAAATGGCGGTTAGGATCATTTCGTGACTAGAGTTTCTTGTTTCTGTTCGCCCACGAGATGCTGTGGTTTTGATTTCGACAGGTAGTTCCCGAACATCTAGTATATTTCACCGGACTCTAAAGTTAATGTCTAAGGCTACAATAAAATTTCTTTATTGATTATTTCTCCAAATGCAAGTGCTTCTAAAAGTGATCAATTTACCAGGAATAGCCTATAGACTTGGTTAAGATTTGCTTGCATGGGGCGGAGGAATATCCTGGAAGTAGAATTTCAGCAGGGCTTCAGAGAAGTTAGACGTAACCGTGAACGGACTATACAATGAGACCCAAATGACAACTAGGCAGGGCCCTTAACCACTTAACATAGTATCCCGAGAGTACACATTACGCCTGGTATGTTGAAGAATAGGCAACATCATGGTCGGTGCTGCACAATGTAAGATACCAGTATGAATAAATCCAGCGTCTTTCCCTGGTTAGTGATACTGGTCGCTGGTGACGTGCCAAATATCTTATGATTGGTTGCTTCATGTGTCGTGGATCTTCTGCAACCCTTCCACGGTGTAAGTTGTTGCAAGAAATTCGTAGATATAATCTATTCGCGTACAGCTTATTTGAAGCCCTGAATAACGTTCTATATTTCCAGGATATTCCTCCGCCTCATACAGAACCGAGTCTAGGAAATTACATCAAAGCGACAACGCTCAGTATTCGTGCGCACTCAGTGGAATAATATTTTGCATAAGAATTATTTCTCACTAGGCATTACCAAAACACTTATTTTCTCTCTAGTTTTATTCATATTAATTATAAATGAAATATTATAATTTGTAGAAAAATATAAACATAAGGCAATTATAAACAAAAATCAAATACTATTATGTTAAAAGAAGTATAGAACTCTTTTTCATACATGACATATTTTGGAAACTACCAAGCGTCTCACATATGGGGTGATTTTTGAAAGGTTTGAGTCAAAAAGTGTGAAGAAACCGCGGAAATACTATGGTTAACACATCATAAATTTCTTACTTCGGAACACCTGACATGAAAAATTAATGTGTTTTATAAGATTGAGGTCAAAAAGCCAGGGAGCGATACGGGCGACACTAACACGCACTTCTAGCGCCTCATCGCTCCTACGCGCAAGGCGTGCAGTGTTTCCGCCGTAACGCTGAACTGTGCAAATTGGGTCTGTAACAGTGGGGCTTTATTGCACGCGATGAACGAACACAGATTAAACTACGCCCGTATATTTGTACTTTTCTCTTGCTGCTTAAGGAAACTGCATAGGCAAGCTTTAAAAATGCGATATTTGACCATTTTCACGAATTTTTTTCTCCGAGAATACACTTGATATCACAAAAGTAAAAATATAAAGGGGCATAAATAATTGATTTTTTTTTAAAAATCTTTTCTGACAAAAAGCCGTATTTGCAGAACGTTTATTTATCGAGATATGCGTATTTGCGCAAACAACTATTTCACAGACAATGTTTCAATCCATCCTACTATAGGCTGTTCACGGTGAAGTGAGCACTTTTTAAGGCCCTTATAAATTTTTCCTTTCATCGAATTCCCATTTTCCTGGTGCTTTTTAATATAAACATTGCAATGCAACCTATAAACACAGTGTATACATTTCACCACCAGCAAATTTTAATACCCAGGGCTGCTATAAGATGTATTTAATAACGGTTAATGCCTGCTGGGAGGGCCTTATAAAGTGGTCACTTCATCGTGAACAGCCTTACTAAGGGGTAGAGATGCAACACTGGACAATGATCAGCGACCGGCGCAAGACCTGCGACGAAGGCGAAGACAGCGAGATAACAGAGGGTGTGTTTACGAGTGTCGCGCGGCAGGTGAGATTGATTTACGCGTGCGCATGCGAGCTGTGGGCGTGCGTGAGCGTGTGCGTTATTTTCGTGCGAGGACACGGAGGAGGGGGACAGATGCTCCCTCTCTTCTTGAAGGGATAGGAGAAGGAAGGGAGGGGGAAGCTGGTAGTCGCGACACCAAGGTGCGCGGGTCCGGGCACGCAGTCGCGAGGTGTGTGGCGTGACCGTGAGTCGTGTCGCGGTGTTTCTCGCAGCATCCGTGGTCCAGCGCGCCACTCCCGCGTCCACTGCGCAGCTGCCAGCACTGGTGAGTCTACAGTTCCTGTGGACGTGGACGTGTCCGAAACTAGTGACGTCACATTGACGCGGTCCGAATATGGTCTACAAATGCGTTGTCCGAAGTGAGCTTTCAAAATCTGACACTAGATCGCACTAAATTCGGCAAACTATTTGTTGTTGCGTAATGATGTTCAAATTTGCTGTATTATTGTTTATTATAGTTTACAAAATATTTAATTTGAAAATATATTTACAATAATCACCTTAACGGTTTTATTTTAAGTAAGTTCGCCAATTGACGTCCAAATTTATTTTTAAACTTAAGTTTTAAAAGTTTTGAGCCTTCAAATAAAATTTTTCTGACCAAACGAAGATATCCCGTATTATTTATTACAATTCCATCATATTTGTTTTGAGAAAGTCCACCTTACACATCCATTGTTTATATTAATAGCGTAAATATTTTATGAATGCGCGCGAAAGTATTTAGAAGTCTTCTTCTTTTTCCATCAGCTTAGGACACAAGTTTGGACAAAACTTCATTTTTCCGAATGCTTCAACTTGGGACACAGGTTGGCTTGGGACATGGCAGCTTGGGCCAGCGCCATGACGTCAGAGGGTCACATGAATCAATCAGGGCGTCCTTGTCCTAAGCCACAGGTTGAGATAGCACAAATGTAGACAGGCCCTTACTCTCCTACAGGCCGTTCCGAAACGATACCACGAGAACACAGCAAAGTCTCAGAGGAGATAAATGCGCATAAAAGATACGAAGCAGTGTCTCGTTTGATGTGCGCGCTCTCATTATTCTTTTATTGGCTGCGAGAGGGTCTGGACGCAGACCTTATGTCTCATTGCGTATAGGCTGTTCACGGTAAAGTGGGCACTTTTTAAGGCACATACCCCCACCTTCACCCCCACAATCCTCAACAGCATCGTCCACAAACAAATATATTTTATTGCAGACTCAGACGTTAACACATTTGAGAGTGGTGAAATGTAATTATTGTGGGCCGTATGCATAGCATAATCTAGTCGCCACTAACACTATAAACACAGGGAAATCCTCACTACATGGCTCGTTTCGTATGCTCAGTGACATCAAGTATTAGTCCTCCTTGTTTGTAAAGTGTCGAAACGGGCTGTATGCAGAGAAGTATCTAGTCGCCACCAGCACTAGACTAGAAGCGAAATCGACACTAGATTACTCGTCTTGTGTATGCTCAGTGACATCAAGTATTAGTCCTCCTTGTTTGTAAAGTGTCGAAACGGGCTGTATGCAGAGAAGTATCTAGTCGCCACCAGCACTAGACTAGAAGCGAAATCGACACTAGATTACTCGTCTCGTGTATGCTCAGTGACATCAAGTATTAGTCCTCCTTGTTTGTAAAGTGTCGAAACGGGCTGTATGCGGGGGAAGTATCAAGTCGCCACCAGCACTAGACTAGAAGCTAAATCGACACTAGATTACTCGTCTCGTGTATGCTCAGTGACATCAAGTATTAGTCCTCCATGTTTGTAAAGTGTCGAAACGGGCTGTATGCAGAGAAGTATCTAGTCGCCACCAGTACTAGACTAGAAGCGAAATCGACACTAGATTACTCGTCTCGTGTATGCTCAGTTACTTTATGTTGTAGTGGCCCTTACTTTTTAAGTGGAGGAATCTAGTCGCCGAACTGCCTCCATAGAGTACCATCTAATGAAGATGTTATGCAAAATGGCGGTAACAAGACCCGTATTTGACTATGCTTTAAAGTTTTCAATGTGTGCGGGGCTGCATATTCACACATTCCTGTTAAGATAATATATTTATGGCACTGGAACACTACATACACGAATATATTGTAATTTTTCATACAGATTCGCATCGAAAAAATATCGTGTAATTAGCATGCAACAGTAACAAATGTGTTAAATTCGCTAGGTAGCACTAAAATAAAATTATTTTTATTTATGACTATATATTTGTTATTGTTTTCATATTTATGTGTAAATTATTTAAATGTATACGCACTAATTCATAAAATATAGGAGGATTTACGGAGGCTCTATATTAAAAAAATAAAGTATTTTTCTACAACATTAAGCATATTACACACGTATACTAACGATTTCGCAAAGTATATTCAGAAAATCGTATATGTATCTGGTTCTTAAACTTCGTTGATTAGTTCAAATAGCAACAAAATAACTTATGTTTTGGGATGGTGCTTTGTGTGAAGTATTACTAATAATTTATTAATGCCCTACCTCATAAATCACTTTAAAAGATCTATTAATTTCATTATTTCATAAACTTTCGTTAAAACATCTTAGAAATAGAAATTCCGCCTAAATTAGTAGTTAAATGGCCGTATTTACAATGAAATGCTACATGCGTTTTCTGTTGATCACAGCATATAAATAACATTTTTGAAACACTGTAAGAATAATATGCGTATTTCGAGGAACAAACCTCTCCATTTTATTTCTTAGGAGAAGAAGCAGACGTTATAGTTAGTGCGACTTCCTATGGCTGAGATCTACTGACGTCATTAGTTTCGGGTAAGCTTGTGTATCCTCGTATCTAGTAACCATCCATACTAAACTTCACGAATCCTCACTAGTCCTTAAACTAATACGAAATATAGTGGCGCTCAGAATCTCCACTACAGGAAGTGCTAGTGGTGTTTCATTTCTAGGCGACTCTGTGCATGCGCTCCTGTGTTTATCAGCCACATGGCCATGCTCATATTAAAAAGTGGTGGCAAGATGTAGAAACGACTTTAAAAAGTGATCACATTACCGTGAACAGCCTATACCTTGTGCTGTGGAACGTTCTCTATTGGCTGAGCTGCCAGCTGGCAAGTAAGTTACCAAGCGATGATTGGCGAATGGCGCTCCGACATGTTGCTGGCCATTGAAGCTATTTTGCTGGTGTGTACAGACGGAGTTCGCTGAATAACCCGCTTCTTCACCTCTGCATACCCAAGTAGGCCTACTCTGTGATGGAGTAAAAGCTGAACGAAGCTGAAATAAAATTGGTTTTAGAGCAGGCATAATGTAAATAGCATGTGTTTGCAAAAATGTTCTGATTATTTTGTGGCGTTGACATTTGTTGCTTATATATAGTAGGAGACTATATATATATATATATAAGACTATATACATTTGTTTACAGATTTTAGTTCCCTAAAAAAATATATATATTATGTACACTGTAAGCGGAAACTACCGTAGTCTAATCATTAAATAAATGTCAAAAATGCAGCAGTATGTAAAACGTAACATTCAAATAAAACTACGAGTATTATCTATCCATTCGTAATTTTACGTTTATGCTTGTAACGACAACGTGCACACTGCTATTTTTAAGCTTACTTAATTTAATTAAAACTCCCGCCATTTTCCAACTTACCCTTCGTAACTCGCCAGAAATAGAGCGCGCTAAAAGTTTTACCCTGGCGAGATTCTCGGAATAATATAAGTGGGAAGTTTTGAGACACCGCCAAGAGCGAGTAAATAGTTACTCATAGTGTTTAGGGGCAGCCGTAGAATGAAGTTTGCTCGCGGAGTAACGTTTTGGAACGCCCTCCGGCGAGGCAGTATCTCCGCACAAGCACGCGCTGTGCAAGATGCCCGCTGTAGAGTGGTGGCCGGGGCGCCTCTCGCCTCACACCGAGGCGTCCCGGGGTCGCTCCCGGGATTTTCACACGCGGGGAATCATGCCGGACGATGCCGCTGGTCGCCGGGTTTTCTCAGGGACCTCCTGTTACCTCCGCCCCTTGCATTGTGGCGATGTTTCATACCGACCTCGCTTCACCCTCGACAGCTCTGAAGACCTCGTTATCAAGAGCAGTCCGAACGCGCACACTGCGCAAAGCCAGCTATCGCCGAAGAGCGAAGAGATTCTGGAGGCTATCGCCAGCGAGGTCTTGAGAGCCGATGAGGGTGATTGAGGTGAGTATGGAGCAGCGTCGGAATGAAGGGGCGGGTGAAAATTGGAGATCCCTGAGAACACCCGCCGACCAGCGGCATCGTCCGTCGCGATTCCCACGTGCGGGAGGGACCCGGCCGGGGATTGAACCCGGTTCGACTTGGAGGGAGGCGAGCAGGCTAACCGCTCAGCCACCGCGGCCAACGCTATTGCAGAAGAGTGGCGTACATGCCGTGGGAGCCTGGACCTCCACTCAAGGGATTACCAACATGGTCCTCATAATCATGTTCTTACTTAAGTTCCTTGTATAGTGTACAATTCGTATCATCTCTTAACCCTTTCAGCCACAGGTAAATACAAAGTTTTAGACTTTGAAACAAACAAAACTTTTGTTCGGAACTATACTGATATCGATAAGACGCTACACTATAAATAAGAGACCAATAAAAATCTGTCCGTTCAATATCTTACTGGAAGTAACGGTTGATGAGGTACGGAATATAATTTCAACAGGGAAATATGTTTCTCCACGTAGGGAACATTTCTCATCGGTCGGTATGTCCTACTGTGTACAGTGCAGACATTTATAGGCTGTTCACGGTAAACTGAGCACTTTTGAAAACCGTGCTTAAGATCTACTTGTGTGCACGTTGTGTGTTCTTCCGCCTTACGTAAAATTAACATTGTCCTCGATCTCATCACTTTATTCTTGCGTCGGTCAAGCGAAACGGTGAAATTATTTTAAAAGTAAATATTTTACAAATCTGCTCATTTTTACACTTCAATGCATACAAAAGTTAGAAAACTAAATAAATAATTTAAGTTAACACGAATGGTTCCCTGACACTTTTTATTTGACGTTATTATATGGAACTACATTCCCTCCATTCTTACCAACTTTACTGGGCGCATGTCACTCAGTGCGGCCGTTAAAATATATGCAGGCAGGGACTGTGACATTTTTTTAAAGGTTGATTTCAAAAGTGCTCACATTATCGTGAACAGCCTTTGAAGACATTTCATGTGCAATGTCCCAGATAAAGGGCACTGTGACACTCATGCCGATTGTAGGCAATTGTTGCATAAGAAGATTATAATTCGCCCAGTGCTGTACACTACGAGGTTCAGTGCCCAATCATCTCCCCTGTGAGTAACTTATTTACTAACAGGGCTACTGCTGCGAGTTACGACTGGTTCATATCACTGATCGCTCGAACACAAAGTCAACAGTTTATTGACTGTGAGCGTACTCAGTGACATTCGCCCAGTAAAGTTGGTAAAGATGGATGGAAAGAAGTTCCATATCTTAAATGCGGATAAATAGTGTTAGGCAACTATTCGTGATAACTTAAATTATTCGTATGGCTTTCTGTGTTTTATTTTAATGCATCCAACTGTAAAAAATGAGCAGGTTTGTAAAACATTTAATTTCCAAACGTACGAATAAAGTGATGATGCCCATGGCAATGATAATTTTATTCAAGGCAGCAGATTACTCAACCTGCATACAAGTTGATCTTAAGCAGGGCTCTCAAAAGTGCTCATTAAATCGTAAACAGACTATACAAATATGCCAATTCACACCCTAAAGGCTGGCCTACACTTAGTTTAGCACACGCACAGCACGCGCGATAGCACAGAACACACGCACAGCTCGTGCGATAGCACAGAACACACGCACAGCTCGTGCGATAGCATAGAACACACGCACAGCTCGAATCTGAACGCCTACAATGAAAACAGCACACGCACAGAACCGACGGATGTTTAAATAAAACAGACGTGAAAATGAAAGAAACTATGCTCGGTAAGGTTTGCGGGCGTGTGTTGGTCACACTGGAATGAAAAAAAATATTGTCAACAGCTGTTTTATTTGCTGATCTTGCGTTAATTTGTAGAAATATAATAGGTATACTGTTCACCTTAACAAACGTCGCTTGTACAGTAACAATTTACATCAAAACAAATCAATGTTTATGTGGCGCCAAACCCTCCAAGTACTAGTCAAATTCATTACTTTTGCAGCCATTTTGATTGCCACGTGAACTCGGTGGTATCGACGTTCTGATTGGCCATGCACGGCGCACGACGCACACGTGCAGGAATTATAAGATATTGGCCAACTTTCTGTGCTTGGATTCTGTGCTTAATTTCTGTGCGTTTGTTGTGCGTGTTGGTAGGCAGTGCCATTTCAAGACTTGCATTCTACTTTCTGTGCGTGTGCTATATTCTGTGCTTAATCAATTGTGGGCTGGTCTTTAGTGTGGCTAAAACTAGAAACGCCTACTTCAGTATAGTCCATTCACGATGAGTTCCAACTTTTATGTAGCCCTACTACTTTCAGGATTTCCCTCTGCCTCATGAAAACAAAGCTTAAACAAGAATATTAAATTACACTAAAGGGACAGCGTACAGTATATTTGCGTACTAGGTCTAGTAATATTTTGCTTGAAGACTATTTATTACCTAGAATTACCAACACTCCTATTTTCTCTCTACTTATATTTATGTTAATCACTAACTATATATTATAACTTACAGATGAAACATAACTAAAAGCTGAATTTAAACCAGAAATAAGATACTTCCATGTTAACAGAAGTATAAAATGCTCGTGATATATGATATATATATATAAAAAAAAACCAACGCATCATACATGGCGTGATTTTTCAAAGTTTTTATTGAAAAAATGTGAAGATGGACGCCGAATATACAATAGTAATCAATATAAACATTTCACTCGAAGCACTAGGTCAAGTGCTAAGAACTATTTCTGTTAATCTGCTACCAACTGAACTAACAGCATGCATGTCAGTTGCTGGTCAGTGACGCCACCTAATTCCCTCAACAAGCGTCTCTTTCACCTCTGTACACTCGTGCACTCTATGACCTGAATTTCCGCGGTGCGTTTTCTATTTCTTCCCTCCCGAATATAAGAGAGCAACTAAGAATGTTTCCAAATTCAAAGCACATTCTCTTTTGAAGTCGTGCTAGGTATTGTGCTACTGTAGAGCGTTGATGATTCATCATGTGAATACACTTGAGTGCAAGGATACGAGCACCAACATATCATATAACTACTTAGAAGTTTCCCCTTCGATTTATACTTAATAATCGATAAAAATTTGGCTTATTGCTCAGAAATAAGACAGTTGGTGAAGGACACGTTTCTGTTCTTCTACTCCTGTCAAAAACAGTAGTTATAGTCTATTCTCGGTAAAATCAGTACTTTTGAAAGCTCTGCTTAAGATCTGCTTGTATTTACGCTGTGTATTCTTCCGCCTTATGTAAAATTAACACTGCCATGGGCATCATCACTTTATTTATGCGTCAGTCAAGTGAAACGGTGAAATTATTAGAAAAATAAATAGTTTTAAAATCTGCTAATTCGTACACTTACATGCATAATAAAACAGAAAATGAAAAATATCGTTTAAGATTTACACATTTTTACCTAACACTTTCAATTCTATGTTAAAATATGGAACTACTTTCCCTCCACCGTTACCAACTTTACTGATCGCATGTCGCTCAGTGCGCCCGTTAAAATATATGCAGGTAGGAGCAGTGACTTATTTCTAAGGTTGATTTCAAGTGTTCACTTTATCGTGAACAACCTTTAAATGCATTGCCTTGCCAAAAGTCATGGGGTGCGGGTATATAGGCTGTTCACGGTAAAGTAAACGCTTTTGAGGTCCTAGTTACTGTTTCCTTTCAGCCATTGTTTATCCTTTAACCACCTTCTTAAAATATATATTTCCATGTAAGTAGTAAACACGGTGTGTACATTCCACTGCACTCGGAAGTTAGTGTCTAAGGCGAAAATAAAATATATTTACCAACCATTATTCCAAATCAGAGGGCTTTCAGATGTGCTCCCTTTACCGTGAATAGCCGATAGTATCGTGTAGGACATCCTGTAGCCCGGTGAAGCGCGGAAACTCATCATGACATCGACTCCATGGACGAAACACGCGTGGAGATGTGTTAAACCATTTCGCCTGCATTATCTACCCACAGCTCCCTACTATACTCCATTCGCGGTTTCCTCAGACGTTTTAACAAAACCCTTTGAAAAAACACCGCATCTATCACGTATTTTGTTATTTCCTAGACATGCTGTGCGTCAAGCGTTTTATACCTCTGTAAACACACGGGTATCTTGATTTTTGTTAAATTAAAGTTTAACCTATATTTATTTATACATTAAAAAATATATTTTATAATAAACACGAAAAAATTTGTGTTGATAACGCCTAGTAATAAACAGTTCTTATGAAAAAATAATATTAGAACAGAGTGCTCTCGAATTTGGTGCATTTATCCTTGGTATTTTTTTCTGGGGCTTAGTTAAGGTTAGTTTGCAAGAGGCAGTAGAATTTCCTGGGAGTAGAACTTCAGTAGGGCTTCAGGAAAGTATGGAGTAAACGTGAATGGACTATATATGTAGGTGCAGGATCTTATGTGCGAATGGAACTCCCCGCCACGTCCCATGCATGGTGGATGGGGTTCGAACTGGGTCAACGCGGTAGCAACATGAGTCGTCGAAACTCTCCAGAATGCCCCCTCGAACCTCTGATGGACAACTAGCGCGATGAGACGGAGCACTATCCCGCTGGATTATCCCGTCGTTGTGGGGGCACGTGAAGTTTGTGAAGGACTACCATGCAGTGCCATGACCAGCACGCACACACACACGCGCACACACACACTCACACGCACACGCACGCACACACACAATGTCAGAGCACAGCCGATACATGCCCGGGTACTCCCAAGATGTAAATGTACGGTGGGGCCCCCCGACTATTACCTTTAAATACCGCTTTTGTTATGTTAGTTGAAGAAAAATGGGGTGTGGCTGTTTTGGGGACACGGCCGTTCGTTTTGCGTGAATACGTGTACGTTGACGCGCTCAGACGCCTTGATTTTTTTTTTTCCGGCTATGCTTCACTCGTTCATATGGGGTTTCATGGGTATCACTGGATTGCTTTTGTGATGCTCTTTCCAACCGTATACGATTTCTGTATTTCGACTTGGCTTTTTGGCGTGTATAGGCTGACATTGTGTTAAGTTTCGTTAATTTTTTTTTACATTAAACTCATACAATTTCACTATGACCACGCCACATAAATGTTTTTATACACGCAATCGATTGATATTGACGAGAGCTGTCGAGTGAAACTTAAAAGAGCGTCGTAGCTTCTCGTAGTCAAAAGTTATACTACGCGGAAGTTATGAGAAGCGGCGAAACGGACTAAAAATTGTGCCCCCCCCCTTTTTTTTCTCCTCCTTCACCCCCCATTTTTTTCGCCAAGCGCGATGCTTCGCAGTCCTCGTTCAACGTATTACATTTTTTGATCCTTTGGCAATCGAGTGTGTAATTGAGTTTTGAATGTAGACGATAGATTCGGAGCTGCAATGCCAAACTGTATCCCCCGATTTTGTTATCATCGGATTTCCTGGATTGCCTCCCACTATGATCGCAAAATTAAAGACATATTCACGTCAAAACTAAGTTAGTCAACAATTTCTGTTCCAAACAAGTTTTGAATAACCTGTAACCTTCTTTGAATTTGTCAAATTCCTTGCTAACTGCTTCGGTCTATCAGTGGTAACTGAACTCTCCTAAATAGCATTGGCCCTGCCTGAAAATTGCATCGCATTGATTTTGATGCGTGGTTTTTCTTCGTTACCAGGTATTAATAATTTGCCAAGCGGTTGCCAATCTAACCATAAAAATAAACTTAATTTACTATAACTGAAAAAAAAAAAGTTATTTCTAAAAAATCTGTAAAGTTTGCTAGTTAATATTCAGGAGAATCCTTTTGGAGAGCTGATACTGAGACAGGGTTTGGTAGAAATTTCAGAAATAAAAACTGACGTTGTGCAACCTGAAAAAGTCTGCAGGTATCTTCTGTGGGGACAAGAAACACTACTTTCGGATGTTTACCGCTCAGGAACGATGCCAGAAGTGGAGGGCAATTTTTAATTCATATCAGCCATCGCTCCTCGAGTGCCAGCAGGTCGAGGCGAGACTCCACTGACTGAGGAAAGCGAAAAGGCGCGCCGTGAGAACATGCGTAATTTTGGGGAGGGTACGCATTTACCACATATTTGCAGAAAAATAAAAGATTCAATACTAGCTATAGTTAGTAATAATAAGAAGTTATAAATTGCCGATTCCCAGTCACCTACCCGCTGGCTGTGGTACTACAGCACCATGGTGGCATCTTACATGACGTCATACCGAAACCACCTCCTCTTTCATTCCTCGCCAATGGCAACCATCTTGGATTTCCATTTTTTCCCTCGAGCTCAATCATTCCCTCCAATCTCTTCATTATCTTGCATTCCTTTTCTTTTTTCCCATGCTCTGTCATTCCAATGCTATTTTTCTCATACTCTCTCATTACCTCCTGTCTCTCATCGCCCATTATATCCCTTGGGGTTTTGTCATAGTCCTTCCAGTCTCCTTTATTTCCTCGCTGGTATTCCATCCACTCTCTCTTGCTTTTCGTGTCATCCATCGCCATTGACATCGTCTGCTGTAGGCAGCCATATTTAATTCCCGCACCTGCTGCCTGCATCGTCTGCTGTAGATGGCCATCTTTGATTCCTCCACCTGCCACCAGAGTGTGAGAGGTTCTACCATTCGCAGCCAGAAGCACTGGTATCGATGTGGCCATTTTGTGTGTTTGTTGGTTCACTTGTCGCCTGCAGGGGTTCGCTAGCATCGGAAAGTGGAGTTCAAACAGTGGCTTCCAGGAGGGCTGGGAATTTTTTTAGTCGTTTGTGAACTGTGCGTGGAAAACATTTATTTCCTGTTGTTCTGTAACAACTAGCAGTAGGATTAAAACACTAATCACACTTACACGACCTCATCAGTAGCAGCATAGTCACTCTCTCGCCGCTCTCGGGAGGATGGTGATGATGATGATGATGATAATGATGAAGTTCACCGCATCAACCTCACACTTTACCATCTGCATGGCATAACTATGGGGACGGCTCCCAGGCTTGGGACCGGAGCAGTGCACTACGCTAACAAAAACACCAGCAAAATATTTATTATCCATAGACAAGTCGTATACATGTATGTGTATAGAAAACACCAGTTGCATCGCAAGAATAGTGCACTGGCGGCTTACAAAGCTGCGGATGGGAAAAATGACCCACTTAAGATAAATCAAAGGAGACGAACGCAAAGGCAGATCACAGCGACAGAAGAAGAGTACGGTAGAGGTATATGAAGAGAAAATAGGGGTGAGGGCAGCACTGTAAAAAAAGAAGAAATGCAAGTACAATGTGACCACTAGTTACTACAGTGCTAGGGCGATACGGATACCATTTCACATTCACAACCCTCACTAGGATTAGCATTGAGTCCCCCAGGAAATATCTATAAACCCCATGTCAGAGACCTAACATAGATGACAAATCCCGTATGCAAGTCATAGACTAAAGATGGGGTAGACAGATCTCGCTTGCTGCGCACAACCAAACTCCGTGTCCCAACATTGAACTACTTTTCTGCCTACACGTCTATCAACAATGGCGTGGATTGGGTTTGAGGTTAGAACAATGTTAAGTAAACAAGAGCCTTTGGGATGTTTTTATACTTCCTCTAATCAATTTGTGATGCTATTTGATTAGATTTCAAACTGGTAGACGTATTTTATTAATATAATATTGTTTGTCATTTAAAAATTAAGATGTTAACAAACACGTTCATCACTGTTGACCATGTGACTTTGACAGTTGTGTAGGATTGGGGTAGGTCAATATTGGGTGCATGCGCAGAAGACGAATAAGCGGTCTACCCCAGCTTTAGTCTATGGTGCTAGTACGTACATGAGCGATTGTGGAATGTGAAATATTACATACAATACGACATATCAGTAACAAGCCTGACAAGATAACGGATACCTCTTGCACAGACTACAGCGTGCCGCCATGCATCTACAACAACGACAACAACAGCATGCCTGGCAAGATGAATGTGACACTTCTGTGATCTATAGTAAGCTGCTGGAAAAAAAAAACACATAAATGGAATAAATCATCCCATACACACATACCATTCGTTGTAGGAGAGGGGAATGGAAGTGCTTTAGCTTCGACAATCCCGGAACGAGGAACCGCCTCCTATTAGGCATCCCGACACCATTTGTTCTTCTGGGGACAGACACATATTTGATGATATGTGCCTACCCCAGAGGTACGTGTACAGAACATCAACCATGATAACCACAAGGTACTGTATGTATCCCATCAACACAAATTTTATGTTTGTCGTCCATCCACAAAAGAACTTGTTTGTTCGTACTCTATGTATATGCTTCGTGATGGCGCGACCTAATGCTGTTCACCTGCACTCTCATTACTTGCTGGTTCAATAATATGCATTAATAATTGCCTAAGATGATGGTACTTTGTGACACTCGTCTGTATCCACTTGGCTCTTTTCACTGGCTTATCCTTGCATGTAAAAACATATAGCTTCGCACTCAGCCCGACGAACTCCATCATATCATTACCTTCGCACTCATCCTTGAATTAGCCGACCACCCTTGAATAGGCGGGCGAGTAGCAGGGGTGAGTGGGAGGGTAGGCTCTAGTGTCGAACTCGGCCATAAGTACCGGGTATGAGGCGAGGTCCCTGCAGAAGTCTGGACTGCAGATTTCCGCCACGAAGGAGTCGGTGTCTGTGTATATCAGGCTCACGTTACTATCTTACTGTACCTGCATGACACTGAAGTGGAAGCGATACATGAGTGTTTTCGGCGGGTCAGGTATGGTGAAGCCAACATATATGGGCTTATCATGTGTAATATGTTCATGATAAAATTTAACCAATGATAGAGATTCGTCAAATATAGTTCTGCATTTGAAAGCCGATTTTGAAATAAGTTTCTTCGCAAGCAGTTCGGTGGATACAAGTTCCATGCGCTGGTGTTTATCTTTTTTTTTTTTTTTCCATGAGCTTACCGTACATAGCATTGTTCTTCAACTTGTAAAAGTCCTTCTCGAAATCGATTTTGGCTGGCGTGGGTTTCTCAGTTGTGCCGGAGCACAAATAATTACAAACAATAAATCAGATTTAATACCTGTATTTTGCCAAATAACTATATATAATGGCAGACAGCACCCTAAAAATGGTTACAAATAAATTTTGCAGTAAATTAAAGCTGATGATTACAAACGTTACCAGATTCCAGATCCATAGAAAATATTTAAAATTTAACAAATCATATTACAAAACATAGAATACATCAATGAATTACTCAGTAAAATAGATGTGCAAATTACGAATGCAATTATTTAAAAAATATATAATTTGCTGATTACAATTTAAGCATTACACCGACTAGACTTATAAATATGAGCAATTACAAAAAAAAAGGAGGGCAGCCTTATGAGCACAATAAAGCCTCCCTTTTTTTTAAATTAAACACTTTAAAACCATTATTAAAAAGCAACTTTAAAATGAATTATCGGCGGAGACAGTGGCCCGTCAGATCTCCACCGATTGCAATTATAAAGAACAAGCACATTTAAAAAGTTAACTATTCCCAATGTGAGAGTCGTTGATATGAAGCTTGTTTTAAAAAGCTCAAATATTTTTTGGTAGCATCAAGACTAAACACTACTTGTTAGAACTATAATCATACAGCAAAGCTAGGGTTTTAGTTAAGCCGAAACCAAATTTGGACTAGTGACCAAAACCACAATTTTGAAATAACACTAACTTACAGCGTGTCTAAGACAACACATCTACACCACACAAATATTAAAAAACATTAAAAATATACCTAACTAACACAATACTCGCTATCCACGACCCACCGTTTCATATTGCTCAAACATCGCAGCTACACAGGCAAAGAAATAAAACAGAGGCTGCTTCATAACAGCAAGCTCATTTAAGGTCAGGATCATATGCATCTAATATGGTGGTGGTAGTCTGTAATTTATTATGCATGCTGACCTTCATGTAATTTTTTTCGATTTTTTTTATGGTCATTCAAGATCATGGGGTAAGGTTCAGGTAGTCTGCATCTCATATGGTGGTAGTAGTGTGTTTGCTTTTCTTTTATGTATTTTTCTCTAGGTTTTCTTTTCAAGGTCATTCAGGGTCATGGGGTTAGGGTCGAGGTCACTGTCTTCTAATATGGCGTATGGGTGATGTCTACCAAGAAGGTGGTTGCCTACCTGCACTAATGTATATAAGTTTTAAAAAAAATAATTTTTAACAATATTATGATAAGATTTTTTAGTAAGTTTTTAAACTATTTTGTAAATAAAATTTTCATAATATTATTTTTTTGTAAATTATAAACGTTTTTTAAATATTTTTTATAATACTTTGTTAAGAAAGTGAGAGTATTGGAAGATGGCGATGGAACGAGCCTACCAAGATGGCGGCTTACGAAAAAAATGATGCTTACCAATATGGTGTTGAATGTTCTACCGAGATGGTGGCCTCCAGTAATGTATAAACAAATGACGAGCGAAAAAAAAATCAAGATGGCAGAATGAGTAAAGATGAGGGAAGTGAGGGTGATGGAGTTAGTCGTCTACTGGTCATGGTGCTTGGGGACGCCCGGAAATGTAAGTTTATTTAGTAAATTTTTATACATTTTTAAAGCCATTTAAAACAAATTTTTCGTACTAGGCCTGATTTTTATCACTTTAAAAGTTTTTTTATACATTTTTGTATAATAAATTTTTAAAATAAAACTTAAATCTATTTTTTCATTACATTTTTTCTGAATAAATTGTTTTATACATTTTTTCAAGAAATTTGTATTTTTTAAAAAGATTTTTAATAACATTTTTGTAATAGTTTTTAAATATTTTTAAACGATTCTAAACAAATTTTGTGAGTAATTTTTTATACACTTTTAAACGATTTTTATAAGTTTTTTTAAAAATATTTTTTGGGATATTTTCTTGTTTTAATTTTTAGGGTTTAATGGCATGTTTGGGTTTATTTTGGAATTGTTTGGGTTTTTGGGGTCAGAAGTCACCGGGGTCAATGTCAAGGTGGCAAGCTCAATGTCACATGGGTCCAAGATGGCGGATGGTGACGTAACAATATGGCGGCCGGGTGGCCCCCGCGTTTCTACGTCAGACGCCGATGAGCGGCAATAGTCTGTTCCCTACTACTGGCGTAAACGTGTTTGTCGTCTTTAAAATGTAAACAAATAATTGTAATTATCTACGCACACAAACACTTGTTCGTCTTCTCCGTTGTGGGCTATCGTCGAGAATGGCAACACCAGCATTTTGCACAACACACTCGTCACCGACGTACAGTGACATATGCTGCTTCATCCTGATTGGCTACAACTCATCGCATCGCATCGCCATAGTGTGGAACAAGCTTAAGGCTCCTTATCCACCTCGGAAACAGGGGATATGAGATGTGAGGGGGCTCTTAACATCGAGGTCTTGAGAGCCGATGAGGGTGTGGCGAGGTGGATATGAAGCAGCGCCGGAATGCAAGGGCGGGGGAAACGAGAGATCCCAGAGAAAATCCGCCAACCAGCGGAATCATCCGGCATGACTTCCACAAGCGAAAATTTGGGAGCGACCACGCAGGGAATCGAGCCCGGTTCGCCGAGGTGGGAGGTGAGTAGTCTAACCACTATACCGCAAACACCCCCCCCCCCCCTCCTCTTCAGAAACGGAGCTCAACAGGAATTCAATCCTGGAAAGTAGTGTCAGTGCCAAGTCCTAAATTTTGAACAGAAATTTCTCTCGATAGGCAGCACATGTGTGTGGTGCCTCAAAACATCCTGAGAAATTCTGTTATGACAGATTCCTTCGCGTGCATGCTGCGTGTATTCTTCATTTCCCAGAACTCCTCTGGTCGAGCTCCCAGTCATAATAAACGCTCTTTTTCGTCTACTGAGCAAAGTGTCAGTATGCTGTCGATGCAGCGCTGTTTTTTCAACGTGCCGGCAAGGCTCTAGTGCAAAATATGCATACTGCGGCGAGTGTATAAAGCCACGGGACATAACGGACAAACTGTTACATGTCCGAGGCATACGAGCAGAACACCAACACATTGTTTACATCGCTCACGTTTCTACTTACCTGCCTATATGGTACACTCCCACACAAGAAAAAGCGAACACTGCCATGGGTCCAACGGTAGGCTTAAGTATCCCTGCTTTCATCACGGAACACTGCGAAATGCTTAGAAAAAATACGCGACTTTACAGCCAGATCTTACCCTAAAAAAAAATTATAAGATAAATAAAAGTAATTTGAGGTGGCGACAATTCAAATATTCCTCTTCAATAAGAAGTTAAGGCGTGAAAATATTTTTTATTAGTTCCTGTTCTTAAGAGGGAGTACAATATATCCGTGAGTAATTTGAAGGACCGGATCGTGGAATAGCAACATTAATGAATAGCCCAATGTAAAGTGTCTTGCAGCAATCGCATAGTCGTCCAATTATTCGTAGAAGACGACTATAAAAGTTTCTGTACTTACAACTTGAGCTGAGAAGAATTCCGTGTCCGTGCCTTTGGACTTACAAGTTTCGGGTTTTGAAACCTCTTTAAACCACACACACGTATAAGCTTTATAATGCGCAATTTTATTTTAAGTTTTAAGCCGAACCTCCGTACTAATCAGCTACCCAGAAAGAACATAAAACGGGTGCGTTAATGAGCTCAAGATGACAACAGAGAAGTGACTTGTAAATTAAGACCGCTGGGGATTGAACCTCCTCGGGTTATGACTGGAATGTTGATGGGCGTGATGAAACCGCTGTGGTTGTTTGTCCTGCGGACGTTTGAGCCACACCGCTAGTTTCAAACTTTCCTGCAATTACGTGGGCTGGTTGTAGACAGACAGAACTGAGTGGTCAGATCACACCCGACTGCGAGTCAAGGCGGTGCGAGCAGCGAAACAGCTCCGGCGCAGTCTGTCTTCCAGTGGAGTGGAGTGGAATGGAGAAATTTGGGCTGCTCTTAACATCGAGGCCGATTTCTATTAAGAGGTATATGGACCTGCACGTACAGTTTTCTGTGCGAATACGGGTATCTCGGTAAATAAATGTTCTGCAAATACGCATTTTTGTCAGAAAAGTTAATAAACAATTATCTATGTCCCTGTTATTTTACTTTTGTCGTGTTTAGTATATTCTTGGAGAAAAAAATTCGTGAAGATGGTCAAATATCACATTTTTAAACTTGCCTGTGCAATTTGCTTAAACGTCAAGAGAAAAGTACAAAGATACGGACGTAGTGTTTAATCTGTGGGCTTTCATCGCATGTAATAAAACTTCTATGTTACAGATCTGAATTACATAGTACAGCATCACGACATCACGACGGAAACACAGCACGCCTTGAGCGTAGGAGCGATGAGACACTAGGCGTGCGTGTTAGTGTCGCCCGTATTGCTCCCTCGCTTCTTGACCTTGGACGCGCAGCTCCAACCAACTCTTAAAAGGTCATACGTAGAGCGCTACCTTCTAGCATTACGTTAACTCCCGCAAAAAAAACAAAAGCTAAATCGGCTCTTTTGATCTTCAGGGTCTTCCGAGAACTTTGCAATTTTGAAACCGTCATGCTGTTCGGAAGAGAAAAAGTAAACAACACTAAACTACTCACACATACACTAACTACTCACACAGACACTGACTACTTACACATACACTAACTACTCGCGTTCCGCGTTTGTCCTTCACAATTGAATTTAAGCATGACGGTATCCTTATTAACTACGTTCGCGGCCCAGTGCATTCGAGTGCATACGGACTTAATTTTGAGGGATGCAAGAAGGGCGAAGCGAGGTGTGTATGGAGCAGCGCCGGAATGCGGGGGCGGGGGAAACGGGAGACCCTCGAGAAAGCTCGCCGACTAGCGCCATCGTCTGCCACGATTCCCCGCGTACGAAAGTCCGGGAGCGACCGCAGCCGGGAATCGAACCCCAGTTCTCCTAGCTGGGAGGCGAGTAGCCTGATCACTACACCACCGCGGCCCCCTAAGTGTCCTGTAAGGGCAGTAGAGGTGAGTGTAGCATCTCGGCCGTGTCACTGGTGTATCTGAGTGAGAGGGTAACCATGAAGGAGGATACTACATGTGCACAACTGCACTAGCATTTGGGTTTGTGCCTGGTCAAGTGTCGTGTTAGCCAGAGCTGCCTGCGCTGAGAGCGAGTGTGTCTAATGCCCGGTTGCACCAACTTCTTCCCCGATCCGAGATCCAATTATCATAGTTCCGAACCAGGATCCAGTTAGCTCTTGGTTTCAATGTAAAAGCGTTCCATCAACGAAATTTCATGATTTTGGATCTCCGAATCGTCGATCTTGGTTCCAAAGTGAGAGATCGAAACTATGCATGAGACAAATTTTATTATTGGTTCGTAATACATGGCGTCATTGAAGTAGGCGTTTTTTTCAATATAGATAGAACTAGATGTGCGATGTTTTATGTGTTTTAAGTGAGTTATTGCTGTAGGAATTTTAATGAACAATATTCAAGTGCATATAATCTTGTTTTAATTTCCCAAGAAAATAATCAAACGTAGTTCTATCTGTTGGAGTATTTTCAAACTACATTTGTCTACGATGGCTCCTGATCTCGGATTGAGATTTCGAACCGGCAATTTCAGCGGTTCGAAATGAACTTCATCTCGATCTCCAGTCCAGCTCTGAGCTCAAATGGTTCAACAGTTTTCTGTGTCGATCTTAGATCCGATCTCGGATCGAGTTTCGAACCACGATGGTGCAACCGGACATAAGTCCTCGGCCGTTGAGCAATTTGTATAACGAAAAACCGTTAAACTTGTAGATATTACTTTAAAGTACTAAGTACACTTTCCCCCTCCCCCCCCCCCCCCCGAAAAAAATATGGACCACATCGTTCTTGCATTATGGCATGTCAAAAATTTAAATTTTCTTGTTTCTGGGACGTATAAATTATATAAACTATATCGTTCACAGGAAATTGAACAACGGTGACCACCGCCTCATTCCACTTCTGTACACTCGCCTGCTCTGTGGCCAAACCAAGCAGTCTCTCGCGCAGGAAGCGGGTGTGTGGAAAAGGCATCGACGACGAACGTAGCCCGCGGATTATCTCCGACCCACATGCAGACAGTCTGGTCGGTGGAGAAACCAACTCGGATATAAATAAGACCTCTTGAGCGAACCCAGAACGCCAGTTGTCCAGCTGGGTATCTCGGAGACGATGCAGCAGCGACTGAGGCATTAGCTATCCTTTCAGTCACAGTAACTAGCCTCTATCTGGGACATTTCGTATCGAGTGGCTTGAACGGTTTGCACTCTACACAGCAGAACACGCACCGTCCAATGAGAAATGTTCTCCACGTGTGGGAGATATCATTCGCTGCTGAGACTATGTCCCGTAGCCTCTTCAGTCACTTCCGCAATCAACGTAAAGCGCAGACATGATTTCTGATGGCCCCGATGTAAGACAAAGCGTCGTCTGGATATCAGTACAGTTCCGACCATATGATTTGTTTGTTGCAACGCCTAAGATTATACATTAATTTTTGAATTAAATGACGACTCGGACAGCGAAGTGCTGAGCAGCCACTGCCCACTCTCGTCCGAGATGACGTGACTGTAGCAGCTGCTCACCAATCACCTGCCACAACACAAGCGTCACACTAAATACGGATCCCACTAACAAAAAGGTTTGTTTGTTGAATCAAATAAAGTTTGTTTGGCGTCACCAAATTAATGCTTCGTTTAAGGGAAATGAAATATTTTGTTTTCGCAACCAAGTTATTTTGTTGTTCTTGTGTGATTGCCGAAACTAAGATTTTGTTGGTGCAGCTAAATATTTGTTTGGCTCATTTTCAACTTAACTTTTGGCAAGGAATCTCCTCTTTAATTTATCACAATCCGTCGTGACTCAACTAGTATACTGTGCCGATGGGACCAAGTCAACATAACTAAACCTTCGGCTTGCTTAAAAAAAGGCTAGGCCAACAACATTTATTGCGGCGCGCTGCGAAGGAAGTATTATGTAAGGAACATTTTAGCATCTATCAGATCCCAAACTCTGTACTTAATTAGATGTACACCAATTAATTTGGCTTCACAGTGACAGCCTTCGTCTTTAAGTTTTGGATTTACAATTAAAAATATATAGTTTAGTATCTCACATTATATTGTCAAGTTCACGTATTAATTTAAAAATCATATACGCAATAGAGTTTAATTTCTTAGTTAAGATATCACAAGTGTTTCCAGTTTCAGGCGTAATTCAGTTTCAATATTTTTAGAAGTAAAAATATTCATTTTACCACTTGAAATTTAAATGATTTTAATTTTAAGAAGATTGCCACTTAGTCACATCTGAAAGACTTTGACACTGTTATGAATTTAATTTTTAAATCAGCGGAGAACAGAATAGAGTTATAGCCGCTTCAGGAATTTTCAGTGAAATAATTTTTCTGTCTAAGAGCATACCCGAGAAAAAATACCAGGAAAAGTCTCATGCAAAGTTGCACTAACTCCTTCCCCGATCCGAGATCGAATTATCATAGTTCCGAATGAGGATCCAGTTTGAACTTGGTATAATGTTGTTTTAATTTCCCAAGAAAACAATCGAATGTAATTCTCTCTGTTGGCGTATTTTAAAACTACAATTGTCAACGATGGCTGTTGATCTCGGATCGAGATTTCGAACAGCCAACTTCGGCGGTCTGAAATGGACTTCGTCTCTATCTTCAGCCCAGCTTTGAACTCGAATGGTGCAACAGTTTCCTGTGTCGATCTTAGATCCGATCTCGGATCGACTTTCGAACCACGATGGTTCAACCGGGCATAATTGTGTTTAACTCACAAGTGAAAGAAAAAAAATATTTTTATAATATTCGCTTTCAAACGCCGGGCGCTGCCTGTTCATTAACCTACTCCTCCTCGAGATAGTTATAGACGACCCTGGCGGAAAGACCGCGGAAAGCTTACGTAAGTGCCCTCTGACTTATTCATTCGACGTAAAGTAAATAATTTAAATTTCTTCCCCTCTGCCACTACGAACCACATGGCAAGCGGCGTACTGTACAACTCATACGGTTTTTTTTTTTTTTACGACGTCCGAATGAAGCACCATTAATGTTAATGCTTATAAATAGCGTTGTGAATGTTTACTCGCTACTCGTGTTTACGAGAGCCGTGGAAGATAACTCATAAAGCTGGTCGCGGTACAAACACAGACGCTAAGGACCATCCGAGATTTTTTTTTCTCCAGGGATAACTGAATCATCGTTAACTACTTTTTCTTCAAGGCAGTTGTGGTATTTTTAACATCTAAGCAAATAAATTATTTGAGGAATTCGTATGTTTGTTTTGAGTCCTTGTAAAGTCGGTCTGTTGAAATCGTTCGTACTGGAAACAAACAAAGAACCAGGAATATGACATGTAGTAAAATTTTAAATGTAAACAGTTTCAGGATATTCTACCTAAGCACCCATTTGGACTAACATAATTAAAAAGAATGTCACAAGCTTTCTGCGTTTTGATCGTTAATTGTATTTGAACAAACATAAATATATAGGCATATATAGTTTGTACGAACTGTGAAAGAGAGAAAAGGTGAAGCAAGATAATGTTAGTAAGATTTTCTGAAGAACACGTTGTAGTTGTATAGAAAGCTTAGTTTCTAAATGGTGCAAACTTTAAGTTCGAACTTCCAACCGGATGTCTTCTATGAAGTCCAAGTTCCATCCTGTCAGTTTTAACTGGCTGATCGTATTTGGTTGCGTTGTAGCATTTCTGCCTAGCACTCGGCTGCTCTAGATGTGTGACCCGGGTGGCGTATGGCTTTCCAGATTAAGTGTGATAAGACTTGAGCTGTCCACAAACGCACGCACATCTTTAAGCGGACAGCAGGAACCTTTAACTACGATGATAAGTAACAAAACAATCTTTGACCGAGCGAGTACTGTATAATCGACTCCACCCTCGTAGTTATGGAGTTTTTACTGGCCTCTTTTCGCAACGTACTGCTTTTGAAAAAATAAATTTTGCAGCAGATTTTTGTACAAATGAATTATTTTAGTGGATAGATACATATTACTCGACAGTATCTTGCAAGTATGGACCGTCAATCATACCCTATACTTAGATACAATTGCGTAATTCGCAAGGGATTTAGCAAAAGATACTATTCTCAGCAGCGTCTGCAGTTTTGCTTTAATTTCCGGGAACTAGATAATCGGCATATTGACAATACCTAACACAACGCGGTGGCAAGCGAGGAGCTGTCCCGTTTCAAACAGCGTGTCAAGTGATTACGCACTGCGTCCAAAGCAGAAAAATGGAACACAAATAGAAATTACCTCAGTGCCAAGTCGCTGCAACAGTGGCCTTGGGACTGTGCATTTCACGAGAGAAAATAAACACTCCGCGGTTTCTCAGTAGTGTGCTGACGTGAGCGAAAGGAAACCTAAGATGAAGTTTCTCCCATCACCAGCCCCTGCCCACCATTTGACTAGCAGTAAAGCGGCGGGCAAGTTACTTTGTAACGAACATGGCGTCAGCAGGGCTGAATCACGGTTCTCACACTAAGACATTAGGCTGGTGGTATCCTTGTGTTTACGTACGTACATGTTTTTCGTAACTTGACGTTAGAATTCAATACACATTCAAGTTCAAACATCATTACATATCATCCAAGACGAGCGGAAGGAATACTGCACCCTTAACTCTCTATTTACTGGGCTACGCGTGTGCCAAAGGACGCTCCACTAAAACTGTTTTGCACTCTTCAGTATTTTTTAGTCATAATTTGTGAAACATTACACGAAGAAGCAGATCAAATTAGTGTCATAAACTGCATCAAAAGCTGTATGCACACGTGAGACACGGAAATAATGTTCACGGCCACTAGGGAATAGTGACATGTCTGAGAAACTACTTTAACAAATACTGATTTAATCATTACTAGTCCATAAAATCTAGAGAAAAAAAAAACACCTACAAAAATAACTTCAACTTTTATTTACTAAAATTTATATTAATTAATTTTTGTTTTATCTATTTTTAAATGCGTAAATATCGCTTTCTGATTTATTATTTTATAATTTTGTTCATATAAGTCATTTCATTTGTATATTATATTTTTTCATAACATTTGAAGTTCTATACAGAAATAGTGATTTCATTATTTTTCATTTTCTTTCATTTATATTTCGATTTCTTGGTTATTTATCACACATGTTTGGAATGAGATTATTTTTATCTCTTCAATAAAATTGTGGTAGTATTATACAAAACATTAAATTTTAGTTATTACTTTTATTTCTCGGATTTTACAGGCTTCGGCGGTTCGAAACGTATTTCAGTATACTTCAAAGCTCTTTATCTGGTGGATTAAAATCCGATTAAGCAGCCCACTTATACATTTTTTATTTTGCAATTTTTCACTTACACTTATATACTTGGCACACTTATGCACAATATTAACATTTATATACACTATTTTAACCACATCTGGTCACCCAGTTTATGAAATGTATCTGATTCTAACATTTTTTACGTTTTAAACTTTGAGTTCAATATTTCCTTTGTTTTCAAATTTAACCTCTCTCTATTTATCTCTCTCTCTATATATATATATATCTATATATATATATAAAATTATTAATATTAAGAGAATTTTATAAATAAGATTTCTTTGCCACTATATTTTTCCCTTTTAAATTACAAAAAAAGTCTCATGTCTGTCCTACTCTAAATTTAAAGAAATGATTAAATAGTTTTCTTTAATTGCATATTATTTCAGGTTTTACAAAACTAAGTATTAGAATTTTTATGACTGTATTCTGCCTGTATTCTAAATATGCCTCGGAAAATAGATTCTTTTAGTCAGTTAACTTCATAATCACTAAAATTGTTGTGTTATTCATTTTGTAAACAAAATGAGTAGAATATTCATATTTTAAAATGTAAAGTTAATTTGTTAACATACGCAGCATTTACGTTGTTTTCCAACAGTCGAGAATATATATTTACTGGGCGATTTTCAAACATTCCTTATATTTAAATTTATTGCTGACTGCTCAAAGTGTTTGCAGTTGTTGAAGACTTTGATTTATCTACAAACTCCATAAAAAAAAAATTTTCTACCACAATAAAATTTTTATCACTTTTAAAAGTCAAACAACGTCAGTATTTTTGCTATATTTTACATATTTTATAAAAATTTCACCAACAGTTCTTTCAGATTGAGGACATATATTTGGTATGTACTAGTAAGTTAAAATTCTTCTTACAAAAACGTACTTTCACGTTTTTTTTTTTTTTAATGTAAACTTTGTTATAAATAATTATGATATCTGCAATTTGAATTCTAATTAATTTGTTTTAAAATCTTATTTGATACTGTATTATATTTTTTTACACATTCTCATTAATAATTTTATATTATATGAATAACCACTATTAATATTTTTCTTCTATTTTTAATTTATGCCGAAATGCCTTTTGAGTAAATAAATATTTTCATATATATTTGACTGAATTTTTATTTCAGCTTATTTTAAATGGAAATTTTAGGTTCGTATACAATTTGATGAACATGTTCCTTTTATTTTTGTCGAACACTTACTGGGCATAACTGAAATGTTTTTGCAAAATGTGATTCCCATAAGCCCTGGGTAAAATTTACAATGTAATATTCAGGTGTAAATATGAATGTTTCCTCCTGGTGTGGTCCATATTATCATACCTCCTAGCAGCTCCCTAATCCCTTCGCCAGAAAATAATAATCTCGTGATATCTGGACCGATCATCAGTGTTTTGAAACCGAGATCCACACACGTCCGGTCTGCCCTAGAGGTAGCACATTTTCGTGGCCGGTAAAAAAGGAAATGAAATGAAAAAATGATGCTGTGGCCTAAAAGGGGGGGGAGGGGGGGGGGGAGTGGAGTGGCCTTGGGAAGAGGAGGCAGGCAGGCTGTACGCACCTGCGAGCCGGCCGCAGACCGCCTATTTCCGGGGCCGCCTCACCGCACGTGCTCTCTCAACACCACTCTCTACCCTCTCATACTTCTTTGCCCTCTACTGAGAGCGCCACGAGTTCTGGCAACCCGCCCTCTCCACTAGTATTTTCTACTCTACTAACCAAGAGCATGTTCCCAAATACTCTGGCTCCTGTAGCATTCTATTTAATTTAATTTAATGCATTAAATAATTTTTTGGAATTTTTTACTTCTCTGCCGCAAGAGTTTTTATGTCTCTCTTGGCGGTTTCTCCCTTGCTCTTAATAGTTAAGACTAGCTCTAAGTACACTTAGGGAGGTAGTCATGGCTCCAAAGTGCAGGCCATAACTGCCCAATCCCTCTCTGCCGCGATGCATGTCTCCTTGCATGATTTCCCTTCCTAGTAGGCGTAAGGGGTTAGCCCTGAGACGCAGTAAAATACAGTGAGTCGGGGGGAGAAATACAGTGAGTCGGGGGGAGAGTCCATTGCCGCTGTCCGAAGGGGTGCGGTTGCTCGGTTCATTAGCGACAGCGGCCGAGAGCGGCTGGGAGGGAGCTGCTCCACGCATGCGTATTACCTACCAGAAAAAAGGTGGCTCGCGCAGCGCAGTATTTAACAGCGCGGTACTAGGGAGCGATGTTGTCAGTTTGGAGTGTATAGTGACTCTAGTGTGACGTGGTTGCCACCTCTCCAGTGGCAAACGCTTGGGCGAACACTCCCCTACATTATCTCTCTTTTTAACAATACATTTTTATCGGTACGAATTACGACAAACTCATCCAGGCTAGAGACAAATTTAAGAAAACCCATTTTTTAAATTTTAAGTATCAGGCATTATTATTCTACAGGAACGGCAATCATTTTCCCCGGGAGAGAAATAATTTACCTTATACGAGCCACGAAAATAATTACGAGAGGGAGAATTTCCTTCACCCCCAAGTCCCGCCAATGATTCGCTCGCTGCCTTCCTTCACAGGTAAAATTAGCATCACCGCTGACCGTCTCACCTATTTTGTACACCAATCAAGTGTAACTGTGCGATCGCCAAGGATGTAATCAATATCCACTTTCCTACTCTAACACGGGTAAAAACGACAGGAAAAAAGTGTTTAATAAATTCATTGGCCGAAACACAAATATGAATGTTTCGTTATCAGCGCGACGTTGAGAATTGGGACTATATTTTTCGTTTTCCGCCACCGACTTAACTGGAGACATGCCAAGTAGTGCTCCAGTTGAAATACACGCTGTTAGCGGCAGTATTATTATTATTATTATTATTTTCCACAGGTTGAGTTCATAAGTGCTCAGTTTCTCGTGAACCACAAACCATTCCGGAGAATGGAAGCGACTAGTTCTGGCAATACTTTTTTACTTGAGCCCCTCAGCATAATATTCTCCTATCCACTACAAAATTTGAAATGTTTTTGCGTAATACATATATATTTTCTTCAATCTTACATCAGTAAAACAACATTTTACGTTGAAAAAAAAAATTGTCTTTCTGTAATGAAATACAATTAAAACTAATAAACAAAAGAGTAAGATGGAAAGAAAGGCGTGAATGAAATGACTGAACGACAAGTACCATAGTATCAAACCATAGTATCTAATTTTCTTTGACAAGTCGGCTAAAAATGTTTCATAACACATCGATATGTCCTTGTTCGTTTGTTATCTACGATTGTCAGCCAGTTCTCCCACCAGTACATGTTAGAATACAGCGCTACTAATGCGGTGTTTAACAGCTCGTTGCATGGCAGGTCATGTTCTGTGCTCTGCACACGTTTTAAAATAAGTAAACGTAATCAACCAAAACTGATAGGCCTCTTAGTCTCTGTGCCGACACATGTATACAGTGACTGCGTCTCGATCGTACCCTCATGTCGTTCTGAGAGTATGTACAATTGGATTTATCAAGTGAGAGAGGGGAATATTTCGAAAAATTCCCGTAAACAGGTACAAACTGACAACCAACGGTCATTAAGTAAATATATAAAATGTACTTCCAAAACCCCAAAAGTTAAATATAAAACATATAAAAATTACAGAAAACAAACAATTCCCTCACAAATTACAAATTTTAAATGCGATTAAAATATTCCGCAGGGAAAAACTTAACTTTATAAACCTACATAGGATAATTTCGATTGTTTTTGTCAACAAATGCTTACGTAACAATTATTTATAAGAGTATAAATAAGGATATTTAACGAAGTATTGAATTGTTTGTCACTTTGCTGCAACGTGACGGTAATACATTAAATATATATATTTTTTGTGCCCTAATAATTACTCTGGTAGTATTATAATTGCTTGTGAATTATTTGCAATAGTTATGAGCGCGAATTTCCATTCACGATATTTCCCGCCTTTTGGCATCAAATGCCAACATGACGTCGAAGAGAAATGAGAGAATAGTTTTCTGAATTTCATAGAGCGAGAGCGTGAGAGAGTACGACGCCATGCTCTCGCCAGGTTGTGAGAAAGAGCGCACGCTCGGAATAATCATACTCTATAATCAAGAAAGGAAGTTTCTGCACAAATAGCGCTGTTTTCGGAGGGCCGCTGTGGGCAAATGGAAGGGAGAAAGGGGAAGTCGACCCTCCCTCAATGATCCACTATACTTCCTCTTTGAAACCCTCCCCTCCCCAAAGTACTCCCCTCACCGTCGTGCCTCTCCCGGGAGGAGTTAAGAGTGTCAATTTGGGGGGGGGGGGGCGTTTATGTGTTCCATTTCGTGGGATTGTAGTGCGTCCCATATTTCACCTTTTTGGGCCTCTTTATGGCGAAGCCAGTATGGGCAAATAATGGAAATGATGGCAAACCCTCTCAGGGAAGGCCTAAGAATGATTGGGACAACAAATGCCCCACAATCGGGGCTGGGGTTATTCAATTGCCGCAAATGTTGTGTGTGAATATTTGACTCCCAAAATCAGTGTGATCGGTGGACATGCGACCATTTCGGTCGGTGACAAAAGCCATCCTTTGGGGGGGGGGGGGGATCAATGGCAATTGCCCATTCCTCTTTTCTTTGGCAGTAATCGGCCTAGAAGGCACATTTTTCGACCGATTTTCTTCACATTTGGAGGAGGGTTGCCTTTCCGTGCCCCGCCCTCCCCCATGAGCAGTTATATGACCTTCTGACCTTAGTAGGCCTTACGCCTACGAAGGGCATAAGTCTTAAGTCTTAAGTGTTAAGTCTTAAGTATTAACCCTTAAGTCATACTTTTACCATAATTGCTACTGCATGTCGGGATGTGCGAGCGAGCACGTGGCGAAGTTCCCAGACGACATTGCACCGTAAATACTAATTCTCACGGGTACCTGCTTCATCTATGGTGGCTGAGCCCGCGGAATTATTGGAATTGAAACGCGGCCTTGGTCAGGTATCGCCTTGACGCACGTTGTGCTCAACTTCAACTCCGTGCAGCGGGGGGATGGAGTTTGGGGGTTGGTACCTGCTTGCCGGTGTAAGACCGGCCATCTGAAGCACTGGCAAGACAGTGCACTACTGGCTATCGATCATAACACACGTGCGGCTTTTGTTGCCAATGTGACTTCTCTACAGCACAGTCTATACAGGCTATTCGCGGTAAAGTGAGCACTTTTTTTTAAAGCCCTGCTTGAGATCTACTTGTATGCACGTTGTGTATTCTTCCGGCTAATGTAAGATTACAATTGACATGGGTCTCATTACTTTATTTATGCGTCGGTCAAGTGAAATTGCGAACTTTTTAGAAAAGTACGTGTTTTACAAATCTGCTCATTTTTTACACTTCGATGCATTTAAAAAAGCTGAAAGCGAAAGAAATAATTGAAATTATCAAGAATGGTTACGTAACACTTTTTAATCGACGTTAAGATACGTAATGTAACACAACATTTTTCATTATCTGCACCTATTTGTCATAACTAATGTTCGTTTCACACATTGGACACTGTCATGCATAATACTTTTAATTTTACCTTGTTTCACGTATGTGTTATTTTTCGTAATTTTTATTGTTTTTATTTTTCATTTTTCATATGGTTAGGATATTTTAACTTAGATGTACGAATGGCAATAACTAATGTTTAATTGAAATAGATAGCTACATCTTCTTTTGTTTGTATATTTTAATTAACAACTAATATTTTTGCATAATTTTTGGTTTCACCTTTATTGTGAATGTTTCAGGAAATTTATTTTGTGTTTTTGGATTAACTTCTACGAGACCCGTTACTCTATGGAATAGGGATTTAGGCCATCTGGAGTGTTTCATTTTCAATCGTTAGTCAGGAAGCCTTACGACTGGCTAACAGGTTCAAATCCTGTACTCCGATTGGCTGGAGAGCTCAGCATAGGGTTAGGCCGCGCGCGCCGTTCGAAAGTTCGCTCTCTCTGCTACCAACCTTCAACTGCACTAGACGTAAGGCTAGGACGCTCGTCCTGCAGTTGGACGTAGAGCCGGAATTGTCCTACAGTTGGACGTAGAGGAGGAATTGTCCTGCAGTTGGACGTAGAGGCGGAATTGTCCTATAGTTGGACGTAGAGGCGGAATTGTCCTACAGTTGGACGTAGAGGCGGAATTGTCCTACAGTTGGACGTAGAGGCGGAATTGTCCTACAGTTGGACGTAGAGGCGGAATTGTCCTACAGTTGGACGTAGAGGCGGAATTGTCCTACAATTGGACGTAGAGGCGGAATTGTCCTACAGTTGGACGTAGAGGCGGAATTGTCCTGCAGTTGGACGTAGAGGCGGAATTGTCCTACAGTTGGACGTAGAGGCGGAATTGTCCTACAATTGGACGTAGAGGCGGAATTGTCCTACAGTTGGACGTAGAGCCGGAATTGTCCTACAGTTGGACGTAGAGGCGATATTGTCCTGCAGTTGGACGTAGAGGCGGAATTGTCCTACAGTTGGACGTAGAGGCGGAATTGTCCTGCAGTTGGACGTAGAGGCGGAATTGTCCTACAGTTGGACGTACAGCCGGAATTGTCCTACAGTTGGACGTAGTGGCGATATTGTCCTACAGTTGGACGTAGAGGCGGAATTGTCCTACAGTTGGACGTAGAGGCGGAATTGTCCTACAGTTGGACGTAGAGGCGGAATTGTCCTACAGTTAGACGTAGAGGCGGAATTGTCCTACAGTTGGACTTAGAGGCGGAATTGTCCTACAGTTAGACGTAGAGGCGATATTGTCCTGCAGTTGGACGTAGAGGCGTAATTGTCTTACAGTTGGACGTAGAGGCGGAATTGTCCTACAGTTGGACGTAGAGGCGGAATTGTCCTACAGTTGGACGTAGAGCCGGAATTGTCCTACAGTTGGACGTAGAGGCGGAATTGTCTTACAGTTGGACGTAGAGGCGGAATTGTCCTACAGTTGGACGTAGCGGCGGAATTTTAAATTAGAAGTTAGGGTGTTTTAGTTCCTTCAGCTTGCCACAGTTTTTATTTGTGTTTTGCGTCGAGTTTGAGAGTATGCACTCCGCATATTTTTATTTCAGCAGATGTTTAGGAGTAAGCTAGACACTTTTCTGAAATAAATTCAAGACATATTATTTTTGAGAGAACTAGGTTTATTTAAAGTGCTAAGCTAGACTTTTAACTACGTGTCACGTAAGAGTATTTAAATGATGACCGTTATCCATGACCACTTCCTAACGGCAGCTTAGTTTGAACACTATTCTTTTTCTTTGCTCATTGCCACTCAGGGATTTTTGGTTATTGAATTATTTTTTTCAGCGTAAAGCTAACAAACTTTTGAATTTGAACAATTTTGAATTTGGAATAAATAATTTTTAGCTGGATTTGACATATCTGGCAATTTTTCTGAGTATGCACGTTTTGTCCTATCTTTCATCGACACATTTCCAGTTTAAAATGATTAAGTAATTGCCTTTGATATGTGTGTAGTTATGTATAGTAAGTTTCACAGTTGGTGTGGCAAATAATAGTTTGCCTGTAACGAGGGTGGTGTTGTCAAAGGTCAGTTACTACGCATCTCGCATACTGGGTCCTGAACTGAGTATAGCCGAGCAAACACATTTCCTTGGAACGGTATTCATTTCTTTTTACTCGCTATTGAATAAAAAATATTGCCAACATCAAACACAATTTAATATTTTGTCATGTGGTGCTTAACATAGGATTCTTACTATCACAATGTGTTGGTTTATGTTATGTATTGCGTGGTACAGAATAAAAGTGGTCGTCCAATTTATGGGCCATTCCAGTACTATGTTTACTCCAGAGTACACCACATTTCAGTAACCAATTCCCATCCATCGTTATAGGCCGTTCACAGTAAAGTGAGCACTTTTTGAAACTGTATCATCAGATATAATAACCAATAAATACATTTCATTGTGGCCTCGGACTTTTGGTTTTGGGCATGGTGAATGTGTACACACTTTGTTTATTACTCACATGGCAGGGTTTACATTAACAAGTGATGGGAGGATATAAACTGGTTGAATGAAAAAAGTAACTAGGGCTTCAAAAGTGCTCACTTTACCGTGAACGGCCTGTACTAACTTTACTGGACGCATGTCACTCAGGGTGCCTGTAAAAATATAGGCTATGCAGGCAGGGGCAGTAACTTTTGTCTAAGGTTGATTTCAAAAGTGCTCACTTTATGGTTAACAGCCTTTACCACGTGTTTCTAAAACATGGGGACAAACTTCGGCAGGATATTCCTTACGAGATTACATGATGTTCGAAAATTAAATGCCCAAACTGCGGGAGGTGATTCCTTATGAAAAATAAAGTCGAAAATATTCAGGACACCATATACCTAAACCGAATATTAAAGGATGTATGAGCATGTGAAAATTGGGTTTTGAAAACGTATTTTCGCCGAATGTCTCGTAATTTCTGCAGAGGTAGTGATGGCGGCGATTTACCCACAGTACATCTCACACAGTTGAATGGGGCACGTCCATTTGGCGCGCTATGGAGCGAGTACAAGTGGAGGACATGTCGTGGATGTGCTGACGTGTCGCTTCCTCAAGCCGAACAGTCCGCACAGACCTAGGACAGGACGGCCAGCATTACGCATGTGTCTCTGCAACATGGGAACCATATGTCTCCTTTTTGCTGTGGACTTTGTAGGCGTTGTTGTCAACATCCGGCACGATTCCCACACGCGAAAATCCAGAGTGGCCCGACCGAGGATTGAGCTGGGATCGGATCGCCTTGGTGGGATGTGAGCAGGCTAACCGCTCAGACACCGCGGCCCCCCTTTACTTAAAGTCACGAAGAGAGGAATACTTGTGAAATATAATGCGGTGACAAGGAACCAGTAAATATGGGAACGAAGCTGTTATTTACACTGTGGTATTTAACCAAATAAAGGCTCCATGTACACTTTTACTATGAGAATGATGAGTATTAAAGACAGAGGGTTGAATTTTCACGCTCTCATCACGAGATATTGAAGAATTTTTTTTTTTTTACAACTCCATATCGCGGCCAAAATAAGATCAGGAATTTACGATGGATGTAAAACTTCGTATTAACCAATTTTTTTAAATCGTCCTCGTGACTCAAGTAGCAATACTGCTAATGCCTGTAAACTATTTACAGCCCGTTTGAAAACACCCTAGTAAACGCAATCGCCGAAACACCGAGATTGCAGGAATGTGCTAATTCAACGGCGAAAATACGCCTGATGTTGCGACATGTGAAGGAATGCATTGAGGCACAATGCGAACGGGCAACTTTCATAAACGAAGTATCAGTTCTGGCACGTGCATACTTTGCAGGACTTCATTTATGAAAGATGCCCATTCACATTGTGTCTCAATGCATGTCTTCACATGTCGCAACATTAGGCGTAATTTCGCGGTTGAAAGCACATTCTGAAAACTCGGTGGTTTGGCGATTGCGTTGGTATAACTATGTTTTCTGTATTGTCTGTACCTTTCGTTTTGTCTTTGTCCCTTGTGTTGTTTGTATATATTGTTGGCGTGATGTCTGTATTAATGGTTGTGTGTTTGTGCCACCCAGTTGATGGTAAATACTGTTTTAATTTTATAGAACGGCCTATAACAATGTCAACACAACATTGAAAAGCCTGTCTTTTAAAAACCGTCAAATATGAGACATATGTTCCACAGACTCTGTGTGTTGTTTTGAGTTCTACTAGCCACAATCATGTCACTCCCTCATTATTTCTTACGCTACATGTGTGTGTGTGTATAAATAAATGGAGTTAGTGGATTGATGAGATTAGGGTCTCTCTTAATATCGAGGCCTTGAGAGCCGATGAGAATGATTGAGGTGAGTACGAAGCAGCGCTGGAATGAAGGGACGGGAGATCCCCGAGAAAACCTACCGACCAGTGGCATCGTCCGGCACGATTCCAATGTGCAAGAATCCGGGAGCAATTCCGCCAGTAATCGAACCCGCGGTTCGCTTAGGTGAGAGGCAAGTATATGCTGTTCAAGGTAAAACGAGCACTTTTGAAAGCCTTGCTTAAGATATACTCGTGTGCAAGTAGCGTATTCTTCCGCCTTATGTAAAATTAACATTGCCATGGGCTTCATCACTTTATTCGCCCGTCAGAAAAGTAAACATTTTATATATCTAATAACTTTTACACACCGATGCACTAAAAACAAACAGAAAGCAAAATAAATAATTTAAATGATAAAAAATGGTTACCTAACACTTTTTATTCGACGTTAAAATAACGAACTACTCTCCATCTATCCTTGCCAACTTTACTGGACGCATGATACTAGGTGCGTCAGTATATGCAGGCATGGGCAGTGACATTTTCCTAAGGTTGGTTTCAAAAGTGCTCACTTTATCGTAAACAGCCTTACACCGCTGTGACCCTTGTATAAAGAAATGAGTGCGTGAAGGGATTTGGGCAGCTCTGAACAGCGAGGTATAAAGAAATGATAAGAGACATCACAGAGGGCGTTACTGGAAGGCATGCCAATTTTTGCATTACTTTTTAATGTAGAAATTCAAAATATGTTACATGAACAAAGCGATAGAGTTATGTGCATTATTTCCGTGACATCTGCGGGGTCTAAAATATTGCATGGGCTAATGAAATACATTCTAATCGTAGCGCTTCGATTATTTGAGGTGAAGTGGTAATTTAAGGAACAGAAAAGTAACAAAAGATGCCTACGATTTATCACAATAGTGTTCCAGAACTCCAATCTTTATGACAATGATCATGGCTTGAAATCTAGGGGAAAAAAAAAAAAAAAAAACTAGTAATTAACGTTAAATACGCCAGAAGGATGGGTAATATTAGGTTTTGTTGTAAGAGGACGTCAAGATATAAAAAAAAATACTGAGAAATAGTTTGCACGTAAGACAAAGAAGCTACTAGAAATAAGAACATTGAAATGAGAAACGCGTCTGGTAACCTCAGCGAAATATATTTTCATTAAATTTTAACTAAAATACCACACACAGTAACACACACACACACATACATACACACACACATAAACAGTGCGCATTTGAATGATTCTAACAGAGTTGTCAAAATTACCTGTCCAGACAGTGATGTGAATATCTGAATAGATGTGTTTTATTTAACACATTCAAACCCAAGAGTGGAGATGCTTGTTGATCAATGATGTTCTGTCTGGCTAACTGGTCTGGGAATCGTGCCAATGCTTTACGTTATACCACTATAGTCGAACACAGGGAGTTAAGCTAGCATTACTGCTACCTCGTAATAACAAGCAAGTGCCCTGTTGACTTAAATGCAGCGTGCATCGAATAATTTATTTGCAACCATGGAAATCATAAATTAAAGTTGACATATTATGATAAAATCTATGCCTACCGAATGAATAATTCTTACGGATACGGGCATCGATTTCTAAATAATTTTTAATTATTCACTAATAAAACTGAAACGAAGTGAACACCGACATATATAATGAATACAAAATACGGGATCACACTGAGAAAACTCACATATCCATTGAAACGAAACGTTCGGTTTCAGTGAAGGGAGTAGAAGATCATCTCATGAAAAAAAAAAATCGTATGTTAAAGATTTACAATTTTTTGAGTTTACGCCGGACAGGTTGGTTTCAGAATAGGTGTATGTTCCAAAAAAAAAAAAAAAAAATTATGGACTGAAGAAATACATAACTCTCCATTTCATACTTGATCTTTCTAAACAAAACGTTGTTTCGTAGTAAGGAGAGCGAAAAGGTTTTTTTTTTTTTCCAAAATGTTTTAAGATATGAATACGGATAGGAAAATTTGCGAATTTGTCCCTAAACAAGATAGACGTCAAACACATATACAGTGAATTCACATTTGCAATTGGATCAGAGTTTATTATACACGCCCTGGACGACTCTGAGCCAATAGCTAACTTGCAAGAAAACTAGTAGCGAATTCCGTACTGCCAGATGTGCGACAACACTGGGGCAGCAGTCAATGAACAAACATCTGAGGCCCTAGTGTACACAGGACTGTGGAGTCTAGCTTACAGGTCATTGAACTCGCGAAATTTTCCTATCCCTAGATATGAATAATTCAGGCTCATTATCGATCAAACGAGTGGAGGTGGTACTTCGGTGGCGACAAGCTGATAGCAGTCCACCTTGATGGAAATCTGACAACGCCGCTGTACATGACAGCGGAGTTCCTTATGTTTGCATTTTCGGAATTACATCACTTCTTGTTATCGTCACTTCAGTGGACGTCGGCTAGGTCGTTTCTTACCTCTTTTCAGTGCAAGCCTTCGGAGTAAATGTACACTGTCTTGCAGAGTCAACATGGAGGAGGAACCCTACTTGAGACACGTCACGGCAGTTCAGTAAGAGAGACACTCCGCTTGCTACTACACGCAGCTACTTCGCTTGAGTGCTTGGCAAGTATCTACAATACTGTCTACACCGCTGGTATCAATGTATTCTTCAAATGGAGACTACACGAGTCTCACTCCAGGGTTTCTGCACACCCTATCATGGCTAATGGGATTAGAAAGTTTCAGAATATCAATCATTAAAAGACGTGGAAATAAGACTACTGTGGTCTTCAAGAGACGTGCCTTAGGCTCGATTTACAGTACTATTATATCATTATTTGTAACTTTTTTTTGGATTCATTTCATAATGAAGAGCGTCGGTAGAATTGATAATAACTGTGTATATACTTGGTGTGATGTATCATTCGTGACCATAATACAAATAGCCGCCTTTACCAGTCAAGTAAGCATGTTATTCAATAACAATTACAGGCGGGAAATAATACATATTTTCTTGGAAGTGGATCGGAAATTGTTCCAAGCCCCTGAGGATCGTTGTAACACATTGCATTCAATTTTCATTTTGGTTTCCAAACTACTGATATCTTGCTCTGTAATTCACGCAAGTATGGCGTTGATTGCAACGTGGTATATATCTGGCAGTTTACAATTCAGTGCTATATGCATCAATATCTACCATTTCACCCTCCTGTCCATTTCACTGAACTATACTAATTGGGTGTTGCACGTCAGACTTCGTCTTTCAATATTAAACAGAAAATTACGAGCAATGAGAAACCAGCAATCGTTCAACAGTTGCAGAATTGGTGCTTTTTCACCAACCTGGGTTTCGCGTTATGAGTCATCACAGCTCTTGACGTCACCTGGAGTACAACGAAGTCTGCAGCCAGTTACAGCACGGAGCAGACCGATTCTTTCTGCAAAGGAAATATTTCATCTCAGCAAGGTATATGAAAAAGTGTGCAAGTGCATCCTTTTGTTGAATGAAGCATATGGCCTTCAAGTGTTGTCAGTTCTTCTGAGCAATCTTGTCATCGTTACGAATTGCATTTATTTGGGAATATTTTTGAATACGAAAGAACTCTTAATTTCAAGCTGGCTTGCCTTTGTTTACATCTCTCGGTCTCTGCTCTTATTGCTGCAAACTGCAGTCATCGTCTCAAGCTGCCGAGACACCCACTTGGAGACCAGCAACACCATGCACATCATACAAGATCTGCTGCTAGGAGTTCCAATCGATGGGGACGTGGCTCGACAGCTGAAGATTTTCCACGAACAGATCTCCAGCAGAGATCTTTCTTTCAGCGCAGGTGGTGTTGTCAGAATCGACTCCTCCTTGCTCAGCACCATGGCAATGTCTGCCGTATCGTATCTTATTGTTCTTGTACAAATGTCGTTATAGATGGCCTGCAAAAAAAAAAAAAAAACACGTCACATTTACTTTTACTTTATACTTTTGTTTTATATATAGACTTAAAAAAATTGCAAGCAAATGAAAAAAATTAATTTCCTTAGACTGTTTGGCAAAGTTGTATTTGTAATATTTTGTGTGATCTAGTTTATTGTAGCTTAACACTTTTTCTGATGGTGAATTGTATGTGGTCACTTACAGTATCCGTGTTGAAATTTAAGTAAGAGCAATTTTCCTTATTTTTACAATAGGAAAATTTTTCAGTTACATTAGTGTTCTGATACTTATTTTCTGTACAAGGTTTGTTTTGAATTGCATCTCTTCTCAGTTTAAAGGAAACAATTCTTTGTTTACGTATGTTAACGAAATAAAATTAAGGTTTCCCAGATTATTTCAGAACCATATTTAAATTTTTGCATGTCACTTTACTATAGTAAAAATAGCAAATGTAATTCCGAATCACAATAAGCTACTCCGTGCAATTTTTGCAATAATTTTAATATTTAAAATTCGTTTTGTATAAAATTTTTTTAAATGGAATCATTGCAAATAAAGGAAAAACCTGGAGTGAATGTTACGAATTTCGTAAGATACTATTTCTTTCGACCGGTCCAAATAAAAATATGTCATCAATCTTGGTTGGGAAGAATGGAACCACGTTTCAAGTCTTCGTGTTTGTTATGAAATATTTATATGCTTTCGAGCAAACGTTGATCATTTTACGAACGAGTACATTAAAAAATATACTACCTGTATGAAATAAAACGAGAAACAAAATATAGAAACATTCTATGCTTGAAGAGCTGTAAGGTTCGCATGAAAATTATTTTGTATGCTGTCATGACCCAAGAATCAATGGTACAGATAACTATAAAATTCCAAGAGTTATTAATTAGTTATTAAAAAATTTCTGCATTAATTAAAAACAAAGTCCAAATTACTCGAATTTCATAATTTATTATAAATATTTTTGCAATAAAAATATATATTTGGCTCCTTGCAAGTTCGCAAAATATGTATTTAAACCGGACCCTTAATAATTTTAAAATTCATAAGGTTTCCCTAAGTATGGTATCATGTTGATTATTAATCTTTCTGCGTATATAAGTATTCATAAAGTTATATTTTTTCCAAAAGTAAATTGTGCTCTGTCAAAGGTTCTTATTTAAAATATCTTGGATTTAGTAACAAAATATGGAGAATCATTAAATTACATATGAACTTTATGTCTTCATGTGATGTGTGTATGTGTTCACATTCAGTAAAGTCTTGGATATATGTTTATTGTCTGTGTATTTTAATTGCTCTAGAGATACTATATAATTTTGAACTGCAGTATTTTCAGGCCACTTTGTGTAAAGTAAAATAACACGAAAGTACAAGAAAAGTTATTTTATGGAGCAAGCGCATTAGCAGTTTTTTTTAATGTAAATTCTTACAGAAATTGCAGAAATGCTACAACAACTGTTTCCTCGATGTTGTCTATGAAAATTATACACAAAAATGTTTCCAAGTCAACTATGTGCATCCGAATATTCTTTTATTAAAAGGGACTGAGAATCAAATTTACGATATTTATTGCTATGTATGGTGAAACATTTATGTGTGTTTATTAATATTACTGGTATTTAAGATGTTACTAAATGATGGTATAGGCATATGCAATGACTAAAATTTTTTAGGGATAAATAAATTTAACAATAATGCAATTTATTCTGCGTGGAATCAATGCTGACACTTTAAAACACGCCAAGATATCTGTAAAGTAAAGCGCATTAAAAAATTTAAAAAAAATGGGGGAAAAAAAAACAGCATTTAATCCAACTTTGTGTTTTAAACAACTGACATTATTACTTGGTTGAAATTTGATCATGTCACAGCTAATTCATTACTTTGTCAGAAAAACACAATAACATCCCGTGTGGTAACCAACAAAGTTTTAAATAGAAACTTCCTATACGCTGTATCATTTCCTAATTTTTTTGGAAAATAGTTTCTAATTTTGCAAACGTTTAGCAAAAATTTCTCTTGTAAAATTATTGGTTTTAAAATTACGAGAGCCGTGTTTTTATTACACCTCAATTAATATTTGTACTATACTCACACGTATCCATGAGCTTAGACAAAATGACGGACACTCGTCAACATCAAACCATATTTACCTGTTTGTAAAACAAAACTATGGGCGATGGGAAGTGTAGGTAGTTGCTTGAAAAATGAAACTTAATGTGAGTGAAAATAACGTGAAGCAATTACAACAACTCAAATATGTCTTATAAAACAATGAAGACAACTTGAAAAATGAAACTTAATGTGAGTGAAAATAACGTGAAGCAATTACAACAACTCAAATAAGTCTTATAAAACAATGAAGACAACTTGAAAAATGAAACTTAATGTGAGTGAAAATAACGTGAAGCAATTACAACAACTCAAATAAGTCTTATAAAACAATGAAGACAACTTGAAAAATGAAACTTAATGTGAGTGAAAATAACGTGAAGCAATTACAACAACTCAAATAAGTCTTATAAAACAATGAAGACAACTTGAAAAATGAAACTTAATGTGAGTGAAAATAACGTGAAGCAATTACAACAACTCAAATAAGTCTTATAAAACAATGAAGACAACTTGAAAAATGAAACTTAATGTGAGTGAAAATAACGTGAAGCAATTACAACAACTCAAATATGTCTTATAAAACAATGAAGACAACTTGAAAAATGAAACTTAATGTGAGTGAAAATAACGTGAAGCAATTACAACAACTCAAATATGTCTTATAAAACAATGAAGACAACTTGAAAAATGAAACTTAATGTGAGTGAAAATAACGTGAAGCAATTACAACAACTCAAATAAGTCTTATAAAACAATGAAGACAACTTGAAAAATGAAACTTAATGTGAGTGAAAATAACGTGAAGCAATTACAACAACTCAAATAAGTCTTATAAAACAATGAAGACAACTTGAAAAACACGTGATGCTATTTTACACCTCAAAGTATGCTAAAAAAGGAAATTACTGTAATTATCCCCACTGTGTCAGTCAAGTAGGACGTATGATTTAATGTGCAATGTGCGATTAAGAAAAACAAGAGACGTGGGTTCGAATCTCCGTACGGGGAAGGTAAAATTCTTATTATAAATGGTATTTCGAAATAATTTTTTCCTTCTTCTGGATTATTCATCATATCTGTTTTCTAAAGTAAAAAAAAATAAAGATAGTATTATTTTCACTTCTCAGTTATATAAGTTAAAATACAAGCCTATAATTTCAACATTACAGCAAACTCTAAGTATTGTAGATTTTACAACAAAAGTTCTTTATTTATTCAAAATATTTTTCTGGCAACAGGGTTTCCGAGAATTTTTCTTGTAAAATACAAAATCCAGTCTTAGTTCAAACCTCATAGTTCCAGAAGTTATAATGGCAATGAATAATTCCAACGCTGTGACTCGGTAGTTTTTATGGCGCAGGTGACATGTGCTCTCTGCTCCAATGCTCTTATTACGCCATGAAAATGCATGTACACTCAGTGCCATAAAAAAAAAACTGCGCACTAAGAAAGAGCCGTTGTATTCAAGCAAAACCTTATTTGTGTGATGGTACAGACAAAAGTGTGAAAAATGTGTGGATTTTTTCCAAAAAAAAATTCTTGTAATCTATTCGCGAAGATTATTTTTGTAAAATTACAAGTAAATAGTGGCGCCGTTGTAACTTAAGACTTGAGGGCTCTGCCAATGACGGGCCACTTCTTCCTGAGAAAGGTATCAGTTGCTCGATGGTCGCACGGTAAGTGGGAGGGAGTATCGTCTGTCCGCCTGCTAACTACCTGTGGTCGGTGCTTTGAGAGTCGTTCTGCTTCTCTTTTCCACTAGGGCAGGCAGAGATCAAGTACAGTGTGTTGACATTTAACGAGCAAGTACTGTATACTTGAAGTTTATTACGCGCGTAGAGCTACACAACGATAAGTTTTAAAGATTCAGTATCTCAGCTGTAGAGTTAAAAAAATAAAATAAAAAATCCTTGGCAACTAGTTTTGAAACAATTGTTTGCAATGCGTACAAAAAATGTTTACAGTGTAGTATAGGTTATTCACTATAAAGTGAGCACTTTTGAAAGACCTGCTTAAGATCTACTTGTAAATATGTTGTGTATTCTTCTGCCTTATGTAGAATTAACATTGCCATGGGCCCGTAACTTTATTCATGCGTCGGTCATGTGAAACTGTGAAATTATTAGAAAAGTAAATATTTTACAAATCTGCTCATTTCTACGCTTCGATGCATAAAAAAAACCAGAAAGCGAATGAAATAAATCAAGTTTACAGAAATTGTTACCTAGCACTTTTTATTCAACGTAAAGATACGGAACTATTTTCCCATTCTTCGTTACCAACTTAACTGGGCGCATGTCACTCAGGGTGCTCGTTAAAACACATGCAGGTAAGAGCAGTGACTATTTTCTAAGGTTGATTCCGAAGTGCTCACTTTAACGTGAACAGCCTTTAATTGCAATAGAATACTGTGCCTCCGGGAGGAGAGACCAGTTACTGCTTCGGGGCTATGTTTACATAATATTGTTAGTTCTACATGTTTTTGATTCTCCCCTCACCAGGATATAGATCCCGGAACAATATTTCGCCCACCTGCTACGCAGAAGAAGAATCCCTTCATTAATTCGCTGGAGCGCCTCGTGGCTGGATACAACAAACACTTTACGCTGTAGTCTGCGGCAGATTTGTTCGCAGTTACGAATCATGCTGCAAATCGTACACTGCCGACACGGTGGGAGTTCCGTTGGACCCAACAATTGTTCGGTGGGTAACAAGACGTGAACACCGCGCGCGACGGAAGTTTGGAAATGACATAACACTCGTGGGAAACCGGGCGGGCGCTGTTTCTTCGTAAACTGCGTTTCGGGACACTCAGAACATGGCGCCGCATAATGCTGGATTTACATCGGCATGACAGGAGCGACGCGACTGAAGTAATGCTTCACCCAATCACAGACGAGTATTTTGCGACGTCAACGTGACAGAAATCTCGGGCGCGACGATCGTCAATAAACTAGTGTATTTTCTTGTTGCAAGAGTGGTGGCAATGTTCAGTTGGCAACATTTGTAATAACATGCGAAGATAGTAACATCAATTATAGGCCGTTCACGGTACAGTGAGCACTTTTGAAGCCCTAGTTACTTTTTTCTTTCAACCAATTTATATCCTGCAACCACTTGTTGACGTAAACCCGGCCATGTGAGTAATAAACACAGTGTATACATTCACCACACCCAAAACGAAAAGTCCAAGGCCACAATGAAATATATGTATTGGGTATTATGTCTGATGAAACAGCTTAAAAAAGTGCTGACTTTACCGTGAATGGCCTATAAGACACTGTTTATTTCGGGGAGATAGAAGTCGTTCGTTAATTATATTAAAAAAAATAGTTATGCCCATACCACTTTTTCCAAAACTACAAAACGTAAACATTCATGTGGTTGTTTGTGTTGTAAGTTACTCTTCTTCATTCATTCGCGTAAACACACATGTGGCCTTCTGCAACATTTTCGTACAGCCATGAGTGGTCAAAATATGGGTTTTGGTGTCGCGTCGTGTCACAGTGTTTTCATTACAACCACAGTTTACAGCCGCGCCATTGTAAATCCAGCATAAGGCCGCATGACGTCATACTTCTGTGTATTTGCTGATCCTCATATCACTACCAGTGGCGAACGACGATCATATGCGATGGCTCCTGAGACATGGACACCAGTAGGTATATGCTGTTCGCGGTGATCTGAGCATTTTTGGAAGCCCTGCCGAAGATCTGCTTGTGTGCACGTATATGGACAGAAACTGGATTACCCACTGACCGTAAAACTGGTAACGAGTTAAAAGAACTAGATCCCTGTCCAACAACTTATAGAAAAGTTTAAGGTAAAGTAAAAAAAAAAAATATTTGCAGCAGGAAACGATTTCGTTTTATTTTTCAGGCACTAAAAACAAATTTAAAAAAAAAAAATATATATATATATACATATTTGAGATTCTAAAACTCTCACACGAACATCACTATTTCAGTGGAAGAATGCTAACAACTATGTCGCCGTCAGCAGTTTTAATTTCTATGCGTGTGCAGAAGAGTGCACAGTGGAACGAGAAAGCTATGTTGGCGCAGCACATATTCTTATACACGAAGCTAATTTTATAACGCGTGTTGTCCGCCACTAACTGCATTCAGCGAATCACAACTGGCGACAGTGCTGTTTACTCACTTTGGTGATTCGTTTTCTTTTCGTCGCCACGCAAGACATTTCTTTATTTCTCGTGTCGACCAATATAGAGCTGATTGTTTTTACTGTCGCGGCACACCACTGCGCTCTGGTTACAAAGACAGGAACCTCATGGCACTCGTAATGAGATCGAAAATACGCCGACCCCCTGACGTAATGTCCTCCGACTCGCCAAACAGATCAACACGTCCGGAGCCACATACCCTTGAAATTAACTGCTTTGGACACGATATTTGTGAACCGAAACTTGAATGGAAAAAAATAATAATAATTCATCTTACATAGCTAACACATTATGTTTATTTTTATTTAAGCGTACGCAGACACAACCAGACCGTGTTCGAAGTGACAAATTAGTTATTTTGTACTTTGTTATTTCTTAAGTTTCAATTCGGACTTTGTCGACTGTCATGGCCGACAATCACTTGTTTAGCACTAGCTGCAACGCATTTGTACATTAATAATGAAACTTAATAAAATATATATAAATTTAATGCTTACAACGGACTTAAAATTGCTACAATCATTACTGGAATACTGCGAATAGCCTACGTTAATAAATAAGAAAATAATCAATCATGCAATAACGATAAAAAAAATTGATGCCAAATATATAAACAAAGCACAACACTCACTTGTTTTTCTTAACATGCCTAGTGTATTTTATGAAAATTATAATATAGTCTGTTCACGGTTAATTAAACACTTTTGAAGTCCTGCGTAGGATCTACTTTTACTTATGATTTTGTATCCGTCTGCCGTATGTCAAATTAACATTGCCACGTGCCTCATCGCTTTATTCACACGTCATCCAGGCAAAACCGTGTAATTGATAGGAATGTAAATATGTTATTAATATTTAAATTAATACTCTAATGTTTACAGAAAAAGAAATACTTTCTTAAGTGACCATAAATTTAAACTTTAGACTCCCAATTCAAAGCCAAGCGTTAAGAACTATTTTTATTAATATAACTCGTTGCCAACTTAACTATAGGAATGTATGCCATTGTGTACTGGTGTAACGTAATATGTACGCATGTGTAAGCTATAAACATTATGTCAGGTACTTCGCGGACACGAATCTGTGATCCAAACTATGTAGAAAATAATCTTTGCTAAAATAACATAAGGCCATTCGTTTACGAGAGAAACCACACGACACGTTCAAAATCCATTGTAGCAAACATGTGGTAACTCAATTAGATAAAGGTGAGGTGACGTGGCAATGCTGCAACATATGTGTCGGTCGAAAGGCATACGGTAAGGGAACGAGCCGAGCTCAGTAATGCCATAGAGGTGATGCAGTGAGCTCTGGGGTATGTCAATGTGCATCCGGAGGCCAAGCACGACTGTACAGACCATACACTAAAGATGAGGTGGACCACTTACTCGTATTCTGAGCATGTGCCTAACATTGACCTACCCACCCCAAAGGAACACAACTGTCAAAGTCACATGGTCGACAGTGATTAACGTGTTTGTTTATATCTTAATCCTTTAATGGCAAGCACTATTGTATTAACAAAATATTTTCGCCAGTTTGAATTTAATCAAAAAGCATTGCAAATTGGTTGGAGGATGAATAAAAACATCTCAAAAGCACCAATTTAATAAACAGTGTTCTAACCTCAATCTGAATCCACGCCATTTTTGCTAGCCGTATTGGCAGAGAAGCAGTTCAATGTTGGAACACGGAGATGTGTTGTGCGCAGCCAGCGATATCGGTCCACCTCATCTTCAGTCTATGGTCCAGACGGCATCCACGGGTGAATGTGTTTCGGCGGTCAGAGTTAGGTGGCCGGGAAACCGGTCAAATGGGGACCAGCACAGCGCGTGGATACACAGCGTGGACACTGGAGTTCGAGGAGGCTGTACTTACTGCTGTTCAATAGGCACTAGCACATAGCACAAGTGACATTGCGCAGGTAATGGACGTGGTGTCAAGGTGGACGGTACACCAGGTTCTACGTGTTGAGGGTTACTGCGCTCATCACAGTCAAGTTCATCTCCCCAACCGCGTACAGTTCTGCCAGTGGCTTTTCCAACACGAACAGGATTTCGCCAGTCGCATACTCTGGCACGATGAAGCATGTTTCAACGTTGTGTACGCTGATACTGTTCTTAACACGAAATAGTCATTTTATCTACTTTAAAGTCGTTTATCTCGTAAACGACGGGCGTTACGCTTCTATTATTATTTTTTTTTTTTTTACCGAAGATTATATTCTACTTAGTGTATATCACAGATTCGAGTGGTGCAGTCCATATCCGCGAATTGCCTGACACCATTTATGCATATTATTTTTAAGCCTTGTTCCAGAAGTGTTCACTTTACTGAGATTAGCCTACAATACCGTAAGCCATAGCAATTCCTATACGTTAGTTGTGAAAAATGTCCTCTAGGGCGATTCTTTTTTATTCTCTGTTATCTGAGCAACTCAAATCTTAAATTTATGTCTTACGCACTCTTAAAGGTACAAGTTCAAATAATAATTGTTGTGTGACTTTGATCTCTCTATAGCTTCTGCTTACCAACGCATTTCATCCTACCGGTGGAATTATTTATAGTTTATTCAAGTTTTTTTTGGGGGGATTTCATGTATTACATCAATACCTTAAAATAACATACATGTTGTCTAGACAACTCTCTGAGGCTATTCCTTTTAACGTTACTGTACTCTGATCTGGGGGGGTGGTGGGGGGGGGGGGGGGTAAACTCTAGATTTTTCAATAACACAAAATAATTAATTCCAAAACTACAAATTATTTTATTACTCCTTCTCATGCAATAAATGATCTCAAATACATTAACAAGCAATACTGAATGAATATTAGTTTGAAATATCTCAACAAATAATAGAAATAAAACTCGGCTCTTCCAAGCTACAAATTACGTTAACAAATTAAACTCTTATTAGAGGACCTCTAGCGTTCGCTGCGCGTAATATCAGTTTTGCATCTATCCTGCACCCAGAACCCAATATCTGCTTACCACCGGTAATTAGCGACACACCACCGGAGCCCCTCCGCATCGTGATGTGGTGGTGTGATTGGCCGATATGGTCACGTCTCCTCAAGACGTCAGTATCTCGGCTCGACCTACAGTGTTGCCCTCGCGTGTTGCTCGCGCCGATGTTGCCCTCGAGTAGTGGTACCAGCAGAGTGGCTCCAAGAGTCGCCCCAGCTACCTTGAATAGTTTGCGACTGGCCGTCATACAGTGACACCTTCTGCCAACCTTGCTACTCCCTAGCTCCGCTCACCGCAAGTGCGCCAGGACAGCGCTCCGCCAGCTCGTGGTGCGGGTTAGACTCCCGTGCCCGCAACTATGTGATAAATTGGATTGGATCTCACAAACATTTCTCATTTTCTGTTGACGTCTTAGCAACTATTCTCAAGGCAGTCGTATTCCTTTCGTAGAAAGTCAGTGCCCCCCATCACAACGATACACGTAAGTATTGCAAAATTAATCTGGAGTTGCTTGAGTACTGAGGAAAGCAAGACATATTTGACTGTGGATTTTCAAGCTTGTGTGGTGCCAGTAGCTCTGTCTTGTTGCAGCAAGATGATTGGTTGTTGTCTGACAAGTAGGTCAGAGTCCGTATTCCAAAATGGAGGGAGCATTCAATCAACTGGTTTGATTTGTGTTGACGATATCTACCCGGACCTGAAGTAATAAACACGATAGAAGTGTATTGGCACGTGAGTCTACAACAGAGTTCTACTTGCTTCTCTACAGAGCAGGGTTGCCAGATTGTTTTTCATAAAGTCACCTAAATAGTCAATCTTTTGTCGCCCAAGTGTCGCCCAATTTGATTAAACTTTTTTTTTAAATTGCATTATTAAAGTATAGCGTTAAGTTTTTGGTGTAATATTTTATGAGCATGGAACACGAATTGTTTTAAAATTGAAAAATTATATAGCCCTACACAAAATTAGAAAAAAATGTCAAACGTATAAACAATCGTGCTAATGTTATATAGACACTTAGGTTTTGAATTCTAACTTGTCCCAAACTGAATCCTCGAATTCTTCAGGCTATTCATTGTCCGCAGCAAGTAACAAGAGTCTGGACAAGAGATCCTCTTCAATTATTGTATCCACAGTGGTTGCCTTTTAAAGACTTGATTTTACTTATTAGAATTAATTATCTTGTTCACAGTCAAAAAATATACCAATACTAAGTAAATAATTCCAAGTAGCCCAGATGTCGAAAATTCACTATAAAAATCGCCCAAATTGCGATAGTTGCAATTTCGTAATTTTTGCCTTGAAGTGGCCCAAACGATGACAAATCGCCCAATCTGGCAACCGTGCTACAGAGAAGGCAGAAAACAAAAGGAAACTATCTGGGGAGCTGGAGTGGCCCCACCTGTCTGAGCTGACCTTGCCCACGAGAAGTCACCTTACAAACTGACATTTGGTTATGTTGGCAACCGTGGTGGAACAGCAGGGTGCGAGCCCTGAGTAAACTAACAACACGTCGGGCGGGATGCATTAAGCCGCGGGCTATTCATAGGACCCGCCTCTAAATATTGCCAGTCCACAAATCACTCTCCAGAAATACATTTCACTGTCTTACAATTGGAGCATCTCTTTATTTCACCGACTGTCTTGAAAGATTCTCTACTGCTGCGCGTAGTTAACACTGATCTACTTATTCTGACATGAGTTCGCATGAAAGGAAACCAGCACTGACCGTTTCTGAGTACTGTGGCTGTTTTGTGTGATGCGTGTACGTTACGTAACGGAGAACAGAAGCCTTATTCATTCGGCTGTTACATTTCAGTATAATGCTGGATTTACAAGGGTGCGACAGATGCAATGCGACGGGTGTGTGGCGACTGTAAATTGTGGTTGTAATTAAATCACTGCAGTACAACGCGACACCAAAAATAATATTTTGTCCGCTCATGGCTGAAAATACGAAAATGTTTCAGGCGGCCATCGATGTGTTTACGTGAATGAATGAAGAAGAATAACATACAACACAAACAACCACATGAAAGTTTATGTTTTGTAGTTTCGGAAAAAAATTGTATTAGTCTAACTTTGTTGACGTGGATACGTCTTCAAATTCGTAACAATAGTGGGAGGTAATCCAGAAAATCCTATGATAACACAATCGAGGGATACAGTTTGGCATCGCAGCTGCGAATCTATCTTCTACATTAAAAATTCAATTACACCACTCGATTGCCAAAGGATCAAAGAATATGTTACGTTGAGTGAGGACTGCGAAGCATCTCGCACGACGATGAATGGGTTGGAAATGAGGGGGGAGGGGGGTTGTTAGGGCGACACAATTTCGAGTTCGTTTCGCCGCGTCTCATAACTTCCGCGTAGTATAACTTTTGACTAGGAGAATCTACGACAGTAAATTGCATGAATAATAACATTTGTATGGCATGGTTATGGTGAAATTGTTTGCATTTAATGTAAAAATTTAAGAAAACTTAACATAATTTCGGCATATACTCGTCAAAAAGCCAAGTCGAAATACATAAATCGTATACGGTTGGAAAGAACATCTCAAAAGCAATCCAGTAATACACATAATGACACCTCATGTGATCGAGTGAAGCGGTATCGGGAACGTAAAATAAACATCAAGGTGTCCGAGCGTGTCAACGTAGACGTATTTACGCAAAACAAATGGCCGTGTCCCCAACACATCCAAACGCAATTTTTTTTTAAATATAATTTCCGAACGTCTTCTATCTTCGTAAAATAAATAGTGTCTTAACTGTATTTGCTATCTTCGCATTTTTATTACAAATGTTGCCAACTGAAGATTGCCACCACTCTTGTAGCGAGAAAATACAATCGTTTATTGACGATCGTCGCGCCTGCGATGCGACGACATTAGAAATTATTTCTATACAGAAAGTTCATCGCGCCCGGGATTTCTGTCACGTTGACGTCACAAAACACTCGTCTGAGATTGCGTGAAGCATTACTTCCGTCGCGCCAATGTAAATCCAGCATAATGCGACGTTAGCGCCGTCGCATTAAGTTTATCAGCGTCATCTACGCCTGTGCTGTGGTGTAGCTACTCTTTGTTCGGCTCGGATACCCTCATTTTTCCTCCCAGTTCTCCCTCCCTACCACTTTCCTCTTAGTGCGTCATATTTTTCGATTAGTTGCGGTTGTTTATTTGAGGCCTTGCACGGCCTCGCTCTGTCTACTTTACACGCTTCAGACGTCTGCTACGCTACGCCGCTACCCTACGCCTGCCAGATCTCCGTTTGTTCCTGATGAGTTCGACGCACTTCACCTCGGTTTGCTAAGGTCAAACACAACTACCATGTTTTCGAGCTCACGTTTTGCTAGTCACGCTACTGAGCGATGGCGCACTTAAAAAAAATCTACGAGTCGTGGAAAACGTCACGTGTGGGGTAGAGTTTCTAAATGTTTGGTAATTTGTGTGGCAAGTGGAGTTGTGCCTTTGTTTCAATTTGCTGTACAGAAAACTTAGTAAGGATATGTTAAGAGTGCTTTTTCCATTGTAAACCGACCTTAGTGAAAAAGTAGCCACACGAAAGATCATTGGGCACTGAGCCTAGTCGTGTACAATATCGGTCAAATATAAACTTCACGTGCTTTATACAAACAGTTGCGTAAACTGGCTATGAATGATGTATGTTGGCGACCATCAATGTTTGTAGCAAATTCGCCAGAAAAGTTTTCTGTCGTTCATTGTGGTTTTCAGTACGTAGCTGGTGTCCCAAAGAAAATATTCATAAACAATATATTCTGCAGTAGTGCAGTTATGGCAGCGCAATAGCCACTCTCCGTGTCCCAACATTGGACAGTTTTCCTGCCAATAGCACTGTCGAAAACAACGTGTGTAGAATTTGAGGTTAAAACACCGTTTACCTGAGCAAGTGCTTTGATACTTTTTAAACTTTCTGTCGCCTTGTTTTAATTAGATTTGACTATATGCCATTCACGACAAAGTGAGCACTTTTTAAGGCCCTGCTAATTTTTTTTCTTTCAACCAATTTCGAGCTTCCTGCCATTTCTTAATGTAAACGTGGCCATGTGACTACAACACACAGTTCGTACATTTCACTACGTCTGAGGCTGCAATAAAATACAATTATTACTGGTTAGTCAAATGTCGAGCCTGTTGAAAACTCATATGTAAACAAGCACATTCAGCACTGTTGACCACGTGACTTTGACAGTTGTACTGCCAGTGGACGAGTCAGTGTTGCGGACACGCGCAGGAAACCAGCATGCGTCTACTTCGTAATTGCTCTAAGTTTATACTTAATCCATTTCTCAGCGTACTCACAATTTCAGTGTGGCCGCGTGTCTTCGGCTTGCCCCTTACAGTATTCCACACATGCAACTAGAGTGTGTTGAGCATTGCCTGTCCACCAAGCAGTCAACTTCTTGGATAAAAAAATAAAATAAGATAATATCTGGGTAATAACCGACGCCATACCTCTGATTAAAACAACAAATAACTAAAACCTAGCTTTACATAACGTAAAGCTAACTAAGGTTGACAACCTCATTATTTACACGAAACAAGATAATGAGAGCTGCAGGAGTAGTAGGAAATAGTCGATTCGACGACAATGGGCTGGTGGTCCGGAGCCGAAGCTCCCTAAAAATTTACCTATTTCCATCGACATCGACGATTTTTTAAATTACATTATTCCTTTTCCCTCGAAATTTCGTTTCTTTTCCTTTAAAAATCACCAATCCCCCCCATTTCCGAACAACGATCCCCCATTTGCAAAAAAAAGACTAATTGGAAGGACTGACGCGAAGGAAGGTAAGTGCTCTAAGCCCCCAGAGACCACATGACCCCTCCAATTAAAAATTAGTCACTTGCCGGGCGGGGAAAGAGGAGTGGGGAAGAGAAAGGAGAAGGGAAGGTAAGCCAAGCTGGCCATGGAAATCGTCGCTGCGCGCTAGCGGTGAGCTCAGAATCGCTGCAACCTCCCACCCAAAAAGCAACCCGTACTTGTAAAAAGTGCAAGTTCAGTTCCACACTCTGGAAACCCTGGCTCAACATCAAACACATGCCGGGAGTGCTAACCAATTTGTCATCTCGGGCACGGCGTGAGAGAAAAATGCATCTTCCAACCATACGAAGCTAGGACGACATTAACTCGGAAGTAGTTCTCTTCAGGTTGCAAAACCCTTGCACCACGCTACATCACCAGAAAACAAGTTGTTCCCTCGTGGAGGTTGTCCGTGGTAAAGTAAGAACTTTCAAAGTAAATCTTAAAAAAAGTACCAGTATCTATAACTACGCATATTCCACAGTACACGCTGGAATCCAGGCTTCCATTTACGTTGGCAACGAACAAATGAAAATAGTTCTAACGTCCAACGCTGGATTTTGAGTGTAGGTAATGTCAAAGTCAACGACCGCCGAATTTGTAGTTTATTGGCGGTTTCTTCGAACTTTTTGAATCAAATATTGGAAAAATCACCTCGTGTATGACGTACTAGGCGACTTCCTAAATATGGAGCGTATTAAAAGCGTTCTATACTCGTTTTAACTAAAGATTGCTTTATTTTTAGATGAATTGAACTTTTGCTTACACTTTACTAGCAGCCCACCCCGGCCTCGCTCGGGTGCTATTTACAGATATGGCGTTGTTTAAGTTTACTGCAAGTATACACTAAATGCTTAACGTAACTAGGGGCCGCGGTGGCTGAGCGTTAAGCACACTCGCCACCCACCGAGGCGAACCGGGCTCAATCCCCGGCCGGGCCACTCCGGATTCTCGCAAGTGTTGATCGTGCCGGACGATGCCGTTGGTCAGCAGGTCTTCTCGGGGATCTCCCGTTTCCCCCCGCCTCCGCATTCCGGCGCCGCTCCATATTCACTTCAATCATCCTCACCGTCTCTCAAGACCGCCCAAATCCCTTCACTCGAGTTTAAGTTAACTAACATAGGATTAACACTGTGTTGTTCCTAAAGCCTTCGTAAGTGAACCCATTTTTAAAAAGACAAAAATGGTTCCTGTGGGTCATTCTTAAAAGATAAACATATGCTGTCGCGGAGTTTTTGTAAACATTTTTGAAATCTATTATTCTGTAGTACATAAAGTTAGAAGTAACTCCTATGGTTTAGTTAATGTAAGCCGTGTAAGAACCCAAAAAGCTGCTTTTCCCGACTTTCTTATAAAACGTCGATATTTCCCTACTATTCTGATATGAAATATTAATGTATTATATACTTAAATATTTCTCAAGAAATTCTCTAAATGATGGTGAAAACCGTATCAAAATCCATCAAGTAGTTTAGAAGCCTTAGACGAATATACAAACACACGTGACCGGGCGACTTTGTTTTATACTATGTACAGATTTACAAATTATAATATTAAATTTGTAATTAAACTGAATAAAAACGGAGAACCAATAAGTCTGTTGGTAATGCCTAGTAAGAAATAGTTTTCATGCGAAATAGTATTAGAGCGGGTTCGTAAGAATTCGGCGCATTGTCTCCTTGACAGTATTTAAAATGACCCACCGCATCCGCCCGTCGTGCGTCCGTCAATCACGTGATCAAGAGCCAATCACACGTGGCCATTTATTCTATCCACCCATCCGTCAAAGCCTTTGAAAGTTTTAACTTTTGACAGACGAACGGATTAAATTAAATTACAGCCTTCTAAATTTGCACGTTTGGGTATTCGTTCATCCCGAGTTTTTGTTACAAGGCTGTGTAGTGTGTGCAGCGTTTTCTTATGGCTGTCTTTTGTTTTCATACGTTTGTTTATGTACCTGTAAAAAGAAATTAAGTTGCATTTTTCCTGAAGACTAATTCATAATTGCGTTAGGAAACACGAGCTCCTTTTGTGCAGTATCAAAATTAATAAAATCTTTCTTTATATTATTATTATTTTTTTATTATTATTTACCTTGATTAATTTCCGTAACGTACTTGTACATGCGTTTTGGGTACTTAGAAATACAATACTGCCAAAAAAATTTCACTTTTAATGGAGAATTTTTTCCTATTTGTAAACAGCTTTGTTTTTATTAGTTTGCAGCAATAGGCGTACGACAGACGTACGAAGTTTGGTTGTAAATCGCTCGGCTGGGAGACGGACGAACGTATGACGAACGGGGGAGGATGACGTACGGAGGCGACTGGCTGTTGTAAATCCTGCCCTTTTTCTAGACTTGGTTGATCTTTGTTCGAACGAGGCGGAGGAATATTCTAGCAGTTATTCAGAAAGTTGGTAGTTAGCGCGCATGGACTAGAATGTTTCTTGTTTTAGACACATTACAGCACGAATACGCGTATCAACGACACGTTTAAGTTCCTGAAAATTCCGTGGTTTCACTTGGTGGCGCATTAATTAAGTGACCAGGTCCACGACAATGTTAATATCACGGCCGTAGAAGACAGGTCTGGACACTAGCTTGAAAAGTTGACGCCCTTATTGACCACATTTAGTTCATGAACCCAGCCACAGAGCGCTGCCGCCGAAGTAGTGCTGTTTGACATAGCAAGCATAGGGAGGGGAATTGCAATTTTTTCTTTAAATAGAAAAATTACGTTCATATATCTATTGTGTTGCTATAGGCTGTTCACGGTAAAGTGAGCACTTTTTAAAGCCCTTCCAACAAGCTTTAACCGCTAATAAATATACCTTATTGTAGCATCAGGCATTAGATTTTGAGGGTGATTAAATGTATACACTGTCTTTATTCGTCACGAAGCAATGTTTATATTAAAAAGCAGCAGGAAGATGGAAATACGATGATAAGAAAAAATTTAGAAGGGCCTTAAAAAGTGCTCACTTTACCGTGAACAGCCTATAACAACACTACTTACTTGCGACGATCTGCATCTACTGCATGAACTAAATCAGTCAATAAGGGGGTCAATTCGCTAACATTGTTAGATAGGCGAGTGTCCAGACCTGTCTTCTACAGCCGTGGTTAATATCACATATAGCGGACGGATACAAACCGAAAAGAAAAGTAGATCCTTGCTAAAATGTGTCAGTCGACTCTGAACAGCTTGTAAGCCTTTGATGTAATTCAGCGAGGAATGTTAATAAAAAATATCAGGAGCATCGCCACTGCTTTAGAAAAGTTTACGACTGTGCGGGCGTTAGACGAAAGAGGAGAAAGATGGAGGGGGGGAGGGGAAGGGCTGAGAGATCACAACACTGAACTGGTGCGGCGCGTCGGGGTCCCTAGCTTGGCGCCCCGCCATCTGCCCTCCTCTTGGCCTTTCCTCGTAGCCACACCACGCCACGCCACGCCACTTTTCGCACGTTGGCTGTTGGTCCGTCTACAATCGCGTTGACGCTACAATAACGCGTTACAATAAGTCATGAATCCGTGAATCGCATACGCTCTGGCTACAACCGACCTTAAACGTTGCCATGGTGCTAAACGTAACACGCAACGCGGTAGAAGTTGGCCAACTTTCAAGTCTTTGCGTTTTGCATTTTACGCCAGCCAATCGGAAGTGAAGACGTCACAAACAAATGAAAACAAATGTTACAGTCGATTGGCAACAGATAGCATCGCTATCGCCGTACGCATTTAATTTGTTAATGTTATATGCAATCAATATACTAATAACACAAAATGCATTAAAAAATAACTGAGTGTAACTATTAAGCCTGCGGAATCTATTTTTTTTATAAAAGGTTCTTTTTAATTTTCAAACACAAACAAAAATATTTGTACCTATAATACACCTACATTCTTAATTTTTATTCCTGTTAGCGTCGATTGTATACATGCCAGTTTTCTTATGGTGACGTTTAGCGATCAACGTTTTGTGCTAACGCGATTGTAGACGGGCCTTAAAGGTGGGTTTACGATTAACTTAACAGAATAAGTGTGCCGTGTGCCTAAGATATGAATCAATGTGTCCAAGGGTAGTAGTTTACGACTGTCGTGTGCGGGTTGTGATGGGTCCGCGTTCTTGGCATGACTTAAGATATTGTTATATTTTATATCTTAAGTACAAGTCAAGACGAAGTAGCCAATCAGAGCACAGCGACAGTTGTGGTTGGCGGGAAACTGTATTTACAACTTGTATTTAGGTTATGTTGTATTGTGAAATCGTATGAAAGTAATTATTTTAATCGAGAGACAGTGCCCTGTTAAATAAAAAAAATAGTTCATAGTCATGTTTCTTTCGTGAAAGAGGTAATTGAATTCGCTTTAATTAACCTTCCCAGATTTATTGATGTAAATGCCCAATATTGGCATTGGCTTCCCCGTCTATAAGATATCATGAGTTTTTCAAAACGATTACACAAACAGTAACCAAAAATCTATACTACTAAATAAAATCGAAGAGTCTGTCTGTGATTTTCGAATTTTCAACTTTTAGTTATTTTTTTCATATAGTATAATTGATAACTAAGTCATATCTAATCTTTTTTTTTTTTCATGTTTGTCTGTCTGTCCGACCGCATTTAACTCAAAAACCACTGGACGTATTGACATCAAATTAATACAGTCGATAGATAATAACTCCAGGTCCAGCTTAGTATTTGTTTCATCGGGATATCTCAAACGATTCCGGAAAAAAAATGATGATAACGGATGTACGTACATAGGTACTGGATTAAACTTTAATTAGGATTTATTATTACTGCATAAAAAAAAGCATTCTTAAAAAAAAGTTCCGTCATTTATCCTTTTTTTTTTGTCAATGGGCCGTCCTCCTTTACTTCCAAAAAGCCGTAGTGACTCAGTGGATAGATATATATCAAATGGGGCTGCAGTGTCTAGAGCGATGTTTTTATTATCAGGGATGTAAATAGGTACTGGATTAAGCTTCTCTTAGAAATACTGCATAACAAAAAAAAATGTAAAACAATTTGATGGGCTGTACTCCTTTCCTTCCCGAGAGAAGTGGCTACATCCATTCAAAGTTCTAAATATCATGCTAACGAAGTAGCACTGGTCTGCTAGTAATTATATATATATATGTGTAAACTGTCAATTTTTCCAGGTTATTTCGGTGCTTACGTCTCCCACGATTTTGATGGCTAGACTTAACAGTTGCTAATCCAATCATATAAACTACAACACTTTTTACTGTTCATTTTCCGTGTGCTTATCGAGTCATTAAGTACAATTCTTAATTCTTCAGTCTTTAATCGTAAACCCACCTTAAAGCCCGTTACACACGGTTCACTTCCGTGTACAAGATGGTTACACCCCTCGTATGTAAGTCACCTTGCATCGTGTGACCGGCTGACTTGTATGCAAGTGGCTTGAATGCAAAGTCTTGTGTGCTAGCTGGAATCATTTAGAGACTGTTCCATTTTTCGTTCACATTCTTATGCAAGTAGTTTGTTTACATTTGCGTTTTATACGTACATTCTTCCTGATAATTCGAGAGTAGGAAACATATTTCAATTCTGTATTAGTGATTTGTTAGGTTTGTAAAATTTTCGTGTGATGTGTAAATGAGTTACTGGCATGTTGCGGCATTCAAGTAAAGGCTGTTCACAATATAAAGTGAGCACTTTAGAAATGAACCTAAAGAAAAATGTCACTACCCCTACATGAATAGGTATATTTTAATGGACGCACTGAGTGACATTCGTCTAGTATAGTTGGTAACGATGGATGGAAAGTAGTTCCATATCTTAAAGTCGAATAAAATATGTTATGTGACTATTTGTGATTACTTAAAATTATTTATTTCGCTGTCATTTTTTTATGCATCGAAGTGTAAGAATTAGAAGATTTGTTAAGTATTTACTTTTCTAATAATTCCACAGTTTCATTTGACCGGCGCATGAATAAAGTGATGAGACCCATGACAATGTTAATTTTACATAAGGTGGAAGAATACATAACGTGTATATAAGTATATCTTAAGCAGTTATTTCAAAAGTACTCTTATTACCGTGAACAGCTTATACTATTACCGTGTGCAGTATGTTCATAGGATTTGAGTACAAAAGTGTGTTCACCTTTCGGTGATCACATTCTTGTTCACAAAAGTTGTCCGTCTGTATCAGCCTGTAAGATAATGTTCACGGTGATCTCTGGTTTGGAAGCCGCGAGAGCTTGGTGTAGGGAGATACACGTCAGTAAAATTCTGTTTTTTGGCGTTCCTGTTAAAGAAAGATATATAAAACCAACGACTTTAGACAAATACGTGCTTCTCTACTATCGAAGCCTTTTGTACCATTATTGTATAGTCTGTTTCCTGGAGAAAATCGAAAAAGTTAATAATTAAATAAACATTACTGAGAAATGTATTGTCATATTCGCATAGATAACAGAGCTTGAGAGTATACTTTCTCACACCAAGGTATTTGTTTCAAGATTATATCTTCTAAATTGACTTCAAAAAACTGATTTTCATTATAATCAATTCACGGCTACTTCAGACTTTTCTGAAGCCCTGCTGAAGTTCTACTTCCATGATATTCCTCCGCTTCGTGCAAGCTAAGCTTAACTAAGTCTGGAAAATTACACCAAAAGGACAACGCACCGAATTCGTGCGCACTCTATTGTAACAGTATTTTGTATAAGAACTATTTCTTACTAGGCAGTCTTACCAACACACATGTTTTCTCACTGGTTTTTATTCAAATTATTTATATACGAAGCATTTTAATATCAACAGACAAAAAAGTAACTTTTATGAACACAAGTGATATGTGGTATATGTTGGAAATAACTAAACACGTCATACGTTGGGAGATTTTTCAAAGGTTTGATTTAGAAAAGGTGAAGAAACTGCTAATATACTATAGCATGTATGTCCCCATATCAAATTCTCACTACTTTCAAACCGGCAACAGCCTCAGCCTTTCTGAAATAAACCAACGTATTTTTATTGGCACGCAGAGTGGGATGCGATGCGCCCGGCATGGTAGGTAACGACAGGGTGAGAGTAGTTCCATGTTTCAACGTTTAATTAAAACGTTTTTTTTTTTGTTGATATCTGTGCATAAAGAAATTATTCGTTTTCCTTTATGCTTCGTTTTGCATGTAAGTTTGAGAATTATAAAATTTCTAAACTGTTTACACTTGTAATAACTTCACAGTTTCGCGCGACCGGCGCATGAGCGACCTGGTAAGTAGAGGCATGCGATATTCGCGTTATTATTCGGCATCAGGCTAAACTTCACACTGCTGTCTGTGCTGGAGCCACCATCGTTCCCCCGTCGGCTGCTGCGTACATGTTGAAATCACTCCCGTTATGACTGAACTGCACACGATTGGGGCAAGCGACTGTTAAGTGTTCATTTACTGGCGCAGAGTTACCAGGGCGTGCCAGATCAAGTATGGTCCAAAGCCAAACGTATTGCAAAGGTACACGTGTTTAAAGCTTAACGTGTCCCCAAATAAAAACGCGAATTTCGCATGTCTCTACTGATAAGGTCCACGGCAGTGTTAATATTGCATGGTGTAAGAATTCATAATACGCACACAAGTATGTCTTTCGTAGGTGCTCGGCTTCCCGTGAACAGCCTATAGACAGATTTTCGCCTCCTGCGCATCTACCCACCATTGACTCGCCGCCATCACCATTACAACTGTTTCACGATCAACCTTTGCCATGGTTATAGGCCTAAATTGTGAAGATTCGTACACAATGGTTCATGAAATGTGACAGAATTCTTTGAGCAGCTGAAAACAGTAAACGATGCATTTTACAGGTGAAACGTAGAAGTCACATGTCAGTGTTTACGTTTACATGTAGCGGAAGGATACGTAATCGGTAACCAAACGTATATAACTTGAGCAAGGACAACGTGCTTCATCCTTGCGCGCTCACTTGCATAAGAACTTTTTCTTTCTAGCCATTACCAACACACCCATTAAAACACTGTTTTTATTCACGTCCTTTGTAACTGAAACGTGATAATACATAGACAAAACATAAATACAAGTTCAATTTAAAAATAAGGCACTTTTAAATTAACTGAAACATAAAACGGTTGTGATGCACGGAGTAATTTTTCAAAAGTTTGATTCAAAAAGTGTGAAGAAACTACGTATAGACTGTGAGCAGATTTTTCAGTGTTACTGTTATGCTGTTTGGGTATTGGCTGTTTCCCGCCACGCAGGGCCGGATTTCCCATTAGGCCGACTAAGCCCGGGCCTAGAGCGACACTTTTCGAAGGGGCGGCATGGAGAAAAACATGTCTGCCTTAAATTGTCATCATTGATGCTGAAGACAGCTGCGTTATTTCGCCATCACCGCGAAATGCGACACCCAGGCGCGAACGCGCTGTGTTGATAATCTTCGCTTACACGATACTCTCTGGATAATAAACTGCCCACAGCGCATATTTGATACACGTTGTTCCCATTTTCAACCCTTATGTTCACGCGGGAATCCGCTTGATAAATCATATTTTGTATTTAATTTCACAGAACTCCCGTCCCGCCCGTTTCTGCCGCAGTTTTATCACATAGATTGTTCCCGGCGAGGGGGGTGGGGCAGGATAAGGACAGCATGATTCAATACCATGGTTCTCTGTTTTTGAAATGGTGTAGTTGTCAGTTGGCTCTAGTTGTACTGATGTGATGCGGGCGGCGCGGCGCGGCGCGGGCCACATCATTATGCTCGCGTTTCGTACCAATGTTGTTTATTTATGATCGGTCAAACTATGAACATGTCCGAGCTTATAAGTGTAAAATAGGTACGTATGCATCCGCGTGTTTAAGTGTTGCGAATTTAGCTGCCTGTGAATCGTGAACAAAATGAGGACCCGAAGAGCAAGACTCAGTGGTGCTCAATATAAAAAAATATTTTTAAAAAAGTTAAAGAAGAAAGGAGTGGTGCTCCTTTACTGCAGATCCATAAGATTTCTTCTTTTTTTTTTTTGCATGTAACAGTGACGAAGATGTCGCAGACACCAAGGCAGCAAGTGATAATTCTACCAACAGCAGCTGTGCTTCTATAAATCGCCTTCCTTTGATAGTGATGACTTAGAGGTTACTGGTGCACGAGTTTTGTCATTCCCAGAAAAAATATTTTCTGCTCAAGAACAGCGAGTTCCAATATTATGTACCAATAATTGACTGAACAGTGGCAGTACCCATCTACATATCCATGCTGAAGCGACATGTACGAATTTGATGGAACCAGATGCAACTAGCAATCCTAGGAAGCTTGTTTTTGAACACAGTACAGATCCAGCCCAGTGGGAAATTAATGAGGAGCTACGAGACTATGTGGCTGTTCGTGGAATCGAACAAAACTTAGATGCAGACTTCAGTGCTTCAAAACGTAAGTACCCTGATAAAGAAGGGTGTGTTTCAAGGCAGATTTTTTCTCGGAAACTACATAATGGGGAGACACGAGTTAGGCATTGGCTAGTATACTTTCCATCAAAAGGATGTTTATTTTTTTGTGCGACTTGCTTGCTATTTGGTGGGGAAAATGGTATGTTTTCTTCAGGGTTTAATGACTGGAAATGGTTCTAAAAGGGCATACAAGACCACGAGCATTCACCTCGGCATAAAAATAGCATTGCAAAACCTAACTGAGAGAAAATACTAAAGCACGAATTGATAACAGGCTCGTTGCACAGTTTGAGCAAGAATGAAATTACTGGAAAAATGTTTTGAAACGTATCATCGCAGCAGTAAAGTATTTGGCTATTAGAGGATTACCATTTCGTGGTACTGATGAACACGTAAGCAGTAAAAGCAATGGCAATTTTCTAGGGTCACTAGAGTTTCTTGCAGAGTTTGATCCATTCATGGCAGAACATCTAAGAAAACATAGCGTCAGAGGTTCGGGACATACATCTTATCTTTCCAAGACCATTTATGAAGAAGTGATTATTTCGATGGCTGAAAAAGTGAAGGAAGGGAAATAAGCTAAATGCTTTGGTATAAGTGTCCATTCCACTCCATATATTTCACACACTGATCAACTAACATTTATTATATGCTATGTTAAGAAGGATGGAGTTGGTGAGCCAGTTGAACTGTTCATTTGATTTTTCACAAATGAAGGATATAAGTCAGAAGAAATAGCCAATGCCGTTTTTACTGTTTTGAGCAAATATGAGTTGGACATAAAAAACTGCAGGGGCCAGTCATATGACAATGCCTCGAATATGTCAGGAGCATATTCAGGCATACAAGCAAGGGTAAAGGAACTTTGTCTCTCTGCTGACTATGAGCCATGTGCAGCACACTCTCTTAATCTTGCGGGTTCATGTGCTGCGGAATCTTGCACTCAAGCAGTATCATTTTTTGGACTGCTACAAGAACTGTTCCATTTTTTTCTCAGCTTCCGCATACCTCTGGGCTCTCCTAGCTCAAAACTGCAAAGGAGAAGGAGGTCGGACACTACAAAGTCTGTCGAAGACTCGTTGGTCCACTCGAAATGATGCATGCTATGCACTAGAGAGCAATTGGTATGGACTATTTGAGACCTTGCAGACTTTAGAAAATGATAGTTCAGAAAAACCTCAAACGAGGAATAAGGCATCTTCATTGAGACAAAAATTATATATATATATTAGAATCTGCATTTATGGTAGTCTTCAGGACCGCAATCCTTTGTAGGTTTAATGCTGTTAGTGCCAAACTGCAGTCAGTAAACATAGATTTGGGGCAAGTTGGGAAAATGTACAATTAGCAGTCTGACTTCGTTACAAATTTAAGAGAAACAGAAATGTTTGACTACTATGAATGCCTTGTGAAGTCATGGAGCAGAATGTAAGTTTACAAATTTGACGAGGGAAGGAAAAGGAAGCGCACTCTGAGGCCTGATGAGACTAGTGCTGGAGACATAGCTCTTAAGACTGGGTCAGATAATTTTCGTGATGGTACATATAATGTAATTCTGGATACACTAAGATCAGAACTAAAAATGCGAAGTGCACGTTACAATGAGCTTCAAGAGAGGTTTGGCATTTTAGATCATATCCGCATGTATGAACCAGCATAGATTTATTCAGCTGCACGTAAATTGGCCTCTTACTACAATAGTGATCTTGAAGCATCCATTGTAGAATAGTCATTGCACCTTAAGAGAGCATGTGAAGCCACAAACACCTGATGAGGGAAATATCAACCTAACAAAATCAAGTAAATGTTTAAACCAAGAAGGGTTTGTTGAAGTCTGTCCCAATGTAAACATAGCACTCACTCAGAATGATCCTCAGTGCTCCAGCAACAAACTGTTCAGGCGAACACTCTTTCTCTACTCTACGACGTGTGAAAAACTACCTGAGGCCGACCATGGGAGAAGACAGGTTATCGGCTGTGGCATTGCTGAATATCGAGGGACAGATGGCACGGGATCTGGACTTAGAGGATATTATCAATTCCTTTGCCGAAAGGAAGGCTAGAAAGAAGAGCTTCGGATAAGACAAGAGTTATCTTACTAGGCTTAAGTTAAACTTTTTTTTTCTTTCATGGAAAGCAAATTAAATTTCTAAATGTAGTCCTTACTATTGAATGATACCATGTCAGTGTTTCCACTGCAGTAATTTCCATAATATTTGCAGTTCTGGCTGTCATTATTTTTTTTTTATGTTGTGATTTATTAACAATACATTTACATATAGGTTCAAATTAAAATGTCGCACCTCGTATGCTCTCCGTAGGTCTTAAAATAACAAATAAATATGAGGTAGGAAAAATAAAACAGGTTTACTGGAGGGGCGGCACGTTTTTATGGGCCTAGAGGCGGCTACAAAGGAAATACGGCTCTGCCGCCACTGCGGTTCTTCCGTTGTTTTTAATTCCAAGATTCCAAAATAAGCAATGAACAATAAACTAGGTATTGTCATGTTTCTAGTATATTATATTTATTCCAATGTGATACGACTTTTTACTCAATTATTTTCAAGAAACAGTAATTTTGTTTTACACTAGCGAAAATTATTTACAAATCAGTACTAGATGTTTTTTTTTTTCAAACTACATTATGTTGAAGAAAATCAACGTATATGTTCTCGTATTACATTATAAACAACTGGAGTTCATGAAATAAATATACCCTCACAACAGTTTGCTTACACCGTTGTATATATGGTTCACATATTAAAACAAAAAAATTTGACTGGCGCCATTAATATAGTTGTTATATTTCTGCATGAAGATGCCGGTACAGGCGACATCACTGGCACTGCGCGAGGTACAGATGATATACTGACGCGTGCGTGCTATAAGTTGCAACCGGAGATGCAGCGGCTTTTCACACAGGAATGTTTACAAAGCGCGCCTTCCATGCCTATCAGGGCGCGTGCCGCTCCCGTCCTTGGGTATCGGGTATCTTTAAGACACCTAAAAATGCTCTGGATTATTGACCTCGTTTCTCTCAGCGTGACTCGGGGTGCGTTGAACATTCCAGATGGTCAGGACGACTGATATGAAAGCGCGGCGCAGCGAATCGCGCGACTGGCAGGCTGGACTACTGGGCCGGATGCGTGAGTGAAAGACATTACAGATGATAGCAACTGACAGGCTGAAGGTACGTTGATGATGGTGAGACGGGGTCTCAAAATTACATCGTGCCTGCCCACCGCCCCGTGTAGACAGGCCTGCGGACTGGAAAAACACTGTGTGCCGCCTGCCTACTTTTCCTTCGACACCAACAAGATTTTCTGCTAAAAAATGTTAACATTGGACTTAGATCTACAAACGACGAAACACTTACTCTGGACGTTCTGCGCTCATTTCCCTGTGATGACGAAGTTCTCGGTGGAACCGGCGCTGGCCTCACCAAACCTCCCCTCCAGGCGGCCGATAGCTATTTAAAGGTCATACCTAGAGCGCTTCTGTCTCCTTTTACGTCATCCCCCACAAGATCAAAAGCTAAATCAGCTCTTTTGTCATCAGCATCCGCCGGGCACTTTGCAATTTTGAAACCACCATGCTGTCCGAAAAGGTAAGAAACACTACACTAATCTACACACACTAACTAGTCGCGTCCGCACATTTGCCTTCTTTCACGATTAAAATTAAACATGGCGGTATCCCCATTAATTACGTTCGCGGCCCAGTGTGCCCGAGCTGTGACGGACTAAGTTTTGGGGAATGCCCGGTAGCCAGAAACATTCCCCGCCACCTCGCCAACCAAGCGCAAAGGGCTGCGGTTCACATTTACACTCACACTCATTCAATTCATCGCTCTCTTGACCTCTCAGGCGTCTTTCCGTCCTTCTGTTATCTTACCATGTCGCATTCCGGTACCTTCTGCCATTGTTGTCGTCATTTTCCTGGGCAGGACTTTCTGTCCAGGTTTAGTTGTCTAGTCCATGTTGACATGATCGGTGAGTGAATGATGGAAGTACGTTGGGAGGGAGATGGCTTTCCAAATTATCTTCCCAATTCATGTTCCTCCATCCTGAATTCGACGCAGCCGAGAGGGGGGCCTGTAGACTAGTTTTCGATCCCCCCTTCCTCGCGTTATTCCTCCGTCAATCTGTATTCCCTCGAAGGGGAAATCCGGTGTCCTGTACAATTACAAGCCGTGTCATCATCGGGAACCTGGGAAAGTTTTCTTGTCCAGGTGTTGTTGCCTTGTCCAGTATTTTCTGGTTCCTTCAAGGGAAACACAGGTCATGTTTGTGTATTGGTGTAGGCTTGTTGTTAGGTAGTATGCCGACCAAAAGAAGGACTAATACCTGACCACGGTGTACCCCGTGAAGTGCCTGCTGTAATCAAAAGTACGCCTCCCGTATGTACGGACGGCATCCTTGTAAATCTGTGTTTCGTCAAAACCTTCTCCCCTGCGCCAACAGCAAGGGGAAGTTGCGGACTCGCCGAGCGGCACAGCTCCGCCCGGGTTGAAAGCCTGCGAGGCACTGGAGATGGCGGCCGTGCGGCGGAGTTTGCAAGGTCACCGCCAGACGTAGCCAGCGCTGCGATGACGTCACAGCGGAAGTGGGTGGACGTGGCAGGAAGTTCCGTCGCAGAAGAGATTAATCTTGACTATTACTGAAGTATATAGAAATTTTGACGGACGATGATTGGCCAGGTTGTTAATTGTTTTTTTTTTCCCGTGTGGCCAACTGCCCGATATTGTTATATAAATAAGGCCGGCGGTGGTTGCGGTGTCAGAGACCAGCTACCTTCTGGACTTCCCGCATGAGATAAAAAAAACTAGAGGACCCTTATGATCAGCGTAGGAAAGATGGCGATTGCTCCTGTCAAAACGCAATTATTCTTCTTTTGAAAGAATGACAGAAATAATCTGCAGCCTAAGACGACTGGTTTTTTATAAGATCTAAATAATGTTTTAAAACATGCAGTCGTTAAAAAAATCACGTGTGACAGGGAGTGTCACTTTAGAAAGTTTTAAAGCGATGTAATTGTTTTTTAAAACATGTGTGACAGAATGTGTCACCTTCTGAGGTTTTTATATCAAATCTTTAAAGTCAGTGTATTAATTACTCAAGTATCGTAAAGTAATTGTGGGAAACAGTCACAGTTTAAAGACTTGTTAGTTATCTAGCCATGTTGGGATCTTTTAAAATGTTTTTAAAATCTTGGTAGACAAAGGAAAAGAGAAGGCATTAGGCAAAACCCATAATATCATTTGAGAGATAACACTCTGTCTAACTTAGTTTATGATTGTGAAAACAAAATTCCAGGAATCTTTTTTCTACAAAATGAAGTTATTTATGAATTATGAAGGAAATGTATATTAACAAAAAGTTGAGATTTTCTATTTTTCCCTGAATGTACAGAGACGTCAAGCTCTAATCAACCAAAGAATATTATGAATCAATTGTAATCTTTAGTATTTTTGTATAAATATATAGTGTAAACTTTTACTATGGAACATTAAAAAATAAGGTGATCATATCATTTTATTAGTTTTACTCCCATAGTTTCATTTTATCAAATGTCAGCTATACAAATATTTTTGCTTGGTATAAACATAATGTATTAGGGAAAATTTATCTCACCATATGAATGTTAAGAATTGTTGAATGCAACATGTTTGCGCATATTAATGCTTATTTTTGAAAATAAATATACACATATTTTTACAAGAGAAATCATATGTGCTTCTTGTGTGTTGGTGGCAGGAGTCCTTACATTTCGTGTTTCTGTTAAAAGCTAAAACTTTGAAGTTTCTCTTGTGACTTTCTGGGCTGCCTAGAAGCCCTCTCTTATTCGCCCTCCCAGCCACTACTTCCCTGCCAAACTCTCCCTGACACGCTCTCCATGCCAAACCCTCCTTGACACGCCCTCCATGCCAAGCCCTCCCTGCCACTTCCTCCATGCCAAGCCCCCCCTTGCCACTCCCTCCATGCCAAGCCCTCCCTGACATGCCCTCCCTGCCAAGCCCTCCCTGTCACGCCCTTTATGAAGGGCGTCCATTTGGAATTAGCTAATTGGCTATAACCGAAAAGCCACATTAAGGCCATTAATTAAATTTGAAATAGATATTAAATATTGTTCTCGCTGAGAAATAAAAATAGTAATAATGGAGATAAATAATTTAATACTGAGAATAATAGCCATTTTAATAAATTAATAATCATGTTTAGTTATTCTATTTTTATTAACTCAGATACGCCCCTCAGGCATCTTGTAAACTTGCTGTCAGAAGTGGGATTGAGGCATTTAATTGTTAGTCAAGTTAGACAATATGCTAGTAGTTAGTGATTAGAAAAATCGATTAATTAAGACCTGTTTTGTACAACACATGTGACACATGAAAATTACCCCAACGGGACGTCATCAAAGTATGTTATTCTAAGTTAAATTGAAATTTTACAGGGAGAAAACAGGCCTGGTAGTAACGCATACTTAAGAAATAACTCTTATGCAAAATATTGTCTAACTGAGAGTGTATGAATACAGTGCGTCGTCCCTTTGGTGTAATTTTCTAGATTTAGTTAAGCTCTGGTTGCATGAAGCGGAGGAATATCCTGGAAGTAGAACTTCAGCAAGGCTTCAGAAAAGTTGGAAGTGAATTTGAATGGACTATAGTTAAGGGGGTGATTTTTCAAAGGTTTGATTTAAAAAAAAGTTCAAGAATAGCTGCGAATAGACTGTAGTATGTGGTGTGGAGGTTGCGAACACGTTGTGCTGCGGAAACACGTTGCGTGTTGCCTGTGGGCTCCGGTCGTTATTTTGGGCGGCAGGACTCCCTCCCTCCCTCCCGCTGTGCAAATCCCTCTTCATTCTTTACGCGAACTCACGGGGCCAGCCAAGATTTAACCGCTTCTAGGAACTGCCAACCCCCAGGTCTCCACCGTGGTCTATGTGACATTTAGCCGCAACATTTCCCGGTCCAAGCCAGGCCTACACCTCCGCTTCTATAGTCCATCCGCAGTTTCTTGGCACACCTTTCAATGATCACCCCATATAAAATATTAGGAAATAAAATTGGAAGGAAAAATTACACTAAAGGCTGTTCACGATAAAGTGAGCACTTTAGAAATGAAACCAAGAAAAAAGTCACTGCCCCTGTCAGCGTGTATTTTAACGGGCTCGCTGAGTGACATTCGCCCAGTGAAGTTGATAACGATGGCTGGAAAGCAGCTCCAATTTGATCGCCGAATAAAAAGTGTAAGGTGACCATTTGTGATAACTTAAAATTATTTCTTTCGCTTTCTGTTTTTTTAATGCACCGAAGAATAAAAACAAGCTGGTTTTTTAAATATTTACTGTGTGAATAATTTCACAATTTCACTTGATTGACGTACGTTTAATGTGATGAGGCCCATGGCAATGTTAATTTGACATAAGGCGGAGGAATATGCAACTTGCATACAAGTAGATCATAAGCAGGTTTTTTTAAAGTGCTCGTTTTACCGTGAACAGCCTATAACTTTTATTTTTTTCAATTATAAGAAATTTGCAATCCCCCTTGAACACGAGGGAGGTTTATAGAATTTTTTATTTCCATCTCTTTTTTAGTAGCTTATGGGTTATAAATAATTTTTGAACTAATAACTATTAATATTATAACCGGGAAATATGAAAGCTATAATGTTAAAAATCATTACGCACCTGTAGGCTGTCCGCGGTTGTTCGAGTAGCCCTTTTGAAATTAACCTCTGAAAAATGTCACTACACCTGCAACCTGCATAAATTTTCACTAGTATACCGACTAGCGCGAGCCCGGTAAAGTTGGTAATGATTAAGGGAAATTAGTTTCACTTCTTAATGTTGAATTAAAATTGTTAGGTGAACGTTGGTAAGTAATTGAATTATTTAATTTGCTTTCTGTTTCTTTGACGTAAGAACTAGCTCATTACAACTAGTGGAGATGGAACACTGATTGTCTAGATAATGTGTAAAGTTAATTGTGACATACGGGATAGTAATAGATCTTTTAAATTCCAAGTATCCTACAGCGTCATGGAGATTAAGCACTCGTGGCTCGTGGATTTCAGAACAGGCAGGGCGGGACTGTATGGTGATACTCAATATTTGAGGAGTGGGGGGGGGGGGGGGATCAAAGTTATGAACTACAAAAACAAATAAAATAATCTTTACAACATTGTAGAGTTTTGCGAAAGTGACGTGGTGTTTTACAAAAAAAAAAAATGCTACTGGATTTCATATAACTGAAACGAAAATGAAAAATAATTTTATGAGAACACATCTTTAACTAATGGTTGACTAAAATCTAAAAATTTAATTAAGTTTTTCATAAATATATATTCTCAACTATATATTTGCACATAATCAACTGAATTCAATTAAAATTATAAAATCAAACTTGCCTGGTGTCATTAATGGCCATACAATACAACATGATTGAATTGCATAAGGAAGGAATAAATGTTGTAATAAAGTTCTTGATGTTAACAAAATAGCTTTTGCCAACATTTCAAGTGAGGTTTCAAATAATTATTTCAGTAACATTTTAGTAAAAAACATACATGATTTGGCAAAAAACAATATTTTAATTGTTATTCACCTAAACGAACATTTGGCAAGCACTGAACATTCTGTGAACTTCAAGATTCCATTACGCTTTGATTTTCATTAAGTAATTAGATTTTGTACCGAAATTGAAAATAAAAGATTAATAATTGTTTTCTTTATTGCTTCAGTGTACAGGATTATTAAAATAGGGTGGTGCATGGATAAATCAGCTTTACTTTTGCACCATCCTTTTTGAATAATCGTGTTTTTGCTATCTCAAAAAATGTTGTTGATAAAAAATTATTTTAACATGTTTTCTTTCTCATCCTCAATTTTATGCTGTAAAAATAAAATCTAGGGATTTTCAAAACAAATATATTTGCAACAATACTTACAAGAAAATTAATTGAATAAGTTAAACATATTTTTAACATAGTTTTCATGAAAATAAAACAGAGAATGTTTCCATTCACACCGGCACAGCCATTTGTCGTATACTTGATGGATATAGATTAATTATTATATAAATCAGGATTAGGTCGTCCTTTGTTTTTAATTTAATTTTTATCCTCTAGTGATAATCGAGAAAAAGAAATAGTTTGTAAACCGGCCACATGTATTCGGTTCATGTTAAACTAAATTCGAATATAGTGAGAATAGCATAGCTGCAAACCTCAAAATTCTTCACTGCGCACCTAACGGGGCCATCTTGACGGAGCCGCGGTGACTGAGTGGTTAGCTCGCTCGGCTCCCACCAAGGCGATCCGGGTTCAATCCCCAGCATGGTCACTCCGGGCTTTTGCAAGTGGGAATCGTGCCGGACGATGGCGCTGGTCGACGTGTTTTCTCGGGGATCTCCCGTTTCCCCCGCCCCCTCAATCCGGCGCTGCTCCATACTTAACTAAATCACCCTCATCGGCGCTCAAGACCTCTATGTTAAGGGTCCTATGTACCTGCGCGTCCAAGGTCAAGAAGCGAGGGAGCGATACGGGCGATACTAACACACACGCCTATCGCCTCATCGCTCCTACGCGCAAGGCGTGCAGTGTTTGCGTCCTAACGCTTTATTGTATAAACTAGATCTGTAACTGTGGAGATTTATTATACGAGATGAAAGTACACAGATCACACTACCTGCGCATAATTGTACTTTTCTCTTACCGCTTAAAGAAACTCCATAGGCAAGCTTTAAAAATGCGATATTTGACCACTTTCACGATTTTCTTCCTTCACTAATACACTTAATATGATGAAAGTAAAAAGATAGCTATGTAGACTATAGTTTTTTATCCTTGTTGGCAAAACTTCGTATTCCTAGAACATTTATTTACCGAGACACGCGTTTACGCGCAAACAACGATTTCACAGAAAACATTTCAGTATACAGGACCCTTAAAGTGGATCAGTCCCCGCTATCTTGGATTTTCACTATTTTTGCCATAAGTTCCATTTAAGAACATATAATGAAATTTTTCGCACGATATGGCATAAATAATATCTCTTTAAGCTTAATCAACACATTACATTTCTATATAATTTATAATGTTTTCACTAGTGATTAAAGGCAAGAAATGAATAATTTTTTTCTTACTTTCAGTTACAGAAATGGACCTGGCAACAATAGTCTAGCAATACATGTTTTAGAACATGTACAATGTAATGCCCTGCGCGTTGTCGAAGCCCAAAATAAAATTCAAAATCTGTGATGCAATTTACGACGAAAACTCCAAAAATCCAAGATGGCGGGGACTGATCCACCTTAAGAGCCGTTCAAATCTCTTCACTCACTCACCATCTTGACAAGAAAGCAATATAAACGCGCGCGCCAGGTTCCCGCCCCACGACAGCCTGTAGGGGCTGCAAGCCCTACAGCCCGAGTGCGCGCAAAGTGCGAGATACTACCCCCACTCCTCGTCCCAGCCACCTGCGTGCGCATGCGCTAGCTAGACCGGACGGGCTGCCACCGCTGCAGCCCGGACACGCCGCCCAGCCTAGCTCTGTACAAGCTGCATAAACCATAGACTAAAGATGAGGTAGACCGCGCATGTACTCAACATTGACCCACCCCAATCCTACACAACTGTCAAAGTCACATGGTCAACAGTGATGGCCAGGTTAGTTTACATCTTAATTTTTAAACGACAAGCATTATTATATTAATAAAATCATTTTGCCAGTTTGAATGTAATCAAAAAGCATTACAAATTGGTTAGAGGAAGTATAAAAAAAATCACAGCGCTTGTTTTCTAAACAGTGTTCTAACCTAAAACCCAATCCACGCCATTTTTGCTAAACGTGTAGACAGAAAAGCAGTTCAACGTTGGGACACGGAGATTGGTTGTGCGCAGCCAGAGAGATCGGTCTACCTCATATTTAGTCTATAACATAAACACGCCTTGCTCAGCCGAGGGTATCTACCTCGAGGTAATCATAATAAGGTCTCCTTTAAATTGAGAACAGCTGCGACATTAAATATTTCTTACTGTAATTCATAAATAACTCAGGAGGTCGGGCGGATCAGCGGATAGAAGAAAAAAAAGGGGTGGTGGTGAGGAGGATACTGCAGCCCCATAACAGGAAAAGTCACTGAGATAAAGACGAATCAAAGGCTTTAGCCGTGATTATTTCCTCAAAATAGATTGATGACAGAAACAAACAAATGTTATATGTACACAGTATAAAACAAAGTCGCCCGGCCACGTGTGTCCGTGTATTCGACTAAGGCTTCTAAACTTCTTGATGGATTTTTATGCGGTTCACACCATCATTTAGAGAATTTCTTGAAGAACGTTTATGTATTTACTACATTGATATTTAATGTAAGCATAGTAGAGAAATGTCGAGGTTTTCTTATCAGGCCGGAAAAAGCCGCTTTTCAGGCTCTTAAATGGTTAACGGTGACTAAACCATAAGAGATACGACGAATTAATGTACAACAGAATTGAAGATATAAAAAATGTCTACAAACAGATCTACGAGAGCATATGTTTATTTTTTAAGTATGACCGACAGTAACAATTTTTGTCTTTTTAAAAATAGGGGTTCACTTAGAAAGACTTTTTGAACAACACAAAATAAATCCTATGTTAGTTACCTTAAGCATTTAGTGTATATACTTACTGTAAACTTAAACAACGCCATATTTGTTAATCGCACCCGAGCGAGGCCGGGGCGGGTCGCTAGTTTTTAATAAACTAATATTTCAGGTTCAACTTCAAAGATGTGTACCGCACTTATGATTCACGTTAGACGATAAGTCATACACATTTTTACTTCCTATTTTTTCGTGATTAACCCACAGTCAATTTAGTCGGTCTAATTTAGAAAAACTGATTTACAGCTACTTGTGAACTCACCTCCTGAGCAGTGACTAACGTCTGGTAATTTTGTTGGCATGTGGTCAAAGGATGCAGCGAAGGCGTTATGACAGTCGCGTCTCGAGATCCGCTAATGCACTGTTGTTATCTCCTGTAAAGAGCTGTCTTCTCCTTGTAGCTAGCTGGACGTCACTTCAAACTCTGCTATTGGTGAGATCCGAGTTTAAAACATCTGGTCTACTCCCGTGTTAAACTTAGATCACTGCGCAGCATGTCTTGAGTCATGTCAATTGTTAGAGTTTGCTCCATAAATATACTGACCCAAACTGCCTTAAATTGTCAGTTAATGTTAGCTGAGACCATTGAAGCGTAGCCTAGTGAATGTTGTCTACGCTTTTAAAATGTAAGTAACTTTGGAATACAGCATCAAAATGCTACTACCATTTGAATACGAAGACACTTCAGAAGCAACGAAGGCGTAGCCACTTTAGTCAACGATTTTTGTAGTTAGTTTCCTGGATGAAAACAAAGTATAAGGCTGTTCACGGTAAAATGAGCACTTCTGAATGCCCTGCTTAAGATCTACTTGTACGTACGTTACGTATTCCTCCGCCTTATGTAAAATTCAAATCGCCATGGGCCTCTTCACTTTATTCATGCGTCGGTCAGGGTGAGACTGCGGAATTATAAGAAAGGAAAATATGTTACAAATCTGCTCACTTTTCCTCCGGATTTCGTTTTCAGTTTTTCACCACTGTCAACACCCCGCGCCGTGCCGTTTGCTGCTGTTATCAATGTAGCACACGCTTCGTCATTTTCTTCAAGAATGAAGGGCTACAGCTCAATACGAATTAGTCGTAAACGCTTGCAATTGTTTTTGTATTCTCAGAATTACGTTTGCCATAGTAGTGCCTGCACGGTGTGCCGAATAATTACCGTGAATTTTGCAAGTTTTCGAGCATACAAATTTTCATTACGATTTGTCCGCATCTAAACGAAAACACATGTCTGCATCTATCAGTTTGTGGCTATCTGCTAATCGTTTCCAGAGTTTGGATTAAATTACGAACGCCAAAAACTTTCGCAATTTACTCTAGGCCGCATTACAGTTACAGCACAAATTTGCCTGTGACATTTTAATTTTTGAGAGTTTTCAATCTGAAGGAACGACTGTTTTACCTGGTATTTTTGTTCACTTCATGAAGTTGGTGTAGGTACCTACCTGACACATCATAATGTTACAAATCGCCTACGGTATAGGTATGTAAGTTGGTAAGGGGTATAAGTCTTAATAAAAATTGAAAAACCTAAATTGAATTTTTAATTTATTTAAAATGTAATAAAACTCACAATGTAAATTTTGCAAAACGGTACTTTCACTAGGCGCAGCTCTTTCTCTCTTCCCCTGGTGTAGTGGTTAGACTACTCGCCTCTCACCTAGGCGAACCGGGTTCGATTCCCGGCATTATCGCTCCCGTATTTTTGCACGTCGGAATCGAGCCAGGGCGATGCCGCTGTCTGGCGGGTTTTCTCTGGGATCTCCCGTTTCCCCCGCCCTTGTATTCCGGCGCTGGTCCATACTCACTTCACTTCACCCTTATCGGCTCTCAAGACCTCGATGTCAAGAGCCGCCCAAATCTCTCCACTCCCCCGTCTTCTCATCTTCCCCTGTTGAGGAGCGGATCCAGACTTTGTGTTTGTAGAGGGGGGAGGGGGATTATTTGGCTATTGTGCAGGTACAGGTCTAGACTTTCGAATTGTGACATAAAATGGGAGCACTGTATCGTCATAATTTAAGGAAACAGCAGTAAATTAAGCAAAATAAATGAGTATTTTAAACATATATGATATTAACTAGCAAAAGATATGTAGACATTCGCCATTCAGGTGTCCATGGAAAATGGAAAAAACAGGACTGAGCACGAAGAAATAAGGCAAGTAAAACGAGAAAGTAAATATGTGTATACAACATTGTCAAATTCCGTAAATTACGTAACTAAACGATGTTTTTTTTATTCCCTCCTGCAATTTTACACATATTTATTTTCTCGTCCTTGGGTTACTTGTCTTATTTAAGCTTTTTTTTTTTTTTTAAGCTCAGTGCTGTTTTTCCACATCTGCATCGCCATGGCGAATGTCTAAAAATCTCCATATAGTAATTCACCCCCATTGCACTATTAATTCAAAGATCTCATGTATCATATTGTTTCATTTGTATAGCAATGCACAAGGCAGTTCAATGTCAATGAGAGGATTTTGGGGGGTTCCATGTTCCCAACCTTTTTCCTTCCTTCTCTTTCTGGTTCTACCCCAGAGCCTGTTAGAAAGATGAACGAGGAAATGGTTAAAGTACTCGTTCAACAGCCTTATTGGTTCTGGAATTGGCCGCTAGGGGCGCTGCTTTTTCTAGAACTCAAGATGCCATCTAGAGTAGTGAGGGATCGAACTGAAGGCCCTTGGGTTGATAGACTTACGCCTTAGACCACTCGGCTATTGCGACATGCACTGGGTAAAGAATTTATAAGTAGTATATAGCCTGGACACGGATAAATAATATCTTACATCTCATTAAAGACATTAAATTTTTATTTCTTATGTAATTTTTAATTTTTTTTTTAAATTCACATACCAATAATTTTTTAAGTAATATATTTTTATTATATAATTTTTAATTCGTATATACTTTAAAGTATTTATTTTTGACTATATTATATTTAATTGCATTTTTATTAAATTTTACGTATTTATTTTAAGTTTTACATTTTCATTACTATTTTTTTACTATCCCAGACTTAAGTATTTTATTTACATGTAGGGGATAATTTCCCATCTTTACTAGACATCCACTTAACCTAACCACCACACTCTAGGCAACATCATGAAAGGTGTGCCTAATAAATAATACACAGCAAAATTTTTACACAAAATTTATTGAACACACAATAAATTATACATAATGAGCAAAAAACAATTTTTTTTATTAATCTTCAGTGTTCACCACTGAATGTCTGCCTCGGTGACCCAGGAGTTGCAGTGGGCAGGGAAACCCCACCACTTGATGTAGGCCCTTCCATTACATAGTTTCAGTACCTTTTCCACTAAATGAACATCTGAAAACTTTGTCTGCTAGATATCCTTGGTGTAAAAACTACCAAGGATGGGTACATTGTTCAGATCTTCGAGATAGTAGGTCCTCGAAGCATAGTTACATAATTGTCGCACACAAAACAGTTCGGGGCTCCAATTCGCTGTGAACCCTTTCTCGAAGACACCTTTCTGTTTGGAGATGCCCACCAGGTCACCAATCTTGGCTTTAGGCTTGCATGGGTCCTTTCCCTTCGGGATAGCATACACAGTCCCAACCAGGGAGTTGTCCTTGGCATCTTCGGGCTTCATATGAGTGGTAAAGTGCACTGTAGAATTATACTAGCGAATGTGTTTCGGCAGTAGTTCAAGCCATTGTAGCTACCATTTGCTGCGAAATGCTTCTACATCTTGCCCTTCAGAGTCTTGTTGAACCTCTCGACAATTGAAGCTTTGAGATTGCTGTATGTGGAATAATGATTTATGTTATGTTTCTTCATCAGGGCCTTAAACTTTGCATTGTAGAATTCCTTGCACTGGTCGGTTTGCAAATTGGACGGTATGCATCCTTCGCTCAACACATCTGCGAAAGCCTTGGTGATGTCACGTGCATTCTTCGACTTGAATGGCCTGGCACAGGCGAATTTGCTATAGGCATCGATGACTGTCAACATGCATTTGTAGCCTTTGTTGACTTGTGTATATGTATTCATCTCGACGAGCTCAGCCTGAAACAGAGTGTTCATCCCACAAATCATGACCTTGTGACGGTGATAGTTGCACCTGGCAGCCGTATACAGTTCATTGATGATACCCAATCGATTCATCGTATGTAGGCCGCCTCCTTAAGTTATTCTATGATTGAAACTATCTCATTGGTGTGGGAGTAATTTCCAACACTTTGCAAAACAAGCAGTAGTTGCAGCCTATCGACCAGTTCATTCTGATTGTCCCAATACACAAAGTCAATGTTCTTGCCATCGTCTATCTTCTTCAAATCTTCACCATTTTTCAGTGCTAGGCTGCTGAAGAGGTCTGCAAGAATGTAGATTTTTCATGATCTTCGTCCTTACAAGCACCAGTATTGGGATCGTTATCTTGGTAAAGTGCATGTGTGAGTTCGAAAAAGTCTTGTATTCCAGCAGGTCAAATTCTGTAAAACTCCGAGGCTCATTACGAAATAGAAGTTCATATAGCCCAGGTGTTCCACGTGTCGTGTAATTGCCAAATTTGATGCTCCCACCTGGTAGAAACTCTATTTCATCAGCACTGAGGAACCATTTATCACTATGCCTGTATACACAGTACATTGTGTCATTATTACGAGTTGTGTACGATCATAGCTACCATCGAGCCAGAGCATTATAGTCCAGGGCTTTCTTCTGTAGTTTCTTCTTGTGTGGCAAATCAGCATCCGATCTATCATCCTGATCTGACTTCATCATGTTTTTGCTTCTTCATTGGCTCAGCAGTATCATCGACTTCAGTCTTCATGGTTATGGGTGCTCCATAACTCTCCCTGAGTACATCGAGATTATGAGTAATGGGCTTTAACATTTCTTCATTTATATGGTCATGTAAAATTTTGGCTCTCTTAGCAAGCACATACTTGGCACGAACAGACTGAATCACCCAATGTAGTTCGCTGGCAATGTCCGACATCGTACTGAATATAGATTCTCACTGTTGCTCTCTTTTATAGGATTAGTCAAGTCATGAGTTTCTGCCAAAAATACTTTCTATCTTGCCCAGTTGTTTGCTGCAGACATCCAATATGTCCCTGCTGTAATTTTGAATATCCGTTTTCATGGCGAGGTAGCAAATCGAGGTAGTGAATGTATCCTCTATGGAATCTTTAAGCACTTTTACTGTCTCTTCATTTTGTGCAGATGACACATTCAATCTGTCAGTAATTTGCCTTTGAACACTCGTTATGTGCTCGTCCATGGCCACCATATCGCGGACTATCTCGGTCTTCACACAATCTATCTTCGCACCAAGCTCGGACAATTAAGTGCGAACGAATGTGGTTTGTTCGACCAACATACTGCGTAATTCCGAGATGAAGCCATAACCAGTTTCGAGGACGAAATGTTTAGTAGCAGCATCTTCAGAGCGTTCGGGTTGGCCAACATTTCGAATTATTCGTCTACCAGCATCACAAGTAACATAATTTCTTGGTACGAGATAACCTCCATCTTTGTCTTTGTCAAGCCGCAGCTTGAGGCTACTCTGCTCGAATTTCGATATGCTGTAACTCATTCTCGATGGTCGACGATGAACTCATCGAATCCGGGTTGGTACCTGCCATTATATAGAGACCAGTCTTTTACAATCACCAAAAATCCATACTTCTCTTTCCAGCACAGGGAACACATCTATTTTTGAATTCTGCAAACATCATGTCTGTATTGACATGGTTGGCATATGCATGTCGCAAGTTCATATCGTCCATGCGAAACAGCACCAACACATTAGCATTATTGCGAAGTATCTGTTTGGGTACGCGCGAATAAGTCTGTCCATGGTACACACAGTCCATGCACGCATGTCGTCCCATGCTAAAGTACTCCTGTATGCAAGTCTGTTTCTCGCAGACAATCTCATCAAAGACAAATATTGAGTTTCACAGTGCTTCGTTCGGTGGTACGATGGCTTCATTATCACTGCATGGGAAATAACCCATGCATTCCATGGCCTGCACCACTTGTGCCAATTGCCTGTATTTTGGTTGCTGGAGCGATTTAGATTACATGTACACATTGTCGAACCGAAGATCGTTCTCTTCTTCCAGCAGGCTCAGTAGGACGCATCTCTTGCGACAACCCAATGGTCCTGCGATGATGCACCTCACTGTATTTGGAAATAAGCTTCCATGCTACGATTCGTGGGAGATAGCTTCATATTCAGCATGACTGTGTATGGGTAGAGTAATATCTTGCTTGACAACCTGTATGTTACTACTACAGACATCTGGGGCAGATGGAGCCGATTGTGGTTGCTGAGAACCAGTGCTACAAGTTTCAAAATGCTTATTTAATGCATCACTCCGAGAAAACCACCCATGGCAGAAATCATATTAAAATGTCGCATTCGAAGTTTTCATCTTGCAGATCGTTATTTCGTGTCTTTGTGAACTCTGCATAGCTGTAAATGCTTTACCACAGAAGTGACAAAGTAGTTGCATCATTGACATTTTACATCCATACTGTACCAAGTCTAGAATATTACTGAAATGAAAAGATATAAAAGGAGTGTATATATACTTTTCTCGCTCAGTTCACCAGATGTCTCGACGAGGTAAGGTCATAGCTGGAAGCGGGGTCGTCGATATGCTGATCAACAGTCAACAGTCTACTGTTCGAGCTGCACATTCCTGGATACAACTTCTGTGGGCCGGGAACCAAGCTAGCCAAAAGGCTGTCACATGTCGATATGGGCATCAATGCACTGGACGAGGTGTTCAAGCAACACGACATCGCATTTTCCCAGCACAAGGATCTGCAAGCCAGACACCAGGCAGACAAGATACTTGCACAGAAGGCGGACAAAATAAAAAAAATCATCAGACACTTGACTCGGAGAAAAAAATGGCAGTGTGGGACATTTCCGACGTGATGAAGGCAAAAGTGAATATGGTAATGGGAGCGAAGAGCAAGCAGAAGGTGCAAGTGAAATGAAAAGTTGTGAATAAGGGAAGAAAAGCATGCAAGTCCAAGAAAACATCTACTGGCAGATTTTTTCCATTGCTTTTGCCTACACTCAGAGCCCTAAGGGTGTCTAATCGGAGCCACGAGTAGTATCGTCCGAGCCATCAATACAGCATCGAACGAACTGAAGCAGTTGTCCGAGACCAAAAGACATAATGTAAACATGGAAGCTATTACTATGGGTAAAAAAAACGGCCAAGGCCTCTATCTAAGGCTATACCCAGTAAGAGGTGGAAGTGTACAAAAGCAATGCAGCAGGAGGAAGCAATAACGAAATCTCTACCGAAATGGCCGCTCACGTACATGAATTTGGAACGTTTACAGACAAATCGAAGTTACCTAATTTTAGAGGAGTGTTTATGAGAGTTTACCCCCTAAACCAAAATATAATGAGTGTACCATAATAAATATGGAAAAGACAGACGGCCCTTGCACCCACTGGGCAGCATATATAAAAAAATGGTAAACATGCAGACTATTATGACAGTTTAGGGAATTTGCATCCTCTACCCGAACTGCGACTGTACCTGAAAAATAACAAAAAATTGACTTACAGCTACGAGATGGAGCAGATACCAAACACATGGAACTGTGATCACTTATGTCTTTGCTTCCTGGTTCGCTCGTACAAGTAATTGTATAAAATGGCTATACGTAATGAGGAAACCATCAGTCATGTCGATAATGCTTACCTTGACGGGCCATAGCTCCGAGCTGCATGCTGTACATTTTCCTCCACTAGACCCCGAGGGGGAATGGTGCATAGGTTTGGTAGATTATCAAACCTACAATGGGACACTGAACATTGATGAAAAAAACTGCAAGATGTATCTCGTGAAAAGTGGTAATGTCTCCCATTCGAACTACATGGAAATTCTTATACTCTGAATAGCGCTATGAGATGCAGCAAAGATATCAACTTTACGAAACCGGATACCATCGGACTGATGCTGGGGTTAGAGCCACGCATTTACGAAGCTGGAAAAAAACACGTGTCGTCGCAGCCTGAAAACATCTTACCGGTCAATGTGATATGTATAAACTGCAATTTGGCGAGCAGTACATACCTCAGTGGCATGCCGAGTAATACACTGGATGAGTTTTTGCCGATGGTTATAAACTGGTCATGGCACCACAAAGCATTATTCATGTTCTAGTCGTTGCAAAGAGAGCACACTAGGTGGTAATGACAGTCGTCAACCAGCACGGAGAGTTGGTAAACTTTCGAAACGAAGAAATCACCCTATGTCAGCATTTGAGAAGGTGGGAATAAGATTTACACCGACCAGAAACTATAAAACCAAGCAGCACATCAAACCAGCAATCAGAATGTCACAAGTCCCCAAGACTTTAACATGTGTTAAAGACATTATCCTTCACAGTCTTGGTTGCAAGATCGAACGTCATATGGGAGATTTCCCAAACATCGAAAAGCCAGTCAATTTCGAAGACAGAATAACAAAGGTGGAACTTCATGCAAACCAGCCTTTCCTGACCGGACCATACATACCACCATCAGAAGTTCGGATAGCGGTCCAACAGCAGGATATCTGCACTCTTCCTTTCCAGTCTTTCCTGCGAATCAGGGGGACTCTAACAAAAGAAGATGGGTGCAACCCAGCATCGACGAAAATAATGAGCAATGGAATTCTTCACCTTATCGATCGCAAATGTATTTGCTCAACTGCGTCTAGGTGTCCCCCACCAGTCGCGAGATATGGGCATCACATCAACTATCAAAAATTACCTTTCATTCACGCAAAATGAGCTGTCTGCAGCCAAGATAGCAGGCTGGGGAATCGAAGATGATTACAGTGTTGCTATATACCCTGAAGGCAAGTTCGAAGGGTGCATTCTGCTCACCATGCTATTGGAATTTGCTGAAGACTACAAACAAATTATCTTCAATTCGAAGCAGGAACTGATGCCACATGTGGGCACCATCATGGGTATGGGAAGAAACCTAGAGGCAGTAGAACTGAAACTACATTCTATCGACTGGATGTGCCTCATGAGCTGTTGAGCACTTCAGAATGCATAAAAATGTTGAAGAATGTAGAAGATGGTAATAACATTGGTGTGGCTTTCAGGTCGTGGAGTCTCGAAACATACCCCGGATTGCCGGTAAGCCAGCACATCAACTGGATGGTTCAAGTCCAGCTGTGCTTATGAGAAAACAAGGTACATCATCATTGGGCTACAGGCTGGAAGACAGCACAATATGAGAGTGAGCCGTTCACAGTTCGACACATGTCAAATAGAAAATGTGAAAATATATTTGAATAGCAAAAGCTACCCATTTGTGGATTTGAACATGGACTTTGAAAATGGACATTACCTGCTGGCATATCATATGTATGCTTAATTCCAATCATCGTATTGTGGACACACCCAATCTACGATATTGAGCCCTGATACTTTCAAGAGGTTGGCCCCGCTCATGATATTCGATGTGAATAAACAGGATGATCGTATTACCCCCAATGTAATCGACTGCAGGATCGAATTCACTACACATGGAAATATTCCTGCCAACACGTACACATTCTGCCTGGTACTTTAGGACCGGTATGTATTATACATTTGCCGAGACAAGACCATCCAAGTACTCTCATGAGCACAGCTGAGAATATATAAACATAACTGCTCACACACTAGAACTAATCCGACTTCGATCATAGACAGCAGCAACATGTATTGTAATCTGCTAGGCTTCCAGAACCAGAGCAGATATGTGCTCAAGGGCATCTATGTGTACTATGACGACGATGGTAAGATGTGAAATGCGAGTATGGCTATCCTTCGCTGCGCAAGCTGACGAAACAATATGACGACCAGCACTGACACGTCTGCAACAGTCCAGAACCTGCACTGACACATCTGCAACATGTCAGAACCTGCCTGGACACGTGCATGGAGGAATGCACAGCTGCTGCAAAAATAATGTGCCTCGTCATTGGACAGTGAATCTGCTGCCTTCGGCTAGACACAAAATCGTTCGACTCGAAGCAGATAAATTAAAATAATGGTTTTTTGCTGATAATGTATATTTTATAATGCGTTCAATAAATTTTGTGAAAAAGTTGCTGTGTTTTATTTCTTAGGTACACCTTTCATGATGTTGACTAGAGTGTGGTGTTTAGGTTAAGTGGCTGTCGAGTAAAGATGGGGAAATTAGCCCCTACATGTAAATAAAATACTTAATTCTCGGATAGTCAAAAAATATCAATGAAAACATAAAACTTAAAATAAATTCTTAAAATTTAATAAAAAATACAATTAAAATAATATAATAATAAATAAATACTTTAAAAAGTGTATAAGAAATAAAACATATATAATAAAATATATATACTTACAAATTATTGGTATGTAAATAAAAAAACATTAAAAGTTACATAAGAAATAAAAATGTAATGTCTTAAATGAGAGAAAAGATATTATTGATTCGTCTACAAGCTATATACTACTTATAAACTCTTTTCCCAGCATATTTCGCTATAGCCGAGTGGTCTAAGGCATAAGTCTGGCAACTCAAGGTCCGGCAATTCGATCCCACACTATTCCAGATGGCAATTTGAGTTCTAAAAAAAAAAAAGCAGCGTCCCTAGTAGCCAATTCCAGAACCAATATGGTGGTCGATATAAGTGAGTAATCAGTGGAGCGCATGCGATAGATGCGAGATCTGCTAATCGAACGAGAACGACACCAGCACTTCTAGTGGCTAAAGCCAGAACCAACATGGTGCGCTCCTAGTGGCCAACGTTAGAACTAATGGGGGAAACTTATGAAAAACCAAGAAGGCAGCCTTCGGTAACAAATATGTCGGTTTGCTGTAACAGCCGATGTAAACAAATAATGAACAAATGGGAGAGAAAGGAAAGAATGAGAGAGAAAGGAAACGAAGGAAAGGATGAGAAGAAAAAGAAGAAAGAATGCAAAAGAGGAAAAAAGTAGGAGCGCTCAGATAAAACCATCGGAATGCAAAAACATGAAAAAATGACTTACTGGTTACCAAGATGGGAGTAGAACGAAGTGAGTAACAATATGGCGGCGTATTTTCTGCAAAGATGGCGGAATACAAGATGACGGTGTACTGGCTACAAATATGGCGGCGAACTGGCTAACAAAATAGCGGAATACAATGTGGCGGACGCGTGACCAGAATGACAGAGACGGAAGTCCGGGATCCAACATGGCGGACAGATCCCGTATCCCCCTCCTGGCTCCTGCACCAGTTTCGGCTATGCCCTACTACTGATGATGCTTTTGTAGCGCGTACCAATGTAGTCCGTATAGCTACCTCTCTTCTCGACCAAAAAAGGAGAAAAACGAATGCAGGCGGGACCCTTAACGGAGGAAAAATAAATATTGCTTCCGGCTACGTTTCTTCTACTGTGTTATTTACATTCAATGATAACACTTCCTGTAGAGCGCCGTTCACACCAGAGCAAACAGAAGAGGACACGTGCGAACGAGCAACAACAAACCGAGCGTGAACAAACACCTTTCGTCTGTGTTTCTTGAGGTTCGGTTCACATTCGCCGGTGACCCGTTCGTCGTCGGTGTCGGTGTTTGCTCATATTCGTTGTTTGCGTCTCGTTTACGTACTGACGGCGAACCGAAGCCAATGCGAACATTCTCTGGTTGGCTTACTGATGCTCGGTCTCCAGTTCGCCTCCCGGTATGAACGATTCGCGAACAGCTGAGAATGAAACTGGAGCGAGCGGCATGAAACATCTGCGAACTGTTCGCTTATGCTCGCCAGGCCCACCAAGAGAAATTCCGGTTCCCTGAATAATGCGTGCTGTGGGTCCCCTACACTATCCCCTTAAAAATCGACCTTTTACAACAACATAAATAGTCGTTATCCATGCAACAAAACTTAGTGTCGAAATTAAATTTTGACGCAATACTTCATTTTATAAATAAACATTTACGAGTCGGGCCGGACTCGGCCCCTCCCCCGGGAACCCTGGCTCCTAAGCATTGCAACCCCCCCCCCCCCCCAAACTCGTCTTGTCTGGCCTGATGCTCGTTCGCGCGTGTTCATATCTGTTAGCTCCTGAACAAAATGCGTAAAGGCTGTTCACGATGAAAAGTTTGTTCGCATGGTATGCTTTTTCTACTATCTGAGAGCAGGTGATGTTATCACTAGCCGAAAAGTAGTAAAAACAGCAGTTACTCTCGGCAGGACGACACGAATGACTTACAGCAGTAAATGAACGTCAAAAATATATAAACCAAATTTTATTTCTGAGAAGTTGATAGTCATTCTTGTCTCTGTGTAATTGACGTATATTAAAAATTTTGACCACTCAATATAACTTACTTTCGAGGATAAATGTGTCTTAGTTATTTTTATTTCCCTCTGCACTTCCTACAGGATACCCAAACATACTCTCTTCGTCAATCTGTATAAGCAAATTACTACCTGCAATCGTCATTCTCAAGACACTTCAACGTTTATAATTCTATTTAGGCAGCCATTTTTTTCACCTTGCTCGTTTTGATATTTCTGCTGTACCTCGGCGAGCAAGAGCAAAAGTGCCTGCTTTTTATAGCACAAATAGCAATTGCTACCGCCAACCAAACAGCATACAAAAAAAAAAAAAGGGCTTCCGGTAACACGAACGGCAAGTAGCAGAAATAGCAATAAACTAGCAGAATAGCAAACCACGCGAATACACCTAAAGTGATCACTTTTGAAATCAACCCTAGAAAAAAGTCACTGCCCTGCTTGCACATGTTTTAACGGGCGCACTGAGTGACATGCGTCCAGTAAAGTTGGTAACAATGGATGGGACGTAGTTCCATATCTTAAGGTTGCATGAAACGTGTTAGGTAACAATTTGTGATTAATTATATTATTTCTTTCGCTTTATGTTTTCCTTTTTTAATGGTTCGAAGTGTAAAAATAAGTAAATTTTAAAACTACTTCCTATTCTAATAATTTCGCAGTTGCACTTGACAGACACATGGATAAAGTGATGAGGCCATGGCAATGTTAATTTTACATAAGGCGGAGTAACACACAGAGCGTATACAAGTAGATCTTAAGCAGGGTTTTAAAAGTGCTCATTTTACTGTGAATAGCTTATAGATTGATGTATTATTTACACTTTGAAATAGAGTAGAAACATAAAAATGTCAACATTTTGAGGATTGTAATCTTTAATATAAAGTTCACTCCCCAAGACTGATACCTGGATCCGCTCCTGGTTTGTGAGCAGGGTAAGTCATCACAGCCATCTACCTGTCTTACAACGTCGCGATTACATCAGACACGTCATCTGAAAGGGATGACCCAACCAAGCCACAAAGAACCCGAAAGTTTATTATAGGGACAAATAACACACGCGCAGTTGGGTACGTGGGGGCGGAATTAACAAGAACTTTCGCCCGAATTTTTTTAGTTCCGGCATTTATTTTCTTACTTGCTGTTCGAATAGCTGGCGGAACAAAGATTAATAAGCGTCCCTGAAACCCTTGGCTCTAGCGTACACACACACACTCACAAATCGTATATACAAATCACCATAATGTAAAGAACTAGCCTTCGGGGAGAACGTTGTTCGAAAATAATGACAAGTCAAACACGGAAACATTCAAAACACGGACAGAAATTTATTACGCAAACGTAAAAACAAAAGCAACCGGATCAGTAACCCACGAACAAGAACCAACTGCCTGGAGTGCACTAAACAGAAAAAGTTTAGCACCACCTGTAATTGATTGCACGTGAAACATTATCGCTGGGGAAATCGCAGCAAGACAAAATAACATTCCAAGTATGGAGCGGTATTGTTCTGTATAGACAGTGAGAACAGGGTTGCCAGATTACTTTTGTTGAAGTCACCTAAATGGTCAATCTTTTGTCGCCCACACGTGGCCCAGTTTGATTACACTTTATATTAAGTTATTTTTTAATACATTGTAAATTTTCCATGTAATATTTTATATTTATGAAACACGAATAATTGAAAAATTTAAAAATGATATAGGCCTACACAAAAATTTAAAAAAAATATGTCAAAGGTATAAATAATCGCTCGATATTCAATTCGCCTATTCTTTGTCCGCAGCAAGTAACAAGAGTCTGAACAACATACCCTCGTATCCACTGTGGTTGTCGTTTAAAAAACTGATCTTACTTATGCAAATTACTTACCTTGATCACAATTAAAAAATATACCAATACTAAGTAAATGATTCCAATTAACAAAATATAGCAAATTCATTACAAAAATCCTCCAAATTGCGGTAGTCACATTTTCGTATTCTTTAGTCGCAAATTCTGCCTTGGAGTAGCCGAAACTGTGACAAATCGCCCAATCTGACAACCCTGAGCGAGATCGTAATCTCATATTTGTCTTGTGGTATGAACAACTTAGTAACTCAGAACTCCTGGTGGAGCAAAACTTTTTTTTAGTAGTAGGCCTACATAACAAAAATAACTCCCAAGAAGTATTAACTACTTAATATACTATCCCGTATACACTCGTTACGTCTGACATGTTACAGGTACAAAATAACTGCTGTTTACGGTAAAGCGAGCACTTTTGAAAGTCCTGCTGAAGATCTGCTTGTATGCACATTGTGTATTCTTTCCCCATATGTAGCACTATCATTTGCATAGGTCTCGTCGCTTTATTCATGCGTCGGTCAATATAAAACTGTTGATTTAGTAGAAAAGTAAATATTTTTACAAATTTGCTCATTATACCGATTATAATCATAAAAAAAACATTAAGCAAAAAATAATAATTTCTATGTTCACAAATGTTAACCTAACACTTTTAATTCTACGTTAAGACATGGAACTACTTTCTCTCCAGCGTCAGCAACCTTACCAGCATCGTACGAATCAACGCACTCCTGAAACTGTAGGCAAGTTGGGGCAGTGACATTTTTCAAATGTTGATTTCTGAAGTGCTCAAATAGCCGTGAACAGCCCATAGGTAGCATCAAGGTCGGCGCTGGACGATGTAAGAAGCTAGTAAGAATAAGACCAGCGCCCTTTCCTGGCTAATGCAATTGGTTGCTGGACATGCCAACTAATCTATGACCGATTGCTGCATGTGCCATGGATCTACTGAAATCTTTCCCGGCTGCACAGCGTAAGTTATAAGAAATACCTGACATGAAAAAATTAATGTGTATGTTAAGAGTGGTGTGGACCGCCCCCTCTCCCCCCCCCCCCAACTCATACTTTCCAAGCTCAAGAAGAGAGGGAGCGATACGGGCGACACTAACGCGCTCGTCTAGTGCCTCATCGCTCCTACGCGCACGGCGTGCAGTGTTTCCTGTCGGGACGCTGTGCTGTGCAAATTAGATCTGTAGCAGTGGGATTTAATTGCACGCGTTGAAAGACGACAGATTGAACTACGCCCGTATCTTTGTACTTATCTCTTGCCGCTTAAGAAAACTGCATACACAAACTTTAAAAATGCGATATTTAACCATTTTCACGAATTTTTTTTCTCCAAGAATGCACTCGATATGACAAAAGTAAAAAAAAACATAGGGGCATAGAAAGTTGTTCTCTTTTTAATCTTTTCTGACAAAATCTCGTATTTGCAGAACATTTATTTGCCGAGGTACGCGCATTCGCGCAAACCACTATTTCACAGGAAATGTTTCAGTCCATCCTACTCTTAAGTGGCTAACCAACTACACCCCGTGTCCACTACCAGGACATGTTGCATATAGAATATACTTGTCGCCAGTACTGTACACAGCAAGGAATCAGTAGCCGGATGTTCGGAGCGTCTTCCTTGTTTGCGAGTAATGTGGTTCACAAAAGTTGCTGCGTCTACCTTTCATTAATGACTAATGTGATTCACAAAAGTTGCTGCGTCTACCTTTCATTAATGACTAATGTGATTCACAAAAGTTGCTGCGTCTACCTTTCATTAATGACTAATGTGATTCACAAAAGTTGCTGCGTCTACCTTTCATTAATGACTAATGTGATTCACAAAAGTTGCTGCGTCTACCTTTCATTAATGACTAATGTGATTCACAAAAGTTGCTGCGTCTACCTTTCATTAATGACTAATGTGATTCACAAAAGTTGCTGCGTCTACCTTTCATTAATGACTAATGTGATTCACAAAAGTTGCTGCGTCTACCTTTCATTAATGACTAATACTGATAACCACCGACCCCTCAGCTCGTTGCTCGAAACTCGCTCGACACAAGAGCACGGGACTTATTCTAAGTTAGTTGTTTCGTTTCCTCTCTACAGAAATATTCGCGTGATAACTCGAATTTTCGTTTACTAACGAAAGGAGCTATTATAGGCGCATTATAGTGTTCGTTTGACATCACGACGTTGGTTAAGAGACTCGAAACGATAACGAAGCCTTTCGGGGATTCGTTACCGAGTTTTGCTATAAAAAACTTGACTGGTGTTTGTAGCAGATTTTTTTTTTTTTTGGGACTGTGAAATAAGAGAATCGTGATGTAATGTGCCTTCATGCATTACAGAAGCATAAAAATATACTCTATAATTTGTGAACTATATAAGCAGCAGTGTAGGCTGACTATTGCGAGGGAATTTATTATATTATTACAGTTGTTTATAATGAAATAAAATAACATAACTACTGTTTTTATTCAAAAGAATTCCTTTTAACAATGTAGTTCGTAAATAAAAGGATAGCTACCGCTAAACTGTATATAATTCTTGGTGGTCTAGAACAAAATGTCTTTCTCTTGAAAAGAATTGAGTGAAAATTCATATATTGATATTAATACAATCCACAAGAAACACGATAACGTCTAGTTTGTTGTCTATCGCTTATTTTATAATCTTGATATTGCAAATAACATAGGAATTTGCTTGTTCTTAAACAGCTTGCAACCAAACGGCAAAATCTTCACACATGTAACAACAAAAGTTCTGTCTGCTCTCTCTTATGGGCGTACATGCGAGTCTATTTCAACTTGGAGCATACGAAATTAAAGCATTTTCGTGTGCAATACATCACACGTCCAGCTGAGTTAGAAAATAGTACGATGTCGTCAGCAAATTTAACACACTTGACGAACGAAATATACCTTTCCCCTATAATATATTATTTATTTAATACTAATGTATAAGACACGCCAAAAACCCACAGAATATTATTAAGGCTTTACTGCTTTGGTTTATTAAGGTTTTTAAGATTAATCATTCATAATTTATAAACAAAGTCTCGTAAAGCAGTTAAAGTTCTAGTGCATAGTGTTGCCATCATGCATTCGCCAGCGAAAACCGGAACATTGCCGAAGTCTCGACGGACTGTAACGAATTATGACTTAGAATACAAAATTGCCTTTCTCGAAGATTTGATTCGTTTCGAGAGGTTTCGAAAAGCTAACGAAAACTAAAAAACTAACGAATAATTTCGAATAAGACCCCAGAGCACACCAACATATTACACGATTGCAATACTTGAGTTCGGGAAATGAACTCGATACCAGTAGGGTGAATTCCGAAGTGGGATGCCTGACTTGAGAAGAACCGCCTGGTACCGCGGGTCGTCGGTACAGAACGAGAGTCGGACATATCGAGGTCTCGCAAGCTAGTTTGGTCGACAGCAGACGATCGAGCAGTCGCGAGATACGGCGACAGAGACACGTGCAGAAATACTCGTCGATCAGAGGATAGTTCGTCGATTATTTGAACTTGTAAAACAAAGGCGAGTCACGTCCAAACAGTGATGCCGACTCACGTAAACAGGATGGTGTCCTTGGAGAACTCGACTTCCGTCTAGTCGATGCTGTTGGGAAGGTACAGACAGTGTCTGTTGACAGAATATCGCTATATAACAATTGGTCGATGAAACAAAGTAAATAATAATTACTCTGCGTGTAACTCGCAACAAGGGAAGTCATATCTGACTGAAAGTCAACAAATTATGTATGCTATGGCCGCGAAGATGTTTTTTTTTTGAACGGTGGGTTTTCCATTTCAATACTGGTAGACGGTGGATGAGTACGATGTTTGAGTGTTAGCTTGTATATAATGTGTGTAAGCGTGCCTTCCGTATAAAAAAAAATGGGGAATAACCACCGAAGTTCGAGTTACATATAGAAATATACGAACGAAAAAAATCAACACATTTAATAGAACATACATTACTGTAAATATTTTATTCGAATCTAGTTAACGTGCTGGAAGGAAAAAGTTAAGTTTATAAATAAACTAACTAATCCCGAAGTTCTTACACGGAAGAGACGAACAAATTTGCAAGCCAGTGACCACGAGCTAAACGTGAATCAGTAGAATTAATTTACTGAATCTTCAGTTAAAAATAGGCGTTGTCAATTGGCTAATCAGTGGAATGCGATGCGGCTTTGCTGCAAAGCTACCGAATTTCACTAGGAGTCGGTAGAAATCACTGTTTGATTAGGGAATACCTGCAACCGAAATTATCAGTAAAGTTTTTCTAATTTGAGCGGAGAATTTTCTACAGATGTGCAGTCAAAATTCGCTGATTTGGGCAACAATTTAAATGGTTTCAATTTTAGAACGCACCTAGACTGTGAATACATCTCGCTGTGGGTCTTGTTGGAAGTATGAAGGTAGTGAATATAAAACAACGAGAAGCTCTCGAGGAAAACAACTCATAATGTAATAATAGAAATTGCAATGGTTGTGTGTCCAAGCAAGTGTAGATAATCTTAGAATTAGAATTACAGCAATTGAAATATAAACACCAAATTATTTTTAAAATTTTAAAAGGACGGCACTTTTACTTCTACACTAACTTACGTTTAGAATGTGGCATGTTACAAAAAATCTTATCTACTTAATGCACGTAATAGATCAAATTTAAATTCAGTGGTAATTCGGCAGAACAGAATCAAATTGTATGTATTTTTTACATTCAAAAGCATTTCTCAAATTGTGTTTATTACAATGTTGTCACTATAAAAAAAAATAATGACGCGACTACACTCTAAATCCGAATCAGTGAAATAAATCAGCCAATTAATGTTCACTGCTGACCGACGAATCAAACAAATGGGAACAAGTGATTTGTAGCAGTGACTTTCTTGACATTCAGTGCTGAATCACAAATAAATCAGTGAAATTCAACCACTATACTAATTAGTTATCAGTCACTGATTAACAGTTATTCAATTCCCTCTGTTTTCACTGATCTGGCTCAATTCTCACTCAGTAAAATTTTTAGAGTGTAAAATGATTTTTATAAACGCTCCTTTGTAACTGTAATTGTATTTATATGTCATTTCAGATCACCAACACTTATGGTTAAACTCTTTACCTTTCACATTTACAAATACAGGACGCCTCAAATAAACGTACTGGCCGAAGTAGAAAAGCGAGTTCGTCAGAATACTCTAGGGGGAAAACGGCGAGCTGGAAACTGGAAACTCGGAAGAGTAAATAGACAAGCAGGAGGCCGGAAACTGGGGGGGGGGGGGAGGAGAGTAAATAGATAAACAGCAGGCCGGAAACTGGGGGGCGAGAATCGGTAACACGGGACGCACTTGTGCGGCAGTAAAAATCAATTTACGAGGGCAACTCGGGAAGAAGGTAGAAACTCACTGTCTCCGAAAATGTTAAAGCACAGCACGTTCACACGACACAATTCTTTGTCTTAACGAATCGAAATAACAAAAACTCGGTTCTTTTATGGACGTAAACCACCATCATTGCCTTGCACTTTGGTGTTCGTAAACCACCATCATTGCCTTGCACTTTGGTGTTCCCACGGAGCACTCTCTGAGTCGTCTACTTTATTTTCGTCACGTTTGCGTACCGGCCGAACATGGCTACAACAGTCTTTGCTAGTGCTATCGGGGAACCGATCTGTTCATTCACGACCCACGATACTCGAGAGTCGGTCGTTGTAAAAACACTCGAGCGTTCGTATTCATGGTCACAGCTCCACGCACGGCACTGTATAGAATACAAAACGTTTGCTCGAGAGTGTGATCGGACCGCCATACGATGCTGATCACTCAACCACTTACGTCATATCACAGATATAGTCCATTCGAGGCTACTTTAATCTTTTATGAAGCCCTGCCGAAGTTCTGCCTATAGGCTGTTCCCCGCCTCACGCAAACAAAGCTTAACTGAGCATAGAAAACTATACCACAGGGACAACGCACTTCATTTGTGACCACTTAGTTTAATAATATTTTGCATGAGAACTATTTATTACTGGGCATTACCAACACACCTATTTTATCTCTGTGTTTATTCATATATTATGTAATTATAAAGGAAACGTAATTTATAGACAAAATGTAAGCAAAATTTCAATTGAACCAAAAATAAGTTACTTGTATGTTAACGGAAGTATAAAACGTTTGTGTTACACGACACAGATTGTTTAGGGAACGACGAACACATCATACATGGGGTAGTATTTCAAAGGTTTGACCCAAAAAGTGTGAATAAACTGCGAAGAGACTATAAATGGTAAGCTTATTCTCCCAAAGGGCCTTGAAATAGTTTATCTATGTACTTTTGGGAGTGAAAAATGTTTCTAGTTCGGGTCACTCGTCCAGCGACATCTGTCTGACAAGTTTTCCCTTCCTGAATATAGAAGCAGAGTCGAAAAAACCTCCTTATTCGTTGGTCAGGAGTGAAGAATTTTCATTTGTATTTTTTTTTTCCGTGGGCATCTCGTGATCCACAAATCACTCATGAAATGGAAGACTTAATTGAAAAAGGCCTTGACTTCATTACATCTGGACCTGAAACCAGTTCGAAACTAAATTGTAAATCAACTTAAAATTCAGCAAATTGGACAGATTGTAGGTGAACACTTAATGTGAGATTTCGCCTTTTTCTAAGATGTGTCTCGATGTTTACTACACTCTAAATCTGAATCAATGAGAATTTTACTGTTTCAATCAGTCAAAAGTATCTGACTAATCCAACAGCCACTTCATTGAATTTATCTGATGAATCAGTGAAAAAAATGCCAGATTTCCTTCGCTTATCGATTCAGTGACATTTTCCTCTGATTCATCAGTCATTTTTTTCACTGTTTACTAGGTGGTTTATTTTTTACTGATGGATCAGTGAAACTGCGTATAAAATGGCCGTCGAAGAACGTTTAAAATTAGCCGTTAAACAACGTGTATCAAGCGAAGTAACAACGAATAAACGAATAAAACCAATACAAAATAATTTCTAGAATGTGTTTCGTCTTTCAAAACACCACTTTACGAGGTAATATGAACACATAGCCTTTCATTCCTTTTTTACGTCTTTCATTTCATTTCCATGTAATCGTCACAGCGCTCTGTCTGAAGGTTTAAACTGTATATAATGTGGTGCAGAGAGTGCACTCATATATACTATTCGTTTTAACAATCCTAACGGTACCAATCAAACCAAAAACGAAAAATAAGAGCATACAACTTTAAACGACACGATTTCGCAGCGGTAATATAAGCCATATTTTCCTCTCACAATTTCAACTTGGCGTGGTAGCTTATATGGCAAGTCAGCGGCCTAGAGCCGACATTTGCGTGAGTTCAGTCCTGGCTACGTGCGAATTTCTTTTACGTTTTTAAATTTCGGTAAATTGCTCAATATTACTAGTAAGCTATCGTAAATATGTTTATTTCATGTAATTATTTTCCTACAGTCAATAGAAGCAATATTTAATTCGCCACTGCAATCGGCCGTCACTTAATCAATCAGTGAAATTGTTTCACGTCACTAATACTATCAGTGAAATTTTTTCACTGAAACAATCAGTGGTTTTGCACTGATTCTAAGTGGAGCCATTTTCACTGATTAAGAGTAGTTGAATTTCACTGCGAATCAGTGGTTTCCCACTGATTCGAACTTTGAGTGTGTATATTTATTTAAAATGGAGGCCAGTAATAATATTAAACAGTTATGTTTATACCGGTATCTGAAGTGTTTTCTGTTTGAATAAGAGAATAGGAAGCAGTGCACGTCATGGCAAATAGAGACATAACTGATCTAAAAACGAAGTTAGGGAAAAGGATCCTTTTTGCAGAAATTGGTGCCGAATTCTGCCCAATAACTTGTCCCTTCTTAACTGAAGAAGTTCCAGAAGCCCTCTATTTTACAGTAACAATTTGTTTTCCTTTTCAAATCACGCGTCTTTCGTGAACACACTGCTTTATTTTTTATACGTATAGTGACGTTTTTGAAGTTACTGCCTGAGAGGCAATGCATACGTTTTCCTGAAGAAAAAAATGTCAGTGGATGTGTCTGCTTTCTTGTTCACAATTGCTAAAATTTCATCGGTTTCTTTCTCCTGATACCCTATTTGTAGATGAATCATCTGCAAATGCAGGGGAAAATATGGGAGATCCCTAAACGTATACCTTATTAGATATGGAAACTTGAATTGTAATTTATCGACCAGATAATATCGTATTAAATAAACCAAAACCGCACAAATACATTTTTGTTGTTACTTTGGAAGTACCACAAATGAAAATACAAGATTCTCCCGAGTCTTTAATTTCCGCTTTTTCGTTGTGACAGTTAATTGAGAATTTATATACACATCGAAATGAAGAAACTATTACGATATTGAATTTAAAAAAATTAATTTAAAACGATTCCATGTGCAAATGGAACGAATATTAAAATTATCGCAAATGAAATATGCAAAATTCTAGAAGTGTTACGATATTGCAGTATTAATTTATAAATGTTTACTGATACTTGTCTTTGAGGTGTCAGCTTACAATTATACCCCAATATTTAATCCCATTGACAATTTTGGGAATAAATTATCCACGGGATCGCAGGAATGAACAGACAGATGATGCCGCGGAGATCCACGTGAGTGAAATATTGGTATCTTTCCAACGACGTTCGCAAGTCTGGCAAAACTCGGTTGCCTCAGTGGGTCGACGCACACGCCAAGCTGTCATCAGTGCACAAGGCGAGTTCACAAGATTCGAACACAAATTCAAATCGTCTCTCTATCTCTCTGTCTCTCTGTCTCTCTCTACACACACACAATATCTACCAAAAAGTAATCGGGCACTTGTCCACAATGTTTGATCGGTGGTTGTCACCCCGTTAGAACACGGGGATTCGTCGCCATTCCTCTTGCAACCATTCCATGAGTTGAGAAATGGATTTTGGCCGCGCCTGACGAGCCCTCACACGGCGATCCAGTTCGTCCCAAAGATGCTCTATAAGGTTGAGGTCGGGGCCCTGGGCGGGCCAGTCCAATCGGCGAACATTGTTGTCGGCGTACCACTGCATAGTAGCCCTTGAAACACGGCGCCTGGCATTGTCATCCTGGACCACGTCACTTCTGGCTTACTTTGCGCAAGAGTGACCTAAGTCGCACTTGGTGCAAGAGTGAGCTAAGTGCCAAAACATGATATTAAAATCAGATTAATTAATTGTTTGGTTGGATTAATTCAATAATTAATTAGATTAATTACCCGATTAGTTAAATTTTAATAAAAATACATCTAAAAATTATATTTACAACTTTTCACAAACTATCAAAAATATTTACATTTTCACAAACATTCCAATAACTTCACAACATCTACAAAAACATTCCTTAATATTTACAAACATTTCAACAACTCCACAATCATCTACAAAAACATTTCAACAACTTCACAATCATCTACAAAAACATTCCTTAATGCTATATTTACATATGAAAACACTTTAAAAATCTTTACACAAACATGTACTTATAGTTAAATTCGTAAAGGGTCAATTTGGAAAGCTGAAGAATGGCAACATCAGTGTACAAAGGCTTGTTAAACATAACAGAGCTCTTCGACATTTCGATAATGACAAGATTCTCATCGATGATATGTCGTGCTTGGAATCCAGGATGTCCAGTCAGTTCTGCAGCTCCATATATAGTGTACCTGGTGATGAATCCCATGTCCCTTTCCCGGCGGACATCCTGCAAAGTTTTTCCATATACGGCATTATTCATTAATTTAAAAAACATTTCTCGAAGTCGTTCACAGCCTGGGCACGTTTCTCAATATTAAACTCGATGTACGGAGCCATACAAGACTTCTGCTCAAAGTGCAAAATGCAACGAACAGAGTCGAGTCTGACCCCATACATCAAGTACTGCCTCAGTGTTTCCCCGTGAATATCATAATTCTTGCGCGGTACAAGAGTCAAAAGGAGTTTTCCATGCGAGCTGTTAGGAGGTATGCCATACTGGATCCAAAGGCAGATCTGATAGCACATCATGGCATTAGTATGGAAACGACAAATCCACTTCCGCGAAAAAGCATGTGTCCGTCATTTACAGTGTTTGCAAAATCCCATGATGAAAACACTTCAGCCTCAACCCACTCGAAATGCTAATAGGAAGCTTGCTCTTCATAGTGTGACTGTACAGGCCGTTTGTGTCGAAATAACATATGTATTTCGATGCCACACTGGGGTCGTACTCTTCACCCATGTAAATGATATTGGCTTCCACATGCCTTCTGTAAACCTGGGTAATGCCTCCACTAACCCCGTGTTTAACAAAAAGGTACATATCAGGGTCGGTCAACAGCTCTAGCTGCTCATCTGTCATCGACATTAAGCATCCCATGCAAGAGACAGAGTTGTGTTGTACATGGCAGTGTCAAGACAGTAAAGAGCCAAACATACGGTCGCGAAATTTTCAAACACATCTGCCAGCAAACAAGTGTCCACACGTAAATACAGAATTATGTACTGCAGCAATTTTATGCAATGGAACGCTTCCCATGCAGTGTGGGTATAAGTGTAATCCTCATCGCTAACGCTTTCGCCTTTCATGACATTGTGAAATGCATCCTTTGGTGGGAGTGACATGCACATCAGACTGTCTTCAGACATTACAAAGTCATAAGGAAACACTCCCTTCCTTTTTGCCAATAATTAGGTTTTGTCTGGAAACATCGAGCGGGTGATATTCAATTGTGCAGTTTTCAAATTACCTGCAAAGGTTTCTAGCGAGGTGCTCATGAACTGAAAAGAATCAATAAAACTAAATATGAAATATTGCGCTTTTCCTTTTGAGTCAATCTCATAGGGAATATGTTTGGCGATGGACTTGTACTTTTCAAGGGCCATTCCAATTACCGTGATTCTACCTGGGTTTTCGATTACCACGGTTCCGTCGGGTTTTCTTACGTGATGTTCAGTCAATGGCTTTATGAGAATGTGAGCATTATAGTTTTGCAGGTTATTAAAGGCAGTGGCAAGTTGTTTCTTGGGCAGTCTGGAGCTCAAATTGGATATATTATTTGCAGCCTCTCTGATTTCCATGGTCAGATGGTCATGGTCGACCACAATATTATCTGTACCGAGTTCCTTCTTACAAATATGACAAATTTCTGATTTCTGAGCTGCTAACCTAGCTTCATCAGCAGGGTGTTTTGGCTTCACATGAACAGTCGCACTATATATTCCTGCAAATCCATTTTGTCAATTAAACTAATTTATCGACTAACTGGTTCATACAATCATCACCCATGATCTCAAACTAGTTAGATAATGCTACAAACATATGGAACATGCTGGTTGATAGTATTTATATTACTCATTTCATCATCGGGAAGGCAAGTGGACAAGGGTTTCAAATATGACTGTGTGTAGCAATGGGCGAGGAAACCCAATCTTTGCTATTTGTTGTAACTCTGAAATTGCAAGTACTTGTCATCTCCAGCAGGGAAAATACTGCAAACAGCCTTATGTTGCTGACAGAGATAATTATGTTTTGCGATTTTCTCCTCACTGCTAAAGTATTGGAGGCGACTATAGCAAACAAATTTACTGTACATGTTTTACTTAACTGGCTGTTAGGCAGCCTTGAAGAATCCTTAATGAAAACAAAATGCCAATTGTTGTTATTACCACAGGCACAAATGGCCAATACATTTACATGAGGTGCATGTTGTGCAGGCGAAACATGTGTTGGTTCGGTAACCCCTTGCTTATAGAAAGTTTCGTCAATAATATTTCTATATTTGTCTACTGCAGTGTAGACATTGATAGAAATACCATTGTTCTCCTGAAACTTTCGAATATCCTGTAACTCTACAGAAACCGACAGACCTTCAGTATCCAAAATCTCACATGGATCTGGATATAAAGTCATTCTCTCGGTCTTATGTGTGACAGGAAACAAAGCTGATATAACAAAGTAATGGAAACACAGTCCATCAAGACACTGCACATTAATGCAGGCTCTCATATTGGCAAAGAACTTGGGGAGCATAGAGTGAGCAGCACCGATGGTGAATGCTCTAAACTGCGATATGAGAACATCAATATGCAACATTAGAAGCACACTCCAGCCATTACACAGAAGCACTAAATTCCTCAAGCCTGTTTGTGAGTTAAGGCCCAATTGTCTCATCATAGATTTCATTCACATCAGTTGAATGCAGGACGGGAAGTGATTTACTCTGAAAGTAAAACGTCCACATAGCGCCTTCCTCAGCCAAAAAGGATTTTAAAAATGTAACCTCTATGCTGACACTAAGTGTTATTGGCCGGGATGATGCCGTTGTTAATTCTAACAAAGCGACCCTGCACCTTGTAAAAAATCTTTCAAAAGCCACATCAGACTCTACTTGATCATTAGATACACGTGCATCAGTCAGCCTACACACTAACACTGTAGTCAAAAGTTCTTATGTCAGGTTAGGCAATGGTGCTTCCACTGAGTTAGAGGAATTGGTAAACAAATTATTTTCCATTTCCCTAGACAAAGTCTCTTGAACTGACTTTTGGCTGTGAGATGGACGAAGCACTATCCGAACACTCGAATTTTCCATGTAAAATAGAAACAAATTGTCTGCCAGAAGATCTAATTTCTGTGTTTGGGGGAAACTATAGTGTTACAATCGGATGCATTTGATGGTCCTTCCATATGTGAATCAGTGCTCTAATCACTCAAGTATAAATCGTCCAACAAGAGATCGAAATGATGTCGTTTAGGCTAAATAACAACGTCCTGAAAACTTGTCAAAGGCATTCTTTTCATTTGCAACTCAGATTCAGACTCTGTATCGCTAACAAAAATATCGTCCAACAAACTTGCAAAACTTTAATTTTTATCCTTACTCATAATGAAGCAAGATCAGTTTTGTTTCCCCATAAAGCAATTTCAGCACTACAAAAAATATAAAAAGCCTGCATAGTGGTGAAAAAATATGAAAAACAGTATTATAATGTTTCGAAACCAAGTTTGTGTCTGTAAATAAATGTTTATTAATGGTACTAACAACAAATATTTAATTAAAAATGCCTGTTATAAAAATGTGTTTTTTTTTATTATAAAATTTTGATGAGAAATATTAGATCTTTGTTTGAAAACAAGTGAGCTATGTGTTCACAACACATTCAATTCTTTTATTTCCCATAAGAAAAAATATATTTTTAAAACAAAACTTAAAATATAAATTTAAAAAAAATTGTTTTCAGCTAGGGAAATTAATGTATTTCTACAAATTTACATCACTTAGTTGAAATAACATAAATTAAGAAACCATTCTTAAAAATTTACTTAAATTCTTAATTTTTTTAATTCGACACTTTTACAACTAAATATCATACTTAAAACTTCCCTCTTCATCATACATCAAATAATTTAATTTGTTAGAAGTACTCAAGGGTCATTCACCAATCACACATACATCCTTCACTCAAACAATGCATTCTGAGCTGTGAGTCAGCCATGATTTTGTGCCCTCCAGACATGCTTGGCATCATCTGGCTTAGTTCCTTCTTTGTGTTTCACTGCTCCATATTTCACACCTAAACACACAACAACCCACCCATAAACCTCTTAAAAATAACTAAATTTCATATTCCCCTACGCACACTCTCACACTCACACCTACCTGACCAAAATTTTCAGAGTACTTGGTGATGGAGTCTAGATGTTTTTTTCACATACTTTGCGAATATTTAAACAGTGGAAAGAGAGCTGTAGGTATGTGTTATTGATGCAGCCTTATTCCATATAGTGCAATATGCTACTACTGGTGTTTTACCTCTCTTCTCAACTCTTCTAAATAAACTATAATAAAATATATATAATAATATATATGTACACCTATTTTTGAAAAAATATTAAAACTACTTTAGATTAAATTATATGCCCAAGTCACCCCATCACACATCAAAGCATTTAATTCATTAGAAGTACTCAATGCTCATTCATCCATCACACAGACATCCTTCACTCAAACAATATAATCTAAGTAGTGAGTCAGGCAGGTCTTTGTGCCCTCCAGACAATATTCTCATAGCCTGGCTTAGTTCCTTCTTTGTTTTTCACTGCTCCATCATTCACACCCAAACACACAACAACCCACCCTTAAACCACGAAAAAATTGTTTAAACTACATAAAACTAACAAAATTATTAACATTTAAGCAAATTGTAAAAAATCTGTAACTATGCCAATCAAAAGTTTACGAAATATCATATAAAACGAAAAAAGTTTACAAAATTTCATATAAAATGTAAAAGTTTTACCATTTTGTACAAAAGTTTGTTAAAATTTTTAATGATTTGTGAAATTTTATGAAATTTCATTGTTTGTTAACATTTTTAACTATTTGTAAGAAGTTTACAAAATTTCATTAATGTTTAACATTTTTAACAATTTGTAAAAAGTTTATAAAATTTCATTAATGTTTGTTAAAAATTTTATTTATTTTTAAAAAGTTTACGAAATTTCATAAAAGTTTTTGAAAAAGCTTTAATAGTTAGTAAAACATTAAATAATTTGCAAAATATCGATAAAAGGTACTAATTTGGAAAAGATTTTACAAAAACTAAGAAACCATTATCAAAATGTAATAAAGTCCGAAAAATGAAGTTTAATAATTTTAAATGCCAGTAAAAACTCTCAAAATGTTAAATTTACTGAAAATTATTAATGCGATATCGAAAAGTATTTGAAAGCCCTAAATGTTATTACTATTTACTAACCAAAGAGAAGAAGTGAAGCTGCTGTTTGCTGTAGCCTGTACCCTCAGCATCCACCCAGGCTAGAGAGCCTGAGTTCTGCCCACTGGTGGCTGGCCACCTCCTAGGCTGGAATGGTCAGCGGGTAGCCCCATCCCGGCATGCCGGCAGGAATACAGCGGAGCTCTGCGGATAGTGATCCCCCCAGGCTGAAGCGGTACCCCAGCAGGCCGACAGGGATGCAGCAGACTGAAATGCGTAGGGCAGGAGTGGTGCACACCCCATGGTGGTTGGAACAAGAATGGCGGCTGCTGCTCCTGCGCATTAATATATAACCCGGCACCCCCTCATCCCCAGCCTCCCCCGAGGAACCTACATGAACAATGCAATTGGTCAGATTTGATAATAAAACATATTTTTACTAAAGAAAAAATTTATATAATGTGAAATTAAATGATTTTAAGAGAAATTAAAACATTTTAACGAATTTTCTCAATTTTACTGTGTACAAATATTTAGATTTGGAAATGTAAGCAGAAATAGCCATATTGATAATAAAACATATTTTTACTAAAGAAAATAGGATTTCCTTGAAATCATTTTAAGCAAATTAAATTTTTTATAACGAATTAACACGTCTCTGATTTTTTTCTCGTTTACAATTGTATTGTGTTGATACTTTAAATGTGAAATATGAACATTTCTTCGGGTTTAGAAATTACATTTAATTTGAATTGTGTTTTATTTACCGATTTCGTATGTATTTTATTTTGCGATACGATTCCGGAACGTAATAGTCTTTGTAATGTAGCACGTGCAGTTTTTTTAAAATATCTATAAGTTGTAACTATGCAACAAGCAATGAAGCCATTAGTGTTCCGTCGATTATTGTGTAAGGATTCTGAATTATATTACACGGGAAACTAACCCATGTTTTACCCGGGAAACAAACTCAGCTTCCATTACCCATGTTTTGTCCGGAAATCGAACCCAGCTTATATTAATCGGGATTCGTACCTACAAACTAACTTGTCATGTCGTACCCAGGATTCGAGCTCAGAATCTATCTTTTAAGAGCCATGCCTTACCCAGGATTCGAATCCAGAACCCATATTGTGGCTTAATCTGACTTCGCCACGGGGTTTGGCGACATAACACAACTATTTTTCTGTGCTTGTGTTGGAAAATTATTTATTAAAAATATTACATGCGTGGAAGAGCTGTTTGTAATGGAGGTGGGTCGAGTCTATGTGAACGGGGACAGGAATTGTGAAAAGTTACTCTCGCATTTAGTTCTACGAAAGGTATTTCACGCTATCCTCTGCGGAACAAGATCTTATCGGGAAGAGGGAGAACTGTGCCGTACTTGGAAACTGCTTTCAGTAACAAAAAAAAAAGATCTTACTTCCCAAGTCTCGGCTTGAAATGGTGTTCTCTGCATGTCGTGTAACTGGAAGTTTGGTGGCTATGTATAAAATACTTATTTCCCTGCTTTGCTCTCATGTCGTTCACACGTTAAACGTTCTTTGAAGTGTATACACTATTCCACAAGCGGTCACAGTGCTCGCCTCCAGTTATTTTTCAATATTGTGTAATATAATGACATTTGTTAAGGTTTTTAGGCAGTATTTCTTAATTTTGTATTGCATAATGTAATATAATATAATATTGGAGATGTAAAATTTTTAAAATATATTTTTCGTTAGTGAGGTGCGGTTGCCTCGGTGAAGGGGGTGTGGGAAGGGGCAGGGGGTGGATGCTTCTTAGCTTTCTCGGCATGCGGGATGGACGGGGAGCGAGTTGTGCTCCTCTTGCACCCTCTGGCAGGGAAACTCTGAAGTACTCATTCTCCGCATTTGCTCGCGTGGTGCGGAGAGGTCTAGCAAGCTGTAGGACTGTCCTGGTTGTGATGGGGGGAGGGAAAAAGCAGATCTTTTGCTTGTTTTCCACCGCGCCTGTGCAGTTCACGTTTGGAGGGGAAGAAAGGGGTGAGTGAAGAGACCTCTAGCAGGATTCTGGAGGGGTTGAACAGGGGAAGACGTGGAGTTGAGAGAGGTTCTCTGTTTAACATTGATTGAAAAGGACCAGCGTGCTCTGTTCCTGCACACGTCTTGTAATAAAATTTTTAAACAACAGGGTCACTCTGAAGCCATAAATTTTAAATGCTAGAAATTGATTTCAGTTGGCTTGTTAGGGCTTTATATACAAGCTCTTTAAATATTACCATGTAGAATTAATATACAGTGTTTGAGCCTTCATGTAAAGGATAGTATTACATTTTTAAAACTGATACTCCTTCAAGTGTGAATTCGCCTTAGTAATTTTTTCTTGAAATTGTGATCTACTACATATTTCTGACTCTTAAGACTCAAGTTTTTTTCCTTGTTAAGAACTATCAGTTCACTTATTACTATCATAGTATATATGATTCATTGTGTTTAAATGTCACATATTTTCATATGATATTAAATTTTCGCCACTTGTTTACAAGAAACAATTACGTTTAGAAAGTTTAAGATTTAATTAATCAGAGTAACTTTTTCTGTTTCTAAGGGAAACCAAAACAAATTTTTTTAAAGGCAAAATAAAAATACACCAAGTCATTCATTTTAACACACATATTTACTCAATAATTTGTACCAAAATTGTATTATGTTTCTTTAAACAGTTTGTTTTAAAATACACAACACATTTAAACATATTTTGTTTGAAATACAAACTAGAAATAAATTCAAAACACATCTAGGATTTCACAAAATACAGGATGCCTAACAATATATACAAAAAAAAGTCAGTTAAACACAGATTGTTCCAAAATACACAACACATTTAAACTTATTTTGTTTGAAATACAAACGAGCAATAATTTCAAAATACACCTAATATTTCACAAAATACAGAGTGACTCAGAATATATACATTTTTTTTCTTTCAAAGGAACAAAAATAGTCAGCAAAACTTACACAAGTTGGCCACAAATATTTTAACACAAGGTGATACAAAAAAATACTTTAACACTAGGTGATCCAAATTTATTTTAACACAAGTAAGTATAGTCTGTTGCAAAAGGTATGAGCTATTTGCAACTTCAGTAAATAATGTTTTCAGATATTTTAGTAGAATTGGATCCAGATCTCCTTGTTGAAGTCTACTTTCAAGGAGAGAATGTTTCTTATGTCCTGGTTTTATTCTGTATGTTTTAATAGACACTTCTTAATATTCTGGCGAGTGTAACACAACACTTTCAACCAAGTCTGCATATATATATACGTAATGTGAATGCACATCTTCAATACTACATGGAACAGGTGTGGTTGCAGTCCTATATAAAGCAGGACATTTTGTCGCATCCCTACACTGAATTAATTCGTGTTTTTTTTTCATCTCCCAGCGGGAAATAAATAACATTAAAATGAAACATCCTGTCACAGGACTCCATAAATTCCTGAAGAATTCCGGTACACCATTATATATACAATACATTAGACTTGCCTGGTTTCACAGTAACATAGGAATTTCCCGTGTGAAAGAACATCATGTTATGCGTTTGCTATCCAACAACCAACTGAGAACAGTTAGCCAGGAACATTGTATGCATATTGATAACATTCATTCTCTCTAAGTTTGCGAGTTAAAACATGTTTGAGGACAAAATTTTATTTTTGCTAATTTTTTTGTTCGATGTACATAGCACTTTGAAGGAACACGCCCAGTGCATAATACGTGTCCAAACTTTTCGATATTCTGTAGAAACATATGAATATTATTATCACACTTTTCATAATACTGAAATGGTAAAATGTTATCTGTATTATAAACAAGATGTTTCAAATATTGTTCTTCCCCACAAAAGCTTGTTTCAATATGTTTGCCCTTTGTTTTAAAGTTATTATTTTCCTCTATCTTGTACGGTTTGCACTGATTTACAAGACATTCAGAACTCTTACAGTTAGTTAAACTGGAATCAAAACTACCTGGGTCATTACATGTTGTTAAAAAACCAATCCAATATGAACATTTGAAATGAAGGCACGACTCACATATTTCCTTAACTATTATATGTGAATGTGTCTCTGTATGAGTTACAGAATACAAACAATTTTTAATAAATGCAAACTTACAAGTAAGAGAGAACATTATTCTGAATTTGCAACTTCACAAGCCTAGATATTACACACTGAAGGAAAAATTAGCCCACCATTGCTTGAAAATTAAGTTGTGGACATTCCCATCACACGTTTCCTTTCAATGAATTGTAGTTCCCTGGTGAGGTCTGGTGAGTTGGTAGGTGATTACCCCTTTGGTGCGTTCATCCTCCAATTCTTCGGTAAGGCTGGCTGACATCAGCTCTTCAAAGGTAGATGGAAGCTCACTGTTGGGGCAGAGATACCTCACAGCACAATCGTTGCATGCTATTCCTTCACCAAAATGAATGCCAAGGCTGGAATCGTAAATGTAGCTCCAATGTTCGATATCGTTGCACACTTTAACTTGTAGAATAATGTCGTACAGCTTAAAGAGTACACTTCTGTAGCCTACTTGCAGGACTTCATATGCGACTGCAGGGTTGAAGATGCTAGCCATGACAGACACTTTAATATCAAACACTCTCATTTATATAGTCTGTGATTTAGGTGTTCTTGCTTTGAAAAACGTTGCACTGCCACATACTACAGAGCGACAATAATTCCTAATTACCTATCTGCGTAACATGTTCCTTGTTGTCACAGTGTTCTGTCACCACACTATAAGCACAGAACAGCAACATCCCTTCTGCATGAAGTATTCAATTTCCTTGTGGGATATACGTTTCGTTATGAATTTAGAAAAGGCTTCAAATGCCAGTTAACTCTCATTACAAGCCAACATACTGCCAGGTCGCATATTATACAAAAGGACAACATTTCCACCCATAGCAAACGTCGAACACTTTAAAAGTTTGTGTCGGACTAATTAACAAGAAACACAAATGTTCTCCGTGGCACATTTGAATTTCTAGTGTACCATTTTCTTCGTGATGAAACCATACTCGCCTGTAACCTGGAGTAGCACTGGCGTATTGAATTGATGAGTCGAACATCTGCATTGTAACTGACGTGTTGCTGCTGTATGTTTGCTCCTTTAATTTTTTTTTTCACCAATGAATTATTGATTTTTTCAGAGAGTAAATGTTTTTCACACTTTTTTTGTCAGGAGTTTAGTGCCGAGTGGGCTTAAATATTATTTTAATATTTTTTCCTAATGTCATCTTAGTTAAATCAAACTTGCAGACACAAACGATACTCTGCCACACCACGCAGTCCCACATACCACAAGGCGATATTTTATTGATGCCACTTCCTTGGATTTAAGTGCTGTGTTGTTTGTTATTACATGTTTCAGTCCGCATGGTGGAGATGACATAAAACTCTCTACTGAGTTTATATTTGATTTGTCTAAAACCAGGCTTTTTTTGGAATTTCTTCGCTTATGTTTTTAAAACACAGGTCCCAAGGCGAACAAGGCAGTTCGCTATCAGGTCGCATGTTAAACACCGTACAGTCATCTTGCTCATAACACAATTCTCATTCTGCGTATTTACTTCCTTCGAAGGATTGTGCAAAGTTCCAATGTTCATTTCCATTACACATCTTGAATTGGGAATATATGTTCTTTAGAGATGTGAACCACACTTTCCTGTAACCTGGAGTAATACTGGAGTATGTCTGCTCTGGATTAAATGACTCCATTTGAAAGTTTTTATGCAGGTCTGGACAAGTAAGAGATCAATTTTCTAAATTAATATATTTACACATAAGTAGGATGCTGATACAAATATTATCTTATAGTTTCGTTTTTGCATTGCGAACATAACATTTCTTCATCACAATGATTAGTATTGTAGCATTTTACTAGCGAATTAATGCTTGAACAGTCATGATAACTTCTAATATTTACAACTTCTGTATTAGTCAGACTTCTTAAAATTCCTTTCTGCTTATTTCCCAGCATTTTTCGAGGGAAAAACTGGAAATTTTTTTTAGAGAAATGTCGATTTTGAGGGGAAAAGAGATTTTTTTATGGAAAAATGGTCGCCGGCCGACCGGAATGACAGAGCATGAGCTCTTACAAACTCCGCAATCACGCCTCGAATAACATAAAAGTAACAAACTATTTCGGCGAAACAAATTCGTTAAAGCGATTTTAATCATGCATTGAAACAGTTACTTTGATAAGGAAAACTGTTTCAATGCATGATTAAAATCGCTTTAAGGAATTTGTTTCGCCGAAAAAGTTTGTTACTTTCATGTTATTCGAGGCGTTATTGCGGAGTTTGAAGGAGCTCATGCTCTGTCATTCTGATCGGCCGGCCACCATTTTCCCTAAAAAAAATCTCTTTTTCCCTCAAAATCGACTACATTTCTCTAAAAAAAAAATTTCCAGTTTTTTCCCTCGAAAAAGCACCGAATCTCCCAGCTGCAAAAATGAGCTGCAGAAAGGCAATTTTCAGCCAATTCAGGTGATATTGAGAGGTTCGCTTCTCGGTTCTGTCAGCCATCTTAGTCGCCATATTGGATGCAGGTGACCTTGACATTCATCCCGTAACATGAAAATCCAAAAAATCCAAAATATTCCCAAAATATTCCAATTTTTTTTTTTTCAAAGTTCTAAAAATATATATATATATTTTAATGTATTCAAATTATTTAAAAATGTATTAAAAATATAAAATTAAAATTGTTTATGTTTGTACTCTGAGGTAATGGGGGACTGGAACCGACCAACCAACATGTTATGATATCACCCATCCACCATGTTGGACCCAGGTGCTCTTGACCGTGACCTTATAATAATATTCTTGGATGACCTTGAAAAGAAAACTCGAGAAAAATTGTACAAATTGAATAAAATTACTAAAGTCAGCAAGCATATTACATTACTGACTACTACCCCCATGTGACATGTGACCTTGAACCTATAACCATGACCTTAGGAGACCTTGAAAACAAAAACTCGAAAAAAAAGTTAAGATTTGAATAAATTCGTAAAATTCAGCGAACGTATTATGGTATTGACTACAACCGACATCTTGGATTCCGGTGACCTTGACCTTTGACCTTGACCCTTGACCTTAAACAAAAATGAAACATCCAGAAAATGAAAAAAATGTATTTAAAAAAAACGAATAATGAAAGTCTTGTTGTATTTTCATCAATATTCCGATAAATATCGCAATCTTTCCATCAATTAACAGCACAATAAGCACTACATCAGCGCCATAATCAGCATCATATTCAGCACCGCAATATTCCACACTTTCTCTCAATATTTCAATCGTTCCATCAATATTTCAATCTTTACATCAATATTTCACAACCTTTAAAACAATATTTCATGATCTTTACTTCAATCTTTCAATCTCTCCGTCAATCTTTCAATCATCACATCAATCTGTTCCACAATATTTCACTATTTCCATAAATCCTTCAATGTTGCCATCAATCGTTTACAATATTTATATCAATCTTTCACTATCTTTACATCAGTCTTTCAATCTTTCCATCAATCTTTCAATTTTCCCATCAATCTGCTCCACAATCACTCCACATGCTCCACAATAGTTCAATCTTCCCCTCAATCTTTCAATATTTCGCAATATTTCCATCAATATTTCATCATATTTCCATCAATATTTCATTATTTTGCAATCTTTCCATCAATCTTTCACAATATTTCCATCAATATCTTTCACAAACTTTCAATAAATATTTCGATCGAACCTTAGATCAATCATTCGGTTTGTCCCCCCCCCTTTTTTTATTGTATAGAAATTACGTTTGTTCGCCAACTGTCTCCAAATTTGTACATATCGACAGAATTAATTTTTTGTATTCAGTCAACAATCCATGCATTTTTTTTTTACTAAAGTATTTATTATAATTCTATATGCAGATGTTTCCGTTAATAGTCGAGTGCTCATAGCACAACTTTAAAGTCGTGAGGGACGAAAGTGTTCGATACACAAAAATAAAGAAAAACAATTGTTTTTAAATAATTTACAGTTATTATTATTTTGAAATTACAATTTCAGAAGAAAGAAGTTCATCAAATCATGCGATATGTCCCCGTTCCTTCAGTTTAGTAATGATTGAATACATCTCAAGAATGCGAGAGAAATCCCCGCGTTTTTGAAGGTCAATGAAATATCCGAGTCTATCAACAAATTCATTCAGGTCTTCGGGAAATAGGTAGCCAGTATTCTCGGCGTCTTCTGCCTTCTCCTTCGCGCCAGTTGTTGAAGGAAACTCGTTGGTGAAGAGTGTGGGAATGTTGGGGGAATCATCGTCCTTCTCATAAGATACTTTATCAACACTGTCATCATGCTCATTATCATAAGTGCTGTCTTCATTTTCGTCTTCACCTCCTTCTTCATCCTCAATATCCAGTTTACTTCTCTTTGTAGAAGTCAGATGCTCATTATCAGTATTTAGAGCTGACAACCGTTTATCTTAAAGTTCGTCGACTTCACGCGAAAGTCCAGCAAGTGTTCATTCCATACAAACCGACTCTACTGCACTCATTGCGTCTTTAGCATTAACTGTCTCATCGTAAACGCCTGTCCAATCGGTACCTATCGATGCAGCAAGCAACAATTGCTGACTCCCAGTGGATGAGTCCTTGCAGATCACGGTATGTTCTTTCAATGCATTGTCTTGCTAAAACTACATGGCACCAATGTCGTAATTCTTCTTCACGCGAAAAGGATTATTCGTGCAGACCGTTCTCTCATTCCGACGAGCATTGTGACCATAGGCGAATACTCGACCACAGAATCGGCACTGACGACAGCCAGGTAGCGATGATGCAGTTCGTGGTTCCATGTTCGTCGAAGTCAAAGCCAGGCCTTCGTATTCGCAATTAATTTTCGTTGTATGACGAGAGAGCGCTTTCCAAATCGATGTTCACCTCACGGTGTCAAAACATCAACTGTCATTTTATATACAACAGCGGTTCTTTTTACAGTAAAGGGCCTAGCTTGTAACCACAAAAAGGACTTTCACTAAATTTTATATGGAAAAAAATTTAGAGAACTCTGAGAAATCCCGTATACTCTTACGCGTTAGTTAATTTCGTTTGTTCAGGTCTCATTCTACGTATCGGAATGCTAGTTAGTGATATACTTTCAGGCTGCAGTTTAAATTGCTGTCGCTTACTAGAAGATCTGCATTATTTCTTTGCTTTGAAGATATTATAAATCGCTTTACTTTGATTACTATTTGCATTTTTTATTGCTGCAGAACTTTACTCACTTCACAAATAAAGCCAGGAACCAGAAACACACTGATGCACTTTCATTCAAGATGTTTCTCGAGAAATAAACGTGGATGGAGAGCTCTCTCAGCTTGTGTCCCGCGAAGAATAAACGTCGTAAAGAGGCGACTGCCGTGGTGATGTGGCAAACAGCCACTCGGGTTGTTTGGTGACCCACGCAGCGGAGCGAGGCGCTGTAGTCTCAAGCGGGGCTTTTGTGCAGGCGTTACAAGCGCGGCAGTTAAACCTACCCCCGCGGCCATTCAAGTGTTTGCGCCCCGTGTCAACAAGCAGGGTAAACCCCGGCGGGCTTGAATGACAGGCTTGTAAACGCAACTACCTCAACAGCCACTACTTCAAAGCTACCTGTGTGTGGCCACAGGGAGTAGGCGAGTGAAACAGCTCCTTCCGCAGCGAACTCCGACCGCACACGCCAGCAGGATGGCGTCGCTGGCCAGCAACATGCCGGGGCACCGTTCACCAATCAGAGCCTGGTAACTAAAGCTGGATTTACATTGGCGCGATGCGACGGAAGTAATGCTTCACCCAATCACAGACGAGCATTTTGTGACGCCAACGCGACGAAAATCTCGGGCGCGACAATCGTCAGTAAACTAGTGTATTTTCTTGTTGCAAGACTGGTGGCAATGTTTCATAACATTTGTAATAACATGCGAAGATATCTTGTTGGTGTTGTCGGAATATTTCATCTGTTGCATTCTTTAAGCATAGTTGGTTGTAGGCACCGCTGTAGCGTGTTTTCTTGAGTGAAATGTAATATTAATCGGCACGTGTTTACCGCTTCGTAAAACTGTGGGCTTACGAGAATTGCGCAGTGTTGATTTTACTGAACGATTCTGCAAATAAATTATTTAAAACTAGTGACGTACAAACGCGATTTTACTGAAGTACACTTGTAACGATTTCCATAGTAAAACACGCGTTCAAAGTTTACGAATTTTACAAATGGTGCCTGAAAAAGCTGCACTTTCAACACATTTAGTGTGTATATATATTATTTGTTTATATACCTGTATCTTCACTGATTGAATTCGTTACGTGAAACAATTTCACTGATTGAATTGACGGCTGACTGCAGTGGCGAATTAAATATTGTTTTTAATGAATTTAGCCAAATAATTGAGTGAAATAAATATATTTACGATATTTCACTAACAATATTGCGCAATTTACCGTAGTTTAAAAAAGTAAAATAATTTCTGGGATTAACCGGGATTGAACTCACACGCCGCGCTACCAAGTCAAGTTGAACTAGAAGAGGAAAATATGTGTCTTATAGTTCTTATGGAACTCGTAAAATTTGGATTGTATGCCCTTACTTTTCATTTTTGGTTTAATTCGTACCGTTAGGATGGTTAAAATGAATAGTGTATATGAGTGCACTCTCTTCGCCACATTATATTGGGTTTAAACTACTAGTTTATTTGTTGTTATTTTACTTGATTCACGCGGCCATGCTCACACACTGTCTAACCGATCCACCAGTCAAAGAACAAACCACTGAGAAACAGTGAAAAAATGACTGACGAATTAGAGGGAAATGTCACTGAAACAATAAGTGAAGGAAATCTGGCATTTTTTTTCACTGATTAATTCATTAGTTAAATCCACTGATCAGTCAGGCACTATTGACTGATTGAAACAGTGTAGTTCTCACTGACTCAGATTTAGCGTGGGTATAGCTTATACAACAGTTAGTTCCCTCGTGCGTCCTGTAGCTATTTACTACCTAAAAATAATGCACCTACGTGCAATCGGGCCAGGGCTGTTGGCCATAGTGTTAATAGATCATATAACGTTCAACTTCCTCACTCGAACATGTTTAAATAATATTTTAGTTTACTCGTGTAATCTTTGTAAAAATTACAAGTCAGCCATTTATATACTGAATTGTAATGTTGATTGCCTAAACTGGAATATTCACAACGTTCACCTCGAAACAGAGCCCTAGCAATATCTTCATATTTTCCATGTTGTATTCATTTATAATTTCAATATTCTCTTTGCGATTCACGCATAGAAGTTCATGATCTATATTACATAATTTGTGTTGGCAATTCTTTGACGCCCGTGGCAATGATAAGTGAAACTGGACATTGCCTATTACATTAACAATTTATTTGGAATTTTAACAGAGACAGTTTTCAGGTTAAGAAAACTTTCATGCCTAATTTGAGTAGCTTTGTATTACACATGCTACACCTGACTTTCATGCCTAATTTGAGTAGCCTTGTATTACACATGCTACACCTGACTTTCATGCCTAATTTGAGTAGCTTTGTATTACACATGCTACACCTGACTTTCATGACTAATTTGAGTAGCTTTGTATTACACATGCTACACCTGACTTTCATGCCTAATTTGAGTAGCTTTGTATTACACATGCTACACCTGACTTTCATGCCTAATTTGAGTAGCTTTGTATTACACATGTTACACCTGACTTTCATGCCTAATTTGAGTAGCCTTGTATTACACATGCTACACCTGACTTTCATGCCTAATTTGAGTAGCTTTGTATTACACATGCTACACCTGACTTTCATGACTAATTTGAGTAGCTTTGTATTACACATGCTACACCTGACTTTCATGACTAATTTGAGTAGCTTTGTATTACACATGCTACACCTGACTTTCATGCCTAATTTGAGTAGCTTTGTATTACACATGCTACACCTGACTTTCATGCCTAATTTGAGTAGCTTTGTATTACACATACTACACCTGACTTTAATGAAATCAGTGTTTTTTTTAATCTCATAACGCTCGCTCTCAAATCCGTGAGACGTATATTGTTATATTTTTTTTAAATCGCTTAACGCTCGCTCTCAAATCCGTGAGACGTATATTGTTTTTTTTTTTTTTAATCGCATAACGCTCGCTCTCAAATCCGTGAGACGTATATTGTTATATTTTTTTTTTAATCGCATAACGCTCGCTCTCAAATCCGTGAGACGTATATTGTTTTTTTTTTTTTTAATCGCATAACGCTCGCTCTCAAATCCGTGAGACGTATATTGTTATATTTTTTTTTAATCGCATAACGCTCGCTCTCAAATCCGTGAGACGTATATTGTTATATTTGTTTTTAACACAGCTTTTTCTTCTCACATACGTAGGCAACGTCATTTTTTTTTAAATACAACGTGTGCAGCACATATATGCTATTTAGACGGTGACTCCCAAGATCAAACACCTACCTTGCGCTTTGCTATTCTACTTGGCCAACTATAACGTCACTTTGAATTTTTCATTTACCTTGACACTGTCCTGAAATTATCACTCCAATTCAAATCTGACACCTCCACGGTCATTTCCTAAAGTATAATTAATAAGAAACGATTTAAAAAATCCGTTGCACTTTGTGCAAGCTTCTAGGTAGAGATGACGGTGCCGTTAAGCTTGAATTAGTTTCACATAAAATTAACATTCAAAAATAGATTTTATCAGTTTAGCCAACCCACCGATTGAAAGGTATACTTATATATAATTTCCCTATTTATGTGTCTGAGTTAATCTATGTGCTCCTTCCTCCTCCCCATTTTTTCCCAATGCATTGAATTGCACTGAACTCGATACCTTCATAGTACTTAGAAATGACACCCTACTTAAACCATTTTTGACTACGCCAGGTGCTTATTATCATATTAACAGCTGTTTAAATTACACTTTTTTTAATTCCAGGGACTTCACTAACAGCATTCATATTTAAAAAATCATGTCCCCGTTAGTTCATCATTTGGGAAGACAGATTTTTTCATCATAACTCGGAAAAAACCCAAACTATTCCTGCCAAATCTGGCACGTGGGTAGTGCTACAATATGAAACCTAACTTTATTATTTTATTATATCTAGATCGTGAACTAACTTTTATTTAGATTAATTCATTACTTATCCAGGACCATTAACAAACTGATATATGGGAGAACTAAATGCAAGCAATAAATATTCCAGTTTACATTTAATTATATCTAATATTTCGTAAGAAAGCCCCACCTGAAAAAAAAATTAAGCTTTTATATAATGTCTCGGTAATTATTCATCCAATTTTCGCCGAATCTGGTAAACAAGTAATGTTATGTTATGCAATAACTTGTTCAGGCGCTTATTTTTAAATGGCGGGATAAATTTTTGAGGTTATTTTGCCGTATATAGCAAATCATTACACCTGTTTCAACCAAACCGGGTATGTTGGCGGGGCCACGGTGGCTGAGCGGCTAGCCTGCTAGCCCCCAAAGACAATCCGGGTTCAATCCCCGGCCGGGTCACCCGGATTTCCGCACGTGGGAATAGTGCCGGACGATGCCGTTGGTCGGTGGGTTTTCTCGGGGATCTCCCGTTTCCCCTACCCTATCATTCCAACGCTGCTTCATACTCATTTCAATCACCCTCATCGGCTCTGAAGACCTCAATGTTAGGAGCCACCTAGATCTTTTCACTCACTCACTGGCAACGCTTATTTCTAGAATAAGCGTCTTTCGCCTGCCATTCTGAAAGATAGCGCAGTCTGGATACAGTGTATCTGTGGAATCGTTTCCTTAATTGTTTCAACGGAATGAATACAGCTATTTAGGGCAAGAGCATATTAATAGAGTAAACCAATTATGGTTTAAAGTAAACAAATACTTCTGAAGTAATTAAATATATTTGTTATAGACTATTCAAGGCATTTTCATGCTTTCTGAAAGAAACCTTAAAAAAAATTACCGTTTCCTAAATGTATCATAATCGCAACCGTTTTGTACTTACCTTAAAATTAAAGCACCTATTTATTTATTAAATGTATCGACACATTATATCTTGGTTATAAATTATAATATCGACATTAAATTTAATAGTAACTATGAACATAGAGGAAAGAGGAATGTTGTTAATGGCTAGTAAGAAACTGTCTTACGCAAGTATCATAAAATTAAGCTTCGTCACTCCATCTGCAAAGTAAACATGTCTTACAAAACTGTGTAGGTTTTCAAGTAGCTTTGTTGGTATCACATTTAATTGTTACGTACTGGAAAATTCATGTTCGCTGTCTGTCAATTGCACAAATACGTTGCGTCGTACGCTTGGGGTATTTTTCTAGAGTTATGTTTACATGTGGCTAAAGGATACGTAATAAGCAGTGAGAAAGCATAACTTTAGCAGGGCTTCCGGAAAGTAGGGAGCAACCCCGCGATTGGACTATATCTGCAATCAGCGGCGGTGATTCTAGAAAGGGGTTGGGGTAAGGAGGTGCAGATCCCCCTCCCCCCCCCCTTAACAGGCACTTTCGTATTAATTATTTTAGTTTTGATTTTGAATAAAAAAAAAGCTAAGCGATTTTTTAAATTATCGTGTTAACTTTACTTACACATCTTCAGTTAAAGATCAAATAGATAGACAGGCATCACTCAGGTATTGAGCCGAGGCGTTATTTCAAGCCTTAAAATGTAAACATAACGAAAACACACTACCAATCTAACAGCGTAAAATGAAAGTATAAACTAAAAATTTCACAGACAAACAATATTCTGCAATTTGACTTGTCTAGGACACATTAATTTTTATTACCACTATAAATATATCAGGGACTTATTTCATTTTAATGTGGTGTTTTCAGCAACTTCGCGATTTTGCGATGATTTCGCGATTTTTCGTGGCGACTTAATTTAATTTAATTTTTTTTTTTTTGTGAAAATCGCGCGAATTTTCGCTGTGACAGTGTTTTCATCTGCTCGTTCAATCTTCAACGTCGCGAGGGATGAAAAAATTTTAAAAGGCGTAGAAAAAGCTTTGCCCCCCCGCCTCCCCTAATTTTGGCAGCCAGCCGTCGCCATTGTCTGCAACTACTGTATAGTGGTAGAGGTAGCGAAATTTCGCGAAAAGATTTTAAGGCATGTTACGCTTCAAAACACCGTAGGGTCGTTTAGCTGTCTTGATTGGCTGAAATACTTTTTTTCCCGCGTTCCAGCTGTCTGCACACGAATCTCGTAGCCGTGCCGATATTGCCGAATTCTGAGTGGCACGGTCAAATATGAAAACGCCTTCTCAAGCAGACATTAACCAATGACAATAGACACACTGCTGTTGAGTATTTACAATATTGAAGCAAATACAGCGTATTTAATGTAAGTCTACTGTGTACTCAAAATTTTTTTAGCGAAAAATTGGGTTTGGCTGTGTTGGGAACACGGCCGTTTGCGTGAATACGTCTACGTTGACGCGCTCGGACGCCTTGATGTTTATTTTACGTCCCCGACACCGCTTTACTCGATCACATCGGGTTTTATGGGTATCACTGGATTGATTTCGAGATGCTCTTTCCAATCGTACACGATTTCCGTATTTCGACTTGGCTTTTTGACGAGTATAGGCCGAAATTGCGTTACGTTTTCTCAATTTTTTACATTGAACGCACGCAATTTCACCATAATCACGCCACGCACGTGTTTTAATACACGCAATCATTTGATATTGACGAGATATGTCGATTGAAACCTGAACGAGCGTCGTAGCTTCTCCTAGTCAAAAGTTATACTACGCAGAAGTTATGAGATGCGGCGGAACTAACTTACGATTGTGCCCCCACTCCCCCCCCCCCCTCACCTACGCTGCTCGCAATACTTCGCAGTCCTCATTCAACGTAACATATTCTGTGATCCTTTGGTAATCGAGTGGTGTAATTGAATTTTGAATGTAGACGATACATTCGGAGCTGCAATGCCAAACTGTATCCCCCGATTTTCTGGAATGCCTCCCACTATGGTCGCAAATTTAAAGACTCATTCACGTCAAAAATCGCTAGCTGTATATATCGTCGTTCTGTCGCACGAAATGAGGCAGCAGGTCTACATCATAGCTGCGAAACGTGGCGAGCTGCTGGCTGCGATGCCCAATTGAAACGTTATCCAAGGCGTGAAGTGGTCAGTTTAGCATTTGCCGCGCGGAGGTATCAGACGGTGACCTTGACGAGGAGGAGGGGTGTGTGGGGATCCCCCGCTCAAGGGAAGACAGTTCCGCTAATTAGACGCCGCGGGCCCGTGTTTAAAATTGTCGCTGGCCGCGCGCGCGCCTCGACCAAGGTTATACTCGTCCTGGCTCCATATCAGTCTCTCTCTCTCTCTCTCTCTCTCTCCCCCTCCTCTCCCCCCCCACCCCCCACGGGCGGACTTCGGCCAGACGTGCTAAATGCTTACAGTTTTCGGATTCGGGCCACGTCACCGAAGATGAATCGATCCGACAACGGCGTTGCGATACGAGACATCGCGGTACGTCGGCGATTTGTCAACTTTTGGACTGCCAGCGTTGGGTACTCTTCGAGCGAACGCCTGCCCAGCTAAATGCCTGTTCTGCCAAATGCCTATTTCACCAAACGTCTGCTCGGCCCAGACGCTTGTTTGGCCAAATGATGTTTCAGCCAAATGGGCTGCCCTCTCAATGGAGGTGCGGCGAATACGCCACCCTGGGAGCTACAGCATTGCAGTGTGCATTCCTCCAAAATAGTCATTACGTGACGCCTAGACCCTGTTCACGATAAAGTGAGCACTTTTGAAATCCACCTTAGAAAAAAGTCACTGCCCCTGCCTGCGTACATTTTAACGGACCCACAGAGTGACATGTGCCCAGTAAAGTTGGTAACGATAGATGGAAAGTAGTTCCATATCTTAATGACAAATAAAAAGTGTAAGGTGTCTATTTGTGATAACTTAATTTTTTTCGCTTTTTTTTATGCACCGGAGAGTAAATATTACCAGATTAGTAGTTTTTTTCTAATAATTTCACAATTTCACCTGACCGACGCATGAATAAAGTGATGAGGCCTATTGCAATGTTAATTTTACATACGGCGGAATAGTACATAACGTGAATACAAGTAGACCTTAAGCAGGGCTTCCAAAAGTGTTCATTTTACCGTGAACAGCCTATAACAAAATTACCTGACTGCCTCTCATCATAAACGTGCAGAACGCGTGGATCACTTGGTGGCTAGACGCTAACTTCTTACTTTTGAAGTGCCAAGTTCGATCGCAAGCGTTGACGGCTGGAGAGTGGGGCAGCTAGTGAGTCCTGGTTATACTGGCTCTTCGGGGTTCCTCGACCACCTTCTGTCTTCCGCTTCTGCACTCCTACCTGCTCTCGCCTCGTGTTTTCTTCAGGCTGGGTTGTCCGTCCCTCAAGTACACGGGACATCTCAGCTCAGCAAGATGACCGGACATGCTGAGACATCATACTCGACTAGTGATTGCTCAAGCCCAACCTCCAGTGTGACCAGTGATGTGCTAAATTAAACTGTGCTGGAGCTCTCCTTAATCCCTCATCCACCACCTTCAGAAAACACATACATTTTTTTTTCTTTTACTCAGGATAGCTCTTTCTAAAATCGTCAACTTAAAGAGCAGTGTACAGTTTTTGCTTTAACATTCTAATTGTTTGCGAGTGTTTCCTTGTACATTTTAAGTTTTAAAGTACATCACTTAAAAAATATATAACAAATTAGCAATTGAAATATTTCACACTAAATGATTATCACATTGCACTGCGATGAATAAATGAGTTCTTTAATTTAAGTTAAAGCATGCTTGAAAATGGATTTTCATTTTCCTCTATCTTGTTTCTTGTTTGGGCTAGCTGTGTTCTTGTATCTTCTACTGAACGATGAGCCCTTAACCGAGATAATGCAAATGGTGTTGGATCGCATTATCGCAAGGAAGGTCCAGGCAAACTCGCGGACGTTTATTATTTTGTACTGAAAAAAAAAAACTGATTGTTATTTGATCTCACAATCACACAACCAGAGACGGAGCTGAGCTCCGGCTGTTTGGGGCAGTACCGGAGGGACACTCCGGCACCACTACACGACTAGTGCCCGCTTGCACCAACATCTTCCCCGATCCGAGATCTTATGATCCTAGTTCCAAACCAGGATCCAGTTTGATCTTGGTTCCAATGTAAAAGTGTTGCACCAAAAAATTTTCTTGATTCTGGATCTGCGATTTGTCTATCTTGGTTTCAAAGTGAGAGATCGATATTAAGTATGACACAAATTTTGCTATTGGTTCGTTATATATGGACGTCATGGAAGCAGGCGTATTTTTCACTATAGAAAGAACTAGATATGCGATGTTTCATCTGTTTTAAGTGAGTTATCGTTGTACGATTTTTACTTGATAATATTCAAGTGCGTATAATGTCATTTTAATTTTCCAAGAAAACAATCGAACATAGTTTATCTGTGCGCATATTTTGAAACTACATTTGTCGACGATGGCTGCTGATCTCGGATCGAGATTTCGAACAGCCAATTTCGGCGATTCGAAATGAACTTCATCTCGATCTCCGTCCAGCGTGAACTCGAATTGTGCAACAGTTTTCTGTGTCGATCTTAGATCCGATCTCGGATGGAGTTTTAAACCACGATTGTGCAACCGGACATTAGTGTAACTCGCTTCATGGACCCCGAGTGAGGCAATCAAACTCCCACGGAGTCTGCAATATATAAACAAAGAGTACTGAAGTATACAGAGGTGAAACAGATGCTGCTTATTACACGGACTCCAGCCACAGACGCCAACTAAATAGTGGATCCGGCCAACAAACATGACGGAACACCGTTTGTCAGTCACCGTTTGCTAAAGGCTATTCACGATAAATTGGTCACTTATTAAATCAACCTTAGAAAAAAGCCATTGCCCGTAACTGCATATATTTCAACGTGCGCCCTCAGTGACATGCGCCCAGTCAAGTTGGTAACGATGGATGGGAAGTAGTTCCATATATCTTAACGTGGAATAAAAAGTGTTAGGTATACAATTGGTAATAACTTAAATTATTTCTTTCGATTTCTGTTTTTTTTATGCATTTAAGTGTGAAAATGAGCAGATTTGTTAGATATTTACTTTCCTAATAATTTCACAGTTTCGCTTGACCGAAGCATGAGTAAAGTGATTAGGCCAATGACAATGTTAATCTTACATAAGGCGGATCAATACACAACGTGCTACAAGTAGGTTTTCAGCAGGGCTTTCAACAGTGCTCATTTTATTGTGAATAGCCCACAAACTTGTTTGCCAGCCGGCAGCCGAGCCATTGGGGAACCTTAGGCAGCACGCGACAGTCAATCAGACAGAGCCTCGTACATCCAATCATTGAATGGGCACGCTCACATCAAAGTCGGCGCGTCGATTAGTCTCTTTGTATTTATCTATTCTGTGATATAAAGGAGAGTCCATGGTCTATAGTCTTTCAGTGCCCATACTAAGCTACGTAAAACTCGAACTCAAACCTTTTCAGGCCAAGGTTTTTTTATAATGTCTTCTTTTTTTATACCGTGTGCAATGTGAACTTTTTTTCGATCACAAAACGTAGTGAAAATTAATAATCTTCATAAATTTATTTTGAATGAGTTCCTTAGTATCCTCTAGAGGACAGGTTTTTGCAGTCAATCGCTTACTCGTCATATTGAATCTCTCTTTTAGGTCTACTGGTGTTAAATATTAGCAGACACGAGAATGCGATAGAGGTGCGGAATCCATTAATTTATTAATTTAAACTTACGGGTATGTGGAAATTATGTACAACTTCAGTATTTCCCGATATTGATAGCTCAGCTAAGGTGGATTAAAGTGTAGGATACCGAGAGGCAGCGTAAGTAATATAAGTGACTGTCAAAAACCACGGCTAAGCGAATATTATTCTCAAGCAATACATAAACCTAAGAAAAAATATACGGGAATTCAATATATTGAAGCTCGGTCGCCACTTACAAGCGGTGACCGCTAATGGTATTAATCGCCATATATATAAGGATATACAGAATGTAAACGATAAGTGTTTACAACAGTACACAGCAGTGTACAGGGCTTCGAGACGAGCAATTTGATGCAGGACACTTCTGGTCCATAGGGTCGGGAAATAGCCGTAAAAGCGCTTGACAAATGTGTACTAAGCCACATGCAGCGCGCCGCTGTGGGCCCGCCCTTAATTGGACCTGCTGGTCAGCTGAAGCCGGTTTGTACAGAGGTCAAATCGGGCATGGCATGTTTAGTAATTGTTTTTGTTTTACACTTCGGTTTATGACACAGGTGTTTCATTTGCAATTTCATACTTTCTTTCATGATTTCCGTAACTTGTCTGTAGTATTGTATAGCAAATTATAGGACTTCGAAGCAGGGCAAGCCATAATTATGTGGACACAGATCTGCATTGATATGGTAACAGTTACTTGCTTACAGGCTTCCCAGATCTTCAGTATTTTCAACAATGGGTCTTTAGTTTGAGAGTGTAATCGAATTGTTGTTCTCTTTGTTAGTAAATGTAAATATTTAACAACAACGTATTTTCCTACCTCCGAATAGTTACCAACTTGGTTGACACTCTACTTTGCGAGGTCCTTTAATCGTATTTCGAATAAAACACACACACACGTAAACACACAGATACACACACACATATATATATAATATCACTTGGTATAAGTTTGGAAATGTACAAGCACGTGAGTCGTCCGCCATCTTATTTTGCTGATTAGCTTACCAGCAGAAAAGCGAATGTATTTATAGAGCCACTGTTAAAGAAATATAAGTAAAATAAATTTTGCTAGTACATTACGTTTTGTGGTATTTATTAACATGCTGTATTCTCACGGAAGAATAAACCTTGGATTCAGTAAAAATTGTTTTTTTTTTTTTTATTTGCTGCGTACACTCATACTTACGGTTGAATAACGATTGCGGTTTTAAATTGGCACACTGCTGTTGGAGGAGGGGGGGGGGGTCACATGTTGGCACTAGCTACATGCCTCATATACTCTCAGTTAACTTCAGTTATTTAAATCAACACTTGCTGTAAGCTTAACACGTTGAAAACTTCGAGACTGTTTTCAAATAGACGTGAATAAGTTTGTATTTTTTACGTACATTCCCTTGGATTTTATCATGTGTATTTAAGTTTGACAAGTACGCCGTTCTTAATATCTTTCCTTTTCTTTCAGGTGATCGTATCATGCGCGGCTACAGCAGGAAGACTAGCAGGCACTACGCTTCAGAAGATGTCATGCGAGTAGCAAGTGTTAACATTGGTGGATGTCCATTAGAAGCGTGACGAAGCGTTCTCTGACACTCCACTTCGTTCTTTAGACAGGTAACTGCAGCAAGGTAACTCAAGGACTGATGGGTAGAGATAGGAACATTACGTATTTTAAACGATCTGTGTGCTGGATTCAATGGTCCTAAGTATCTTCGAGCCTCAGCTTTCTGTTCATTGGCTACTTCAGACTAGTGATGGGGCAAACCGAATATTTCGCACCATCGATTAATTGATTCTTAATATTTACCTTTATCGAGTAGTCAATTAATAATCAACTATCAATATATTATTAATCGACGGAATTATTCAGTACTAGCTGTTACCCGCTGCTTCACCCGCGAGCAAAATTCAAACCTTAACTAACCTATATTGACCAAGTGCTCTGTCTTAATGGTTGGTGGCATATTTGTTATATCTCCTAAGAAACTGTTAGTTTTCCCGGGATGAAAAGTACCCTATGTGTTAATCCAGAATGTAATTACCTTTGTGCCAAATTTCATCCAAATCCGTCGAGCCGTTTCGACGTGACGCAAACATACAAACTTTCGCATTTATAATATTATTAGGATATTACATTTTGTAGAATTTTCGATACAAAGTTCAACACGAACGAACATGCAGTACGCACATTCGTACATATGTTGTTAAATTTTTGCTGTAATGCAAAAATAATAAATATTCTTCATGGCAAACTTAAAAACATTAGTCACATTTTAATAACAAATTTTTACATGCGTTAAAGCAGTGCCATGGTAATTCTATTTACAAATCATAATGTCAAAAACCTCGACAAAATATTTAAAAAGAGAAGTAAATGAAACATGTAGCCTATGTGTAAAAAAAGAATTAAGTTACTATTTTAAGTGCACAATCAATATCAGAACTCAAATACAACGGTTTTAATTCCAATATGATTTTTTCAAAAATGAACTTTGCAGTGACCATTATTCTTTATAATCGATTATGGTTTCGATTATCAAAATCAACATTGAATACTTACGATTATTTAAATGTAATCGATTAATCGATTATCAACATCGATTATCACCATCACTACTTCAGACCAGGTGGCACGGGATTCAGTGCTTGTTTACTTGCAGGTCAGTTATTGGCTCAGAGTTCACCTGGGCGTGTATAATAAACTGTAGTTCAACTTAAACCCAACCGTTACACAAATATGCATGCGTTTGAGATCTAGCTTGTCCTAAAATGAATTTGCGAAATTTTCCAGTTCCTACTTATGGATCTCCAAGGTACATCGCTATTTTCCGTAGGTTACAAGGAATTACTTGAGAGAAATTGTTGCAAATCTTATTTTGACTACTTGAAAAAGCAGTCATGCTTAACCCTTTCATGCCCATCGTATAGTCTACTCGTGGTTTCTTCACCCTTTTTGAATCAGACCTTTATAAAATCTCCCCATGTATGACATGTTTGCTGGTTTCCTAAGTTATTGCATATACCAGAAGCGTTTTATATGTACTTATGTTTATAAAGGTTATTTTTTTATGTAAAACTGAATTGTAATTAACATTTTATCTATAAATTATAATGCTTCATTTACAAATAATTTGAATAAAAACAGCGAGGAAACACGCGTTGGTAAGACTGCCTAGTGAAAAATTGTTCTTATATAGGCTGTTCACGGTATAGTGAGCACTTTTGAAAGACGCCTCACTTGGAATAATAGTCAACAAATATATTTTATTGAAGCCTTAGACGCAAACTTCCGAGTGTGGTGGAATATACACACTGTGTTTATTACTTACAAGGCAATATTTATTTTAAAAATTCGTTATAGATACAGATATGGCTGAAAGGAAAAGGTAACTATGGGCTCAAAAGTACTCACTTTACCGTGAACAGCCTATACAAAATACTGTTACAGCTGAGTGTGCACGAATTCGCTGCGTTGTCCTTTGGCGTAAATTTCTTGTCTCAGCTAAGCTTAGTTTGCACGTGGCGGAGTAATTTCCCGGAAGTAGAACTTTCGCATGGCTTCAGGAAAGGGTGAAGTAACCGTGAATGGATTATAAAGAATTATCTACATGTTGCACAGGAAGGTTATATTTGGCCGGCACTGTACTCTGCAAGACTGAGTGCCCAGTGACCTTCCCTGGGTGCAGTTGATTCATGAATCGCACTACAGCTCTGCGTTATGACTGACTGGTATCGCTGATCACTCGACATATAAACTAAATCTTATCGGTTGTGATAACTAGGCAAGTTCTTTGTCGTCTTAAAGGTTGAAATAAAGAAACAGCCTATGGAGCACTGCACCCGACTATACAATGCAAATAACTCATAAAAAAAGGAGTACAGACACCATAAAAATTGTCACAAAAGTGCAATTTATGCTGTATATGGAAGAAGAAGATTTTTTTCCAACATTATAAAATATTTTTCTAAAATACACTTTTATAAATGCAAAAAAATGATCGATGAAAATAGTCAGTATTTTTAACAAAATTTAAGCGCATTTCTATTCTGGATGCTTCGGAAAGCAGAATTTGCAAGAAAATCTTCTTCAAGAAACATGGTCATAATATTTACTGTGATCATGTGTAATAAAATCGTAGTAGGGGCCTAATAATGTATTATATAAATTGCATAATTAGTTTTATTCATGTCAGTTTCAGCCATAATATGTGTGACAAATAGACGCTCGTAAAAATAATTATAAAAATTATTTGCTACATTATTATTACAACTTTCTTACACGCGATAATAGTAAAAATTATGACGATATTCCATGACGAAGATTTTCTTGCAAATTCTGCTTTTTGGAGCATCTAGAATGGAAATGCGCTTAAATTTGGTTAAAAATACAGACTATTTTCATCGATAATTTTTTTACATTAATAAAAGTATATTTTAGAAAAATATTTTATAATGTTGCAAAATATATACATTCTTCTCACCATAAATCGCACTTTTGTGACAATATTTATGGTGTCTGTACTACTTTTTATGAATTATTCACATTGTACAGTCGGGTGCAGTGCTCCATAGGCAGTTGTTTTACTTCACCCTCAAGTACAGCACGCATCAAAAAGTCTGTTATTTGCAACACAATAACTCGTAAATCAGCGGGGAAATGAATGGGTTAACTTATCCTCGTAGCTGGTCTATAAGCGAGAGAGCAATAAGTGTAGGTATCCAGCAAAGTCACTGGAGACGAAGCAAGTTGCTCATAGAACCAAGAATGGCGAAGGTAAATGCCACGACTTGCACTAAGAAACTATTCCAGCGTTCGCCTGGAGTGATATCAGGAACCCATGGGGAACCCGTTATCAGGATGGCTGGACCAAGAGCCGAACCCGTGCCTCCCCGAATGAGAGCTCAGCGTGTTGGCACTGCGCCGCCCCATTATGTCGAGCGACAAGGGCGACACGCCTGAGAGCAGCACATATCTCATCGTCTTTATGGATAAAGCGCCGACAATGCATCCGTGCGGGACTCTCAGCAGTGAAACTAAAGATGTGTTGCACGTCCGTGTAATACGTACTTCAAATGCCGTGTGCAAATAATTCAATTTCTAAATAATTTCTTGAAAACACTAATTTTAGCGAGAGAAACTGCCAATTTGAGATGTGGAGAAATTGGTGCCTGTACACAAACATGTAACATTTTTTAAATTATATTTGTAAGCAATGGTTCTCGGATGAAGATGGGATTAACCTCATCGTGTACCCTATTAGTAAAACCGATAATAGTTTGTTTGATGTTAATCAAGATTTCAACAACACTAAGTTCCCCTATGAAAAGCTTTGATAATCACATTGAGAAAAAAGTTTTGTTGAATCAAACAAGATTTGTTCGGTGCAACCAAATTATTTGTTTGTATAGGGGCAGTGAAATATTTTGTTGCCGAAACCAAATTATTTTGTTGTTCTCATTTGGTTGCCCCAAACTGTAATATTTGGTTGGTTTAACTAAAGATTTGTTCGGCTTCACGTACATTAAACAGTTCGCGCCAAAATAAAAGGTTTTCAAGTTCAACCGAGTTTCGAACCTAGACTACCTACGTCCCAGCGCTACGCCTTAGTAATCTCAACTAACGTGACAACTGAGAACGTCGGAAAGATTTTAATTAGATGTACTTCAAGTATTGAGCAACGTGTGAAAACCAATATTTCAAGTTTTACAGCTTTACTTGTCAGTTTCTTGTTGCATTGTTTCATTAATTTTTTGTACGATTGTTAAGCATCAATAGATGCACTAAAAAAACACAGTTGCTATCCTTATTGTAACAAAAAATACAAACAAACTCTCGAGCTGTATTTTCGATCGAAGGGAGTCAAATGAGAGTGGCCAAACAAATATATGCTTTTGATTGAACAAAATATTTAGTTGTCAGTCAAATTTATTTTGGCTCAACACAGAGATCTTGTTTATTCAAATATATATATATATATTTTTAGACGGACAGAAGTAATTTTGTTTCTTTTCAAATTTTGTTTGCTCAGCAATGTATTTTTTAGGGCAACTAAATTTGTATTTCCCCCTATACAAACAAGTGTATGTGCTTTAGTTTGAGTGAGTTAAGAGATTTTGGCTGCTCTTAACAGCGAGGTCTTGAGAGCCGATGAGGGTGAGTGAGGTGAGTATGGAGCAGTGTTGGAATGAAAGGGCGGGGGAAACGGGAGATCCCTGAGAAAACCCGCCGACCAGTGCCATCGCCCAGCACGATTCCCACATCCTACAATCGGGGAGTATCTCGGACGGAGATTGAACCCAGTTCGCCTTGGTGGCAGACGAGCCGGCTAGCCGCTCAGCCACCGCTGCCCCTTGTTCTTGAGTTGGCGTCACTTCTGCCTCCCCGCGAAGCAGCTTCCCTCCTGACAGCACGGCACATGATTCGCTCACACCGATGTAAAGTGTTTGCTCATTGGCACAGAACTACGCAGAGCGTTTCAAATTGAACATGAGCCAATGAAGACACAATTGTATACATACACGTGATTTAAGTATAACCTGCAATCAAATAACTTGAAACTTGCTGATATTTCCTGTTAGGAATGGAGATGAGTAGCCCTTGACGGATAGCATATTCTTTCTCGTCTTGTTAGCTACATCAGGACGCAGGGCGAGTATTCGCTAGCTTTTGGCAGGAGCCTCGCATCTGGCCTGCCACTCGCTTAGAGTAGCAACTATCGACTTTTGCTTCTCCACGAGAGAAGCTCTTACCTCGCTCATTAGTCTCCATGTCGGTCGAAACAATCCCTGGCAAGGCGTACAGGTCATTATTAGGGACACGCGAACAATTTCGCGAGAAGATTGCCGCACGGGCTAGATTCCAATACCATACGGCTGTCCCAATGGTTTTCTTTTCCTTACTGGCCGCGTGTCTTTGCGAGAAGACACTTCCCCACTCTACTGGCCAATCAGAATTGGCTTACTGCGCGTCTGTGATTCGCGAGCCGATACCTAAGACGCGTACCACGGAAACCATCCAACCACGAAAGTGGGTCTGAGCTAAAGTGTTGTGAAACACAACTGGTCGTGAAGTATTTTCGCGAAAACCTGGTGTCCCTAGTCATTACTGAAAACAGTGCAGTGTGCTAGAGTCGCTGCCAGCTGGGTTGTTTCACAGTGAAGTCGTTTAAATACGTTCAACACTGTAAGTCATACATACATTTACTGGCGTTCAAGACGATTTATTAATGTGTTGCCTGCGTCAACCATTACAGGGACACCAGATTTTTCGTGTCTGTTATTCCATTCATAACATGTTAAGAAATTATTCCCCAATTTACTCTGCCAACGCATACGCTTAATCAGAAAGCGGGAATTGTATTCTGCCCCCCCCCCCAATTACATTTATTGTAGACTTTGTACATTTGTTCAGAAAATAGTCAAGTGCGTAGGGAAGTTCCCTACTTTGTATAGTAGAGACACTGAACATTCCTATATTTGGAGCTTGAAGTGTGTTATTATTTACATACAGTGTATAGGATAAAAAATTCCATTGCAGTTTACGGAGTTAACCAGGAAATTTTTACAGTGTGAATTCCGATTGGCCCACATCTCACCGGCCAAGCTTATTGTCATGTTACAGTGATTCGTCTCCTGGGCCAAAACCAAGATTTATAATCAAGAAAATTATATTTTACCTGGCTGTAGCGTTCATGTAATTTGTTATTAAACACGAGCAGAATAGTGAATCTATATCAGTGCGAAGTTAGTTTTCGAGGACATGGAATATTTCTAAAGACTGTTCACGATAAAGTGAATAGTTTTGATATCAACAGTAGAAAAAATTATTTACTCCTATCTGCATATATTGTTTAATGCGCACCGAGTAACATGCGCCCGGTAAAGTTGGTAACGATGGAGGGAAGGCAGTTCCAGTTCTAACATTGAATTAAAAGTGTTAGGTAAACATTTGTAAAAACTTAAATGATTTCTTTCACTGCATTATGTTTTTAAAATAGCTTAATGCAAGAATTAGCAAATCCATAAAATATTTATTTATTTTTAAAATAATTTCACAGTTTCACCTGAGTGATGCATAAATAAAGTGATGAGGCCTATAGCTATGTTAATTTTGCATGTGGTGGAGGAATATAAAATGTGCGTACCAGTATATCTTAAGCAGGGCTTTCAAAAGTGCACAGTTTACCGTTAGAAGTCTATAGTAGCATTTCTCTAGCGTAGTCCTCAAAATTGCTAAGAGTAGGATGGACCCGCGCGTCCAAGGTCAAGAAGCGATTGAGCTATACGGGCGACACCACCACACACTCCTAGCGCCTCATCGCTCCTACGCGCCCCACGTGCAGTGTTTCCGCTGTGACGCTGTACTGTGTAAACCAGATCTGTAACAGTGGAGTTTTATTACACGCGATGAAAGGCCACAGATCAAACTACGCCCGTATCTTTGTACTTTTCTATTTGCGCTTAAGGAAACTGCATAGGCATGCTTTAAAAATGTGATATTAGACAATTCTCACGATTTTTTCTCTCCAAGAATACACTTAATATGATAAAAGTAAAAAAGAAAATAGGGGCATAGATAATGTTTTTTTTTTTTTTATCTTTTCTAACAAGAAGTCGTATTTGTAGAAGATTTATTTACCGAGATACGCGTATTCGCGCAAACAATTATTTCACAAAAATGCGGAGGTCTGTCCTACTCTTAATGATCAGCGAGCGGCGACTCGCGTCATAGGCACTTCTGCATGTTCTCATCGGAGTCTGGGAGCCGAGAACCCAGCTCGTAATTGTAGCTGCAGCCCTTGGATGTTCGGAACAGCGTCACGGCATTGCCGTCAGATTCTTCAGGCGATGGTGGACTGACAGCCTCTCATATGAACTCACGTCGAGATACTCGATCTCACGACAGAACTGCAGTGCAGAGTGGACCACAGGCCTTCTCCGCAGCATCCCTTTCAATCAAAGTCGCGGTGGGCTTATCCTCTGCTAAGTTCATCTCCACTCTCCGGACACTCTAAGATCTCATGGAGAGCAGTATCTGCTTTCTATGTGACATCTCTTCACGACCAGGCCTGAAAAATCAACAAGCCATTATCTGTGCATGCAAGATCACATATCTCCAGCTGCAGCAAACTATGTGAGGGGATTCTACACCAGATGGTATAACGCATGCCCTCTAAGCACCTTTCAGTTCCTATTTAAAAAGTTCGGAAATTTGCTTTCGAATATGCTGTGGAGGTTCGTGTAAAATTTCGTTGTTTATTTGTTGCCGTACCGAATGGCTAGAAAGGACAGGTCACATTTATTTTGGAAAATCAGAACTGCTGAAGCAGTCAATCTTGTACTAGTTTCAGTTGTATCAATCACAAGGTTTTTTTCTTTTTATAAAAGAATTATAGAGATTTGCAGACTGATTATAGCATCAGATATGGGTGCTTGTGGAACATAAAACGTGTACTGATATAATTACGATAAAAAACAGAAATAACGACAGATCTATTTGAGACAAAGTCGCAAAGTGATACATGCCAAAGTAACAACTATAACTACCGTAGCTGCAGCAGTGTTTGAGATAGCGAATCACGCACGGTAACCTTCGTTATCGCTATCTCGAATCAACTAATCAAAATAAGCATTATATTCCAAACAAACACCATTTTTGACAAATTTAATAAAACACGTTTGTTTAAATCCAAGGGAAATAATGTCTTACAAGAAACAATATGTATTTAGATCCATGCACATGAGCCCATGTGTCCTTATTATATTTATGGCATTGATTGTTTTTTAATACCGATGGTAAAAATTGAAAAAAAAAAAATTATACGTGAATTTAATATTGCTTTTATATGAATACTTTTCCCCTCCTGAAGACTGATAAATTACCAGTTAGATTAGTACATATTATTGCGTATGTTTAACAGAGAATTTTATAAAATCGTTAGTAACCTCACTCTCAATTATTTGTCATTTTGATAAGACAGAAATTCGTCCTTAATAAATGTCTTACTAGCTTGGCAGTTCTTCAGACTGTAGATTGTTTGTGGACGATAAATGGGTTCATTTTACTACATGCTAAGTGACCTACAATTTAAACTAATACTTCATGACTTTATACCCTGACCGACAAGTAAAAACGAGAAATGTTTTTCTTATCAAAGCCTGGAAATGAGTTATTCCATACCACGTGAAATTTTTGTCTTAAAAATCAACTACAAAACATGCAGGTATACTATTTCAATAATTAATAAACCCCCCCCCCAACCACCACACCCTTTTTAATCTCATGAAAACTGAATAAAGTAGGCTTTTATCACTTAAAATATTCTCTTACTTATTTTTTTTTACACGTAGAGTACTAAACATGTCGTAAGACCAATTATTTAATAATAAACGTATATTTTCATCACCCTTGAGCATAATTCATGTTACTGACACTCATAATCTAACTCTAAGTAGAATAATTATTTTTGTGTACACTCATGAATTATAGAAAGGCACAGGGTCGTGATTTTAACTAGAGAAAATCGATGGCCCAGAATTTAGTTAAAAATTATATCCGATAATATCTTTATAGAGACTTGTAAAACACTTCTACGCTACAGTCCGTGCACATAAGAGAAATATTCATGCAACAAACTTATTTGTTTGAAGAGAATTTGTATATACTCCACTAAACTGTTCTTGCCCCAAACATCCCTATTCCTTCCGTTGAACCAAATAAAGCGTTTAAAACAAATTTGTTATACGAGACATTATTTGGTTGTTCCGACATCATCTTAATGTATTTAGTACAAACAACTGCTTGACAAGTACGTTTACAAATCGGCTTAGTTGCTGTAAACATAGGAGATTAAATTGATTATTTCGCTCGGAGAGAATGACAATTTGGTTGTCTGGAGCAATGTAATATGTCTAGTATTACAGGATTTGTAGCGTAAACAAAATCAGCGTATGTCCAGTAACGGCATTTATTTGACTGGCTGTCGGTTAATTGGGCCATCTGGTTGCCTTCGTTCTACTTTACAGCTCGATAGCACACATACTGGAAGACGCGGAGGTTCCTTATCTATGGGCGTGCCTTACGCATTCTCTGGTTGGCTGCGCGACTCTCTGGAAACAGTTCGTGTGTCCGATTGGCTACTGTGTGCTGCGAAAGTTCCCTATTGGCTGGCCTGCCGACAGGCAAGTTAGTTATAGGCTGTTCACTGTAAAAAAAAATGATCGCTTTTGATAGCCCTGTTTAAGATATACTTGTATGCCCGTTGTGTATTCTTCCGCCTTATGTAAAATTAACATTGCTACGGGCCTCGCCACTTTATTAATGCGCCCGTCAAGTGGAACTGTTAAATTATTAGAAAAGTAAGTATTTTACAAATATGCTCATTTTCAACCCGTTCTTTCGTACATTAATTTATTAGTCAAAGTGTTGCAATCACGTAATTTTCTGGCATGATCTGTACTTGCGTGTAGCATTTTTTCTCGCTGCCAATGAACAATGCGCTGCTTGCTCAGTGATATAGACATGAACTATTCATTTCAAAGAGGTGTAGAGTACTCCGCAAATCAGATTAGCAACAAGGTCGACTCTTGGTGCGTTCGGCACTGATGCCTCGATCTGTACAGTTCTGACCATAAGTATCAGTCCTTTGAAACGTGTTCACGATCGTGGACGCAGTGACTGAACGGGTTAAGCTTCGCTGCATAAAAAAAAAAAAACAGAAAGCGAAATAAATAATTTAAGTTATTAAAAATGGTTGCTTAACACTTTATATTCGACGTTAAGATATGGCTCTACTTTCACCCCAACGTTACCAACTTTACTGGACGCATGTCACGCAGTGCGCCCGTTAAAATACATGCAGGCGGGAGCAGTGACTGTTTTCTAAGGTTGATTTCAAAACTGCTCACTTGATCGTGAACAGCCTCTTTACCGGGCGCTGATTGGCGAACAACGACCTGGCTTCTTACTGGCCAGTGACGCCATATTGTTGGCGTGTGCGGGGGTGTATATGGCGGCTATTTCCCCTCCGCACGTTCAGCATGAGTTGAGAGATTTGGGCTGCTCTTGATAGCGAGGTCTTGAGAGCCGACTTGGGTGAAATGAGGTGAGGATGGAGCAGCGCTGGATTGCAAAGGCGGGAGAAACGGGAGATTACCGAGAAAAACCTCGCCGACCAGCCGCATCGTCCGGCGCTTTTTCCACTTGCGAAAATCCGGGATTTGCCCGGATGGGGATTGAACCCAGTTCACCTTGGTGCGAGGCGAGCAGTCTTACTGCCCAGGCACCGCGGCCCCTTGCACATCTAATTACTGTGTGTCGATACCTTGTTCATAAGTTATGTTACAATTGAGATTACGTCGGTGTTTGTTAGTGTTTTAATTGGTGCTTAAAAGTAGTTAATATCTGGTTTAGTACGGATCATTTTCCATCTTATTAAGACCATAAACAGCTATTTTGAAACTAAAATACTTTAACTTAAATAAATAAAAACTCATTTGTAATCATTTAAATTTAAAATATCGGTGTCTTATTAGAATAAATCTATGAGTATAAATTATCGATTATTTCACTGCAGAATAAAAAATAAATTATACTCACGTTTGTAACTTAAATTTATAACTTTATTTTATAATTATGGTCTTTCAATTTAAACTTCAGATTTAGATTGTAAACACTGTAAGCATTTGAAATATACCACCTCAATGTGTACAACCGAAATTTAAATATAAATATACTTTTTAACATCTCCAAAATTTTTTCATATATCTTTTTAATTTTATTTTTAATTAAATGTATTTTAGTTTCAAACTTGTTCATAAAGGTTTTAATAACATTAAAAATGGTTCTTAGTAAAACACATATTAACTGCTCTTAATAATGGCACAAACAGTCGAATGAAAAATTTTCCATCATTAAAGAGTGGGAGGGAGCTGAGCGTCCAAGGACAAGAAGCGAGGGAGCGATACGGGCGACACTAAACACGCACTTCTAGCCCCTCATCGCTCCTACGCCCAAGGACAAGAAGCGAGGGAGCGATACGGGTGACACTAACCACGCACTTCTAGCCCCTCATCGCTCCTACGTCCAAGGACAAGAAGCGAGGGAGCGATACGGGCGACACTAAACACGCACTTCTAGCCCCTCATCGCTCCTACGTCCAAGGACAAGAAGCGAGGGAGCGATACGGGCGACACTAAACACGCACTTCTAGCCCCTCATCGCTCCTACGTCCAAGGACAAGAAGCGAGGGAGCGATACGGGCGACACTAAACACGTACTTCTAGCCCCTCATCGCTCCTACGTCCAAGGACAAGAAGCGAGGGAGCGATACGGGCGACACTAAACACGTACTTCTAGCCCCTCATCGCTCCTACGTCCAAGGACAAGAAGCGAGGGAGCGATACGGGCGACACTAAACACGCACTTCTAGCCCATCATCGCCCCTACGTCCAAGGACAAGAAGCGAGGGAGCGATACGGGCGACACTAACACGCACTTCTAGCCCCTCATAGCTCCTACGTCCAAGGACAAGAAGCGAGGGAGCGATACGGGCGACACTAAACACGCACTTCTAGCCCCTCATCGCTCCTACGTCCAAGGACAAGAAGCGAGGGAGCGATACGGGCGACACTAAACACGCACTTCTAGCCCATCATCGCCCCTACGTCCAAGGACAAGAAGCGAGGGAGCGATACGGGCGACACTAAACACGCACTTCTAGCCCCTCATCGCTCCTACGTCCAAGGACAAGAAGCGAGGGAGCGATACGGGCGACACTAAACACGCACTTCTAGCCCATCATCGCCCCTACGTCCAAGGACAAGAAGCGAGGGAGCGATACGGGCGACACTAACACGCACTTCTAGCCCCTCATAGCTCCTACGTCCAAGGACAAGAAGCGAGGGAGCGATACGGGCGACACTAAACACGCACTTCTAGCCCCTCATCGCTCCTACGTCCAAGGACAAGAAGCAAGGGAGCGATACGGGCGACACTAAACACGCACTTCTAGCCCATCATCGCCCCTACGTCCAAGGACAAGAAGCGAGGGAGCGATACGGGCGACACTAAACACGCACTTCTAGCCCCTCATCGCTCCTACGCCCAAGACGTGCAGTGTTTCCATCGTGACGCTGTTCTATGCAAACTATATCTGTAACAGTGAGGTTTTATTACACGCGATGAAAGACCACAGATTAAGCTACGCCCGTATCTCTGTGCTTTTCTCTTGCCACTTAAGGAAACTGCATGGGCAAGATTTAAAAATGCGATAATTTAGGATTCTGACGAGATTTTTTTTTTTCAAAAATACACTTAATATGACAAAAGTAAAAAAAAAAAATTGGAGGCATAGCTTTTTTTTTTTATTCTAACGGAAAGTCAGATTTGTAGAAGATTTATTTACCGAGATACGCGTATGGGGTCCATCCCACTTTTAAACAAAAAAGTCAAGTTATAAAACTTCTAAATATTTGACGTAAATGACCAGAGCGAGGTACTATCAAAATAAAAATACACCGGCTTTTATAACGGTCGTCGTGGTTGGATTCGCTAACATGCAGGGTTAGGGCGTAAGTGTTCCAAGTTTGAATGTCGGTCCTGCTTTCATTTTTTCTTTAACGTTAAAGTAAAGAAACTGTGCATTGAGAGCTGTACCCGACTATACAACGTGAAGAACTCATTAAAAAAAAGTAGTACAGACACAATAAAAATTGTCAAAAAAAAGTGTGATTTATAGGCTATTTTGCAACATTATAAAATATTTTGCTAAAATATACTTTTTAAATGTGAAATAATAATCGATTCAAATAGTTTGTGTTTTTAACAAAAATTTAGTGCATTTCCATTTTGGATGCTTTGGAAAGCAGAATTTGCAAGAAAATTTTCTTCAAGAAAGTTCATAATATTTACTATAATCTTGTGAAATAAAATCTTAGTGCTAATGTACCATATAAATTTTATAATTAACTTTATTTACATCAGTTTCAGCCATAAACCTTTGTGACAAATGGGCGCACATAAAAATAAGTTAGGAAATTATTTCCTACATAATTATTACAGTTTTATTACACAAAATCATAGTTAACATTGTGACGATATTCCATGACGAAAATTTTCTTGCAAATTCTGCTTTCTGAAGTACCTAGAATGGAAATGCGCTTAAATTTTGTTAAAAATACAGACTATTTCAATCGATTATTTTTTTTACTTTTAAAAAGTATATTCTGGTAAAATATATTATAATGCTGCAAAATATATATATTCTTCTTTCATATACGGCATAAATCGCAATTTTCTTACAATTTTTTGTGGTGTCTGTACTACTTTTTAATGAATTCTTCACGTTGTATAGTCGTGTGAAGTGCTCCATAGGCAGTTGCTTTACTTCAATCTCAGCTGTAGCCGAAACTGAGAGCGTTGGATACCAAAAAAATCAATAATTTTATACTTCTAACAAACATTGTCCTACTTGAACGCATTGTATGTGATGACATTTTCCTAGAATTAAAAAAAATTCAAACATTATATTTTTTTAATAATTTGATGTCAAATACAAAACCTTTCTGTTTTTCTGCAGAAGTAATAAAAAGTAGTAAGTTGAACAAATTAAAAGAATTTTCAGAGTAAACTAACGCCATGGGCTACCACGTGACACTAATGTAATCACCAAATAACATATCATACATATATTAAAAAATTGTTAAATTAACAAAAATGTTTGCATATTTCTAACATTTATTTTTAATGCATAAATTGTTATTTGCATATTAAATGCTAAGTATACGTTGTAAATTTTTTCATTTGTACAACTTAATTTCTATTTGTTATATTGGCTCCACCAAAACAGAACGATTTTGTATTTGACATCAAATATTATTTTAAAAAAATAAATAAAGTGTATTTTTATTAGTGGGAAATGTTATCACATGCAATACGTATAAGTTGAACGATGTTTGGTACAAATATAAATTGATTAATTTTTTATAACTAACACTTCTAATATGCTATACAAACCCTTAAGCTGGAGTCACAATAACCCGACGAACACGACACGACAGACGGATATGGCGTCAGAGCTCGACGGAATTTCATATTAAATTTTATTCAGTATTCGCAATACCCCGACGAAATCTGCGCGACAGGTATGTTAGTTGGCTGTTGGAAAATTTTAAAATGACAAGTTATCCTTACAATAATCAATATTTACTTTTAACACTCGCGATAAAGTGAATGATTATTCTGCTTTTGAGAAGACTTTAATTTATACGAAATAAAAAGTATTTAGGAACAAATCGAAACGTTATTTTGGCGGAAAGTCAGTTTATTATTTACTTCAGTAGGGAAATAAGCACGCAATTTTGTTTTATAATGTTGTATTTAATTTTTTGCGCGCCCTGACGAGTCCGACACGATGGAAAGTAGAAATACTATCTACTTTTATCAGTCTGTCGGGCTGCCATTTGGTCGGGCTGACGCCACAGTGACCTTGCTTTTCATTGGCAGCTAGTCAGATTTCGTCGTGTCGGGGTTGTCGTGTCGTGGTCGTCGGGGTGTTGTGACTCCAGCTTTAGCGTTCCATTCTTACACGCTTAGAGCAATCAAATAAACACAAATAAATAATTTGTGCTCAGCAACAAAATATTTATTTCCCCTGATACCAACATGTTATTTGGTTATGCCAAACATATTTTTCTTCATTCAACAAAACATTTTTCTCAGTGTGAATAACGCGGAAAATGATCTGTAATGAAGTGTTTAACTGCCGTGGTGCAATTGGCCATTTGTCAAAGCCATGCTGTTTATTTCTGTTCACTGTTTATTTTAGGCGCTCGTTATCGTCTCTGCCAATAATGCTGTCATTAGTATGGCAGGATTTACAATAGCCCGTCGAGTCCGTGCATAATACGCCCGTCCGTCCGTCATACATTCGTCCGTCATACATTCGTCCGTCTCCCAGTCGAGCGATTTACAAACCAAACGTCCTACGTCCGTCGTAACTCCATTGCTGCAAACTAATAAAAACAAAATATTTTCCAATAGAAAAAAATTGTCCATAAAAAAGTGAACATTTTTGGTGGTAATGTGTTTTTAGGTACCCAAAACGCACACACACACAACAGAAATTAATTGAGAAAAAGTTTTTTTTAAATAGCATATAAAGCATGATTTTATTACTTTTATTATTGCACAAAGGGAGCTCGTGTTTCCAAAGGTAATAATCAATCAATCTTCAGGCAAAATGTAACTTAGTTTGTTTTTTCAGTTACATAAACAAACATATGAAAACAAAAGACAGCCAAAACAAAACACTGCACGCACTACACAGCCTTGTAAAGAACTCGGGATGAAGGAGTAACAAAACGTGCAAGTTTATAAGGCTATAATTTCATCCGTTCGACCGTCAAAAGTCGGGCTATAGCAAACCCTGCCTATGTCGCAACAGTGCGACACACATTGCCGACCAGTGAAAAAGACAAGTGTGGAAATTAGTACCGGAAACAATAAGAAAACCTTCGTATTTTTAAAGGTGGGCTTAAGATTTTGCTTTAGGGACATTAAATACGTCTTTGACGTCTCTAAATGAACCTCTGAGATTATGAATTTAGCTCTTTGTTACGTTATGTGTAAAACATTTACAAAAAGTTCAGACTTGCTAAATTTACCGCGCGGGCAAACACATTTGCTCACGGACATCACTGTATTAAATTCACAACTGAAGAGGCTTTTTTTGTGCCTTTGTGGCAATTAAGAATTATTTTTTCTTTATTTTAAAATTGTGAAATTTTTCAACAAGCATTTCGACTCTGATATCTAAATTCTGTGATGACTGATATGATAGTTTCTAGAGGCAGCGTGATATCTTCTCTGTTCTGAATGCCTAATTTAGAAAATAAATCCCACCGATGAAATGTTTTACGGTATCAAATACTTACTTCTTTAAAGAATTTAGAGAAATATTTTGTACATATGCAGTAAGACAGAAGTATAATGTTTCAAATCGTTTTGGAATAATCTTTAAAGAAACTTTCGTCTATGCAGTGAGAAATAATTCTAATTAACAGCACAAGGCAGTCTGTTCACAGTTACTGTCAACTTTTTTTGTACACTCTAAATCTGAATCGGTGAGAATTTCACTGTTTCAATAAGCCAAACGTATCTGACTGGTAAAACATTCACTTCAGCGAATTTAACTGACGTCTCAGTGAAAAGATGGCACGTTTTATTCACTGACTGATTCAGTACATTTCCCACTGATTCGTCAGTCAATTCTCCCCGCTGTTTTCTCAGTGGCTTATTTTTTGACCGATGGACCAGTGGAACATCTCAGCTACTTGCTTCGTCTCTAATTATTTTTGACTGATGTATCAGTGAAACTGATTGTGTAAAAATGGCCGTCGAACATCGTTTAAAAATGGCCGCTAAACGACGTGTATCAAGCGAAGCAACGACGAATTAACGAATAAAACTAATACAAAATACTTTCCGAAATGTGTTTCGTCTGTCAAAACGCCATTTTGAGGAGGTGACATGAACGCGCAGTGTTTCATTACGTTTGTACGTCTTTCATTTCAATTCCATGTAATCATCACAAGGCTCTGTTTGAAGGTGTAAACTGCATTTAATTTGGCGAAGAGGGTGCACTCGTATATACTATTCTTTTGAACAATCCTAACGATACCAATCAAACCAAACACGAAAACTATGAGCATACAACTTCAAACGACACGATTTCGCAGCAGAACTATAAGACATATATTTTCCTCTCGTATTTTTCACTTGGCGTGATATCTCAGAAGGCAAGGCAAACGGTCGAAGAATGCGCGAGTTCAATACCGGCCACCTGCTAAATTTTTGTTACTTTTATTAATTACGATAAATTGCACAACATAAATAGTGAACTATCGTTAAGTACGTTTATTTCACATAATTATTTGCCTACATTCAATAGAAATAATATTTAATTCGCCACTGCAGTCGGCCGTCCCTTATTCAATCAGTGAAACTGTTTCACGTCACTAATTCAATCAGTGAAACTGTTTCACGTCACTTATTCAATCAGCGAAACTGTTTCACGTCACTAATTCAATCAGTGAAACTGTTTCACGTCACTAATTCAATCAGTGAAACTGTTTCACGTCACTAATTCAATCAGTGAAACTGTTTCACGTCACTTATTCAATCAGTGAAACTGTTTCACGTCACTAATTCAATCAGTGAAACTGTTTCACGTCACTAATTCAATCAGTGAAACTGTTTCATGTCACTAATTCAATCAGTGAAACTGTTTCACGTCACTAATTCAATCAGCGAAACTGTTTCACGTCACTAATTCAATCAGTGAAACTGTTTCACGTCACTTATTCAATCAGTGAAACTGTTTCACGTCACTAATTCAATCAGTGAAACTGTTTCACGTCACTAATTCAATCAGTGAAACTGTTTCACGTCACTAATTCAATCAGATAATTTTTCCACTAAAAAAAATCATTGGTTTTTTACACTGATTCTAAGTGGAGCCATGTTCGCTGATTAAGAGTAGTTGAATTTCACTGCGAGTCAGTGGTTTCCTACTGATTCGAATTTAGACTGTAAAGCCCTGCTAAACTTACACTTCGGCTACCCACCAAGTATTCATACCCTTCCTCGCGTGTAAACAAAATCATTGCCTTGTGTGTTTAACGTGCTAAACGTAAAAACTTTGCTTATATTTTTTTAATGTCAATTTAATTTTAGGAAGCGCACATTACCTATACTTAAAAAACTGTGCTGTTGCCTAGTACACGGCCGTGTTGAAACTCTGGAAAAATATCCCTGTACCGAATATATTTCATATCTGATAGATTCGGTCATAATATTACGGACTCTGTTTATATTCTTCGGTTGTCGAAACAATACTGGCATATATTTTTACAAATTTATATCACGATGTTCAAAGCAAATAAATAAATAAATATTGCCAAAAATAAATAAAATAAATTATGTATAAAAAATAACACTGAGCTTGTTAAACGTAAAAATTATGTGTTAATAATTATTTATTATTATTATTATAGCTCAAAAAGCGTGTATTGAAGTGATTTTTAGAAACACGTTAACAGTATAAAAAAAGGGTTTGACTGTGTTGGGGACACGGCCGTTTGTTTTGCATGAAGACATCTACGTTGACGCGCTCCTCTTCACTCGATCATATGGGGTTTCATTATGCGTATCACTGGATTGTTTTTGAGATTCTCTTCCCAACCGTGTACCATTTCCGTATTTCGACTTGGCTTTTTGACGAGTATAGGCCAAAATTGTGTTAAGTTTTCTTAATTTTTTTTTTACATTAAACGCATACAATTTCACCATAACCACGCCACACAAATGTATTTGTACACGCAATCGATTGATCTTGACGAGAGCTGTCGATCGAAACTTTAAACGAGTGTCGTGGCTTCTCCTACGCGGAAGTTATGAGACGCGGCGAAACGAACTCAAGTTTGCGCGATGCTTCGCAGTCCTCACTCAACGTAACATATTCTTTGATCCTTTGGCAATCGAGCGGTGTAATTGAATTTTGAATGTGGACGATAGATTCGTAGCTGCGATGCCAAACTGCATCTCCGGAGTTTGTTATCATCTGATTTTCTGGATTGCCACCCACTATGGTCGCAAATTTAAAGACGTGTTCACGTCGAAAATAATTGTGAAAGACGGGGGGGGGGGGGGGGGGGACTTTTATTCTTTCTCGCGGGATTACTTTTAAAGCGATATCGTGTCTACGTGCAAGGCACCCAACTGGCGTGCAGTCTTTCCGTCGTCGACGCGCCTGAATGTGACTTGAAGAGGTGACGCTGTAATTTGATTGGACGCAACTCTGCAGCGAAGTCCAACGTATGTACCGGGCTCGAATATTTAGAGTTATAGAAGTCTGAAAAAAAAAAAAAAAACCCGTTTTCCTCCACGATGTAGGACGTGAAAGTAATGTTTCCTGTGCGCATGCAACCTGCCATCGTCCGCAATGTGGCTTCTTCTTTTCGCAGGTAAACGTATAGGGGGGCCACGTTTGAAGGTTTCGTCAAGAAGCGCACCTTCCGAACGTGCTGCAACCAAGCGGCTGAACTATCGCAAGGCAAGGCAAGGCGCGGTGGTTCACACATCGGCCACTTGAACGTGGTAGTGCATTTTGACGTCACAGACGCGTGCGTGACGGGGGCCTCGCCGCTCTCTCGTGAGTGGCCGCAGTACATTCTGTTTCTCCTGGCTCCACTCCGGTTGCCGACTCCTGCTGCGTGCGCCGGGTGTGTACAGCACTGGGCAAGCGCCAGCTTACCTCGCAACACTTCACAACGCGCCGCTGGCCACTTTTGCAGAAATTCTTCGTTTTCGCGCCGTAATTTCGGATTCACGATATACGATTATAGAACATCTACATTCTACGATTTGCGTGATACTTTTGTGCGTAATTTTAATTGTGTGTTCTGCTTGTTGTAAAAAGTCGAGAACATATTTATATTTCGTCAGTGAGTTCTCGCCTTTCAGAAAGCAGGAAATAACACACGGTGAAAATTAGTTACAAACGTATTAGGCCATAAACAACTACTATATTCTGTTCACGGTTACTTCACAATTTTCTGAAGCCCTGCTAAAGTTCTACTTCCAGGATATTCCTCCGCTTCGTGCAAACTGAGCTTAACTAAGTCTATAAAATTTCAACACAGGACATCACACCGAATTCGTGTGCACTCAGTTGTGATAGTAATTTACATGAGAACTATTTCTTACCTGGCGCTACCAACACACGAGTTGTCTCACTGTTTTTGTTCGTATTTATTATAAATGAAATACTTCAATTTATAAATAAACTAGACGCAAAACTTCAAGTTGACGAAAAATAATATGTTTTATGTTAACAGAGGTGTAAGACGGCTGTGGTACATGTCGTATTTATGAAATAACTAAATAAGTCATACATGGGGTGAGTTTTCAAAGGTTTGATTCAAAAAGTTTGATGAAACCGCGATTACACTATAAATTGTAAATTTCCTATAGTCAAACAGTTCCAATAATACCTGTCAAACTGAACAACAGAGGTGAGATGGCCGCTCATGCCGCGAACTGAAGCCGCACGTGCCACCAAAATGGCGGCACTTAGCCGGTGTAATGCCAATCAGACCTGTCAACTGACTTGGTCAGACGGCTGCCCGACCAACACGGAATCTTTCACAGCGTGCAGTGGCCGATCAGACACGAGGCCGTCCCCCTAGCCTCGCACGACCAATCAGCGAATGAGTTCACCCGCATCAAAGGAATTCTCTCCCTCTCCCCCTCCCCCCCCCCCCCAAATCCTCGGTCATGGACTAAAGATGAGTGAGTGAAGAGATTTGGGTGGCTCTTAACAGCGAGGTCTTCAGAGCCAATGAGGATTGTTGAAGTGAGTATGGAGCGGCGCCGGAATGAAGGGGCGGGAGGGAAACGGGAGATCCCCGAGAAGACCCGCCGACCAACGCCATCGTCCGGCACGATCTACACTTGCGAGAATCCGGTGACCTGGCCGGGGATTGGACCTTGTTCGCCTTGGTGGGAGGCGAGCAGCCTAACCGTAGACTAAAGATGCTGTAGACCGATCTCGCTGGCTGAGCACAATCAATCTCCGTGTCCCGAAAACGGAACTGCTTCGCTGCCAGCACGACTAGCAGAAAACGATGTGGTTTGTATTTGAGATTAGAACACTGTTTAACAAACGAGTGCTTTAAGATGTTTTTATACGTCCTCTTAACAAATTTTTCATATTGTTTGATTAAATTCAAATTGGTAAAAGTATTATATTAATATAATAGTGTTTCACATTTAAAAATTAAGATAAAAACAAACACGTTCATCATAGTTGAGCACGTGACTCTGACAGTTGTGTTACTTCGGGGTAGGTCAGTGCTGGGTACATGTGCAGAAGACGAATAAGCGGTCTACCTCATCTTCAGTCTATGGAACTGGCATTTTGCTTCTGTTTATTTATCTACTCTTTGTCGCTGGCCAGTGACGCCATTTTGCTGGCGCGTGAGCGGCTGTAATTGGCTATATAAGCGGCTGTTTTGCCACTGTATTCTCAAGTATTAGTCAATAAGATTTCAAGAAGAAATACGCCCATAAAATGTTATTAAATAATCATGAATGGGTTCGAAAATGTGTCACACTGTCAAATTTTTTACTAGGAGGATCTAATATGAACTTCTGTTTAAAAATTATTTTTCAAGTGAGGTACCGCTGTTGCGATTCCTTGCAGTCCATTGCGGTAAGAAATGTAGCGAATGTTGTTATTTATTTTCACTTATTCATCTAATTATTTATCACGGGTGTTCTCTGCACGACGAAATTTAATTCCTCTGAGTTCTTAACATTATGTACAATATTCACTTAGTGTTCATGCCCAGGCAGCTCCTACATTCATTTAATTATCTTCATAGTCCATTTCCTTTCCAGAAATTTTTTTGTTATTTTAATTTTTCGTGGCGCCCATTTTTGTCGTTAACGATTCTGATAGGCTAAGGACGCCAAATACAAAAAAAAAAAAGGTAAAACCGGTTCAATTTTCAAATGTTTGGTGGACACTGAAGGCATCCAACATTTTCAGACAAATATGGTGGTGTTTATGACGTTTCTATGACGTCACAAGTATCTAACTTAATTTTACCAAACTTATTGGAAGTACAGTAGTATTTTAATGTGGCAGGTCTCCTGGGCAGGCCGTCAAACGGTGTGCAGAACTTCAGCAGAAAAAGTTCTATTAAAAAACCGCCCAACGTATCTGAGTGAGGTCAGCTTACGAATAGGATTTAAGAAACGTTACGCCTGTGTATACGTTTTCCAGTTCCTCCAGTTCTCTCTAAAGCATGTTTTTGTGATAGTGAAAATGGCTCAAACGGGTGTTTTCACGGTCATTTTAAGGTATGAACATTCCGGTACAAAACATTAAAAAAGGAATAGGGACGTTATAGAAACCTTTATCATTATTATTTCATAAAATGGTAGGGTCTCAGCTGAAAGTCTCATAGAGGCGCGTTATCGACGGCAATACTGCACGCCAGTTCAGTGCTTTGCCCGTAGAGGCGATGAGACAGTAGATGCGGATGTCGCGGTCGCCCCTATCGCTCCCACACTTTCAGGCCTCAGACATCAAAAATTCCTTCAACCAGACGGCCACCTAAACGGGCAAACCTGACAGTGTGACAGGGGCTTTAAAGTGAGTTTTTCGATTGACTTAAAATAATAAGTGCGCCGTGTGTTTAAGATATGATTCAATGTATTCGAGGGTATTAGTTTATGACTGTCCTGTGCGAGCATGGCGTGACTTAAAAGAGATCGCTATATTTTATATTTTAAGTACAAGCAAGACGAAGTAGCCAATCAAAGTCCAGTGACATTTGTTTTTGGCGGGAAACTGTATTTACATCTTGTACTTATTTATGTTATGTCATATTGTGAAATCGTACGAAAGTAACTATTTTAATATATAACCAACCTTTTCAGATTTATTGATGTAAATACCTAATGTTGGCATCGGCTTCCCCGTCCATAAGTAGAGACCTGAAGAACTCGCGTATTCATTTTGGGACAAGCTAGAATTCAAAACACGTGTGTTTATATGACCTTGGGTATTGGTTCACACGGTGTTTGACACCTCCCGGAGAACGCTTGCCAATCGTCGCCGTCCTCTGTGACAGCAGTCAACCAATGTGCAATTGATACATTCATATTTGTACATAAAGACTGTAGAGTCTAGCCTGCAGGTTATTGATCTCGCGAATTTTACGGGTCTCTATCTATAATATATCAGGAGTTTTTCAAAACGTTTACACGAGCAGTAACCACAAATAACTAAATATATGTAAATAATCTCCGCTCTAGTCCATATTTCCAGGTTATGTCGTTTGCTTTCGTCTCCTACGATTATGGTTGACTAGACTTAACATTTGTTAATTCAATCATAAACTGCAAAGCTTATTACTGTTCATTTTCCGTGTGCTTGTCGAGTCAAGTACAATTCTTAATTCTTCAGTCTTTAATCGTAGACTCACCTTTACAACCTCAGTCTGAGCGCCGTCCATATTTGCTACGTGCCTCTCCTCCCCTCCCTCTCTATGTTAATTTGTCCGGAAGCCTTCCCTGTTGTCGCTTGCGAGCGCGGGGAAGCGGCCCGCGCGTCAAAAGATAAGATGGTTTATTTTGAACGGACGTCTCGAAATGTATGGAGCTGGTCCTGGCTTGGTGCCCGGGCACCTGCCTGCCTCCAGGGCGCATACCTACCTGCTGTGCGAAGGCGCTTCGCGTCGCCTCACCTTCGTTCGCCAACGTTAGTTGTTGCGACAAATGTTCTCACGTTTCGAATCAAACCTTTGCCAAATCACCCCATGCATGACGTGCTTGATTGTTTCCTAGAGGCTGTTCACGATAAAGTGAGCACTTTAGAAATGAACCTCAGAAGAAAAAAAGTCACTACCTCTGCCTGCGTATCTTTAACGGGCGCACTGAGTGACATTCGTCTAGTAAAGTTTGTAAATTTGCTGGAAGGTAGTTCCATATTTTAACGTCGAAAAAAAAGTGTTAGGTAACCATTTATGATAACTTAAACTTATTTCTTTCGCTTTCTGTTTTTTATAATGCATGGAAGTGTAAAAATAAGCAGATTTGTAAAGTATTTACTTACTTAATAATTTCACAGTTTCACTTGACCGACGTATGAATATAGTGATGAGGCCCACGGCAATGTTAATTTTACATATAAGGTGGAGGAACACAGAACGTGCATACAAGTAGATCATAAGCAGGGCTTTCAAAAGTGCTCATTTTACCGTGAATATCCTATAAATGTATCATGTATCACAAGTGATTTATACTGTGTTAACATAAGAGTACTTCATTTTAGACAAATCACACTTTTAATTAAAATTTTTAATATTTTTATCTATCGATTATAATATTTCTTTTGAAATCAACATGAATAAACGTAGTGAAAAAATAGGTGAGTTGGTAATACCTAGTAAGAAATAGTCCGTTAAATGTATTCTTAAAGTGAGTGCACACCTTTACTGTCCCCTGATGTTTTTTTACTAAAGTCTGTTCTCGAACACTTCTGAAATCAACATAAGAAAAATGTCACTGCATACATTTTAACGGGCGCACTGAGTGGCATGCGCATAACTGTAAAGTTGGCAACGATGGAGGGAAAGTAGTTCCACGTCTTAACGTCAAATAAAATGTGTTAGGTGATCATATGTGATGACTTCAAGTCATTTATTTCGTTTTCCGTTTATTTTTAATGCATCGGAGTGTAAAAATGAGCATGTTTGTAAAATATCTACATTTATTATAATTTCACGGTTTCATTGGACCGACGCATGGATAAAGTGACGAGGTCCTTGCTAGTGTTAACTTTACATGAGGCGGAAGAACACACAACGTGCATAAAAGTATATCCTAAGCAGGTCTTTCAAAAGTGCTCATTTTACCGTGGACAGCCAATAGATTCTGTTATAAGTACATGGTCCCAAATTTTTTTTCGCGTTCTATTCACAACGATACGGGCGACAATAAGACGCGTGGCCAGTGCCCCATCGCCGCTACGCGCAAGGCGCTTAAACTACGTGGAGTGATTACGTGGTAACGTTTTGCTGGGAAAATTATATATGTAACAGTTTGGTTTCGTTATACGCGATGGAAGCCCACAGTTTTGTTTTATTTTCCTCCTAACTATTAGGGAAACTGAGCAAGCAAAGTCCAAAAATGCAATTTTTTGGCCTTTACAAGATTTTTTTTTCTTATAATTAGAGACATGCAAAATTCGCGTTATCTTTTGAAGACAGAGTAGACTTCAAAAAACATGTGTGTTTGCATTGCTCTTGCCATTGGACTACAGTAGGTTTGACACGCTGTGGGCGGCCTTGAACCAATTGGAAACAAGTTAAGAGAATATGGCCCAATCACGTCTCGCCTAGTCAAATGAAACTCTGGCTGCTCGCTTTTGCAGAAGCCAATAGACAAATTGCACCGATTGTAATGTAAATAGGATGGCGATATCTAGCGCGCTGGCAAAATTAACGTGAATTTTGCATGTCTCTACTTATAATACAGTTAATATAATAAAAACGGAAATGTACGGGCTATACAATTTTTATTTATTTTATCTTTTCTGGCAAAAGTCGTATATACGGGATATTTATATCCCGAGAAACTTAAACTTGCAAAGAACGAATGCACATAAAATATGTCCGGACTTGTAAGGCTCATTCCACAATGAGCAGTCTAGCAGTCACAGATCGTTGAGCCTGATCTTGCTTGGCCCCGCCGACTGCCCGCATGCAACATATTGCTTCTAGCCAATCAGAACTTGTCATACTTGTAACGTCATTTCCAGACATATTCTTCCATAGGAAAAGAAGAAACGTATAAACAAACAGCACAAATATAACCTTAAAATAAATACTCCAAATTATTTGTCGCATTTTGCACTTTTGCGGATTGATAAAGATTCGTTTACGAGAGAATATTAAAATAGTCATTTATATTTATTTGTGCGATAGCCTCATTTATATTTGAAAATCTTAATCGCGATAAAAATACAGCTTAAGGTAAATAATAACCTATAAAAACATTTTAAATTTGAACACTTTTGTAAGTAAATAATGTTAAAATACGCTAGAATGCCTAAAGCATTCTAAATATTTATTTCTAGAGAACCAGATTTTTAATTTTTTCTTTCAAAATAAAATCAGTTTTATTTACGCCGATATTTTTTCGACTGCTCATTGCGAGCAGTACTTTGCTGACTGCTGACTGCCGACTGCCGACTGCTCATTATTGAAGGGGCCTAACTCATTTAAGCTTAGTTTGTCACGAGACGGAGGAATATCGTGGAAGCAGAACTTTAGCAGGACTTCAGAAAAGTTGGCAGTGACAGTGGCTGGACTATAGCACAGAGTAGGTAAGTGTACAGAAGGGGAAACAGACACTTATACGGCGAACCCGAGCTGCGCACGCCAGCAGAATGGCGTCACTTGCCAGCCACATGTCGTAACAACCTTCGCACATCAGCGCCCCGTAAACTACTAGCCAGCCGGTAGCCAGTCGGATACAAGGCCCGTTTGTAACGGACTTACGCTACCTCACGTAAATCTGGCTCAGGTCATGGGCACGTACGTTGACGGCAGCCCGAGGAAGTGTTAGACTCCGCGACGCTGGTTCCCGGTGGCTTCAGCGAGTTCCAGAGTTCCAATGAGCTCGTTCGGCATTCCTTCCACCCAGCAGTGGCGGCTGGAGTGACTGAGGGGGGGTCACATTCTGACGTCAGTGTCGCCTTTGAATGTGATTGGATGACGATCGACTTCCGTTTAGAGGACGTTTTCCATATATTTGAAGAGGACGGCGGTTGCCTGGCAAGCTAAGCAATGGCGGACACTCGGGGAGGTCACACTAAGGGGTTGGTATCACTTTGAGACATGTGAAATGTAAAAAATTTTAAATGTAGGCTTTATTCGCACATTTTTATGTAACCTCTTTAATTGTTTTGGGCGGCGCTGACTGGAAGGTGCAGGTTCATTTCCCAAGATGGAGACAGAGACATCCCTTGTGGGAACCGTCACGAGTGGCTGGCGCCGACGCTGAACTCGGCGACGTCTGGTAGCCTGGCTGACCGCATCCTTCTTCTTGGACCCAGGATGCTGTGAAGGTTCGTGCCCCACCTGGGACAGCTCCACGGCACAGTCTGGTGCGTGGATGGTAGCAGGCAGTTGGGCCAAGGCAATGGCTTGGTCGGTGGCGCGGCGTCATGTGGAACACGACTCTGTCCGATCGTCCTGTACAACCCAATTGAAAGTGCGTTGGTTCATAGGCGACTGGATAATGCGCGAAACACCAATCCTGCATGCCGCTATCATCGCAGGTATCGGTGTAGGTATACAGATAATCATCTTCTACGATGGAACTGTAAGCAATGCTGCCATTGTCAGGCTTGGCATTTGTATACCTGTTCGTAGGACAGAATGGAGTCGTGGTGATGATCAGACCTCTAGGCGATGACTAAATGAGCGCATCGATTATTCCCACTTATATATAATACGGACGATGAACAGGTTTTTTCGTATATTTCGGGTAACTACGTGCCATTGCCGATTCGCAGTCCAAGGGCGAGACACGCCATTTGTGCAGCAGCTGTGCGTTTCTCCATGCGCGTGTCCAGACAGGATCTGGCCTGGCGCAGGCGTGTACGTGCTGGTCATCGTAAAGTTTTGCCAGCTTGCGGAGGGAAGGACAGCCATACTCGCATTGCACAAGTCGCTCAGCCATTTCTTCTTCTCGGGCCCTGTCACGTAAACCAGATCTTACAGGTACTGCATCAACAAATCGCGCAGCACGTTTCTCACATGATGGTATGGAATATTGCCTTCGTCCCACTCCAGTTCGTGGTGGTACTTGGTCAGCAAGTCGTTCGTCTTCTTGCTTTTATTGTCCAAGAGTTTCCACGAATAAAAAGGGGGTGGGGGCGGAAGGATCATGTGCCCCCTTTTCGCCATCGTCGTCATAGATCACTGCAATCTCCTTGACCACATAGCCACTCTTGAATATATGGTTGCTTGGGAAGCAGTGATGGTGTCTTACTTTCTATTTGGCTATATTAGATTTTAAATATAATTCTTCTTGATCCGACTGTTTATATGTAAGTGTAGGGGGAATGTTACTCGAAGTGGTGATTGTTCGCAATCAGTTTGGAGTGCATTTCTGATGTTTGTATATGCCAAATTTTCTGAAGTGGCTGAAATAATGCTAGACATGTAGGACATATGCGTGCTTAGGATAAGTACATTTTTTAAATCTGGACTATGTTAGTTTATTTCCGAATTTTTCCTGACCTTTGGTAGGTTAATGTAGGTTTGGTTTCTTTTGCTTTAGTAGATTAATTAATTTATGTTAGTTTTACAGATGGTAAGAATGTTATTGTTGCAAGGTTTGTCTGGACTATAAAAATTTGTTCGGTACACTTGGGTTAAAATGGATGGTATGGTACCTGTGTGCGGGTGTATAAGCAGCCGGGTGTTCCAGTTAGGAAACTTAGTTTGACAGTGGCAGTCGTGAAAGACACTTCGTCTCAACTCGTGTAAGCAACTGGGATATATTATGCAACCAAAGGTTGCTGGTCCATCAATGCCCAAGTTGGCACAGTGCAATCGGCTTTTTCAGTTTGGGTACCTGCGGCAGTAGCCTCGCCATAGACTTCTTCAAGCGTGGAACCAACAGCATCATCGACTTCTTCGGATGGTACACCTACAGAAGTGCTGCCATCAACGACTTCACCAAGGCTTCATTGCTGTTACTGTGGCAGGATAGAAAGAGAGAAGGAAATACTAAGAAAAGCTGAGCTGCCAATGTCGTGAAGTCTTCCATGACTTCGTCTGAACTGCAAGGGCAGCGTCCTGCTGCGTGTATCAAGTCCTGTCTACAATAGGCTGTTCCTGTGGACGTGGGCGTGTCCGAAACTCGGCGTCAAGTGACGTCACATTGACGTAGTCTGAGCATGGTCTACACATGCGTTGTCCGAAGTGAGCTTTCAGAATCTGACACTAGGTCGCAGTAAATTCGTCACATTATTTGTTGTTAAGTAGTGATGTTTAAATTTGCTGAATTACTTATTATTTAATGTTTACGAAATGGGTGATTTGTATACTAAATTTTAATAAACGCCTTAAACGGTTTTATTTTAAACATTTTTCACCAACTGGCATCCAAATTTAATTTTTTAACTTACGTTTTAAAAGTTTTAGCCCTCAAATAAAATTGTCAGACCGAACGAAGACATCGTTAATTATTTATTAGCAATTCATGGTTTTTGTTTTGAGAAAGCCCACCATGCACAGCCATTGTTTACATTAGTAACGTAAACATTCCACGAATGCGCGCGAAATTATTTGAGGTATTCTTCTTTTTCTATCAGCTTAGGACACAACTTGGGTCAAAACTTCAGTTTTCCGAATGTTTCAACTTGGGACACAGATTGACACGCGACACTGCAGCTTGGGACAGCGCCATGACGTCAGAGGGTTACGTGCACCAATCAGCGCATCCTTGTCCTAAGACGCAGGTTGTGATCGCGCAATTTGTAGACAGGCCTTAACTGTCAGGTGCGGCGGCCATGAACTCGGCATTAGCTAATGCGTACAAATACTCTTCCACCTTGACAGCGGCAAACCACCCCGGGTGGGACAGATTTGCTTCAGCTTGTTCTTGAAGTCTTGTTCTAATACTTATTTTTACGTGGTAAATAAATCACGAATGTTTGTAATGACTAACTAAAATTTAATTAAGAATAAATATCTTAAATATTAATTGTTATTTGAAAATGAGAAAAGGTACGCTATCGTAACCGGAGTTCAATGCAGGTACCTCGAACGTTTCTGCATGTCTCTGACAGGAATATTTTAAGACAGAGTGCTTTGCTGTAGCCGTTTCTAGCTAATGAGTTCTCTCTAATTGTGATTCTAATGTGCGTCATGCCTTGAAAGCAACCGACAGACATATAGTATACTCGCGGTTTATCCACATATTTTTAATCAAACCTGTGAAATACCACCGCATCTACGCCGTTCTTAGTTATTTCCAGAATATACCATCTAGGTACCACAATCGTAAAAGCAATATTTTTGACGTGAATAAGTGTTTAAATTTGCAACTCCAGTGGGAGGCAATCCAGAAAATCCGATGATAAAAAAATCGGGGGAACAGTTTGGCATTGCAGCTCCGAATCTATCGTCTACATTCGAAATTAAATTACACCACTCGATTGCCAAAGTATCATAGAATATGCTAAGTTGAGTGAGGACTGCGAAGCATCTTGGATGGTGCCCTGGAGTGGCAAGGGGGAGGGGGAGCACCGCATTTTTGAGTTCGTTTCGCCGCGTCTCATAACTTCCGCGTAGTATAACTTGAAGCTGCGACGCTCGTTTGAGTATCAATGGAAGCTCTCGTCAAGATCAATCTATTGCGCGTATAAAAACATTTGTGTGGAGTGGTTATGGTAAAATTGTAGGTGTTTAATGTGAAAAATTAATAAATCTTAACACAAATGTGGCCTGTACTCGCCAAAAAGCCAAGTCGAAATATAGAAATGGTACACAATTGGAAAGAGCATCTCAAAAGCAATCCAGTGATACACATAATGAAAACTCTATATGATCGAGTGAAGAGGTGCAAGGAACGTAAAATAAACATCAAGGCGTCCGAGCGCGTTAACGTAGATGTCTTCACGCAAAGCAAAAGGCCGTGTCCCCAACACAATCAAACCCTAATTTTTTGGTTAAACTGAAATGTTATTTATATTCTCTCTATAAATTGTAATTTTTTTATAATTAATATGAATTCAAAACAGTGAGAAAATACGTGTATTTTTAACGCCTAGTATAATCCATGCACGGTTACTTCGGCCTTTTCTGAAGTCCTGCTAAGTTTTACTTCCAGGATATTCCTCCGCCTCGTGTAAACTAAGCTGAACTAAACCTGGAGAATTACACCAAAGGACAACGCACCGCATTCCTGCGCACTGAGTGTAACAGTATTTTGTATAAGAACTATTTCTCGCTAGACATTACCAACATACCTATTTTCATCCTGTTTGTATACTAATTATTTAAAATGAAGTATTATAATTTATAGATAAAATAAGAATAATATTTCAATTTAACAGTAAAAAAAAAAAAGTAACTTTTATGAACACAAGTATAAAACGCTTGAGATGCAGGGCGTATTTGGGAAATAACTAAGCACGTCATAGATGGGGAGATTTTTCAAAGGTTTGATTCAAAAAGGCCGAAGAAACCGTGACCGGACTATAAGAAAAGTGTGAAGTAACCGTGAATGGATTATAGCCTGAAGAGTGCTCTTTTCGTAGGCCAACACTTGGGACGCGCGTTCAATATTTGTGGTAAAACGTGTATTTAAAACCAACACTCTGCACTCCTGTTTAAATGTCATGTTGGCGGGACTCTTAAATCTGTTCAAGATTTTAAGTTATCACAAATGGTCACGTAACACTTTTTATTCGACGTTAAGACATGGAACTACTTTCCATTCATCGTTACCAACTTTATTGGGCGAATGTCACTCAGTGCGCCAATTGAAATATATGCATACAGGGGCGATAACTTTTTCTTAAGGTTCATTTCTGAAGTGCTCACTTTATCGTGAACAGCCTTTAATATTCCGCGTGAGAAGTATAAGGAACATCACGCGCTAGAAATGCAGAGGATAATGTTAACCACTCGAACGTTCATAACTCAGACGTTCAACATTCTTCGCTGCTGCAGTGTTCCCCAGCTCTCGTCATGATGAAGCGAGAACAATATGGCCGCGGCCATCAATTTCCTTCCTGTATCGCGGCACATTCCCCGCTGAGAGTGTTATGGCGCTCAGTCGAGGGAAATATAAATACGCGGTCGGCTGGTGGTAGCGTGCCTCTGAACTGGGCCGGCCGGCGCTGCAGAAATAGACTCCTCTCCTCGCCATTTTGCGGGCTGCCGATGGCAATACATCCGACGCTACATCATCGGAAATGATGTTGCAACGGGTAGTATCTTACTTCTTCCTCCGCGTTTATTTTTAGCACCTAATTTACCTCCTGGCGCCAAGCAGACGGCGCCACTGCATTGCACAAGGCCATAACAACTATGCTTTCTTACAGTATACTTCCGTGCTAATGAGTTGGCCTGTTTTCTTGAAGAAACGCCCAAGAAATGAAGTCTAATATAGGCTGTACACGGTAAAATGAGCACTTTTTAAAGCCCTGCTTCAAATATACTTGTACGCACGGTGTATATTCTTCCATCTTACATATAATTAAGGCTGTGTCAGAATCGGCAGATTTTGTTGACAAAATGATCACGTGACCCGATATTGTATACAAAAATGGTGACGTGTTTGGTAGTTTTGGTACTTCGTGTTTTGTATCTAGCGGATGTTAGCAAAAATTCAAAACGACAAAATCAGCGCCACGTTCGTTTTACTCTAAAAATACATGCGCGAATGCGTAAATAAAATGACTTTTAAAACAAATAATTGTACATAAAAAACACTAGGCATGTTTTAAAAAGCAAGTAAGTATTGTGCTTTGTGTGTGTGTGTATATATATATATATATATATATATATATATATATATATATATATATATATATATGTGTGTGTGTGTGTTTGTGTGTGTGTGTATATATTTAATGTATATATATATATTAAAAGTTGTTATTTTCATTATTTATTATTTTCTTATTTATTAACGTTTCCTAGTATTCCAGTGATGATCGCAGAAATATTACGTCTGTTATAGCACTAAATTTAGATAAAAGTATTTTCCGCTGCTAATTTAATAATGTGTTGTCATTAGTGCTAAACAAATGGCTGTCTACAACGTCCGAATGATACCTACCAAATCACGAATTTACAAAATAACGAAATAACAAAATTTTTCAATTCGGACATAGCCTAACATTGCTAAGGGCCTTATCGCTTTATTCATGCGTCGTCATAGTGAAACTGTGAAATTATAAGAAAAGTAAATCATTCACTAATTTTGGTCATTTTTACACATCGATGAATTAAAGAAAAACAGAAAACGGAAAAAAAATTGTTTTTTAAAGTAATCACAAATGTTTACTCAAAACATTTTATTCTGTTCTCCATCCATCGTTACCAGCCTAACTGGGGGCATGTCCCTCAGTGCGCCCGTTTAAATACATGTAAGCAGGAGCAGTGATTTTTTTCTAAGGTTGATAACAAAAGTACTCAGTTTTCGAGAACAGCCTTTAATTTAAATGTATGCCTTTTCGTACTTGGTGGATAAGTCATATATTTTCTTTGCGCTTTTGTCTTTACCATACCACAAGGTAATAAATAATACGTCGTGTCGGTTGACTGGTAAATAGGCAGGGTGGGTCGAGTGTGTGAAGAGCCGATGAAAGTGATTGAAGTTAGTATGGAGCAGCGCCGGAATGACGGGGCGGGGGAAACGGGAAATCCCCGAGAAAACCTGCCGACCTGCGTCATCATCTGGCACGATTCCCACATGCGAAAACCCGGGAGTGACCCGACCGGGGATTGAACCTTGTTCACCATGGTGGGAGGCGAGCAGGTTAACCACTCAGCCCCCGCGGCCCCAATGGGCCCGATTCCCGCATTTTCGCTACAGAAGAGCAGAATGAGAGTAACTGAAAATATGATTTTTTTTTTTACTATTTACCGAATGAGCTGAATCTCTTAAATTTCTGCAGAAGTCACTGAATCACTTTCAGAGACAACTGCATCTTGGAAAGTGGTGGTTTTTTTTTGTTGCAATTCTCTACTTCATTAAATCTAGCGAAACGGGCTTTGTGACACAGCAATTCTCTTGTTCGTATTTTATTCATTCCCTAGAAAATTTTTCTACCATTTTAAAACACTGCTGAAAAAACCAGTTTCATAAATAACTTGAATGAGTTTATTTTGTATGAGCATACAAATTCCGTGCCTATGTCTGAAAATAGTAACAATTCCAAATAAAAACATATATTCACAACTAATTGTTTTGCTAATATTGCTTGGTGTTTGTCGGTGAATATAAAAACTCTTAAATATTTTACCTCAAACTTTCATGATTAATAATTTTTATAATGTTATTTACACTATTTCTGGACAAATGTAACGAGGCCTAGATGTTAAGTCGCAAATGTTCAGTATAATAAACTGCTTTTTATTAAAATAAAAAAAATCATTTGCTCCAGTCTTTATAAAATGGCAACGAAAGATAGCTTTCCAGTGCGGGTGAACGAATCTTATATTTCATCATATGGGGAAAAAAATAAAGGTACCCTTTCTGTACAGAAGGTACATTGTAACTAATCTGCACTAAAAGAAAAACAAGTGTGTTTCCGGGTTTCTGTTCAATATAATATGGCAGAGCTGTGTAATATTAACAAGGGGCTTTATACCAAATACTTGGCTGACTTTCCATTTTAAATGGCAGTGAGCCAACAGTGCCATTTCCTTCTTTTTTAGCCTACTTTCCAAATGGAAGAAAATGGCTCGTGATACCACATTCCTGTCCGTGTAGGTATCTGTGTATGTACGTATATGTATGTGTCAGTCAGTCTGTATATGTGTGTGTGTCTGTTGTGTGCCCCCCCCCCCCCAAAAAAAAAAAGTTTTTAACCAAGAACCTAATTTCACCAGATTCGAAAAAAAAATAAAAATATAGTACTTAGTAAGGACATTCGACTTTTGTAGTTTTGGATGACGCCGAGTGCTTTCTTTCAAAATGGCGACCATTTTAAAATTGATGGTTCTATGTCATTTATTGGGAACCATGAACCATTAAACCGGTTTAAGCCAACACGTTTATGTTTACAGTGTATCATGTAGCCTAAGCATTGCGTTTAGCTATACACATTGGTCTGCCATTTTCGACGATAGCGCCACATGAAAAAATAGAGGTTTTACATTATATCTCGAAAACAACTCAACTTACTCTCGCAAAATACTGCGGTAGCTAATGTAAACATATGTGATTTAAACTAATTAGAGACTAAATTTCGAAATTATGGTGATACGTTTACTTGGTAAATCTGCCATGCCGTTTGTCCTATTTCGACCAAATTTCGCATTATGAAATTATTTATTACAAGCATTATTCACGGCAACAAATAAACACTTTTGTCTGCCATTTTGTAAAATGGCACCACATAAAAAATATATTGGTTTTATGTAATACCTATCTCGGGAAACGATTGACCGATTGCTACCAAATTTGGGAAACAAGTACGTAGTATTGTGGCAGGTGGTGTAAAATAGTATGTTTTAATAGGGTCAGATGCTTATTTCGAGAATGCTGGCCATATAGCTACTTCAGCTTAGTAAGCTATATTGTCGAAAACATGTCATCATTCCGGTTTAACATTGTATTCTGGCAGCATATCAAATGTGTCTACGCAAAGTTTCTTTTTTCCACGAATTCATAGTATAGAATTGCGTGAAAAAAATAAAATTTTTATGTCATACCTCTAGAGAAAAAATATTGACAAATTTGGTAAACAATTATAGCAATACCGAAGGTCGTGTGAAACTTATATGTTTTGAGTGAGCCACGCTCTTACTTTCAAAACTGCGGCCATTTAGAATATTACCTCAGTATGCTATGCCGAAGAAACTGCTTAACTTTGTAAGCTGGCAGTATCTATAACAACCATCAAATGTGTCTCTACAGAGCCTCATTTCTCCACCAATTCGTAAGATAACCCCACATGAAAAATACATGTTTTTTTTTTTTTTTTAATATCTCGGGAAACAATCAACCGACCAAGTTTGGCGAAGAAGCATGTACTACGGCAGGCCATATTAACTTATATGGTTTAAGTGGGCCAAACACTAACAAACTGCTATAAGAAAGATTATATCATTTTTATTTTTAATTCGAAGGGGAAAATGACTTATCAAACTAACAGTTTTAAAATATTTACATTAAAATATAAAAAAGCCTTTTTAAAATTTTTAAACTTTCAAGATTAATTCAGTGTAAGGGCAAGAGTGAGAGTAAATGACAGTCTTATAAACGATAGTAAAATAATAGCGAATGCATTTAATAACTTTTCACAACCACCAGAATTAAGCTGCTAAATGACACGAAAAGAAAAATTGACATACTGGCACTAAATCAATATGGCTTCATGAAAGGCAGATTACCAGAACAAGCAACCTACAGCATCAATACCACTCAGTAAAATACACGTGTCTGTCTGTGATTTTCGAATTTTCCACTTTAAATTATTTTTCCATATAGTATAATTTATTACTAAGCCATATCTAATGTTATTTTTTTTTCGTGTCTGTCTGTCCGACCGGATTTAACTCGAAAACCACTGAAGGTATTGACATCAAATTTACACAGTATATATATATATATAATAACCCCAGGATAAACATAGACTTTGTTTCATCGAGATATCTCAAACTATTCCGAAAATATAATGATCAGTGATGTACATAGGTACTGGCTTAAGCTCTTATTGGGATTACTGCATTAAAAAAGCATTGTTAAAAAAAGCTCCGTCATTTCCCCTTTCTTTTATGTCTATGGACTTCCCCCCCCCCTCCCCTTTCCGTCCCTTTGCGATTGCAAACCCTAAATGTAATGCGTACGAAGTAGCCCAGGGAAGTTAGTTATTAATAAAATAGTAAGTGATTTAGACCAAAAGTAACAAGCTATTGACAGATTTGTGAACCCAACAGAGGCATTTGTTTGTGTGGACCACAGCATACTTCTAAAGAAACTATAAAATTATGTAGTAAGGGGTATACCACTAGAAATCATAAAATTCTACTTCAACAAGAAACAGCCAATGCCATATGTTATCAGATGTGTACATATATCAGAGAAACCCGATATATTTATTCATTTAAGGTATTTTGACAGAAATTTTTTTAAATAAATTATATGTTTTTTACAGTCATTTGGCCTAAAATTATTTTCTCTAAAGTCACCTCGCCTGAAATTATTTTGTTTTAAGTCATTTGGCCTACAATTATTCAGCCTAAAGTCACTTGGCCTAAAATTATTTAACCTAAAGTCACTTGGCTTAAAATTGTTTGGCCTAGTAACTTGGCCTAAAATTATTTCGCTTAAGTCACTTGGTCTAACTTCATTTGGCCTAAATTCACATTACCTAAAATTATCTGGCCATCAGTCACTAGGCCTAAAATTATTTGGCCTAAAGTTACTTGCTGAAAATTATTTACCCTTGTCCCTTGGCCTAAAAGTACTTATCCCTAAGTCACCTGGTCTAATGTGAAAATTATTTAGCCTAGTCGCTCGGCCTATAATTCGGCCTAACCTCACGCCAGAACGGCGGGTGGACTGCACAGGAGCGAGTTGCTGTTGCAGATGGAGGGGTCGACGGGCGAGAACGGCTCGTCGTGGGACGACGCGGGGCCGCGGGACGAGTGGACGTGCTCGTACAACCTGACGACGCCGCTGCTTGTCACTCGGGCGGAGCACTTCCGCGAGGACTCCCGCTTCTGGATACAGAGGGTGCTAGTCCCCATCGTGGTCGCCGTGGGCGTTCTCGGCAACACCGTCTCCATGGTCAGTGCTACACACTCGCCGGTACTTCGCGCTCTTCTTCCTGGATATTCCTCCGCTTAACTAAGTCTAGAAAAAAAAAATGTGCGCACGGAATTCGTGCGCGCTCAGTTGCAATAATATTTTACAGGAGAACTTTTATACTAAAGGCTGTTCACGATAAGGTGAGTAATTTTGAAATCAACCTTAGAAAAATGTTACTGCACCTACACTGCATATATTTTAACTTGCGCGCTGAGGGACATGCACCCAGTAAAGTTGGTAACGATGGATGGGAAAGTAGTTCCGTATCTTAACGTCTAATAACATGTGTCAGGTAACCATTTCTGATCAATTAAACTATTTGTTTAACTTCCTGTTTTTTTTTTTTTGCAATGAATCGAAGAGTAAAAATTAGCAGATTTGTTAAATATTTACTTTTCTAATAATTTCACATTTCACTTGACCGACGCTCGAATAAAGTGATGAGGCTATTGACAATGTTAATTCTATATAAGGCGGGAAAATACACAACGTGCATACAAGTAGATCTTAAGCAGGTCTTTCAAAAGTGCTCATTTGACCGTGAATAGCCTATAGGCGCTCCCAACACATGTTTTCTCACTGCTTTTATTAATATTTTTTATAATCTAGCTATTCCCGCGACTTATTTTGTGTGGACGTTAGGATTTGTTTACATATTTTAAAAATAGAAATAGAAAATTGAAATAAGGCGGAATAGTGTCAATCGAAGTTATACATAATAATTACTTCAATGAAAAATTAATTTTAAAGTTTTAAACATTAATCAAATAGAATTTACAAATGTCTTTTTATCTTTAGACGGAAATGAATGCAGTGCATTCTACTTCGTCCGTGTGTACTGTAGGATTTGTTTACATATGTTTAAAATATAAAATTCCGCTTTGCTTAGGTTTTATGGTGATGTTAAAATTCAGCCCACCATCGCTTCGTCTAGATTTTATGGAGTTATTGAAACACACGCCAGTATAATTGGTTTGAAATATTGTTACTTTATTATTGGGAATAGTTAGCCAGTTCCGCAGAAAGTAAAAGTAGGTCATCGCCCTGGCCTTGGCTCACGTGTGTGTTCTTTCACGTTCTGCTAAAGGCGAACCTGTCATAAGGAATTGATCAACTTTCGTCGCAGCTGTGAACACCCAACTCATGGTTTACTAGTGTCGACCATAGCATGTACTTCGTTTGTCGTATAATTCTTCATTTGCTGAAATCTGCAGCGATATCAACTACTATTTGGTTTTTATTTATCTCTGCGAAAATTAACCATCATTCAAACTGTCGCTGTTTTAAATTCTAATTTATTATTTGACTACGGTTTAGTTGTTCATGGTAAAATACGAGTTCCGTTAGCACTTACGATTAGGGTGAAGTGAGGTGAGGATGGAGCGGCGCTGGAATGCAAGGACGGGGGCAACGATCACGATGCTCATGCGTCCGTCATATGAAACAGTGAAATTATTAGGAAATTACATATTTAACAAATTTACTATTTCTCACACTTAAATGCATTAGATGAACCGAAAGCAGCGAAATCAGTTGAGTATTCTCAAACGTTTACCGAACACTTTTAATTCAACGTTAAGGCATATGACTACTTACCTCCATTGTTGCCAACTTGACTGGGCGCATGCCAGTCAGCGAGGCCGTTAAAATAAAGAGAATGTCTGTAGATTAAACGCCCAAACTGCGCGAGGTGATTCCTTATGATAAATTAGATCGAAAATATTCAGGACACCATATACCTAAACAGAATATTAAAGGATGTATGAGCATGTGAAAATTGGGTTTTGAAAACGTATTTTCACCGAATGTCTCGTACTTTCTGCAGAGGTAGTGATGGCGGCGATTTACCCACAGTATATCTCACACAGTTGAATGGGGCACGCTCATTTGGCGTGCTATGGAGCGAGTACAAGTGGAGGACATGTCGTGGATGTGCTGACGTATCGCTTCCTCAAGCCGAACAGTCCGCACAGACCGAGGACGGCCAGCATTACGCATGTGTCTCTGCAACATGGGAACCATATGTCTCCTTTTTGCTGTGGACTTTGTAGACACTGTAGAAGGCATTCAGCAAAAATACGTTTTCAAAACCCACTTTTCGTAGGCTCATAAGGGGAGTCTGGCTGTCCTATCTTGCCCATGTTAAATCTGCTATGTTTGTGCCCCATTATCTCAGAAACTATTATACCTAGAACTTTTCGATTTTAACAGTGTTATCTTATATGTGCTTATATTGTACTGTACTAGAATAATTTATTTTAGTTGTCTTTGTAGAAAGCTATTTAAAAAATTTAATAATTCCCAAAAAATTATAAAAACATTTAATCTAATTTAAAAAATAATGTTTTCCAAATAACTTCATAATTCTAGTACAGTAGTTTCATAATGATTATTTGCAGCTTTGATATAAGTTTTATCTCTGTAGCTGTAATAATTTTTGAGATAACGGGCTAAATATATTGGAAAATTGAATTTTTCAGAAATTGAGGCAAAAACAAGAACGAGTATACAAAAACCAAATCTCACGTAAAGACTTCTATATTTTATTATACTATATTATTTATAATATTTCATTATATATATATATAATTGAGAGGTGTACTGGAAAATGTATCCTCAAAATAATAAATATAGGCCTAAATTAAAAAAAAATATAAAGAAAAAATCTAGTAGCTCTTCAAGTAGTTTTCAACATTTGTTCAGGATTTTTGTCTCACGTAGATCTTCAGCTTTTCTAAAAAATTCAACTCTGTATATTATATAGTTTTTGAATGGGTCAAATGTTCAAAAAATACACTTCTACAGAAGCATAAATGATTATAAATCACCTCTCTATCACTATTTCTACCAGTGACAACTGGAGTAACTGTTCCTGTGTCCACAACACACCCCGTCTTTTTCCCGTTCGTTCGGTGAAATCTAACTAAGTAACGAGTACAAAGTAACGAGTTTTCTGTACTAACCATAAACTAAAGATGAGGTAGACCGCTTATTCGTCTTCGAATTTGACACGTCCGCCATGATATTTTTCAGTTCAGAATAATAAACCATTTGTCTGGCTATACGCTTAGCTATGCTAGGCAAGGTTTGCAGCTGTGTGGCAAATAATAGTTTGCCTGCTGCGCGTGTGGAGCTGCAAAGGTGAGTGTTCCACGCCTACTACGTCTGGTTTCTGAGCTGAGAGTCGCCGAGCAGATAGGTCCCTTGGTGGCGGAACACATTTCTGTTTCACTTGCTAATTTCTTCATAAATATTGCCAACAACATGCACTGTTTACTTGTAAGTTATGCAGATATTATGCGGTGGTTTTTGATGCAGCCTACACCGTTGTGGAACACATGACATTTTACATCTAATTTGAATACGTACGACGCTCATAAAGGTTTTCACAACATTGTGTAATTTACATATTTTGCTCACCACAAAATGTTACATAATATTTTTGTGGACGTCTGTTAGGAGGCTGTTCCACTTCACGTCATATTATATCTATATTTACATGATAATTTCTGGCTTACCCAAAGTGGTAGCACGACAAGTAGCAGATACGTTAATAATATGAATACATATTTATGCAAAAATATATATTTCATAAGTGTAAAAATTACCAGATTTGTAACATATTAACTTTTAAAATAATTCCACATTTTCACCTGACCGAAGCATGAACAAAGTGATGAGGCCCATGGCAATGTTATTTTACAATAAGGCGGAAGAAGACACAACGTGTATACAAGTAGATCTTTCAAAAGTGCTCAGTTTACCGTGAAGAGCCTACAATGAGGAATACTCGGATGTGACGTAGAAACGGCGCAACCGTGTAGTACAATGTGCGTGGTGGTTGTTGCAGGTGGTGCTGACGAACCGACGCATGCGCAGCTCGACGAACGTGTACCTGACGGCGCTGGCGGCCTCCGACCTGCTGTACCTGGTGCTGGTGTTGTTCCTGTCGCTGGAGCACTACCCGGGCCTGCGCCAGCCCGAGTACTACACCTACTGGAGCTCGCGCAGCGTCGTGCTCTGGCTTGCCGACGCCTCTAGTGAGTCCTCCCACTACCTCGCTTGTGTTTTAACCCACCTTAAGAGTGCGATGGACCCCGTGAGAACCCCGCGGCCAAGGTCAACAAGCGAGGGAGTGATACGGGCGTAACTAACACGTACACCCAGTGCCTCATCGCTCCTACATGCAAGGCGTGCAGTGTTACCGCCGTGACTTCGATAGGAGCCTGTGTCGAACTTCGATAGGAGCCTGTGTCGAACTTCGATAGGAGCCTATGTAGAACTTCGATAGGAGCCTAAGTCGAACTTCGATAGGAGCCTGTGTCGAACTTCGATAGGAGCCTATGTCGAACTTCGATAAGAGCCTAAGTCGAACTTCGAGAGGAGCCTGTGTCGAATTTCGATAGGAGCCTGTGTCGAACTTCGATAGGAGCCTGTGTTGAACTGTGGTACAGTCTTTTCATCAATAAAATGATAGTGTCACCCACCACTGAAAGTTTCATAGGTACAAGCAGCACTACGAGAACACTGCATGCCAGTTCTGAACCCAGCACGTAGCAGCGATGGCGTTCTTGCAACACGTGCTGTGCTAGTTTAGTACTTACAGCTCTTGCTCTCCCCGGCCTCAAATGCCGTAAAGAAGCTCCTTGCGTCTGAGGCCGAGAAGCGCGGGAGAGATAAGGGCGACACTGCCACGTGCATTAAGTGCGTCATCGCCGCTAAAGGCGAAATTAGACACGATACCAGATTCCGTAAAAGCTTGTGCAAGGTCTGCCATAACGGCCGGTATACACGCTAGTATGGCACCCGTCATAGCATTTCCTGCCGTGCACGGCCAAATTTCGTACCAGGTTTGGTAATCGGACACGTCCTATTTTTCGTGGCAGGTTCTGTACCAGGTTTCGTACCTGGCCAATCACATCTCAGTTTCAGAACGTGGGGCGCTCCCCGTAGCTACTACTTGAAACGAGTTGATGAAGAAACCAAAAAGGACGCCTCCATCTTGAGTATACACTCCTGCGGTCGAAACTCTTTTGAATAGATTTAAAATACAACAACGAATAATATTGGCGATGACAACTTTTAATTGCTGTTTTAAACATTACCTACTGTATGGAAAAAAAAAGTATTGAAATATTAGTATATATACATTGTACATTCATGTCCTTGTGTACGAGCTCAGGGTTAGGGTGGCCGACCTGTAGTCGGAGGGTCGTGGGTTCGCGCCCCGGAAATCTGTCAGCAGGACGGCCTCACTAGAGCTTCCTCAATATCAAATGTCACAACAATGTCAAATGAAAAAAAGAGGTCTGGTAATACAGTGCGGCGAAATTGACTATTGTGTAACTTTGGGGAGTGTCTTCGAAACTCCGCCGGTTTTTTTTTTTTTTTTTTTTTTAGGGTGATATCCCGGTACGTAAATAAAATACCAGTTTTTGGAACCGGTCAGTAATTTTCATCAAAATTATTAATAACACACTTGTACTCCAGTGACCTGACGTAAGTTTCAAAACAATGAATTAATCTATACTAGTAAGCAATCAATTTATGTAAAAGGCGAACAGTAATATAGCAATATATTAAGATGTGCTAGCTAGTGTTTCCATAGGCCTACACAAGTTACTAACTGGTAGCTGTTCTACGAATGAGGTTCATATTTACTACAAACCACACACTGCGCACCCACCGAGGGTGCCAAGTGATAGTACGCGAACTGCTGTGGCGGCTCACATAGCGGCTGGTATACCGGCTCGTACACCAGGCCTTGTAGAAGCTTGTACAGGAACCAAGTACGGCTGCAGGTATTGTGTAACTGAACTAGCGTGCAGTGTTCTCGACGCACTGAGCGTATCTGCGGGACTTTCAGCTGTGAGCCTATTATTTGATCAGTGGTAAGTCTGTCGGAAGGTTCAATGCAGGGCCCTCGAGTAATTCTGTAAGTGTATAACGCGTATATTTTTAAGATGCAGCGCTTTGAAAAGGTCGTTTTCAGCTGTGTTGGGAGTACTCTGAAATAGTTTTTCTGTTGCGCGCGACTTCTTGAAAGCACTCAACAGGTCTCATATGAAGTGTGTGCTCTTTTCGTAGATCAGAACATTGGACATACGTTAAATAGTATTTTTAACACACTCCAATGCAGTTTAAGCACTGGGTATGAGGAGCCTCAAAACTAAGAGGATAGTCGGAGGTCCTGGGTAGGGAAGAGCAGAGACCTACACAAATGCGTCTCATGGCTGAGCCCCTAGGCATGCAGGGAAGATCCTAACTTCAAGGACACTTGCTCGCGGCGTTACTGGGTTTGGGAAAACATGGCCGCGATTGGAGCCATGGTTACCTCCTATGCTAATTTTAATTTGAACTAAAAAGGGAGAGGTACCGGCATAAACACCTTAAAAATCCCTCAATAGGGTAGAATTGCAGAATCGCATGAAATTTATGAAGTAGAAAAAGAGTTCAAATTCTCCCGCTTACTCCTTACTGCTTATTAAGTTTTTTTTTTTTTTTAACTGGGTAACGCCCTTAACGTAAACAAAATATGTTTTGTCTGACCAACAGTGTATAAAGTAGATAAACAGGAGATTCTGTTAAGGTGTGAAAGTTTCGACATCCCTTCTTTAGCTCTATTGGTTTTCAGTGTTTTGTTGTATAGTTTAGACAGCTTGTAGGGATCTGTACCTAGGCGAACCTTGTTCGCTTCACCGCGGGGTTGCTCCCAGACTTTCGCTTGTGGGACGTCACTGGTAGGCGGTTTTTCTCAGCGGTCTCCCATGTCCATCGCCCTTGCATTCCGGCGCTGCTCCATACTCACCTCGCTTCACCCTCATCGGCTCTCAATACCTCGCTGTTAAGACCCACCCAGATCCCTTCACTCCAATGCACAACTGTAGAATCTGCTATCGCATGTCCACGTATAGGCCGTTCACGGTAAAGTGAGCACTTTTTTTTTAACGCCCTTCTAAATTTTTTCCTTTCGCCCAATTTCTATCTTCCTACTGCCTTTTAATATAAAGCTTGCAATGTTATCAATAAACACAGTGAATACATTTCCCTATTCTCAGAATTTAACACCTAAGGCTGCAAATAAGATATATTTATTAGTCGTTGATGCCTGTTCAGAGGGCCTTAAAAAGTGCTCACTTTACCGTGAATAGCCTATATTATATGTCTACGAGTGAAGAACTTGGGGAAAAAAATCCGAGCTACACTTGGAGTCAATTCTCAATATTTCATTATGTGATAACCTATTCAGGCATCTTTTACTATAGCAATTCATATGACGTACTTAGTTATGACCGGCGTGAAAATATTCTCATAAGAATGTGAAAGATGACCATCTTTGTGCCAGGCAACGTTTTATGTTTCAACTGCTATGCCACGCCACAAACTAGTTGCAGACGCAGGTATTTAAAACTCATGTATTCACTTTCCTTGTGCGATGCATTATGCTAGCGCCGAGTCAGCTGTGGATTATGGACCCTTACAAGCTGAAAAGTAGGAAGTGTTGAGGTCCGGTATTAATACAGTCATGGGCATGTCGAGCGAAGTGGAGAAATTAGAACGGCTCTTAATGTTGAAGTAAAGCAACTGCCTATGGAGCACTGCACACGACTATACAACGTGAAGAACTCATAAAAAAAAGTAGTATAGACACCAAAGAAACTGTGAGAAAAGTGCCATTTATGCTGTATATGAAAGATAAATGTATATATTTTGCAACATTATAAAATATTTTACTAAAATAAGTATACTTTTTGATTCTAAAAAAAATCGATTATGATAGTCTGTATCTTTAACAAAGTTGGAGTATATTTCCACTCTGAAAGCTTGAGAAAGCAGAATTTGCATTAAAATCTTCTTCGTGGAATATTTTCATAACGTTTACTATGATTGTGTGTAAGAAAATTGTAATAGTAATGTAAGAAATAATTTTTATAATTCAATTTATTTGTGTTTATTTGTCACAAACATTTATGGCTGAAACTGACGTAGTTAATTATAAAATGGATATGATACATTATTAATATGATTTTATTACACATGATCACAATAAATATTAGGACGAGCTTTCTTGAAAAAAAATTTTTTCTTGGAAATTCTGATTTCCGAAGCATCCGAACTGGAAATGCTCTTAAATTTGGTAAAAAAAAAAAAAAATAAAATAAAATAAAAAATATGCGAATTCTACCGGTAGATTGATTTTTTAAATTTAAAAAGTATATTTTACTAAAATATTTTATAATGTAGCAAAATATATACATTCTTCTTTCACATACAGCACAAATCACATGTTTCTGACAATATATATGGTGTCTGTATTAATTTCTTATGAGTTCTTCACGTTGTAGAGTCAGGTGCAGTGCCTCATAGACAGTGGCTTCCCTTCAATCTTACGTTGGCAGGTTGCCTGGGCTGGCAGCCAAACGGTGTGCAGAGTTCCAGCACAAAACGTTTTATTAAAAAACCGCCCAACGTGTCTGAGCGAGGTCTGCTTACGAATAGGATTTAAGGATGTTACCGGATTGTCAGTATATACGGGTAAGTACGTAAATTTGCGTACTAGCAATGATATGTACCATTTCGTGTACTCGTTGAAACTATTCGTACAGGCCTATTCATGATACACTGGTCGCACATTCTGGCGTAAATATCCAGAAACTACGCGAGAACAGAAAAATTCGGTGCAATATAGTGTTATATATACGTTACAACTTCTATAGTTATGCATTAAGAAGACACACATAACCTCATACACATTTGTAATTTATTTTTGTGTCATTGTTTTGTACCTTGACATCTTACGAGTTTCAGCGCTGAAACATGGCTTTAGCCAGGAATGAGGAATTTAATAGGAGCATTAGTGGGTGCGTATTATTTACAGGAGGGAAATGAAAGGCGGCGCAGATATATTGCTATATACTTGTTGCTTGGCAGAGCAGCAAGACAACAGGTGTGTGTTGTTTTCAACGAAAACTAATACACACAAATATGCCAATATAATGTCTGTTTTTGGTCGGTGTACACTTCGAGTAAAAATTGTACAGCAGAAAAAAAATTGCAGGAATGTAGAAAGTCTTGCAACCCAGTATCCTGAGGTTATGTTTATCTGTTCAGCTTCTCTCGATTTCACAAGTATTTATACCACACCAATAGCATTGGGATATTGCTTTATTATGTCAGTGGAAGATTGTAAACACATTAGGTCAGTTGTTATGGGATTTGTTGCATGTATTTAATGTATGTAAAGGGGAATTGCCCAGAATGTGGCATCCTTTCCTCGTCCCTCGATACGTGCCTTGCCATGTGTTTGAAATTTACACATCAATAACAACAGAAAGAGAAATACAATCTAACGGGGTTTGTAATAACTTGGAAATACGGATCTGCAAATGTAATATTATTTGCATTCGTAAGTACGCAAGTATGCCCAGCACGTATACGACTTCAAATACTTGCCAAGTATAGAGCCTGTGTGTACTATATTGGGAATCCAGACGGCCCTAGTATATACATGGTGATGTTACGTCCGGGGACAGGTAAACACAAGTATGCATTTCTTGAAAATCCGGAAATAGCCTAAGAAACATTACGCGTCTGTATACGTTTTCCAGATCCTCCGTTTCTCTCTAAAGCATGTTTTTGCGATAGTCGAAATGGCTCGAACACGTGTTTTCAAGGTCATCTTTAGTTATGAACATTCCGATACAAACATTAAAAAAGGAATAGGGACGTGCATAAAACATTTATAATTATTATTATTTCATAAAATGCTAGGGTCTCCGCTGAAAGTCTCATAGAAGCAATACTGCACATCAGTCAGTGATTCGTGCATAGAGGCGATGAGACAGTTGATGCGCATGTCTCGATCTCCCCTAGCGCTCCCGCCCTTTAAGGCCTCAGACGTGCAAAATTCCATCAACCAGGCGGCCACCTTAACACCGAGGTGTTGAGAGCCGATGAGTGTGAAACGAGGTGTGTACGAAGCAGCTCCGTTGAGTTTTGGAGGAGGGGGGGGGGCAGGAGATACTCGAGAAAACTCGCCGAATAGCGGCATCTCCCGGCAAGATTCCCACGCACGAAAATCCGGGAGTTATCGCGCAGGCACTCGAACCCGGTTCGCCTTTGTGTGAGGTTAGCGTTCTAGCCGCTGCACCACAGCGCCTCCCCTCCTTCTCACATTTGATGTGTAAACCCATGCCTCTTCAATGGTGGCCTGTAAGGATTCTTCTCGCGTCCGCGAATACACCCTTGCTTGTCCGGCACTGACTTTGCTCTGCACTTCCTAACATGCTGTAAGACCGAAATAGTTTACAACCTCTTTGCCTACGGATAAATGTATCTTTTTATATTTATCTCATGCACTAGAATTGGCACTCAGCGTAGACGGAGTATTGGGTAGAGTGAGCTTGCAAGCTGTGCATAAACCATCACAATCCGTGCCCCAACCGTAGACTAAAAGTGAAGTAGAGAGATTTTCGTATTCGAGCATGTAGCCAACACTGACCTACCCCACAACAACACACCGGTAGAAGTCACATGGTCAGGAGTGATAAACCATTTTTTTAATATCTTAGCTAGCGACCCGCCCCGACTTCACGCGGTTGCGATTTTTCAAATATAGCATTGTTTAAAAATGGTCACTGTGGGTCATCCTTAAAAGATAAACATTTTCTGTAGGGGGATTTTTGTAGTAGTTTTTGAGATCTAGGATTCCGTAGGACATTAATTCGGCGTATCTCTTATTGTTTAGTCAGTGTAAGCCATCTAAGCGCCCGAAAAGTGGCTTTGTCCGAAATGATTAGAAAAGTCGACATTTCTCTACAAACTTTCCAAAATATTAATGTATTATATACCTAAATCTTCATCAAGAAATTCTCTAATGATGGTGGAAACCACATCAAAATTAATCAAGTAGTTTAGAAACCTTATCCGAATTCACATACACAAGCGGTCGGGCGACTTTGTTTTTAACTATGAATACATTTCCAAAAGATAAGCATTTTATATAAGAGTAGAGCGCCCGACCCACTTTCGGCTCACTTAGCGCAAGAGTGGCCTAAGTCGCATTTAGTGCAACAGTGGACTAAGTGCTTAATGATTGGAAAATGTGATTAAAGAATTGTTTTATCGATTGGTTAATTAATTAGATTAATCCATTAATTAAATTGATTAAGTGTCATAGGTATGATATTGGTGGAGCAGAATCGATGTGTTCTCTGTGACGTTCTAAAGCCGATTGACCAGAGGAGTGGGTTGTAATTGTTTATATAGGAGTTAATGTTTGTGTAAGAGTGGTGTAAGGGACATGTTTTATTTTTCTTGTTTGTGACAGATATGTGAAGCGGGCTACACGGCCAGGTCGAATGACTGGAAGCATAGTGAGGATTTAACTAGTTTAGATACGGGAAAAATGTTTCCTTCCATCAAGGAAAGCGAAGTAAATAATTTTTTATGGAAAGAGACGTTAAAATAGGTTACCGAACGAATTACTTTAATCATTAACCAAATTCATTAAAACGGCTTTAATTGTGCGATTACGGAATGAACTAAACTAATTTAATTTAATTAAACAAACGTCCAGCTAATATAAAATTACAACTCACCATCATTCCACACCTCCCCCCCTTCCCAATCAAGGTACACATACACAAATATAAATAAACATTTTACTTCGTCTCTCATCGGTTCTCAAAACACGCATTAAGGAACGCCTTACAAATAATCATTGAATACTCCAACTTAAACTAAGATTGCGGAGCCTGCGGAGCCAATTGCGAAGTCTGCAGAGCATGTGGAGCGGGCTGGAGCTGATTGAGGTGCTAGTGTGGTGTTTGGGCTTAAGTGTTAAGTCTCAAGTCGTAAGTTTTAAGTGTGGATGTGGATGAGGACGCAGATGAGCATTGGTAGGAGGTGGATGAGAAGGAGAAGGTTTAGATGGAGGGGGACCAGTGTTGCAAACTTTATAATTTCTCTTTAAAGTGTTGTTGAAAAAAATTCATTTCAATATTTAAAATAAGTGTGTATGCCATGCATTTCAGCACATATTTCAAGAAACATATCTCTTCACAGCAGACATCAACATGTTGATTTACAGCTGTGGTAATTTTTAAAGTGATACTTGATTTTTTAATAGAGTTATTTATAAGTTTGTATTTCCTTGGAAACTGGTTTAAAGTATTTTGGTTTGTTGTAAGACAAAGTCGATGCCAGGTAGTGAGCTTCGCCGCTAAACATTCCTTACCCTTAAAATTAACTAAATTGAAACACGTTTACCCCCACACTCTTACACCTATTTTTTTTTAAATATTTTTCTCAGAGTACTTGGTATTTTATTCTAGATGGTTTTAACATAATTTTGCTAGTTTTTATCAGTGTAGAGAAGGCCTGAATTCGAGATATTGTCTTGGCCTTCTGTCCATTGTAAAAACAATGGTGGTCATTCAGTATCTCCTTCTAAACTCTATTATATACTATCAAATATACATCAACAACCCTCCGAAAACCTTAAAAATTGCTCAAAATTAAATTATGTACCCAAACCACCCCTTCACACATCAAAACATTATTTTCATTCATTATAGTTACTCAAGGTCCATTCATCCATCACACAGACATCCTTCACCAAACAATGCATTCAGAACAAGCTTGGCAGCTAAGGCTATGTAGCTTCCAAGTGTGCAGCACACAAGTGGCTTAGTTCTCCCCCTTTTTTTTAGCTGTTCCAAAGTTCCGACTCACAATCATTATTTAAAACCAGACTTAAATATCTTAGAACTACTTAAAATTAAATTATATGCCCAAACCATCCCGTAACACATCAAAACATTTCATATGTTAGAGTTGCTCATGGTACATGCATCCATCACACAAACATCCTTTACCAAACAACGCATTCTGAGCAGTGAATAGGACAGGGTTTTGCACCATCCAGACATGCTGTGCATAGCCTGGCATAGTTTCCTCTTTTCTTTTTCTCGCTCCATCATTCACACCCAAACAAACAACAGTCCACCCTTGAACATATAAAAAATACACAAAACTTCTAAAAATACATAAAACTAGTAAAAAATATTTAAAACGATGTAGAAATACTTCAAACTAACAAAATGATAAATATTTTAACAAACCCAAAGGAAATTTAAGCAATTTGTAAATTTTTTTTAAATTAAATCATAAAATTTTTAACAAGTTTAATTCGAATTTAAGATTTTACGAAGAAATAATTAGTTGGCGGGACCACATCACCACACATCCTCGAATTAACACAAATTAACTACTTAATCATCGGGTGGGACCACTCCGCAGCATATCCTCGAATTAACACTAATAATCGATTTAGTCATAGGGTGGGATCGAGTCACCGCACACCCTCGAATTAACACTAATAAACTATTTTTTCCAATTCCGAACAAACAGAATGATATAAAGAAAAAAATCTGTAAAATTACTAAAAGATTAAACCATTTCCGAAAAACTAATAAGGAATTTTAAAAGTCGAAGATATTCCGAAAAAATGAATGAAATGTATGCAGCAAAACTAATTAAAAATACTCCCGGCAAAAACTCTCAACAACTGGATAATTTTTAAAAATAATTATGTGATTATTAAATACAATTTGTTGAATAAGCATAAAAGTTATTAAATATATTAATGCGATGTCGAAAAGTATTAAAAAAACCCTAAATGTCTATACTCTTTACTTACATAAAGTGTAGTAGCAAAGCTGCTAACCGATGAAGGAAGACCCAGTATAGATCAGATGTTTCAAATTCAGTTCTTTCTCACAAAATCTTGTTACAATGCACTCGCCCTTAGTTTTAAAGTTATTTATTTTCTCTAGCCTGTACGGTCTGCACTGATTTACAAGAAATGCGAACTGTTTCAGTTAGTTAAACTGGAATCAAAACTACATATGTCATTACATGTTGTCAAATAACCAGGCCAATATGAACTTTTGAAATGGATGTCTGACTCATACATTTCCTTAACAACTACATGTGAATATGATACTCTATAAATTACAGAATACAAACCATTTTGAATAAATGCATACTTACAAGTAGGAGAGAACATTATTCTGAATTTGCCCCTTCAGATGCATATAAGTTGCACATGGAAGGAAAAACTGAACCCCCTTGCTCGAAAATAAAAGTGTGGATGTCCATGTCACGTATTTCTTTCCAATGTATTGTGGTTCCCCTATGAGGTCTGATAAGTTAGTAGGCGATTACCCCATTGCTGTGCTCCTTTTCTAGCTCTTCGCTAAGACTGGCTGACATCAAATCTTCAAATGTAGATGATAATTCACTGTCGGGCGGAGATACCTCACATCACAATTGTTGCATGCTAAACCTTCACCAAAGGGAACGCTGAGACTGTTAACGAAATTGTAGCACCAATGTTCGATATCGTTAAACACATGAACTTGTAGAGTACCTCCATACGGCTTAAAGAATACTCTTCTGTAACGTATTTGCAAGACTTCGTATGCAACTGTAGGGTCGAAGATGCTAACCATGACTGACACTTTAACATCAAATGCTCTCCTTTATATAGTCCATCATTTAAGTGTTCTTGCTTAACCAAATGTTGCATTGCCACATGCCACAGGGAGATTTAAATTCTTGGTTAGCTATCTGTGTAACATGTTCCTTGTTTTCACATTGTTCGTTCCACATTGCAGGTATAGAACAACAACATTCCTTCTGCATGATGTATTCAATTTTCTTGCATGATGTGCATTTCATTATGAATTTTAAAAAGGCTTCAAATGCTAGTTGACTCTCATTGCAAGACAGCGTACTGTCAAGCCGTAAATTACATAAAGGAGAAAATCTTCGCCCATAACATACGTCGAATACTTCAAAAGTTTCTGTAGGACTAATTAACGAGAAACGTCAATGTTCTTCTCAATTACACATTGAAATTTCTAGTGGACCATCTTCTTCATGTCGAAACCACACTCTGCTGTAACCTGGAGTGGCACTGGCGTATTGAAGTGTTGAGTCGAACCTCATCATCGTAACTGACATGCTGCTGCTGTATGTTTGTTCGCTATACATATTTTTCAAAGAATAAATGTTTACACATTTTTCCGGGAGTGTACCACTGAGTAGATTTAAATATCATCTTGAAATTTTCCTAATTTCAGCTTGGTTAATTCGAATTTACAAACACAAACATTACTCTGCGAAACTTCACTGTCCCACATAACACAAGGCGATATTTTAATGCTGCTACTCTCTTGCATTAGCACGGTGTGTTGCTTGTTATTACATGTTTCAGTCCACGAGGTGGGGTTGTCATAAAACTCTCTATTCAGTTTATATTTAATTTGTCTAAATCCTGGGTCCTTGATTATTTCTTCACTTCTGTTTTCAAAACACAGATCCCTTGACGAACAGGGCAGTTTGCTATTGGGTCACATGTTAAAAACTGGACAATCATCTTGTTCATAACACAATGCTCGTTCTGTGTATTTATTTCCTGTGAAACTTTGTGCAAAGTTCCAATGTTCATCTCCATTACACACCTATAATTGGGAATATATGTTGTCTAGAGACTGGAACCACACTCTCTTGTATCCTCGGGCAATACTGGAGTACGTCTGCTCTGGATTGAATGTCTCCATTTGAAATTTTTTAAGCAGGTCTGAACCTGTAACAAACCAATCTTCTAAATTAATATCTTTACACGTAGGTAGGATGCTGGTATAAATATTCTCTTAAGAGTTTCGCTTTTGCATTGCAAACAGAAATTTTTTTATGACAATGATTAGTGTTATATCATTATACTAGCGAATTAATGCTTTAACAGTTATGATATAAACTAATATTTACAATTTCTGTATTAGTCAGACTTTTTAAAATTTCCTTCTTTGTATTTCCCTGCATGTATGCAAGGTAGTCTTCGAGAAGCGTATCATTCACGTACTGAAAATGGTCTTCGTATGCTATGTCACCAGAGTCCCATTTCAAACCGTGTACTTGGTGCGTTTGATGTCGAAAAGTCGTTTCCAATTCTTGATTTATAGTATACCAAGGTTTCAGATCTTTGAAAGATAACACTTTTGTTTCATTATCGCCAGTTGCATAAGAAATTGCAAGCTCTTTATTTATAAAAGTATTGTCTTGATCATTTTCGAAACCTTTGGCATGACACATCACGATTGTAAATTACAAGTTTTAATCACATTTACATCAGAGTTATAACAAGTCTAATTTTGTTTACAAAAGTTCAGTTGTGGCTTCCGAATCAACTTCATCAATACCAGAATCGTCTCTTCGTAAAACGGGATGATTAACAAGTTCCATTACATTTTGCCACCTTCGATATACACAATCTCTTCCTCTTCTCAAATGGACTGTGTTTACTTGATTGAAGAAAGTCAGTGTACCATACGGACAATCTTCATCACAAAGCAAATACGAGACTATATCCTCATGGCCTCTTAAATCCTCTCAGAAGAATGGCTACACATGTTGAATTTCGTGTCCCGCAAACGTTGGTAGAAGTGCTTTAGGTAGGAGCAAGAGGTACTCGACATATAAGCTTAAAAGCAGTTTGCTTTGTCCATATGCTAAAATGATGTTAAACACTATATCACATTATTCATCACAGTTTTCACAGTAGTGACCATTGTACATATTACCCGCTGTTGAAGCTTGTAGACTGATGAACATATTGGAGAACTCTGTTAATTAATGCAATCACTCAGTGATACACTCCTGACACAATCTGACTTTGACAACTGCTGGCTTAAGACTAAAAGAAAAATTAATTTATTGCTTATTACATACTATACGGATCCAAAATGGCCAACATTTTACTTGAAGTTGACTTAAAATTGGGTCTCTTCGGGATATTGTTGAAATATTGCTGACTTTGGCTTTTTAAAACTCATTTCAGCTTGAAATTATGGTGTTTTTACATAAATATATTTCATATTTACCTAAATATACATTTGTCCAAAATATACACATTTCTGATATAATTGAGTTATATATATATATATGTGCATGTGTGTGTGTGTGTGTTCATTTGCTTCCAAAAAATCCTATTGGGATTTGAAATATGGTATCCTAATATCTTAATTTCAACTTCGAAATGCAGTATTTTGTTAATATTAGTCCTAAATATATACATTTGGTGTAAATGTCAGTTGGTCGCATTTATAAAATAAACTTGTTACATACAGTATATGAAGACTGGTTTAACAAACTTTTTTAATTATGTAAAGAATTCATGTTTTAGAGAATATATACACAAGTGCATTTACAATGTTAGCTAGCGTAAATATTCTGGATAGAAAAATGTCTAAAGAATGTAAAACGGATTTTCAAATATTTAGTTTTGATCACAGAACATAATATTTCTCAAAGTTGTTTGTTTGTGACAGCTCGTGGAATTAAAATATTTTTTTATGGAATAAATGTGCTTTGCTGAAGACATTACTGGTGTGTGAGATCTTCCTCGCCGAGGTAGGCTTAGGCCAGCAGGTGTTCGGTAACATTTGCTGGCTTGGAGAGTTGGTTCCCACAGCCAGGTAAATGCTGTCCGCCGGCTCGGCTCCCCCACCTGTCTCAATGTGAGAGATTGCATTTTACTCTTTGTTGGTACCGAGAGCCGCACTGGTGGAAGAGATGTGAGGGCGGTCTGCACAGGCTTTGTTGAGCGCTCGGCAGGGGGAAGAAGATTAGTGGTCAGCAAAGTGCGGCGGGCGTGTTGGATGGGTGGAGAAGGGGGAGAAAGAGCAGGGCGATTTGAGCGCTCACCTTAGAGGGATGTTGGAAGTATTGAGAACACTGTCTGGCTCTGTGAGGATGGACCTCCGCTAACCCTCCACGAGAAATCTCTCTTCGGGGTGCCAGCCCTAACAAGTTCGCCTTTCAGCTAGCCATCCTTCACGAGTGCGTCTCCCTAACCCTTGCGCCGCATAAACAGACAGGAAAATCTCGCGTATACACAGCGAAACACATTTTAGGTTGTCTGGTCCATTAAACTCTTATAACTGAATACAACAGTGATGTTTATACAATGATTGGGGAATATTATGCACCCCATTATATATATATATATATATATATATATATATATATTTATTTATTTATTTATATATATATGCGTATAATTTAATTTAATTTTCCTAACTTTAATGAAAACACAATAAAAATACATATGTTTATTTAAACTTGTTGAGAGTGAAAAGATTAAACATAATTTGTGCGCATGCGATTTAATTACTTTCTTAGTGTATTCAATGATTTTTGTAAGGCATTCAATGATGCATGCTTTGAGAACCAATGAGGGATGGAGTAAAATACATATTTATATTTATGTATGTGTACCTTTGTTGGGAGGGGGAGGGGTGTGGAATGACGATGAGTTGTAATTTTATATTAGCTGGATGTTTGTTTAATTAAGTTAAATTTGTTTCATTCATTCTGTAATCGCACGATTAAAGTTGGTTTAATGAATTTGGCTAATGACTGAAGTAATTCGTTCGGTAACCTATTTTAATGTCTCTTTTCATTAAAAAATATTTACTTTGCTTTCCTTGACCAAAGGAAACATTTCTCCCATATCTAAACTAAATAAATACTCACTATGCATCCAGTCATTTGACCTGGCCGTGTAGCCCGCTCCACATATCAGCCACAAACAAGAAAAATAAATCATGTCCCTTTTACCACTCTTACACTAACTTTAACTCCTATATAAACAATTACAACCCACTCCTCTGGTCAGTCGGCACAAGCTCGTCACAGAGAACACATCGGTCCTGCTCCACCAATATCACCCTTATGACACTTAACCCTTTCAACACCAATAAAATAATAACATTTTTTGATAAGAAAATTTAATCAAAGATTTCAAATAATGATTTTATTATTTGATTAATCTAATTAATTAATTTAATTAATCAATTAAGATAATTAATCAATAAGTCAAACAACTCTTTAATCTCATTTGCATATCATTAAGCACTTAATCGAATCTTGCACCAAATACGACTTAGGCGACTCTTGCGCTAAGTGCGACAGAAGTGAGTCGTGCGCTCTAATTATGAGTAAAATACTTTTACCGATTTGCGTATGTCTAATGGATCTAAAAATTGGTTATAGACAGTATACAAACTTCTCAAAGCACTTGTTTACAGAACCTCGTAAGTTCTATCTATATTTGTCCTTTTTGATAGTCGTATTGGCAGAAAAGTAGCCCAGTTTCCGGTCACAAGAAATGACTTACATGCAGCTAGAACGAGCACTCTAACACGTTATCTTTGTACGGTTGGCACAAGCGGAAGTAGTTGGAGAGCGGACAGGCATCGACAACACTCACTATGTTCCTCACATGTCTTTGTTGCGGAGATGGGAAGTCTGTGCTCAGCATCTGAGCATACGATGAAAGTGTTTTTCTCTTCTAGTGTTCTATATACATGTCTTCTGTGTTCTATCAAAACAGCGGAGGTAGTCAAATCTCCCGTATCCCAGTGGGTAAAGCCCCTATCACACTGTCAAATTTTTCCGTCAAACTGCTTCCAATAAGTTCGGTCAAATAAAGTTGGACAGTTATGACGTCATCGCAACGTCATAAACGCCGCCCTTTTTGTCCGAGAAAGTTGGATGGTTTCAGTTTCCATCAAACATTAGAATATTGGACCGGTTCTAAAATTTCTTTGATGTTTGACGGTCTCAGCCAATCAGAATCCTGCACGACGAAATGGATGTCAATTAACTTTCTAATAACGAACAGTTGTTGCAAACGAAGTTTGATATGAAGATAATCAATTTATGTAGAAGCTGTCTGGGCATGAATGCTATTTTAAGTGAATATTGTACATAATATTACGTACTCGGAGGCTTTAACATCTCTGATAAATAAAATATTATAATAGTAAAGAAGCGAAAATAAATTACAATATTACTTTCATTTCTTCCTGTAATGGACTGCATGGAAAACCCAAAGCAATATTTCACTACGAAAATAAATTTTAATAGTAATCCAAATTAGATTCTCCCAATACAAAAATTTGAAGTGTGACACATTTCGAAACAAATTCAAGATTATTTGATAAAATCTGTTGGAAGGAAAAATTTGATGTCCGTATTTTGTCCTCAAATTTTATTGTCAATTATAGTTGAAGGCGAAAATTTCACAATGTGATAGTGGCTTAATACAGAAATAATATCCAGAGCTTTATTTATTTGCACAGCGCCATCCGTGGTTGCAAAAACCGACAAAGCCGCAACATACTACTAACATTTGCCACTTCAGTCTAAAATTAACCATGCTGTGCGCACCTCCACTCCTAATCTTGATACAAGACACCGTCAGTCTATGTTAGTCACTAACGTGCTTTTAATGGCTGCAGTTGAATCCAGCTCAATAGAAGGAGATACGCACCTTCCAATCGCGGTATGTAGCAGTGGCGTTTATTCCATAGACGCCATGTAAGCAGTGCTATACATACTGGAAATGTTTGACCCTTTATAGTTTCCTCCCTTAACTTTAAATTTAAACACAATTAAATCTGAGTTTCCCGTTTCCGATTCGAGAAACAGAGTTTTCGTAACTCCCGTAGGTACTGTACACGCATAGTGCTGCTATCTAGTGTCTATTTCCACAAACGGGAGCGACTAGCGATGAATCGAACTGGCACTCTATTTACCCTGCCGCGTTTCTTCGTCAGGGGTAAGCAGTCGTTCTGTTTGCGTCCTTCAGTCCCCGTTTTTCCTTGGAAAGTGGATGAAAGTGTTCGGGAAAATGGGCGTTTTCTTGTAATATTCAGTTTAATAATTATTACATTAATTTCGTTTCCGTTTCTATAACTAAATTTAGGTATTACAAAACGTTAAATACCTACACGTAGAGAGTAAGCGAAGTTGGAATTTGCGTTTGTTAGTAGAAATTGAAAATAGAACCTGAGTCCGGCAGTAGCGAATGTTATCTAAAACACTCAAATATGTGGGGCTACTATATTTCTTACCCTGTAAAAAAAAAAAAAACTCACTACACGCCACTGGTGTTTAGCGTGGAACCACCTGACCCGTCAACAGCAATGTGCTGTGGTTGAATCCGCACACGCCCTCTTGATGGGGCCGGAGTCTATCCAACCTCTACGAACGCGCTTCGTAACGGGTCCTCCCTCTTACTAGGCGGACCAGACCGCCGACCCTTGGTCAGCGAGCATCAACCCTTTGAAGCCGCCAGACGGCGCACCGGACAAACGCCGACGACAGCCTCCAGGTCTCCTCCAGCGGAGGAATCGCCCAATGCCACCCAGAGTCCGACCCACTATCAGCACGGCCTAGGCCGGGTCTTCTCGCTGATCCCTTGGGTCTCCACGACTATGCTGTACACACTAGGTACGAGCGATCCGACGGTTCCATCTACCAGGACGAGCGAATTATATTTCATATTTATTGTCAATGCGTTAACGGCGCCGCATACTTAGCACTTAAGTTGCGTTGCAGAGTGTTTGAAATTCGCGTTTTCCTACGAAACCACTAAACGTGTTCCCATTACGCCGATGTACGAAAAGAATACACACTTCAACAAGGTAGGAATAACACTCCCAATACATCATGCACATCAAGTGCTGTTTCTGAGTTCTCCACCGTAGCTAAAAACGGCTATTTCAAAAGGCTGTATCTCATAATACTTATACTATAGTCTATTCACGATTTTTTCAAACTTTTTAAATCAAACATTTGAAAAATTACTCCATGTCAGACGTTTTTCCTTATTTCATGAACACGTAATTTTTCACACGCATTTTATGGCTTTGTTAACATAAAAGTATCTTATTCTTAGTTGGAATTGTAGTTTATAGGCTGTTCACGGCAAAATGAGCACTTTTGAAAGCACTGCTGAAGTTCTACTTGTAGGTCCGTTGTGTATTCTTCTGCCTTGTGTAAAATTAACACGGCCATGCGCCTTATAGCTCTATTCATGCGTCGGTCAAATAAAAGTGTGAAATCATTAGAAAAGTAAATATTTAACCATTCCACTTATTTTTACACCTAGATGATTGTAAAAAAACCGAAAGCGAAAAATAATTTAAGTTATTACAAATGGTTACCTGACACTATTTATTCGACGTTCAAATATGGAACTACTTTCCCACCAACGTTACCAACTTCACTGGCAGTGCACCCGTTAAAATATATTCACTCAAGGGGCAGTGACTTTTTACTAAGGTTGGTTTCAAAAGTGCTCACTTTATCGTGAACAGTCTTTAACTATATTTTAATTATAACATTTAATATTACATTTATAATAAATATGAAAAAATCTGTGAGAGAACACGTGTGTTGGTAGCGCGTAGTAAGAAATAGTTCTCATGAAAGATATTATTACACCTGAGTGCGCACAAATTTGGTGGGTTGTCCTCTGGTGTAATTTTCCAGACTTGGTTGCGCTCTGTTTGCACGAGGTGGAGAAATATTCAGGAAGTAGAACTTCAGCAAGGCTCCAGAAAAGTGTAAAAGTAACTGTGAATGGATTATAGTCGATGTGAAACTATTATAGAGACCTGCAAAGAACACTGCTACAGACTTTCAAGCAATAAAATTACAGGGTCGCCACTTGAAATCCCACAGGTACACGGTGCACGACGAGAACATTGCGCGCCATTTAGGGCCTTGAGCGTAGGAGCGATGGGGCACTAGGCACGCGTGTCAGTGTAGTCCTTATCGCTCCCTTGCTCCTGAGCCACAAACGCGCTTAAAAAAAAAACAATGGGGCGTGCCTGTGTTGGGGACACGGCAGTTTGTTTTGCGTGAATATGTTGACGCGCTCGGTCGCCTTGATGTATTTTTTACGTTCCCGGCGCCACTTCACTTGATCATATAGGGTTTTATGGGTATCACTGGATTGCTTTCGAGATGCTCTTTCCATCCGCATACGATTTCTGGATTTCGACTGTGCTTTTTGACGAGTATAGGCCGACAATGTGTTAGGTTTTCTTTTTCTTTTTTTTTTTTTTGCATTAATCTGACACAATTTAATCATAACAACGCCACACAAATGTTTTTATACACGCAATCAACTGATATTGACAAGAGCTGTCGATTGAAACCTAAACGAGCGCCGTAACTTCTCCTAGTCAGACGTTATACTACGCGGAAGTTATGAGGCGCGCGAAAAGAACTTAAAATTACGGCGCACCCCCCTCCTCCCTCCCCCAGTCTAGGCCTCGTCACCGTGCGCGATGCTTCGCAATCCTCACTCAACGTAACATATTCTTTGATCCCTTGGCAATCGAGCGGTGTGGCTGAATTTAGAGCGTAGACGATAGATTCGGAGCTGCAATGCCAAACTGTATCCCCCGTTTTTGCTATCATCAGATTTTCTGGATTGCCACCCACTAAGGTTGCATATTTAAAGACGTATTCAGGTAAAAAAAAAACTACAAGTAGGCGACGCCCTTAAGCAGGATGCTTAAATGGCAAGGTTCTGGAATAGTGTTTACTACGCAAGTGTAAAAACATTCGCCTGGGGATGTGAAATCACGTGGCAAAGATCACCCCTAGCAGAGCCGGTCAGGATTTAACTTATGACTAGGGATAGGAAAATTTCGCGAATTCATTTGAGGACCAGATAGACTTCCAACACGTGTACACTGAAGTCACCTTTGCAGTTGGATCACAGTTCAATAGAGACTACCTGGATGAATCTGGGCCAATAAGGGACTTGCAAGGAAACAAGTAGCGAGTGCCATACTGACAGGTGTGTAATACACTGGCTACTTTCTGGGGCAGCAGGCAATAAACAAACACCTGAGGCCCGAGTGTACACAGGACTGTGGAGTCTAGTCGACAGCTCATTGAACTCGCGATATTTTCCTATCCCTACCTTTATGACGTTGCGAAAAGCTCTTTGGCCGAGAAGAGGGGAAGAAGGAACTTTACTGGTAAGAGTTCTCCAAGTAGGTTGACATTGCCATTATATTGAATGAACATTTATAAAAATGGCACTTCATTAAAATGCATTGTGTATCAGGAAATTAGATCTGGAGACTGGAAGTGGTTATTTTTTTTAATGCTGCGCCACTGTGTAGGAAAGGTTAGACGCTAACGATGCTCTTCTAATTTGTACGTAAAGTAAAATTATGCTTACGACTTATGTATATCCTATATTTTACCTTTTTTTCCAGTTATAACTGCTAAGTAAACATACAGGCAGTATACTGCTAAATATTTTAATGGAAGTAAAATGTCCGATGAAGACGAATAATTTATTATCCCAGATAACATGCAGCTTATGGTAAGCTTGCCATTAGACTTGAATTTGATTTGTCTAGCAAGATTGTCAAATCATGTCTGATTCAAGATTTTAATTCAAGCGAAATTTTTCACGCCTGGCCCATACTTGCTAATGCAAACTTGCGAATGGCTTGAATTATACTTGTAGCTTGCCGTGACAAGCTTGTGACAAGTGCAACTAATCAGGCTTGATTCAAGCTTGCTGGCTTGCACAAGCCATCTCAAGTTTGATGTAAGCTTAAATCAAGCTGATTACGCAGTCAAGGCGTATTTTAAACTTCCGAAGTTAATATCCTGAAAAACTTCCTCTGGATGGCTTACACATTTATCTCGCATTTCTTACCAACAGGATTCCTCGCGAGGACCAAACTTCTGATACAGAAACAATGACAAAATACGAATCCTTGCTATAGATTTTTGTTATTTGACGACTATAAGCTATCTTTTAAATGATATATTTTAAATCAGTACTATGTACAGAACATCACGTAATGTTCCTAGCCATATAGAGAAGAATATGGAGCATATAAAGTGAAAGCGATTCTCAGCAAAATCCAAAGAGACAAAAATGGGATTTGTATTATTTTATATTGAAACTTTTTTTTTTTTTTTTTACTAATTTTCACAACAGGTCAAAAATACTGAGTCCCAAATAAATGTTTACATTCTTTGATCGTGAATAACAGTGACACTACTAAAGACAAGCTGAGGGGATTGCTTGTATTATGCTAGAAGGACAATCCTGGGCTTATTAAAATGTTAATAACAGTCACTAGATGTTCCAAATGTCCGCCATCAGTAGCGAGACATCGTCTGCAATGTTGTAGAACATAACGACAACAATAGCTACAGTTTCCATGGTAGTGGATTCACAGGCTGTCACTAGTGATGAGACAATCGCTTGTAAATTAATCGATTATTCGTTATTTAATTATTATCGATTTATCGATTATTTTAAAAAATTCGATTATTCACGATTTTCAACTGTTAAACCCGTTTCACAATTATTTAAAATATCAAAAATTATTTCGAAGCAAAACGAATTTTCAAAATAGCAGAAATTATCAAAAATAAACCGAAGAATTATTGGTGAGAATAGTTTAAAACTAATTTATAGAAATATACAGTATTTGTAGTCAATTTTTATGTATGTATTAGACCAAAACAATAGATTATTTCTACCTATTGTTTATTCGATTAAAAAAAATCGTAATCGATTCACAGGCTGTCATAATCGCGTCTCTCGTGGCATTCCGTAGTCATGGTTTTGTGACGTACACAGTGTTATTTAGAGTTCCGTGCAGATAAAATCTAATAGCGTTAAATCTCGAGATATGGGTGGATACTCAACAATTCCTCGTCGGACTATCCCACCTCCCAACAAATGTTTCATCCAGGAGTGACTGTGTATCTCTGTGATGACGTGCCGATGCACTGTCCTGTTGGAAAAAGCAATCGTCATATGGGTAGATTTTAACAGCTGGCACGTTTCCATTTTGTCAGCCAGTACTCCTCTTCCTGCTCTTGAAACCCGTCTCGAATCTTCCTGATCAGCCATTCACCTCCGACTGCGTCCATTATGCATTATGTAGTCGAGGGTTTCCTCGGAGTCCTCCCAAGTTTTCTTTCATTCGCATTCCGCCATTTTCTCTCTCTATCTCTTCCTTCGTTCTTTCACTCTCAAATTCCTTCCATCGTTGTAGTCAACCTTGTCTGCTGGAGTCTGCCATCTTGTTTGATGTCATATGCTGTCATCTTGTCTGTCGTCGTATTCTGCTGGAGGCGGCCATCTTGTTCCATTTTTTTGATTCCCAAATCAACTACCAGAGTCTGCTGTTTCTCTATGATTTTCGCACTCGTCACCAGAGTGAAGTTCCACTAGTGGCGGCTAGGAGAGCTGGCAGCCATCTTGTCACCCGCCTTTCATCTGTCACATTCCGTCAAATAAGAATGGCCCCACAAGTAATCTGGCAGACATGCCGCACCACACTGTTAACTCAGAAACCTAACTGCTTGCTCTGCCGTGATGCGGGAATTTTCACTGTACCCACTTCACACGGTCGTGGTAGTTCACATTTCCATCCAATATAAAGGTTGCCTCATAGGACGAAACAAACATGCCAGTAAATACGTTCGTTGTCATAGCTCATGTTCACAACCCACCTACAAAATGTGATATGCCTGACAGGATGGTCCTCATTCATGGTGTGTAGTAATGTCCCGAATGTAAGGTCTCCTCTTTACATGCTTTAAAATGCAATGTACACTTGGTTTACTGACACGGGACTTAGTACAGCTTCCCTTTCAGACCTCAACTTTCCAGGGGTAACATGTGAATGTGTGCAACAGAGCCCTCGCGCTTTCTTCGTCCGTCATTATTCTCTTCCTGCCGCATTGTTCCTTCTTCAAATTACACACACAATTTCATCCCTTTCAAACTTGTCATTTAACGTTGTCATTGTCACACATTACGGAGGCATAATATCTAATTCTGTCCTCCATCGTTGTTCTCGCATTTCAAATAACACTTTAAAATCCACTTGCCTTGCTCGGAAGAAAACCGTGCCACCTTCACCATTTCCTCTACAAATGTATTGCTGCCTCTCGAGGTTGCAAACAGAACTGACAACAGCAGAATGGCCCCACATGCTTGCACACACCCAACATTGTCATTATAGCATCAAATACACACAGCCCTGTCAGATTGTTTTTATTAGTTTCTCTGTTATTAACATATGAAGAGTGTAAACATTAATCTGGGACATCCAATATGTTCGTCTGTATCGATAGAATATATTCTACTGAACAGCGACAATAAAAAATACATTAATTAGAAATAACAGGTTTACCGTGTAATTAAAGAAAGACGTGTCCTGTTATTTAATATTCACACCTACTGTTTTCACCTTGTCATGCCATCCCTGGGAAAGACAGTGGTAAGATAAAGCATTGTTTATTCTCTAGTAGGTACATTGTGTATCTCCCCTAGAAGGACAAATGTTGTGGTATGTTTTGCAGCAGACTGACCTCTGGTTTGAACACCCCTCACCAGTAGTGGCCGTGGATGACTTTCTCGCAGGTAACACGTCCATATGGCTAACGGTGTCGTTCACGCTGGAGCGCTACATCGCCGTGTGCCACCCGATGCGTGGCAGGATGTTCTGCACGGAGTCGCGCGCCCGCAAGGTCATCCTGCTGGTGTACGCCTTCTGCTTCCTCACGACCATGAGCACGGCCTTCGAGTGGACGGTGTGTGCGCGCCTGCGCGACTCCCAGGTTGTCGCCTACTACCGCGACGTCACCGAGCTGGGCGACAACAACACCTACCGCCAGGCCTTCTACTGGTTCACCTCCATCACCTTCATGCTGCTGCCCTTCACCCTGCTCTGCGTCTTCAACTCCTTCCTCATCTACGTCGTGCACAAGAGCCGGCGTCAGCGCCGCAGGATGACGCAGGTGAGTCGCCTCTTTGGCACTTACTTGTTCACTAATCATTTACTTGCTCTCTGGTCACTCACTTCCTCACTGGCGACTTACGTGATTACTTGATGTTTACTTGCTCACTGGTCTTTTTAATTGCTCACTAGGCTCTTCCTTGCTCACTGTTCACTTACTTACTCGCTAGTCATTTACTTGTTCTCTGGTCACTCACTTCCTCACTGGCGACTTACGTGATTACTTGATGTTTACTTGCTCACTGGTCTCTTTAATTGCTTACTAGGCTCTTCCTTGCTCACTGTTCACTTACTTACTCGCTAGTCATTTACTTGTTCTCTGGTCACTCACTTCCTCACTGGCGACTTACGTGATTACTTGATGTTTACTTGCTCACTGGTCTCTTTAATTGCTCACTAGGCTCTTCCTTGCTCACTGTTCACTTAGTTACTCGCTAGTCATTAACTTGTTCTCTGGCCACTCACTTGCTCGCTGGTGACTTTTTGCTTACTGGTAATTTTCTTGCTTGTCATTTGTTTGCATCACTTGCTTCCTTGCTTGTAATTTACTTGCTCGCTGAACATCAACGTGCTCTCTGGACATTTACTTGCTCACTGGTCGTTTATTGCTCACTGATCATTTACTTCCTCGCTGGTCACTTGCTCGCTGAACACCTACTTAACCGCTGGACACTTTCATGTGCGTTATTCACTTATTTCCTCGCTGGTCGTTTACTTACTCGTTATGCATAATCAAACCATGCCCCTATTTAAATCTTTTTTTCAGTTTAACCTGCCTGTTTACAGGGTTAAGATACAAATACTTTATTACTGCATTTTTAAAACTGGTTTTTATACCCTTATCTTGGATTTTTTTTTACTTTCGAATCTAAATGCGTGTGCTTGTAACCACGCGTTGCATTTAATTAATCAATTATATCGTATCTTTAAGAATAATCTGAGGCCATCTCATCGGCCTCCTTTGCCCATCTCTCAGAAATACTTGTCATGTAGACCAATCATCACCTTCACTGTCGGATGAAATTTTCACAACTTCTGGTTCATCGAACCTTCAACTCTTCACTGCTGTTTGGCTTTCGGAATGCCAATAAGGGCTGTCAACATGATCAATGAAGGAAGAGTTTAGTATTGCGTTTTTAGAAGGTCTAAGGTTTAAAACATTAAAACAATTATCTTAAGGATACTTAGATTTAAAAAAAAAGTATATATATATAGATTTTTGGGGAAATGTGCATTATTTTGAAAATATGTTCTATCAGTTCATGTGAAAAACAGAAATTATTTTCTACATTTTTTGACCTGACATTAAGTATGAAGCTAGCACCTGTTCTTCAGAAAAAGAATCTACATATTACATAACCGCCTCACATTTCACGAATGATTGCACTTTTGAGATAATACTATGTTTCTTGTTTTTATGTTCATTACAGGCATTTTCACTGTTTATAAAAAATAACATGACTCTTTTCTTTCATACTGATCACTGTGCTAATATGTTGTATTCACGATATCATGGTATCACCATGAACGTGGCATTATGGTACTGTCGTCATAGCCAATATTTGTTTGATAGTTAATTAAAACAGAAAAAGCCTACAATACATTATTTTACATAAAAGTGGTCTCTGCCTTGGTCCCCTCTATATTAAGACGATGCTGCACAGAACTAATTAAAGCCCAGGAAGTTATTCTTCCTCCATTCCGAATGAACTAATATTACTATCCTTATAGGATGCTGGTATTTGTAGTGCTACTGTAAAATATGCGAAACAGAACCCTGCACTTGAATTTGTTGCTGCTCATGCCAGTGGATATTATGTATAACTTGCAGTATCCCTAATTTTTGCAGAAGAGGTGGTTAAGATAGTTGTGTCCTTGAGAATTTGTCATCTTTTTTTTTTCTGAATTTTTTTAAATGTGTAAGTTTGCCTGATAAGGAGCTTAGCGCGTGTTGTTTGTGACCAGGTCGATCATACGGACAACACCCAGACGCAGGAGAACAAGATCACGGTGACGCTCATCGCCGTGGTGGTGCTGTTCCTCGTCTGCCAGATGCCCACCGTGCTCTACTTGCTGTACACCACCGCCCACCAGCCGGAGCCCCACTCCGAGGAGAGCGACATCCTCCTCGGCCTCGGCAACATATTCAACTTCCTGAACGCCATCAATGCGGCGTCCAACTTCATCCTGTACTGCGCGTTCAGCGACAAGTACCGCAGGACCTTCCTCATCACCTTCCTGGGGAGGTGGCACCGGACATACGCCCGCCGATTCCACGGCAGCCTCTACGCGTCGACGGCAGACCGGCCGAGCTCCCTTAGGTACCGCGCGAGCTCGCACAACAACAGTACCGTGAGGAGGCCACCGCCATCTCGCGGCGGCAGCACCAACCACGGCCGCAGGAAGTGCGAGGACGTCGCCGTGCAGGAGGGTGACGCGCCCAAGCAGGAGAACGTCATATCGCCCAGCAACATCAACATCCCTCTGTTCGAGTCTCTCAAGTTCCAGTTCCTCATCCACGGTCTGCCCGTCCCTCAAGGAATCGAGAACCACAGTTCTTCCCTTGCCAATTCGAGGCAGCAAAAGACTTAAAACATTTTTAGCATATATATATAATTCATGGTTAGGGGTACTACTTATGTGAATTGTGCGAATTCTTTCGATGGCGGGCTAGAATTCGAGCAAGTTCATTCTGTGTTTGGACCACAGCAGTTATGATGCCGCCTGTTCAACTCTTCAACCAGTAATAAACAGGGGGACATCAAGTAACCGATAGTGTTGAACGGAGCTGAATTATAATAAAGCATTGCGCCATGACAGAATACAATGAATAAACAATTGTGGCCTAAGTGAATAAGGGACTGAAAAGTCTATAGGGTACTGGGAATAAATCCGCAAAATTTGGACACCTCTGTTCATTGTTAAAACAAACTAATTTTGGGATTCTCGTTGAAAAATTTAGTGACGTGTAAGTAGTGACGTGAAATGTTCTGTTTCGAAGTGTGTACAGATGACTTTAATGACTGTAATTTCATCAGAATATCGCAAAAGCTTGGCAAATATACCTGACTGCATCTTTCGAAGTGAGCAGTGACTGAATACCAGTTGTGGATACATTTTGTCTAAGTTCTATGTAGATAGAGCTGTGCGACAAGACTTCAAAAACATGTGCCTAAAATATTATTGTGTTTGCACTCACATTAATTGTGCAGTAATCTCTTGGAATATTTTTTTTTATCAAATAACTTCTAGTCACGCCTTCTATGAACTTTCTTTGAAAGGATAGCTTTTATCATCAGCGAATTAATTTATTTTGACTGTATTTCTCTTCTTTTTTTTTTAAAGTTTGCCAACTATTTCGATATAAAGAGTTGATGTACATGGCTGTATTTCAGCGCTCTTATACCTATTGTTTAGCGAACTACATGTAAACGCTAAGACCGCTTTAAAATCAAACTAATTAAGTGCATTATTAAATTAGGATTCGAAACTCATAGCATCGAATTGATCGAAACATTTTTCAGTGCATCGGCCTCATTTTCTCTGGATCATGAAAAGTGTCAATTTTGATAGAACTGTATGTTTAGTGTGTACTTAAAAATTTATATATACTTGATTGTCTCTAATATTAAACAGTTATTTATTTTATGTTTAGTTGTTAGTAGCTAATAGTAAATGTTCTTTATTAAGTTTATATAAGTTACCAATACATATTTGCACTGTATATAATGTATATAGTTTTAGTTGAACTTGCTTCATCTCAATGTTAACAAAATTAAATTCAACAAGCATGCAAATTTTAGGGCAAATAATGAAACTGTGGAGAGAAAGAGAAGTACAGAACCCTGAATAAAATAGTTTTAGATGTGAACATTACACTCTTAACAATAGACTCCCTGCTTAAAATAGCAGTACACCAATGAGCAAAGAAATAGGAAGAACAATTTAAAGAAAGAATAAATAATGGGCAACCCGTAGCCATAGGTGTCTCATTTAAAAGAAATGAAAAACAAGTTTTGTTTAGTTCTAAATCAAATTTTAATCCCAGCACCGCCAATAAATCTAACTTCCATTACATTTTCCCATATTTCTGGTTGAATAATGCAGGATAAAGGTGATTCTCTCTCTCTCTCTTCTCTCTCTCTCTCTCTCTCTCTCTCAATAGCTATACGGGGCAAATAAACCTGTTTCTTCATGTTATCGGTTAAAACAGTCGTTGGAGGGATTTGCGAATTTGTTTCTAAGAGTTCGGTAATAACCATAAGTAAAAATGTTAACGATTATTACCAATAAAAGATTACTACAAATTATTAAAATTGACATGGCATACTATGTGCAATTTTTATGCATAATGGGGCATAATGGGTATTCTATTTCGCAATGCTGAGTAGTATATGTGGTGGTGAAATTTTCAGCTGATTATCTAAACACAGGTGTCGGTATACCTTCCTGAAATCAGACGTGGAACAACAACCTGAGAGTATGGTGGAGATTTGTGGACATTCACCATTGCGATGCAGATGTCTGCCTTAGGAAAACAAGGCTGAAAACGAAAAATACCATTAAAAAAGCCACAAAGTAACACGTGGACGAGAAAATTAATACATATATACAGCACTGGAAAAAGGTCAAGAGGGGATAGAGTAAAAACAGAGGACATACATACACACACACACACACACACACACACACACACACATATATATATATATATATATATATATATATATATATATATATATTATATATATATATGCATACACACACACGACCGACAGATAACACTGTTGTATAAATATATTTATTTTTCTTGTTTACAGGACTTGTGTCATTTTAAGTATTTTTCGTGTTCAGTCTTGTTTTACCATGACACTCATATATATCGCAATGGCTAATGTACAAAAATCTCCATCTAATCATTCACCCCCATTGCACTATTCAAAGATCACAACCTGAAAGTAAGTTGTGATATGGCATACTTTCTAACTTCAGTGCTTGTCTTCTGCAAGGGCTTAGTCAAGAGGAAGGAAATGCGAGTGAGGTGGTCTCTCGACTGAGCCCTGTGGGGTGCAATTTTCATCAGTCAGTTCAAGTTGATGTAAAAGTTTAATTTTTAGTGTCCCCTTGTAGGTAAGTATCTGTACTACATTTTTGGCACGCGTGTACAACGATTTGCCTCAGAGGGTACTTTTGGTAAGGGATGCAAGATAAGGGGGGAAAGGAATTTTTTAAAACATATAAACAGTGCGTGCGGGATATCGAATTCAAAGTAAGAAACAATATGAACTACAATATGACATTTGTGTTCCAAAAATAAATATTTTGTGGTGCAAAGGAAAGAATAAAGTGGGTAAAATTAAAATTATTAAAAAATTAAACACTGTGTACAGTAATTTAAGACGATTTTATACCAGGAAGGATGACTGCGTTCTACATATCTAGTTTGATTTCATTGATTGGTGTAATATCAGAATTGTACACAAGGACGAAGAAATAATATTCATTTTCATATAGACACATCGAGTGCAAAAGTTCAGACTCATGATTGATACCATCCAAAAGCTTGTGCCTCTATTCATTGCCATGGATCACCATAATTATGCTAGCTAGGTATGTTAGATACCTAAAGTACTTCCAAAAAATGAACCAGAAAGAGTTAAAAGCAGGACATTGGGTAGTAAAAAGAAGCAATCGTCGCTTCTCATTGATACCAATTGGTCAAGCACATGGACATGTCCATAAAAGAGTAAATTCAGTTGGTGGTGTGATTGGACACACAGAGTCACCTGGATTACTGGAGCGTTGAATTGCTACCAGTCCAGAGATTATCGATGTAACAGCACATTTTACATATGCTTCTTATAGTTATGATGATGAACAGCCACCTCACGAGGAAAGATTTTCATCTCAAATCCGCTTTCAGAGACATGTCTTGGATCCGTTAGATGTAGAGGAAATCCATTTGAGGAAAATATTGTAGTTCTGATAGCATTAGACAACCAAGTATGTAAGTAGTATGATTATGGTGAGTCGAGCACAATTATAAATAGGAACTGTATTACTGTGACTGAGAGGTCTTTGACTCGACTCGAATAAGCTCGAAAGTACTCGATGCTGGATTCCCTACCGACCCGAATGAGCTCAGCAGTTACAGCCACAGTCGTAACAGGTGCATAGCCATTCATTTATATGAGCGAGTTACATTAGTTTTATAGGCATGAATTGTACCAAATAGAACGTCTGTATTATTTATCCGATTGAGAAATATAAATATTTCTTAATTCGTGCTGGAAATCTACACAGAGTAATTTTGAATCGTGCAAAAGTGTCTCTTTCAGTTACTTCATAATTTCACTATGAAATCATTATATCTTTATTCATTATACTTTAAAGTCCAAGCATACTGCATATTATTGAATGCGTCTTTTTGATGCGAATTCATTTGTATCACTACAACTTGCTAATAATTCAAGCTATCGACGTCGCTAAACTTATTCACTGACATATCAAAGTTTTCACTATATACACACCATAGTTTAAAAATTTTTAAAAACAAATTAGTTATATTAAGAACTACATTCCCAGTCTCCTCTCTTCAAGCCAAATTTTTACACGATATCAGAATTTGAAAATAATTCATTTCCTCGACTGCCATATAGGCAAAACTATGCTGCACAGGCTTTTAAAAATGTAATTTATGATGCGTACATTTGACAAAACCAAGCCTACCATACAGCAGCGACTACTCTACCCAAATCATGTTATAACCATGGCATGAATCGGCAACTAATAATATTTTTATAGCAATAGTTAGTTATGATTTAAGAACCAATAGTGTTAGGTCCTTGAGACTAAGAATGTATGAGGCCACATCGGGTAATAGACTATCTTCCGGACTCTCCTTGGCCATAAATACACAACAGCGTCAATATTTCGATCAGTCTCTCAGTATTTCCGTTGATCTTTCGTCCAATATTTTCAATCTTTCCATCAATCTTCCTATATTTCAATCAGTCTTTCAATATTTACTTAAATCTTTCGAACTTTCGATAAATCTTCCAATATTTTGTTTTATGTAATCTTTCAATCTGTTACGTGCGCTGTAGGAGTTTGGATTGTGGTGGGGGTTGGGGGGAGGGGCTGATCCACGTCGACCCTCCTCTCGCCGCAGACGGTCTGGTCCGGGCAGCCGGCAGCCGGGAAAATGATTGAGCGCTGATCTGGCTGGCGTCACAGCCCTTCCTCCCCATATTCTGGAGAATCCGACAAGTGTAGAGGATGCGCAGCTGGACGGTCCGCAGTCTTCTGGTGGAAGCTTTTTGGCTGAAGTGCGGTAATCGGACCAAGTGTGGTGCAGTGAGGGACATCAGCGGAGAGGATGGTCGTAGACAGAGGTTGCGAGAGGGCAGCTGACGAGTGTTTTGCGCAGTGTGGGCATGACTAGAGGGCGTGGTATAAGAGTTGAAGGCTACTGTGCATGAAGGTGCTCAGAGCTCTTTAGAACATTACGGACTGGTGGGACCTGGACTGAACTGAGGTGGGACTGAATTAACGCGTGATACATATTTTATTGTAAATAACTGAACTGTCAAATATGGACATATTAGTTATAAAGTAATTCAATAGGTTTTAACATGCCATTTATTGGGACTGATTTATGTAAGTTAATGACATTGATATATTTGAGATAATTGTGAATTATACCGATTGAATTTATTAATTGTAAATAGCAAGAGGTATCAATTTATTGTGAGATATTAATATTAACTAAACAGGTTTAGCCCACTGACATTTAAGAGATTGTAACACTGGTGTCAAAAGAGGGATGGAAGCATTTTATTATTGATAATAAAAAAAAATGTAATTACGATTACAATAGGATATTAACTAGTGGAATAAATTTGTAAATATAATAATAATTTTAGTATTAGGGTAAAGGAATTCTTTTGGAAATCTATGAATACTAACTAAAAAATGGCGGCAGGCAGGGCAGCACTCCGCTCTTTGATTAAAGGACAAAGTGGCCAAATAAATATCGAACTATATGATGTAAATAGCGGAATAAATGGTGTTGTGGATATGGTTAATGTAAATGTAAACAGTCAAATAAATAGTGTTGTAGATAATGTTAACAAGAATGTTAATAGTAAAATAAACAGTGTTGTAGATAGTGTTAGTGAAAATGTTAATACTAAAATAAGTAGTGTTGTTGACAGTGTTAACGAAGTGGTCACGAATTTGTAAACAATACAATATACTGTGCAGAAAAGAAAATTGACAGTGTGAGTGATAGAATGGACAATGCGAATGGAAGGATGGACAGTGTGAGTGAAAGAATGGACAGTGTAAACGAGAGAGAGTAGGCAGTGTTGAGCGGGAAGTAAAACAGGAGGTGAGCGCTCTCAAGAAGGAAAGGCAAGAATTTATACAGGACAGCAGCAGGGAAGACGACATCCAGGGGCGGAAGAGGGGCCGAGATTGGCCATCCCCGAGCCGACGATTGCGGGTAGCAAGGAGAAGGTAGATGTTGGAGCCAGTACAGCTATCGAAAGAGACGGCCTGTGGTTATGCAACAAGGGTTCACCTCAACCAGGGGTGATTAAAGAAGTTACAATAGATCCCAACCCCTACGATGGACAGACACCTTGGCGTAAATGCCGTCATCATTTCGAGATTGTTACCGCCCTGAATGGCTGGACTGAAGAGCAGCGGGCGTATTACCTGGCGGCTGTACTGAGGAGACCTGCAATGTGTATACTACAGTCCCTGCCAGAATGAAATAGACTGGATTACTCCGCATTTATGTCGACCTTGGAGCCTGCGATTCGGTGATAGATACCTGCGCATACCCTTCACACCCAGCTGTGAAGCCGAATCCAGCGACCAGGGGAACCACTGCAAGAGCTGTTGGCAGTAAAACATGCGTCTTTCGTGCCCCGAGGAGACATGTGACGTCATTGAAGTCTGTTTTTTGTGGATGCGGGTGTGCATCGAGTTTTACGCCTGGCATCACCACACAGCATGCAGGATTCCATGGCCCGAGCATTAGAGGTGGAGTCAGCGAAGCACGAGCCGACATTACAGCACGCAGTACAGGCTGCTCCCCTTGCAATGGCGACGATGGATATAGCATCCTGAACACCCTGAGGAAGCCGGAGGCCTCAATGAAAGACATTGCTGCCAAAGTCTGTGCTAGGAAATCCGGTTCTTGTCCACCTAAGAGTAGGGAATGTTGGAATTGTGACTGGTCAGGACACCTGAGAATCCAGTGCCCGCGATGGAACTGCAGGAACTGGCAGCCAAATGTAAACACGAGCTTATTGAGAAGACTGGAGATTGTGGTAGGGGATCTTCTGAACTCCATAGAGACAGCGACACCTGTCCCTTATCTATGGAGGCGTCGAGAATTCTGGAACTGGGGAAAGGAGGGACATTTACTAGCCTGGTGTCCAGGGATGCCACACGAGACTAGTCATCAAGGAAATGGTTAAAGGACAGCTGCACTAACAATTGTAAATGACAGTCACAGTAATGCCTTTCCAAATCACAGGTCCATCGAAACTACTGGCAACATCGGTGGCATTGTATTTACCCTAATTTCGTTTTTCCTAAAGTTAGGTTGAAAAAATTAGGGTTAACGAAGTTAGGCGAAACAAAATTAGGGTAAACGAAGTTAGGCGAAAAAAAATTAGGGTAAATGATGTTAGGCCAAACGAAATCAGGACATATGCAGTTAGGCTATTCACAATTAGGCCAAACGAAGTTAGGAAAATGTAGTTAGGCGAAATGCAAGTTTCGGATTTTTGGATAGATGCAGTTAGGCTAATCGAAGTTAGGCGAAACGAAAATAGGCCAAACGCCATTAGCACAAATTCAGTTTCTCTCAAGAATATTCGAAAATTGACATTTAATGGTAAACGAAGTTAGACTAAATGCAGTTATTACAAACACAGTTAGGCTAAATGAAATTATGGTATACGAAGTTAGGCCAAACTAAATTAGAGTAAATTCCATTAGGCTATTCGCAGTTAGGCGAAACACAGTTAAACTAAACGATGTTAGGCGAAGAAGTCTGGAACGATGCTCTTTTAACCACAAACTAGTAAACTGTTAATTAAAAAGACTTTAATGTGACGATTAATAGACTGTATGTCTGATACCTTTTCTAATACATACAATTTGTGTACAAAAATTATAGTTGGGATTAGAACAATGGGATATGGAGAATGTCGCATTATAACCGACACAGTCACAATCACATCAATAAATATTGCTGTGACCTGTCCTGACGATGAATCAGGTCGCACAGGGAAGGGGGATGATCGTAACTAGACGAATAGAGCACTCAATGTACAAAATACTACATTTATTATACTCGCAGCAACTACACAATGTTACACTTAACTCGCACTCTACGTGACATTATATTTAACAATACATCTCTCAGCAGTTATCAATTACCATAATAGGACTCTACTGTACGATCTCAATTACTATTATATAATGTGCTCGTGACTTTGAGGGAGTCTGTAGGATTGCACGAATATCCCAACTCTCCACGACCTAGGCCGCCCTACTGGGATTATAATTACCCTGGCTATGTCTCGTCGTCGCCAACGTGCAGACCTCCTCGACAGTGGCAGCGGCTGGAGTCGAAGTAGGACCACTGGCCTAGTGGCCCCCTCTGGATGTCGTTCCCTCGTTATCTGGAATCAAGATGGCCGCGAGCCTCCATCACCCCAACCCCCGCCCGGCCTCAACACCTTCCTTGGCGGAGGACGTTTTGCAAACAGCTGGGCTGGCCCGCCGAGGTCGCACCATCCTGGACTCTCGCGTGTCGCTTGCCAGCCACATAAATTACGCAAGCAAAATTTTCAACACGTGTGCAAAATGATTGAAATTACAATACTAACTTCGAAAATATAAAACAGTACAGTCAAAATACAAACTTTGAGTTTCATAAGGACTATAAGATCAATAAACACGTCATAAAAATTTGCACAGTTGTCACACATATACAACTGATTTGAATGCATTACTATAGGAAATATATTCTTCTTACTTATAAAAATAGTTGTTACACAGAAACCTTTTTATATTTGTTTTAAATAAATTTTTATTCGTATAACTGTGACATATCATTATTTCGCATATAATCTGCACATATATTAGCATGGTATATTTCACATTTTGTTTATTTGCATATAAATTTTCGTGTAATATTTATGTGGTGAGATATTTCTGTAATTTATTCAGCATATTTATTTTTCTGTTTTATTCATTATAGTTTTTAAGCAGCGGATATATATGTGTATATATATATATATATATATATATATATATATATATATATATATATATATATATATATATATATATATATAGTGTTGTTAGAGTGTGATAATATTTTGCGTTCCTCTAGGTTGGTAGTGACTTATGGCATCACAATTAAGATCGCTTTTATAAATGTACCTAATTAGTAAAGCCTATACCTCCCATGATAATATGAAATTAGAATGATCAATGAAAATTATAGTGTAATAAATGGACCTTGTTTCTGTCTTGTTTCTTGAGCATTACCATGTAGGTCAGCCAGGGATGCCGAACCCCCGTGCTATTTATTGTAACTTTTAAAGTGTGTAATTACTGCACCAACTAGGAATATATAGCTCAGACTGCTGAATATAGCCGACGGAGTGGGCGGATACTCTAAGACCAGTGCTAAAATACAAGTAAGTGGTAAAATCTACTTAAATATGGTGAAGGTATTCTCCATCAGTTGTATATAATTCTCTAAACTCCAGAGGTGAAGTTAACGTATAAGTACTGACTGAAAAATAATTTTTAATAAGCCAGGCAATGAAATCAATTAAGCAATCAAGTAACTGTATAATTTTTAAGTGAGACTTATTATTGCTCTCATAATTGGACTGTTTATTTAAGAACACTATATTTCTTGGCACTTTAAAGACTTTGAACTATTGCCTACCTGATGACTTGGCAAAATCGACATTTTGTAACAGACTAGGAGGTTCCCGTAATTCTTTTAATGCTGCTGAATATCTCACTATTTTATTAATTTATTAATTTGAAGGTAATTCTTTGGGAGAAGTACTAAGTATTTTTACTAAAAGGTTTTACTTCACCGCTTGCCGGCGGGTTTTCTCAGGGCACTCCCGTTTCCCCGTCCTTACATTCCAGTGCCGCTCCATCCTAGGGTCTAATTTAATGTCATGTTCAGGGACGACGGGCCCCTGCGGGTCCCAGCTGGAAAGCCCGTCACTCGGAAGGTGTTGCCTCGCCCTGGGTCTACCCCCATACGCATTTATTATTTATTATTTATTATTTATTATTATTACTTCACCAATGGACTGACTTTTATTGGTAGATTATAAGATAGCTTGTTATTCCTATGTTCCTAAAGTGTCAGTGTCCTGCTAGTGTTCTTGATGTATGTTTGTTGTCTAAAGCAAGGGAAGTTTCTCCTAAGATTTATTAGCATCCAGTTCTATGCAGTCAACTATGGTAACTGAATTATCATATGTCATATGCCTCATGGTTATTAGTGTATCTCATGTTTTGTAATTGTGGTAATCTGCATATTCGCCCGAATTATAATATATTTGCCTAATCTCACCTTTCACCTTATAGTTCATAACATAAGCTCTTGTACTGCTGAGATAATACATTTTATTTTTTACCGGCCAATAAGTACCCTTATGATATAACTATTACACATAATTCGAATAACTTTCTTTTGTAGTATAAAAAACATTGTGTAGCATCTACAGATTCGCGCCAGAAAATTATAAATAGAAAATATGCATAGTAGAATATTATGAGGTTATTTTAGAGAGACACCGAAGGGAAAAGTATGCTACGCTGAGTTTATCTGTGATACTCTTGACATGATTTTCCACTTTAAATTTTGATCAATAACTAACACTAGGTAGAAGTCACATTCGCTGCACCTACCTATATCTCTTCACTAGTATCCCGGCATCGCTACGCTCAGATTTTATGGAGTTATTAAAATACATACCTAAATATGCTACTACCTCTGACTACACATGATTATGTGTGACTACCCGGGAGTACCTGCGACTACCCCAGACTACCTGCGAATACCCATGACTGCCCGCGACTACGCGCGACTACCCGCCACTACCCACGACTACTTGCAACTTCTTGTGACTACCCGAAACTTCCAGTGACTACCTCTGCTACTCATGACTACCTGCGACTACTACGACAACCCTCGACTACCCGTAACTATTTGTGACTGCCCATGACTACCTGCGACTACCTAAGACTACTCATGACTACCCATGATTACTTGCACCTACCTGTGACTATCTGCCAATACCCGTGACTACTCGTGACTACCTGCGACTACCTGCGACAATTTGCGATAACCTGCGACAACCTGTGATTACTTGCGACTACCTGGGATTACCTGCGACTACTTGCGACTTCTTGCGACTATATATGACTATTTGCGACTACTTGCAACTACCCATAACTACCTGCGACTATTTGTGATTACTTGTGACTACTTGCAGCAACCTGTGACTAGCTGCGACTATTTGCGATTATCTGCGACTACCTGCGACTACCTGCGACTACTTGTGACTATCTGCGACTACTTGCGAATTTTTACACAATTTATTCTAATTTTGGTTCAATTAGCTCATTTTTCTCCAACTTGGTTTACAAATTTGGAAATTTCTCAAGGACTAAAAAAAAATTAAACATAGCCTATGTTAATCTTAAATAATGTAGCTTTCTGCCAGTAAAAGAATTATAAGAATCGGCCGTATAGTTTCCGAGAGTACCCGAGATATATAAACAATAAACAAACTCACATTATGTTTTTATAATATTAGTATAGATAAAACTTTTAATTCCATATTTACATTATTTTTAGTGCAAAATTTTACTAAATTGGTTTTATCACAATTTAAGGCCAACTTATTCACTGAAAACCAATTGGCTAATTTATGACACATTTCATAAACTTTATTTTCATATTCCAAATGTTATTCAGTAGTAATTATTAAACAAGTGTCATCTGCGAATAAGGTAGTTTTTACATCTTGGCCTAGATAAGCTGGTAAATCATTAATATAAACTATAAGGTGTAACCACAGATAGTAGCCGAATTTCTAAAACATGTATGTGTGTGTCGTGTAAGGCTACACACGATGTATGTGTAGTATTTAAATGTCTTTACTACAATGGCAAGAATATCTAAATATATAATAGCCTCGGCCAAGTTCTCGGATTAGATATGAGCATGAGAACAAATTAGTCTATGCTAGTGAAACAGAACACATATTCAGTCAAACCGTAGCAATCAACTAAAATTAATATTACAAGCAAAATCACCACTACTATTCTGTCTCAGTAATTAGCATGCAGTAATATACAGACAAAAACACGAGCAATAGAGATAACAACTTTTTCGATCAAGAAATCACGTTTTATTCTGTCCTTAAGTACAACTACACCAATCATAAGAAACCAATCAGATTAATATAATATTCACAAAGTGATAAATCGCATTATTTCTGAAATATTTCAACAACACGCATCTTGCGCAAGTCTATAATCATTGATATTACTAAACTAAATAATGACACTACTCACTCAAGGTTAGATTTCTTTTGTGACCATTAATGAAATGACCAAATTAAAGAATAAATTACAGGTTTGACTATTATAACAATGTCATGTGCGACATTAACAACCTAAAGAGACGACGCCATTCTTCTATTCATTAAACATTCTTCTATCTAATTTCAAGTGCAATTACTATTAAAACATTAATTCCAGAAAAAAAAAGCTTTTGACTTACTTCCTTATAAAAAAAAGGTACCTACATCGTGTCCATGGCGAGGATAAAATCAGCCTGTAGTTGACACGATCTCCAGAGGCACAGGTAACAGGATGAGGATCTCGAAACTACTGGATCAATATGGGGCTGCTGTCATCAGGAGAAGTCGAGATGCGAAGTAGAAATTCCTCGAAACTAGATTGTCCAAATAATTTAACATTCCTCTCTTGCGGTAGGATAGATTAGTTGACAAATTAATAACTTTGGGCACCTCAGGAAGACGATATATTCAAAAATTTAGCGATTCAACATATCTCCATTCTGCCTCTTCTATAGCCTACGTACGATGTTCTTAATTTTACCCAACATTCCTAACAGTCTAAAAAAACATATGTCCCACAGAAAAAATGTTTTCTACGAGCAGTGCCGTCTCTTTTTACAAGAAAACAAAAATATCTCTTCTTAAAAAATTTACACCAAATATTAACATATTTCTATCAGTTTTGCTGGCACATAAAAGATTGGACTATAATAACACTTCCTGGTAAAATATTTACGGCAATATTATTTTGAATACCTTAGTAAACAATTAACAAATTATCATACCTTAAATTACTAACACTAACAAACAAGTCACGCACGAATTCCCAGATGTTAAAAAACTAAAAAATGGCAGCGTCCAAAAACTGATCCCTTGGGTAGGTGCTCCATGTTTAATTACATCTGAACTTGATGTTACATCCCGACTTAACTCATGATCTGTAATTACAACTTTTTGACTTCGATTCGTCAAGTATGATTGAATTAGTATGTTGAACTTATCTCTAACACCATTAAAATATATATTTTTTATTTAAAATCTCATGGTCTACACAATCGAAGGCTATGGATAAATCACAGAATACTCCTGCTGCACGCTGCTTATTATTTAATATATTTGATAGATAAGCTGTAAAGTCGAAAGTGGCATGAATAGTTGACTGTCCCTTCCTAAACCCAAATTGAGATGAGTATATAATATCACAAGATTCAAAATGCTCATATAATATTACATAGATTACTTTTTCTAAAATCTTAGAAAAACAGAGAGTTATTCTCATTTTCTTTGCTACCCTTTTTATATATCGGACTTACGCAGTGCTAAAGTAATAAATGACCAAAATAATTCCAACAATACGAGAAGAATGTATTCTCAAATGTAATTTTCGTTTATTTTTCAACTCAGATTGTGGACTCACACATGTGCAGTGTCCTAAAAGCACTACCGTTATTTTAAAAAAGATAGACAGTTCGCACTTTAGCCTTGTATGTAAAAAAAATTATAACAGCAGTGGTATAAAATAAACAAAGAACATAATTTTATTTTTCCATAAAATTCGGTTTTTATTTACGTATTTTTAAGAGAAAACACATTGATAATTTTTCTCATGCGATATGGCTGCCAACATGGCACAATATTGGATGCAATTAGTAATCGTGTGTATGCGAAATCAAATTTTTTTTTCGAGCAAATTCTAGCATTAAATTTTCACCATAGCTGGAACGGTTCATTGGTTAGGCTACGTTTTTTTCACTAGTTGCCTGACCACAGGGGGGCGTCGATGTAGCGCGTCATCGAAGGCGCGAAAATAATGGAATAACTATTGGAACCAGTCTACGAAGCTGCGACTACAGTCGTGTAATCAATCAAAATTTTGTGGCCTACGAGTAATTAGTTATTCGCTACGTACATATAAGTGTTAAGAGTGGGGTGGATCCCCGTATTTTTTTTTAAATAGTTGTTTGCGCGAATACGCGTATCTCGGTAAATAAATGTTCTGCAAATACGACCTTTTTCAGAAAAGATAGAATAAAACAATTACATATGCCCCTATGTTTTTACTTTTATCATTTTGAATGTATTCTTAGAGAAAAATTTTTAAACTTAAGCAGTACATCATCCCAACGTAAACACTGAACGCGTTGCACGTAGGAGCGACGAGGCACTACGCTTGCGTGTTAGTGTCGCCCGTATCGCTCCCTCACTTCTTGACCTTGGACGTGGGAGTCCATCCCCATCCTTTAGGCGATAGTTACAAGAAAATGTCGAAATCGCGACTGAAATCTTCAAGTAAGGATGTACATTTAAAAACAAAGACACGTTGTTTTTTAAACTCCTCAAGATACTCGAAGCTGCAATTTTACCTGTCACTCATTAACTCTTTGGTGCATGTCATTTTGGTATCAACGCAGCTTATACAGTTTGACAGAAACCTAGGAAGTTCTCGAATTTAAACTCCGTATGGGGAGTACCATGACGTACCCCAAATTCCCGTACTGCTGTCAAAGTCACGAGGTAAACAATGTTAAATGTGTTTGTTTTTATTTTAATTCTCAAATGACACGCCACTTTATATTAATAAAAGGCTTTTGCCAAATTCATTTTAATGTAATTGCGTTAAAAATTTCTCTGAGGGAGTTTGCAAACAACGCAAAGTACATGTTTATATACGAAGTTTTCTAACCTCAAAGGCAATCCACGTAGTTTTTGACAGTTAGGTAATCGGTAAAGCAGCCACGGCGAGTGGTAATTACGCATGTACGTCGATCACTCTATCCTTATATTTACTGTAAGATCCCTGCCACCAAAAGCGACTGTTCGTGGGCCTTACTTACAGCCGTAGAACAGACTATTGTAGCCCTTGTTATTTACTACGCCATAGGACAACACAAGGTCAGTTACATTAAACAAGATCAAAGTCTGACAACATTTACTAACAGAGAAATTCTTTAGCAGCAGTATAAAGTGTTCGGTATTTGCAATGACAAACGCAAGAACTCGTTGAAATATCACTGTATTTTATACTTGTTACAATATGCACTATTAGACAATACAAACCCAGTAATACAATCGTCACCAAACACCTGATAATACATTCAACAATCTCGCTACTGCAAATGCAATACTACAAAACATATTACCATCCTCGATACATCATAAAGACATTATTAAATTGCGAATATTTTTTTTAAATTTATATGCCTCGCAACTGGTAGAATTTAAATGGGGCTAATATAAAACTTGATGTTTTCTATTACACAGATCTTTAAAATCCCACACGTTTTGCTTAGCTATAAAAATGGTCACAGATATGATTTTTGTCCACACGGGCATTCTGAATATATTTGCCTGGCATTGAGTAATATATTTTCACCACTAAATAGTTATAAGAAAAGACAATGATTTCTGAAATTATTATCATGTATTAAGTCGTACTTGTCTGTCCACATGGACATTTTTCTGAATATTCTCGCATGGCTTTACTGTTATCATGCCCACAAAGGACATTGGCAAATTTTACTATCCTCAATTACTTTGGTTTCTACATTTTACAAAATAGGAACTTTTAAAAACCATGTATTTCTCTTTATACTGTTCAGCATTACTTTACATCACAGTATGCAAAATATTGTTGATTATTTCTCAAAAATACTATGTCATTATACATTTTAATTTGTGTTTTAAGGCTGAGAAATTACTTTAAGGAAATTTTACAAACAGCCTCTTTTTAAAAAGGAAACCAATATTACAATATTAGAACCATTTTTTTTCTACCACCACTACCAGGACCAGCAAAACATACATTTTCTACCATTTGCCCTAAGGACCCTATCTGCAAGTCGCGAAACACGTAACTTTAATCATCAGACCCCAGCAGCCATCTCGCCACAAGACAAAACTGCTAGGGGTATAAATACTGACAGATCAACCCCCACCCTAGTGGGCGTAGTGAGGCCTTTTTGAAAGGCGCCAAACAAAATGAAAAGCCCCATCGAAGGTTCTGGAAGAACAGTCATTTTCTTAGAATTTTTGTGCGAACAGTGCACACTTTAAAATTAAACCATGCGCTGCCAAACGCTTTCCTCTGATACACCAACGCCTTGGCGGCGATCTTCAGCTATGAACATGGCTTGTGCCGCACCGGACTGCTTATTTTCACACTTGCATTTCATAATGTCCGTGAAAATAATATCACGTATACGTGCCATCATAAACACCAGCGTTAAACAGTAAGGTAGGAATATTCCTTCTTTATTCATTATAGTAATATGAGTTTCTTTTGTGTAATGTTTCTACCATGAAAATTTTACGGGTAAATCCAAGTTGCAGAACGGACAAGCAGTGCAGGTGACTTTGCGACTACGACGTAGTTGTAGCGGCGTGTTTAGACGGGGCACACGGGCAGCATGATGAGACATGCTGATCCCCGCCACCCTATGGCGCTCCAGAAGTTGGTCCAGAAGTCGACCCAGTCAGGAGACATTCAGGATGGCCAGTCATGGATGGCTCCCGACCAGAATATTCTCTCAGGAACACCTCGCATCCAGATGGATCCTCTCTCCTCCACCATGCTCGGAACAAACCAGAAACAACACTGGAGACCCTTCTGGAAAAAAAAAAAACTGTGACTTCATGTCATCTTCAAACTCTCCCTTCTCAAAAGGGTAATTTGAGAAGAACTTCTGGGGTCAGACCCTATTCTAGTCCCTGCTCTAGATGCATATCTTTTAAATCTGTTGTCTATATTGGAATATTAATTATCTTTTCACTTCATGCATGTAGAACCCCAATTAAAACAAACACATTATACCATAAAAACAGCATCTTATAACTAAATTAGAATGAAAACCTTCAATGAAATGAGCATGAACTGGTAGGATGGTCCCTGGGGCCCAACGACAAGCATTAAAAGCTTCATAAAAAACATACCCTAAATATCAGGATACCACAAGATGATGAACACAAAAAAATACAAAGACCCAGAATACAAATACAAATATCAGTGATAAACATATTACAAAATCAAAATATAAACACTAAAAAACAATAAATCTTTAAGAAAAACAATGTCCAAAACACTGAGCATATCACTGTAATTTAAGTTGAGGGAAATGTGATTTCAATACTACCCCGGAGTTATGCACTTCACCTAACATAACAGTTGCCAGTGTCAAAAACTTCCGGATATCATATGGATTAGCATACTTCGGAGCTAACTTGGCGCTAAATTGCGCCGCCTTATTGCTAAGAAAGTGTGTCTCTAACAAAACTTTGTCTCCCACCTTAAATGGCATTTTACCCATATTCTGATTATACCCTAGAGGCAAGCTTTGTATGATACCTTTTAAAGTTCTATGTGGCTTCATCCTATATCACTTCCAGATCTTGATTCCTCTTAACGGAATCTCAATAGAAATCATGCTGTCCCCAAGCATTAATAAGTGAATAGAATAACCTATGCCCAAAGAATATCTCGGCTGGGGCCTTCTTAGTCGCGTCACTTACGATGTTGTTGAAGGCCAAGTTAAACTGATGTAACACAACATCCCATTCTTTGTGGGCACCGTTTGAAATGCCCTCAATGCGATCTTCAGGTTTATATTGTATCTTTCGACAAAATTTGCCTTGGTGTAGTAGGGTGTGGTCTGCATAAGCCTAATACCTCATGCAAATGACAAGTTCTTCATCTATACAGATGCAAAATAAGTGGCATTATTGGTTACCAAATACATGGGTGACCCAAACAAACGAAAAGCCTATGATATAACACTTTACAAATTTATGCTGATTTCATAGACCTAAGAGGGAAGAAAAATACAAACTTTCTGGAACTATCCACGGCAACCAAGACAGAAGTGAAACCCGAAGCTGTCCTGGGCAAGGGACCAATCACATCAAGGTAAACACTTACTCAAGGAAATTTTGCCACAGTGGCACTATAGGGACTACACGTGGTGGGAAGAATTAGGAGGTGAACTCACGCGCATCGAGACCCCCCTCCGCCAGCTGCTGGCTACACATAACTACATCACCAGGGTCGCAGCCGCGTACCTAGCAACTTTCCTTCTCACTGGGTAACGAACGCACCCACATCAAATTGCAGATATTTCAAGGTATGTAGTGCCTAATTCAAGACATTCACCCTTTCTTTAATCACGTGATGAGTCAAGAAACGTTTTTATATTCGCAGACACTCCTTGCTTACTTAAACTTACCAGAAATCACTTTCTAGATGACTGTTTTCAATCTTCTAACAGCAAAGAAATACAAACATATTGCGTTAAAAAATATCTGGATATGTCCCTTCAAGATCTTAAGTTTGCTTTCGAATTTCGCCAACAGCATTTAGACATTTCAAGAACACAAAGAAAGAATGTAGAGAGAGCTGCGTAACTTCTGTTAATTAAAGCTGTCCAATTTCTTGGTAGAAAGCAATTACTAAAAGAACCTTGGAAAGCTACAGCACATTTTTAACGACTGGTTCGATGTTCTGAATAGCTGATACCCTTTTAACACAGACAAAAGCAAGCTTGCATACGGATGATTCAAAATGGAACAATTTTGTCAGCAATTGATGAATGTATATGTTTAGTACGAGTGGTGGGCTATAGGATTGAATAACATTTCAGTTAGAAATTCGTGTTGCAAACAACTTCTTAAAGAAATAGTTTCATTATTTTAAGGGAAAATATGGAATCACTTATATCCCAAATGATAAATCGAACAAAGACGTCCTCGAAAATTTATTTTTATATAAGAAGCATGGTATGTTCAAACGACCACCTGAGGGTGTGCGATGGCATGGAAATGGGTTGGGTAGGATTTCACAGGCGATGAAGTGTGAGGTCTGTGGAAATGGTGAAATTACACGACTAGGCACCAGGTGTCGTCAAGGCGACACAATGATGGTGGATGATGATGTAGCATGATGGCTGTCGATACCTCAGAATTGCAGGCCATGCGCCCGGATGAAAACCCCCGTAGAATTGTTGAAGCTGGCCTTTCCACAGTTAAGGCTGAAGATATGCTATTGTTGAGTGTTGACTAAAAGGTGACCCATTGGCCGATTACACACCATGCTGTTGCAGTGATGTTTTTGGCGGCAAACTACTAATTACGATGACGTCTCGCGATATGGATTATCAGGGCTATCCACACGCCCATATTGATACGGTACAATTACACTGAAACATGCTTGCGTTGATTCCTGCTGAAAAACAATTTTACTGAATGCGGGTATTGTTAGGGCCTGTCCCCTTAAACACCTTGCTGCAACCGAAATAACTTATGCACTGATGAGTTCTCAGGATATTTATTCAGCTTACTTAACACTCCTCTCAGGGAGACACTTAACACATGCTGAGATGACGTAAACCAGTCATCGTGGTAACACAATGAAACTAACTTGCTTTGTGCAGAAAACTTACGGAAGACTTAAGCTTCCCTGGTCGATGCAAACCATGGGTGGCTAGAACGAAACAGTTACTGAAGAATTACGCTATTGTAGTTAAATGATAAGTTCCAAAAAGATTATTGCCGCCTGTTGCGCAACCCAACCTTTCACATAAATTTTATTTTCTTTACTTTTTAAGACTTTTTCAACCAAATATTCATTTGGATAATCAGTTTTCATAATTTCATATTTATAAAAACTACCCATTATTTCTTCTCCTTTAGTGTCTTTCAGTGTGTAAGTTGGTATATAATAATTTAACACTTAGACAATAATAAATATCACTGTTGACCAATTAGCAGTATATCCTTTTTCGAACATTCATTTTGGTTTCCTGACATGGACATCATCACCAACTTTGTATTTCGGTTTAGTATTCATGTCTACAAAATTTGTTTGCATTAAATTTTTTCATTGCTCTTATTAACTTCAATTGGTTTCATACTAATAGGTCTATGTTTTGTATTGTTGTATTCTTTGACTAAATTGTCTAATATAATTATCCATATACAATCACCATTTAAAAAAATTTCTTCCACATTTTATTCTTCATTGTTCCATTAAATCTTTCTACAACACTTGCTTTCAATTCCCTAAAAGAAGAATAATGATTGATGTTATATTTTTGAATAAGCACTTTAAATGTTTTATTAAAAAATTCTGAACCATTATAGGTTTGTAAGTTATGTGGCTTTCCATGCTTCAATGTAGATTCTAAAGCATTTACTATATTTTTAGCTGTTTTATCTTTAATAGCTACAGCAAATGCAAACTTTGAAAATATATTAATAATTGTCCATGAGCTCAGAGCCGGGCCACTTCTCGAGTATAGATGATTGCGGGGGGATTAAAAGGCAAAAAGGCAGCAAGATCTTCAGGCAGCACCTCCGCTCTTCTCCATCGCGACGGCAAGGGGTCTCCAAGGCACAACTAGCGGGGAAGATGGGTTCATACAAAAACACATATCGGAGTATTAGAATAGGGAAATAAACTTAACTAAATTTTCATGGAAGGAAAAGGGACTAAGTGTATGCACTATCGCAATACAATATTACAAATACAAATAAACACACTTAAAGAGGAGCACCAAATTTTTTTAGATGTGCATCATGCGCTTTACGGAAAAGCCTGCATGACGAAGCGATAACAAGTTTCACTGTATTAGGCCCGCGGTACATCCCTATTTTAAAAGGGCCTTCAAATTTTGGCAACAGTTTTGACTTAATATCATTAGCCTGATCTGCAAGTCGAAAGTTTTTAACGAAAACGAGATGGCCGACAGCAAAAGAATCAGGGGAACGATTTTATTTAACCTATCATTAACAGCCTGCTTGGCTGAAACAAACAGCAGCCCACCTCGCCCAACAACTCATCCCAGTCAGTTTCAGGCAGAGGGGAAGGAAACGGCGGAATGTTCCACAGGTTCAAAAGTGGATGGGTAAGTGACCTCCCAAGGAACACCCATGGAACCATGCAATATATTGTAACCAACATTAATAAACTCCATCTCCTCGTCAGAACAAGCATGCTCTTGGTTATAAAAAATGGAAAGGCAGGCATTCAGATCTTTATTAAACCGCTCCAATTGATTCAGTTGCGGAAAGTAAGGGCTAGATGTAAAGAGTTTCATTGCCCACCTAAAGCACACTTCGCCAAATGTCACTAAGTGCCCTAACAATAGTCGAAGACTTCATGTTCTTAAGCGATAACAGTATCACGAATTTTGAAAGCGTGTCTAGCAAAATCAAATATACATATGTTCCCTTTGCGAGAACGAATCAAGGGACCAAACACGTCCAAATGAACAGTTTCCCAACGTGCCTCCAGCAACTGGCAAACATTCTAGCCCACATTCGTGTTCCTAGCCTTCTTACGTTTTGACAGGCCTCACAGGAACGCGCAAACTCCACAACGTCATTGCTCAGTGTCGGCCGAACACTGAATCGTTAAAATAAGTTATCACCATTACACGCAAAGAACGTGGAACAACAATTTTCCGTAACCTGCTTTTACCGGTGTAATAGAGAACGTCCTTATCCAGGACATAGGGAAGAACTTCACCCTTTCTTAAGTCATAAATAACTGGCGAACAGAAATCATTAACAAACTAGGCCTGGCACAACTTGATAAAAAAAACACTGGGAATCACTGTATAATATTTATTGAAGCATCGGGAACATAACTTGTTCCCACCTCAAAATCGTCTGTGTCAAACATTCTCGACAACACATCAGCGACCTGATTTTCGGCTCCACAGACGATTTTACCTTAAAGCGGAACCTAGAGAGTCGCAATACCCACTGTCCCAACTTCCATAACTGCTGAGGATGTTTCAAAACCCAACTTAAAGCCTAGTTATAAGTAAATAAATCACATTCTTCATGTTCAATATAAGACACAAATTTTTCTAAACCGAATATGAAGGTGAGAGTCTCCTTCTCGTATATCCCTAAATTACGTTCCTCCTCTGTTAAGGTACGACTAACATAAGCTATTGGCGCTAACCTTCGTTCAGTATGCTGGCTCAGGACAGCTCCGAAAGGCAGGGACGATGCATCAACCGGAATTACAAAACGTTTCGCAAAATCGGGGAGAAGGAGAACAGGTAGTGAAGACAAAATATTTCTTAAATTTATGAATGAACTTTCTTGCTTTGGACCCTAAGTAAATGAAACACCCTTATTTTTATAGTGGTTTAAGGGGCTGCAAGCTCGGAGTAGTGGTCAATAAACTGCGAGTAGTACCCCATTATTCCCAAGAACTTTTGAACGCCCTTAAAAGTCTTCAGGCGAGAGAAATTCAAAATCGGGCCCACTCGGTCGGGATCGATAATTAGGCGACATTCACACAAGTACCTAAGAAACTTATCTTTATCCGAGCCAAGGGTGAATTTCTGCGGGTTTACCGTTAGGCCTACTTCGCTCATCCTAGTAAAAAGTGCCTTAAGTGAACCAAATGAGACTCTAGGTCATCACTATAAACAATATAGTCGTCTATGTAATTGAACACGAATTTATACTTGAAGTCAGACAGAACATGATTGAGAACACAAGACAGGGCCAGGCTTCCAAAGTTCGACCCCATTGGGACCCGAGTAACATCATATTGGTTCTATGGTATGCTGAAGGCGGTGTATTTTCTTCAAGCATGGTCTAACAAACATTGGTTAAAGCTATTATTTAGGTCGAGCACCGAAAACACTCGAGCCTTGCCAAGATGCTGAAGGGCATAGTCTATAGTAGAAAATGGAAATGGGTCCCTGTGCATTTTTTTATTCACTAAAGAGTGATTTACAACGAGACAATATTTGTCACCGTCCTTTTTCCATACTAGGGACCCCGGTGAACAATAATCCTATTTGGATGGTGCAATTACTGCGGCCTCCAGTAATTTATCTATTATCTCGCGAAATGCCTGAATTTTGGGAGATGGGCCTTTTAATTTGCGATAGTGAACGGGAATATCGTCCATCAACGAGAACCAAAATGGCAAGATGTAACATTTGCCAATTTTTGATGTTATCACGTCAGAAAATTCCTCCCTTAGATTTTCTAAACTATCCTTGAAATAGACGACTCGTCCATCCTACAAAACAAAATCTTGGAGGCATCTTGATGGCGTCCCAAGGTTATAATTACACAGATTAAACATCCTCGTTGCTCCCTCATTGTGTGTAGTAGTCAGGGTAAGCAGGAAAGCGTTTGGCAGGAAATTTGAGGCATTGAAAATTTGGAAAGTTCTCGGAAAATTGGTTTTTGGAAATTCTTGTAGGCCAAAATGAAACTAGGAGTCAATAGTGGAAGGATATACTACTAAGTTAGGCGCCATTTTGATGGTGTCAAAATGTGGTAGGAACCTGCCATGATTTCGGCCAAGCCATTTTGACGTGGTGTCTTGGTGTGAGGTGTTACTGCGGTTTTCAGGAGCGGTAAACTCAATTACCGGGGAATCTGGTTGATATTTATACTTATACCTGGATGCCAGGCATTGCATGTAGAACAATGTCAATCTGAAGGGGAGAGCTGACTCTCTGTTTCCTCATGGTCGTGCACCGACGACCAAAGACGGAATCCTTCTGACGCAATGTTCCTTAGATTAATTATATGTCAAGTATACGTATTGCATAGTTTGTTCTTACCGAGAACCACATACCTTAAAATTATTGGTAAACGATGAACAAAACACTTGGTAATAATGAATGATACAATAGTACCCTGAGAAACACATGTTACACTTTTACAGCAGGGTGGTAGAGAGAAAGTGGTTAACTCTAAGGTTGGGAGTTCGAGTAGGAATTTTACCGTGATTTCTCACCAAACGTCTAGTGATGATCTTGGTTGACAGACATTGCAGGCTGCAATGCCACATCGATTTTTGAAGAGTGGACTCCTTCCAGGGTCATGTGCCAATGGCCACGGCGATATCCTTCTGTTGGTGCTCCGTCTGTCGTGACCAATAAAAATACGTTACCAGTACTATACTTGCTACACAATGAGGTCCTGGGGCGACTCACACACCCATTAAATAGTTAAACAAAGATAAAAAAACCAATGAATATAAACATAAACATTTCGCATAGTACACTTAGAAAATGGTGCACCCCTATTGCACGTAGGCAACCCGAATGAAGACACATACTCTTTATGTTAATTCAATTTTACTATCACAGTTTTATTAAATGTTCCTCCAGGAAACCACTTACAAATTGGTACCGGTCTTAACCCGCCAGTAGGGTAATGCTGAAAATGACATGAGGCCACAAAGAATTACGTTGAAAAGTTAAGCCTTCCCAGGCAATTGTATTCTATGGGAAGGAGAGGAGTGGCGGTTCTTGGGCAGCTAATTAAACAAAGGTTCCAGTCCTAAATGTTTATTGCTGTTACATGATGAGTTTAAAAAGTTGATGCCCCACCTGAGTATGCGAAACACGACCCTGTCGGTCCGCACGTCCACCTCCTCGAGACACGGTAGGATGACTGACTTCTCTACAGTGGTGGGCTGGCCAGTTCGGCAGGCAAGTAAGCCAAGCAGACTATTTCCTTACGCACATTACTCTGCAAAACGACATACACGTTGCTCTTCTGCTCGCAACTCTTGCATAATCAATTACACTAAGCATAATAACCCTTAAATTAACATAATACACTGGATGAAATAAGGTGGGGATATAAAACATGAGAAATGAAAAGTACAGAAAAATAGAAAAGAGTACTCTCAGACCCACGAGGGCACTTAAAAACAGATTAGGGCTGTTCTTATGCATCTTGAATGACTTGGAGTACCTGAGCATTTTGTAGTTAATGAATATTAACTTACGTTGGATTCCATGCAATCTCCTTTCCAAATATGTGTTTGTGTGTGCATGCAGTTGCACTGCATCTTGCACTCACTTGCTCTGCACTTGCAATCTCGCCACGAGTACTTACATAACAATACTGGCTGCACTTACGAAGTAGCTGGTTTCGGTAACTGATGTGGTGCACTGCTGAACTGGTGCGCATGAGCAACCGGTATAGTGCTTCTCCCTGCAGCGATCGCCAGTGATGACGGGCAAATTGACTTGGGGGCAGCAGCTGGAATCAACTTTAAGCGGGAAGGTTGGGGCCCGCACCCCTCAGTGCCCAAAGGCTACCTGAATGAAGACGCACACACACCATACATAATTAAAATGGGTTTAATTAACGCACTCTTCTGAAGACAAAATACACTGCTGCCTGGCTTAACCTGCTGGTAAGGTAACACTGTACAAAAAGGGGCAAAAAGCCACAAATAATTAATGTTGCGACTTAAGCCTCCCTGGGCGATGCTAACCTAAGGGAGGTAAAGAAGGGGAGAGTCCCGGGTGGCAGATGTAAAACGATTCCTGATTAATTAAACTATAATGGTTAACATGATTGATGCAAAACTTGAGGGCCGCCTGGGCGCACGGGACACACGAAGACATCGGACAGCACGTCTACACTCTCTCGACACGAAATGCTGACTAACTCCTCCATGCGGTATGCCGGTCAGCATTGGCAGGCAGGCAAGCTGCAGGAACTACTTTCTTACAGTGCACAAAACTGATATGAAACACTGCCCTTCATACATTGCTTAATTAACATGAAAATAATAAACCATGCCAAAACATTGATGTGTGCCCCCTCTCAGGAACGATGTGGATCGCACTGCCTCTTACCATGGCAGGGGCGAGATGATATGTGCTTGGCACCAGCTCGATTGAGCAATGTTGGGGGACATGGGTCGACGGCCAATGGGGATTCCTGGATGTTGCCGTCGTGCTGTTTGTGTTGTCCGTTGTGCACTTACAAACGCTGATGTTAAAATAGTGGTTTCTACCACTATACAAGTGTAAGGGTAGAGGCCCCCTTTCATGGCCATTGACAAACACTGACTCTACTCTGCCTATGGAGGGCAGGACCTGTAATACTAACACAAACTCTGATGTTAAACTTCGGCATTAAGGGCGCTGTGCACTAAAATACCTAAGGTAAAATGCAAATAAAAGGCGGAAATTAATACATACACTTTTATTGCGGCTACTGTATACACTACTGACCCTGTACATGATTCAAGCTAATATTGTGGACTCGGCACTATGACCTGCCGATAGCCGATGCTGCTTTGTAAACGTGCAAACTGGGCACTTAAGTTGTTATGGGAATTTACTGCTGGTATTAAAAGAAAATAGTCCAGAAATTACACTATTGAAAAAGTGCATGGTTAGCACCCAAAAGTTGATGTACCGAGGGGACACACTGAGGAATGCGGTTCCCGAGCAGCGTGCTGGCTGATGGCGGAGGTCAGACTCCGAACGATGCTCAATTACACATGGGCGAAAACTGAGTGTAAGTTCAGATTCATGCTAGCTCATTCTGCTATTGCCCTTAATTACTACACAAAAGTTAAATAGCACGTCTGTATGCCCTATTAATTCTAAATTATTACATTAAACATATTGGCAACATTCCTGTGGCTCTAAATTCTAAATGAACAGGTTTTGAAATGATGTCATGGGAATGCCGCTGCCCTTATGCATGTTGTATATAAACATGGATATTCTAGATGACAATTGTAGAAATGATAATACATATTGGTATATTAAAACCCTTTACATTTATTAGATTAAAAACTCCGCCCACATATTGGCACTTTGTCGTTCACAGGCCGTCCATTGCATAAAGTAATGTCTTGTGAACATTCGTTTTCGTTGACATCACACCTATTATATTCTCCTCTGAGGTGCTGCTGAATTTTAAAGCAAGCTAAGTGCAGCTTTATTCTGCACGCCTACAAAGGAATTCATAGTAACAATTGTGACCACATGAGTGGCGTCTTGACACAATGAATGGGGTATTAAAAATAACCTTTAGAAATACTTCACTTGATCACTGCACTCGTACTTCGGCCTACAGGCCCGCCAACACACATAAAACTAGAGATACGTGTTATGCTGTTGTACAGAGAGCCCCCACATTCCCTCCAATGGTACTATCGTCTGATGGCCGTTGTTTCACAGGGATGCAATGCCAGATCGCTAACTTATTGCTCAAAAGAGTTACCTCTTGTGACAAATAGGTTAAACGGGCGATTTGGATTTACATGGTTCATCAGGAAAATTGCTCACTGTTCCCAGTGACTTGCACCATCGTACTCCGGGCTGTTCGACTCGCCCCTGGCATACGCTAATGTGAAAGCTGACTGTGGCGGCACAAATGGTCATAGGAGCACACGTAAGCACTTGGTTCTCGTCAACATCTTTAATACATAACACAAGCCCTGTGTGGAATGGAACGGAGATGAAACACATGATAATGGAAAAATATGATGACATAAAATGCCCTTGAAAAAGCCAGAGGGTGCATAAAAATACTGTAGGGCATCTTTGATTATCGTTGCTTGGCTTGGTGCTCATAAGCATAGTTACTCATAAGCTCATAAGCCATGTTACTATAAGCCGTTTCACCTTGGGTCTACTTGTGGTATTCGGGTTTGCACGCGCACATGGTGCCTTCTCACTGCGCACTGGTTCGCTTGCACCTTACACTGTCTTGCACGAAAGTTGCACTTTATCCTTTCGCTAGTGGTTAGGGTCGCGCTAGTGGTTAGGGTCTTGAACTGCCGTACCGACGCACTTTCACACACGATGCGCACGAACACTCAGTAGAGTGCTGATGCCTGCAGCGGTAATTTTTGGAGGGCAAACGGGTTAGGGCATGCGCGACGTAGTCCACTTGGCCCATTTCACCAACCCTATTCCGGGGTCCCTACGACATCCGTCCACCACTAGATGCGTAGCAATGGCTTGCGATGGACAAATGCCCTTCTGAATGGTTTGTTTTTGTAGACGAGGGCGTTATGATTTTTGCCGTGTCACCCTGCTTTGGTAGGCTCTCTAATTTCTGCAGCTTTGAATTTTTAATGCACACTTTACTGTTGTTCTCCCAGTCAAAATGACATTTAGACTGTAAAATAATTCTAGTGTATCAATTTTTATTCGCTGTTTATGTATTTATGCTATTGGACCCAATCATGCTCTATAATAAAACAATAAATTATTCGTATGTTGCCATACACACGGCACTCCATTCTCTTTTGTGCATCGAGCATATTTTTATTTTATCATGCTCATAATTCTACTATTCTATGGAAATAAGAGGTTTGTTGTGTGATGTAAATATCTTTATTGTACTACAGGTCAACTGTCTTGGGACAGAGTTTTGCGATAAGTTAGTTGTTTTTTGCCAGCGGTGTTATGAATTTCAGCTGACGTATTGTACTTTTGATAGAAATGTGCATTAAATGTGTTTACTGGCAAGAATTATTTTGTATATTTCTTGAAGGAGAATTGTGTAATTTGGGCGTAAGTCCTGCGTATCGTTTCTTATTCTGCAGACACTGAGGTAAGGAATAGGTATATTCTAAATTGTTTTTGCGTTTGTGTTTGCTGACCGGAGATTCTGATCGTAACATTGACCTTGCTAGTTTTTTTTAGTCAAATTCCTGTGAGTCAGTGTGGTTATGTTGGAATCCGAGTCCGAGAAAATGGATGTGTTTTCAGACGTATATCGTGTTACTTTTTAAGATTATTTTGAGGGTGATTGCTTGTCTTTTGAATACATACATATACATACACTCGCAATTAGGCTACCGCCCGGTGGCGAGCTCTCCCAACTCTCCTTCACCCAACCAACTCCTTTTCCACCCCCTTCCTGAATTTACCAACTCCTCTCACAGACACCAATTCCACCCTCAACACATTCCACTCCCTCACAGACCTCACAAGCGTGGACTGCCTACCCCTCTTCGTTCTCCTCCACACCCTCTGAAGCTTCTCACTGTTGTTTCCTCTTCCCCTAAACACTCCCTTACTTAGCTTGCAGTGTAGCCCTCCCCATCCTCCCTCTTCATTCACCACCCTGTACATTCTGACTAACCATTCAACTTTCCTCCTGTCCTTCAATGAGCTCCACCCCATTTCTTTCATTGTCACTGATGGCCTATAGTTCCCCTCTTCATCATCATCCTGCTCTTGCCTTCTCCACCTACCCTTCACCCATCTTGCTGCCTTTCTCTGCACCTTTTCCAGTTCTCGCACCTCCACCTCCACATACGTGTCCCATACTGCTGCAGTATATTCTAACATTGTCCATACTATTGTGCCATACGCCTTCTCCTTCACCTCACAGCTGACTCCATTCAGCACCCTTCCCAGCATACCCAGAGCCCTTCTTCCCTTTGCAACCACCCTCTCTACCTGTTTTTTCCACCTGAGGTCTCCCTGCAGTGCAATCCCTAGATACGTATATTCTGCTGCTTCTTCTATCTCTTGTCCCTCCCATCTGTACGTGTCCCTGCTTATCACCTTCTTCCTTGTGAACCTCACTACCTTAGTTTTTCTTACCTTTATCTTAGTTTTATTTTTCCTGGTCTACATTCATATCTTATCAATGTCCGCCTGCAAATTTCCGCCCCCCTCTCCCAACTCATCATATTCAACACAATTGTCTGCAAACAATCTGATTTTTCCTCTAATCCCCAAACCCATGTCATTTACCATTATGGTAAATAACAAAGGACCCAGCACGCTTCCCTGTGGTACCCCTGACGTAACCTCCTCTTCCTCCGATATTGCCTCCCCCACTTTCACCCTCTGCCTTCGCACCCTGAGAAAGTCCCCTATCCATTCCACTACCCTCCTGGTTGGTATCAGCGCCTCCACTTTCCTCATCAATGTTCCATGGGGCACCTTATTGAATGCCTTCTCTAAAATCTATGAAGCAGGCAAAAGACGTACGAATATAATTTTCGAAAGATTGTAAAAAATCTTTGGGTGTAATCTATGTTTCCGTCAGTTTTTAAGTTTGTTTGTCTTCACGTATCTAATGTGTAATGTATGTAAAATTATACTAACTTAATTTTTAAAGTTTACAATACATACAAAGTTTAGCGTAATGTAGGTTCAACTTTTGCATTAATGGTCCTAATTTATATTATTTAATAATTTCATTCTCCCCCTCCTCCATTCATCTTTACTGTAACATTTTGCCCCTAGTTATGGAGTGGCCATATCGAAGCGTAGAATCTCGGATGTTTGACTGTTTCAGCACAGAGTGCTGGCACACAGGACATGGAACTCCGTTGCCCTGAACAGCACACAACTCTATAGATATGTTACATGTTACGTTGGTAAAAGTGCAGGATGCAAGGGAAAGTTGGCTCTGCGCACAGTAAACACGTTTGGTAGACACATCAAATGGAATAATACTTCATACCTGAACTTTTTAGTTCTAAATAATGGAGTAATCACAACATATGTATTATACTTGCTATTCAATTTAAATGGACATTGTAAATTAATCTAAAATAGTTTCAAAATGTTTGTCACTTGCAGTTAATAAAAATTAATTCAATATTATCACACAAAAGAAGTATACTTAACTGTTCTGAAGAACATAAATTGCATAAAAAAATTTCTGTGTAGGTCCTAGTATGTTTCAGTAATAAGACTAGCACATTTCCATAAAAATAAAATGCAGAACAGGACACTGATAAAATAACATAAAAAACAACACAGGATGCATGACCGCAGAAAGTGGCACAGTGTTATGTAGATGCCTCCCGTATGTACGGATGGCATCCTTGAGGATCTCAGATTCCATGAATCTGTCTCCTCTTTGCCAGTAACACTCTTTTAGGAGTATCAGGATCTCCTCTGGGTTTGTGGGCAGGCCTGCCCGGGCGACGACAACCCTGTCCACTGTTCCATCTTAGGGAACGGAATCCTGCCCTGCCCACCCACCCCTTCATGTTCCTTACGACCAGGGCTAGAGCCGACATCAACGTGACTGGATCCTCCAGCTTCGCGAGCATCACTCCCCGAATGGTTCCGTCAACAGTACTAATCACATTGGTAAAGTACATATTTCATGGGGACATTATGATATTTGCAGTATATACTATAAATGTCAATAGTGGGAAGAGCCATTGAAATTGCAGGGTAAAAAAAAAATGAAAATGGTGAGAAATAAATAAAAAAATCCTATCGATTAACCATTTAAATGCAAGAGGACCTAACTTTAAGAGAATCATGAGGAGTGGGTGTGCTGAAAATACTTTGTGTGCACATCCAAACCCTGTGATTCAGGTTTTATAAAGTAGGCCCACGGTCAGGGTAGGTGAGGTATTCTTTCGTTTACCATGGCTAAGTGGAAACACTATGTAAGCAGTAAGATTTCCATGTAGGCTAAACATGCAATAATACAATGTATCGGGTACCTACATGGTCTATTCTGGGAACATAACCGGTACTATGAGGTTTCTTGGAAATGTTGAGAATAGGGGGGTAGTTGTTCAGAATAACGGCTTTTCCGAAAATCGGGAAAATAATAGCTGGAAACATTATACATATATGATTATTACTAATCATGCTTAATAGGAATTTTAATGGTGCTTAACGTAGTTTAGAGTATATAACATGGAATGTGATAGTATGAAAGGCTATCAGGTGTTTATGCAGTAAAATATGTAAAATGTACGTCCAATATATTTGTATTGGGTAGCTAAATTGTATTAAATGTGAAAATACCCTTTGAAACTAATTATTAATGTATAGACGCATGACAGACCCAGCTGATTGGCTGCCCTTGTCTCTGGGTTACTTACTTGACGCTAGGCGAGTCACGTCTCTGGGTGGTTACTCGTCTCGGGGCTCTGGTGCCTGACCGGAGTACAATACCGGCCTATTAGGCTGTCTGCTTGGCACAAAGTCTGGCTTGGATAGTTTCACCCTGCATGGGCTTAGGTGCTGGTACAGCGGGACGGCATGTCTGTCCTGCGGGTAGTTTTACTGCCCCTGTGCCTACTATGCTGGTGGCACTCGACTGGGGTTTGGGGTTTGCATGCGAGGTGCTTGTATTGGTTTCTGGCTTGGAGATACTAAGTACAGCTGGCATGCTGGTGGACCCTTCGCTAACCAGTACTTCCCACACTATCGGGTGGTATCCTTCCGCAGCACAGGTTGGTGGTTCAAACAAGTTGACAGACGTGGCGGTGGGTACTGGTGCGGTGAACCGTCGTAGCAAAGCAGCCAGTTAACGCGGACTCAGTAGCCCAAACCTGCTGGGAAGGATGCGAACCCCCTGTGGATTCTTAGAAATAGCCCTCGCCTTCCCTTACTCTCAACACCACCCCTATTGGCGCTAACTTAAGACCAGGTCTGTAGGAGGTAGGCAGTTGACTTGAGTGTCCAATTGCTGCCGCCAACACCACACCTCATTCTTGACTTCCCCACCTTGGGTGGGGGAGACTCGAGGTGCAAAGTGTTGGTGGTAGTAACCGCACGGTGTTTTTGCAATGGGATTTGTCTCCCCTGCACCAGAATGTAACTCTCTCGGCACCACGAAGGGAGCGGTGAGAGAAGTTCACCCTAACCGGCAAGCCGATCCCACCAGGAGTGTACCTAGTGTCGTGGCTCTACCGTTCCTCCCACCTGGGTGTAAGGAATGGGTGGCCTTCCAATATTAGTGGGGTGAGTGCCCAATGGTCTCTGGTTTCCCCAGACTCGAAGAAGTTCCCTTCCTCTGCACCACTAAGTGAGCGGTGAGGTGGGGGCGACTTCAAGCCGGCAAGCCAACTTCCAGGAAAAGGTATTCTAGTGTCATGGCTCTACCATTCACAGCACGGGCAGAGAATGGGTGGCCTTCCAAGGATGTTCGGGTGTGTTGTAAGTTTAGTTTCAGTATGGGTAAACCCGGTCCCCTGCTGGCTCCGTCAGCTCCGATGATAAGAGGAAGGAGGTCGGAGTGATACTCAAGAGATTGGTTAAGATCAATGATTATTTACAGAGAAGGAAATAAACAAAGATGGTGGAAGTACTACCTCCTAATCCACACGGGCTTGGCGGAAGGTAAAAACGCTAGCCTTAACAGGGGAAGGTGCCCCATGCAAAGCTATGGGAGTGGGCAGTAACTGGTGTATGTAATGTATTAATTCCTCGGGGCAAGCTCTACTCTCTATGTTATCCGGAAGGGACTGAACGTGTCTCAGTCTGCTGCTGTTGACACTGCCGGTTCTTTTGTAGGTGTAAGTAGGAGAGGATCTTCGGCCCTGTGAGGAAGCGGTGAAGTATACTGGAGAGGTGCGGCCGCTACGCCATTTGCTTGTGCGGTGAGAGCCCAGGAGAGGAGTCAGAAGACTTGATAGAGAACTGAAGCAGAACTGATGATCTGGAGGTCGGGGCGCATCTGCTTTTATACTCCTCTGCCATCCCGTCCTTCTCTGGCATAGGGTGTCTGGAAAAGGGGTTAAGCAGGGATCACTCGATGCAAGATGCATTTTGCGCAAGATTTTGTACAAAATAATTTGTACGAGAATGCCAACTAAATTGCATGTGAAACGAGTTCACACGCAGATAAATAAGATGACACTGTCTCCCATCAAAATTAGTTGATAATGCTGGTGAGTACCAACCATCCTATGTATCATAATACAAAATATGAAGTTATTTAACTCAACAAAGTATTTGTTTCAAAGCTATCCCTCCAATATATAATTATTATTATTTTATTCTCAACCAACTGTCTTACAACTGGTCGCGAAATCTTTTTGCGAAATTCGGGTGTCCCTACAAAGCACTATTCGCCGATTAACTTCAATCCATGCTTTGAAGTTATTTTCCAGCAATGATTTATTTCCCTGTATTCCTCTTCGCACACCTCAGTTTATGATTTTCTTTTACTCTATGGTTGAGTTTTCTACAGGTCACATGACCAGCATACAACGACCAATAGGATCGCAACTTGCATCGCCTTGCACCAGAAAAATAGGACCTGCTCTATCTCCTCATTTTGTGCAAGTTGTGCCTTGCACACTTGTGCAAGGTCGGCATCTCACGCAAGATTGGTACTCATCTTTCATTGTGTGATCCCTGCTTTAGCAGGGCAAGCCTAGATCCTTGGTGCGAGCGGCATAGTGAAGAGCAGTGCGATCTATGCATCTTACTTGTGGCGGCCACCCGCGACACCCTGCTGTACTAACCCCCTAGACCTCCTGCATGGCCCCAGTGGCTCATCGGGCGAAATTATATTTTATTATTGGGACGTCTGTCCCGACCCGGTAGATAGGGGCCTACAGCAATCTTGTAGGTGGCAGCGGTGGTAACTCAACTCTGTAGTCAACTGCCAGGGATGTAGTTGCACTGATGAGTAGCAGTCGTTTATTAATATTTATGAAAGATGTCATGCGTCAGTATGAATCGTTATACACATGGTATATTTGTGCTGCGGCGATAGGGATATTCAGGTAAACAACAAAGTAATCAAACAGTGTCTGAACAACACGTAATTCTGTTGAATTACTCAAAACTTACCTTATCTATATCCATGAGAGGATAGTTTTACATAACGGGTTACTAGTGGAATAAATATACATATAGTAGGTCTTAGAAAACTACTATAATGCCATGTTACATTACGATACACTGTGACCTATAATGCAAAAGAGGCAGGAAACAAATCTGTGTTGAAATTGGTTGATGTCGCAGTTCGGCAGTTGTACTATAAGAATGTGTGCCAATTAGAATGCAGGTTACAAGAAGGGTGATGCTGAAGGTTGAGTCAAACTTTTTCCTCTTTCAAAAATACGGTAGTCATTGCTGAGAATGGACGCATATGTGCTAATAATCATAAAAAATATGTAATATAATGGCTTCAAGATGTTTTAAATCTTCATCGATAATGGAAATCAATTGATATTTGTTTATTTCGTTTTTAGAATACGAGCGAATCAACAAAAATTGAGAACAGAATTTCAGCATCCTAATGCAAAAGAAATGTTACATGGCTCCGCTAATTGGCCATTTCCGCTTAGAATTTGTTAACTGCAGTTTGACTATAAGTGGTAGCGAATGCTCTTCTTTAGTGGGACATATTACAATGTGCAGATGGATTTCAACAAGGTAAGCCTTGCAGAAACTAAATGCAGTACGTATACAGTTTTCATAGCTATCTAATGTTTCCTAGATAACAGCCCTAATTCTTAATGACACCAAAATGGGGTTAGTTTGTGATGAGACTTTAGTATGGATATTTTTTAAACCGAATACAAAAATTGCAAACACCAAAAATAATCATCGATCACCATTTGTATGAAAGCCTTTCTATGATACTAGTGTTCGGCTGTTAACAGCATGAACTAGAATCCAGGAGTAGTTTTTAATTTTTGTGTTCTGAAGTCTTTTTCCCTTATTCAGTGCTGAATGGCTGACCGCGAGGCCAGTGGGTTGTACTGAGAGGAAGGGCTGCAAAATTTACTCCCGAGCTTGTAGCACTTTCACTTACTACACTTTTTGTAAAACTTTGAACTGGTCTATACCGAGACTGGTGCAATTTGTAGCGAATATAAATCTAAAAGTCACATATAAGGTTGCAATTTTCAGTCTTCTTTGAGAGGTGATAAAAATAGCAAAGCTGAAGTTACTAATGTTTACCTAATAATTTTACTTCAGCATTAAAGCATGTAATTACTTTCCTTGCATCGCTACCAACTGTACTGGTAGTATTTCATGGAGGGAAAACAGGGAAAGTGCAAGGAAATTGAAGAATGTTCTAAGCACAGGGAAAGTTTCTAACTTTGACATTAGTAAAAAAAAACCAAGCAAATGTAAAGTTTGCTGTGTATTTTAGGCAACCATTCTAGGCTTATATGTGCAGCTTTATATACATTTTATCTCGGTTTTCCAAACAAATTTTTTAAAAGTTTGAGTTGTTGGTTCATGTGCAGTGGGACTAACAGCAGGCACTCACTCACCTGTACCCACAGAATGTACTCCAGTGCAATAATTGGTATATGCCATACAGAAAACAACATAAGTTTGTGATATCATTTATTGTATGGTTTTTGTATGATTGGAGCTATGATATGTTAGTTCCAGTCAAGTATTTTTTTGTTTGAAATTTTTTTTATAACTTTACTTCAAATTGCTATTATGCAAACATTAAGGGAGAAATTTGAAATGTTAGGTAGGTAGATCTGACTGCTGTTTAACTATTGTGGTGTTCATATCAGCCCTTTTTTTTTTTTATTTATTTTTTTTTTTTTTGTAAAGCATAAAAAAATATTTAGTAGCTCAATTTAAGTTCATGTTACTGTTTTACTTTGTGTTAAATTTTATGTTAACAGTTAATTTTTTTTGGAAGTATTTGGGATCTCTAGTAATTTTAGAAATTGAAATATGTGCAAGTTAATTTTATTTTCAAATGGTCTTGTCTGTGACATTTTATTGCCTGTGACGGTTTATTCCTTATATAACTGTGCATACTGAAACTTTTTGCTAATATTGGAAGGAGGTTAATTATTTAATTATTTCTTCCACTGTGTCTTATTATTTTGCACAGGATCCGGTCAGTTGTGTACTGAATGATATTTTGTCAAACTTTAAAGCTCTTTTACTAAGAACTTTGAATTGCTAAATAAGTGCATGAAAAAATTAAAATGTATGTTTACAGTAGAAAGTGAGAATAATACAGTTTTGTTTTCAATAAATGGTGTAATGTTGCAGACGTCAGAATTGGTGACTGGAAATCACAGCTTGATTTTGTTAATTTGGTAGGCACATGAAATTTGAATATAGGTGCCACATTGAAAAAAAATAGAGAGTTCAATTCTCTAATTATTTCCTCCGTGTTTTTATTTGTATTCAAAATAAACAATTCACAGTTTTCAATTAGTGCAGAGTTTTGAACAGTCAGCTTAACAAGACAAACAAGCAAAGAACAGCACGACAGTAGTTCATTTATTATTCACATCACTCAAAACTTGCGTCGTGGGAGAAAATGACGAAAGTAGTTAAAAAAAAACTTCGATTTAATTATGTTTCTGGCTTTTATTTGGTCAGAACAACGTACTAACATTCGTTCTCACTCTGGCACCACGTTACAATGCCGATTCCTTTATAATTACTATTTGTAATAGGGGTTGGGCACCTTTCTTTACTATTATAGAATTAGTATAGTTTTATTTCTGAACCACTCTTTTCATACACCACAACATACGCCATTCTTTATACACTGGCAGTGTTAAATTACGTGTGTGTATGTGTAGAACTGTAGTGTGACGAACCTGGTTAAGCATTAACTAACTTAGATATTTAATCTTAGATGTGCCAAGGTTCAAAATAGTAATTATGTATCATAAAATAATCAGTGTGAACTCTGAATAAGAACACATTTGCAGTAAACCACTGGTGTAGTGCAAAACCTTTGCGATATGTGAATTCCAACATGCAGACCACTTAATAATCATTAATTAAGTCAATAGACATAATCACTCATGAAAAATCACAAAGAAAATATACCTTTAAATTATTTAATGAAAAGCAGTTTGCAAGAAAACGAAAACATGTATCTCAACATAACATATTCACTTTTAAATAAAAATTATAACAACACAAAACTATATTTAACTCCTGCTGTCAGTGTAATTATTAGATAGGAAATGGCTCGGGGAAAATTGTAGCTAATTTCTTTATCTAACGGATAACGCCACAAATAACAAAGTATGGCAAGATGCATGATGAAATTTGATTTGAACTCTGCAAACAGAATTATTAATTCATCACATTTAGTTCCTCGGATAGCTCAGCTGGCAGGCAAATTTTTGACTCAAGTTCATTTATCAGGCCTGTAGGTATGATTCCTCGATAGTAGTGCTCAGTTAATAATTTAGTAATTCTGAAGGCATGCAACATCGTTTTCATGCTTTTACACTTGGCAGCAGTACACACCATTTAAGAACGACATATCTTACTTGAGTTTGTCAGCAACGGAGATGGCAGTCTGGTGGAACATCTGCATTTTCACAGAATCGTTACCTCAGCTCAGGCAACCCATGACTCCAGATGTCGGCGTCGCGCCACTGCTACGTAGTACGGCTGTCGTCCAGGTGTCAATTCTCGTTGAAAGCAGGCATCATTGCAGAGCTCTCAAACAAACTTGGAGTTTGAACCCTTCTCCTAGGTTCTTAGTCAAAATTCTCTTGTAACAAAGAGTTTTGAATGTCATTGTCACCGATCAAATTTGGTGGCACTCGGCAAAGACTAATGAAAAAGCTCATAGCTAAAGGTAAAGGTATTGTCAGCATAGAGCCAGATATTTTTCAAGTTCATAAAGTAAATATTAACTAATAATTACTGAGTTAATACGTGTCCCAAAAATAAATGTCTCAATCACAGTACGTTTCCAAAATATAAACAAGTGTGTTGAAATGATTTAACCAAAACTTGATTTTATTCTAAATAATTAATAAAAACTGGTATATTAAGTATTAAATTTTTTTCTAAACCTTAAAATGAATAATTTTGCACATAATAAAATAAATAATAGTGACGTTTAGAACCTAACCTGACATGAAAGTAAACAAACAATTTAAAGACAACATTTGGGAACAACTGTAAGGGCAAACCCCTTACAGTAGAAGGGACATTGATTCCCTCGTGGCACCCGAGCAACCTCCCACACCAGCACAAATAATTTAGTAGGAAAAGGCTGTCCGAAAATTTAAGTTAAAAAAAATAGAAGTAAAGGTCGCAGTTGCTTACCAGTGTGGACAAAATTTGCCATGCTCAATGTGTCTTTTTTAAGGTCTTGTTGTTGACTGTTAGCGAGCGGCAGGTGCTCGGGGCTTAAATCGCAACGTGCACTACCCCCACTCCTCGCACCAGGGTGCCAAAACCTGACCAAATAAGGGCATGGTGTGGTACGGGATCCCTTCAGAAACCTGTGCAACCACTTCCCTACACCATGCCGAACTGCGTCGCGGTAAAAATAATCAAAATTCTATAACTTTTTCGTAGGAAAAAGTCTACAAAAGTGGTAAAAGCATTTATCTCGGAATACTGATGCAACCTAAACTGTGATTTTAGAAAAAGCAAACACATTACAGATAAACATTCTAACATGGCCAAAAATTCAAATACTGATAAGCAACTATTCCTTGTAAAACAAAAGAAAATTAACCGAAGGTCCTATTTTAATTATTATAAACTGCATCATTACAATGGTTTGAAATATGTATGAAATGTTGAGAGGCATTTTCTTATTTTAATTTCTGCATTTTATTATTGTTATTTTCTTAAATTTAATTTTTACCTCCCTTGCTTCTTTAATTGGAATCTGCGCCATGTCACACTGAAAAATACTGACATGAAAAATTCAGGGAAATGACCAGATAATTGCAAATCAAGAACTGTTGGGGACCCTTTTAACACACTAGAGCAAATCACAATGTAAATTTATACGACTAGTACAGAAACATTCACTGAATGTAAAAAAAATATATTACAAAGTATGGAATGATTCCACAATGTGCTAAGGAATCTTCTGAAGAATGTAAAATAAGATTACTTAACGTAGGCTACCTATAAAGTATCTGATTCAACAGATTTTCTTTACAAATTTTTATGAGCACACATTTAAGTTTGCAATTTTTTAGAACTGTTTTGAAGTCAATATTTACAACTGTTTCACATTTATTCATGCCTTGAAAAAAAATACACACAAATATAGACATAAAATATTTCTGCTTCATGGCAGAGATTTGTGCACCTGAATAAAACTGTAGGTTTTGCATATGGCAGCATTGAAGTTTACAACTAAGCTACTGTCTTAACAGGGGTGTTTCGTCTGTCTTTTGTCATAATTTAAAACAGCAGTTTTGCTATTTGTTAAAAAATTATTTTTCTTTAGAATATTGATAGGTATTTTTTAATCCCAACTAATGTTCAACCTCTGCAAAAGTAATGTATTTCTTTGTTTTTAGAGTTGCTTTAAATAATATTGATTTTGACGGTGTGCAGTGGAATATATACACTGTGTTTATTACTACATGACAGTATTTATTTAAAAAGGTGGTTACAGGATAAGAAATGGCTGACGGGAAAAAGTAACTAAGCCCTCAAAAGCGCTTACTTTACAGTGAACAGCCTATACAAGTACAGACTCCCGCTTTGGAAATGGGCTCTTTGTTACCTGGTTATGCGCAGACTCGCTCTGTGGGGGACCCACCTTGACTCTCCCCTCCCCCTGGCAGATCTGCTCACTGTTCCATTGCCAGGCGTCTGTGAATGATTGACAGCTGACTTTGCTGTCATCACACCACCTCCTGCTGGAGAAGCCAACGACTTGGGAGGATGAGCAAAGAATATTCTTTTAACTATGTCCCTTGGCGCAACACTGCATTTGGAGAAATTTTTGGGCTATTGGCCGACAACACTATAAATACTCCTGCAGCTGGAGGGTCGGCAGTCAATTTGGTAGCCATCTGGCTGAGGTGTAGTTATTGGGCGAAGTATGGTGCAGCGAGGGACATCACCTTAGAGGGTGATGACTGCAGAGGATACGAGACAACGGCAGGCGAGTGTTTCTTCATTGTGGATAGATGAGAGTGTGTGGCTGTGGCTTTCGATGAGTTGAACTCTTGAGATGTAGAACATTTTACGTGCGTGTGCGTGCATGCGCGTGCATGTGTGTGTCTATATATATATATATATATATATATATATATATATATATATATATATATATATATATATATATAATCACCATTATCATACAGTATCTTGACAAAGTTCTGGGCAGTGCATTATACATTTATATATTTGTATTATTTTAACTTTTTACTATTTATTTATTTGTATTTGTTCATCCATGTGATCCATGTTGGACACTATTTCCTGGATATGGGAAATGTAAGGATACAACAAACAAAAAATACGTACAAATGCATGACAGCACAATTTTTCAAAACACTTTATAAGCACATAAACATTCAATTTAATATTAACATATTTGAACACTATCAGTTTATAAATAAACATATTTATATAGACATAAACAATTAAAACATAAGACATCTCCTTTCTATCAATACGTGTAGTAAACACTGTAAAATAATCATTTTAATATAGGTTCTTTCTATTCAGCTTTGCACTAGATATTTTGAAGTTCTCTAAGATGATATAAGTATTGATTTTCAAAAATCTTGATAATCATCTTATTAAACTTTTAGTATAATTTTCCATTGTAATGTTATTAGGTAATTTATTATAGAAACGCAGACCTATATGAGAGACCATTAGCATAAAAAGTATTTGAATGTTGTACAATTCTCAATTTGTGTAGTTAACCTAAAACTAAATTAAACCATTCTTTAATCCATCCAATGTTGTACCCCCACAAGTTTAAGTGGAATTGTAAAAATTATTATTTTGATAAATAACTTTTGATGAAAAATTGGGCCATATAAAATTTTGTGATGCATCTGCAAGATAGAGTATGTTATAAATCTATATATTTGCTTTCAGTTTTGTTACTGCAGTGTGTACGTTATGCTTAACTGTGATAACCACTTAATGTAGTTTCCAGATATTTAATACAATATGACAAAATCCTTGCTATTAAAGACCTTAAACGTTATCTAAAATGTTAAGAAAGATTTATTGCGGTGGTTTTGTCTAGACTTGTTTAGCCATCAAGCCATTCTTTTTTCCCACGAGGAAGCCGGCTGTGTCTCAAGGTTAGCTAGTTCACACACAGAACCAGTTGCAGATGAGGTTCTTTATTTGGTGTTGTGAGCTGCATGTGCCATTGTTTGAATGTCGAGGACTGTACGAGAGCAGTGCCTCTTGCCCGGGGCTGTACCTGTTGGCCTTGCAAGGTTGAAACCAAGGTTGGTTACCATCACAATTATGGCAGCAGTGTTCAGTTCCTGGTACATTTCCCATTCGCTGTGTGTTGTGTTAGTAAATGAAGGTGGTTCTAATGTTTGGGAATCCGTGTCTGTCTACTAAGATAATATTCACACACATTTTTTTTTTTTTTTTTTTTTTTTAGAAAATTACAAATAAATAAAAAAAAGTTTATGCACTTATACAGGCCTATTGCTTTCAAATTGCTATTTGATGTGTTGTAACAGTGTACTTCATAATGAACCCTGTGGGATGTATACATGCAGTGCAGGTATTTTTTTAAAATAGGACATTAAAAAAAACTATTTACATCAGTTTGTTATTTTTTTGGTGGTAAATATTTGAGAAGGAAGCAATTCTTTGTGGGTGGTGGGTGTAGTAGATTCATTTTAAATTGTTTGTTAGGAATTTATAAATTATAAATGAAATGACTTATTGTTTCACATTTGTAACTTTTTATCTGTTGACCATTTATAATCAATAGGTTTAATAACAGCCACTGACCTATGATAATATAATACTAAATATAAATATTCTTTAAAATATGACTGAAATTAAATATTAGTGTAAACATTATCTCACGAAAGAATCAATTATGGTATGGTATAATAGATAGTTAATTTAGTTTGTGAACAGGTATCCGAAGGAGCTTGGTGGGAAATAAGACTTACAAGTGGGGAGCTTGGTGGGAAATAAGACTTACAAGTGGGGAGCTTGGTGGGAAATAAGACTTACAAGTGGGGAGCTTGGTGGGAAATAAGACTTACAAGTGGGGAGCTTGGTGGGAAATAAGACTTACAAGTGGGGAGCTTGGTGGGAAATAAGACTTACAAGTGGGGAGCTTGGTGGGAAATAAGACTTACAAGTGGGGAGCTTGGTGGGAAATAAGACTTACAAGTGGGGAGCTTAATTTTTCATACTGGGAGTACATCAGTTTATGCCATTTGGCAGTATTTAAAAAAATTGTGTACTTCACTTGTATCTATGCATATTGGCTGTGAATTAATTTTTCATGTATAGTTATAACAATCTGCATAGTTTTACTGAAATGTATATTTGTAGTCTGCATATTATTCAGTAGTTGTGAGGAAATAGAATAGGAACAGAGAACTTTTATGCATATCTTCTCAGCATTATTTCACTTAAAGTGAAATGGCTACACTTATAATTTTTACAAAACAGTCTACTTAAAATAAATCTTATTAAAGCACACACATTTATTTTAGAATGTACAGTAAAACTCTTAACTTATTAAGACCCAATGAATGTTAGTGTGTACATTACGCGTGAGTATGGGCTGTTCACGGTAAAGTGAGCAGATTCCACCACACTCAACAGTTTAACGTGTAAGGATAAAATAAAATTCATTTATCGATAATTATTCCAAATGAGACGGCTTTCAAAAGTGCTCACTTTACCGTGAATAGCCTATAGGTAATTTTTGGTCTGTACTGCACACTGCGAAGCTCATTGACCAATGATCTTGGTCATAATTGGTTCATATAACTGTATATCCGAACATACAGCCTATAGCTCATTGACTGTGAAAACGAAATAAGTGTTGCATAGACTTAAGTACAGTACACATCATAAAAAAAATTTGTTTGCAACACCTGAAACCGTAAATTAAAGTGTGTGTGAAAGGTTTAAGAAGTTACCTTCTGAAAAGATCACTGTGCATTAAATTTGCATAATTTTGTATAGGTTTATAAATACCAGAGTAATTTTACCCTATATATTTTTCTGGTTTACAATCCAAAATTTTTTAGTCATTTCATAATTGACACACATGGTTTCTCAGGACCCTTAAATGCACGTGTTTGGGTGTTAACTTTTCATGTGTGTTGATTACAGATCGAGTATTTACACATGTACATGTATTTTTTCTAGGGTTAAACAAGCGTAAATACAAATATTCCATGTGTTGGACAGTAATTTCACTTGTTGGGACTGTAATTAAAATCATTTTTCACGTGATCTGCAACACAATATGATATCAAACCATCAACCACATGATCATTATTGGCTTTATGAAAAGTATTCTCTTTCAGAGCAGGCTTGTAGCCTTGTAAATACAATACATTACATATGAAAATAAAAGTAGCTGTTCCAGTCAGCACCGGTAACAGAGGGAGTAAGCATTGTATAATAATAATAATTTATGATTTTAATGACTTATTTATTTATTTGCTTAATGTGCCACCCAACCGTTAATACCAATTACTGGGTAGCACAGACATACATAACATACACAAACACAGAATACATAACATACATAATACTATACACCAACATACATAACACTAACCCATCACCAAACAACACAATACATACAAACTTAAATAAAGATAGAGATATTACAAAATAAAAATCAAGTATGGTAGTTTACAAAGTGGTAAAATAAGTGACTTCAAAAAAGTTAACTTTTTGCCAAAGAATGGATCAAAATTATACAAGCATTTATTGTAATTTAACACACGTCTGTTAATCATATCTTTTTTGAATGATGTAGGCTCAAAAATATTCATTATTTTATGTCTATAACTAGGCATCTTTAATCCTACACACTTTGTAATAGTTGAACAATTGATAAAACAAAGAAGTATTAACTAAAAATAGTGCATCATTGATTTCTCTCCTAAACTTTAAATTTGGAGTGATATATATATATATATATATATATATATATATATATATATATAAACACACTGATACTAATAATAATAATAATGAATGAATCCGGCAGATGCAATGACTACAGCGTGGCCTTCTTAAACCACTTATAGACCCAGTGTACACAATTGTGTACATTACACACTTTGGCTTGTGCTGCTCACAATGCGAAGATCAGTCGCCAATAATCTTACCTGTTGGTTAATTATTCACAGAGTCTCTGATAGATTGACTTTCAAATCCCAGAAGCAACTTATCCACATATTATTACTTAGTAATAAACAATTAGCAAACATTCATTAAACTGCAGAATCCAAGGAATAACAGTGTTTAATGAAATGCTAAGATTTTGTTGGTTTTACATAGCCGCTCTTGCTTCGAGTAGAGAAATTAATAAAGTTAACGTAAATTCAAAACTGAATATTATAAACCAGTATTTAGTGTGTGGTATTTTTATATTGCCATAGAGAAACTGGCATCAATGTGTAATGCGAGAATGCTAAATAAATAAATGTTAAACTGAGAAGTGTTTGAAATTTAGTGGGATCAGAATAAGTAGGTTGGAAGGTAGTGTATGTAAAACTGAACACAAGAAAGCACGTATAAATCATTAAATATTCATATATTGGAAAATATAATTGTGCCTCCGATAATATAATAGTAACAAAAAATGTATGTATGAATATTATTTATGCCAGGACAGAATATATTATTATAATGATTCTTCTCACTTATAATTTATTTCCAGCGATGCAATTTGAAGGAAAAGCCCTCAGTAATAGAAAACCCAGTGCATTCACTAATTAATTATTGATAAAGCTCCAACAAGTGTAAAAATGAAGTCAGTAAGCATTTACAGGACCTCAGATTGATGGTTGCAGTCCATACCATGTAGATATTCAGTGTTTCTAGTTATCTTCATCTTCCTGAAGCAGCAAAAAAATTTATCTTAAACATTCTTTTCTTTTTTACGCACTAACATCCATGTACAAACAAAAAGGTTTCCAAAGATTAACATAGCTTTTCATTAAAATAAGAATTCCAAATTAAATAATACCATAGAGATATTAACACTTGTAAATCTATGCAGTATATATGTAGATATTTTATGTTTGAAATAAGTAGTTCTTTTGAAATTAAATTAGCATTAAAACTTAAGTTACACATGGAGCAATTTCCAATTGTTATAAATGAAATACTGAAATTTACCAAAAGTGAGAGGTGGAACTACCATTTACAATCTTGCTAGCTTGTGGGACTGAAAATTTAGCTATAGCGGGAAAAGCAAATATTAAAAATACTACTAATAAATAAATATAATTACTAAACAACATTCTTAATTGATTGGTTGAAAAACCATTTCAATTAGTATGAAAATAAGTAGTATTAAGACTTTTACTCAAACCTAGCTATTTGCAAGTATTGAATGCTACATTTTTGGCTTCTGGACTACGTTTGGCATAGCATAGTGTCGTGCATTTACATTTTATGACGACAATACTTTTATGCTTACGAGGTTCACAAACAGGAAAGTGGAGAATTGCAGTCTGTAGACAGTGTTTTCCTTAGTCCAATTAAAGACTACTTCTCCTGATACAAAGCATCAGTTCCTTATTAAGTCTTGGCTATAGTCATTATGTCCCTTGGTCTTTCATGTCTCTCTTTCCCCTGTCTACTCTGGTGTCATGAAGGTATCCTTAAAAACATGCTGCCACAAATAAGATATCAGATGTTCCAGTCTGTAAATTTTAAAATAATAACACCAGAGTGCCGTTAATATTTTGCAACATTTAAATACAGTAGAGTCTCGACTATCCAATCTAAATGGGCTGGCCAAAAGTTCAATAAGCAAAAAGGTCTGATAATAAGGAAAGAGATAAAATACTAATATTTACTGACACACAATGTATTTTTACACCAATATACGTACATAATAGTACTACAGTACTGTATTTACAACACATACAATAAAATTGCAAGATAATACTTTAAAGTTAATACATACATAACAGATTATGCTTGTTTAAAAAAACCGGTGATATTTGTTTGCTTGCCTGTCCAAAGCATGTCTTCTCTGCAACATGTCTCTTAGCCACTGAAGTAGCAGGACTTCGGTAGTTGTAAAATCTCTTTCTTGCTCCACATACTTCATTGCTGTTTCAAGGGCTTGAAATAATTATTTTGTGGGTGATCTTACTTACAGGTTCATTTTTGCTGTTTGTCTTCTTCTGCGTTATCATTATTGTCGTTGACAATATCATCATCAGTTACTTCATACTCTTGATCTATTATAAACCACTCATTGACGTCTTCAAATGTCGCATCTTCGCATCCAAGAATTTGTTTTAAGAAACACTACACACTTTCATTATTGGAGGCGGATTATTCACTGTGATGTTTCTCACCCAATAAAACATTCCTCGATTTAGCAATTGTTCCTGCACCAACACTTTTCTAGGATTGTGCTTTGGCTACATCGTTAAGATTTATGTTGTGCAATTTCTCAATCATGTTCTCTCCTTGGTCAATCGAGTCTTATCAGTGAAGACAAAGGCTGCCTGCGGTAGTTTCTTTTATAATTTCCAGTACACCTTGGCCCGTTGGCTGACAAATGGATGTAACATCAGGAGGTAAAATCGTCGTCTTGATTTCCCCATCTCTAAGTTTGTCTTCACTGGGGATGAGTGGGGGTGTTGTCCATTAAAAGAAATTGCTTTTCTTGGCAATTACTTTTCTTCTAAGAATTTTTCCATCTTTGGTAAAAATGCACCAAAAAACCAGTGCTTAAAAATATCTGCGCTCACCCATACACTCTTTTGGTTTGAATATTTTACTGGCAATGCATTTTTAGAAACTTGTTTTGAAAGCTCTAAGATTATTTTATTTCCCAATCAATAGAAGTTTCATCTTTAGATTGGCAGTATCATTACTACAAGCAAGAATTGTGACACGTTCCTTACTTCTTTTATGATTAGGGATTGCTATTTTCGCCTTAGCTGCAAGCGTTTTGTTTGCAAAAAATTTTATAAAAGGCCAGTTTCATCACAATTAAAGATTTGATCATTAGTCAATCCTTCTTTATCAACCTACGAGTGTAACCAGTGCTAAAAAATTCTAAACTATTACAATTAGCAGATAAGTAGTTTCTCACCACAAATATTAAGCTTGCGAACTCTATGCCTCTTCTTCCACTGATCAAGCCATCCAACAGTCGCGGTGAAATTGGGTTCTCCTTTCTTAAAATTCTTCACAAAACTTCAATACCTTTTGAAACATTGGTTGAGATATTGGCACACCATTGCCGTTTTTTTGCATGAACCAAAAAATATAACATGAAGCATATCTAGGGGTTGTGTCTAACTTCATGCTGCCATACAATGGGCAGCCACATTAAAGCATAGCATCAGCTCGCTATGCCACAACAAGTTACACTCTCCATATACTTACGTTGGGTTGGGTTCCGGCTAACCTCAGTCACTTCGAAAATAATGTAGGTACACTTTGTTTGTTAAAATGAGAACAGAAAATATCCATGTCGGATTCAAAACAATTTCTTTTTGGACTGTCGAAAACAGTTACAAATATGTCAATCTGACATCACTCGACGCGTCTTCCTTTTCATCCAAATGCACAGGGACAGCATCACCGTAATATTTCCTACGTGTCGACTCGGTGGTACGACTATTCAGTCTGCTGGAACACTACATGTTCATTCGGTGGTAATGCAAACAATTATGAACGACTCCTTGACACGGTGCCCACGACTCGGCGTGTGCAGCAGCCCCCTTCCACAAAACAAATCTAAAAATACACACTTGGTCAGGGTTCGCGACCTCCTATTGGCTGAACATTACATCATGGCGCGCTCAAAACTACAAAAATGCTAATGGCATGGGAACCAGAAGAAAAACATAAACTCAAAAGTTGCATCACCTCACTGGGAATTCGAAATAGGCCACGTAGTACATATAACTCATATTACAGCCTCGCATTTAAACTGATAAAGCCTTTGTTTCAAAACCGTGGAATGAATGGAAAAATTTGGACAATTAAAATCAGTGACAAATGAAACTGGGGAATTAAACAAAAAGTGAACCTGAAAAACAATTAAAAAGTGATTAAAATGTGTGTAAACGCAATGCTACAAACTCTTTACTAATGTTTTCATATTCACACTTTTTCATACTCTTTTTTGTCCTTGCAAACCCTTGTCAGTCACTCTTTCAGAGCATCATTTCTCAATTTGTGCTCGGTTCCTCTTCCAGTCACATCAGTAACACTTCCAATGTCACAGTCTTGCGCCACTTTTAATAATTTTTTGCCTTTGTCTGTTATTTTTAAAGCCTTAAGTTTCTCCTCCGTAGCAACAACAACCATGTTCCTTTTCGCAGCCATACTACAGACGCCGTACCACACGATGTTGGATTAACAAAATGTACTAAACAAGTTAATACGGAAAAACAAACTGATTGGTACACAGTCACTATTCACACTGATGCTGCCAGCGCCTGTACGTAGGCCACCGTGAAAAAGCAAGCTCGCTTGCCGCTGCAGCGATGCCTGTGTGTGGGACAGTGGAAACACATTCGACCGACAGGCGGTGCCGAATGCCACATTCAGCACTGCCGTGGATCAGTTTGCCTTCGTCCCATGCGACTTGTCGTACACGCTGATACGTACAGCTGCGGACACCTGGCAGCATTTGTCAAAGTTCAATTTCAATTTAAACATAGTAAATAGTCTTTGCGGACATTTTGTGACATCTTGTATATAGGGCTCCAATCAAATACGTTATATGCCAAAAAAAAATTATAAATAATACCAATTTTTGGTAATTCTGGTTATAGTAGGAATTGTTACTTTCCTTTTAAACAGCAGATTCAATTTTGCAATGAACAGACTAAAGCAGAATGATACTAATCTTAGTCAGTGATAGGATCTACAGACCAAATAATCTTATCTAAATGGTACTTAGAAAACACTAAATCCACTAATTCTGGATATGGCGTAGTGAAATTAAACTGTTCCAAATTGAGAAAAATTGTTTTTTCTATAAGAATCTGCCCTTATTGTTGTAACGCCCATTAGAATAAGTTTTCATACATTATTTTCTTATTTTTATCGCTACACATATGGTCATGTAAGACTACATGTAATATTTTTCACATCTGTCACCTATGAGTTCATATTTTTGTGTAAAATTTTTTTTAAAATTTATATTCTTTAACACGTAGGATTTTTTTTTAAAACTTAATTGTATGATGGCAATATTTTATGTTAAATAGGATATTTTTATGCAACTAACATTTATTTTTGATGTGATCTCTTGTTTGTAAATGTTTCGATTTATTATTTTATTGTATCTCAGTTCCAAGATCATATATTCTGTGGTTTTTCAGCAGTTAGGCCGTTGGAAGTGGTTCGTGTGGGTGGTTTAAATGGTTTTGATCCCCATTGGCGTGCAGGTTTAAACACTGACTGTTGATTGGTTGGCATCTTAGGTCCTTAAACTAGCGCCAGTCAGCAGAGCATAACGTTCTCTTAGTAGCATCCAACCAAGTCAGACGTAGGCTAGGACCTCCCGTCTGATGTGGACGGAGAAGTGGGGTTTTAATTAGTTTTAGGGTGTGTAGATGTTTTCCTTGAAGTCGCTTAATAGTATTCTACAACCAGTAATGATGTGCAAGTTGATAGTCTCTCTGCTAGGTTTTTGTGGTCAGGAAATAGATAGGTTTGAGGACGCCGTCTACAAACATGTAGAGCTAAGCTCCACGGAATAAGCACCTTAACCCACCACACCAATTTTCTGCGAGAGCATCGTATCTTCAATCCAGTTGGCGAATTAAAGATAGGTCCTACGCTGCAAGCTGACATTTTCATCAAAATATAATTTTTTTTCTTTATTTTGGATCAGTTAAGTTTTCGGTTAGCGTCAGTTAAGCATGCGGCATCATTTTGAATTCCTAAGTACGGAAGGTTCCAGTACAATTACGCCCACTGTAAAACTAGAGATAAGTGCAACTTTTACCGGAACTGGACTGTATTGCGACAACAATTTTAAAGTTAATTCTAACTGCGTAAAGGAGTATAGTTTTTCATTTTTGGAAATGAGTGATTTCAGACACTGGCAAGTTATGGTATGTAACAGTCATAGGGTTTAAGCAAGCTAGGCATGACCATTTTTAACGTTGCTAGTATAGTAGTGTGTGTTTCCAGTTTTGCGTATGTTGCCATCAGGGTTTTTAATTATCCTTGCTATCAAACAATTGCAATGGCATAAAAAGAATTGGCAAAGAGAAATAAAGTAATCACATGAAACGTATGTATCTGCTGTGTTGACTTGTCTGTTATGGGGTAAGATTAACCTATTTTCGTATCCAGTGCAAAACCTATGTTATATGTAAGTTTCTGTCACCTGCCTTGATGTAATGGACATATACAAATGGTGTATGTGTTGAATGCTGATTTTCTAGAGGGCGTTAATAACAATAAGGTTGTTCACCTACTGGCCCAGGGCTACACCAGTCAATTCTATTATTGCAGCCTAGGTAATGTTACACTTTTCCACTGAAATGTTTCAAGTCAGCTGTTCTGTTTGGTCAGAATTATTTTACTCTTGTTGTTTCATTGTTGTATTTGCAAACCACGGTTTTCATGGGAGGGATGAATCTCGTAAAAGACATCACACAGACTGTTGTATATACACAAAAGTGCTTGTAAGTGCCATTGGCAATTGGTCCTGACTGGAGCTAATTAAACTGATGGTGCTAATCACAGCTCAAAACACTGAATATTCAGTAAGCAGTTACTAAAGAAAAAAGTTGTTTACGTGCTGATTATATTAAGTGTTAATTTTATATGCAGAAAACCCAGCAAACTAATCTGCATATGGTAACCAGCACACACACATGCATAACGCATAAGGTGTATTTTGGCCAGAGTAATCAGCTGGTCAGCGCACACACACACATGGAGCTGGCAGGAACATCCACTACAACAACATATGTTATTATTAAATTTTTTATCTTTTCTACACCCACCAGTTGGCAATGAAGTAAGTCATTAAATATTGAGAGAATTGCTGACCTAACGAATGAGTCTGCACAGCCAAGATCGTACGAGTTGTGTTGTATAGCCAATTGTGGCGGAGTACCTGAAGTACAGGTAAAGCACTACACATAAAATAAATTGGCTATCCCAGTGTGGTGGCATTGTGTATGTATCTGAGTACATTACATTAAGTTGTTTATTGTAATAATGAAGAATATTTTGTGTGTGAAAATTACTCTGGTGAATACCAGGAGCCTTTAAACATCAGCTAATATTATTTTATGAGTTCGATACTTGAGGTGGAAGGTATATATTTCCGATCAAAATTGTTTTTGCATTATTACTAATGATTTCAACCCAAAAAGCTTTAATATTATCTTTTGAAAAACTAAATGTTTATATTGTGTGAGGATATTTAAGTAAATTAACTGCTATAAGAACACCGCCTTCTCTTATTGAGAGGTTAGAAATAGTAGGGTCACTGCCTTTACTAAATAAATAGTAATTTTTTGGGAAATAGAGATATTCACTGCTGTTAATATTAAACCATATTTCAGTTAAACAAATGGCTGAATAACCAACACAGTTAATGTTGTCAAAAATAAACAGATTTGGTTCGTACATACCATACATTTTGATAATAAAGATAAAAATCATCCTTCCCTAGTGACATGTAAAATACATGTTAAGAGTGGGATGGACTTCCATGGGAACTCCGCGTCCAAGGTCAAGAAGCGAGGGAGTGATACAGACGACACTAACATGCACAGCTAGTGCCTCATCGCTCCTACATGCAAGGCATGTAGTGTTTCCGTCGTAACACTGTACTGTGCAAATTAGATCTGTAACAGTGGGATTTTATTACGCGCAATGAAAGACCACAGGTTAAACTACGCCCATATCTTTGTACTTTTCTTTTGCCGCTTAGGGAAACTGCATAGGCAAGCTTTGAAAATGTGATATTTGGTAAATTTTCATAAATTTATTTCTCCAAGAATACATTTAATTAACAATAGTAAAAAAAAAGTAGGGGCATAGATAATTGTTTTTTATCTTTTCTGACAAAAAGTCATATTTGCAGAACATTTATTTACCGAGATACGCATATTTGCGCAAACAACTGTTTAACAAAAATTATGGGGGTCCAGTCCACTCTTAATGGCTCCTCCGTTTGCCTCAACAGAGAGGGCAGAAACTACATACGTTCAGAGTTATCTAAGTAGAATTATTTAATGACTCCTCGAGCCATCTCACTATTCTGTACTACATCTTGTGATGTATTGCTAATGACAGTTGGCTGATTCTCACTTTGTGTCATTTTGTTTGGGGGCTTAATTGCACTTGCTAGTCAAATAGTTGGTCATTTTGAAGTCTACCATAGATAGGGCTAATCAAACAGCGAGATGGCCAAAACACCATAGCTTCTACTACCAACACATAAAAAGAGGAATAGGTATTGTACCTGGTTTTCAATTTTACAACCTTTATATTAGTGATTTTAAATTGTTTATTAATATATGATACAATGTCATGCTCCAGTACCTAAGTCAGAAGTGAAGAGAATACAAAAGTGGACTTCATACATGGTTTCACTGGCTTAGCTAGATACTATTTTAATGTTTATGATACGTTATTCCTTACGCCAAGTTGGACTTGCTTACGCTCTGTTCCCTGTTTGGGAGGAGATTACCCAGTTATGGCGACAGGCTTTGTTCTGCATCTACTTTGTTTGCTGTGTGAGACTGTCACATGGTGTTACCATGTGAGACATTATTCCCATTGTTACTAGATGAAGCTACGTTTATGTTGGAAGCAGACGCTTGACCATTTACAGTTACTTCACTACAGGATTTTTTGAACTGAACAGAAAACAAGCACAAAATTGTTTATCTTTATTTGCTTGCACACACTTGAAGGTAGCCCATAGTAATTCATTATTTTATTTCAATTCTCTTACCTGGTTAGATAAATCATCAATGTTTTGACACAGTCCCTCAATCATTGTCTTAACTGTTGTTTATATTTTCCATCGGCTTGTGAGATATATTAGCTTGTCCTTGCACTTATCTGTCGATGAGTGTCACTTTAAGCACATTATTCACTGGCCTGGCATTTTGTTTGTCAATTGATTTTGGAGAAATGTTCACCTTATTTCCACGTTTCAGTGATGTATAACTAAACATAGTTGAATTGTCACTACAGTTTTTACATACACAATTATCGCACTAGCTTAGACTATTCTGAGACACACACTGTATGTGTAGACCTTTTGTCACAATTTCCCAAGCTTTTGACAAACTTCTGTTTCCTGTAAAATGACTTACCACATACCGAGCAAATGTCAGAACTAGGAGGCATAAAATTACCTTTATAATTCACCAATAGACAGGTTAAAACCACTGAAAAATACAAGTCAAGCAGGAGCAATTGTTAAAAACATCCTCACCCTCCCCCCAACACCACCACCACCACCAATTTTGAGTTACTTAACATCAATAGTAGAGCTGAGCCAATGCCATTTTTTTGCAGATTCTGCCGATACCTATTCTTGTGAGCCAATACTGTCGATACTTGATACCGATACCCACATTAGAAGAGACTTTTCTGTGATAAGAGAATATTTTCATGGTTTATTATTAAAATATATTGTATGCAGCCAAGAACACTTAAAGACTTCTACTAGCACTAAAAGTATTTTGGAAAGCTGATGGAAATCTGTGTTAGAGTCAGTGTCATGCTAGTACTATTTGATGCTTTAAGTAAATACATGAAACAAAATTTTAATTAATTTCACATAAATTGTTCAAAATTGGAGAATAAAAGCAGCATTCAAAGAATACTTTAGTAATATATTTTTAATCTTAAGTCAGGGCAACATAAACAATTTATGTTTTAAACTTATCACATGAAAAATATTTAATCTACAAGGTTGTGTACGACATTTCTCAGCATAATTCAAAAGTGCCTGTCACAGCAGGCAACCACAGTGGGTTGGGAATGGCATTTCTCTGTCTCTTCCTTACTCTTTCCTCTTCCCGTAGATGATTATCTCACAGTAGGGCAGCTTTTCCCACCTCTCTTTCCAGTTGTTAAGGGACAGACTGTCAGTTTAGTTCTTAGAATGAGAATGGCACAACTGCTGCCTCAAAACAGCAGCAGTTGAGCCTGTGTTACTCCAAAGTTGCCACCCTATTCTTATCCTCTGGTGTTGGCCAAGCAGGGTAAACTGTGGTATCAGCACCGAGTATCTGAATTTATTTTGTCAGATACTTCCTGTACAGATACTATAAATATCAGCAGATTCAGTGGCATCGGCATCAGCCCAGCATTAATCAGTAGCACAAGGGTAAGTGTGGCATTTAAGGGCATGGAGGCCAGGTGGGCAGTACATTAAAGGAGTGCATGTGTAATCTCTGCTGCTTGACATTTGTGACTTTACGTTTCATTTGTGCATCAGCATCGTAATGACAATGATGTTATTTATGAATAATATATGAAATTAGTATCTCCAGTAAACATTTGAATTAATTACCTGGATATTATATTAAAATTAAGCATCTTTTCTTTGCTTGTCTGTCTGTAGTTCTTTGTAGTTAAGTAATGTGGTCATGAACTCTTGCTACAGGGCTAGGGCAAGCAGTCTGCTTTTATATTTATGGATCTGTTTCTGTTATCGTGTTGCACTATGATATATATCATTGAGTCTTGCAGCAGTGTATTATATTGTAGAGGTCTGCACAGGCTAAAATGTTTTAATTTTACGTACCTGAATCCACTTCCAGCCATGACCAAATTATCGTTAAGTGTTCTAGCTGTACCGATTTGGAAGTGACAACAGAGATTTAACCTGGTCTATCAGAATTATAATTGAAGTACCAGTATGCAAAAAGATCAAGTCAGGGACATATTTCTTTTAAAAATTCAGATTACATATATAAACAGTCATTTGAAGGTTTGAAATATTTTAATTTTATGTCACAAATTATAGACGTAACTTTTTAATACTCTCCGCTGATAAATTGTATTTATCTTCATAACTTTGGAAAGCTGCTTCTTTATCGATGGCAGTTGGCGAATTTCCATCTAAGAATGAAACTACTGTTTTAAACCAAGGGTATAAGGAATTTATAAAATACAAATTTTTGAATATCACTTTTATTATACCTACATAGTTTACATAGTGTCTGTTGTTAGTAATGACTTGGTAAACAACAAACTTAATATTTTCTTTTTATTTGAATGCACTTAAACAACTACATGGAAGCATCTACTAGAAACCAGGTGTATTATCCATTCTGTATTTATGTGCAAATAAGTTTATGCTCACTTTGTGTTAAAATGACCACCAAATTTTTTTATTCATCAAATGACTCCAGGTTGTGCTGCTGTAGAATCAAATAAGTGTGCATGCTTACATTTTTTAAGTTGCAAAGGGCATGTCAAGTGCAGTTGTGTAGGCCTAAATTAACATACATACACTCGCAATTAGGCTACTGCCCGGTGGCGAGCTCTCTCAACTCTCCTTCACCCAACCAACTCCTTTTCCACTCCCTTCCTGAATTTACCAACCCCTCTCATGGATACCAATTCCTCCCTCAACACATTCCACTCCCTCACAGACCTCACAAGCATGGACTGCCTACCCCGCTCCATTCTCCACCACACCCTCTGATGTTTCTCACTGTTGTTTCCTCTTCCTCTAAACACCCCCTTACTTAGCATGCAGTGTAGCCCTCCCCATCCTCCCTCTTCATACACAATCCTGTACATCCTGACTAACCATTCAACTTTCCTCCTGTCCTTCAATGAGCTCCACCCCATTTCTTTCATCATCACTGATGGCCTATAGTTCCCTTCTTCCTCACCATCTTGCCCCTGCCTTCTCCACCTACCCTTCACCGATCTTGCTGCCTTTCTCTGCACCTTTTCCAGTTCTCTCACCTCCACATATGGGTCCCATACTGCTGCAGTATATTCTAACATTGTCCGTACCATTGTGCCATACGCCTTCTCCTTCACCTCACAGCTGACTCCATTCAGCACCTTTCCCAGCATACCCAGAGCCCTTCTTCCCTTTGCAACCACCCTCTCTACCTGTTTTTTTCCACCTGAGGTCTCCCTGCAGTACTATCCGTAGATACTTATTTTGCTGCTTCTTCTATCTCTTGTCCCTCACATCTGTACGTGTCCCTGCTTATCACCTTCTTCCTTGTGAACCTCACTACCTTAGTTTTTCTTACCTTTATCTTAGTTTTATTTTTCCTGGTCTACATCCATATCTCATCAATGTCCGCCTGCAAATTTCTGCCCCCCCTCTCCCACCTCATCATATACAACACAATCGTCTGCAAACAATTTGATTTTTCCCCTAATCCCCAAACCCATGTCATTTACCATTATGGTAAATAACAAAGGACCCAGCACGCTTCCCTGTGGTACCTCTGACGTAACCTCCTCTTCCTCCGATATTGCCTCCCCCACTTTCACCCTCTGCCTTCGCCCCCTGAGAAAGTCCCCTATCCATTCCACTTCTCTCGTGTCTGGTATCAGCGCCTCCACTTTCTTTATCAATGTCCCATGGGGCACCTTATCAAATGCCTTCTCAAAATCTATGAAGCAGGCATTCACCTGCTTCCCCTCATCAACTACCTTCACCAGATCCTCTAATAACCCAGCCAGCTGAGTCTCACATGAGTATCCCCTCCTGAAACCATGCTGGGACTTCTCCAACCAATTCCTATTGTTCATATCCCTCACCACATACTGCACCACCAGCCTCTCCATTACTTTTCCTGTACTTGATGTGAGACTCTCCGGTGTGTAGCTGCCAGGCCTCCCCATATCCTCTCCCTGCTTGTGTATAGGTACCATCATAGCATCCTTCCAATCTTGTGGTAACTTACCCTCCCCTAAGGAGTTTTTAAACATCACTTCTAAATATTTTGCCATCTCCCTGCCACCAAACTTTCGTGCTGCGTTTCCTATCCCATCTGGACCCCCTGCCTTACTGCTCTCCAAACCCCTAATTACCTTTTCTATCTCCCACTCCCTCATCTTAAACTCACTATACACCCCCCGAATCCTGTTTGCCCTCCTATTCCAACCCTCCTTTGCCTCAAACACTGACAAGTACTATCTTTGCAGCGTCTTCAATTTTTCTTGGTCATTTGTTGCATGCCTACCATCCCTTCCTGTTAGCAGAGGGATCCCTTCCTCTCCTTCCCTTAACAACCTAACATACCTAAACAATTTCCCCCATTCCTTGCCTTTTCCTTCTTCCACCATGTTCCCTAGAAATACATTATTTGCCTGTTTGATCTTTCTTTCAAGCTCCCTACCCATTTGTTTCATCATTTAATTAGATGTTATCATCCCTTCATTTCTCCAATTGGCATGTAATTTTCTGCACTTCTTCATTTTCAAAATCTCCTGTCCATAATATGTCGGATCTCCCCCAGTCTGTAACCTTTTCATTGGCACAAATTTCTCCAACATAACCTCCATTAATCCTCTACACTCCCTCCATAACCCCTCTACACCCTCCTCCATATACCATTTTTTAAACCTGTCTCTCAGGAATATTTCTGCCCCCTTCTCGTCTCCTCTCCCATACTGCCACACCAACCTTTCTGCCATTTGCACTTCCCTCATCCTGCCAATCCCAATTTCCACAACCGGGATATAATGGTCGCTTATACCATCCAATACTATTGCACCAAATACAGCATTCCTAGGTCTGACCAACACCACATCCAGCACTGACCCAACACCCTCCTCATTCCATCTCGTAGGTGTTTCTACTACCTGGACTAATCCTCTGTTGACTAACTGTGCTGCCATTCTCTGCATCATGCTACCCATTCCTTCTGCACCCTCTACCCATTTCACCCCTGGCATATTCAAATCCCCTGCTACAACAACCCACTGCCTGTCCTTTAGTTTAGCGACCCTCTCCTTGATCATCTCAATTGTCTGCCATCCCTGTCCTGGTGGTCTATACACTGCCAGCAAAGTAATACTCCTATTACTACTTCCACTCAATTTAATTTCCATTACCTCGACATCCTCACTAACCCATTCTACCACCCCTTTTAGCCCTTTCCTTACACACACCATTATTCCTCCTCCTCTCCCATCCCTGTCTCTTCTGAAGATGGTGAACTTATCCTGCCTACACTCAATGTCCAGTACTTCCTCAGTCAACCAAGTCTCCACAGCTACCACTATATCTGCCCCTTATCCTTCAACCTTTCCCCAGAAGCCCTCCAGCTTGTTGTACACACTCCTACAGTTCACCACCATTATCTTTATTCTAGTACCCTGCTTTACCATCCTACATTGCTTACACCCTATCTCCACCCCTGTGGCCTCATCAATGCTATCCTCTCCATTTCTCTCCCCTTCCGTTTCCATGCTTCTAACTAATTGCTATTTCAACAACTGCTGCTCTGCCCTGACCATCTCCATGCAACCAGCTACTTCCTTACCTAGCAGATCACCTAGAATCCTCTTTCCCTGTTCTGTCAGGTGAATCTGATCCCTCTGTACACTTTCCCAGCCTACCCATTTCATACTATCTATAAATGTAACCCCCAAATACCTACACACTCTCTCATATACCTCACTTGCAGTTACTGCCTTCCTATAGGATACTCCTTTCCTAACCAGCACGCCACTGACTACTGCCCTAGCTCCAGGGAACTTCTCCCCCACTTTCCTCAGCAATCCCCTGAGGTCCCGCTCTACCTCCTGCCCCACCTCCCTATGGGCCAGGTTATTTCCCCCTACATGAATGAGAACAACCTTTGCTACCTTGCTACCTCTCATACCACTAACCCTTTCCCCCAAATCCCTGGTATTCCCCCCCCCCCCCCCCATGCTGCTTTATATGTAATTTCTTTCCTGATATTCCTCAGCTCCACCCTCTTTACAATAGAACTGCCTAGAAAAACTACTTCTGGCTCCCTTCCTACAACCTGTTCCTGCTTTGTGGCTCTTCCACCCACCTGCCTACCCTTGTCTTCGGCCTCCTGCAGCACCCTTGTTTCCCTCTCTTTGGCCAGTCCTGCTTGCTGGTCTTTGCTAATCCCACACTTGCAAGCCTCAGCATACTGCTTCCTACCTTCTACCACTGCCTGTTCCCTGCTTTCTGATTCCCGTTCCTCTATTCCTGATTGCTTCCTGCCTACTACTATCACCTTATCCCTTGCTACTATTTCTTGCTCCTCTAACCTTATTTATTGTCTTATGTCTCCTACTGCCTTATCCCTTTCTACTGCCTCCAACTCATCTATCCTCCTCCTTAATCTTACCACCTCTATCTCTGCCTCCCTCCTCCTCTGCCTTTCCTCCTGCAGTTCCTTCTGCAGCCCTACTTGTATTCTGCCTAACTCTTCCTCTCTACTCAACTTTTCCTCCTGTGGACTGGCTTTCATATTTCCTTAGCACCCCCTTTGCATCTTCCAACTCCTCCTCTAACTTATCCACCCTCATTTCTAATCTACTCTTACCCATCTCATTCCTGACCTTTTCCTCCATCCTCTCAATCCTATGCATCATTTCCCTCTCTTTCCTGCTCATCAAATATACCGTCTCTCCTTTCCACCTCTCCTCCTTAGCCACTTCCATTGGCACTGGCACACCCTCTACAAAGCTTCCCCTCAGCATATCCCAAATCCAGTTTCCACCTTCTCCACTTATTTGTGTTTCCTTCTCTACAGTTAATTTGTTCTGTACCTTCGCACTAAACCCTTTCCCTCAGCACATTCCTCACACTTCCACTCATGTTCCTGTAGTGATCCCAGTTCCTCCTCCCTGATCCCTATACAGCCAACATGGTACCAGCCGCCACACTGGTCGCACTGCACACCAGTATCTAACCTTCTCCACACCTTTCCACAGCCCCTACACTTACACCTCCCTACCATTTTTTTTACCCTCTCTTTTTAAAAAATAATTTAACTAACTTAAAACTAAAACTACTCTCCCTTATAAAATACACCAAATACCTACGTATACACACACATACCTACGTATACACACACTTTCTTAACTAGCCTAACTTACACCATACACCCTTTACCCTTGTACAATAACAAAGGCCTTGGCCTCGTGCACACAATCGGAGTAGTCCCTCCTTGTAACTAATTACCACATAAAACACTAATCTTAACTTTAATTATACCTCACACTACTACTCCACCTATATTTAAACCTATTGCTAGAACTAATCACAAGCCAAAACAACCTTAAATACGGAACAACACAACCTGTAGTCCGTCTGTGGTGGCCATATTGGCTATCTATCATACATATTTGAATTTGAATATGGCCCAGGTGCCTTCTTTCCCCATTGATGTTCTATGAAAGATGTTTAAAAAAACTGTAAAAGCTGGTGCATTAAATTGTCTCAGGTTGACAGGTAAAAAAAAAAATCTGTGTACAAACAAGGTGTCATGCATCAGGAAAAGAAACCATATAATATTCATGTGTACCTATTTTAAAAGGCTATATTTATTTATGGGAACTTGCATGACATAACATTGTGTACTTTGCCTTGTTAACTTTTTCCCTGCCATCACATTTTTACTGTTTAGCACACATATAAGCATTTGTGTCTATGAAGCAAAACTGTGCTGGTGTTAACCATGAAATAAATATGTGTAGATTTCTGCTGATTAATTAGGTTGCTGAGGGAAAAAGTAAATAGGATACATGGAAATGTCAGGGAATTTGTAACAAGGATTTTGCTGTCTACCATGATTGACATACTATCAACATTGCAGAGATTTGCTGCCCAAAATATTAAATTGAATACAGAACTATAATGATGTTTCCTTACTACTGCAATTCTTATACAGGTGAGCAAATTATCACATTACTTGTGTACTGCGTGTATTTTTTTTTGCTGTTTCTATCCCTAAAGTTTTGTTCTGTGTCATATTGCATTATCATGATTCTTTTTGGGGGAGTAAAACTCAGAGTTCATGAAGCCAGGCCCCAACCTGTCCATGTAAGAACACCGCCTCCTTGCCATGGATGCGGTTGCCTAGCCGGTGGTCAGTGCAGACCTCTAGCGCAGCGAGTGTTCACGGTGTGGAGTTGCTTTAGCGTGTTGCTTGTGTTGTTGGCGTGGAGCTGGGAATGAGGGGCGTGTTTGGCGAGCGGGCGGCTGGCACGTGCGAGTCGAGGCATGGATAGCCTGCAGGTGGTGGTGTCGGGAGGCAGCAAGTCGTCCAGTCGCAGTGCGTCGCCGGGCCGCCCGTTCTCTGGCTCGCACAGTAGCCACCACCTCTCTAGGGCACCGCACGCTTCGCACAATGTCACAGTACCGTAAGTAGTGCCTGCGTGCTCTCGATGGCATGTCCGCCCGCTTTGTAGCAGCTTCCGCCCGTAGGCAGCTCTCCGCCACCCCTCCCCTCCATTGTATGATTCACACTCCATGCGCTGCTAACAGTGTTGCCTTACGCGTGATTAATGCAGTTGGGCTGACCAAGTGTTTTTAGGGGCCCAGTTGGACTAACCTACCAGGTTCTGCTAACAGGGTGTGTTATAGTCTTAGTGCTGGGAGGCAGTCTGCATCCTTGCTTGTTGTTGTAAATGAATGGTTGTGGACATTTCCTTGTAGCAGTAGTGTCTGTCCATAAAACACTGATCTCAAAAATTAAAACCTATTTTAAGCTATTGCAAATAAACAACAATTTTAATTTTTTTTTTTTACGCGCCAGTACTAACAAAATGCAAATATGAAAATAAATAGTATGCTTGATTAAGCAATAAACAAGAAAAGGTACATATTTTACAAGCTTTAAAAATAAAAACATTGCAATTTCAACACAGAAAGAAGCAGGACAGTGCTATGATATAGACTTTCACGACACTAATGTGTTCCAGTTACTATAAATTAAGTTTTACTATTTTCGTTATAACTTGTCATCTCACAGTCTTGAAACATAGGGTATTACAACAAACTCATTTTGTTAATTCAATTTTTTTGCATTTAACATTTCACCTGAAAACTGATTCAGGGGTGACAAACAATTGTTGTAGTGTGTAACATTAGTGTTAAATCTTATTATTTAATACTAGTGACCCAGTCCGTGACTTTTTTTTTTTTTTTTTTTTTTTTTTTTAGTATTGTCATGTGCCTAGAACAGTTACGATATTACAAATTTTTGTTATACAAAGACTGAAAAAAAAAAAAATGATGTGAAATTAACTTAACATTGTACACTATCTACCAAGACGTAACTAAGCACCCGTGAAGATAGTTAATTCAGTACGTCAGTTGACTTGTGTTTCACGGCCTTCGGCGAAGGGGCGCTGGTGTTTGTCTCTGGTAGCATGGACACAGAGGCCTATTGTAACATTCTGGATAATGAAATACTCCCAACATCATGGCAATTTTATGGAATGGACTTGTGTTACTTCCAGGATGACAATGCCAGGTACCATGTTTCAAGGCCTATTATGCAGTGGTACGCCGACAACGTTCGCCGATTGGACTGGCCCACCCAGAGCCCCGGCCACAACCCTATAGAACTTCTTTGAGACTAATTGGATCGCCGGGTGAAGGCTCGTCAGGCACTTCCAAAATCCATTGCTCAACTCATGGAATGGTTGCAAGAGGAATGGCGAAGAATCCCTGTGGATGTCCTGCAAACACTTGTAGAGAGCATGCCAGACAGGTTGGCTGCTATTATAGCCACAAGAGGTGGCCCTACGGGATTCTAAATAAGTGACAACCACCGAGCAAACGTTGTGGACAAGTGCCCAATTACTTTTTGGTAGATAATGTATATAGTTCTATCCACTAAGCCACTACGGCCCCACTTGGAATCGCTCTACCCACTGAGCCACTAAGGCCCCACTTGGTATCGTTCTAGCCACCTGACCACTGTTGCCCCACTTATTTAACTCAACATTTAAGCGAGACATTTAGAGTAAACAAAAATTATATTCCATTACTTTCATATCGCTATGCAATAATATCTGTGTGTTAATACAAAACTTTCATAGGACAAAAGTAATTAAAAAATGAATTTGTAGTGTACAAGGTAATGATTTGCTTAATCTTAATCTTGCTGAAATTTGAACTTGACCTGTATTTGACCCTGAGGATTCACTCTGCAAAATTTGTAGAACTTCTGGTGAGTTTCAAGGGACTTAGACGTATTATAGATGGACAGACAGACAAAGATTGTCTTATTATATAGTAGGATTGGTAATAAACATATTGTTTTTTGCTGTTACACTATTTTGATGCCAAGTCTGTCAAGTAATTAAAAATAAATAGTAAAAGTAAATAAATGTCTATGCACAAACTTTGTTAGCAATATTTTTTATTCTAAATTGTGCCAGATTGTTATACCTGTATGGTATTGTTTTCTTTGAATAATTTGTACAAAAAGGGTGTGTTTTTTTTCCACGATCAAAGAACTCTTCAGTGCTTATGTGTGAAATAATAATTCTGTACCTATTGCTAAAGGCTGTACGTGTCCTATTTAAGCACTTTTCAAAATTACCTTTAAAATACTTTCACTGCCTATCATTATTTACTCCCAGTAAAGTTGACAGCAAGGAAAAGTAGTTGTATGTCTTCAGGTCTTAATAAAATTGTAATGTGAAAATAGTGGTGTCTGATTGTCAGAATATTATTAATAGTAGTGCACGATAAAGTGAGCACTTTTGAAATCAACCTTAGAGAAAAGTCACTGCCCCTGCCTGCATTTATTTAAACGGGCGCACTGAGTGACGTGCGCCCTGTAAAGTTGGTAACGATGGATGGAAGCTAGTTCCATATGATAACATCAAATAAAAAATGTTAGGTTGCAATGTGTGACAACTTAATCATTTATTTTGCTTACTGTTTTTTTTAATGCCTCAGTGTGTAGAAATTAGCAGATTTATAAAAATGTTTACTTTTCTAATAATTCCACAGTTTCTCTTGACCGATGCACAAATAGAGTAATGAGGCATATGGCAGTGTTAATTTTACATACGGTTGAAGAATACACAACGTGCATAGACGTAGATTTTAAGCACGGCTTTCCAAAGTGCTCATGTTACAGTGAACAGCCTATAAATATATGTCAGAACATTTCTCTGTGAGGTTTGGGGGGAGGAAGTTCATGTAGAGAATTTGGCACCCCTGTTTCTGGATAAAATGTCCCCAAAACTTAGTTTGTACAACAGTTAGACTATGTCTATGTTTGCACACACAGTTGTGCCCTATCCACACATATTCCCCAAAAGATTATACCAGTATGAAATTACCTTGTGTAACATTATTTAGTGACCTACTCTGTTAAATACCAGCAGTAATACAACGCGTTTTCTGGTTATGATAGGGCAATAAGAGGTACATGACCCCGTTTTAAGGTTTTTGGACCATCTATGGGGCACAGAGATTCACAAATTTGTTTAACGGTTTTGGGCCAAATGGGAGCATGTGCCCATTTTGGTATACACAGTATTTTAAGTTGGGAACTGAAGTGCATCACTTCCAAATTTGGTCCCAGACTGTCAAATAGTCTAGAATTGTTTATACTATCCCATTGTATGGGTTTTTATGTTTTCTGAACCAATGGGTGGCTGGTGCCCATTATGACCTACATAGTATTTAAGTTTGGTACTAAAATGCATCCCTGCCAAATTTGGTCCATATCTCCAGATTTAAGTGTAGAAATGAGATACACAACACGGTTTCAGGTGTTTGGGGGTTTTTGTGTTCAATGGGATGTCAGATCCCATATTGGCCTACAAAGTATTTTTAATTGAGTACTGAATACCTTCCAAATTTGGTTAACATCTGTTTGATGGTGTGGAATTGTAGATATGTAAAGTATGAAAATCTTCAGTTATAACTATGAAGTCTATGGTGCTCCCTAGTGAGATTGGGGGAGGGACATATTAACTTTTACTTCCTGTTTACAATGCTTCTGTATACATGGTATAGTACACACATATGTATTTGTGTGTACATGCATACTCACCCAGGCACATCTAAAAAAGGGAGGGGGGCTAGGGCCTGTGGTTCCCCTTGCAGAGCCCACAGTGATGTCTTAAGGAAAAACACAAATATATAAAATAATACTTACTTCCTCTTCATGGGTCGGCCAATATTTCTTCTTCCAGTAGGATGGTATTCCAGGGCAAGCTTCAAAAATCTGTTTTTATCCATCCTTAGAACGTGGTCTTTCAAATTTACCCTTTTTCGGGAAATTCTATCATTCAAAGAAAATATATTCAGTTGTTGTCTAATATCTTCAGTCCTTCTTCTATCCTTCAGGGAATAACCTACCACTGATCTAAGGAACTTCATTTCGGATGATTTTATTTATTTTTGTGTATTGTACTTTATTTACCAACGTTTCACTACCATACATCAGAGCCGTTGCAGCCATCGTTTTATAAAATTTTAGTTGGGTCTCCTGTCGGACTTTACCTTTCAGTGTTCATCGAATTGTTCCACACATACAATGAAATTGGTGAAGCTTCTTCTTCACTTTGTTGTCTTCAGTAATGGATAAATCACAGCCAAGGTAAGTAAAACTGGAGGCTTGTTCTATCGGTTGATTGTCAATCACTATTTTAGCTCTGATAGGATACTTCCCTTCCCTTGACATGCCATAACTTTTGTTTGTGTACGAAACAATTGCAAGTTGTAATTTTTACTAACAACATTTTAAATAATGCATTGATGTTTGGAGTCTGCATTCATCTTCCTGTAGAATAAATTGATCATCTGCAAATAACATTATTTTAATATATGTGTTATTACTTATTTTTATTCCAGGTTGAACCTTTTCATTCCATTATATATATATATATATATATATAATGTGTTGGAGCGATACTATAACCTTGACGAACTCCTTGGTTAATTGATATTTGTTCTGTTAATTTATATCCCAAATCTAATACAATTTTTGTCCTTTTATACATATTTTGGATAACTTGAATCAAATGTTTTGGATATTCATTCTTTTGCATTATATTTCTTAATTGCCCCCTATTTACTTTATCGAAGGCTTTTTCATAATCAATAAAAGCTATTTAAGTTAAATTCTCTTCTTTTCTCCAGTATTTGTTTGAGGCAAAATATGTTATCTATATAAGATTTTCCTTTTCTAAAGCCACATTGTTCTTCCAGTAAAAGAGCATGTGTTTATTTTGCCTGTTATTTATTATTTTTCATATATTTTATACCCAGTATTTAACAAACTAATCAAGTTCCTACATCAAGTTCCTCTATACCCATAGGATCAATTTCTTTAATATTAGTATTATCTGTACCTTCGTCCTTTTCTTTCTCTTTGTGATTTCCATTATACCATAATTCTTAATAGTGGTTTATTCATGATTCTTCTTCAATTACATTTATGTTAGCAGTTTCCCTTTCCTGTTTGTTAAGGTGTTTCATAAGCTTATAAGCCATCACTTGTCTACCATGGACATCGTCTTCTATTGAACTTATTAATCTGCCCCATGATTCTTGTTTCAGCTTCTTTGTTATTGACTTAAGAATATTTCGTCTTCTTTCATACTCATTCTCATTTTCTGGGTTTCGATCTTGTATCATTTTCAAATATGATTTTTGCTTTTGTTTAACTCCTTCTGAAACTTCTTCATTCCATATTTTGAGTCCTGTTTTTCTTCTGAATATCTTTTTCTTTCTGATGGCTTCATCGGTTGCTTTCAATATTGCTGATGTTATAATTTCCCATTCTTTGTTGACATCATTACTTGTTGGATTTTCAAGTCAGTACTGTTGTAATCGGCGTTGGTATAGGTATCTTATTATTTCATCTTGTAACAGATATATCTTATAAACTTCTTGATCATTTTGTACATTTTTGTTCGACCTTTTCCTCCATTTAGCAAGAATTATTATTTCTGAGATGACAAGGCAATGATCTGAATATACATCGCTACCCCTATGCACTTTGGTGTCTACTACATAGGGACCTAATTTTTTATTGACCATCACATAGTCAATAATAGATCGTTGTCCTCTCGCTGTGCTTGTAAACTTATGAATATCCCGTTTCTCAAAAAACGTATTGGCTAATTTTTAATTTATTGTAGGATGCGAATTCTGTCCATAATTTACCATTTTCATTTAACTTTGCTTCGCCTCTATTTCCCATTACTTCTGGATTTGGGCTATTTTCTTCCCGAGCTTTAAGGTCACCAGCTACTATAAGGAAATCACTTTTTACAGGTTTTATCTGTTTCTATTTAAAGGTTTTCATAAAATCGTAGCCTTATAAATATTTTGATGTCAGTCACATCTATAAAACAAATAAACCTAATTCAACCAAACTTTTTATGCTGACAGTATCTATTATAAGCATTGTATACAGAACTTTTTTTTAGGCAATTTTGTAAAGCACGAAATAAGAAAATTAACTTTTAATGCCATATCTCAATGACCAATTAGCTAATTTCCACCAAATTCTTCACACAAGTAACTCCTCAGTAGGGCATGTAAACTTAAGTGTTTTAAGTCACTCAGGCACTTATTTTCAAAATGATGGCATTGTAAATATTTCAGGGTAGTAAACATTAGGCTAATTACATTCAAAGTTGATGCTCCAAATGCGATCTCCGCAATGCAGTTGATCACACTCCTAGCATGTGGTAGGTGGTTGTCTGAATTTAAGTCCTTGGCAAGACATGTGTGTATTTGTAATTGTCTCACTACTTTAGCATATGTTTCTGGTTTCATCTAAATTATGTTGAGACATCAAGGGCTATCTACCATCTAAGCTTTCAGTAACTTCATTAAAAATGATTTGTTTCCATTTAGAGGAAAGTAGGCACATTATTTATATTGGTAACTTTTTGTTGTTCATGTATGACACAGAATTTCTGAGTGCGCCAGTAGCAATATGTGACATTGCACATGGGCAGGCTTGTGAGCCAAGTGTGTGTACATGCAAGATAAAAGTCAACAGTATGAATTACACATGAAAATACTGGCCGGGGAGGGGAGGGGTACATATATTTGCTATTTTAGTTTCCGACACTTGTGAATTCCCTAATGGTGCTGTCATTACTACCTGAATATCTGCTCAGTCTGCTATTGCCTGTAAAATGCCACCAGTCCTGGCAATGAGTTTGGGGCATTCGAAGGGAAGAGAAGCGATTTGCGGAGAGGGGGGGGGGGGGATTTCTGATTAATATGCATTTTGGCTAACTCTAGACAAGTGCACGTACAACAGTGACTAATGTATAGACCAGGCTGCCTCACAGAAGGGCATTCCTGGCAGGCACATGTGTATCACTCTGCTGTATCACAGTGCCTTTAGCTGGTCAGGAACCTTGGTGAGCAAGTGCACCAGTACCACACGACTATAGCAACCATGTTGTTAAAGAGCTAGGTTCTGGGTGGAGTGCGCACCAACCACACATCTGGTCCGCGTTGTGAACCACTCCACCTCGGAGGAGCAAATCCTCGAGCAGCACACACACGACCGGGTTATGCATCACGTTACCTCAAGAGGGCAGGGTCGCCGAGCAAGCGACCACAGACCAGACAGCTGAATCCGGTCATGAACCATGCCACACCTTTGGTGATGGAATCACAAGCATTGGTGAATTCTTTAGCATTCTGGAAAAGTGCCATAACTATGATGACCCGCTACTGCTGGCTGAAAATACTCACCGTTCAACCAAGGCTCTAAAGTTTATTACAATAACTATCTGACCCAGGGCAGGTCCTACCTCCTTGAAAGATATGATGTACATACAGGACTGTCCACAATCATTAATCAATCAACTGATACTTCTGACTGCCATCCAGTTGACTTGTTGAGTAAGTGAATGAATACTAATCTGCAGCATCCTCGTCTTTGTTGGTGAGAGGGGATGTCATTCAGCAAAACAGGGTATCATCCTCACTGTTTCTCTTGCACACTGTTGCATCTCTCTATTAGATTGTTCCATTACCAGATAGCTACTAATTAACAATATTCAAGGAATTACGCTGCTTTGAAAGAAAAAGTACATACATATATACAAAAATTGTCACATTGTATAAAAGTGTATACATATAAAAATGTTTGGTTAGCTACCCACTGCAATCGAAGAGTGAAATGCACTATAGTGCATGAGGCATCCCAACCCTCCTGTGCCTGTTAACCATGCTTGGCAGTGGAGGGCTGGATGCTGGCACCGCCGGCCAGCTGCTGGAGTATTGGAACAGCTTAACTGCTACAGAAGAAGCAAAAACTTACAGCGCAAAGTTGTCTAAGACATACACTTGAAAACTCATCTTTGACTAAAAAATATTAACAGCAGGGGTTCATTTGGTTACATTTCTGCTTGTAGTTAGAGATTTATACTATACAACAAAATTATTTGAGATATTCTAGTAAATATGCAATAATAATTTAGTTAAAATTTTAATAAATATTTTCTGGTGAATATAAATAATTCTCACATTTTTAAATCTGTAAATAAATTAGTATGCTGTATGTATTGTATTTTCAATGTAACATACTCACCCTAAGTAGCTCTAGCCTGGGATTTGTGGGGGAATCACAGGAATTCATTGTGTGCCCAAAATACACAAGTCGGTTACAAGGTCTTTGGATAAAAATATACACACTGTTAATCTTATTTATTTTGTGGTTGTAATGATGTTACAAGATAATATTCATTGGAGTCCATTAGTAGTATAATTTACTACCATCTATCCACTGGCATTGATATTGTCACTTGGCGAGAGCAGAAAAGATTAGTCACCCGTCCTTCAGTTGTTAAAAAAATCTGCCCAGCAGTCATGCTGTCGTCACTGACACTGTTTGTCTGGAATTGTCATACATTTAAATAGTCATGAAAAACACTCTTGCGAAATTTGTATGATACTGATATACCATGGAGCATTGTGACATCACACCAGCAAATTATTTTAGGATAGCACGAGAAATACTAAATATATAAACATAGTAAAGCTGCACAGATAAGCTAGAAAATGGTTTATATAAGCACAAATGTAAAAGAGTGTATTTTGCTTCAGTATTAGCTGATATATGACAAAAGGAAACAATATATAATCTTGACTGTGGTTGTCTATAGCTTATTTCTATACGATATAATAATTTTTTTCTGCCCCTTTTTTATTTTCGAGAATATTATTTAGCACTACCAAATATATCATTATTGCATTCATAAACATTTTCAGTAGTGCCTACAGTCTGCATTCAGCCCTCTTAGAATTAATAAAACATTTGTGTGTATAGCATGCAGATATAATATTTGTTCAGTATTTTATTTACTTCATTATAAATTGAATTTATTTAATCACATGTTAAGAATGCAGCAATTCAGAATTTCTTCTTTCCACTGACTTTACCTTGTCTAATGGAGAACGGGTTTAAGACTGGTCATAATCCACTACCTCCCCCTTCCCCCTTTTTTCTATTTTGCTCCTAAGGTTCTCATCAATTAGTATTAGCCTTTAATTTATATAATATGATTGCTGTGAAGTATTTCACATCTTATTATATCGTAAAGTAATTCTTCTATTATTTTTTTAAAATTGACACATGGCTCAACATCCTTCAAACCAGTGGAACCTTCCTTCGTTTCCTTCATTCACTGTAACCTCCCCTCCCCCCTTCCTAGAAAAGTGTCTGGGCACGCCACTGGTTCAAGAAGGTTTTAAATAAAATGCAGATGCATTTGTACAGCAACCATATTTGCTTGGCAAATCAGTATTGCTGGTAATTTTTCCTTCCTTCATCAAATACCTTTAGGTGATTTTACTAAAAATGATCCAGTAACAGGGATGCCATTGCATGATTACTTAATTTACCTGATATGATTACATACAATTAAGGTAATAGAAAAAATAATATGTTGTCTGAGTTTATATATATATATATATATATATATATATATATATATATATATATATATATATATATATATATATATATATATATATATATATATGTTTACCAATTCATCTTTTACCATAAGTACAGTCATCTTGTCTCAAATGAAGTGTCACTAGATTTTAGTGGGTAATATTGGTTAAATAATTTTTTGCTGATGTGCTGTAAATGTGAAAAGGTGCAGGTTAACATGTGGTGCGGCTTTTTGTGTGATGTTGGTAAACAAGGTTTAGTTACAGGCCATCTGTGGTAGATAGGAGAGGAAGTGTTTGACTGATAGTGTTATCATTTTCCCAGTTTTGTGGATCAGATAGGAAAAGGAAGGGGGAAAGAGAGATTGGCTTCCAGCACTGTATGTTGCTTCCCACAATGTTATCAACACTGTGCTGTTTCAGACAAGATAAAAGTCACATATGTCATTGACTAGTCATAGCTCATTTTGATTTGGTTAGAGTGAAGTTACTGAGAGATCTGTTGCAGGCAAGATAACACTGTAATGTACTTTTTTTTATTCAAGTGTCATTTGATCTGATCAGTCAGTAGCAATTTGTTGCACACATTTGGGTGGTAACCCCCCCATAGGTTTTGGTGTAGTATAGATTAATTTTTTGTGGAGTAACTTTTGAGGTTCAGTGAAGCCTTGTCAAAAGAAAAATTATATGTTATGTTTACATGCACAAATCAAGTTGTACTTTTTTCTTATTTATTTCTGAACTCAAGTCATTGAGTAAATTTTGGATTGGCTTTTTTAGCTTATAAGTAGGATTTTTAAAATAAAAGTAGATACAAATTTAGGTAGCTTCTTCAGTACAAATGATACACATGAAACTTAATTACACATTTATAAATAAAATTAACACTAGTAATGTAAAAATGTAAAAAATTTTATATAAAACTCTGCAGCTCAGTATTTATGTCATTCTAATAGACATGAAGTTCTTGAACTGCATCTTTCTCAGTGTTATGATTTCGCTATGAATAATTGCTACCTAGTAGTTCACTACTAATTTTTGGATATATCTTCAGTATGCAGAAGGTTCATTGATGAATTTACTACATTAGACCAGAATACTTAACTGACATTAACTGCAGATGGATGAGGACAGCAGTGTTTAGGCATTTTATTCAATAGCTTTGCTTTATTGTTGTGCTGCTAATATAATTACCCTCTTATTTTAAATATGTATATAAAGTAGTGTGTCTCAATTTGATTTCTCTAAACTGTAACAAGTAAATGAATCCTGGCCATTGACTTTTTTTATAGTGAATTTTGAATGATAGTAAATTATTATTGTGTTGTAATATTATTTCATTAATACAAATATATAGTTATTTTTATGATTACATTTTCAGTACACTATCATAATGTTAGTGGTCAGGATATTGTGCTTTGTATCGGGGTCACTACAACATGACATTTGAATGGCATGCAGCTTGCTTTCTTTTTTGTTAAAGAGTTTGATGTTATTTAACTTGTGAAATAATCAGTTTGTCAGGTGTAATTGCTTTGCACTTTTGTATTCTTTTCATTCAAGTTAATTTGGCAAATTTTTACAGTATTAAATATTATTATAACACCAGGTGTTGGTAACAAAAATTCTCATTAACTTCCTGAAATCAATGTACTATTTCACAAGCGTGGTGTAGATGTAGTTTCTTTATTTTAAAAGTTCTTATAACATATTTGCATCGAGGTTGTGTACCCTGTAGCTGTGTGCAGTCGCCCCGGGAAGTGCCGGCAATCATGCATTCGAGGAACCGTATGTGGTGACCCCTGTGCAATAGAATGTTGCTGCCTGTGTCCGTTCTGTGTTGGCTGAATGTAGTCCTGTTAAAAACAGCTCGTCTTGCCTGGCCCCAGCAGTGATGCTTGTACCACAGCACAACCTTGCTAGACTTGTCGCCGCAACATGGTTTATAGCAGTGGCAAAATCCATAGGTAATGCACTCAAGTAATGCATTGCAAGCAATGTGCATCGCACTGCATTATTGTTGTATTTAAGAGCGCACTAGTTACAAAAATATTCATTACTTTATATTAGTACAAAATACTCTTGAACTGGTAGACATTTCGTACGAGTAGGTACTACTCACTTCCTTGCATAAACAAAAATTTTATGAGACAGCATATTTTTTGCATAATGGCGTGTCAAAATGACAGTTCTAGTGTTTTTGGAACATACAAATAATAAAAACTTCCTCATTTACTGAAATGAAATAACAGGAGTGACTTCAAGACATTTTTAAAAGTCACACTATCAAATGTTTTCTCGATTTAAAAAAAAATTGCATAAACTAAGGTATGTTTTGCATATTTTTTAAATTTGTAGCAGTCTGTGATTGTTTGTAAAATTAATTATTCTAAGTTATACCTTAATATGAGTTAAGACATGGCTTTTGGTCCCCATTGTTAAATTTTCTATGAATGTTTGGTTTTCATACTCCATGTTATAAAAGCCATGCCATTGAAATATTTTTATGCTAGGAAGAGTAGTTATAACTAATGTCTGCAAGTTCAACAATATTTTGCACAAATATAAAATAATGAAATTTTAGTGATGAGCACTTTTAATGATAAATAGTTGATAGTCCAATTAATTGGCAAGAATTATCTGTCCTCTTATAAAGTGCACTGTGCCATACACATTGTGTTTTGCAGCATTTATCAATGTTAAAAGCATGCATTTGTGTGTAGTAAAATTCTGTTGTTATGGTCTTGTTTCATTTTAGTTATCTTAAATATGGTCTGTTTAGAGGAATTGCAAATATCATGAGGTTCACAGTGTTTTAAATTGTGTCATGCATTGTGCATGACAAAATACTCTGTTTTACCTACGTAGTTTCCTTGTTCACCTTCTTCAGCTCAGCAGTAAGTATAGGTTCAGTGTGGTTACTTTTAGCAGTTAGTGCATTCATCATCAGCAGTAACGCTTGTCAAGCATTTAAACAACACTTAGGAACTTACGTAATGCAAATCAAACTGGTACGTGTTAATAGCTACTTCTGTGGAGACAATTAATTTGATGCAACTCTGAACAGAGAGAGTTTATTTCCTTTCATCATAACGCGTTCCTGCTCATTTAGAAATTTTCTTTCTGCATTGACATTAAGGGGATAGCAATTCATATGCAGGTTCATTGGAATCATCCAATGTATAGTATATTCATGGTCACTTCAAATGTTTCTGAATTTATGCTAAAGTACTAATTTCAGGCTGTTCCTCCACGACAAGCAAACAAACCTTAGCTGTATCTAGAAAATTACACCAAAGCGACAGTACACCATATTTGTGCATGCATACTCAGTTTAACAAAATTTTGCACGTGCACCATACTATACACTAGCAACATGCATATTTGATCTGTGTTTTTATTCATATTAATTATAAATGAGGTATTATAATTTATAGATATTATATAAGCAAAAGTTTAATTGACCAAAATTGAGATGTTCTGCTGACAGAAGTATAAAAAGCTTGTGATCATGACATATTTATAAAACAACCAAACACATCATGCTGACGCGTGACGCTCTGTGGGTGACGGAGAACATTATTATGTCAAAAGGGGGTTTTTGTAGGGTGCTAGTTCAGGTGTACCCTGTGGCAGGGGGTTGTGATTTGATTTATTCTTCATGTGATACTGGCGCACGTCCAGTGTTAAAAACTTGCCGGGTGACTTTATGGCAGGGCATGAAGTGTGGCTCCGTGAGTGTGATCTTACATTTCAGTGAATGTGTGCATGTGCATGCATGTGTAAAATCTAGCAGCCATCTTTCCAGCTTCCTATCTGTAACTGCAAGCTTTATGGTGTTTAAAGGTAATCTTTCATACTGTTTTTATTCATTTGAAACATCCGTTATAAACTCGTGAAAATCTGTAATATAGTATACTTGTACAATCCTTTTCTTGGTGGCAGTGCAAACCCTCCAGGCACTCTATTGTGGTACTCACACCTTTCATCTTGTTGGACCAGCACAGACTTTCCAGGACTAGTCCTTTACCCAGCAAGGGTTGTAGATGACATAGCAGCTACAGTGCTCTCCTCTCACCAAGGCGAACTAGGTTCAATTACTGGCCAGGTCCTTCCTGGATTTTCGCATATGGGAATCGCTAAGGACGATGCCGCTTTGGCAGGTTTTCTTGGGGATTTCCCCGTTTGCCCCGCCCCTTCATTCCGGTGCTGCTCCCTACTCCCCTCTATCACTCTCATCGGCTCTCAAGACCTCGCTGTTATGAGCTGTCCAAATCTCTTTACTCTCAATCTCCCATTTTCTCCACCCTGGCACTTAGACAAAGCGCCATCTGCTTTCCAGACTTTAGTAAGAGCTGCACAAAGTCTCCACTTGTTTACCCAGCACTGTACCTTGTATGTAGTTCCTGTTGTGCTGGCATGCAAGGCAGGTTTGGGTTTTGACAGGCATCACTTTTAAGAGAGACTATAGCGGTAGGCTGTTCACGGTAAAATGAGCATTTTTGAAAGCCCTGCTTAAGATCTGCATGTATGCATGTTGTGTGTTCTTCCGCCTTATGTAAAATTAACGTTGCCGCGGGCCTCATCTCTTTATTCATGCGTCGGTCAAGTGAAACTGTGAAATTATTTGGAAATTAAACATTTTATAAATATGCTAATTTTCACACACTGATGCATTAAAAAAAAAAGGAAGCGAAATAAATAATTAAAATGATCACAAATGGTTGCCTAACACTTTTTATTCAGCATTATGATGTGGAACTACTTTCTATTTATCTTTACCAACTTGATGCCATCGGGTGAGACACGAGACGAACGATGACACAATTTACTTACTGCAGGTGGGCACCAGCTGTGTTTCCCAGACTCTGCACTTTGAGACTCAGGGTTCTCAGGGATGCTGTGAGTTCTGTGTGTTCGTCTTACCCGAGCGTCTTTACAAAACACTGGTCATTACTAAACATTAAATACTGAAAAAGGCTGTAAATGGTTGGTGTGAAGCTAATAGAAACATATTTTATGCACTGGTAGGATTGCTTTCATTTTACCACTCATACATATCGTGCCACAAAATGATTTAATGCTTAACTTCGGACATGTCTTGCTAACTCTGCTGGGTGATTCCCCCGGCTCGCAATTACTGTAGCGCATTCCTAGATGGGTGATTTTCTCCGGGGTGTTTGAGAACACAGCTCTCACAAGGAAAGGGGTCTACAGCCACTAGGATGGACTGTAGATTTTTCCTGGGGACAGGACACGGAGAATCACAAAATGGACACTAACATGTGTGATTACTGATGTCGCTAACGCATACTCGTCGGGACACGCCTCCCGCCACGTGGTGTGTGTGGTGACTGTCTATGCACTTAGCAGTCTAGGACGAAAATTTCCCCGTACAAATTACACAAATATTGATGAGAAAACACGGGACATGAAATGGTCAGGCACAATTAAAACACAGATGCGTGAAAGCATTCTTACATGTCGTGGATGCCGCTGGATGAAGTTGATAGCGGGTCACATGGTGCAGGTGGAATTGCAATATTTTCAGTGAAATTCATAAGAATCCAGTTGGACAAAATTACTGCACTCTTTAGAAATTATTCTGGTTGCATTTTTAAGCACTCCAGCATTGCTAGCGCCTCTGGTGACGGAAATATTCACTTGTGTGATTGACCGTGTGGTCATTTACAAAACATCAATCATAGCAAAATTACAAGAACCCTTTTAATGAAACAATACATATGACCCTGAGAAAAATTATGGCACACAGTAAATTATCAACAAGAACACTGTAAGCGCGGTGATGGCGCAACACGGACTTGGCGTTGTTAACCACGTGGTCGCAAGTGATGTGGCCGTAAAACAATTTAACATGGCAAAACCCTAAAATACCTACAATTCCTCCTTCCATCGATTTAAGTTTCAAAAGCCACAAGGGTGCAAAATAATCATTTAAGCGGAAGCATTATGCTGGGGATGTCTGGTGGCACAACGTACGCAAAGCAAACATTAACCGGTAAACTAAAATGAACTATGGAAATCTAACTTAATGCAAAAATATGAAGTGTGTATGTGACTGCGTGTTACCTTGCCAGCTCTCCTAGGATGACTGTCCAGAGGCAGGGGTCGCACGGACCTACCGTGGCTGCTTACTGGTCCACACAAGCGGAAGTGCTATGCACGCCGAATAAAATGTGAATACATAAAATAAATGTCACTTAAATTATTTTCAATACAAAATTATTAAAGCAATTTAAAATCAAAAATATCGTTATCAAGAAATTGTCTTTTGAAGGCATTCATGCCTGAATAGCAATGTCTGTTTCTTCGCACTGCATGCATTTTGAATTTAAAAAGAACATTGTGCAATATTTATAAAAATATGTTTTTAACACTTTATAACACTTGGTCCTGAAAGAGAATGGAGAAACATACAATACACTGCAAACAATAATAATAATCCTATGGGAAAGTACGTGTTATGGCCTCTTTGCACACGTGCGTATCCACATGTCACGTTTTTTGTGAGTGCCATCATGGTCTGACTGCCGCTGGCTGTTAGCCGGGGTAAAACTTTATTGGACACATGCACGTCACTCAGTGCACCCATTGAATTGTATGCAGGCATGGGCGGTGACTTTTTCTAATGTTGTTTTCAAAAGTACTCACTTTATCATTAACAGCCTTTACATAATATCTTTTGTTAAAAAGCTGCTGGAGGTGCTTAAGAGTCACTACTGCACGTGGGATTTGGTGAACCATTACCAAACACAGGTTCTTCTACTCACCAGATGGACCAGCTTGCTTAAAGATACTCTGTCAGCATCTTTATGATAACAACTAAAATGACATTTATTCAAATTATCTCAATGTGTTATTCTGGAAGGCATCTTTTTATAGCTGTCTTTTGTGCTGTACCATAGTTTTGGCAATATCGCAGGCACTGTTCTGAAATCAACAATCTGCTTGTTTAAATTATATTGGTTATTACAGCTTTTTGTGTCATGTATTATGTTGATATAGTAAATTTTCAATTATAAATATTTGTTTCACAATTACAAATAATTATTTTTAAATAAATTTACTTCTCTCTATGGTAGTAGTTTTCAGATGGTCATAGTTCATTTTGGGCATCATAATATAGCAGCACTAAACTCCTGGCCAAGTCAGTCTTCTGTATCGTGGTGACATTAAAGCATATTGGGAGAACAAATAAATTATGCTTTTCAAGTGTGTTCCATCCAGACACTGTATATTTGTGCAGAAATACTATAGAATCTAAAATTTCCCCTCTGTGAAGCTTTTTGTTGCATTTTTTCTTCTAGAGCATGTTTGCGTGAATTAACCTCAATACATCTGTAATTTTTTCCCACTGTTGTATAGACATATTTATTGTTCATCTGTCTTTAAGTAAAGACAGTCACAATACATTCAAAAGGCTGTTTTGGGAACATTTTGAGTTACAGAATATAATTTCACCTCCAAAAGATAGTTATGTACCTGGTGACTGTATTTATATAAAGTACAGTAAAAAGTTACAGAATAAGGCCCGAGGATCAAACTACCAGGTGAGTTTTTCTGTACGAAACAGGGAAAAAGCAGAGAAAATGCTTATGGCAAAAATAAAGTTTTCCACATAATGACGAAGATTGGTTTTGAGTGGAACAAAAAAACAAGTTTAGAGACCAAAGAATGAAGATATGTGTTGATTACGTGATGCAGGTTTTATGCTGCAAGTAGTCAGTATCTAGCGAGAAAGAGCTTGGTAGTGAATGGGACAGAGGTTGTGAAAGATAGACGTACCTTTGCAAACTGCCCTTAGGTGACAGAACGTGCTGTGTTGGTATCACATTGGTCGGAGTGCAGTGTTTGTTAATGATGATCTGTTGTCAGTCAATCACTCTTACTTCTTAAGTTTTGATAGTGGAATAAGTTGTATTTTTTACTGAATTTAGTGAGTACTGTGAATCTGGATGGCTCAAAATTCCATTTAGTGTGGTAACAACCATCGTTGCACCTGGAGTTTTAGCAGTGGTTGCAAAAAGTGTACGATGGCTCGAAAAGTGCTTTGTGTAACCTGTACAAAAAAGTTTTTGCCAAGGAACATGGGCACGAGGACTATCACCAGCCACATGTCAGAACAAGTACTAATCTTTATCCCAAAAGCCTATCGACTAAGCCAGAACAGTGCAAGAGTAACTCCAAAACATGCATTGGAATGCTTTTAGCGAACCGTCATGGGATTATGCGCCTGGCTGATCAAACCATCCTTCAGTTCGGTTGCTTTGCATCTGACGCTGACAAGGCTGAGTATTGCAAACTTTGGCAGCAGACTGAGTCAACTCTGAGAGTAGTAGGAGGGGTTAACATGCCTGGACTTCATCTCCTGAGGGAATGTCTTATATGTACGTGACTCACATTACCAGAAGAAAGTAGGTTTCAGCATATTCCTCAGTGTACATAATTACACTTGTATCACATCACGTAGCCAGGAGGGTATAAATTTGTTTTTACCTGATCATGAAAAAAAAAAAACAAATTTATTTCAGTATGGATTAGTTTTTGTCATAGCTGTCTCAGGATGCCATAACAATCCCAAAATTATATTTTCTGGGTAAAATAAAAATGGTAGGTACAAGTTTTTCCAAAAAAATGTGTAACTTTTTTTTAAATAAAAGATTATTTTTTTTTTTATAACTTTTATATTAATTATTATCAAGTTACATGTTATATGGAAGCCTGCCAAAAGAGCTTTGGAGTGACCCAAATTTCAGCAGCTTTCTATCACTAACTGTTCCAGAGTTGCAATCTTTTCTTAAATAAAACACATCCATAATTTAACCATTTGGTTAATTAAAAAAATTAATTTTAAAACAGTATCTTATCATTATGTACTTTATGGGTTCAATCTAGAATTTCAGCTTTCTGAAGATCTGCTATAATTGTGAGAAAGTTAAAAAAATTTTGATTTTTTTTGTTTTGGTTTTAAATTTTCAAAATTATTTTCAATAGTTTCATTGAAGTGTGACAATAGAAAATTATGTCTTATGCAATCCTAATCTAGCATAATAGACATTGCATAAGAAAAGTTCACTATTCACAAATAAATTTAAAAAATTATACTGGAAGTTTATCACTGATGGAAACAATGGACAATATGTGCCATGGTGCATTACATGGAGGCATTTATTTTTAACCGAGTTGTTTCAGTGCATTAAATTTAACTTTCAACCAAGGTGCAAAAAAAATTATAATTTCTGTAAAATCCAAGATGTAGTTAATGTGTATATTTGTGAAGATATAGTTGATGTGCAGAAATTTGTGAGTTTTTGGGCTTCACACATAGGCATTCCTCAAATGATGGCAGCAGTGGAAGTGCAAGTAGCGTGGCTATGAGCTCGACGACCAAGCAGCGCCACAAGTCCCCTGTGTCGTCTCGTCGAGATCGAGATAAGGGTTCTTCAGATGGCGGCACACCACATCTCACGCGCACCTCCGAGCCAGTCTTCAGCATTGGCTCTCAGGAAGACGCTGTTGCCACATACAGTGGCACTGATGAGGATGTGGTATGTGCATTGCAGACAATCGTCTGCTCACAGTGTGATAACCTTGCCAAAATGTAGCTTCACTAATTACCGTATTTTGGCGTGTTTAGGCCGCACCAGAAGTTTTAGATGAAAAATTAGGAATAATTAATATTTCAAGTATTGGCCGCACTGAATTTTTCTATTCCTGTGAATATGGTGAAGTCCCAAGTCCATGCAAACGTAATAAATTCCGACTTATTTCTCCCCTACAAAACATTTGTGACAGAAAACTTGTGTTATGTTGCAATGTTTACGAATATACATTGCGCGATTACTATTCCACAGATGGTAACGTTATTTGAGAAAGCAAAACCACAGCAACATGTTACACAAAATGGCATCTTATCAATGTGCACTTGTAGAGCCATGGTGGGCATACAAACTACGTAAGGTATCTTTCTTTTGTATAGTAGAGAAATTATTTTCTCATGTATGGCATCTATTGGCGAGTTCCACCCTGTTTACATTTTACATGTGCGGTATGGTAATTTATTTATTTTTTTTTTTTTTATTGCTTGTGAACGCGAGTGAACGAATAACTGCAAGAGTTTCCCCCCCCCCCCCCTTTTTCTTCCTGCCTTTAAGAATTAAAACATTAAAATGTACTGTGTGTTGACAAATTCCTAAACATGTTTTGCGGAAAAATAAAAAAAAAAAATAGTTTTATGTCAATATCATATATGTTGCACTCCGCTTTTTGTAGTCATTTTTTTTTTTTTTTAATGTGTGGCCTATACACACCGAAATATGGTGCATCCTTGGCTAGTTCTAGTGTCGTGTGTTCTTCACATCATTTTTTTGTTCTCTTGCTTTTGTGCACGTCACTGTCACAGATTATTTATCTTTTTCTGTAGTCATTTCTTTCTAATTTCCATTAACACTTTATCATATCCACACCATTTCTGTGTTATTCATTTTGATTACCTATAACTTGTTTAATCTGAATGACGATCATCAAATTCTTCACATTTCAATTGTCACCTAAACAATTTGAAAAAAATGTTGAATTTGCATGTTGTGTGTGATTTTCATAAAATCGTATTGCTATTATTTTACAGATATATCTGAAAATATATTAATCAGATTTTGGAACTTACTGCTGTGGTTTAATTTAAAAGCTTAATACTTTTAAAGACAAATTTAATTAATGGTCAGATGACTACAGTTAATTTTTCGCTACAACCCAGTTCGTTTTCAGAGTTACTTAAAGTTTCATCAGAGCTTTCGTGTGATATGTATTTGCATCTTTGCAGGATATTTTTCTGTCTTCATCGCCATTCCTTTCAAATGGTTCGTCTGAACATGTGATGGCTAGTGATGATGTAGATGGCCAGATGGCCAGCTCGTCCGAAGTTCACAGAACAAGGGCGGCTATGGAACACATCCAAAACAAAATTGGTAGAACAAAAGAACAAATCAGGGATGAACAAACAGCTCGAGATGGTTAGTACTATTACTGTTTGTTCAGAAGTAGTAATTATTTTAATGTGTGGTAATTTAAAATTATTGACTAAATAAGTTAAATCCTTTTTTATTTTGCACTTCTTACAACACCAAGAAAAATGGTTGCAAATTGCAGCCAAGTGCAAAAATGAAGGAAGTTTTATATATTGATGCCGTCGGGTGAGACACGAGACGAACGATGACACAAATACTTACTGGTAATATGGACGCCAGCGATGCTTCCTAATCACCGCACTATTGAGACTCGGGGTTCTCAGGGATGCTGTGGGTTCTGTGTGTCCGTCTCACCCATGCGTACTTACAAACACGTAGGCAATAATAAACTTTTACTAAAGTTCACTTTGAAAATAAGCACTTGGTAAAATACATGTGGCTAGGACACTGTCACTACTTCATAAAAGAGGGAGGTTCACTGTAGACTTGCTTTTATTATTATTGCTCATACAGATCAACGTGCCAATGAAATTATGATACTCTCGGTCATGACTAGTCAATTCCACTTGGGTGCTCCCCAGCCTGCAATTAATCTAGCGCATGCCTAGATGGATGATCTCACTGCGGTGTATGAAAACACAATCTTTACAAGGGAAGAGGGCCGACAGCGGCTAGGGTGGACTGACAGTTTTTTCTTTAAGACAGGACACAGTGAACCCTTGATGAAACATATTGACACGTGTGAAGACTTGGCATCACTAACGCAAACTCGTCTGGGCTCGCCGGACAGCACGTGGGTAGTGTGGTGACGGCCTATACACATGGCAGGCTAGGACGGAAGTAATATCACCGTACACAATTACAAAATTACATAAATACCCTTAAAAGATGATGGGACACGAGATGAGTAGCCACAATAAACACACACATGTGTGAAAACAAGTTTATATGGCGCAGATGCCGCTGGATGAAGTTCGTAGTGGACCACGTGGTGCAGGTGAAATTGCAATATTTCTTTGTGAAAACAGTAAATTAAATTCCAAGAAAATATTATTCTGGTAGCGAAAATTATTCTCTTTACGATTGAAGTGATTACAGGCTTATAGCACGTCTGATGGTGGAAAAAGCAAACATTAAAGTGACCACGTGGTAAACACAAAAGCAAAATTTACATGATAATCACACGGAACCCTGATAAAAATTAACATAGAACCCTAAATAAAAATATTGCACACATGATATTACATAAATAAGCTCTCAAAACGCAATGATGGCGTATACAAATACTTGGCATTGGTTAGCCACGTGGTTGTACGTGATGTTGCCGTAGAATATTCAAACATGAAAAATACCCTCTATATGAAAAGAAGCCCTTAAAATTGCACCCAGGAATAATAAAGAAATTACACCGAAACACCTTTAGTATACACGGATGGCGCCTGATTCAAGTTGCGCGGGTCGAGTGACCTCTAGCATATTTCTCCTCCTTCTCCTCAATTAAGTTGCAAATGCCACAAGGGCAAAATGTACGCAAGCAAAGGTTAACCAGTATACTAAAAGTGCTATTGAAATCTACATCAGTGAACAAAAAGTTGTAGTGCATACGTGACAGTGTCTTACCTCGCCAGCTCTTTTCGACAGACTGTCCAGAAGCAAGCGTAACACAGATCTACCATGGCTGCCCACGGGGTTCACATAATCGAAAGTGCTATGAACGCCAAGTTAAATATTTTATTATTGAAATAAAAGTGGCACAAATAAATGAAATGTTTTTTTTACATTTTTATAATTATCGTGTGCATTTTCTCTATTAATTCAGTGTGTCTTTATTACGGCGTTCACGCCAGAATATTAGTGTTCTTAATCTCGGTGCTGCGGGCACTTTGAATTTCATAAACAAACCTTTTCTAAATAACCACGAACACTTTGAAACATTTAAAGACATTTCAAACCCTGAGTAATAAAAGTACAAGACACAATTTACACTGCAAAATAATATTTATGTGAATGTTCAAAATATTGGCCTCGTTGCGCATGTCCAAGTACACTTGACACGTGTGTTGAGCACCGTCATGGGCTCTAGCTCCGCTGGCTGTTAGCCAGCATCAATATGCAGTACATGGGACCAAAGTAAATAGGTGTGAAACACAGAAATATGTAAAATTAGGTTGTGTAAATTAAAGGGTTGTATAGAGTTTCTTTTTATTGGTACTGTTCAAGGAATAGTTTTGCATGAAATACACTATATGTGTTCTGTGGTAAAATATGTGGTCAAATATAACATGATTCTTGCTCATCCCACTCCATGTTTTTGGAATTAACTCATCCCTTCAGGAATTGGCTCCAACATGTGATCCTGTGTCAAACTCCCTTCTTCACTGTGCCAGTGTGGGTGACGACTTGGCTAAAACAGAGTAACCCACTTTTCCTTTTATGCTAGCTTCTCTGGCTTTCAGCATCAGACGTCAAGACAGTACATCAGATAAGGAATTGGTTAGTTGAAGTGGCCTTGTTGGCTCTCAGAACTGCATTTCCAAAAGCTAATGGCAGAAAATGCCCCTCAGCATCTGCGTGCATCTTCCTTCCTCATCAGCAACTTGGTGTCTCAGTTCATCCCTGATCAGGACACTTTTCATGCACCACAGACATTTCTATTGGTGGAAGAACGTGGTGTCCGTTTACCACTGATGACTAGGGACCTGTAAAATTCACGTTATTTTTTAACTGCAGGCTATTTTCCGTGATGTTACATGCCGGGTGTTCTTCTGTCATTGGCCGCAAACTTGTGTGGTATGTCCCGACGATGCTTTAAGCCACTAGTAAAGGCTCAACAGTTCAGAAACTAATCTACAATGGAGTGATAGCATATGTCAATGATGCTGTTTAGTCACAAACACCCAATGAAAATGTGAATTGATCTCAGGTGAGTATAGGGCAGTGAAATTTAAAAGGGTACCAAATAATAATGCAAATTTTGCAGGTTTCTATGAATGAGGAATCCCAGTGCCCCTCGTCCTCTGTCCACCTCCCTCTCTCTGTTACCACTATGCTCTACTGTCTGTTAATGGACAAGGAAGGAGTACATGTCCCCTCCAGTAATTCAAGATTGGGCAATGATCACTCCTTATAATTGCAGTACTGTAATTTTATATTACTTATGGGAAACATATTATTCGTTTACAATTTTTTGGAAAATTTGTTTTGATCTTGTCACTGCGTTATTTTAATGTGTGTTAAAAGTATCTGAATCCTACACTTACTTGTTCTAAAAAAAGAGTATTTTCAGGATACAATGGTATGTTATTTTTGCATTCATTGAATTTGTTGTTATAGGCTGTTCACTGTAAAGTGAGCACTTTTGAGGCCTTAGTTACCGTTTAACCACCTTTTTAAAAGAATTTTGCCATGTAAGTACATAATAAACACAGTGTGTAGATTGAACCGAACTCAGAAGTTAACATCTATGGCTAAAATAAAATATATTTATTTACTTTTATTCCAAATGAGAGAGCTTTCAAAAAGGCTATCTGAACCGTGAATAGCCTATAGTTGTCTGTACAGTGATGCACCATTTATTATACTAAGTCTGTCCAATTGAAAGTCAAATATGTTTAAAGAAGGAATGTGATATTTATTTCGTCTTCCAATAATATGTTTAAGGGTGTGTTCAGTAGCGAAAAATTCAGTTCTTCAAACTTGTAGATATTACAACAGGGTGTCTACCTACAGGTAAAAGTGGGAATTTCATGTGACAGGGAAAAGTAAGGGAAATATCAGGGAATTTTCACCTAGGGTCAAGGAAAAAATAAACTTGTATGCATTTTAAAATTTCAATTTTTAAATTTGTGAATTGACAGTAATAAATTTTTTCCCAAGTAATATTGGTCCAATATGTACAAAATTAAATACTTTTGTGTTTGTAATGGGCACTCGTGTGGTGTCAATAGTGTGTACAGCGAGAACTATTGATGGGCTGAATGAAATGTTGGCCCTGCTTGCTTGGTCTGTTGCATTGTAATTTAATTCAACATCACTGATAGCATATGGGTTCTGTCAGCGGTGGAAAAATATGGTATTTGAAATTTTCAGTCGTAAAAATAGGTCAGGTAAAATGGTAAGATTCTACCTTGAAAACAGGGAAAAGTCAGGGAATTTCAAAATTGAATTTCACAGGACATCCTGTACAATGTCATTAACTCTTTGTACTCTGTACACATTTGCTGGAATTTGAGACGCACTAGAACTAAGTCACTATAGCCACCATTATAGGACCAGTATTTCTGCTGGTCTTTGCTTTCCCATTTACCACCTACTATTAGTTCACACCACATTCAACATGTTTACTGCACTGAATAAAGTTTATTACCGGCTGCCTGGCAGCCAGTGGGTCGCCGACTTGGTTGTCTCCCAATCAAATATAATTTCACATGTAACAGGTTATAGAAACTAAGAGCATAATTTTTATTCATGATAATTAGTGTTGATGTACTGCTAAGTTCTTTTAAGATCCTGACAAGCATTAGCAAAACAATGAACCCACATCCATGCAAGTTCTGTTTCTAGCCACAAGGAACTTTCCTTTCTAGTTAGCTCGAGTTATACTTGGGCATCATGTTCTAAGTGTTATGATGTAGCGATGCTGATAACCTCCGACAAGGAAAGACACAACAATGTGGCATGTGTTGTGATGGTGCGCAGACAACGTGAATGAGTACTTGAAGCTGGCGGCGAATGCGGACAAGCAGCAGCTGCAGAGGATAAAGGCGGTGTTCGAGAAGAAGAATCAGAAGTCGGCGCAGTCCATCTCGCAGCTGCAGAAGAAGCTGGAGAGCTACACGAGAAAGTTGCGCGAGCTGGAGACGTATGGCTTGCCGGGCAGCCACCATCGGCAGCCGCGCGAGATGCTGCGCGACATGGGTCAGGGGCTTAAGTGAGTGTGCTGTGCAACGATAATAGTCTGTAGTTTGGGAAAGGGAAGGAAACCATGTTACTGTCCATTTGTTCTAACTTTGCTTACTTTAACATTGCTTACTGTAACTTTGCTCATTTCGAAATCATTGACTCTGCATAGTTAACTAACTTAGAAGCAGGAGAAGTTGTTGTTATTTCTTAAAAAAAACTCTGGGGTAGTTTGTCAAAATTTCAGTCAAAACTGTAGCTGAAGGAATGTAGGAAGTCAAATATTAGCCATCAGAAAATTTTTGGGCTATATTTAGCTGGTGTTCATGCTTATTTTCCCTAAACTTAAAAGCACAGATTTGTGGTTGTATTTGTGTTTCTTTTAATCAAATGTATTGATGCTTGGAGTGTAGCTGCAGGAATCTCTAGACAGGCCAAGCAAGTGATGGAACAATATAGAGGACGATTTACAGCTACAAGGTTAAGAACAGATATGGGAGAAATTATTCTTATTTGTCAGTGAACTTTACGGTTAAAGAAAACTTATCTTTGACACTTTTAAATATATAATTCAGTTTGTTGAACTAATTTTCAGGAATAAATTTATATTTTTGGAAAAAATACATAAGGACAGGAATTCATGTACTCACAGTATTCATCAACAGGCACACACACATACAAAGAAGCGCTACACATTTTCCAAGCGGATGCACAATCATGTGGAAAATGTGTTGTCCTCTGTGTGTGTGTGTGTGTGCACGCCTGCTGATGAGTACTCCACTGTGAGTACTTAAACTCCTGTGCTTTTTATATATTTTGGTAGCCTAGTGGCCTACTTGTAACCCTAACTTTATATTTTTCTGATTTAGGTTCTGTCTTATTAACTGTTAAAATTACAGTTTACCGATTTTGTATTTTGCTAATAAACTAAACCAAACAAATGGCAAAATTAAACAGAATTTGCTGGAAACTAGTATCTTTTTAGGCTTACAATTTGCAATTACAAAGTTAAGAGTTCAACTGTTAACATTGACGCGTGCCCGATTAGACTGACTTGGCACCTTAATCGAGGATTTTGTCCGCTAGACCAAAAGCGGGGTAGCTTGGTTTTTATAGTTGGCGTGAGGCGAGGGTTGTTGACTAGTACTTACTCACTCTTGCTTCTTGATGTTGTAGTCAGGGTAGGTTTGGCCTAGACGCTGCAAATTCGGTCTATGCCGGAACTAAGGTTCCACAGGTTTACTTCTTTTGACCAGAAGATGAGGTCGTCCCAGCCTAGGTGCACTTCAGTACCAGTCAGGAGTCCTTTGGCAACCGGATGACACGTAGGATGGATGCGGATACATGGTGGGAAGTCAATTACCAGATCCGGAGCAGGTGCGACTGCTTGTCTAAGTTCAGCAGCACTGTCCCATTCCACCTGCCTCTCCTGTGTAGGATGGGGTAATAATCCATGGCCTGAGAGCAGAGTGAGCCATATATCATTCCCTGTGTTTTCCACCACTCCTCCTTCCATGAAGCATAGGGCAAACAGTTCTATAGTCTACGCGATGCACTTAGACAGGAAGGTTAACAGTGTAACCCAATAGTGATTTGCCGGCACAAGCTCTATAAGAGTCCCCACTGATCCCCCACAGTATGCGGGCTGATCGGGGACAGTATATAATTTTGTTTGTAATCCGACACAAAATGCAAGCTGACCTAAAACTTTCAAACCCTCTGAAAATGCAAATAATATGACACCAAATAAAAGTCAAATTTTAAATGTCCCGTGCACACTATCAGCTAAGAGCGAAGAGCGGACAGAGAAGTTATTGATCGGGTAGTCTCACATCTGTGGGTTTACGAGTGGGGGGGGGGGGGGGGGGCGTGCTGGAGAATGACCTCTCTACTCCACTACTTGTTGGTGACACCTTGCAGGCATGGCAAATGTCTGTCTTAGTAATTGCCTTATTTACCCGAAAGGAAGACGACCCTGAATCCAAGACGACCTCTTCTTAAAAAATATTTTTGAAGGAAAAATATTTAAACCTGAATTCAAGACTACCCCTGTGAAGTGCTGGAAAAATTATTTAGGATAAAAGTATTTTTGCATGAGTTTATGATAAACCCTTGAAGAAGAAATGCTATTATATGAATAATATGATATATTTTATTTACTTTTAAAGAAAAGCTAATCTCAATGAAATACATGTGTCTAACCTGGCTGTATGGTAGCAGTTTCGTTCTTATCCTGTAAAACTTTTGTGGGTGTTAATAGTGACTTGAGCCATTTTGTTTCCCAGCAAAACAATTCCCAGAAAAAGGCTTCCTCTTTAAGACAAAGTGACATCAGATTAGGGGACCCTTGTCAAAGTTGAAAGGTACAGTCTCAGCACTACAAAAATATCTACAACCATTGGACACACTGTATCTAAGCATGAAAAGCCTTTGGTATTTGTGCCTAGGTTTTGAATTGAAGAATACCCGGAATCGTAGACGGCCCCATATTTTTTCTGTTCCTTTTCTGTCAAAAAACCTCATCTTCCTTCCGACATGGTAATAATATTTTACTGCAAAGAAAACTTGTAATTTTGAGACAAATGAGGGTATTATAATTTATTTCTACACTGTCTTTAATAATTAATCATTCAAAACCACGCCCTCTGATTTCTCTGTCATGAGTTGCACTGCACCATTCTCGGTGCTTACCTTCCCATTATTAGATGGCAGAAGGTGTTGAATAGGCACTTACATCTTATCAGTTTATTCAAACACGTGTGTCTATTGAAATAAATTAATATAAATCCTCCGGTTTCCCTGCAAGAAGTTACTGAAAATGAAAGGTCATTGAGAGAGAAAAGAGAGAGGAGTGATGTAAGAGCAAGAGATGAGAGAACAGACAATTCCGCCACCTCCCTCAACATTACCGGACTATTTATGGCTGCCACTCCTCCTTCCTCTTTTTTTACAGTGTATAGAATGTACCCCAGAAATTTTTCCCTTTATTTTGGGGGAAAAAGGGCATGTTGTACATGAGTAAATACGGTAATAACCTAACTTCATTGTCTACAACCGATACTAAAATATTGGTTCGATACACTCTGTTTCATATAACTTCAATAAATTTTGACAGTTCTCGAAAAGAAGTGCGGCCAGGATGTATCCCTCCGCCACAGCTGTTCTGTCGGTGAAGAAAACGAACTACAAATCCAATGGCAAGCATTGAAAGACTGACTACTTCTGTCCAGTAATTAGGCTACTATAGCTGGTTGCCATTCCCAACTATTTTTTTTTTGTTATGGGCACATAATATACTAGTTAGGGTTCTGTTTTATTTTATTGGTGCAGTGGAGAACTATAGAAAAACGTCTTTCGTGAGACAAAATTTTTTTGTGGTTGTTTTTATGAGAGGGTGGCGATTGGAACTTGCATTGTTTTGATGATGCAGTGAACAAATTGTGTTCATTTCGTACAGAAATAGCATTCAATTTGCTATAACTCAAAATTTTTAACTTCATCAAAAGAACTAAATGCAATAAATGTGTTGATGTTCGTACCGATGTGAGAAATGCTCAACAGATAAATATCATTGCATTTTTTATATAATGAGCTACACTAAAAGGGTGCTTATTTAGGCCAGGTACATTTGAAATCATCCCGCAAGAGCAAATCTCAATAAATAAATATGTCACTGTTAATACAGAGGTGCGAAATGTATATTATAAACATGTTGAGCAAGTTTAACATTTACGTAAAAATCGTTACAAGTTTCAATCAAATAAAAGTCCAAATACATTAAAAATATTTTAACAACAATTTAAGAAAACATTATGTACAAAACACACAAACTTAGTGTTCACTTTGTAATTCCTAAACACGTACCGAACTTTGGATGATTAATCACTTGTTGACTACTGATACGAAATAATTTATTTGCTGACTTATGCAACTAACAAAACACTTGAACTTGAACGAAAATAATTTTTAGCCCACGCTTCGCGATGGTTACAGAAAATTGCGGACCACAACATACAATAAACCATTTTACAAAGCGGCAGACATGTCGATAATTCGTTTCACTTAGGAGACTGTTCTAAATAGGCACCTACGACGAACTATACTTAATGAAATACAAAATTAATTGACTTCATATATAATTTCCAGACATCATCACCAAGGAATTCTCGCATATTGAGAAATTATGACGGAAGGGAGCACAATGGCAAACACTGCTTTTCACCGGGCGGATGGAGACCATAGACAACAGACTCAATGGAGATAGGTGGAGACCTATCACATAACCGTGATGTTTGCATGCTCTACCATAATATTTCTAAATATTTTTAAAGCCCTTGCTCTATAACTCAAAAAAATTGTGTATTAGTCTATCAGCAAAATTTTAACCATAAATGTTGTAATTATCATTAATTTTCCACATTGTAATTTTCTTTTACAATCATCGCTAAGAGCGCCAATATAACACGCACCCTGCAACAACCATCAGCTGGCACAGTACTTTGGAAATGGGGGTGTTTACTGTTTACATGCTGTGTAGGTTGGTCACAGCGTCTGTCAAATTTTATTGAAGTTATATGAAATAGAGAATACCATATCTGACACAGATACATCGGGAAAAGGCAAAGTATCGGCCGATACTGATACTTAGTATGGGTTTCGGAACAACTCTAATGACAATTACCACCATTGGTACATTGACTGATTACTCACTGCAATGATGGTTGTGAGTTAATTACCTTTGTGATGCTGTTGGCTGCATGAGTGCATATGGCACCACCATCACCTGTAGTGTGGGAATGTCAAATTCCTCACAATCTATATACTTTACTCACATCCAAAACCCATGAAATATTTAGTCCTTATTTATTTATGAACTTGATAAAGAAATTGAGCTTTGATACCATGTAGAACATAATGTACTTCATAAACAAACTTGTGTGGATAGGTTAACAATAACAGAAAATATTGGTTCCGGTTCCGGTACCTATTCTACATTTAAATATCGGTTCCAGTATTTTGTTCTATTCAGATGACATTTTAATAATTTCAGAATTAAATAACTGAAATAAATTTCTGTTTGTCACATGCTAAACATTTTTCACGTATCATGTCTAAAAGCACTCACAAAATGCATGTACATACTCTGCTTCATTTGTTTACATTTATTTTCTCTCGTATAATACCCTAGATTGCTGTATTTTGAAGTTGTACAGTTAGAACAATTAAAATGATTCAACTCTGTATGTAAACATCAGCCATTTTGTTTCACTCAATGCCAAGTGTAGTATCTTCTCAGTATATATTTATCTATGACATTGCCACCACGAAAATGTTCACATTTTGTCTCATTTAACTGATAGAATATATATGTATTAAACCAAATATTGTATTTGATTAAACACCGGTTCTTAAAAACTTCTTTTGCGAACATTGGTACCAAATAAATTAATATTTATTTGCTTTCAACTGCAATAATCATTCGCTCTAAGGAAATATCGCGGCCAAGAAGAAAATGCTTGTTACAGGTGAATTAACATATATTGTTTTGGCGGCAACTGCAATTTTTGTTTGTTTTTGATAATTTTCTCTTTAAAGTTATTTTTGTAATGACAAGAGTTTTGCCGTAATTATGTTCATTCATAATGTTTGGTACTAAGTGTATCATAATCTCAAAACATTACTAAATTTATTGCTGTGTAGAAATGAGAACAGAGTAGTCATTGTTAACCTAAAACCGATTCTTAGTCAAACCTCAAGAACCGGTATACATAGGAACCGAAGATCTGAACCGACCCATCCATACTTATTACCTCTTATGCCCTGTTTTCTGTGGATGGTAGTAAAGTTAGCAAGGCATGAGTTGATGTCATTGTATGTTTGTAGTAGAGAGAATATTTCACTTTATTAATTGGAGGAATTAGAGTATGATCCCTCACCTCCATTTACACTTGTTAGAATCGGTATATCAATAGGAAGCTTTTGTATTTATTTTTTGGAATTACATTGGAGCACCCCCAATTTTGTCAAAAAAATTAAATCATTTATAATTTAAGCAACAACTGTGATGGGTTTGTAAGTAAATTTTAAATTATGAAAGGTAAAAAAATATTAGAAACTCAATAGAACAGGATATCCGTATAGCTGGCTTGAAAACTGCTTGTTTTGCAATTTGCTTGTGTGTGCAATTTGCTTGTGTGTGCATATCATCCTGTGGTGTGTTCTTCCAGACATGTTGGTGGAAATATTCGTGATGGCATCACAGGTTTCTCTGGGTAAGCACTGTTAGCTTCTTTTTGCTTGACTTTTTGTGGTGTTAGATGTGTGCATGCAGATGTTTGCATGTGTGTATGTATGTATGCACGTACGTAAAACTAAATAGTTGCATCGAACATCTTGATGGACTGTATTACATGAAAGTTTGTTGATATGAAAACTGGCGGGCAATAACAAACACCATTTCTCCCGAACGAATTGCGAACAACTGACTGTCTAAATATACTGGTTCCTAGAAGAACTACGAGCGCGCCACTGATGGCAGTGGCGGGAAGTTCAAATATGTACACAGTAATAATTACAAAGACATCTATACACACAGTACCAAACATCACCGCCCACCTTCAAATATTCATTTTAACCCTTAAAGGGTAGGGGGCACAGTTTAACGGCGGGGCGTTTAACGGTTCCGTCCACTGTACTGACAGTGGTTACGCTAGGCACTTTATCACAACCAGGGTGTAGCTCAATGATGCGTCCTAAGCGCCACTGCAGTGGAGGAAGCCTGTCCTCTTTTACTATTACAAGCTATTGAGGGTGAAGAGGTTGGTTTTCTTCTTGCCACTTTGGACGCTGCTATAAGGTGTGAAGATAGTCCTGATGCCAGTGTTTCCAGAAATCTTGCTGAAGCTTCTCCATGAGCTACCAGTGCTGTAAACGATTCAGCTGGACGTCTTCCAAGTGGCTCTGGAACTGTGACAAGTGGCTCAAGAGTTAAAAAATGACCAGGAGTAAGCGCGGACAAGTCATTCGGGCCCAGGCTCAGTGGACAAAGAGGCCTGGAGTTGAGGATGGCTTCGATCTGCACTAGAACAGTATTCAGTTCCTTGCAAGTGAGAATTTGCTCTCCGATAACACGCCTCATATGGGACTTGACCGACTTAACTCCGGCTTCCCATAATTCACCGAAGTAAGGTGCTGCGGGGGATTAAAATGCCAAGTTACCCCAAAGGTGGCCAAGGAGCTTGTCATGGTCTGTTGGTGGTTGGGAGAAGCAAGCAGTTGTCGCAGTTCATTCAGATAGTTATTTGCACCCACAAAGTTGGTTCCACAGTCACTATATAGGACAGATAACCTGCCACGATGGGCAAGAAAGCATTTGTATGCACCTAGAAATACATCAGTAGAAATGTCAGATAACTCAAGGAGCACTGCTTTTGTAACTCAACAAATAAATATGCAAAGATAAGCTTTTAACAACACTGGGCGACGAACTCGGGCGAGCTTAATAGTAAACGGACCAGCATAGTCCACCCCGGCTTTTGTAAAGGGTTTCACCTGCTGAATCCTGAAGGCAGGAAGGTCTCCCATTAATGGTGCCGAAGAGGCAGGTCTTGTCTTAAAGCACTTGAGGCAGTAACGAAGACAGCGACGAATGGCATACCTGTCTGCAAGTATCCAAAATTGTGTCCTGAGGATACTGTGAAGAGTTTGAACACCTGGATGCTGATTGACTTCATGATAATGACTGATTACTAAGTCTGTAAAACAGTGCAATTTGGGAAGTAAAGCCGGGTGCTTTTGCTCAAATGGTAAGTTTGACTGAGGCAGCCTACCGCCCACCATGACCATTCCACAGAGATCAATAAATGGAACCAATTTCTGGATCTGAGGTGATACACGCTGCTGCTTCTGTAGAGCATTAATATCAGCTTCAAAGCAGGAAGCTTGGACTTACCTCAACCAAATATTCAAGCCTTGGTCTAGTTCATGGGGTAGTAAGGCATCAGTAGCCTTGTTTTGTGGCACTCGACAATTGTGAATAAAACGTACAACATATACTGTTATGCAGATAAGCTTATTCAAGCAATAACTCCAAGGGGCTGGTGTCTACATAGTTGCCGAATGAGAGTGTTTTCTGTTCAGGAATGATGGAGGCTGATGCCGAGGTCTCTTCTGTGGACATATAGCAGGGCCAATGATCACTGGTTTCCTTCAACCACCATGGTCCAGTTCACCACAAATGATGTTGCTGAAGCTGTGCGGGCGTCAAACCCCATGAGGTGCAGTCAGCAGGATTTTCCTCTGATTGAATATGATGCCACCATTCAGTTGATGTGTAATATTGAATTTCACTGACTCGGTTGGCCACAAAGGTCTTCCAGAGGTGAGGTGATGATGTAATCCAAGATAAAACTACCATAGAATCTGTCCAGGCGTAAGTGGCCTAAGTGTGCAGCCTCGAATCATAGTTGTTGATGACAAGACGAAGAAGCAGAGCTAGCAAAAGAGCCGCACAGAGTTCTAGGCAAGGTAGCAACACCTTCACAGGTGCAACCTTAGATTTGGCAACCAACAGATGAACTATTGCTGGACCCTGCCGAGGTTTCACACGAAGGTGTACAACAGCATAACCAATTTCGGAACTGTCAGCAAAGCCGTGAACTTGATATGTGCACCCTTGCAGATTCACTAGTGGACGGGCCACAGCGATGGACGACAATAATGATAGTTCAGATCTGACACTGTCCCACTTTTCATGCACTTCCAGCGGTGTTTCAGTATCCCAGTCCACACCTTTCAGCCACAGCATCTGAATCAAGTGTTTGCCAAACAAAGTTAAGGGAGCTAGCCAACCAAGCGGGTCAAACACTCGAGCCAAGTCTGACAGGATGATGCGTTTTGTAGGCAGATTGGAGTTGGAATGGATTACATACGAAAGTGAGTCAGTGGAAGGGTTCCATTGCAGGCCTAGGACTTTAATAACCAAGTCATAGTCAAGATCAAACGAGTGAGATTATAGTGCATGAATGTCCTCCAGTGGGAGCCAATTCAACAAGACTACATGGTTGCTCATAAACTTTCTCAATTGAAATCCACCCACCTACAGTAATGCTATGAGCTCCTGCTGTAGATTGAGTGCAGCCTCAACACTGCAAACTCCAGTGGCTACATCATCTACATACGTCTGACAATAAAATCTTCGCTGCAACAGGAAATCTGCTCTTCTCATCCTCTGTGAGTTTATGGAGAGTGCGTATGGCGAGATATGGCTCAAATTACACCCCATAAGTAACTGTGTTCAGTCTGTATTCCGCGATGGGTTCATATGGGTCCTATAAGAAGTATGTCATTGAGCGATTGGCCATTTGTGGTTCTTGCCGATGCGTCTAACACCACTCGCAACTTAGTGGTGGTGCTATCAGGCTTTACTACAAAGTGGTGAGGAATGTAGTAAGCCTCACTTACAGAGCTTTCTCCCTCTGGAATCCTTTCCATGTGTCCAGATGACAGGTGGTCTTCCATAAAATCTACATACTGGGCTCTTAATGAGAGTTTCAGTTGCCTCTCGAGATGATGAAGTTTATGTATTGCTTGGCTCTTAGATTCCCCTAACTGTGGTCTTGATTGACAAAAGGGCAATGCAACACTGTATCGCCCTGTTTGGTCTCTTGTATGAGCTGTTACGAACATATCTTCACAGAGTGCTTCCTGAGGAGAGTGATGTGTTTTCTGAGGAACTTCTTCTAATTCCCAGAACCTTTTAACAACATATTCAAGCGATGGGGACAACATAAACAATGAAATACAACATGATATTATTGGTTTTGATGGAACAGCAGTTTTAACCCTTCCCATGAGGATCCATCCAAACACAGTCTCCAATGCTGTGGGCATTTCCTTGCTTCTATTCCTTTTGCTGCCAGTCATCAAGTGCGGAAACAACTCGGCACCTATCACCAAGTCGACTGGGCCTGGACGGGCAAAGGTAGGATCTGTGAGTTTCCGGTGTGTTACAGCATCACAAATGCTAGAGGGTAGCTGAGCATTAGGGAGATCACTTGAAATGTGCGATAGAACAAAGTCATCCAGACTGAATGATGGTGAGGTTTTTCCTAAAGGACTAATTAGGCAAGTTGTGGTTGACTTGGAAACACTGACTGGCACATTGGATAATCCATGGATCTAGAGCTGAATCTTCTGTCGGGACAGTCCCAATCGCTGTAGGCAGGCCTCGGTTATGAAACTAGCCTGGCTAGCCGAGTCTAGAAGGGCACGTGCTTGTTGGGGAGCTCCAAATGCATCCTGGATTTCTACTAGAGCAGTAGACAGCAAAACAGTGGTGGTAGCTGTCGTGGTGGTATGAGCTGCAAGTGTGGATACAATTTTAGTTTGGCCATCTTCTATTGTGATATCCGATGGGTCATCTATTTCAGGGGCCGATTCATCCTGTGATTCAGCAAAGTATAGGAATGTGTAATGCCTGGCACCACAGTGTCGACACGTGAATTTTGAGTTACAGTTTCTAGGTCGATGCGATGATATGAGGCAGTTCAAACACAAATTCAACCTTTTGGTAAGAGCGTAACATTTCTTATGATCTATACTCAGCAGCTGGGAGCACTGGGAAGGAATGTGGTCTGCCTTACATAGGGTACAATTAGCAGTAGCTGTTTGTATCATGTTCGCAATGGAAGTGTGAATAATGTTGCTGGATTTGGACACAATTGAAGTCTTTGACATAGAGATCTTGACATGGTCCAAATCGACTGCTTTGTTTGATTGACACTGCTTTTCTAAGAACTCTATGAATTCTGTCAGCTTTGGCAGTGATGAATCACTTACTGTCAGCTCCCACTGGCGGCACAGGTAAGGGTCTAGTTTCTCCTCTATCAACTGAAGCAACAAGTCCCAGTGATCCACAGGAATTTTCAATGCTCGAAGAGTTAGATGATACCACTGGCACTTGAAGTAACGCTTCAATGTGGTTTGAGGTTATGAGTTTTTTACTGTCATATCTCCTCACTAAAATCTCCCATGCAATTCTGTAATTTTCCTCTGAGAGAGGTAGGGATTGGATTAACAACAATGGCTCTGCAGTTAAACACGACTTCAGGTGTGTGAAACGATCCTCCTGAGATAAGTTATCATTGGTGGCTACCATAGACTGAAACAGGTTTGCAAAGTTCAACCATGACTTTGGGTCACCATTGAAACTGGGAAGCTGAATAGTGGGTAACTTGACAAGTGATGTGTTTGAATGTGACTGGGTGGCTCCTTTGTCATTCCTACCATTGCTCGCTATGACACGGTCATGTATGGCCATTACAGCGTATTACTCATCATCAAACTTGATAAGCCGTTGGGCATGGGACTGGGTGTCAAACTCACTACTGCCTTTGTGCACAACTTCCAGTGCAATGTGGTCATCATCAAAACATTCCAGATTTGAGCTAAGTCCCGGCAAGTAGAAAGGAAGAGGCGTGCGTCAGTACTGTCACCTTGCACAAAAGCTGACAATGTATATGCACGGTGTAGTCGATTTTCCGCTCTTTCGAGACGTCTCTGAAGTACCAGGTGTTTATCAGCCATGTTCACCACTATTCCACACTAGTAAGGCCAAAAGCAACAGGCGCGTGAAGCTCGCGTACGCTGATAATCCTGTTTGTAATAGTGATTAACTAACCGTTATCAGTAACAGTGTTTTTTAGCACAGTTCTAAAAATTAACAGTGATTTTTAACTGTTATAACTGATTTTATCACAGTTTATGGAATTAAGTAGCTGTGATTTCTTAACTGCTCCAATGTACATTAACCTTATCCTTAGTGCGTGTAGATCACTGTGAATACAAACAAGATACAGACATCAATACAACTACATGCAAATATGCCCGTTTTGGCAAAGTACTGATATATAGATGCTCTAAAAACATGCTGGGACAAAATTCCACCACAACTTCTGAAAACTCTTGAGGAAATACGAGTCACGACTGAGGTAGCAAGAGTCACAAATGAGGTAACATGAGTCACGATCGAAACAGCACCACGCAAACAAATACACAAAACAGCGATGCAGTAGATAATCAACAATGTCGGAACAATATCCGGTGCGGTTGGAACAATAAATGTTACGTCGAACATCTTGATGGACTGCATTACACAAAAGTTTGTTGATATGAGAACTGGCGGGCTCTACCAAACAAATTGTGAATAACGGACTGTCTAAATATACTAGTTCCTAGAAGCACAATGAGCGCATCACTGATGGCAGTGGTGGGAAGTTCAAATCCTTACACAGTAATATTTACAAAGCCATCTAAACACACAGTACCAAACAAAAATTGTTGTGATGTTTGTGTGCTCGAGAAATGCCATTAATACATATTATTTCACATACATATTATATCTACCTTAAAATAATTTTTTTGTAAATTATCAAAACTTTTATTTTGAAAAAATGTTTTAATTAAAATAGAGTTAACAGTTATGAGATTATACAGTAGGTAATAGCAGTAATGTTCCCTGCTATGCCAGTTAGCAGTAATACTGTATTTACTCACATATCTTATGCATCCTGTATTTCTACTTCCAAATCCTTGGAATAAAATATTCCACCCGTTATCTTATGCATGTGGGAGTTTCATGTTGTGGCTGCAGGACGATAGGGTGGAAACGAGTTTAGGGTAACTAATGCCATTCGTTGAAAATTGTTCATGTTTTTATTTGGTTTTATGTGTGTCTGTTTCCAAACAGTTGTTTGTATGGAAGGCAAGGTGGATGGTGATTCCTCTCGCATACGTGGGATCACTCCTTTTCCACCCTTGGGCTACTGCTCTCTTCCCAGCAACATTCCTCCCTGTCTTCGGCTCCCACGATCACAGAGGCAGCAAGGAATGTGAGGTGGAAGGACTTGGGCAGCTCTTAACATTGAGGTTTTGAGATCCAGTGAGAGTGAAATGAAGTGAGTCAGCACTGGAGTGCAAGTGCTGGGAAACCGGAGATCCCCAAGAAAACTCGCTGACCAGCGGCATCATCCAGCATAATGCGAAAACACGGAAGCAACCTTACTGCAAATCAAACCCAGTTCACCTAGGTGGGAGGCAAGTAGTTTGACCATTGCATCACAGTGGCCCCACAGAGAACAAATGAGAGACAGTGTGTGAAAGAGAATAAAAAAGTTTATGTTTCAAGTATTGGTACGGGGAAAAGCTGAGCGAAGAAAGAAGGGGCACATCAGTAGAGTTCCTTTGTGTTTGAGTACAGAATGGTGGGGGGTAGGGGGATGGCCGTTAGGGCAGGGCAACGTGTCTCTTGCTCTTGGCAGCCCACATCTCTCGCCTCCGGCTAGAGCCTAGTTCCCATTGTTTATACGTATTGCCCTCTTGCTGCATCTTACTGACGCTTCTGGTAACTGTATATTTTTACAAAACAAACGTGACTTGCTTCTTTTAACTTGTAATCATTTTATAAAAGAATCCACAAAAAATGAAAAATGTTGCTGTGCATATTTTAAATAGCTCATATTTTGAACTCAAAGGATAGTAATAGAAACAGCATAAGATACATGCGCTGTATGTAGGGCCACCTGAAAGTGGTAAATAAAATTATGAAATTTCGTCATTTAAAAAACTGAAAAGTGGTGCTAAATATCACTTTAAAATCTATAAAGTGGTGTTAAATTTCATTTTAAAAAAATGAAACACTGCAACATTTTCCCTTAAAAAATAAAGTTTTTACATCTGCAAAATAAATTGCATTAATGCACACCTCTTATGCCAAAAATAAACACAACAAATAAAACAGTGACACCAAATATGGTTTAACAGGTCTGCAATTACACATAAATGTGTAATATAATATAAAATTTAACACTTTTCTGCATCTTAAAAAAGCACTGTAAGAGTAAGTATTACTTTACGATCTTCCACTGAAATACTTTGTTAGCGTTATTTCAATGTTACTCGTTTTTAAAAGTGCGCAAATCAGAAAATATGTGCCCGTACGATGAAAAGCCCCTTTCACAGTCCACGTTTGAAGCCGGAATCCATAAAATGGCAAGGGCCTGCGACACAAAATTGGCGTGGTCATTTTTCAGTCCTTTGCAGAAACTGGCAAACAACATTAGGTTCTTCTTCCAAAGCTTGTGCTGTTTGTGCCTGAAAGGCAAGATAACCTTCCAAGAATTCTTTCCCTGCTACTGTGGTCACAATCGGAAGTATTTTAGCGACTGCAAATAACTTCTCATTAACTTGGTTGTTCACAACATTTCGGACAGCGTAGACGTTTCCAACTGTGCTAAAAAATGGTTTTGCAGAATCTTTCTCACTGAGATTTTTCAGTTTTGTCACACATTTCAACCCAAAGTTTTTCAACTTCTCTGTCATCTGACACTTTTTGACAGGTGTTGGGAGCTTTGCCAGGGCAGCAGATGTTTTATCTCCAAAAATCCCTCTACTGACTAGTAAGAAATTATTCTACAAGTCGGACAATAAAGGATAGAGTTTATGACTTGCAGTGGAATTTGGGCCTTCAAGTTCCAGAATGTGTTTAGCGAGAGGAGTTCCATGTTCCATAAGAAACTCTACAGAGCACTGAATGATTGCATGCTCGCAGTTGCTGAAGTTTGTGAAGTATTACGGTGATACACCAGAATCCACCCCTGTTAGGAATTCAATCAAGTCCTCCATGTAATCTGCAATATATTCAACAGAATGGAACCATGAATTCCATCTTGTCATTACCGGGGATGGAAACAATTTTGCATTTTTCTCGTCTTCAGGGTACTTCTCTTGGAGAAATGATCTGTACCTGTGCTTCCGTTTTCGTGAAGTGAGAAAGGCATGTTTAACATTACTCACACACATGTTCAGCGCAGGCAAATAAAGACCCCACAAACTAGCAATAATATTTAGTTTGTGGGCCCAGCACTATATGTGAACCATATTTTCAGAAAATACTAACTGTAATGAGTCCAAACATTTGCTCATGTACCGCGCTGAGTCACTCACAACAGCTACTACATTTTCGTACTTGATGTCATGTTTTGCAAGCACAGACAAAATGGCACGAGAGCATTCTGTACAGTTTGCATTGTCTAGTTCTGTCACACCACCCACAAACAAATTATCACCACAGGCACTGGTTAGTATACAAATCGAAATAATGAAAATACATCGTCCCTTTTTGTCTGTTGTTTCATCAGCAAGAACAACTTTCTGATTCCAACTGCCCTCTACCTGGTCATAACTGGCCTCAACAATTTTTGATAAGTATATTCCTCCTAATATGGAATATCACCAGCACCTGTAAATAAAAGAAAACATGTAAAATCTTTACATTTAATCATCCATAAATATTAGTATGTGTTTCAGTAACAAAAAGGGCCAATAATTACAGAGTTACAGCAATTGAGTAGTTCTTCATAAGTTAAATAAAATTGCATGTGTTAAATTTAATTTTTTTTTTCATGTGTAAAACAGGTAGGCCTAAATTATCTCACAGCTAGGCTTGGTCCAAACACTTTAAATTTTGCATTACAAATACATTGTCTGGTATTTTGAATTCATAATAAATTGTATTTCAAACCAGGGGTGTAATATTTTTAGATTATATTTTCCCAGTTTGATTTTACTTGTTTTATTCTATAATTTCCCTGAACGTACTGTTGTATGTCTTCTAGTATGTAGGCTGAATACAAAAACCAACACGTTTACAATGAATACTGAAAAATTTTAAAAAATTAAAAAGGTTAGAAATTTTTTTCCTCTCAGTAATACCGAAAACCTCTTTTTGAGATAATTACCACATTTGTGCTTACCTAGTACTTATTTTTGAAGCCAGGTATGGACCGAGTCATCATCAAACCTTTTCCAAGGGTATGTTGGCACCCAACAACATGTTTTTAAAATCAAGAATAAATTCTTGTTTATTTTCTTTGCTGCTCTGTCCCCGATCAATTGCACTTACAATGCTCGACTGTTTTGGGCTCACACTATTTTTGAGGTGGTGTTCTTTTTTCCGTTTGTGCGATTCACCCTGGACATGTTTCTTGCACGTGTCTTTCCGCGTCCACTCAACACGACTGTCACAAAATTTGCACATTATTATTTTGTTCTTTTCATCACATATATAAAAGCCATCAGTTTTGAATTCTCTCGCACATTCATGTAACAACAGTAATTTAGGCGTGATGAAACTTACAAAAACACAATTTACGCTAACAATCTGTAACCAAACATTTTGTCGTGTTATTAAAAAACTTTGAGATGAAATACAAGGAAGTAAACAAACCTGGCCGTGATCAATCACAATAGTCCGTCAAATTGATATTAACTCATGGCCAGGAAGCTCAAATGTTATTTGTTTGGCAAGGGACAATTTCTGCCGCTAGTTGTGCTGGTGTCAGGATGTGGTCAAATTTATGCTGGCACGTATGGAGAAAACTTGACTATGCCGTCACTCTAAGCACAATGCAGTCTATTGGCACGTCGGAATAAAAACATGGCCGGTCACATTAACGGGAAAATAAATGTGTGCGAATGGACCATTCCATTTGTACGGCAGCTTTATTATTTTAAGTTTGTATTTACTGTTTGACATCGGGAAGTTTATTTAACGTATTTATCTGTAACTTGAAACATTTATTTGGAAGTAGTGTTTCGCACGTGTCGTCTTTGCTCCGTGCGAAGTGTAAGCAGTTTGTAAACAATATTTGCAAAAAATATTTTTCGTTTTTTGAGGTGATGCGCGATTCCTTTTGAGCTTCTCGAAGATTATTTTTTGAATAAGAATTTACATCATGAATTTGCAGATTGCGTGCTTCTGCATCTGTAATAGTGGAAAAAAGATGTATTTTTGTTGTTTTTACAAGTTTTTCGTGTTTAAGTTCAGAACTAAGTAAATTTCACTTAAAAACAAGATTTTCATGTAATTTCGCGTTTGTCGTCATTTTTTCACGACCGTGAACATCAGAGGACCCTAGCTATATGGTATTAACACAGGATGTTGGTAATAGAAATTGTGAAAATAAATAAAACGTGTAATACAATTTTTACTTCATTGGAACAGCAACAAAATTTCACAAATATCAGATTTCAGAGTTATGCTTTTAAGTGACAAAACAACATAATTATTGGTTACTAAAGTTAGTTCTTTTTATATTACATTAAAATCTTGTTATAATGTACATGAATAAAGTCTCAACTTTTATACTGAGTAATGACAGTACTTTATTGTGAAAGTTTTATTTTTAAACTTTTTATAACTTGCATGAATTAATAATACAGTTAGTGATTTCTTTGAATAAAATTAATATGTAACTACAAAGAAATATTTTTTAAAAATCAACGTTAAAACTTGACACATTTTGCTTTTACGCAACTTTGAAGCACAATCTATATTTGACTTTGCCCAATCTTGGACGCAGTTTTCAACCCTTTGCGCAGGTCTTACTCCCACACAGTACTGAAAATGCTGTACATGTGCTTACAGGGTACACCGGCACAATGCTGGATGTGATCACAGACATGTCAGTTCAGTTTGTACTGTTCACCAAGATTCTCCAAGAAACATTGCTTCAATATCCCTCCGACGTAAGCTTGTACTGCCTGACAGAGACATCACTCCCTCCAATCAAGGTAGCATAGTTCAACGGCGAGGCAAGGGAGGGCAGCACCCATTCTATTGCCACCCTGTGGCCGAGATAAGGGATGATAGTGCCTCATCAGCACTCCACACGTCCAGACTCCTGAGGCCAAGGCTATCACCCCCTGTACCCGTCGCCTCCGAAGACCCTGTACAAGATTAGTATAAAAGGGCTGGCACGTCCAGCGAAAGACAGTCTCTGCTGGTACACCCGCAAATTCCACCGTTCTTTTTGGGTCAGAATCTGACTACCAGCGAAGACAACCCGATCAGAAGCCTTCTGCACACGTTGTAGACTCCCAACAGCTTCTGGGAGACTGGACCCTTCAGAGGCTCCTGAAGACTTCTGCTCCTTCCTTACCACCTACTGGTATTGGCTCCAGAAGTGGTAACGGTCGCGACTAAGTCTCTTCAGGACCTCTTTGCCCACGTGTTGGTTGACCGGTTGGCACAATGTTTGGATAACTAAGTAGGGCGTGAAGGATAAGTCCCAACAATACGTCTTGAGGAGAAAGGTGTTGCTTCTGGCACAAAGGTGCAGTGAAGGAAGGAAGGTATAGCGAGGAATGAAGCTGGTGAAAACTTTGGCGGCTAGTACAGTGAAGACTGCTCTCGATTCAAAGTCAGGTGCTCCTTTTATACTAAACTGGGCGGCTGCCTCTGCGTTCATTGGTTGGTGTCTTGAGGGCAAGAGTGTGGTCGCTGAGCGGGGGGTGGCGAAAAGCATGGCTTTCTGGCATGGCGTTACTGACCAGCTGGGAGAATGGAATACTAAGCCGATGAACTATTCTAGGGCTGCCATCTAGCAGTGGTTGATAGTACTCTTTGCCTTGACGTGCATATCTTCGGTGGACAAATGAATTAATTCAATTTCCAATTTCCGCTGGCTGGAACATCCTTTCTTGCAGGGCAGACAGTACAATCTTTTAACGTCTCATGGACGATGGTGATGCAAACTTTGTAGGAATCAGTTGCAAGGCTATGCTATGGGGATGATCTGAAGTCTAACCATTATTGTTGAAAATGTGTCATGCATCAGTTCGTCCCCTCTCCGCTGCGACGTTAGCTCATCCATGAGGGAGATGAGTAACAAGTTCCTCATATGAGAAGGACTTTGTGGTGTCCTCACAGGAACAATTGGTTTTCCTCTCGGCTAGTCCCATCTCAGGGGGATGGCTTGGGTGGAGAAAGAAATTCCTTTGAGAGAACGTAGGACTGTTCTTTTAACAGCAATTTTTTTCTCTCCCAATTTTGCTTCTGTAGCTCCTGCTACTCTGTGCATTTCTGCTCTGTACACTGTCTTCCTCGTGAACGAACTTGACTTTGCATTGGAAGAATCAGCTGGCAGGAAGGTCTATAGCTGGGAGCAGGTGCGGTGGTGACACTCTTTCTGTTGCATGCGGCGTGCTGTCAGTCTCTTTTCGCGCTTTAAGGAATAGGGTTACAAGTGTGCTAGGCTGCTGCGTTTTTTCGTCTTTTGGTTTATAGTATGAGCTCTACATGTTACATTACTTTATTTATTTTGTAAGGTTTTTTAACCCACGTGGGAACCCAACAGTGTGGCGTGGACCTCTGTTCTTTAATGCGTGCAGTCCTACAGAAAGAACTTTAAGTTTGGTTACTAACAATTTGCACAGCAAGGCTGGGAAAAAAAAAGTAAAATACATGGTGGGTTGCACGCCGAATAATTATGACCCTTGGGGAATCATAAAAAAATAATTGTTCTTGCAATTGTATTAAGTAAATAATGAAAGTTTGCCACTAAAAGGACCTCACTCGTTGTCGTGTCAGCTAAGCTCTGCTGTGGCCGCCTGTACGGTAAGATAAGATAGGCTCTACCCTGGCCTCTTGTGTGTATCGCACAGCAGGCAATTCAACTGATGTATTTACGAACAAACTAATGGATTAGTGAACTGAGCGCTTCCCGGCTCAGCCCACTACTAAGAGTTGGCAAAACAAGTCTGATGGCAGAGACGTTAAATACTTACGTAGACGTGCATTCACCACTACAAATAGATAGAAAGTATAAGATACAGAAACAGGACACTTGAAAAATGCAATATTTTTACAATTGATTTTTCTTCTCGCAACCTTTTCATTCATTATAGAGTCTTTTGGTTGCTGGCGAGAAATTATTCTCCACATTGCAAGTGGTTGACATAATCATTTGAAAAGCAATTAAATGAATTTTTTTCAACACAATATTCAAATGCATTTTACCAAAAATATGCAATATCAACTTTTACATTACTTTTAAGCAGAGAAATTTTCTCATAAACAATTGTTTGATTCTACACACAGCAAAGGTTATTTACATGTTTTCAAGTAAAACTCGAGATAATCTAAGGCAATTGTATATTTTAAAGTTGACACGTGTTGCTTAGACTTGTCAGTGTAACTTAGGTGTGTGCTAGGTCAGACATGCAGCACTCTGTTATAAAATTATTGGTTCTGAGTGGACTAACACTGGTCTGGTTGGTTTACGACTCTGTACAAAATAAGCTGTGGGTAGTACTGCACTGATGCAGACTTGGATATTAGATCAGAGAAATACAATACGTGACCTCAACATGCATGTTTGTTTAAACCAACAGCCTAAAAATGTCATTGAAAATAATTTTTTGATATCAGTTTAATATTAAATATTCAGGTGAAATTGAGTGAAATTTTGTTTATTTATATTAATTTTTTCACATAGTGTTCCTTCGTCGGCGGAGCCATACTCAATCCCACATTTCAGAGTTTTATTCAGACCTTTAACTCTCTAACCAAAACTGCAGCCAACAGTTTCCAATAAGAACTACGCCTGTCTGAATCTTGTGTGTTTGCTTTCACTCATCACTTTAAATAACAACAGTGTCATGAGATTCATTTTCATTACAGCCAACCTAAGACTGCAGTAAATGCATAAGAAGAATAAGAATGCAGGTTGCTTTCTCATTGTTGCCAACATACAAATGTAGTAAAAGCAGTAAAATGTAAGAAGAAAATAAAACAAAAAACTCTTTGCGGGATGTAAGCATTACTATTGATAGCACCAGTTGTCGATTAACTGTGTTGTTTTGCATTCACATAGTCCCAAAAACGAATTATGCAAATAATCTTTGCGAATGTACCAACAGAAAATACGGTAAAATGTAAACAACTGGAACAAAGCATCGAAAAGCAATTGTTCCGAGTATATTTTGGGTTTCGGACAGAATATCTAATTAATGGATGCTGTAAATTAATGCTTTACGAGATGTAGCATGCCGGGTTATTTAACATTATGTTAAATAAATTGGTGTTACTAATCTGGGAATAATAATCTGCAAATAATGTTCAGATGCCGCCAATGGTCGTAGTGTCTGCCGGTTAATCGGTAGCGGTATCGGCCTATCCATAGTGACGAGTTTCCATACAGAGTGGTACAGTATTTCTTGCTCCACTCAGCGGCTGCACTGCTTCCGGAGTAGAAGTTGGAAATGCCCAACCTGTGTCACTCCCAATGACCAGGCCACGAACTGCTGGATGACACTTGATGCTGAGCCTAGTGTGCGCAGGGAAATAAACAGAGATGCTGACTGAAGAGGAAGTCCTCTCCAGGTGACGGGCGGCTTGAGCTCATTCCCGTGGGGTGTCTCCGCCAAGTGCAGAGGGGTTATCGGTGCACACTCACTTAGCAGTAAGGAACTTCTCCTTTTTCTCCTCTCTTCGAGCTCCCAAATGGCATAGAGGCAGTAGTGATACTGAACTGACTCTTAGTCGGGCACAAGCAGTTGATGGTACCCTAAGTAAATGTAGAGCCCGAGAGCAGTTGACGGTGCGAACCCTGTGATCTAATCAGTTCTGCATATTGGGGCACAAATCTTGAGTGGTGGGTCGTGTGGGCTGTCTTTCTACTACTGGTGGGGTTGTGGTCCAGCAACAGTCGAGCCTCCAGTCCCAGGCAAAATACCCCTGTCAGCACCGGCGGCACTCCGGCAGCGATACAACCTGAGGTGGCTGTCCTGCTCCTGTTGGAAGAGTACCTAGTGGTTGGGGCTCTGCCTTTACGTACCATGTTGACAGTATGGGTGGCTGTCAAACTCGTTCTTGTGTGTGATATATGTGCTGTCCTGGTTAGGGGCTGCCCGCAGTCCTACTTTACATCGGAAACTGTTGCCAATCCGCTGTTCCCTGCCGCTCCCTTCGAGAGGGACGCTTGCCAGGTTGGGGAAAAGGCACATGTTCGCTTACAGAGCAAAGAAAGACAGTAATTTCCTAGATGTGTTTTATTCCCTTGAGAATAGAAACACAGTGACCCATACTACCTCTTACCTCTACACACATTGTGTGTTCAACGAACTTTGTACGAGAGCAGGATGGCTGAAGGTGCCTGTCGGCTTGAGAATGGCTTGAAAAGCGGACAAGAGCTGACAATTAAGTAGTTGTGAAAACAACTGGACCTTAATTGTGGTTTGTAGTCCTGAATGGACCCGGGTCACCACGTGTTATGTATGTGTCGGGTGTGGTTATGCTTGACAGCAAGTGTCGGGGGCTAGCGATGACTCTTCAGCTGCTGTGTTAGGGAAGGCATTGTCGGCTGAAGAATTTGTAGAAGACTAGAAGGTGTTGGAGAGTCCTGAGGACTGTGGCTGTGCAGTAGAGAGTCTTAGCATGACTTGTGCTGAGGCGAACTATGTGGACAACTGGCGTTTCTGCTGGTGCACTGTGTCTTCTGGGCTGGAGGGTTCCCGCATGCTTCGTTCACTCTCAGTAATCTTCAGCCGCCTCCTCTTCAGGTTCGTTCCGGGCGGTGCCGCTGCTGCCATCTCTTGGCGGGGCAGCGGGGAGGATTGAGTGTGATTACGGATGGCATCTGCTGCTCACTTAGGGGCAAACCCTTGCATGCCCATGACTGTTTCTTAGCGGGTTTACCATTTGCGGGGGTGACGACGTGACTTCCTATCATTACGTCGGTGTTGGCCTTGGAGGCGGCCAGTCAGGGTTCCATTCCCTCAGGGGTACATGGTGCGCACGTGATGATGCGGACTTGAATAATAATAATGAGCTGGAAGCGTCATGCGTCTAAAGTCTCATATTCACAAGTGTTTGATTTTTCTGCTGTTGGTGTCTTTGTAAAGGGGTGTTGGGTAAATGTCCATGCTGTGTGTTGCTAGTCGCTTATTTTAGTTGTTTACAATGTTATCTAAAATGCAGTTAATCAATTGACAATACGGTCTTGCTTGGTGTGTCTTATTTTTGTGACTTTCATTTTGTGGGTAATGGTTATTGGTTACACATACATATTTATTTATCATGTCTGAAATTCGAGTGAAATTTTGTGATGGTACAAAATATAGTAAATTAGATAGTAATTTTTGTTGAGAGTAAATTGCCAAATGTTGTATTCGTTATAAGCAAGGAGCACATGTAATATATATATATATATATATATATATAAAATACATATATATAAAAGTGGTATGTCTTTAACACAATATAATCACATAGAAAAAGTTTTTATTGGTATACAAGGCTTTGAATAAATAAAATGTCTACAAAAATGAGGTTTTATTGTGTTGCAGGTCAGGAAAAGGAGACATGGAAAAAATTGAAAATTCGAGGAATTGACTTTTTTGTTCTGTGTCGCCACCCTGTGTATTCGTCCCATGTACTGTACTTGTCCTGATAGGTTCTAATCCCATCTTGTCTTGCCAGTCTTAATCTTGTGCTCTAGGTTGCCGTGAAATCTTCCTTCAACATTCTGGTGTTTGTGGCTTACTGCTGGTTTTACAGATATAGACAGAAAATGCACGGAAATTAGGATGAAGGGTTTGGAAGTCGCATAAAAGTTACGATAATTAAAGCATAATCACAGATTTCTGTATGACATTACATTTTGCCATTTCAGCCAGCGTTCAGCGTAAATGCCTGTCCTTATACCAGAGGCAGATAAAAATCCTTACATGACAAGGAGAGCTCAATGCTTTATTAACTTTCATATGCATATGTAAACTCTCTATTTGGGATACTGTCCAATGCTACCCATGGAGAGAAGGTACCTTAAGCACGTGGCCACACATGACCCATGTGACTATGATAAAGAATTAACTGACCCTCTATCTTTTACCCCAGTCGAGTCCTTGACATGCAGTTTTTATTGCTTTATTGTGCTGCTGTCCCATACCACAGAACAAACTAACAATGTACTTTGCTTTTGTTAAAATTTACGAAACCAGACCCTTTGAAATTTTTTTTAAATGTCCTTAAAAGTCGCCAAATATTCTCAGATTTTTGTTTCAAGAGTTTGGTAGACATCCTGTGATAGTTGCAGGATGTTCAAGGAACATAGAAAGGATTGAAGTTGAGGGCTTTAGTTTAGATGACACATTGTCATTGTCTGGCCAGTGCTAATGCTGAGACAAGAATTGCCTCCGGCAAATGCTGCCAATGAGTGCTGGCCATATTTGAGTCATAAATTGCTCCTGCCAAATGCTGGTATGTGGCAAACTGATTGCATCTTAAAACATTCTTGAGGGCTGTGCAGTCTTGCTTACAGCAGCTGTTGTTCAGGTCCTGCCAGTGGTGCCACCACAAAGTCTGAGAGTTCCTTCTGTCGAGGGTATTTTGGGCTGTAGCTTTTGTTAAACCCCAGCAGGGACAAGTCTGTCTGGAACAGATGGTGCTGTGAGATCCAAGAAGGAACTGTAAGCAGTTATGCGTAAGAAATAACCGGGGCTCTGTGTTATAAAAAAAACCTGACTAACCCTCTGAGAAGATTGTCAACAGGAAGTCGAGATGATCTTAGGTTCCGGTGATAAACAGCATAGCAACTATGGGCTGGTGATGGTTAACTGAGCGCTTTTGAAAGCTTTGCTTAGGATTTGTTTTTCTCATATCCTTCTGCTATAAGTAAGATTAACATTGCCATGGACCACTTTATTCATATGTCATCCAAGTGAATTGTAACAGGTCACTGTCCTGTTCTCTCGTAGTTCTCAGTAAACACCAACGAACTAGCTCAGCGTGAGTTGTAGACTTTGACTACATAATAATGAAAGTTTGCCGTTACCAGGATTCCCAATAAATAAAAGAAGTTAAATGTTTACTGGACATTTATTGTCATCTCGGCAAAACAAACAATTGACACTCGCAGCTGACAAACAAAAAAAACCTAGACAGAATGGCAGCCTTTATAAAACAAAACTTCTCACTTCAAGAGTTACGAAGACGAGAGAGAATTGTTACTTTTCTCTCCCGGCGCCCTATTGACTCCTTGCACCGATGGAAAATAAATTTAATAGGTATTTGAATTGAAATGTCCGAAATACAAAAGAAGGTTAAAGTTGGGGGTTCTGGTCGGTGCGATTCACGTGATCACACGTTGCAGGCTGTCCAACTGACAGCTGATAAATGATCGTGCTGTGGCGAACTGTTGTGATACCCGAGGAAGGTCGTGCTTCGTTATATATTGGTAGAACGTTTTCTCATTGAAAGCATATTTTTTTCGAGCTGTCTGTCACGTCAGCTAAAGGTGACCTCTGTTATTTTCCTCGTTTCACCATGTTGTGCCTTGTGGTGGTGGGTGTTTTTAGTTTACTAACCCAGTGAAAAGGAAAAGATGCCCTATCATCCTATGACATCTGTTGTTGATGTCTGTTACTACTGATTAAATGAGGAAAGAAAAATTACAAGTTTGGAAAAACGAAAATATATGAAATACAAACAAGTTGTCATTGCCACGACCTTTCAAATATTACATGAATTACTATCCTTGACTGAAATATAGACAATTGAAATATTTCCCATATATACCAATTATATATATCTAGCTGCAATGCTACATAATCCATGACATGTTTTATGAAAGTAATGAAAGTAAATGTGTTATTAGTATGGAAATTCATGCTCTTAAGTGTATAAATAAGAAAACAGTGACTTCATTAACCATAAATTAACATATTACACTCCAAATATGTCATCAAACCTTTGTATATAAATATACACACACACATATATATAGACACACATATACATATATATTCTGTGACAACGTACATCGGCGCCCGCAGGCTAGTGTGTACAGTAGCCGGCAGTTATCTGGGCGTGCGTGACATTGTACTCTTGTCTAGCTGAGTTCTCAACTTTCATCAGATAACAGGTAAGCTGATTTCCAGGACTGATGCATCGTTGACTTTGAGACATATCTGTTTACTGATGTACGCAGTGTGAACATTTTTTGCATCGTGCAAACATTCGAGTTTGTTAAAACTGGAAGGGACATGTAAATATTGTTAGTGATATAGTTACAAATTAAGTATGCAGATAAAGAGATACATACTGTTAATACATATTCCACTTTATACAGTAAAAAAACAATTCTTCCAGTCGCTGCGTCCAGGTTTTACCAAATCTGACAGACCCCAAAGAATTTTTTTTTTTAATGTACAGAATTGGCAAACAATGGTCAATGTCATCTGTATCGGAGTCTATTAATTCCCTTCTCGGCTGTGAATGGTTTTACCGCATCTCTGCGAGTTACCTTTACTGCCCATCTTAAGGCATGTATATTATCTGCTACCAATGTTTTTCGAAAAGCCAGTAGACTGCTGTCTGCTGCACGCGCATCCCCTTTCTGGCCCTTTCTCCGGCAACGCCACTAGCCCACTTCCTCACACTGAGACTTGCCTTGATAATTGCCGGTCACTGTACATGTAGTTGGGCGGGTTGTTTTTGAAAGTTGATTTCAAAAGTACTCACTGTACTGTGAACAGTCTTCACTAGACATTGAACTAAGAAGCAACTTGTGGCCCAGCCTCAGTTCTTATCACTAAGGCAAGGTGTACTGCAGCCTTCACTAGACATTGAACTAAGAAGCAACTTGTGGCCCAGCCTCGGCTCTTATCACTAAGGCAAGGTGTACTACCACTGCTAGACTCAGTGCTGGTTCTAACTCAGCATTAGAAACCTAGGGTAAAGTACACAACAGCAGCTGGCCAGGTTCAGTATTTTAAACACTTCTGGGCACAACCATGACACCAGAGACCAGCCTTGTCCCTTGTGTGCGCTTGAGGGACAGGGCAAGGGATAACAAGGAGGGTTTCTGGCCACTTTGGAGCCTCTCATCCTGCCTTCATATGCTTCTTTCTCCAGCCAGCTAATGGGGCTGGTGGCTGTGCGGTCCTACCAAGGTGAACAGGGTTCTGTCCCAAGCTTTGTCAATCCCGGATGTTTGCATGTGGGAATCGTGCTGGACAATGCCACCGGTGGGCTGGTTTTTCCAGGGACATCCCATTTCCCCTGGCCTTTCATTTTGATACTGCTCAATACTCACATTCAATCACCCTTATCAGCTCTCAAGACCTCGCTGTTAAGAGCTGCCCAAATCTCTTCACTCACTCACTCCAACCAACTAAGGAGTGGAAGCCAATGGGCAGCTGGTACTAGACTGCTGAGTGCCAACCCGTGGCAGTTCGCTATTCAGAATGTTGCGAACATAGCACTTGTAGGGTGGGGCAGGTTTTTCTTACAGACACTAGTTGGGGATCAACTTGGGAACAAACACAGTAAGGGAATTAATGCATTGTGCCTGTTTGCACATGCCTTAATTCATGTATATATCAGTTAATGTAAACCCGGATTTAAAGACGGTTTATAATTTTTATCAGCATTGTTAACAATGCTACAAAAAATATCCTAGCTACTACAAATCTTAAGCTGGTGTGACTTCTCTTCCCTTCTGAAGAAATTATTCAACTACATACTCATGACAATTTTTCCACCAGATTTGACTAATGCTTTTTTTCTTTTATTTCATGGCTATATCATGGTTAAAACAATAAAAATTTACTTAATGGTGTACTGTACATTATTTTTGTTGCACTGTTTGAGAGATCTGGTGAAAATTTGAGTTCTGCATTAAATTATATATTGAGTTAATATTTTTATTTTTTTATGCCGTTCTGAATTTACCCCCCCCCCCCCCCCCCCCCCCCCCACCCTCCCTTTACCTTTTGCCGCCTTGATGTTGCTATACAATTTTGCTTTGTTGTTTTGAAGCCTTGAAACATTGTACTACGTTTAATTAGCAATTAATTTCATTGTCCTAGTTGAATTTCTTATCTAGATGAGTGTTAATCCCTTTTTAAACATGCTGGTTTGTGTGAAGTGTAGGCAGCATATTGTAACTTTCAGTGTTAAGTGGATTGCTGAGTAATGCAGTTGTTTTCTGGTTTCACAGTAATTCAACTTTTTGTGTGTGTGAAGTTTGATTGTGTGATGTAATTTTGCAGGACCGTCATGTCAAAACCTCGTGAGTTTGCACATCTTATCAAGAACAAATTTGGAAGTGCAGATAACATTAACACCCTCTCCAGTATGTATGTGTAATTATTAATAAAGATAATTTTAAATCTAATTAGCATCATTTATGATGCAATTATTGAAAGTGCTTAAATTCTGGCAATATAATAACTGAGAAAATTTTTCCTTAGTCTGGCACTTGTGTGTTTATACTTAATTTGAAGTACTGCATATAAATCAGTAATATTTCTACACTGGGGGTTTTCACATCCACATGGAATAATAGGTAACAGTTTTATTTAATAAATTTAAAATCCATCTTCAGTGCTTGTTTATTTACTAAACTACTAATTTATTTAGCAGCTTGCTAAATTCACAGAAAATGCTTGTCAGCAATCTCAGACACCAACAGTGACATTTAAGAATTGAAATCACAGAGGACATAAACACAAGCTGTAAACATGTGACATAGTGCACAATATTGCAAACCATTGCTGTTGGAAGTGTTTTACTCTTATGAAAAGATATTACCTGTGTGACTCTATACTTTCTTGTGTTTCATGTGGAAGACTTGAATAAAAATGTTAATCCACAAACAGATTTGCATCTTGAATTTTTTCTTGTACAGTGGTTTACCAATTCATCATGTGTGTTATTATTATTATTATTATTTTATTTACCGCAGTGTGGTGTGTGTTTAATATTTATTTCCTAACCTAATAAGCTCAATGTTAGTTGCAGTTCTCATATTTAATTTTAAAAAACTGTTACTGTGTACATATTGATATGGAGCTACAATTGGTTAACTGTGAAGCCAACATTTTTTAAAACGACCTAGGAGGTTCAAACACCTCCCTTACTAACTTTGCACTTTATTTAGATAGTTTCATTACAAATATCTAGTAGTGCTACAAAAGGCGGGTGGCTACTCATACACCAAACTCATCACATTGTGTGTCTTATTTACTTCTTCAGTGATTTATTTGTTAGCCTCGGGTTCAGTCATGTTTTAAGCCACATCGTACAGTGGTGACATATCACATGTACGAAAAGGGTTTAGCACAATGTCAACTCCAGTATGGGCGAATTTAAGAGGTTTCGACCCTCAATACCTAGGGTAGCAGGAGTGTCACAAAAATTTAAAAATATGAGTTACAACAACAAACCCTGGCATCAATAGAAACGCCCACAAGCCCTTAACTAGCTCAAGTAGGGGACGGGCTCCCCACGTTGAAAGGACGATGTTTCGGATTGTAATCCTTTCAAGGGTTTTGACAATACAGAAGCTTGGGGATTGTAACCCTTAAAATTAATTTTTTATTTAAAGTTTTGCGATACATAGAACTTGCTTTTGTGATGGTGGTGGCCTTCAAATGGAGTGATGCCAGGGTGGCTGTGAACATACCCGGGGAGTGCTTACTCACACCTTGGTAAGGACGCCTGTGTATAGTGTGCGTCTGGTTGGCCTACATGTCGGCACAAAGTCGTGACGCAATATCACCCTCCGTCTTTTTCCCTGCTGTTTGCAAGGCTGCGGCACCCTCCTCTTCTCTGGCTGGCTCTTCGGGGTGGTGGGCAGCTCAACAGCGGCCGGCACTGGCTGTGGAGGAGCGGTGCTGGTGCTGCTCATAGGCTCCTAGGGAAGGTGTGGAGGAATACCAGTATAGGATTCGGGCAACAGGTCGGGATCAAGTCCCAGGATGTTAATATTGAAGTGTACTATTATCAGCTCCTCCAAAGATATTCTACCTACTTATCTGATAGGAGGTGTAAATAGTGTGTTCTCTTGTGTACTTTCTGGAATTGATGGGTGTGATATATTGATCTTTGGTTCTTTTAATGCTCTTTTCAATTTGTACTTAAGCCCACTTATGTGTGAGTGCAGCATAAGGCAGAATTAATAAAATGTCCAAAATAAAACAACGTAAAGCGAAGCTGGGTCAAAAGTGACGGCCCCATAGTCAGTGTCGTGGCACTGGAATATCACACAAGATCCACCCCGCAACTCTATCCCCAGCCGTTCTCCAACCGATGAATGAACTATGCAGTTTTGGACCTCTATGTTGACAGCCAGTGCCTTTAAGTTGTGGTATGTTCCACTGTGGGTCAGGGAATACAGATAGTTCTCCTTTCTTACTCGGCCGTTCTCCAGCTGGCAGAGTAGGAAGCTAGCTGAATATCTGATTCCACAGATGGGAGGAAATAATGGTAGGTGTGTGTGTTGTTTGGCGATAGTTCGGGTAGCCGGCTTTACCTTATGTGAGCAAAATAATTAATAATTAAAACAATTAATTAGATAATTATTCAAAGCTCTTGTAGGTCAACAAAGGGTGGTCATAAACTACTAACAGGGAAAATACTAACAATGATGGAATCAAAATAAGTTTTAATGAAGACTTATTCAGAAGCAAAATATTTAAGAAACGTGAAGTCGCACACTCCTAACCAATATAAAGAGAATATGAATATTTTATATTGATCATGCAGAGGTTCAATTATGTTAAATGCCAGGAGGAGGCAACCTGGATAAAACAACGTGATATGGCATATGGTAAATTAAAGTGTAAAAATAATTTAATCAACAAATAGCCCAATACTATAATTCACCTAATTGAATTATGAGGTTTGTCCGGAAGGGACCTGGAGGTGTAGTTAGCAACAGAGGTCTTCACCCACGTGGTGTAGACATGGCCGGGCTAGGGCCTTAAGGGTCATCCAGAGGGGATGTCGTCACCGTGACCTTCAATACCTGGGTGGTAGAGAGGAAGGAAGAAGTGGAGGAATTGGTAGGGATGGCATCTTCTGGACCCTCTGGTAGCAGTTGATGACTCCAGTAGCTGCTGGTGGAGGTCAAAGAGGTGGAATGCCTCTGGATGGCAGCGACCCTTTGAGGTTGCTGAAGGCAGCCGAAGAGGTTGAGGGTCTTCAGGCGGATGTTGGTCCTGCAGAGCTTGATGGCGGCGTCATCGGCCACTGATACTTCCGCTGTCACCGGCGTGGGTGAGGGACTCTGCACTGTGCTATCTCCAACGGCCTTCACAGCCAGGAGGTGCAGCAGAATCACTCGTGAGGCCTGCTCTGGGATCCTTTTATACTAAATTTTCCAGTTTGTCGGCTCTCGGAGGGGTGCAGGGGAATTAACCCCGCCTCTAGGGGGTGGAGCTTATTTGTTGACACATGGGTTCTTGGATCCTTATCTCGAGCGGCACTCAGCAATGACACATCTTGCACTTGTGCGCTCATTCGTGGAGGCCGTGACTTTTTGCTGTGCGGGCCGCATCCCTTTAGCGGAGCAAAGTTCAAACGTTGTGGGATTTCTTAGTGGGAGCAGCAGAGTGGAAATGGCTGCTTCTTCGGGGAGGGGCGTCGACATGGCGGCTTCTTGTAGAGTCTTGGAGAACAGTAAAAGCATGGATCATGTGGTTAATGGATGTGTTGAATCTCTGTCAACTTTGGATTGGCTCATGTGTCCATCCTCCATTGCTATTTTTATTTGGGGTTGACTTGCCCATCGGTGATTGCTGCTCAGGATGGGGCGAAGTCGGTCATCTAGAGGGCACTTCCCAGATGCGCCGAAGTGCGTCATACGTCACAGTGATAAGTAATTCTCCTCTATTATTTTCTCTCTTTTCTTATAATATAATACAGTTAAATTTATTCTATTGTGGTTTGATATTCCAGGATTAGTCAGTAGTAGAAGTTCGTTTAGTTTTTTTTTTTTTTGCGTGGGTGTACCATTGCAGATATTAAGCTGATAGAGACCTGTGGTGGTGTAGTGGTTAGACTACTTGCCTCCCACCTAAGTGAATTGGATTCCATTCCCAGCGGGGTTGCTCCCGGAGTTTCACGTGTGGGTATCGTGCCAGACGATGCTGGTTTTCCTGGGGATCTCCTGTTTCTTGTTTCTTCCATCTCTTCATTCTGATGCTGCTCCATATTCACCTCCGCTTCACCTTATCTACTCTCAAGACCTCGATGTTAAGAACCGCCTAAATCTTTCCACTCAGCTCAACTCAAATTCATTATAAAACATATTAACGTGGCCAAGTATCTTCTCACTGCAGCTGTTCTTTCGATGAAGAAAACAATGTCTGTAAAAAAAATGCTATAAATCCAATGCATATATATATATATATATATATATATATATATATATATATATATATATATATATATATATATATATATATATATATATATATATATATATATATATATATATAACACACATTGAGTACTGGAGTGAAGTTAGCTAACATCACACTTTGTGTGTGTGTGTGTGTGCATGTGTGTGATTATATATATATATATATATATATATATATATATATATATATATATATAATCACACACATGCACACACACACACACACAAAGTGTGATGTTAGCTAACTTCACTCCAGTACTCAATGTAGGATATTATAACTAGGGCTCCGTTTATTTTGTTTCCTAGTGGGGCATTAGTTTAACTTTCATGAAAGAACACTGATTTGCTACCACATTTATTGAGTTTTATATTAAATAAAAAAATATTAATTCTTACTCAACAAAACAAGATTGGGTGGCCTTTTTTAGGTTGCACACATTTCAAACATTATAATAAATGTTTCGAAATACGTTATTTACATGACACGCAAACCTACTGTTTCTAATCGTAGTCACAAATCCTGAGTATGTGTTGTTCAACTATCCTTCGATTCCTCGATATCACAGATTCATTCATTGTAGGGATGAGTTGATTCATCTGTCATTACAAAATAATTTAATTGCAGAATCGTGGTAGTACAAGATGTCACCTGTTTCCACTTTTGGAATGTATATTCATTTGTGGCGCTTAAAAGTGGTTACTGAAAATGGCAGAACAAGTTATTCACAAGCCAATTTGGGGATGTAATTTCTCTCAGGCGTCTAAATGATAAAATCAATAATTAGTTCATTAACACATTTAATTTTGCTCTAGAAATGATGGAACACACACAATTTTTGAGTTTTTGATGTTACATTCAATTGAAATGTGTCAAATTTGATCATACGAGCACATAGATCTTACAAGCCAATCAGTGGGGACAATTTTCATGTATTTAGAAAATAAAATGTGTATTTCTTCTGCTGAAGCAGTGTGGAAAAAAAATGCCCAAGTAAAATTTTTATGCAATTTTTGCAACCTTGCAACTAGGGGTTGAGGGTGTATGACACTTTTCAAATTCCAATAATAGCTCCTTCGAGGTGACACATGATGCCTTTTCAATAATGATTACACAACTTATACTCATCGGTGCAATTGATTTTGCCGCTCGATTCTACGGAGTCTTATTGTTGCCACGCATCACGAGATGTCAAGAATTGTACTATCTACCCAAGGCAAAGGACGGATGCTACACCCCAGAATATAATAACCTGCCGAGTGACAGAAGCTATGCATCTAGATCATCCAAGTACTCTAGCGTGCCGCCAGATGGCACCACTAGTATGTTCGCCGAGGCATGAACCTGGATCCAGCGTCGGCCACTGGCGTCACACCAAGAGGAACTATACCTCATCTACCCCCTCTCCGACTCTAGCAAGGGTGCGCCGGCCAGAGCATAAATAGAGGGCAGCATCCCCTGTAATTCCAGTCTGGTTCTGTTCTTTCACCGCACACTCGTGCCGAAGGAACCATCCATCGGCTCCCTAGTCTCCACCGCACTCCTTGTGCCGAAGATCATCTCCAACTACCTTGTCTTCACCGCATTCTTTGCCGAAGACTACTACCTGCACCTTGCCCGTCTTCACCGCAATCCAGTGCCAAAGATTCCTATTGTTGTCTACATAGTCAAACACTAGACACTGCCGGCTCCTTCAGGACAACATAGTAGAGTAATTCAGTTTTAAGTTAGTATCATAATGCTCGTCTACCCTACCCATTTTTAGCCTAGGAACAGGTCGGCTTCACGTGTCTCACGTAGGATAAGCTTCCATAACCTTGTGCTGATATTATTAGGTAGTGTGACACTATCCTATTTATTTCCTTCACTGGAATAAACAGAGTTTAATTGACTCAGGAGTATCTTTCCCCTAGTATAGTACCTCATCCTGTAGACACCCAGCCCGTCAGAGGGACAGCAGTTGAAGGGGAAATTTGCTCGATATTGCCACACACCAAGTAGAGTACCCACTCGCATTCTAGATGACCACCCTTTCTGCGCACCATGGTGTATGGAACGGTAGAACCCACACTAGGTACTCTTTCCCTTGGGGTCAACTTGTCTGATTGGTGCTTACTCTCTCCACCGCGCTTCTTGCACTGGAAGGAGTATTCCCCGGGTTGGGAAGACTGGTCCTCAAGAGAAACTCACCCTCATACTGGGACTGTCGACCAGTGAGACCTGACTCTCTGTATTCATCATGCTTCTTGCGCCGAATACTGCGATAATGATACCTCACTCGGTTGGCAGACACTGTACGTGGTTGTACACCTGCATAGGACCACTCTTCACCTGCTCCCGTTCACGGGCTTGATAGCAGTGATTCTATCGTTATGCCCTATCTATTCCCCTTCGGAGTGGTGTCAGAGAGCAAGTTAAGTGAACGAATGCTGGCTTAGTGCACTTTCCACCGTGAGTCAGGGCTCAAGCAATCCACCACCTGACGAGACCTACCATTCCAGAAATCCCCACGGACCTCTTCACAGCACCTGTCCGAGTAATAGAAGAAATGCACCCCCATGTTTGCCACTTATCGGAGTGATCAGGACAAATCCCTAGGGATCGCCAACCCATGCTTTTGAGGAATTCAACTGGCCGAGCCAACCTCAGCGACCGATAACTATGAGCACCTGCGCACTAGCCTACACAGTTCTAACTCGCGCTAGTCAGCATCACCACAGGTCAGACAGCCTCCACGGGTGACATGTCGCCCAGGTACTCCCACCAGAGCAAACCTGCCAAAGTGCAAAGTGATACTGTACTTGCAGTACCCGACTTGTTGCCCTGCTGCAAAACTACCAGGCCTGTACTATACACTGGACACGCTCCAGTACCTGCAAGGACAAGAGTCCAAGCCTTGCCCCTGGGTACAACTGACCTAGCGCCCACCAAAGCTCTTCAGACGTGGTGACGTTCCTCCCCAGCCTCAGGGAGTCATGCGTCAGAGGTAATGACCCTTTTCTTAGAAACCACGAAAGGTCGCAGTTTTGAGAGTTTACTGTACAAAGTTCCATTAACAAAAAGTTGTCTTCTCTACTGTTGAAGTGAGATAGGGAATATAATGTTAATTTTTTTACAGGTTAAAAAATATTAGTTAACTTTGTATTACAGTAATGCCAAGTCAACTGGAAAAAAGAATTTGTGCTAGTAATAAGATTGTCTTATTTTCCAATATTCCACAGAGTTGACATTTTGCAACCTCATTTTTACAAACTATAAAAATTCAGGTCATTTGAGGTTTGTACAAAGAGAGGATTCACTTTATTGATAAAACTTGAAGAAACTGTGATTGTATGTTTATTACATTGGTGGTATTGTGTTGCAATACACCTAAGAGTACACATTTTTTTTAACTTCAAACTGGCAATCATTTGTCAGAACCATGGAAAATGTACAAAAAGCAGGAATGTATAACTTGAGGGAAAATGAGACTTACTTGTGAGGAAAGAGAATACAGGATCACAAAGTGGAAAGAATGTTCAGTTGAAATAAGGAACGTGCTGGTATGTTTGTATAAGGTAGAGGAAGTGGTGATTGTAAAATATACTGTGGCACAGGGAATGGAGACAGTGGCTCTGGAGAGGAGGAGAAGACTCACCACGGCAGTGCGACCCTCCCAGGCAACTGCAGTCTTGGCGGGGGCTCCGCTCATGCTTCCTCCAGTGCTGGGGCTATCAAAATGGCATCAGAAGAGGGTTCGGGCTGCAGCTCGGTCACAAGCGAGAGTATGGCTCAGCAGCAATTGTCCCCGCACCGTCATCACAACAACAATGTGTTCCATCTCGCTTCATCCGACTATAACTTGGAGCCAATATTTGTTGAGATGCAGGAGCGACGGGAGGAGTTTGAGCGTCTCAGGGAGGAATTGGAGACTGTCAAGGTTGGTAGCATCCTTACTGTTACAAGAGATTAATTTGTAATGTTATGTCTTTACTGCCTCATGTTTATATAAAAAGCACAAAATTTAATGTTTGCCAAATAATTGTGTGAAGGACAGTACAAAATCTAGTCATGTGCCATGTTGAAATATTTGATTGCTTTGCAGATGTAAAATTTTGTGTACTGCAGTACTGCATCGTTAGAGACCTGAAAAAGTATGTGTTATTGTTTTAAAAAATAGTTGTTATTTTGTTTAAAAATAGTTGTTATTTTTGTAAAAAAATTAGGTGTTATTTTGTCCAAAATAGCTGTTGTTTTCTCCCTACAAGATTGCAGGTTTCTGCATGAGAACTGCTCCAGTTTTTTCATGTGCCCTCTATAAAGACCATATGATTTGAGAAATATCACTTTATTTGTAAACACTTGAAATTGGAAGTATTATTCCTATTAAAAAGCATTATTTTGACGCAGCCTGTCACGTCGGTAGGAGTTACCTGACCTATACCTTGGTACTCCCTACTGGCACTGAGTCTCACACCTCGTTATGGGGGCACCTCGCTGGAGGTGCACCTGTCATAGGGATGGATCGTTAGGAGTGCTGAATATCCTGTGGGTGGTTATAAGGGGGCCCTTCAGTGGCGTATAGGTTTGTAACAAGGATCGGCGGGTCGGGATTGGTTCCACGTTGGGGTCCTTACTGGGATACCGCCTAGTGGAAGGGTTGCATTTGAACGGAGGGGACTCAAACCCCAAGGTGGGCTTAGTTAAAAACGACTTCCTCCCAGGGAGTGTGGCCTTGCTCACCGAGAAGGTTGCCAAAATATGGGATGCATGCTGTCCAAAAGAATGAAATACCATGAGTGGGGTTGGAGGTGATAATGGAACGGCAATGAGTCTGACTTTCCTCTGATAGTTCCTACTCTGGGTCTTGTTCACTTCCGGCCCCCGGCATCGTAGGCTTACGAGAAGGAATGAAGTTAAGCGGAGGGGAGGATATCCAAAGTTTTTGTGTAGTTTTGAGAGGCATGGTGAGTTTAATTGCCTTCCCGGCTGCTGTTCGGATCGTACACGTCTTTGGTGATGCAGTGTCCCTAACTTGGGATGGGGGAGGTGGCTTCGCAATCAGTGTGGGGTTAGACAAGCTGAAAATGCTAACGTATTCGTAGCTTGGCCATGGCCAACAGATGCCTAGTTCAGAATCTAGTTAGGATTCGTGTTCACAAGCTATATAAGGTGAAATCGGTCATGGTGTGGGAATACTGACTTTTGGTAATAGGGATGGGGTGCAGTGTCGTGAGTGGAGTCAACTGGTGCTACGCTGCCAAACTGAGATAGGTCCCTCTGTAGGGCCCATCGAGCTCAACGGAATGATTTCTCGTAAGCAGTCCTCCCTTTCTAGTCATTTAAATTTATGAAAATTAACTTTACCAAAATTATGTTATATTGCAAGGTTTCTTTCTCTCTGAGGCTCTTTTCATTAATTTACTGGTTCGTCTCACTCCTCCCCCTAACCACTGTAGTACAGCCCTCATGGGAGTTTCTTATTCAGTCACGCCTGAGGCACTGACAGGGAGTAATGACAGGCAAGCTCGGGGTGTACCAGACACTACCAGAAATCCCAGTATGTCTTTGCAGACTATAGTCTTTTCAGGCGCTGTGATTCTGAGGGGTTCGGCCCACTCACACTTATTCCACAGTAAAAGATTAGGTTTGCTGTTGGGCCCCAAATGAAATTAATTAGAATTAAAATGACTAAGGATGCGTAAATGACTACCTCACCAAGGTTAGAGTTTACCGTAGCATTTTATTGATGCTTGAGAAAACACTGGGGATCCGGTTCTTTTATAATCTAAAACCAATAATTGTTATTAATTATTTAATTTTACACCAGGTGAAGGTGAACCTGGAGGAATTCTCTCCAAACAAGCAAACTCCAAGAATGTTAAATGTCTCAACAGCGTGTTAGTTATTGGAGGGCTGATTGTCCAGAGGGGACGTCGCGATGGCCTGCTACCCGCGGGTGTCAAGGAATGACTATGGTAAAGGGTGCAGGGTTGCGAACGATGAAGTTACCTCCGGAGAGCCTTCACAAGCTGCTGGAGCTGGAGTTGCTGGAGAGCCTTCGCAGGTTGCGGGTATAGGAAGACTGGCTTTCTTCAGGCTGGGAGAGGTGGAGGACTTGTCCAGATCCAGGAGAGCCCTCCAACCTCTGCGGTCAGCAAATATATCCCGCCAGGACTTCTGAAGACATCAGTCTCTGAAAAGCAGTAGGTGCATTTTTAAGGCCAAAGGGCATGACCCTGAATTGAAGCATTTCTCCTTCTGGTGATGTAAATTCTGTATATGGGCAGCTGTCAGAGTGTACTGCAATTTACCAGTATCCAGATTGCATATCTAGTGTGCTGAAAATGTTGGCCTCACCTCTATATCTCGCAAGATACGTGCTAGATCGAGGGCCAGCAGTGGGATCGGTAATGTGGCGTCATTTAAGGCTTTGTAGCGTAATTGCCCATCCTTCTTGGGTACATGGGAGTTATATGGAGAATCAGATGGTTCAATGATCACCTATCGTTTCATTTCCTCCAGTTGCTCCATGATTAAACGGTGCAGTCTGGCAGAGACTTTGTACGGCTGGTTATAGATTGCTGCAGTGGTGTTCAACGATATCTTGTTTTGAATTGTACTAGTCTGGTACAAATTTTCCCTAGTTCCAAAGGCCTTGGCATGTTTGTTGAGCACCTCCTTCAGCTGTTGAAATTGCACTTCTGTGAGATCGTGCTGTATTTCTTGGGTGCAGATTGTAGAAGGTGCCAGTTGTTCTTGCCGATATTCCCAATGCAAAGTGATCCACGGTCGTCGCCCTGGTATACTTTTCATTGCCCATGGTTAGGGACCCTGAAAAATGGTAAATAAAAACTACAAATATTGGTGCAAAAAACTGGTTGGAGCGGTGTAAAAAATTGGTGCAAAAACTTCAAAATTATTAATAAAGCAGTAAAAAAAGTTTCTAACACTTTACACATTGTAAATTTGTGAAACTAAGCAAATAAATGTAGGAAAATAGAAAGCTCGCCCTCCTTGCTTTGGTACACAATATAGGATGTTCCAGGTGAAACGTATACTGGGGTTCAAAATATGTTTGTGGTGAAAAAATTTTATACGTTTTGTCAATTTTTTGGCCGATTTCAGTGAGTCTTTCGTTTTATTCATTTCATCAAAAATCTAGCTGAAATTTGACTGAGGAAAAAAATGGTTTGGTAATGGCACAAAAAGAAAATTGTATATATTTGGTTAAAAAATGCAAACACACACACATATTTCATATTGCAACAAACTTTGGCTACACAAAATAAAGTACCATACATTTAATCGGAAAATGCAAGCACTGTCATTAATTACTACCACATTACTTGGCTTTTGATATGTTCTTTTGTCAGTCATTATATTCCCAGACACTGGAAAACTCGTTTCAGTGTCTACATTACTGACTGGAATACATACGGGTTTCACTGATTTTAGTGTATTTCATCAAAAATCCCAACGATTTTCAACTTTAATGAAATTGTTTATTGTGTAATTCCCGCACCGGTATCAATAAAAGCATTATATTTATCGCCTTTGGTTCTTTCGGTGACGTTACAACTTTTGAATCATAGTAATTTCGATGTTATTTTCGCACAAGCAAAATTTTCCACTGCATCATCAAAACAATGAGCATTTATGATTGCTACTTTCTCGTATAAAGAGGTGCAAAACAACCTCGTCTAGCAAAAGATGATAATTGTGACAAGCTAAATTTCTACGCCCCACCAATTAAATAAACAGAATTTCAACTAATATTTTATTGGGTCAATAAAAAATAAACAACGCCAGCTACAATTCGTCCTCACGTAACCTGGATACTTTTAAACACATGTTTACATGAAAATCATAACATAAAATATACGTTTCATAAAACCATAGATATATGAATCTATGGAGCATACTGTGTGCCTTTGACGCATAAACGTGTGGCCAACAATTAATGGTGACGGAAAATTTTATTAACATTTTAAAAATAAGTATTCGGTAATTTTTCTATCTATCACATTTATACACTACCAACGAGGTTACATTAATTATGCGACGAAAAGTGAAAAAGGACGAAATGCAAACAATATAAGTTTCTTTTAGAAAGTCCCCGAGATCAGTTTATTTCTGGAACATAGCGATCTACCGTATAGATTCTCGTTGGCGATATCACTTCGGCGATGTTATTTCGATACATTGATTCTGTCGACTTCCCGATCCCCATTACATATTGAAATGGGTTATCGAATTTGCACCGTAAACATTAGGATTCACAACACAAAAATGAGAGTGAAGTGTTTATTGTGATAATGACCCCATTTTCAAAAACCACAGGCATTAAAACCACATGGAATTTATATTAACCAAACAGGGAAGTGAAAATATTCTTGTTCTAAGTCTCGTTCTGTAAAACGGTCTAGATTTCTGTGGAGTTTTGCTTTGAAATCCTGCGAAATTTAATGAAAAAGCAGCATTTCTAGCAATTTCGTGTAAAACAAGAAAAATGACCAATGTCGTGATATTTCGTGAAGCAAAAACGGTAAGTGACACCACCAAAATAACCCCAATTATTAAGAAATAGGGCCTACTTGCTTATATAAAAATTTTGTAAAAAAAAACCATTCGCAAAATTAAGGTCCATTATGCAATGTTGCTGCCGGAGCCGTAGGTGGCCTAGAATGGGATTCTCTTGGATATCAGATGACACAACGAATTCTGCTTGAGTCTTCAGGCATTGAAGTTCAAAGGGAAGTGTGATATGGCCGTCAACAGTTGGTGTACTCTCTGGTTTCGCCATCCGTACAGTTTTTGTCGGCGGGCACAGATTTTCCTTCTGGTTGTCGCTGAGGAAGTCTCGGCATATGAAGTTTCCAGATAGTGCAGAGTCGAGCAGTGCTAATGCGTTCCTTCCATTGACTCTGACCTCGATACAGGGAGCGTCAGGCATTTCCGCCTCCTTGTCTAAGAACTTGACTGCTTGCCCTTCTTTGCTGACGGTATCGCCCCCTTTGATCCGCTGGCGAAGCTGTTTCCCTTTGGCTGTGTTTTCGTGTGTTTTGGTTTGACAGTGTTGGGTCGGGGTGCCATATTTCCGGCCCCTTCTTCCCCTTGGACGGATCGCTGGCCAGGCCGCTGCGAGCAGTCCTTGTTTTAATGACATTTGGAAGAGTACCAACATTTGGGTAGACGTGGAGCTTGCGGTGTGGAAGGCAGCATTTTAATTTGGCGTTCCACCGTCTTTCCTTCTTCCACGAGTTTCGAAGGATTTGGTTGATCAAGCGCTGGAAAGTTCCTATCAGCTTCGAATGCTCTGTCCATTGTTAGTGGTTTTGGTATAAGCAGGATGAGTCACTGCAACAATAGGTGGATAATTTGTCAAATGCAGTCCTCTTCATGCCCATCGGGAAAGATGCGGCGATACATTTGTGCTTTCTTCCAGGCAAATATTTTGACCTCTTCTTCTGTTTTCTGAGAATGGCTGTAAAATTATTTTGTTATGCTAGGCAAGTGCTGAGCTGCTGCCAGTCAGACAAAAATTCTCCATACGTATTCCACCAGTCAGGGCTTTACCCTTGATGCATGCCGCTTATACCAATTATCTACAAACGATAATGACTCATCTCACTGCAACCTTAGTGTACTACACATGTGAGATTCAAACCCCGCACCATCTCGTACATGAAAGTAACGGTCTGCCACAATCCTGAAGGGCGGCCGGACACGTGGATACGGAGAGTTGCGAAAGACAGTGCCCCCCCCCCCCCCCTTCACGCTGAGAGTCGTCTACAAGCCATCAGCTGCCTCGGGCCGTGCACGAGCGTCAGCGAGGATACGCGAATGTCAAGAGATGACCAGAAGGTGTTACTCCCACTCCGGCCTCGCACCTGAGGGACGTCGCATACCCTTCCCCGCGGTCGCCACGACACGTGCTGCCCGGCTGTATAAGGCAGTGCGCGGCGGACCTCGTGAGTTGTTCCTGCAGTGTTCTCCGAGCACCTGGGTCTGGAGCCTACTACTACTGCTGCTACTGCCACAGCAACCGTGGGTGATCTTCTGAAGCACCAGAGCTCACATTGGCAAAACTGTTACCAGACAATACTAATCCAGGGCTATCCGTGTCTGTGGTGCTCCTTTCGAGGTCCTCAGTAGCTAAACCTGCTCTATGCCATTTAAGGTGAGGCACGGTGCAAGGAGGGAGCAGCAAAGGGTTGCGTGCCTTGCTGCCAGGCTACCGGCTGGTCTTGTACTACTCACAGCTAGTCGACGAGCCAAACGAGATTGTGCCGCCTTACTCCGGTCAGTGGCACCACCGACGTCGACTGTAACTAATCCAGTTTCTTTCCCATCAGCATCACTGTGTACGCATCTGTCCTGCCATCTAGTTGTAAGAGAGTTACCTAATCAGACCGAGAAACAGCTAGGCATCTCAAACAGTAACTTCTGGAGCAGGCCTCAGAGGACTGGAACGGCGAGTTGTCTTATCACATAGTATCACATAGCTAGCACTCCCTGCCCGTCATCAACTACGACCAGCTCCGATACGAGTTGTAAGCCGAATCACTCAAAGGGACTCGTAACTCATAAAGTCGAGAACTTTGTACCACCCCTTAAGGCCACGTGCCCGACTGCTATATCAAGCCGCAAATATGAGTAAGTCAATCTGTAAGCACAACCGACCGAAGTGCAACCAAAGCCACACGACCATGATCCAGCCTTAGCTAATCGGACACATGTCGCCCTTCAGTTTCGATTAGGCCTGAGTGACCCGTTTTTCTGGTAAGTTGTGGAGGTGGAATTCCAGCTCACATTCAATTGTTAATATGAGGGGGTCTTCGTGAATTATCCCGGCATATTTTGGTAATTGCAGCTCTCCCAGGTAGGGTGGCTGGCTGTACGGAGACATCAGGTCGTGGTTAGGCATTCGGTAATCCGAGGCTCGTTTACAGATCTCACATTGGTATACTAGACTGGGTCTTTTCATGGGCTCGTAGGGCCACCTGATGCAGGCATGTTGGTACGTCTCGCTGCGTAGTATACATCTGACGGTGTGAATCCTGTGTCGGGTGCATGTGACCCAGTTACAAAATGCTGTTTGCCTGGTTCTGCATTCCTCACACTGGAATCCGAGGCTGTCTGTGTATCGAGGCTCATCTGCTAGCCTAGGCAGGAATAATAGTAACATTGTTGACAGGGTGAACACTGGATTCTGTGCATCCCTGTGCTGGGACAGTTGGACCGCGAACAGCGGTTGCGTTCGGTTGTGGCGGTGTTGGCCTCATCGAGTTCATGCTCTCTTGGTTCAGTATTTGACAAGGTTGTGATGATTTTGGGCGCCACAGGGTGTTTTGAGGACTCTCCAAAGTCAGTTTTGCTTCTGCCTGGGGGTCTGGCTGACTAGTTCATTTTGCCTCGTCCCTCGTCTAACTTTGGCAGTTACGCCCCTTGTTAGGGGGCAGAAAAACTTAGTCTCTACTTTATGCGTGACATCCTGTCGAATTTGAGACAAGTGCACTAAGTGAGACTGATTTATGGTTTTGTTGGGCGCTGAATCAGGCGCACCCTATTCTGACGGGGGTTCAGCTATGTTCTCTAGTCCTTGCGGGCACGGGTTCATGCCCGGTGTACAGGATCTGCTGGGTGGTTTTTCGGCAGGGCACAAAGTCCAGCTTTGGCAAAGAGATTTTGTGCTTTAGGTTACCTGACTTGGCTTGTATACCTGGGCTATGCTTGTGATTGTTGCTTGGGCTGGTGGTGGGCACTAGCATAGCTCGTGGAGATGGAGACAGAGCAATTGGTGTGAGAAACGCAATAGCTTGTGTGGGTGGTTGGTCCAGTTGGCTAAGGTAGGCAGCAAGCCACTGGTGCATCTCTTGGCCTATGTGGACTGGTTATGGAAATAGGTTCTTGGGTATCTCGGGTGTGATCGGGCCCTGAAGATGCCGTAGAGCTTGTGCCTTTTCCCTTGGTGTAAGTTGAGCTATTGAGGCTACTAAGGCAGAGGTTAGCTAATGCAGGCACCCAGAGGATAGTAAGATCTGTTTCACTCGTTCCCTTAATCCACGATGCTTGGAGTATGTCATTTGGACAACACAACATGCTTCATGACTGTAAGATAAAGGCAGGTTCTGCGTGACTTTGCTGAAATTCGGGCCTCACCGTGGAGAGTCACTTCGTGGGTGTCGTCCCAGCAGAGTCTTCCCAACTCAGGGAACACTCGTTTTCCGGCACTAAAAGTGCAGTGCAAAAGAAGCAAGCACCGAGTCAACAAGCTGGTCTGGAAACAGTGTACCTGTGCAGGCTCCGACATTCTATCTATCACATAGATTGAATGGGTATCCAGGCTAGGTGCGTGTATGTTGGTAGAATTGTGTACTGGCTCGTCTGAGTAGATTCCTTGTATCACCTGCATTCTCCTTACTTAGTAAAGTCAGATAGGAAGGATGCTATGTCTACAGGAAGTGTGATACTCAGGGTTCCAGTTAAACACGCGTTTATTTCCTTTTGAATGGAAATAACACGTGATGATGTACTACCTGCTACGTTGGCAAGAGCATATGCCAGCAAGGTGAAGCTACATAGAAGCCAGTGGAGGCTGCCGAACCCTCATACGCCACCGGATGGCTTGTGTGTCATGAGACTAGACTCCCATAACTCACAGGGTGGTTGTAAAGACAATTGCACTCAAGACACTTATTCAAATCATTAGGTAAGGCGGCAGGGCACTGTGTAGCTGTGGTTTCTTGGGCACCGGACCCCTGTTAAGGCTGCCTGGTGAAGCTGGCCTCCTTTTTGTTGTGTTTTTGTGTGTATGAATTTATGGTGCAGTGTGCCTTGGTGAGTGTCGTGAATAAATCGTGCACAGCTTGGTTATGCGGTTGGCGTGTGCACTCTACTGACACTTATTTCCCGGGGGGGGGGGGAGTCGGTGGCTCGAACGCATGCGCTGGGCTGTCGACTCCGGACTGTGTGATAGCTCTAACAAGAGCTAGCCACATCCGAAGTATACATTTCATTTGCACGAGTAACTCTGAAGAGAACCACTCATCCGTGTGAACTAAACTTGGGACCTTGTGTGTCCGCTCTACCGCTGTTGCCTTTCAGCTCACTGTTCTCAGACTCTCGGATTTTTTGGTTGCGCGTTCATATTTATAACCTTGTGGAGCACCCTGCGCTCTGATTGGCCGGGCTCTGCCGGCCAACCAGCAGGCAGAGGCCCCCTCTCACTTTTGTCGTATACAAAGAAGTTTGGTTTTTCTGCATTTTCTTATGCCTTTGGGATCATAGTTACCCAGGAATTTGATATTTGTAATATGTCCCTCCAGATTGTTGTAAAGATTCTTACTTTTATCCACAATTATTTCTTTAATGTATTTTGTGGAGAGTAGTTCATGGATAGTTTTATTAGTTGTGAATCTGTCTTGGTTAGCTATTATTCTCAAATATTTATTTTGAATGGTTTGCAAGTCCTTTAGTCTGAATTCTGCGGCATGTTCCCATACCTCACATCCATATAGCATAACTGGGAGTATTACTTGTATTAAGAGTTTTTTCTTTAGTGGAAAGTTATCTGCCTTGAAAATGGGATATAAAAGTTCAAGTTTTCCCAGTGCTGCACATGCATTTTCTGTGTGTGGCTGCCAAATTAACTTGTGGTCTAATGTAATGCCTAGATATTTTGCCTTTTTTACAAATGGAATGTTTTGATTAAATTCTTGGGCAATTTCGATAACATTCTTAGGGTTGTGCGAATACTGGTTTTAGTGTTTCAAATGGTTTTTGAACTAATGCTAATTTTTTCGAATACTGCTTTTTAGTTTTGAAATTGCAAAGATTGCATAATCTTGCAAAAACAGAAACAAAAACCTACTTTTCATTCATAAATAAATGCATCAAAAGTTATTTTATTTACATGAAAACCCTGAATAGTCTTGAAAACCAACATATTATAACTTATGAAAGTGTGTGGAAGGTTGTATAAGAATCACTTTTTTTCTTGATTTTGAGGATGTTTAATGGCTCCATGATATATCAGGGTTAACTTGATAAAAATAGCAAATTATTTGAAAAATTAGATTCATCGTGTTTTTTTTTTTTTATTGTATATATAGGACTTTTAATGTAAAATATTGATGCATATGAGTTTCAAAAGGTATTTTTGACTTAAAGTTTGGTTTCCGCTAGTGTTTCTTGAATTCGCAGGAGTGTCATGTTAGCAATTTCTTTCAAATCAGACACTTGGTTAACCTGTAGTAGTGTTTTAACTTTTGGGAATTTCGACTTTAAATTTTATCTGAAAATATAAAAATTTAATATGGGTGAATGGTTTACAGAATTACCAAAATAATTAACATCCTTATGTCATGGACTTTTATTTTGATAGTCAAGTACTAATTTGGTAATTTTTTAATATTTGTACAGAAAAAAGAGATAAATTAAAAATTTATGTAGTTCCTTTTGTTTTATTTTAGTAATTTTCCACCATTTTCATACTCTTTACAATCTATTATTTCTTGCCACAGCAAAAAAGAGAGGTATTTATTAAAAATATAGAAATAATTTTTTACACTTGAACTGTGTTAATAGCGGTTTTTATGGGTAATGAAGAGGAGAGCATAGGATAATGCAGAGGAGGTGCATGTGGTGTGTTTTCAGCAGTCGCTGCAACGGGAGGTGACGTTCATGGGCCAGGCGCTGCAGGACGAGAGGTTCCGCTGCGAGCGGCTGGAGGAGCAGGTGAATGACCTGACGGAGCTGCACCAGAACGAGGTGGAGAATCTGAAGCAGGCCATCAGCGACATGGAGGAGAAGGTGCAGTACCAGAGCGAGGAGCGCCTGCGCGACATACACGAGATGCTAGAGGCCTGCCAGACCAAGGTACGGCCATCAGCAGTGCACACAGTGTGAACGTCTAGTTTAGGTTGCTGCCCAATCCGAGACTGACCATGTGAAAGAATAGGATTTTGCATATTAAATTATTAATTAAGGGTGTCTCTGCTACCTTTCACATCACCTTAAAAAAACATTTTGTGCACTTTGAAGAGAATGATTATGCTGTAAGAAAGCAAGTACAGTAGAACATGTCTGTATTGACACCATTTATAGCATCGTCTGTCTGACTGTAATGTCATATTTTTGCGGAACTGTTAAAAATTTGTTTGAAAGAAAAGTAGAAAATTATGATTCAAGTCGACCTAAAAATAAATTTGTCACATTTTTTAATTACTGCTTGTTATGTTTCTCTTGGTGAGTGCTGCACTGCATGTATCGCATATCTAACCCCCTAGACCAGCAGTGCTTGTCAGCATATTGACTCCGCTCACCCTCCACCTCTTGGGCGGGCAAATGTTTCTGAGCATGACTTCCGTCAAATGCTATTGTGCTCTTGCTCGCTTGCCTGATCACTTTGTGTGTGTTGTTTTACTACTTGGATTTCCCTTGGCTATTTATTACAGTTTCTGGACGACTTATCACAGTGAAATCACTACTAAGAAAAAATTTGAAGGAAATAGACCAAAGACTAAGTTTGTTGGATTTATTTTGTTTGCTAACCATTGCAATTCTCTTTGCGACTGCCGTATAACTCTGAAGCCAAAACAATCCAAAAATAGACATTGCATATTAACTTGCAACTGTCCACCTCTTCTATCAAGGTTGCCAATGTTACCCGTGTGTGCCTGCTGGGCTGCCGTTACTCAAGTTACAATCCAGAGTTGCATAGCCTAGAGGCTGCCCTTTGTGAGGCTGCATAAAAATAAAAAGTCAATAATAATAATAAAACTTGATGCATGCCACATTACTGCGCAGCACGTTTTCGCGCACTAGGGGCAAATTCGCCCCATCAACAAGTAAGCAAGAGCTCAGGGCAAGTCACAAACATTGGCAAACTACTTTCTACGTGCCCACTGAATAGACTCCATGCGTTGGATAACTTCACATGGAATTAGTTAACGCGTTTAATTATAAATTGTACTGCCTGCCTAGAATCCGGCATGTGAGCACCACCCCTTTTAGTCAGGATTGTTTTACCCAATGGACCACTACCCTGAGATTATCTGAAAAGGAAATTCCACCGACACAATGGGATTGCAGCACCTCTGCTGCCCTGTGACGTCACACCCGCCAGCCTCGGGCCGAGGTGGTAAATTTGTCGTCGCCTTGGAGCAGGGAGATAAATGTGCGGTGGTGCTGCAACCCTGATTAACCAACCCCTGCGATGAAGGACTACGCTACCCCGCACCCTCGGAAAATCACTGATCCAGGGATTTTCTACTATATAAGGAGGCACGAGCACCCCTCTCGCCAGAGACGCCAAGCTCGCTGGCCGCATAGGTCAGCAAGCACTCCCTGGGTCTGACCAAGACCTCTCTCTCCTCTCCAGCCTGCAATGGCTCCAGCCTCTCCAGCAGCTTGAAAAGTCTTAACCTCCAGCAGCTTGCAGAAGGCTCAACCTCTTCCTGCAACAGAAGACTGCACGTCACGCCATAGGTAACCCAACGTCCCATACTCTGCAACCCCTTTTACCTCAGTCAAAGTCCTTGACTCCACAGTAGCAGGTCGACGGGACACTTTACCTTCTGGACAAATTCTCCTGGAGAGGTTAAGCTTAAAAGGGTGTAGTTTAATGTACTGTTGCAACCAGAATAAATGTTTGTTTTATTCTTTTACCGGGCTCATTTTCGCCTGATTAATTTACGTAATTAATGACTTCTTAGTTTGCCTGTTTAATCCAACCAGTACTTCCCACTTTCATAATTCGTAATAATAAATATTACGTTAATTTGGAATCATTGTCTACCTTCCTTTTAACTGTAGTTCCTGGTTCACTTTAGTTAATATAATTCTGACAGTAAAAGTTGTTGTGTTAAAACCTCGCTGAGAATTATTCTTGAGGCGTGCCGAACTCCACAGGAGACGGGGCTTGAACTAGGCTTTGTTGAAAAAGACATACCGCGGCTCCTGGGTATCCGGTACTCCCTCGCCTAACCTCGGTGGCGACCTAATACCAGACTGCATATCTATACGTTAGGACCGTGGGTGTTACTGAATAAGACGCACCCCCAGGACTGCTAGGACTGCACGACTGCTGAAAAGTTAGAAGGCTGGGCTAGATGTGGAGTAAGAGTGGTAGTCTCCAGAGCACCGGCGCATAGAGCGACGAGCATTACAGAGATTAACTAACGCACGGATAGACCAGAAAGAAAGTGTGAGGACACTCACCCATCCACGGAGCCAGAATTTAGACCTCGGCCCATCTCACCGTTTATTCCCATCGCCCATGAATCAGAGCTCAACGCCTTTCTAGATGCTTGTTGGCCGTGGCTAATACAGGAACCTGTCAGTCACCCCCAGCTAGAGACTTCTTCGCCCGAGCCGTAACCCCACCTAAGGTTGGCCAGAGGATAAACGTACAGAATATGTGTACTATTCACTTGGTTTCCAGGAAGATTGTCAGTGTTTGATTACCACCGAAAGTCACCCCAAAACCTCAAGTAGTTTTTTATCACATTAATTATATTCCCACCCCTCGACCTATGCTGCCATTTGCAGATAGCACCAATCCCTTCGGTAGGATCATCCACCCCCATCATCATTTTTGATTAATCCATCTCGTGTCTCATACCCCGGGATAGCTGGCATGCCGCATCTGGCAGTTCTAGCAGTGAGGAAGATCATACGCCCTGAACTGGAAACTATCACGGTTCACTGGGCTAGAGTAGCAACCGAAATGCCGCGGTAGCCATCTGTTGAACATTGGGAGGCAGTCAGCGCTCTAACCACTTACCCGAGAGTAGGACGTGTGTCAAAGTGGCCTGAACTGCTGAAAGGAGAAAGAAAAATTGCTTCTTTGACACAGAGCTGCGAACAAATAGATTAATTGGAAGCTCGTATCCAGACACAGCTGTGGTAATTTTTACAGAGGGATTTATTTCACTCACTTTCAAAAATTGGAGTTTTTAGTTTAAAGTGAATATTTAATCATAAATTGATTTGAATATGTCTTTTTGAATGCCATCTCTTGTCTGTTAGCTTAAATAAAAATGTATTTTAAGGTTATGTATGAGAATGGGTCGAATCCTGTTTTTGGTTGAATTCAAATCCATAGTGGATTCCTTCAAAATATCCTCAAATCTGAATCCCTGTAAAAATATTGTGACTTTAAAATAATTTTTCTTCTAAAGTGGGAATAAACGGTAACACACGTACAGATAATTGTAATAGTGAATTGACAGACTTACACAACAATATCATTAAGCAAGTTAAATGATAGCAACATACATAACAAAAGAAATATGATTTTGAACTTCCCACAGCAATAGCACTGCCATACATCTTGAAAATGTTATTGCATAATACAGTACCCTGCAAGTATCACAGAAACCTCTGAAAAAAAAAAAAAAAAAAAGGGGACGACATTAAATTAAATACTAAGCATGTGTTAACTGAATTTTATGGCCAGAAAAATTGCCCATGCATTTATAAAACAACTTGCTTTATTAAAAGTCATGGAACCACAAATTTAAAGCAGAACTATATTCTCATGGAAGAACACATTAAAGCCAAATTTAAAATTTAAATTTTACTCCAAATGCACTGAAAGATGAACAGGAAAAAAAAGCTTTTGGTAAGGTTACTTCTAGTGGAAATATTACTTTCAGTAATGATTGCCAAGTGGCACTGCAGTGAGAGGTAGATCTGTAAAATAAAAAAATATGATGACAAAAGCAGTCACGTGTTATTAAAACTAAAAAACATAATTTTAACTAATATATTACTTCTTCAAAACAAAAATAAAATGGCGCTAGATATAACAAGCCGTCCTCAATTAACCCTGATCATTTAAAAAATATGTTTACATAAAACGTAACAAAAAAAATGGGTAATACCATAGATACATGGAGCGTACTGTGTGCATTCGCCGAATTAAAACGTGCAGCCAGCATCTAGTAGCAATGGAAAATTTTATTACAATTTTTATATAAGTGTTCTGTAATTTTTCTATTTGTCACATTTCTGTATTATGAATGAAATTACGTTAATTATGCGACAAAAAGTGAAAAAGGACAAAATGCTAACAAAATTAGTTTATTTTAGAAAGTCACAGAGATCAGTTTATTTCCAAAACATAGCTTTATCAATATCCATAGGAGTAGATGCTCGTTTGCGATATCGCTTCAGCAGTGTACATTTGATACATAGATTATGTTGACTTTCCGATCCTGACATATATTGAAACGACTTATTGAATTAATGTTGTAAACATGAGGATTCACAACGGAAATTTATTTTTTTCACATATTTTCTGTGTGTGTTGTTTTTTTTGCGAGGTATGTCATTTTTGCAAGAAACTGTGTATTTCGTGTTTACTTCACATTTTCGTGCACTGCGAAAAACACACTCTATAGTCATGGCTGACTTGATGTTTATAAATGCTGCTCCCGTGTTCCGATAATTACACTGTAAATATATATACCTCTTTCCCATGCTGTAAATACCAAGTTATTATAGGCTGTTCATGGTAAAGTGAGCACTTTTGAAAGCCCACTCATTTGGCATAATAGTAAATAAATATATTTTATTTCAGCCTTAGATGTTAACTTCCGAGTGCGGGGGAATGTACACACTGTGTTTATTACATACATGTAAAAATTTATTTAAAAAGGTGGGTAAAGGATATGTAATGGCTGAAAGGAATAAGTAACTAGGGCCTCAAAAGTGCTCACTTTACCATTTAATGAAATTTTGAGAAACTTTATTGTGTTTTTAATCTGCAGTGTTGAAGAGTGGGCAATTCCAATAAGTTGTTAAAAGACAAGTTAACCTCAATAACTGTGTTGAATCCTGTATCGAATCCTGTCTTGAATCCTTGAATCTCATGGATTTAAGTGATTCGACAGATCTTTGATTCAGCTGTCCCATCCCTAGTTGTGTACTATATTTATCATGCCTAAAATCCAAGTCCGTATCCTTCATTTACTTGCATGCTTCGTTTTTTCTTGTTGGTCCACTGAAAAAAGAATAGTTGAGGTTCTACTGTATTTCATCACCATGATAGTTTTATAGTAACCTTTGTGGAGAGATTTTGTGTGCCCATTAGAAAAACATGCACACTTACAAAAATAATTGTAAGTGTTATTATCTACATCAACATAATTTCCTTATTCTTTAGCTTGTATGCTATTATTAATAGTAATATACACTTAGATAATTTTGCTGTCCGGAACAAGTGCACTCATTTGCCTAGCTGTACTTAGTTCTCGGCCTACATAAGGGATGTCTGGTAATATGCCTAGATGGAAGAAGTGAGCCATTGGTGTTGATTATGTTGTGGAACATTCTTGCCTGCGCAGATCTCCAAGATGGAGCACCAGCAACAGCAACACCAGCAGTACGTGACCTTGGAGGGCATTGACAACTCGAATGCGCGGGCATTGGTCGTCAAGCTGATCAATGTAGTGCTGACGGTGTTGCAGGTCGTCCTGTTACTGGTTGCCACGGCCGCGGGGATTGTGATGCCATTTCTGCGCACGCGGTCAGTGTCCCTTCATTGTCGTCTTTGTCTAGTTAACGAAATATGCTAACCTTACCAGTTATAGTTTCAGTTTTTAGTGGGTTGTGTTTTATTTTCGTGAACCATATCTACAGTAGTAACTTTCTAAAATGAGCTCACACTGTTTCCAAAAATTAAGTGGTTATGGAAAGGAGGTCATTCTAAATATTTTGTGAAATTTTTTTACAGATGTTAACCCGACTCCAACTCCAACACCTATATGTTCAAATTTGCGATTTTTTTATACAAAGTCCTGTGTTCAATTGTCTCTAGCACAAAATGACAGCAATCTTTAATTAAACATATATTTATTTTAATAGGCCGATGTCTTCTGAAAAAAGTGATACCAGAGAGACACATATTTAGCCTTCCCCTGTCTTCCTAAATGTTAAAAACATTGAGCGGCATGTAGATTTACAGAGCATCGTAAGTCCATGTTCAGTTGTCTCTGGTGTACAATCAACATAATATTTGCATGGAATATTAATTTAAATCAACAGTCATATGTATTCCAAATAAAATTATATACACAGAACAACGGAAGGGTATCTGCGATTTCCTTTGTTTCCCAACAATTACAAAAACTGTAACATTGAATGCTGCATACTTTTTTGCACCATATTTACAAATTAAACCAAAGCGTTGTTGTTTGTACTTCACATAGAACTTAAAGCAAAACTTAAATTACAAACACATATTTTGACATGTTGAAACCGCAATTTTTCTATGTTTAGACAGCACACAAACTTGACTTGTCCTAAACGTAGGTTAACAAAAATTCTGGCCTCAACAGATGGTATTTGTTGGCACCAATAACATTTATCCTCGTTGGATAGCTGTAGTGATGGTGCTATCAGCAAATTTGTAGCATGCATGGAAGAGAACAGGATTGCTGTGAAAGTTCAAGAATTTTGTGTTACATGAGACAGTTTTGCACGCTGTATGTGACTGACAGCAACGCTGCGAGTGGTGGGAATCTGCTGTTGTGCGAAGTAATGGCAGATGGTTTGTGCCATAATTTGTGTGTCTCAAACATTAGGGATGTGCAAGTACTCGAAATTTTGAGTAATCTCAAGCTTTGTAGTTATTCGACTCGAGATTATATCATTTTCTCAAGCTCGAAAAATTTAGGGGGGGGGGGGAGAGAGTGCATATTGCAATTTCGTCCTGAAGAATACAAGCAAGTAAACCTCGTTTTATATGCATTGTAAAATAAACAACTACTGGCCAGATGGTGGGCAAAGTTTGGGAATTTTCCATTGGAGCATATACCAAATTATATACCAAATTATTATCACTTCGTGTGCACTCACTAACATTCGCCACACAGCTACGTACCACCTTTTACGCATACGTGAAAGAAAATGTGAGGATTACCTATTTGTAGAGTCCTGGAAAATTCGCAAATGTGAAATAACCTTCATAAAATCTGGAAAGTTGCACTACTCACTATAAAAAGCTAAATTGTTATGATTAACCAATAAATTAGAAGAACTTCCGTGAATGCACCAAATTCTTCACAAATGTCTTTCACTGTGTTAGTTTTCAACGTAAATAAAAGATTGATCATTTTTTAATTAAAAATACTTTCGGTCGGATGGTTTTTGTATTGACGGAAAACGTAATGTATACAATTGTTTTTTTTTTTTTTGGACGTCAGAGACATGCAAGCAGCACTCAACCCAAAATGGCTCGCCACATCAAACCTAGCTTCAGCAGTGTCACTTTTGATGAAAAACATGTACGTTATGAACGTGTGCATAGCGAAACGGTTCAAAGTCATTGTGTGATGTGTCGTGTAGGAACATCTGCGGCATGAAGATGTGTAGAAAATGGCGCAATTTTATTTTGTGTAGTGTAGGTACATCTTCGACGTGTAGACGTGAAGCCAATAGCGCGGTTGTATTTTGTATCGTGTACGTAAAGTCTTCAGCCAATAGAATTATAGGAGCACAAAAAATGAGTATTTGTTTGAAAATGTAGTTTCTAAAAGTAGTAGAAGTAAATAAGTAACCCTAGTTGTTCATAGTGTGTTAAGAGAAGTCAATAGGCTTATGTAAAAAAAAAAAAAAAATATTTTATTGTTTATTAGAATAATGCTATAATGCTGTTTGAATTGAATTATTAATTTCCCTCATTGTAATTTTTTCTTTCTGGGATTTATTATTAGACAGTGAGCTTACATTTTGATGTTGTTACTGTACAATATTGGATTTTAAAATTTTGTATGGGAATAATTAAATGGGCGCTTTATAATAGTGTTCAGGTAATTCATTAAACTATATTTTTAAATATTCTTAATTAATAAGAAAATGCTGTAATTGTTTCATGTCCATTTGTGTGAAGTAGGCTGCTAGTAGTTTTATATTGACAGTTTTTTTAATAATTGTAGAAACTCACCCGAGTTTGACTCGAAAGATCAAGGCTTTTTTTAAATACTCGGCTCAAGCTCGACTCGGAACAAAATTTCAGTGTTCGCACATCCCTACCAAACATTTTGTTTCTCCGGGGTCGGATTGTAATGGAAAATGAATATTGTCAGTGAGTGATAAGTGATGCCGTATCCTCAAAGTAATACTATGTACAGGAACATGCTGTTTGAGCGGTAAAAAATATGTGACTTGGTGGCGCCAAGTATATTGGCTGGTAGCCACCACGCACGCCTCCACGTTGCAGATAAATACAAACATAGGACTCCACCCACAAGTTCAGACACTGATAAATCCGAAGCCAGAGATGACAGTGCAGTTGTGATGTATGCAGCAGAAGTTTCCACTGTTTTGTTAAAGACTGCATTAATACTTGTGAACGATGGGGCCAGACACTTCCAGGTGTTTCGTCCTCCTTTATCACAGAGGCTCGTGTACAACAACTGAGTCTTAAGTGATATTGAACTGAAGTGAACATCGCTGGTGTCGCGACGTTGCCATTCCAGAAACGAGGGGCAGTTTAGTGTCAGATTGGAATTACACTGTGCGGCCACGTGGCATCCTAGACAGTTAAAACACAGCCTCTGCATTTGCACACACAATCGTCTCTTCTTTACAGATGTTGCGAGGAATACCTGACATTTATGTAGTGCATGAACCCCTTCACACACACAAAAATTCAACTTGTCTGACTTGTCGTTAGTGGATACAAGTTTAGTCTTGGTGAGGTGTGTTGCAGGCTGGCCATTCTCATTCAATGGCCGCCACATGGTTAAACCAAGAAACCTGTTGCCTCTAATCTTCTGGGAATGGCTAGGTCTCTGTGCTGCAACAGTTGCCAACTGTGTTTGCTCTGCTGCTTTTTCCTTCTGGTTAAGGAACTTCATTAAAGGCTGTTCACAATAAAGTGTGCACTTTTGAAAGCAACCTTAGAATAAAGTCACTGCCCAGGCCTGCGTATTCTATTGTAATGGGCACATTGAGTGACATGTGTCGAGTAAAGTTGGTAATAATAGATGGAAAATAATTCCATATCTTAACGTTGAATAAAAAGATATAGGTAATCATTTGACACAACTTAAATTATATCTTTTGTTTTCTGTTTTATTTTTTGATCCATCAAGTTTAAAAATGACCAGATTTGTAACATTTTTTCCTCTTCTAATCATTTCACTTTTTTTTTCTGCCCGACACATGAATAAAGTGATGAGGCCCATGGCAATGTTAATTTTACATAAGGCAGAAGAATACACAACGTGCATACAAGTAGATGTTAAGCAGGACTTTCAGAAGTTCTCATTTTACCGTGAACAGTCTATAGTTGGTAGGAGGGATGGTCCTCTTCATGCGACATCTCAACAAATGCCTGCTTCAAATGTATCTCCAACTTCTCCAACAAGATATTTAACACTAAGGATCGTACTTTTCTACTGAAAATTCTTATGCCTTCAGAGCATTCAGGTTCTATTCCACGCATGCTACAAATTTGCTGATTTGTAGCATGCGTGGTCACTGTAACCTTATGGTCTTTTAAAGAAGAATGTCAACAACTGATTTGGGTGTCTGGGTCCCTTTTTTTTTTTTGTTTTGCAGTGTCAGTTTTTTTTATTTTTTCCTTTTTTTAGGCAGTGGAGTGCTGGAATTTTTTTTGTGCTTTTTTTTTTTTGCTGGGGTTTTTTTTTTTTTTTTTTTTTTTCCCCCTGTGGTGAAATGCACACTGTCCTTCTCTAAAAAGAACATGTTCTCCCTTCCCTTTTCACCCATATAGCAATCCTCTAGACTCTTCCTCTACACTTCCCTTTAAACATCATGGGACAGTTTAGAGGTGGATAATTTACGGCTACTGCTCTACAGAAATGTTTTCCTTTATTTTGGGGGAAAAAGGGGCAACCTGTACATGAGTAAAGACTTAAGTTCCTTTCAAAGTTCATTAATGATGTTCCTTTCTTGCACATTTTGGAAGGGAACATGCACTCCTTGACATGGCAATAAATTTTGAACCGAACCAGAACACAGCCCTAAAGTTTGGATTCGGTTCAAAATTCGAATGTTTGACCCATCTCTAAAAATTACCATTTATATATTATGTGCAGAGGATAAAATAACAGAATAACAGGAAGACTCCATTTTAACACAAGTGTATTTATTTAATACTTTGGAAACACAGGGGGGTGTTTATCTCTGTACAAGAATAATAAATAATGTAAATTTCCTTAAAAATTTCAATTCATGGCATGTGAAGGTAAACCTGGGGACGAGAATAAAATTAAATGAAAATTTCTATGATGTTAATTGTTTTGGAATTGGAGGGGCGGCAGTCCAGAAGGGACGATGGTATGACCTACTATTGTGGAGTTTGAAGGATTGAACTCGGGGTGAATGAAACAGGTGAGGATGTCATGATAACTCTGGCTGCTGGAGTCTTCGTTGACGGCTGACGGAGTTGAGCATCGTGAAAGACCTTTTAATTCTCCGGCTGGGTTTTCTCTGTGTGCTTCTTGGTAGGCGAGAGGCAGTTTCACATGGATGCCTGGCTGACCATTTGCTGGGCCGGTCTAATTGGTTCTCGGGTCCTGATCGGCTGCTGCAGCAAACCGAACACTGGCCATTACACTATGTTCAAGACCAGGCACTCATCAGCTGCAGTGTTGGTTGCACGGCAGGAAACCCACACCTCAGAAGACTACCTGGGCCTCCTTCAGAATTTTTAATCTCTGTAAAAACTGCAGTGTGTTATGGCGTGGGTTCTGTGGGCGAAGGCAGCCTTTCAGAGACAGGCACTGTCATGTGAGCCAGGTTTGACCTTGGAAGAGCGGAGAAATGCCTTGGTCATGTGGGTTAAGATTGTTAAGTTGTTCTACCTCAAGGATGACATTACTGCTATCAAGCTGGGTGAAACATGCAGTAAGAACATCCAGGCACTGTCACCGTTTATTGATTTGCAAGGCATTATCAGCGTGGGCGGCAGGTTGCATATTGCAGTGATACCTGAAACTGCAAAAAATCCTATACTATTACCGCATCAGAGTAAACTTTAATCTTATTGTGCTTCTTTATCATGTTTGTCACCTACACGTTGGACCACAAACACAGTTGTATCTCACTCGTTGATATTATTGGATCATCTCAGCATGATCACTCATCCGCAAGTTGGTCCATTACTGTGTTGACTGCTTTAGAGCCAAACCTCGGTCAATCAATCCTGTGATGTATGTGCTGCCAAAGGTTAGGTTGAGTCAGGTGAGAGTCTTCTGTTAAGTTGGGACTGACCGGTGGCCCGTTCCCTGCTATACCAGCTGTGAGTCGCAAGAGGACTGCATTAAAGATGTATGTATGTGTGTTTGTCTGCTTGTCCACCAAGCCAGCGCACATTGAAATGGTACAGATCTGTCAGCGGCAGCATTTCTAGCAGCCCTGAAGAGTTTCATTTCCATAATAGGCTTGTCATCAGACATATACTCATGTTATTCCACAATGTCAAAATGGACTGTATTCGAAAATTCAAAAGGATGCGAAATTAAAACACAGATAGAAAATGAGGCTGCCCGACTGACACTACTCACCACCATGATGCTTTACGAACAACTGACTGCCGCCTGTCGGCAGTCCAGGGTTGCCAACTCTATGGTCCAGCACTGGAAGCAGGTCTGCCAACTTCGAAAAATCACCAGAGGTGGCAGAGCGGGAAACAAAACTTGAATTGTCCAGTATGTACACACAGTCAATAACATACAAAAAAATGAAGTATTCACATATTTACAGGTTCAAACATTCCGCCCACCTTGAAAAGTTCCATTTCAACAATTAAAGGGCAATGGGCAAAGTTTCACCACAGGATGCTTGATGTCCAGTGGAGGTGCACACAGTTGCCACTTTTGTCACACCATTCTTTGCTGGGTGGAGCTTCAGGACTCGTCCCAAACGCCACAGTAGGGCGTAGCACGAGTTGATTGGCAGCAAGCTCCTGTCCTTTGTCATGCCACTTCTGCCGCTGTTGGAGAGTATGCAGGTAATCACGATACCAGCGATGCCAAAAATCCTGTTGCAACCGCACTACAAACTGCCATCAGTGCAGGCAATTTAGAGGGATGTCCCTGAAGCCAGGTTCAGGCAAAGTGACCAAGGGTTCAAAGGTCAGAAAATGGCCAGGTGTAATGGTACTGAGAGCTTTAAGATCACAACTCAAATGGCAGAATGGCCTGGAATTTAACATAGTTTCCACCTGACTAGCACAGTGTACAATTCTTCGAATGTTAAGACCTGCGCCCCAATAACCTAGTGGAAATGGGACTGAAAGGATTTAACTCCAGCCTCTCAAAGGTCTCCGAAGTGAGGAGCAGCAGGTGGGTTGAAGTGCCTGTTGACACCGAGCGGGGACATTGTGCCCTTTCCTTTGCCATCTGTTGGTGAGAGGAAGATGAAACCAGCTCCCCGAGTTCCTGCAAACGATTGTGAACCCCAATAAAATTGGTGCCACAGTCAGAGTAAATGTCGGATGACCTACCTCGTCGAGCAAGAAAAAGTTTGTAAGGTCCTAGGAACATTTCTGTGGACAGATCTAAAACCAATTCAACATGAACTGCCTTGGTGGTGCAGCACACGAAAATGCAGAGATACGCTTTGACGACTGCACACTCAAGCAAATTTGATCATAAACGGACCAGCATAATCAACTCCTGCCCTTGCGAAAGGTTTGAATTGTTGTACCCTAATGGCTGGAATATCTCCCATATGAGGTTGACTAGGAGAAGGCCTCTGTCTGATACAGGAGAGAGAACACCGTAAATGGCAGGTGATGGCATCTTTGCCTGACAAGATCCAGAACTGTTCTCGCAGAATGCCCCGAAGAGTCCACACCCCAGGATGACACACCTAGGAATTGTGATTGATGACAGGTGAGGAAGCTCGTGATTAAAGAGCCTCCAGCATGCTGCAAGGTCCGATGGGAGTGTCACATCCCAATTGATAGTCTTCAACCACAAAATCTGCATAAGCTGTTTCGCAAACAAAAGGAGAGGGCTCAGCCATCCAAGAGGGTCAAAGATGCGTGCTATGGTGGACAGAATGGTGCACTTGGTGGCATGACTTGGGCTGCTTTGAATTTTGTACGCAATGGTGTCTGTGACTGGGTTCCACTGCATCCCTAACACCTTGGCAACAACCTGACTATCCGTATCCAGGCTGAATGATTGTGGCATCTCAACATCATCCACAAGAAGCCAGTCAATTAGGGGGAAGGGTGATTGCTCATGAACTTTCGCAGCTTAAATTCACCCTTAGCAAGACAAGAAATTAGCTCCCCTTGAAGGGCCAGTGCTGACTCAACTGAATGAGAACCTGTGACAATGTCATCAACGTAAATGTCTGAAAACGTAACCTTGGACGCATTAGGGAAATTGGCTGATTCATCCTTAGCCAACTGCTGCAGTGTGCAAATAGCTAGGAACGGTGCAGACAATACTCCATAGGTGACTGTTTTCAGACGAAAATCCTCAACAGGAAAAATGTCACAAAACCGCCATACAATACATTGATAATCCTGATGATCAGGGTGAACCACAATTTGTTGATTCATCTGCTTGATATCAGCAGTAAACACAGCAGTATGCAATTGGAAGTTCAACACAACATCCCCAATCTCTCACTGCAACTTGGGATCTTTAAGTAAGAGGTCATTGAGTGACACATTGAACACCACACAAAACTTTGTGGTGGAATTCTTGGGCTTGATCACACGGTGGTGGGGTATATGGTAGGTTGAGAATGACTGAACCTGATCTGGAGGTATTCTGTCCATATGCCCGGAGTTGAGGTAATCTGTCATGAATTCAGTGTACATACTCTTTAATTCGCTGTTTCCCTTGAGACGCCTTTCAAGTCCACTCAGGCGATTTACAGCTTGGGGCCGGGTGGCACCAATGGCAAACATACACTATAACGGCCATCATCATTATGAGTTAGAGTATCAGCAAATATTCTTTCACAAAGGACCTCCTCAGGTGACTTATGTTTGATGCTCGGAAACGCGTCAACTTCTCAGAATTTTCTCATGACATTCTCCAGAGGAGAGATGGAAATGAGGAGAGATACACAGAATGACTTGGCAGGACGAGAAACTAGTTCAGATGCCATCTTCCCCATCAAAACCCACCCAAACACATACCCTAGAGCAACTAGGGGGCCCTCAATCCGCCCTCCAGTGATCAACTGAGGAAGGAGATCTGCGCCGATAAGAAGGTCAATGGGACCAAGCATGTTGAAGGAGGGATCTGCAAGTTTCAGGCTAGACACAGCACTACGAACTTCAGAGGACAGCTTAACACTAAACAAATTACCAGTAATGCGCGGTAAGACAAACACGTAAAGAGCAAATTGGGGTCCTGCACAGCCTATTGGCACAACAATGATGGATGCATAGAAGTATTGGCTCTTGCCACATTGACCGGAGTGTTATTTAGTCCATGAATTGGCAAATGAGCCTTGTTGCATCTCAACTGCAATATTTTTTGCATACATCCCTCTGTGATAAAACTGGCTTTGCTCGCTGTGTCCAACAGCGCCCGAACTACACGCGGACTACCCATCAAATCTAGAACCTCAACTTGAGCAGTTGACAATAGCACAGTTTTATCAGAACTAACCACAGCAGACATGACAGCTGAATGTGTAGATGCAGTCTCCCCAGATAGAAAGTGAGGCTGCCCAACTGGCACTACTCACCAACATGGTGCTTCATGAACAACTGACTGCCTCCTCTCAGCAGTCCAGGGTTGCCAACTCTGTAGTCCAGCTCTGGATGGAGGTCTGCCAACTTCGAAAACCACTTGAAGTGGTGGAGTGGGAAATTCAAAACTTGAATGTGTCCAGTACACACACACAGACAGTCACACAGGGAAAATTAAGTATTCATATATTTACAGGTCCAAACAGTGATAGTTGAGCACCCTGGCTGGCAAGCCGATCCCACTGGAAGTGTACCTAGTGTCGTGGCTCTGCCGTTTACTGCCAGGGCAGAGAATGGGTGGCCTTCCAAGGATGTGCAGTTGTGTTGTCCGTGTAAGTTCAGTACAACAAAACCCGGTCTCCTGCTTATTCCTCCAGCTCCGATATAACACAAGGAATTAGCTCAGAGTATAAGTCAGGAGATCTAGTAAGATCAGTGTTTATTCACTCTAAGGATTAAACACAGATGGTAGTGGTGTTATCTCCTAATTCCACACGGGTTAGGCTGAAGGTAAAACACCCTATCTTAAAACAGGGGAAGGCACCCTTTGCAAAACTACTAGGAGAGGCAATAGCTGGTGCGTGTTGCGTATTATTAAACCTTGGGGCGAGCTCTGCTCTCAGGTTATCCATAAGGGACCGAACATGTCTTAGTGTGAAGTTGTCGACGCCGCTGGTTCTTCCTTAGGTCGTGTTGGAGAGGATATTCAGCCCCATGAGGTGAGCGGTGGAGTACTAGGAGAGGTTTGAACGTCAGCACCAGTAGCTGGAGCGATCGAGAACTGTAGCAAAACTGACCATCTGGAAGCCGGGATGCATCTACTTATATACTCCTCGGCCATCCCTTCCTTCACTGGCATAGGGCGTCTGGAGCCTCCTCTCGAGGCTCGGCTGCTATCACATCACTGGTCGCAGGGATGCTGCCATCCTGTAGTGTCACTGTTAACTTCTTTATCTGTTCTGGCACATGTTCGTGACTAGGCAGGTAAAACAATCTTCATTTATAGGGGTGACGACCGCATGCCAAATTCTAAGTGGACACTACAGTTTCATAATTAAACGTGTTAATTATTTGTGTGTCTGTAGTTGTCCAATGCGCGGAGTCAACCCTATAGCCATGGGAATAATTGTCTGCTGCTTTAGACTTGTCCAAAATGCTCTCTGCAATTACTAATGGGGCGGAGTCGTCAAGTTGATTATAAAGGCATGCTGCGCAGTAGTGTGGCATGCGTCAAAAGAAATCACTATATAATTAGCAATATACTAATGGAGCCTATAAAATATTGATCATTATGAGCATGCCTACTACAGTTCACTTTGTTACAATAAAACTGGCAAACAAACACCACCACAAGTAGGAATGTAAGATCATTTGTATTATTTATAATTTAGGCCAGAACATTATATTTGCAAGATTATACTAAGCATTAACTTGTGAGTATAATGTCTTTTTCTTCTGGATTCGGATGCTGTTAACAACCAATAATTTCATACAATGGTCATCCTTTTTTTTTTCAAACAAAAGTACTGTTAAATAAAACATTTGGTACAAAATATCTTGCAGAACAGGCCTGTGCTTTGTTTCAAACTAAAATTGCAAATTTTATGTAAGTGCTACAAACCAAATCAGAATTTAATTCACCAAATTTATTTTTAAAACTGGAACATAAGACGTTAAAATATAGGTTGTTATCAGACTGTCTTGTGAAGTCACTGAAGTTCCTAATGTTTACGCTTCACTAGGCTCATTGTTTTGTTTGCAGTCACATAATACTTAGAGATTCTTTGGCAGTACAATTTTTTTAAGTCTGTGTAACTAATAGCATCTACTTTCCATGAATTGCAAATGTTTTGACTTCAGAATCACGTGGTCTAATCATAACCGTATCACATGGGTAAGTTATGAATGTATCACACAGCAACTTTTCTCATAAACATATTTATATATATTTTATGCAACAAAAAGTAGCAATAAGTGATTTTTTTCTTGTGTCATTGAAATTTTCCTCACCTTTCGGAATTTTAAAATGTCACGGCGACAACTAAACACAGCTTGTGAGAATGAACGCACATTTTGTACAATAAATACAGCATTTTTCTGGAGTTACGAAATATTTATAAACCATATTTTTAAATGACTGGAATTATACATCACGTAAATGGTAGAAAACTCTGACTTAAATAATCAGAATAAATATTATTAGCTGCATTTTTGCGTATTGTTTTTATGTTACCTACGTACAACATGTTTCTAAGCTAGTCCACTATTCTCTTGGCATACACTATGCCGCATGTGTGGATACACATTGTGTAGATTTTATCTTAGCGGAACTTTCAGTACACGTTCGCCTGAAAAATTACTATTTTTTCTCACTGTGTGTAGGCAAATATTTTACTTCTATTGACATATATATAACAAAAAATTATTAATATGTAACGTTTTTCATTATTGGGGAACACAAAATTAAACAATCAAATATTGTAGATTTTTGTTCATTTTCCCAACTGTATATGTATACTCTCAACATTTTCAAAGAACCATTGTTCTTTTTTCTGTACATATGTTACCAAGTGCTCAAAGTCGACAAGATCTCATTCGCAGTGTAGTTCAAGTTATTACTGCTTGGGTTCTTATTGTAAATTGGAAATTGCAATGCTGGCATCTATTTTGCATGTGGATCTATGGCTCCAGCCTTTCATTTGTAAACGAGGTGTCTGCAATCATATGAAAAAAAATGTTATTTTGCCATTAAATTAGTTTATCTGTTTGATGATATAAAAATCCGTCAAAACGGATCAAATCTGTAGTAAAAATGGCAGCCCTGTCTTAAGGATATTTCTTGAGGAAAAATTATTTTTGATAAAGTAGCTTTTTGAAACAAGTATATGTGCCACTAAAGGCATTTATGAAAAGTATTGGGTGGAGTTAACTACGGTAACTTGGTCACGTGACCTGTAGTACACAATTTTTTTTTTTTTTGCGGCATCTTTGTATCATCATGTGCCGCAGAAGAGATGCAAACCCTGACTGGCAGCCACCCGAGCCAGCATTCCATCTACGGTTGATGCCTGGAAAGTGGAATGCACCTCAAAAAGAGAGTATTACAAATTGCCTCCATCTAACACAACCCAGTGAGAAGGAAGACCAGTCGACCATGCCAGTGAAGCAGCTTCTGATCTCGCGCAACCAATACCACCTGCACATGAGGAAAACTTCGCTTCGAGCCACCTCCGAGAGATGGCAGCCAGTGCAGCTCTGCCTACGAAGGGAAGAGCCACCCCGTTGAAGCCACCTGAAGGCCAAAGGAACCCAAGACACCCCTAGACCAGGAGGTTATATGGCCCTTCACTGCAGCAGAACAACAGTTGATATCAGCAACTCGCCTTAGCACCAGTCGTGCTAAGGCGCTCTGCTCTGTCTGCTCCCCATGCCTCGTGAGGAAATGCCCAGCAATCACCAGTGACCACCGCCGGTCTTCTTCAAGCACGTGTTGCAATCCCGAAGAGTCGTCGTTTCCCCCCGCACTTGACACTTGCTGTCAACCCCACACCACATACTCCCCCCTTAAGCCCCTTTCAGGACAACACAGCTTCAGTTATGGCTGACGGGGCTACCTAATTTGTTGCTCTTGCTCTTCAAGCACGCCCTTCAGGCAGACTCTTCAAGTCAACAAGCCCCTTCACCTGTCTTTTGTTTCTTTCACCTTATGCCCCGTGTGGTGGCGGGATTTTAGAATACCACCACAGCCACTCCGTGCTTGTCATATGAGGCGACTAATCGGGATGCGGTTGGAATCTGCAATTTGTTTGGACAGTCATCTCGTGCTTCTTTCTTAGTCTTCTTCTCTTTTATCATCCTTTTTCTTTCTTTATCACTAGGTCCCGTCGCTTCTTCCTTCACTACATCATCGTCTCGGGCCAGGGCAATGTCCTCCTTCCTAATGAGTCCTAATGAGAGTCTGTTCTCACAAATGAGTGCTGCCTCCAAATTGTGTGACCATACGTGGTCTAGCGTACCCTTCTCTCTGGCCCAGCAGGCAATTCTAGGTGCGGAACCCACGTCCCCGTACATGTACACCCACATAGCACCAATTGGTGCCTTCTTGGCGGGAGGGTTGTCATGGCCGACTAGCCCATGTGCCCAAACCCGCCTGGAAGACATGTTACCGCTGTATGGAGGAGGCCAGTGTAATCAACCACAAGTGCCCTGAACTGGCGTCCAAGGGTGTCCTCTATAGTAGGGAGCCTGGGATGTTTTGCCAGGTAGGGGAATAAAACCGACCTCGCTCAGGATGTACGACTTGCCCCTGGTTTGCCCTGGTGTACACATCGGTGTGCTACTGGGGCAGTAATTTGCATTGAATAGCTTCTTTTATTTTTCCACAAACGGCAGGCTGAGGCCGATGACTCTTAGTATGGGAGTCCTACACCACTGCTTCCAAAAGCACTCTCCAAAAGGGTGGAACCCTTGAAAGCCACTTACTAGGAAACAACAATGATACTGGTAGTGCTTCGGATAGTAATTCTACAGAACGGCAGCCTACTATGGTCAAGTTACCCATGCCACATTTTTTGGTTATCAGAGGACTAGAAGGGCGCACTTCTGACAAAGTGTCGCCTTTTGAGTTGCAAAAAGTCATTGATGGTGCAGCTGGTGGTCCTGTTGTCGACTGTAAGAGGATAAGCGAAAGTTGCAAGCTTCTGGTGGAGACATTGAATGCTGCCTTGTCGAGGAGACTCTTGGCGATGAAGACTTTTAATGGGGCAGCTACAAAGTTACCTGTTGAGGTCAAATCCTGTGTGTCCCTGAACTCCAGTAAGGGAGTTATCTGGTGTCCCAATTTGATTCACATCCCAGAACAAGAGACCCTAAGTGAGCTGCACACACAGTATGTCACAGCTGTTCGCCATGTGCTAAAGACCACCGATTGTGTCAAGTCACCTACCACCACTACTCTCGTCTTGACTTTTGGTGTGCGTGATCTTCCCTCCGTTATCAAAGTAGAGTATTTAAATATGCGTGTTAAGCAAGTCATTCCTACTCCTCTCCGTTGCTACAACTGTCGATGGTTTGGTCGTCTTCTGCAAAATGTCGGAATTCACCAGCTTGTCCGAAGTGTGCTGCCCCACCGCATCCAGATACTACTGAGTGCAGGAAGCCCCTTATATGTGTGAACTTTTTGCAAAGGCCATCCGGTCTGGTCGAAGGAGTGCTCTGTGTACCAGGAGGAGCAGGCTGTTCAACTGATCCGGGCCACAGACAAGGTTTCCTTTGTTGTTACAAGGAAACTTTTCCATGCTCTCCAGGGCCCAAAGCCTTCTATGCCTTACAACATTGTTGCCAATGCTCGCCCAGCAGTTAAGGATACGTGTACACAGACAGTCGATGTGGCTGCCCAGACTGACTTATCTGTGAGTACACCGAAGCCACAGGGAGTCCAGACGACCCGGACTACATCTGTCGGTACGCAGTGTAGGCCAGCTGAAATGAAAATTTCCAAACCTTCTGTTGTTAACAAATCTCTTCAAAAGGTTGCCGGGAAAAGAATAGACAAGCTAAAGACTCCATCTCTGGTGCCCCTTTCTGCGAGCAATTGTGGTTCACAGGTACACCCACTTGCCGTCCTGTCTCCTCAGAGCCAGAGTCTGAGATGGTGGTTGATGTTGATTCTCACAACACTGGTGAAGGCGCAGAGGGCTTTAAGCCAGTGATAAACAGACATAGAGAGAAATTGAAAGAGTTGTTTCTGCACACTTTCTTTCCATAACTTATGTCCCTCATACAGTGGAATTGCTGAGGATATTACAATAATCATGAAGAACTGAAATAGCTCTTAGTGTCCCTCACACCTAAAGTCATTTGCCTTCAGGAAACTAACTTTCGTCCTACAGATACGGCCTCCCTTCGAGGTTACACATTCTACCGCCAGGATAATGTTTTGGTGGACTGTGCTTGTGGAGGTGTCTTGTCTTGTGGTGAGAAATTCTGTCTACCATGAAGCTGTTGCCCTTCACACTGCTCTGCAGGTAGTGGCAGTCAGGGTTTTCCTCTGTATGTTTATAACTGTTTGTAGAGTGTAAATGTACCTTCCCACCAGCGTGTACGGTCGGCTGATTTGGAGGTCCTTACATCTCAGCTCCCAACACCATTTCTGATCGTTGGCGATTTCAGTGCTCACAATCAGATATGGGGTTCAGACCATAGGGATGGCTGAGGTCGTGTGGTAGAGTTGTGGCTCACCAGTTCACATATTGCCCTGTTGAACACTGGTACTCCTACATACTTCACCTCCCATACTGGCACTTCGTCCTGCATCAACCTTCCTTTCGTAGTCCAGCTTTAGTCACCCACTTTGATTTGTCTGTATATCCAGATCTGTGGAAGTGACCATTTTCCAATCTTGTTAAATCACGTTTCATTGGCAGCCCCACCAAAACCACCTCGCTGGGTGCTTAATGAAGCAGGCTGGGCACATTTACAGTGTTAACTCTATTTCTCTGTTGAGGTTCCTCTTGACGTGAATGTGGCAGTGGATCTCTTCAACTCTGTTGTCGAGTCAGATGGGGAGGCCGCTATCCCCAATCTTCACCACGTGGTCGTAGCTATGTTCCTTGGTGGAGTGACGAATGCAGGGATGCTGTCCGTGCTCGACGACGTGCGCTGAGACGCTTTAGTGCTCACCCCACTCAAGCTAACCTTTAGCTCTTTCACATCTATCAGGCTCATGCCCGACGTGTCATCAATGACAGCCGGCAAAAGTCCTGGTGAGACTTCATTTCGTCGCTCACGGCACATGCTACCAGTAAGTTTATATGGGACAATGTTCTGAAGCTGTGCGGACAATCTCTCGTAATACAGGTTTCCTTCCTTTTGGCCAACAACGATATTGTTACCGAGGGGACAAACATACCAGACACATTAGGTCAGTATTTTGCATATGTTTCGAGCAGTGCACATTAACACTCCCTCATTTCGAACCATCAAGAAGACATGCGAGACGGTGGGTGTCCACTTTGGTGGCTCAGGTGAAAAGGACTATAAACAGCCTTTTACCCTTCTCAAATTGGTTCAGTCTTTGTCATGCTCAAAGAATACATCTGTTGGCCCCAAAAATATCCATTATGCTACGTTGCAACACCTCCCGCTTGATGGGAAATTATTTCTGCTAAGAATTTTTAATAATATTTGACTTCCGGTGTATTCCCCTTGAGTTGGTGCAAGTCAACCCTTGTGCCCATCTTGAAACCAGGGAAAGTCAATGGGGAAGTTTCCAACCATCGTCATATTTCCCTCACCAGCTACGTCTGTAAAACCATGGAGCGTATGGTTGATGCGCGTCTGGTATACTGCCTTGAGACCTGGCAGCTATTATCGCCTCTCCAGTGTGGTTTCCGCCAAAATTGTTCTGCGATGGATCATTTGGTCAGCTTGGAGGAAGCTATACTACAGATTGCCTTTTTGCGAGGGCAGCACCTTCTTGCTGCTTTCTTTGATCTGGAGAAGGCATACGACACAACATGGCGACATGGTATCTTCAGACAGCTGTCCATTTAGGCAGAAATTTATGTACTTCCGTACCTTCAGGGCTCGCAATGGTGCTTACTATTCTCTGGAGCTTGTTCAAGAGAACAGTGTTCCACAGGGTAGCATACTGAGTGTTACCCTGTTTGCTATTGCCATCAATGACATTGTATATGTCGTGCTGCATCTCTGGGCATGGCAGAATGCCAGGTGCAACTTGCCGTCCACCGCCGTTGCGATTGGAGACAGCTGTGGCTTCCACTTGTCCACCGCCAAGATGCAGGTGGTCCATTTCTGTAGAAAATGTGGTATATTTCTTTCTCCCGAGGTGCTTTTGTATGGCTCTGTTTTGCCTGTCTGTCGTAGTCAAGTTTATTTGTCTTTAGTTTGATAGTAAACTTACATGGAGGAGTGGTATTCAGTCTCTGAAGTGTCGCTGTGTAAGGGACTTGAATCTGTTGAAAACTCTTGAGTGGTCGTGACTGGGGTGCTCACACAGTCACCCTTCTTTGGCTGTATCGTGCCCTGGTCGACTATGGCAGTGTCGTTTATTCTTCTGCTTGGCCTTCTGTTCTCAAATCATTAGCAAGTGTTCACCATACTAATATATGCATTGCGACTGGGGCTTTTCGCACAAACCCGGTTGTCAGCCTTTGTGCTGCGGCTGGTGAACCTCCCCTCCATTACCGGCGTGACCAAATGTTGCTTTCCTATAGTGTGTGGGTGCGTTCGGACTCTTCGCACCTTCACCTCACTGCCTTTCTCTGTCCGCCCAATGAACGGTTGTACTCCGCTAAGCCAGGTTCTCAGCCGGCATCTGTCCGATTTGCACATACCTTGAAAAGGTGTGATATGCATCTGGGTGTGTTGCCTTTACCTCCTTTTTTTTATAAGGGTCTTTTTGTTGATCTTGAGTCTTTTGTGTTCTGTAGTTTTATTTGCAGTTTTACTGATGGTTCCAAATCCTATATCTCAACTGGGTGCGCTTTTGTGATTGGTGCTTCTGAGTACCTTTTTGGACTTCACCCGTCTTGCAATGTTTTAACTGCAGAGCTGTTTGCTATTTTCAAGACTGTGTTTTATCTGTAGGGGTTTCACCGTAAATGCCTTGTGTGCTCCGATTCGATGAGTGCCTTGACAGCCTCGATCTGGCTTCACAACATCTGCTTCTTCCCTTGATCTGGGAGAAGCTGGCAGGGGCTGTGCGGATTGGTGTTCGCATTGTTTTCCTGTGGGTTCCAAGGCATGTGGGCATCCCTGGCAATGAAGCAGCAGATATGGCGGCTAAGGAGGCATGCAGCCTTCCACCATGTGATCTTTTTGTTCCTGTGTGTGATGTGCTGCTTGCAGTCCGTGGCCTTGTTTGGCATGCTTGGCGGCGTGAATGGACCTCTCTCCTGCTGTCCAACAAGTTCCGGGCCATCTCCGACTTGCCTGTTTGTGCTCATCCTGTTTTGTGTACCTGCAGGGAAGATGTAGTGCTTTCTCACCTTCGCATCGGGCACACTTGTCTGACGCACGAGTACTTGCTTTGTGGTGAACACCCTCCTGAGTACGATGCCTGCGGCACTCCCTTAACTGTGCGGCACATTTTGTAGGAGTGACGCAGGTATGGCCAGGCTCGTCGCACTTTTAATCTTCCTGATGACCTACGGCGAATGCTGTGTGATGGGGGTACGTCTGTGAGTGGCATATTTCTATTTTACGTGTGGTGGGTCTTTTTAATTGGTTGTGACTTGTTTTTTTTTTGTTCTTGTGTTGTTGGAGTTTGTTATGTTATCCTGCTTTGTTTGTAGTTTTTGTGATTATTATTTTGCCTCCTTGAGGTTTCTGCCTTTTGTTTTGCCTTCCATGGAGGTTTTTATTTCTTTTTTCCCCCTGCCTTTGGTTTTTGCCTCCTGTGGAGGTTTTTTTGTGTTTTAATTTTTAACTTCTTGTGGGCGCTAATGTCCTCGCTGTCGTGAACCCCACCCACTCACTCACTCACTCACACTCACTTTCTGTAAGTTAATCAGTGTGCACTGATTTACAGCAGGAGAGTACGACTCACCGGATTCTATTCTGTATGCAATAAAACACTTTCTAGTCTAACCGCTGCCTATTCCTTCTTTAGTGAACTGTACATAGTCCTTCCTGGTGTCACCCTGCAAAGTAGATGCAGGGAACCGCGGTTTGAGGATTGGTTTGCTGAATTTGGAGGAGGACTGCAGCCTGTCCCCTAAAAAGGACTTGACGTACGTCACCCTAAACACAACCCATTAGAATGCCACCCATACTGTCTACCAGGCATGCAAAGGTACCTGGTGTGCACGTATGGTAGAGCTATGACCATTAACAAGACACACAACAAAGAGGTTAGATCATCCTTGTCAGTTAACCCACTCCATCCCCCACATATTGACTAGACGATGGTAGTGCCAGGTCTGACAAGGAGGGATCAACCCCTTCTCTTCTACACTTTATCTAGGGATATTGTTGCCTGTCACCGCAGTGCAGACATGAACCATGGTACCTTTTACCCCTTGTAAATGCTGTTCACTCACAGAAGGGGAAGTAAGTGGAGTGACAGGAAGGCCTCGCCAAGAAACAAGCATTACTTATAGCCTTCAGCTACTTGACCATGCGGGAATCAACTCACGCCACCTGTCAACTGTTGAGGCCTCGCCTCTCAGTCCCCCCTTCCTCCCGCCATATTCTGTTTGGCCCCTTAGTAAAAACCAGTCGACAATGCCAGACCAACCAAGTCAGCCACCTACAGCGGGGCCGAACACCTGCCTGCCTCTGCAGAGTCAGCCCCTCATTCAAGTCGACCAGCAGATGCCGTCGCTGCCAGCCAGCCGGCCGGGTCGGGAGACCCCATCCAGGACCTACACTGACAAGCGCTCGACCCACGGCAGCAAGGTACGTCAGAGGTAAGTCAGAGGCTCCGCCAGCGTTGAACATCCACAAGCCCAATCTAGCCCAGCTAGACACTGTGTCTTGCAGGCTGTCATATTAACTCGACTCTATACAAGGGCATAATCAAGGCCAAGGGCCAAATACTGCATGCCTACCTCACTAAGATCTGCCCCCCAAGTCTGTGTGTCTGACCTAACACAAACTAAAATCCTAGTAGATGCAGACAAGCACCTGCCCCTAAGGCCTTCACACGTCAACTCGATCACTAAAGATTGACATTGTAATTAAGAATGTTTCAAAAGTAATGCAAACTCTTGAGACCGCAGTAGCTCAAAATGAAAACCTTGAAGATTTTGTACATTGTTAAATGCTCTGATACATGATTATGATGATGACAGAGAATACTAATTTTTTTTTATTTTATTTCAAGCAAATATAGAATGCCATATTAATCAATAGTGCACAGGAAAATTACCCGTATATTTAGTGATAGGTTATAAAAAACTTAATCTGGTTATGGGACAGCCTTACAGAGTATAATGTTTGTGTGCTGTGCAGGTTGCGAGTCCTCACCACTTGCCTGCTGGTGGCCACTATTGTGTTTGTGCTGAAGCAGTGGCCAGAGCTGAGGGACGTCAGCGACCACCTCATGCGTCACATCAAGGAGACACTCTCCAAATAGCACAGGTTTGCTATTTGCTTGCACATAGCAGATTACCAGTTTAGTACTTAATGTGTTTCCTATGTAGAAAGTTACACCGGAAAACTTAAAAATATTTTAATGGTTGCTATGCATTGCTTCTCACTAACCTTTTTTTTTTTTTTCTGTTTACATTTTCGTCTCTCAGTCATAATACATCAGAATATTTTTTTGTCATAGTTAAGCTTGTTTCTGAAAACATTCATAACTTGCCATGTGCCTACAGACCGCACTCATAGACTGCTTACCTTCCCTCCATATTTCTTCTCTTGCACAGCTGTCATTGCACGCAACTGATACTGCTCTCCAGGCAAGTACAACCACACTCACGGATTGTGTGCATGTTCAGTATTATTTGTATGTACAAAAATACATATCATCACTTCAATGGACATTTTGATACATCTGCAAATATTGTAACCACTTTAATACTGTCAAGAAATGTGATATTTGCAACTACCGTACTGAAATCAAATGCACAAGTCGCTTCAAAATACTTAAATATGCAAAAGAATTTTTTTTTCATTTTTTGCCTACTTTCTCTTTCCGAAGGAAAGACAGACTTGTGAGATCACTTTCATGTGTGTCTCCGTCTCTCTCTTTCCCAATTTTATCTATCTCCCTCTTCCTCCTCCCCTCCTCTGTCTCTCTACTCTCATCCTCTCTACTCTCATCCTCTCTCCTCTCATCATCTCTCCTCTCATCATCTCTACTCTCATCCTCTCTCCTGTCTACTCTCATCCCTCCTCTATCCTCTCTCCTTCTCTCTCATCCTCTCTCCTTCTCTCTCCTCTCTCCCCTGACCCTCTCCCTCGACCATCTCTCCTCCGGACCCTCTCCCACGACCCTTTCTCCTAGGAGAGAAGCGAGAATACCTCCTAGATCGGGAAACACCCCCGGAGACACAAACAGGACCACTTTCCCAAGCCCGAGAACGACCCCTGGACCTCTGGCAAATACACCTAGGGCCAAACTCGCATAGAGTGCGACCCTCCAACCAAGCCTTGAACCCCGGATTCCAGGGAATAAGGCTAAACCACCCGAAAAGGGGTGGACGCTCAAATATTGGCACCCAAAACCCTGAACCCAACGAAGGAAACGTGGCAAGGTCCCCGATCTCCGGTCAGGCAGACCAGGACTCTGGTAATAGCACGAGAGGAGTAACCCCCTCCGCAGCTCATAGGATTTAGGTTGATAATTATTTAGGTTGAAAGTATTTTTGCATGAATTTATGACAAACCCTTCAAGAAGAAATGCTATTATATGAATAATATGGTATATTTGATTTCCTTTTAAAGAAACGCTAATCACAATGAAATATGTGTGTCTAACATGACTGTATGGTAGCAGCATCTTTCTTACGCTGTAAAACTTTTGTGGGTGTTATATATTTGTGACGAGTCATTTTGCTTCCCAGCAAAGCTCTTCCTCTTTATGTGACATCAGATAAGAGGATCCTTGTCAAAGTTGATAGGTACAGTCTCAGCACTACAAAAATATGTACAGCCATAGGAGATACTGTATTTAAGCATGAAAAACCTTTGTCAAAATCCTCTGGCTCGTGGTACACCAATTATAAATAGAAGCCCATAGTAATTTTGTCCATGTAACGGAAACTTAAATGCTGAACTAGCAGTGTCGCACATTTATGGTATTTGTGCCTAGTTTTCCAATTGAAGACGACCCCGAATTGTAGAGAACCCCTTATTTTTTCTACTTCTTCTGTAAAAAAAACCTCGTCTTCCGTTCGGATAAATATGATAATGTATTAGTGAAGTTGTCAAGATTTATTAAATTTTAAGGGTCAGAATTTGTTAAGATGCATTGCCAGGAACCGAAGTCACACACTAACGAAGTATACTTTCCTCCTGACAGTGGGCATCATGTAAAGTAAATGAAGAGTAACTTAGAAAATGCAAATGTACCCTTAAATTGTAAGAGAGCACGGGAGGAAATAAAAAAGTCAACCCCCTTGAACAAACTGCAAAGTTAATGCTTGGTTTGATCCTGACCCTAAACATACTCACCTTTGAAGTAAGAGTATTAGATATTAAGAGTTTGAAATCAGACAAGAATAACCCAGGGAATGTGTGAGCACAGTTAGGAAGAATGAGCTGCACTGTAACACGGCCTAAAGGCAGGTCTGAATACACAGAAATGCATACTGGGCAACTTTGTGAAACCTTGATGTAGTAAATGTAAGAGCATGAGGGAAAACGCACTGTGAGCGTGCTGGATACGGCGCTCAGGGAATTCCACGCCTTGCTTAAAAAGTTGCTACACAGTTATCAATTCAAATCTTGCAAGTCTATTAGGTTAGGATAATTTGTAGGAAAATTGTACATATGTATTAGGTTACGTCTTAACGAGGCCCGTAAATATGTGTTAGTTTAGGTTAGAGGTATGATAAATTAGTTTCAAATTCATGCAGGTTTTATGTAATTTTGAGTGGACTGTACCGCACACACAACTATGAGAGGTAAGAAAGGATTAGATAGAGTTAAGGAATCAAGTTGATTACGTGTAATTAATGTCAGTAAAATGTTTTGAGAAAATTCAAGGAGTAAGTAGAAGGACAACGAACAGTTCCTTTATTCCTTGAAGCAACAAAGCATCGCTACTTAACTTAACTAGTCCTAGCAGGATTGATTGACCAGAGAGCTGAATGATCTAAGTTCCATTGTAATTAGATAAGTTGGGGTGTACATAATCTCTTTTACTCCAACAAGCAAATAAGGCACAATGTAAATAAATTCAAGAGTAACTAGTATATTCTTGATGTTAATCAAAGAACAGTTTTGGGTATCAAGTATCCCGAAAGACGAAAAGTAGAAGTAACAAAGTTGAATGAATATGTCTGGAGAGAGAAATAATTAGCAAAGTATTAATTAAGTAAGAGTAAATGTGTAAGTTAAGTGTAATTATGAACCAAAATTTAGGTTAAGACATGTGTTGAAAATGTAACATAAAGATGTCCAAAGATTAAACATACTAACATGTACTAGAAAATTAAGAGATGGAAAACTAGAAATGGGCATTTGGCCTTCTGTAAATAACATGTTTGATAAGTAAAGTATTGGGAAATGTGTTTACGTTATGTAGAAAGTTCAAAGAGTGAAATATGTATCCTTAGACTGTAAGTATTAATTACCAAGCAGTGACCTGCTGCAAAAGAGTTTTTCTATGTCATAAATTACAAATTTATATTAACATTCAAATTTTGACCAGTTAAGAAGAGTACCATTGTATGTTGTGCCAATGACCATGTGCCTCTTCTATATTCTAATAGATTGTGTGGGATGCTAGCAAAAACTTAAGCTTACAGTTGCTTGAATAATTAAGAACTTGGATTTTCATAAATTATAACACATAGAATTCGTTTTACCATGCGACAGCGCTGGCATAGGATAATGCCAGTTATAATTGTTCCCAGCAGAGGCCACATAAAACACACCCTTTGTCCTTGCGAGTGGAACTACAGATTAATTAACTTTTTATCTCGAGGCCAGAGATATAATCAAATCATCTGTTTCCAATAACAATGCATTTCTTATGTGAATTACAAAGCTTTCACTATCAGTGTGAGCTGGCACTCGAACTAGGAAGGCCAGAGTTCATAAAAGACGTGACCTGCTCCCGTCTCTCTACTTCATTTTTTTTCCTCCCTGCTGAAGAGCGAAGAAAGAGCCATCCAGCTGATGCGGGTCGACGCGCCACCATCCAGGCATGCAACAGAGGGGAATTGAAGATAGGGAGAGTAAGAGAAGGTAGTTGGAAGGGATACTGCAGGAGGACAGCACCCTTCGCCCAACATCGTCACTACTGCCCGAGCCGCATTGAGAGGTGGTAAATATGTCATCAGCCTCGGGACAGGGAGATAAGCAATGGTGGTGCGGCCCACAACCCCTGTGAGACGAGGCTAGCTATTCCTGCTCCCCTTGGGTAGCCTACAAGCAGAACATTTCTGTATACAAGGAGATGCCAAAAGACAGCTCGACAGTTCTGTCGGCTCTTTGACCTGAACAAGGTCGAGGGGCTCTAGTCTGCATAAGACTCTCCAGTTGGTGCTCAGCAAAGACGTAACAACAGGGAAGTGTTTGCAGCACCGTTCAAAGAGGCTGTGCAAGCTCTCCCTCTCACCGACCAAGAAGCACATGGAGAAAACCCATCCGGAGAATTAAAAGGTCTTTCACGATGCCCAATTCCATTAGCCATCAACGACGACTCCAGCAGCCACAGTTATCATGATGTTCTCACCTGTTCCGTTCACCCTGAGTTCAATTCTTCAAACTCCGTGGTTGCAGGTTGTACCGTCGTCCCTTCTGGACTGCCACCCCTCCAATTGCAAATCAATTTACCTCTTAGAAATTTGAATTCGACTTTGTTCTCATCCACAGGTTTACCTTCACCTGCCATAAATTTAAATTCTTACAAAATTTCAATTATTTATTTATCTTGTACAGAGCTACGCATCCCCGTGTGTTTCCAACATATTAAATAAATACACTTGTGTTAAAATTGAATCCTCCCATTATTCTGTTATGCACTCAGCACATGATTTATTAATGGTAATTTTAATATTATTAACAATTACTATTATGACTTTTTATGAATGCAACCGCTCATGGATAGATACGTGTGGGCCGAACTTGCTTGGGTCTCCTAACGCCTGAAGAAGGCTATAGTCTGAATAAGAAGTGGGATCGCCCAAGTATTGTCCGGAACACCCGTACCTCCAAAGAGGTCCATCCTCAACTATCCAGGTTGCTCACGCTCATTACCTCAGTACGTCCGCAGAAGACTGGACTGAAGCGGGCTTGAGTGACTCTGGGTAAATTTAGAGTGCACCGTTTTGTGTGAGGTAAAAATTTATAATAGTGAGCCAATTACATTTTATCTTATACATCAGTTGTAGTAATGCCACGAAAGAGTGGAGGACGCAAATTTCATCGTTTAGCCCGATTGGCATTACAAAGAGAATTAAACATATCAACTAATACAGTAACTCCCACTACTTCTAATGAATTACCACAGATCTCTCATCCTCTTGAACCCACTAGTGAGTCACCCAAAGAACCACCCACTATAAGGGAAGATATCAGTTCTTACATAGATCACCTGTTGCGTATATATTGGCCTTGGCATGACAAAGAATATTTCGGTAACCTGGGAAAACTCGAGGTAGATCCCAAACCTAGCACCCCACATCAACCATGTACAGTCCCAAGCAAACCAACCAATACGTGTTGACGTGCACACCTATCTTCGGGATAGTGGTTAAGATGCTGACTGTCCTCCTGAGTTCAAGTAATCCTGCAGCTGTGTTTTAACTGCTACTCTAGCCTGGTGGTTCGTGGTAGGTTATCTGGAGGGCCGCATCATCAGATCGTTGTACGAGTTCACAAACATAACAAAAACACGAAGGGCACCTTTTTAATGTGCTTTAAGATGCCTCGATTTTAAACAACTTGTGATATCTTGCTTGCAAGCGTAAACTGGAAAGCACCCTATGTTGTATGCTGCAATAAGTAATACAGAAGTTGGTGACCCTGCAACTTTGTTTTTTCTAGGGATGGGACGAACCCAGATTTTGGAAATGAACTGAACTAGAACTTAACCCAGAATATTTGTATTGAACCGAACCTTTAAATTTGTACTCGAACCGAACTTAAAAAAATGTCTTATCCTCGCATATATCCCTTCATAGTTCAGCCCTAAATATTTGTGTGTGTGTGTGTGCATGCGTCTCCTCCTCTCTCTCTCTCTCCCCTCCTCCCTCCCTCTCCTCCCTCCCTCCCTCCCTCTCCCTCCCTCCCTCCCTCCCTCCCTCCCTCCCTCCCTCCCTCCCTCCCTCTCTCTCTCTCTCTCTCTCTCTCCTCTCTCTCTCTCTCTCTCTCTCTCTCTCTCTCTCTCTCTCTCTCTCTCTCTCTCTCTCTCTCTCTCTCTCTCTCTCTCTCTCTCTCTCTCTCTCTCTCTCTCTCTCTCTCTCTCTCTCCTCTCTCTCTCTCTCTCTCTCTCTCTCTCCTCTCTCATTCTCTCTCGTCTCTCTACTCTCATAATTTTGCAGTGTGCTTACCAAGTAATGGAATTTGTTACTGGACTTCCGACTTGCTACGAGGTGCCAAGTGAAAACAACATATATACATCAAGACTTCATAGTCAGCCCCTATTTGTTCAAGTACAAAGCACAAACAAATACTGCTACATTCACAATTTCATGACTAATTCTTTAAACATGTGGGATTAAAATAGAGTAAACACGCATGCATGCACGCGCGCACACACACACAAAAAAAAATTACCTGCACAGTTTCGTCACTTATAGTTCCAAAATGTTATGGCCAAATTTTTTCTAGAGTAGAAAAAAGGTACCAAATTAACGTAATATTAACTTTTGGTTTTTATAGATTTGGTTGATATTGTCCATTTCATCTAAGTGGGGTAAATTTTGACAATTCTAGAGAAGTAGCACAGCCACAATGTTTCCTTCCACCGCAGCTGTTTTGTCACTGAAAAAAAGACATTTGTAAACAAATGTTTAAAGTCCAATGCACAACTTGCATTTTCCTCCTTCCTCGTGTTCCCTGTCATGGCAGGCACTGAAAGGCTGAGGTTAGCTAACTTCCGTCCAGTAATTAATGTAGGATATTGTAGCTAGGTTGGCATTCCAGCCTGTTTTATTTTTTAATTACAGAGTCAAATTTGTTCTAGTACTGTTTATTTTATTTCAAGGGAAAATGGAAAAGGAGGGAGAGGGGGGTGGCTTTAGATTAACGTATTTCCTGAGACTGGATTATTTTGATGTTATGAGTGTGTGGCATTTTGAGTTGCATATTATTTTGATGGCGCAGTGAAAAATTTTGCTCGTATGGAAATAGCATTTCAATTTTTTAACTTCAAAATTATAACTATAATGAAAACACAAAACGCGATACATATGTCGCTGTTTGTATTCATATAGATGCAGCAATATACACACGCACACACTTAGACCGAAGTGAACCTTACATTTGAATTTACGATGTAGACAAACAAATATCATTAACTCACTACAAAAGTCTGGATAAGGCGGCTTTCTTCAGGTGATGTGCATTTCAATACTTATAGTAACGGTTTACAAATAGGCTTACATTTACAAAACACGCAAACTTACTGTTTTAATATTTGTAACCTCTTTAACACGTGGTTTTCTGTGGCAATCTTTGCGAGTTTACTTCACTAAAATCACATTTGTTTGTTACTAGCATAAAATAATTCACTTGCAAAATCATTCAGGAAAATCAACACTGCACACATTTCCTGATACAAACAAACTTAAACTTATATACATAAATTATATTCGTGTTACTTCATTGTGGAAGGTGGTAAGGAAAATGGCGGAACAAGCAGTTTTAACGCCGTGCCGATTAATATTACATTTCACTCAAGAAAACGCACTACAGCGGTACCTACAACCAACTATGTTTGAAATAACCAAATTAAAAATATTTAACTACTGATTGAATATTCCGACAACACCAATAAGATATTCGTATAATAAACACGATGAGAAAAAAAGCACTCGCACAATGGCCTTCACCGGGCTGGAAACATAAACATGGCTAGCCATTGCCATTGGCTGGAAACATTTACTGTTCGTATGTGTGGACATACTCTGTCATAAAGGCTGAACATGTTTTCAAAATCCTGGTACTAATTGCCAAGAAAATTTAATATTGTTTTAGAAACATAATTTAAACCATAAATGTTGTAAGTATAATTAAGATTTTGAATTATAACTTTAAGTTCCGAGTACTATTTTCTTCCAAAGCCATCATCAAAATAGCCAACCTAACAACACGGATCCCGCAGCAGTTTATCAGCTGATACAATACTGTATGAGCAAGAGCATTTACTGTTTACATGTTGTGTAGGTTGGTCACATTGTCTGTCAGATTTTACCCCACTTATATGAAATGGACAATATGATAATTTATCATAACACTGGGAAATGTATCTGTCTAGTCGTTTCAGACGTGGTATGTGAAAAACCACAAATTAACAGCTCAAAAAAAAATGTTAATTGAAAATGTAATTTCCCAAAAACTCAAGCAGATCACTTATTTTGTATACAATCATTTAAATAAAGAATACCACCTGGTTTTACATACTGTAGAGTTCAAGATATAATGCTGTTATCACTGCTACAAAAACAATAATCAAATATCACTTGTTCGGTAATTTTTGTTGTGTTGCATTGTCATTTTTCAACTTCTTTGAAGTGAAGTACCATATTTACCCGTGTATATTGCACATTTTCACTTGTAAAACATTTTTTATAACTGATGTAAAGTGTGTGTAATTGGCGAGAAAATGTAACAAATTATTTATTGGCGTTAATGTGAATTTATTTTAACACCGGTACACTTAAAGCTTCGGGTGGCTTAATATTTAAAAGTTATGTACTTTGCTTTTTGCAAGTGTGTGATTCTATATTAACTTAACCTTTTCTCATGCGCTATTCAGGTATATTCATGAGTTATATTCAAATGTTTCTTTTTGGTTTATGTTTACTGCTTCAAATTTTGGTTTAACTGTAAAAATTCCAACCCTAGATTCTCGGGGAAATAAATATTCCTGCCCAACGGGAAAATGGAAAAATTTTCTTGGGATATTTCCCGACCATCGGGATCCCGCACACCTCTACTTCTAACATTTCCGTAGACATGCTGTCCTAAGGGTGTGTCTGATTGTCACACCCAAGGCCCTGACATGCAGTCCGATATTAGGACGCCAAGGATAGGCGAGGGAGCACCGGAAACCCTGGAGCAGCGGCTTGTCTTCTGCAGACTCTAAGCTGTCTGCCAGCTCAGTCTCCTGTGGAGTTCGGCACACCTCACGACTAGTCCTCAGCGGGGTTTTTCTATTGCACTTGCCAACAAGTTTTACTGACACAAATAATTAACAAAAAAATTAATGAACCAGGAACTAAAGTTGAAATTATGGTAATCCACTATTTCAGTTTACGTAATACAGTAAAACTCTGTTAAAAATTTCCTAAAGGGACTGAAAAATTATTACTTATTAACCGGGAAAACTTCTTAAAAGGGTCAAATTACACATGTGCATATAGATGAAGTGCACAATTATTCAATTTATTAAGCTAGAAAACTTCTTTAGTGGGAACTTCTTAACAGTGTTTCACTGTATTTATTACGGATTTTAGGAAAGTGTGAAATCCCGGTTTGATTATAAATCAGCTAAATTCAAAGAATTAATTATTCAAATTAATGCAGGCGAAGGTGAGCCTGGTAAAGTAAAAATTACATTTATGTGAATTTACACAAATCAACTCTCTTTAAAGTGTGTCCCCGAAAATGGGTTTGTCCAGAAAGGAAAACGTTGTAATGACCTGCTACCGCGGAGTCAAAGAATCTGACTGGGGTAAAGGGGTTGCAGAGTATAGGGCGTCGGGTTACCTCTGGAGTCTTCTGGAGCAGGAAGAGCCTTCTTCAAGCTATTGGAGCTGTTGAAGCAGTGTTGCAGGCTGCAGGAGAGGAGGGAGGTCTTCCGCAGACCAAGGAGTGCTCGCTGACCTATGCGGCCGGTTTATCAGGGTTGCAGCGGCACCGCTCATTTCTTATCACCCTGCATGGAGGCAAGAACAAATTGATCCACCTCAGCCCGAGGCTGGCAGATGTGACGTCACAGGACAGCAGAGGTGCTGCGATCCTGCGGTTTTGCTGGAACTTCTTCCTCAGATAATTTCAGGGTAGTGGTCTGTCAAATAAAATCTTATTTATTCACATGTCGGGTTCTGGGCGGGCCATACATGTCATAATTAATCACGTTAATCATCTTTACGTCGGAGGCTGTCCAACGCGTGGAGTCCCTTGTCTGCTCGTTGATGGGGCAAAGTCACCCATAGAGATCACAAGCATGTTGCGCAGAATGTGGCATGTGTATGTGTAAAATACGCACAGCCGCCAGGAAACTGATCATTGTTCACAGCCCTCCAAAACCAGTAGTTTCCCGAAGGGTTGTGACTGTTACCCCAGACTTTGTCCCCACGAGGAAGCCAACTAGGCCCACTCCTTAAAAATACAGGGGAAGCACCCGAGAAACTGAGTAGTTTGTAACTGGTAGGATTCATGTCTGACTCATCTCATGGTTTTAGTATTTGCAGTGTCTCCTTTACAGTGTGACAGCTGGCATGACAAATCTTTGCAACCCTTATGGTGAGCCAGACCAAACTCCTTAGGAGGTAGGTTTAATTGGTCAAGCTCGCCCTGGGGTTTGATTCCCCTCCTCCAATTAAAACTCCTACGCCTAGAAAGAGTCCCCCCCAGATCTCCCAACATGGGTAGATCCGCGACACCGCCAGGCAATCCAAATAACGAGTCTGACGACATTTCCGGAGGAAACTCACTTAGCTCGTAGTATAGGAGGGAATCAGCTCTATTACATACTGGATATCATTCAGTTTGAGTTTAGAAAGTAAGACAAAAAGAAAAATGAGCCAGCACAAAATCTAACCTGCGAAGCCTCCACCACGTGGTGTGACTTTAAAATCAGCAGGGCCAGCACGACACCCTGTACCGTAAATACTTGAAATAGTAAAAACAAATGCTCATTAACTCAAAAACCACTAAGGGAAAAAGAAAGGTGTGAAAGAAGAGGTGAGTTGGGTGGGGAAGGGGTGAACTTGTTTAACAACAAGAACTACCAGCACCTCATAGATCTGACTGTCGAAGTGCATTGATGTGTTTCCCTTGCACTACAAATTACCTTGCACCAAGCACTGGTAGACCATGCTACCAATCCCACTAGTTGTGAGGGTCGAGAGATGTGTTCATAGAGAAAAAATCAAATAAACCATAGGGAAGGTTATTACCTCTAGACCTATAAGTAAAAGTAATATTTAAAAATAATATAAACCTCTTTGTTCACTTAGAAATTTGTCAACATACAGTACATTTTAATGTTTTAATTCTTGAAGGAAGGAAGGAAAGAATAAAAAAAATACACACACACACACACTTGTGCAGTTCTTCGTTCACTTGCGTTTATAAACAAATTAACTTTCATTCCGCACATGTAAAATGTAAACATATTGGAGCTCGCCCATAAATGTCGTACATGAGAAAATAAATCTATTCTCTGCTGTACAAGAGAAAGATATCTTGTGTAGTTTGTACACTCGCGGCTCTACAAGTGGCACATTGATAAGATGCCATTTTGTGTAACATGTTGCTGTGGTTTTGCTTTCTCAAGTCATCATACCACCTGTGGAATAGTAATAAACACAAATTGTCTGTTACAAATGTTTTGTTGGGGAGAAATTTTGTCGAAATTTATCATGTTTGTATGGAATCGTGACTTAACATTTACAGGAATACAAAAATTCAGTGTGGCCTATAGGCCTACTTGAAATATTAATTATCCCTAATTTTTCATCAAAAACTCTTGGTGCACCCTATACATGCCAAAATGCGGTATTATAAAACCATCAAATCCACTGGCCTAACCAGGTATTTACTGTAAGGCTAACAGGATACCTTCTCATTAAAGTAGTAAATAACAGCAAAAATTATTAATACACCACAGTGATGTTATTAAACAGAGTTAACACGGATCAATGTGTCGGAATATTCGTTTCTCAAACCAGTTTAAAGTAGCGATAGCAGGACACAAACATACTAGCCACCCTGTGTGTCATAAAAAAAAAGGAAATTATACTATAAAACAAACTTTTCTATTATTTTTTTTATCTCTCTCCACTTGTCTTACAGCTGATTATGTTTCCTTAAATGATTTATTGATAGATAAATTGGCCTGGTTACTGGAATAAGCTCTAGAGAACTTCAAAAAGAGAATTAAAATATAAAAATAGTAAAGGTTCAAAACAACTTTAAAATGAATAATTGACAACACACAAATTTATTTTTAGAGAGGATCCTGTCAAAAATTATTGAAATTCATTGCCTAGACCTCTGTTTACATCAGTGCAGTGGTACCAACCAAACTCCGTCCATTGCGAACACAAATGAATTGCGGAGCCATTTAGAGCACATGGTACTACTATTAAACTTACTTGTAAGTTTCCCAAAAGGTCTGATCTGTACTCAAAAACAACTTCAAAAGTTAAGGTTCCATCCTGTACAAAAGTTAAAATTTAAAGCTAAATAAACATTACCTCGATAGCTCCTCATCCAGAGCTGATGAGCAGAAAATAATTACCTCAGTCAAACTGCAGCCATGTTCTCTCGACACATCCCAACATGAACTCTTTTCACATGTTACTCACTAACTGACAGTCTGTCACAATATGCCCCTTATTTATTAAAAACTAACCTTTTTAAAGGCATGGCTGGAGCCATTCTACTTGCGAAGCCGGGAAGAATGTCCCGACCATGCACAAAAAAAAATATTTCAACTTACACTTAACATCGTCCTCCTGGCCGGACATCTGCGCCGATCCCCATCTGCTCACTCCATCCGACCAACCACAACTCTCCAAAACTTGTTGCTTACTTCCAAACACCACCTGACCGCGCCTGACGTCGTGGCCTTGCCCGACGTCATGGCTGGCCAATCAGGTCCAGCCACAGCTGCGTTTGATACTCTGCAGTCCGACAGCAATTACCCCCTTCCCCCCGGACTAGTCTAATGGCAAAGTGCAGTGATCTTCATAACAGTCCAACTCCTCCAGGGAAAACGTCTGCTAAGCTCACAGCTGCAGCCCTGTATTTAGGACGATAGAACATAACAGTTCCTCTAAACTGCTGAAGGGGCACTTGGAGGGCTTAACCCAATCAAAACTGTCTAATTTCCTAACCTAAAATCCATCAAAATCCAAAAAAAAAAAAAAAAAAAATTATTAATTTAATAGTACCCTAGCACATCATTACAAAAAAAAAGGGATAGATAACTTCCCCGAACACAAAATTTAGGGCTTCCAAACAAAAAAGGAGAAAAAGCAATTAAAAATACCCCTAATGGCACCGATCTTAACAATAAAAATATATTTGAATAGAAATTACAAAAATAAAATTTCTGACCCCAAAAATTTATTTCGTAACAGTATCAATGCAAGAGCTGGTGATGCGCCTCTTGAGTATAGACCCCATAATCCCAGACCGATCTCCCACCGCAACATGACTTACTGCATTCGCCAGAATTTGCGGAAAGACCTCACGAGGACCTACTAGTGTTCACGGTAGAATGCGAATGAGAATTTTGCACACACTAAGTGCCCAAGAAGCAATGGGTCTCACAAGCATAGGCCAGACTGAAGGGCAAAACCCTTGACTGGTGGCCGCAATACGGTGAATTTGCTTCAGGATGAGCCAACTTGGTAACCATTTCGCACAACAATTTATAGGCAAAGAGGTACTTGCACGCCTCACTACTATAGCCACACACAGATGCCAGAAGAGGAAGTTGAAATCTTTGTCTGCAGGAAGGTACAAATGTATCACAGGATTTTTCCCCCACTGACATGAGGAAAGTTTGCGTGCGGCAGGTGACCCGCCTGTTGCTACCGCTGCTAAGGAATATCCTACTCATCCCCAAGCGACTTGCAGTAAACGACCTCGTAGACCGTGTACGGGAAGCTGAGCGTAATTTCAGTGCGGAAGCTCTCCATGACCACCTGAAACCTACGAGACATGTTGGTATTGTCCCGCATACCATTTCAAAAGAGATTGTCTGTAGCTGCCCTTGCAAAGGCAGGAACAAATGGAAGAAGGGATGCAAACTATACGATGCATACCACCCGAGCTGAATTTAATCAGAAGAGTACTCCACAGAAGGGAAATGCCGCAGTCGGCGGGCCAACAGGGGCAACACCGTCAAACAAGAAAGGCAAACCATCCAGCTCCTAGATGAGGAAGCTGAGATACCCGATGCCCCACACATCGAAGTTTACGTCACCGGAAAGAACATACAGGCACTGCTTGATTCAGCCACTTCCAGCAAAGGAAAGTATACCTGGGCGACTATCAGCGCAGGAAACATACGTTTGCTGATGTTAGTACGCTGGACGCTCACTTTGTACTAACTTCGGGTTTGGCACGGTAAGCTGCTTTTGTTACTTTGTACCACTTAAATTTCAGTCCCATCTTTGTGCAGGTGCAGGCGAACTGTAATTTCCTCACCGCAGAAATTAATCAAATGACTGTCTCTGTCTACTATAGAGACTAGCACTTCTTGTATGCTCTCTGTGACGATTGGCATGTAAATGGGAGTCTTCAGTATGTCCACTGGTTTAGACCCTAGTGGTACCACTGTGGAGAATCCGTGCAGCATTTGGCTAGACTGGCCGTTATTGTACGAGTACCACAAAATTACAATTTATTCTTATCATGTTCACTGGGAAAATATTTACAGGTAGAGTCGATTGATGCAGTTTATTTGCTTCATGTTCAATAACCCTAGCATGGCAGCCAGTGTCTCATTATGCATGAAATCTACCTGAACTGTAAAGTACTTTTCACTGTGTAGCGTATTTGAGTTCCCGTACAGTGTCATCATATCCAGTCCCATTTCGTGCTTAAGGTACACACCAGTGTCCTCGATCTCATATGAACCCGTGGGTATATGCACCTTGCCTCTCTTCCCGTTCTCCTTAACATACCGGAACATACAATTGTGTTCATGAGTATTTGGTACGGAGAAGTACGTTTGAAAATCGATTAGTGAAATTTTACGTGCCCTATCTAATTTCAGCGCAAGAAATGCGCAGAACACAATTCCGAGCTGTTGCCCTACATGATCAGTGTTACAGACAGGACTGATTCTTACATGTAGTGCATCCTTGTTAAGTATGTGAAAGGAATCGCAGACATAGGTGTTCACAGTTCCATTCTGAGGCTGCTGTTCTGTCTCAGTTATAATATAATCTCGTGCCTCTCGGGTATGTTTTCAGTTTAGGTGGAGCCCGTAAAATTACCGTAGCTATCATAGTAATCGACCCTATTGCCGCGCTTCTTATATGCGGTCCAATGCGCCCCCCGGCCCTCGGCTGGTATCCAGGTTTATTACACCACACTCCACTCACCTTGGGTGATGCGGGAGGCGGTCTCGCATGTACACGCCCCTGAATTAGGGTATTTTCAGTTTCCAAGCAAACATTGTATATCTATGTTCGTGAGTGGGAGGTTAGGCAGTGCCCTTAAGATAGTGTCTTTGCTCCGACACACTTTCTTTTTCCCGTCTTTCGTTTCCTCCTGCCTTCCCCCTGGCGATATGGGCGCATGTACAGGCCTCACCCTTTCTTGCTCCTCTAGTGAGGGACCCCATTTTTCAATTATGTTGGATAGCTTCTGAGAGCTGTTAATTTTCTTCTTTTGCCGAGTTGACCGCTCTCGCGATCCCACTGGCCCCTCCATGCTTACCCGATGCACCTTTGCGAGGTTTCCTCCATGACTTTCTGGCTTTCTTTTTCTTTCCAAACTGCAAATACATTCCGTGCTTAATTTTAGCTTGTATTATTTTGGAAACACCCCAGGTGTTTCCCAAGTTTAAATGCAGGCGATATTCCTACGATCCAATCTTTCTCCGCAAGTATACTATCAGCAGCGTGTCTGTCCTGCAACTGACTACTTGTTGCATAGGCAATGTCGTGCACCCAACATGCCTCTTGCAACAAATTGATATGGACGTCATCATGTTTCAATCTCTGTGCTAGCCGAGTACCTGGCCTGCAGTATTTATACCCTGTAATGTGTGCTAGCCGAGTACCTGGCCTGCAGTATTTATACCCTGTAATACGTGCTAGCCGAGTACCTGGCCTGCAGTATTTATACCTGTGATGTGTGCTAGCCGAGTACCTGACCTGCAGTATTTATACCTGTAATGTGTGCTAGCCGAGTACCTGGCCTGCAGCATTTATACCCTGTAATGTGTGCTAGCCGAGTACCTGGCCTGCAGTATTTATACCCTGTAATGTGTGCTAGCCGAGTACTTGGCTTGCAGTATTTATACCTGTAATGTGTGCTAGCCAAGTACCTGGCCTGCAGTATTTATACCCTGTAATATGTGCTAGCCGAGTACCTGGCCTGCAGTATTTAAACCCTGTAATGTGTGCTACCCCAGTACCTGGCCTCACATAAATGAAATCGTGAATATCTGGGGGGAATTGCGGGAGGTCTGATATATCCAGTGAAGGCAGTCCACATCACATGGCCTCGACTATGTCAAGAGCCCAAATCGCCGCCGAGCACTATCACGCTGCCCGCAGATGTTATTCCTAATGCAAGGTACTTCTGTTTGGGCTGCAAGACTTGTATTAAGCTGATTTCATCGAAACTATTCCTTATGCCCGCACTAATAAGAGCTACAGGTTCATTTTGATGGTTATAAATTGCATTTTTAACTACGGATGGACTGTACCTGTGCGCAGAAAGCGTGCTGGCTTTTAGGGGTGCATCTACGAACCTGCAAACTGACGATGGTTGGTAAAGAATTCTACAAGCCTGCCTTAAGTTTGCTTATAGCAGTGAATAACATTAACCATTACAGTACATTTGGGGATGTCTAAGCTTCTATAGTGTAACAATTTAATTGTTTGCTCAAACTGTTATGTGGAAAGAGTTTTCAGTGCAGGGCAGTTATAAGTGGCTGAACTTGCTTCCACGCTTGATTGCTGAGTACAATGTGTGCACGCATAGAACTGTGGGAATAAGCCCCGTTGATGTTACTGCTGAAAACTCCTCATCACTGCTTTGCACGGTGTACAATAATGACAAGAAGATTGAAATCCGCAAGCCGAAGGCTAAATTTAGAGACTTTGTGAGAATCTCTCGAATTAAAACTGCTTTCAGTAAGGCTTATTTAAAATGGTTGGGCTTTCCAGCTTGCTTCAATCAGTGGGTGTCAAAATCATTGCTTACGAATTTTGTAGGTTCTGTCTGATATATTTGAGATAATAATAAAATTTTCTTCTTCACGAAGATGTCTTGTGTAAACTTATGTGCTGTCCACTCTGTGTGTATTTGCTTCCTCTTATGGCAGCTGTCTGTTGCATATCCGAGGAGTAGGTGCTGCATTCCTATCCCACACTCCCTCTGTGGGAATGTATTTTAAGTAGGGATACCCTGCTCACCTCATATGTTTTAATGACTATCTCATCACAATATATCTTCCTGTAGGTTTGGGAAACAACCTCATTATTTTCTAGTTGCTTCAGGGAGGGGGAGGGGCTTCGAGATCCTCATGCAAGCAATTAGGGCAGTATTCTCACCCCCTCTCTCTCCGGTGGCCACTGGGAACCTACTCATTATTTCTGGCCGAGGGAGGGAGGGAGGGAGGAGGAGGGAATCCTCATTCGTTCTCGATCCTCCTGGTAGTCCATTATGGTGATATGCTAATTGATGGCCAGTGCCCTTGTCATCCTCCACAGCTGATGACACAGTCCATTAAGGCTGTATGCTGATCGGGTCCCAGTCTTTTAATTTTTTGTCACTGCCTACTCTCCAACTGTGATGTATCATACCCTCCTAATTTTGGAGTCGGCAGTGGGAGCTTATATTCCATGTGCAGCCATCGTATAACCTCTCTCATATAACTCTTTCGTGGTTAACTGCACATTCGTTTTCATATAGTATTTGTTTCTACATGATTTATTTTTTATACGTGTGATTGTTTTACCTACTATAGTCATCTTGTGTGTGTTTGAAGGGGACTCGCATCTGGCTGGTGTGTGCAGGCAACTATTAGCAGGTGTGTGCAGGCAACCTGATAGCTGTGGGAAAACAGCCTGGCGAGGCGTCATGGCAGGGATTCGGGCAGGCAGGATAGCTCGGAGAAAACCCCCTGGCGGGGAATTGTGATGGGGATTTGAGGCTGGACCTTTATTGCAGGATTCAGGCAGGGGCGCCATTGCGGAGATTCTGGTGATAGGAATGACAGGGTCTGAAGTGCACACTTTTGCTAGGAGGCAGAATGCACAAGCACGAAGTAGAGAATCCAAGATGGCGGCATTTGGGATGGAATGGGAGAGTGTGACATTCAAACTTTTGCTAGGAAGGAATCGAGGGTGGGAGCACTCGGGGGACACCCAAGCGCAGGATTGCAAGTGTGGGAAGTTGTGATCCAAGATGGCCACCAGGAGCGGGAAAATAAAAGGAAAATTTTCGCGAGTTAAGAATGGGAAAATCTGGAAATTTTTCCGCATGGCATCAGACAAGATGGCAGTCAAGTCATTTCCAGCCCCAAGCCCCTGGCGCCAAACCGCTATTTTCCTACTACTATTATCAACAGTAATTCACAAAATAAGACCAGAAAAACTACTTAATCAGTGCCCAGAAAACTAAGCATGATAATTATGTTGTTAGCAACCAGTAATCAAAACCAAGAGAAATCCAAAAATTGCTGACAAATCCAAGGGAGAGCACAATGTGAAGATAAGCACATGATGTAAGTCGTGCGTGGAAACACACTGATGATTGTTGGAGAGGGGGTAGGCAGTCAGTGGGTATTGCCTAGTAAAAATTCAATTAACTTATTTTTTCAACCGATATCCCTCCTAATATTTTTACAGCACCTTTAAAAAAAACTCAAGTAGGGAGTGAACCCAGGGCAAGGCAATTCTCACTGAGTGATGGGCTTCCCAGCTGGGACCCGTAGGTGCCCTTCATCCCTGGACATGACATGAAATGAGACCCTAGGATGGAGCTGCGCTGGAATGCAAGGGCGGGGGAAACTGGAGTACCCCAAGAAAAGCAGTAGGCAAGCAGAATCGTCCTGCATGCATGCGAAAATCCGGGAGTGAGCACGCCGGATATCAAACCCAGATTGCAGTGGTGGGAGGCGAACACTGTAGCCACTGCGCCACCGCTGCCCCTTGCATTCCAGCGCCGCTCCATCCTAGGGTCTCATTTCGCGTAATGTCCGGGGATGACAGGCCCCAGCTGGAAAGCCCGCCATTCGGTGAGTGTCCTCACCCTGGGTACACTCCCCACTCTAGGTTTTCCCCCCTTAAAAACAGGTTATAAAGGAGAGGTGGTAACAATAAATGGAGTTGCAACAGTCAGGTTCAAATGTTTTCTACTATCACTTTCTGGATGAAACAAGATGAAGCTGCAAAAGGAAATAATTAACTAACTTTTTTCTTACCTATCACATTTTGCATGTACTAAATGGCTTGAGCAGATAGGCTGTAGATTCATTTTGCCACTTACCATCAGCTTTGAGCTCCATTTCTGGCAGTGTAGCAGGTAATACTCGTGTCTTGTTTGCAGATTGGCTTATGTAAACCACATCACCACAGAAGACTGTTGGTTGCCATTTCTTTCACTTACAACACCCAGGCACCTTGTGTTGTACGTGGCAGGAGCATCACTTGCTAAGGGAGGCTGTCACATCAGTCCAGAAAATGTGCGCAAGAAAAATGTGGAACAAAATAGTTGTATAATTTTTATCTGTGGCCGGAAACATGCAAGAACTGGACATTGGCTTGTTCAGAGCAGTGCCAATATTTGGCTCGAAATGTGATACATTAAGTTAAGTATGATTTTAAGTATGGATTTTCCTGTCTCTCTTTGGTTCGCTAAAAAATTTTAAGTTTTGGCAACTGTATTTGTACATAGCTATTCAGTTTTGTTTTTAATGTATTTTTGAGGAAGTTTTTAGCATGTTAAGAATTTTTTGCTCTCTTTTCTAGTAGATATGGTGTTACAATATTATTTATGTAAATTTGAAGAGAGTGGCGGTATTGTGTGTTTTGTGTACATTTGTGTGAGATTTTTTAAAAATGGTATTAGAATTATGTTTGTATTTTTGAAGGTATTGTCAGCTTTCTCTCAATTCTCTTAGGTGGAAAAATGTATTGGTATATAATGATAGCAGTCTTCACCTTTGATACTATGTGATGCAATTCAGAATTACAGTTGGTTCCTCAAATAATACAAAATTTGAACAACAAAGTTTCAAGTAGTTATTTTTTTTTTTTTTTTTTTTTTTTTTTATTTCAGCTTTGTGTGAATCTGTTCTTTCTCATAGTCAACATCATTAGTAATTTTAAAACCGTTGTTTAAAAAGTAAACCAAATAGGTTCCCAAAATGCTGAACCACATTTGAAATTCAAGTACCCCTGTTTTTGGGGGGGGGGGGGGGGGCAAATGTGAAACTAAAAGGATGATCTTCATGTGGTCTTTCAATCAAACTACATAATTATGAAAAATTAAATTTATTTGTTCAGAGACTTGGTTGGATGGCTATCATTATAATACAATTAAGGAGCTGCCAAGCTTTAAGATACATGCAGTAAAAATAACTTTGTAGGTCCAAGTTGTTGGTGGCACATACCAGTAATTGATGCTCCTGAGCTGGGCATACTTTATACGTAGAAAGGATTGGAAAGTCGGTTGCCATGCCTAAGCAACAAGGCATTTCTTTTTGAAAATATTACGTTTTGTAAGTACTGTCTGCAACTAAGTTATGTGTAACATTTGCCTTTTTGTCTCCTATGCAAATTTATGTTATGTGCATCAGCACCAAATTACATCTGTCATGTTTAGACTATTATAAGACTAGGCAGTTAAGCATTTTTTTTTTGTGTGTTTTTTCCAGTCTTTTTGAAAGAAGGGAATATTTCTTCTTTATTTCACAATATTTTTTCTACCACCACATTTTGTTTGTGCTGTATGGATTGTCATAAAGCTAGGCTGTGCTTCCTTTCAACAATTACTTGCTGTAGCTGTAACGTTTCCGAAGTTTCCCTTGTAGTAAGTTTACAACAGGCTGTTCTATACGTATAACATTATTTGTGTTTTTATTTTGCTTTGTATGTGTTTTTTCACTTTCTAATTGAAAATTCAGCCTGTCTTCCAGTGTTACGTGGGTCAAACTAATTCTGTTTGTTTTCAATCATGGTATGACATTTAAAATCCTTTTCCGTATCTCTAAGTATTAAAACTGGGAACAGCAGAATTTTGGGAATGTTGAAAGTTGCTGCATGTTTCAGACCTTGGAACTGTGCAGCGCAGAAATTACTTAATTCTTATGCCACATACTTTTTGCTCCAAACCAAACCATACCATGGGTAAGCTCCAGTTCTCCTATTACATGGTGATGCTAGGTCAGAGAGATACTGCTTATATGCCTATTGATTTGGCTTCTTCTTATTTTCTTCTTCTGCCCAGATCATTGAAACATCATGTAGTATTTGCTTTTTGCAATGGCTACTTTAACTTTAGTGTTCTGGTTCCAAGATGTGGGGCAGACAGTCCACCTCTAGAAATACATAAGCAGCATTAACATTTTTTAGTTAATGATATTATTTACACAAAAAAAAACCTCTTATCTTGTGCCCCCCCCCCCCCCCCCCCCCCCCACTCTTTCCTTACTTTTCTTTCTTTCATAATTGCGTTTAAGTAATTTTGTATAAAATTTTACTCTTAATATTGTTTGAGCCTTGAAAGTTTTTGTAGGGAATATTTTGAAAAGTTTTTCATTGCTTACGAATGCCATATATGATATACCACACAGGCTCTTAAGTGTTAGACATGGATAGGCAAAAAATTTAACTACTCTAGTGGCCTGCACATTCTTGTCCTGTTTATGTGATGTGATAGTGCTTTTTCTTGATATAATGCACTAAGAGTAGTTATTACTCACAGAAAATGTCTGATGTGTATGCGCTGGATGATCTGCTCTCAAACATGACTGTAGCTATTTATCTCCTCCCCGCTTCCTCCGCAATTCTCTGTGTGTGTGTCTCTCTCTCTTCTCTCTCTTCCCCCCCCCCCCCCCAACAGGCATCATTTTTTTTTTTTTTCTGCGTGAGACACATATTATTCACATGCAGTAATGTGTGCAACGTCTTTGTAACAATAGTTTATCAGAAAAATTTCACTGACAGGAGTGATGAGACGTATAGTGAGAAAGTTGTTAATTGAAGAAACAAATTCAATAAATACTGAACCGGAACATGCAGAAACTGTGCCAGATATACCTGAGAAAAATAATTGGCACCTAAAGTTACAGAAATTATGTAACAAGAAATTTTTCTGTTACAAAATGTTTTGTACGTGACATATGATAGTTCAGAGCGTACTTTTACCAGCAGTGATTAATCTTCTTACAAATGGACACTAAAATATGAGAGATGTTGACTTTTTAGCTGCCCCAAGAGCTGAAAAATTTTTACAAATAACTAAAGTGAAATTACCAGAGCTTCAAAATTTCATAACATGCATTTTTACACAGTTGTTTTATGTGAGGATCAACTGTAAGTTATTGTTATATAGTATTTTTGTTTGTATTGAAAAATCAAAATTATATTAATTTAATATACAATATTGGGAACAACCTGTGGTGTGAACCTGTTAACTGCTTTATATATGGTAGCTAACCAGTTATTGAAAGAACTCTTTCATACTTGTGATTTTTTTATCATTTGTTTGAGATTTTATGTCAAAAGCAATTCTTTACGCCAACTGCTAATAATTGTTGCAAGATTTTTAATGCCTGCAAATAAATTGGTATAAAATAGGTTTGTAAAATTAGTAGTAGTTAATGAATTCAAAATTTTTCAAAGAAAGTTTATGTTCTCAGATTCCAACCCAGTTAGAAATGGAATACATATAAATGTTCTGTTGCATGTTATATACTACAGTAGTTGTTTAATTCGAAAAAAGTACTGTAATAATCCCAAATGGAGAGTAAAGTTAAGAGGTCCTAATTAGGCATGTGCAAATATTGACAAGTTTTAATAATTGTATTATTGACTTATGGCAGAACCTTGCATAGCATTAGGATTAAATTCATGTATTATTGTAATGATTTCGAAATTAATTTGCTTATAACTTTGATGGTGATAAAGGATCAGGTTTACAATCATTCAAAATTTTCTTAAAATATGTATGTATGAAAATTTAGTGTTGTTTTTGAGTGAAAACGTGCCAGAAAATTGCTAAATACAGATACGTAATCATAATGTGAGGAATTGGTTAGATACTTAACATAAGAAACCATTAACAATACTTGTTTTCAATATAATATTACTGTAATTACATTCCCAGGACATTGTTTATGCAAACATCCAGTGCATAACAACTGTAGCATCCATTGTGCTGTCCTTTCCTTCCGCAGCTCTTGTTTTGCAACGGTTAGTCCGTTCGCCTCCCCCGAAAGGAGGCTAATCCGTGTTCAATCCCAGGCCGGGTCACTTTGGATTTTCGCATGTGAGAATCATGCCAGACAATGTGAAAGGGAGTTTCTGTACTAGTCTGGTTAGCCTACGCCATATTGTACACAAGAGACAATGCTGCTCAAAACAAGGAGGCTTTATAAAATATAATGGTGCAGGTGGTGAGTGATGCAATGATTATGTAGTGAAATATGTTACCTTAAGTTGAAACCTGGAGACTGCCTTAATTTGATGATGAACTGCTAGTTCCCACCACTCTCTCTTGATTTTGCTCTGTTGTTTGAAGATTGTAGAGCCTTCACCATTCAGTTTTTGAGTTTGTGCCGTGAAACCTGTTTAAACCTCAAGGGATCAGAATTTTTGTAATAATGAGGTTTGTATTAACAGGTGTCTGCAAAAATTACACAAAAAAAAGTTGAAATGTTTAGTCTAATTTAGACTATTGGAAAATGAAAAATTCCCAGTATGATTTCTTTTTACCAGTGGACTGGACCTTACAAATTCATACAAGATAACAAATATATTTTATTATGCATAGAAATTAACATTAAATTCCCTACCTTTCCGCAGTGGATGGGGGGGGGAGCCAACTTTCTACTAAAGAAGTATTTATTAATGAGCCTTCACTACATTTTTTATGGAGTAGTATACGTGCTACCACTAATTTCTCTTTTATGATGATGTAACCGGCTATGGCTTGTTTCATAAATGGTTTGTAGTCATGTGTTCTTCACCCAAGAGTGTTGCTGGCAAGGCCATTGTGTTATGCTCTTGTAACTGGTAGATCAGCTTTTCTTTAGCTGCACTGGATAGGATGTGTTCGGTTTGCAAGCCTGCTGTTGAAGGCAGTGGAGAAACAAAGACTGCCTCCTGCTACGACACAGACTAGCAAAGTCTCTGCAAACGTTAGACACCACTGCAGAATGAAGCTGCAATTTTGGGAACTAGCCCACCAGTGGATCACCACATCCAGCCAGCCTCCAGGTCACTTCCCTGTACCGTTCCTTCTTGCATAATATGGGTTATTCATTCTAAAGTGAGCACTTTTGGAATAATAGTAAATAAATATTGTTTATCGTAGCCCTAGACGTTAACTTCCAAATGCGGTGGAATTAACACGCTGTGTTTTATTACTTACGTGGCAATATGTATTTATTTTAAAAAAATTGGTCGTTAAAGGATACAAAATGGCTGAAAGGAAAAAGGAACTAAGGCCTCAAAAGTGCTCACTTTACCGTGAACAGCCAATACCTACCCGACACTGCTCAAATTTTCAGTTGCATGCTAGTTGTTGCTCATGCCACAACATTTTTTTGTAACGTACCACCTGCCACCTGCTGTTTGATACTTGCATGGGACCAGAGAGAATGATTTGCCTGAAATACAGGTAAGGATAAATTGTGGGAATGTAAAATAGGGGATTGTATTATATGGTCTTTCTCTTTAAAAGTACCAAGCCATTAATATTTGCAGTGTTTTCTCTCAGTTTCTTTCTCTCATTTTTATATAGTACTTTATTATTAATGTTGTAATGTTTTGTTTAATATAATTTTTAACTTAAATAATAAATAAATGTAAGGGGGATATTAAGATTGGCGTGGAAATGGAGTTGCAGAAGAATAGTGGATAGATGTATTAAAAGTCAGGTAAAAAACTGCTCAATTTTAATATTTTCCTACAGTTTGTAAAATTTTACCACAAATAATTTACTAGCTACATTAAGTTTATTATAATTTCACAACTTCCTGCACCATTCTGCATCAACCTGTGAGTGAAGTTTGTGAATACAAATGGAGGCAAAGAAATTTTTCGCTTTGAATATTTTGTCATATGGAGGATTTCATGCTTTGGTTTCAATTATTATGTGTCAATTAACATATTTCTAAGTTCCTTTATTGGTATATGTAATAGTGCTTGCTTATTGCGTTCCTTTCTGACACTAGGATTTTGCCAATAGTGAAAGTCAAACCCGCGTACAGTTGTTTTTATAATAGTGAGGCGATTACTGTATAGTAAATTATGTACATAGGGTACTCATCTATTGTATAGGCTGTTCACGGTAAAATTAGCACTTTTGAAAGCCCTGTTTAAGATTTACTTATATGCACATTGCATAATCTTCCACCATATGCAAAATTAACATTGCCGCGGGCCTCGTCATTATTCATGCGTCGGTCTAGTGCAACTGTGAAATTATTAGAAAAGCAAACATTTTGCAAATCTTCTCATTTTTACACTTTGATGCATTAAAAAAACAGAAAGTGAAAGAAATAATTTAAACTATCAGAAATGCTTTCCTGACACTTTTTATTCGACATTAGGTTATGGAACTACTTTCCATTCGTCGTCACCAACTTTACTGGGTGCATGTCACTCAGTTCGCCCATTAAAATAAATGCAGGTAGAGACAGTGACTTTTTTCTAAGGTTGATTTCAAAAGTGCTCACTTTATCGTGAACAGCCTTTAACCATTTTGCTTGTACAGTAATTTTCATAATTTTTAAAATACTATAATTTGTTAAAAAAGAAAAAAATATTTGCACGTGCCTAACTACAATATTTTTTGTTAGAAGTGTTTTTGAGTGAGATGCCGTTGTGTAAAATATGGTGAGATGATGTAAAGTGAATTGGATCTTTTTTTATGTAATTTGGTTTTCTGTAGTAGGTATCTCTACTCTAGAGAATGTATTTGAGTCTGTGATATTTGTCAGTTACGTGCACAAAATTAAAGTAAAATTATTTTAGTAGATTCATTTATCTTGTCTTGCAAATTCATATATTAATATGACTGACAGTTCCAGTGATCAGCACTGTTTGGTAAACATAGGTTGAGTGTCTAGGGAATTACTGTTTCCATTATGCTGGTACTTTCTTTTAGTGTGTGATTTATTAAGAACTAAAATAAAAATAATTAATATTTTGCTACATGCCTCAACTACTAACTTGGGGATGAGCCGACACCAATACCAATGGTATCTGAACTTTTTAAATTTGGAATTAATCCTATTCCTAGTAACTTATGTACTTGGCGCTGCACAGGGGTGGTTTTCAGTTACAGACTTGCAGCTCAGCATTTTTGCAAGCTCGGAAAATGTGTTGTAATAGCTGAATTTGTACCAGAATCTGCAAAGTAAGTGGTTGGTACTCGTGCTTCCTGTGCTGTGTGTTGATGTGTAGCCTGGTCGCAAAATTTTGCTATAGCAATCAACACGGCTGCATACATATTTTGCTAACATAAATTTTTAGTATAAATTTGCACATTTGGATTGATGGTTTGGATTTACTGTTAACCAGGCATGTTATGAATATTTTTATTCTCTCAAAGAAAAATTTACATTATTTTTTTGTGGTGATCGAAAGTATTTGACTTTATTCTGAACTCTGCCATTATTAACTTGTAAAAACAGACATTTAATTAGAAATTCTTGAAACCAGATTGCTGCTAGTTCAGGCATGAAATTGTGTTTCTTGGTAACGCCTGACTTTGTAACAAAGGTGACAACATGTCTGTCAACTTGTGGTTATATGAATATATCGGGGGGGGGGGGGGGGGGGATAGTTTGCCAATGTGGTGATGCTGCTACTAATATTGGTTTTGCCACGTTGGGAGGGTAACATACAGTAGAGACATTCAAATTCCTAAAGAATGCCAAGTTGTAAAATGATGTACATATCAAATAAACAGCTGATGAAATTAGATGGATTGGCATTTACTTTGTGGTGAAAGAGCTTTTTAAGCAAGGGAAAACTATTGCAGTGCTTTTACTAGATCTTCAATAAATTGCCAGGAGCATTAGTAGAGTATTTGCATGTTATAACAGTCCACTCTAGTAATGAGAAACCCCACTTTTGTCAAAATGACCATATTAAATGGTGCCAAAGCAGCTCTCAAAGATATTGATGAATTTGAATACAGTTACTGCATATATTGATGGATTCAGTTTTGTTTATGCTTTTGGACTGACAATACCAAAGACATGCTGACATTAAAGTTGTATGAACTCAGATGCTTCAAAATGTGTACGAAATACAGTCAAAGAGTTTGGAATAAATGTTGCAATGCTAGATTAATCATTATACTAAACTATTAGTCTTCATGTGTTACGTATTCCTTGTAAAACTTTTACTTAAGACGTAATTTATATATTATATAATGCTATAATTACTACTCGGAGTAATTTTATAATATCTGAGTAGTTCGTAGTAATACTATGTTAAGGACAACTGTGGCCTGGATGAAATGCTGTCGGCCCATCCCTACTTATGTCTTTCATTTCCCACCCTCAATTTATCATTTAAGTTGCAGGGTTTGTGGAAAGTAAAATTTAAATATAACATGTTAATAAATGTCAGCTTTAAGGGAATTTTGAGCAACAAATGGTTTCAGTTCATTTTTATGAAGTTATCTAAGACTATCGTTCATTTTACAGCCAATGTCAACTAATGTGCTTGTGTGCAAAATTTATGAAGCTGCGTGTGCGTTAATTGTACATTGTTAGTGGTCCAGTACAAAGATTTTATGTTTCGTAACAACCCAAAAATGTGAGCAACAGTGGTAATTATTTCAAATTTCTTTAAAAGTGATGTAATATTTGAGTTAATTCGCATGATGTAATGTGTGATTGCACAAGATTGAAAATTGTAGACTAGAAACCATAAACAATATTTTTGTTAGTGGAAATCACAATAATTGACCAAGAGATCTCATTATATAACAGTTTGAACAGTATGCGTACTTGGATGACGAAATAAATGCAGTGCTGTTTAATGAAGAGCAAATTTGTGTTGTTCCCCTGGGAATGTGAAAGACTGAAATACTCTTGATTTTCGATGTCCCAGAATCTTTGCACCCAAAAATAGTTGAGAATATTTGTTCACAAATGTTAAACCAATTCGCCATGTTCATTGGTTACAAGTGCATTGTAATATTATATAGCGGAAGATAAAATGAAAATGTTTCAACATTTCATGTGAAATAATTGGAGTACTTTGCATTTTAAGTGTACGATGCAAAAAAAAATGTAGTGTAAAAATAGTGTACTTCACAAATTCTGTTTCACAAAATCTATTAATCTTTTTTTTTTTTAAGCCTGTTAGTGGTGACAGGTTTCAGTAACTTAAAATAAAGCCTTCAAGTACAGATTTTGTTTATATCAGTAATAAACTGTTGTGGTGCAGCATCATAAGTACCTGTGATTGCTTTTGATTGTGTGTACGTAATTTTCATAATTTCATTGGTAAAAAAGCTTTATATTTTCTGAATACAATAAAAACCTAATTTTTAAAATTTAGCTCTAGTTGCAGAATGCATGTTCACAACTGGCAGCATAAAAAATTAATGTATTGTATGCTCATCCTTATTTTATAGCTTATTGCCTTTCACTTTGACAGAATGAAATATTTCATATGTACTGATGCGTGGTATCCTGTGGCAACTAGGGTACGTCACGGTGGGTGTGAGAGCAGATGCACCCGTGGTGATGCTGTACTCTAGTCGTTGCGCAGGCCTGGAGCGCGTCCAGAATACAAGACCGGCCGTGTGACCTTTCAGCAGGGCACGAAATCTGGCACTGCTAGTATTAGGTACTTTCCGCTTTGGCGGGACCACTCTCATGGTGTTGCCAGGCAACACTTGACCTGCGGAAGCTGTTGGACCTGCGGTGGTTTAGACTGCAGAGCGGTACAGTTTTGGTCCCCGAGTCTGGTGTGCTGGTCGGCGGGCGTTCGCAGCTGCTGTTTGATGTTGGGGTACGCTGACTGATCGGGGTCCCCCAAAACCACAAGTTAGACAAGCCAAGGGATGTGTCTCATCTGTTCGGGTAGGCCAAGAAGACTGGGTCTGTTCTGCTGTCGACTCTAGTAGGTGGCGTGAAGAGGGCTGGTTCATAGGCTAGTGAGACGGGTCTCTCCAAGCAGCAGACAGCTTGCGCTTGCTCTCTGGGTTCTAGGTGCTCAAGGCTGGTGGAGATGGGGCTAAGCTCCCTCCTGCTGGTACTTAGAGATAGTCTCAGCCCTTTTTACCGTTTTACTGGTACCACTACGATAGGAGAAGGGCATGAGGAAAGTGTCTACGATCAGACCTCGCGGAAGTGGAGCAGGTGACGCTGTGGTCCTACTCAGGTGTACAACCAGGTACTGCCTCTGCCAATGCAATGTGATATCCCTATCTCAGTAGCTGGCAACAGGAGCGCAGTAGATACTTAGTCAGGTCTCACTGGTTGACTGTCCCAATACATGGGTGAGTTTCTCTTGAGGACCAGTCTCCTCAACTCGTGGGAATACTCCCTCCGGCACCAGAAGCCCGGTGGAGAGAGCTAACACCAAGCTGACAAGCTAACCTCAAGAGGAGTACGTTGTAGTGTCGGGGCTCTACCGTTCCGAAACCATGGTGCACAGAAAGGGTGGCCATTCAGTATGCAGGTGTGTACTCTACTGATGTGTTTGGTGGTTCAGGAAAAATTTCCCGGTTACCTGCTGTCCCTTGGACGGGGCTGATATCTACTGCGATGAGTACTATGGCTACAGGAAAGATATCCTTAAGTGGATTATAAGCTTGTTTATTCCGTTGAAGGAAATAAACGAGGTGGTTTTGCACTACCTCCTATCAATGGGAGCTTAACGATAGCTGACTACGCATTGACAGGTGAAGGAGACTTGTTCCTAGGCTAGCAAGGTAGGTAAACAAAGTGCTATGAAAATAACTTAAACTTGACTATGCTACGATGTTGCCCTGAAGAGGCCGGAAATGTCTAAATGTTTGACGACATTAGATGACGACTGGTGAGGACTGATAGAACAGTAGGAATCTTTTGACACCAGGAGTGTGGTGAAGATGAAGGTAGAGAAGGTTCTTGGGCACCAAGAGCGTGGTGAAGGAACAGAACAGACTGCCGTTCCAAGGGCCGGGTTCAGTATTTATCTTCTTCCTGGCTCTCCCATGGTCAGGTGTGGAGGGATTTGATAGCTCTTGATCCCCTGGGCGTGTGACATCATCGGTCGGTGCTGGATCCAGGGCTGTTGCGGCGATCGTACTAGTGTTGCCATCTGGCGGTGTGCTTTAGTACTTGGATGATCTTGATGCTTAGTCTCGGTGGCTCAGCCAGTGAACAGCAGAAGTCTTAGGGCGTGAAGCGTGCACCTTTTCACATGGTTAAACAGTACAAGTTCAGCAACTTGTAGAGTGTAGGATCAATCTAACTCTGTTGAAATGTGCGGCTGAGTGATGCGCACGGATGAGTAGAAGTCGATTTAATAATGTTGAAAAAGGCATCACGCGTCAGTACTTTCAGTATTTGTAGTCAAAGTTCATTAGCTAAATACAATCAGTATAATAACTGCAAGTTTTATTATTGTTGTTTTGTCAACCAGTTTTTGGTTTCTTCATAATATTTTGTACATGTTTCTGTGTGATAATCATAGCAAACAACGGTTTCAAGTTTTGTATAGTTATTTCAGTACTGTAAAACTTTTTGCTTAGAGGTATTTTCCTGCACTTATTTAGTTAAATAACATCCTTCATTGACAACTGGACAGAAAAACTGTCCACTTTTCACAAACAAATGTGCAGTCTATATTTATTGTATCCTTATGTAGGAAATATTGGTCCTAAAACACCATTCACAGATAACTGTTTATTTATGGAATTGAATATTTATACGTGACCAAAATTTAAATATATGCCATTATTATAAACGTGATTATGTGTGAGACCAGCACCTGTAACAGAATATGTGTCCAGGGATTTACAGATACACTGATCTCGTAGTGCTCCTTACTGAGTGCTGCAGATATGTAGCTTGGTCGTGGGTGCTTGGCTCGCTCTTGGGGCAGTTCAGCAGTGGTATAGTATGACAGGCTAATGTTTGGGTGCAGTTGTGGGGCATCAGTGCCTTTCTACAGTCACTCAGGCGACTTGATTCCATATGTTATCTGGCTATGATATCCCAACTAACGATTGTGAGGTATGAAACAATAAAAGGATAGGCAGATGGCTAGAGAGATGTCATAAGTGCTGGGGCAGACTGAAATGTAGTCTGCACTGTTAGCCATGTAGTTGGCCATCCCTTAGAGCCTGCATGAGTAGTGGCTGCATACTGTATTGCATTCCACATACAAGAAGTGCCTTTTTTGGGAAGTAAGTCAAGGAGCTGGTTTCGTGCAGTGGGTCTCCAGTTCTTCCTTTGGGATAGGAGGCAAGCTGGGCTATCACACCATTTATTGGCAGTGTTACTTTCGTATGCTTAGGAAAACATGTTCTTGTAAACATATGAAAGTAACCATGTATTGTTTGTTACATAAAAATCAGTGTTCATGGTTATTTGCAATAAAATTAGTATTTGAGCATAGAATGCTTTCTTATAGGTATATGGGATGCAGCTTATGCCATATTTAGGCCTGATCTGAATTCCTTTGATTTTGACGTGCGACACCTTGGGCTGACTGACGTTCACTACGTTAAGGAGAGCAGGTTTTGTTGAGTGCTAAGTCAGGTGCCCCCTCCTGGTGGGGTTTACTGATTCTGACTTCAGTCTCTACACTGGTGCATGTCCAGTGCCACTGTAGAGAACTGGCCTGGTAGCTTTGCGACAGGGCACAGAATCGGGTTTGAGCAATGAGATTTTACGTTTTAGTGTGTTAACTTTTGGCGGGATACCTGGACGACGCGTAACCTCAGACAGTGGCTTGGTCTGACCAGGCTTTATGGGGCGTGCATGAGCCGCATGTGGATTAGTACTCTGTGGTTTCCGACATTCGAATGTGCTTGTGGAAACAGAGCAGCGGGTACTACTGAGGGCTGATTCAGTCAACTGAGGTACTTGGCTATCCAGAGGTGGATCTCCTCATTCCGATGTGATGGTGCCTCGAATATGTCCTTAGGGATCCCTGGTGTGATGGGTATCAGAAGTAGGTACAGGACCTGAGCTTGTTCTCTAGGTGCGAGCTGGTTGAGTGCAGCGAGGAGGAAAGGAGTAAGCTCTTGCAGACGCCCAGATGCAGCTAGCACCTGTTTAATCTTCTCACAAATATCACCCCAACAGGATTCAAGCATTTCAATTTCAACACTCACTCTCACGTCCGGGAGGCGATCGCAAGGTTGGTGTAGTCCAACTGGGTGTAGTCCAACTGGGTGTAGAACCACGTGGAGTGTCTGCAGACTTAACGGACATCCTATCACAGTGCTCGGCGCCAAAACGCTGTGAACACTGGGAGTCAGGCCTCGTCAATAGTCCCTGCACATGAGTGGTTCAGTCTTCCCAACTCGGAGAACGACCCCTCCGGCACCAAAACGTGGTGAAGAGGGCAAGCACAGAATCCACAAGCTTTCCTATGAGACTGAGTACCTGAGTGTGGGCTCTACCATTCTGCCTATCATGGTATGCAGAAAGGTTGGCCGATGCTAGCGAGTGTGGGTATTCTGATAGTGTGTTGACTCGAAGGAGTAGGTTTCCCGGGTCACCTGCGTTCCCCTCAGTAACATGATGTGAACTAGGAAAGGGGGTACCCTTGAGTCATTAAAAACTCTTGTTTATTCCATTTGATGGGAAATAAACAAGTGGTGCCGCACTACCTCCTAACGCTGGCAAGAGCTTAGGGAAGCTTAAACCTACACAATCCAGGTAAAGGCAAACTGGCCCTGAACCAACAATGTTGGGGTAGACGAGCGCTATGAAAATAACTTACTGGCGTAAACACCCTATGTAGGTGTTGCCCAGATGGGGCCACAGTGTCTTGGTGTTTAGATGACGTGACAGTTAGGTTTCTGGGCACGAATGCGGTGAAGACTAAGCTGGTTAAGAAGGATGTCTCCGGCAACGAGCATGGTGGAGACCAAGGAGTATGTTGTCCTGCGGCATGAATGTGGTAAAGGAAGGAAGGGTAGAGCTAAGAGTGTAGCTGAGCAGGCTGATCAGTGTCCGGCAATGAGTGCGATGGATGACTGAAGACTTGTTCTGAGCAAGCGTCGTGGCGGGGTACTTATACTCTGGCTAGGCCTACCCCTTATGCCAGTTGGGTAGGGGTGGTTGCTGGAGTTGGGGGTGGCGATAGCATAGCTGTTTGGAGATGAGTAGGTGGCGAGACTATACTGTTGTAGCCATCTAGCAGTGTGCAGTTGAACTCTGTGTCTACAGTGCATAGTCTTGGTTTGGCTGGTGAATAATAAAATCTGCATGCTGGAACATCCATTCTTTCTTTGGCAAACAGTAAAATTTATTAACATCATGTGGCTGTCAACAATGTAAACTCCGTTGAAATCCGATACTACGCTTACTGATGAGTTGGAAGTAATTTCTCCCATTATTGAAAAGACGTAATGGGTCAATTTAATGCAAGCTACTGTCTTAGGTTTGACAGAGCCCTTATTTTGCCATTCATTATAATGGTATGTATTTCACAGAATTTGTAAATCTGAATGGCTTGATACTCACTTGTTTATTGCTACATGTGTCATTAACACTTTAAACATTCCATTTTAAACAAATTAGGGTGATTCAGCATTTGAAGCTGTATTCAAATAGTATGGTAGCATAATTAAAGTGGCATTATCGGAAGTCAATCTGCAAATCCCAACTGCTTCAGTGATTTGTTTTGTATGTAGTGATAATTCAAAATAAAACAAGTACGTACATGTATGATGTCCATTGAAATTCCATTTTGCAATTCCCTGACTTTTACTGGTTTTCCGAAAATTTTAATACCATATTTTTCCACCACTGTCAGAAAAAATTAACTATAAGTCAAGTTGAATTAAATTACACTGCAATAGACAAAGCAAGCAGGGCCAATATTTTATTCAGCCTACCAATATTTATAGTAATACACAATACATACTGCATTCACATGAATGTCCATTACAAATACACAGATTCTATATTTGGTATGTACACATTCCAGGTACTTTACATGTGCCACGAAGATGCCAAATTCAAGCTTCTGAATTAATTTTAATGTGTGTGCAATACTCGGTGCCATTATGGTTCCCAACTAGTAACTTTCTTGCTGTGCAGTACAGCGTGACGTGTGTGTGACGACCTTGCAAGCGAGTAGCGAGGATACCCCAGACAGCGGCAGACTTAATCTCAGTCGGCCATCCACTTCGTTTTAACACAGACTTCTCGTTGCATTCCATACAGATTTTGCTCTTACAAATGTACACAATGTAGTAAATGCAATGCTGAATAAGACTGCTAAATGTGAGAAAGTACTTGCAGTATATTTTCTTGAACCATTATGGTTTCCTAAATGAAAAATGTTTTTTTCTCCTACATCTATAAAAAAAAGTTACTTATCTTTTGCCTGTCTGAGTAATTGAAAGTTCGGTATAACAAGGTCAGAGATAACTTGAGTATAGTCGAGGGCTGCCACCAGCCCTGAAGCTGAAATCCTGGTTCCTGTATACAAAAATCCTGGAATCATTGGATCAAATTCTGTAAAATCCTTGGAATTAAAAAAATTGCAAATTAAGGGGGGAAATTGGATTTGAAAGATGTTTACATACAGTATTTAACGTAGTAGTTTTGGTTTGAAATATGCACACCATGGTAATTCTTTTCTCCACTCACACTAATACGTTTGTTTATACAACTGTATCGGTGATAATTTTTGTTTCCTCGCCATTGTAATATCAATGCTAAATGCAAAACACAGTCGCCAAATTCAGATTTCACGCGTAAAGACGGCAATTCGCGGCAAAGGTTCTTTTCAATAATGGCCTTGGCCTTTGCATGTGACCGACCACACAGCCAGGAACTGGAATATGTAGATAACTATATACCCACGCCAGTGAATAATTAAGCAAAATATTTTGGACATACACTATTGAAGCAATGGTGTATGTCCAAAATATTTTGCTTAATTATTCTCCTCCATTGTAAGAATGTTTCAAAGAAATGCATCAGTGAAACTGACACACATCGTTGTGAGGTGCTAGTTTGTCGCATGTATGCAGCGGCCACTTTGAGCAAAGCACTGCTATAAAAAATCCTAAATTTTGGGTTTGGACTTTTCTAGTGTGTTAAAAATCCATAAAAACGGCAGGTCTGGTATAGCTGTCTTATAATTATTTACAATCAATTTCAAATAAAGGCAAAGTTCAGACCTTTCTAAGTGATTAACCTGAAGTTTAAAGAAAATTATTGTAGGAAGTTGAAAACTGCATCTCGAGTGTTTTTATCACTACTTTTGAAATGAACAAAACAAATTGTTGTTGCATGGTTTTCGTTTATCGGAAGCTAAATAAGTTGAGCAGTAGTTTGCAGAAGATGGTTGAATAATTGGCTCGTACAAAAAATTCATATCCAACTAAAGCATGTTGGCTTGATTAAGATTTATTTGAAGCAACTGTAAATCTGCAACAGTAGTGGGACAACGCTGTTGAAATTTACCCACTTCTGTTTTCGTGCTTTTGCTTTGATCCACATAAAAATTTGTATTTTGGTTTTATTGACTTATTTTGTTGCTTTTTACAAAAATTGAAAATGACTAGTAAATAAGTTACATGAAGTAATTAAATTATGTTTTGTACTTTACGTATAGAAGCAACTGTATTTTGAGGTTGAGGAATTTTTGACTGCTCTGGATTTTGACCATCAAGTTTATCAGATTTTACAAATGTTGGGGAGAATTTGACATTTGATTTTGTGACCAGAATTTGTGGACAGGTGAGGAAACAGTTTTACATTGTATATGCACATGTAAGTAAAGTCTAAATCAGTGGGTTTATTTTGTGTCATTCCAGGTAATTTTTAGAGTATGTATGTATAAAGAAATAGGGTTCTTTGGTTTGTTGGGAAAGTACTTCACAGCTGATAATCCAAATGTTGCACACTACACTACACTAAACTCTAGTTAGAAAAGAAAGGTAAAAAAGATGTATACATAGCTGTTTGGTAGTTAGAGGGATTTGTTGAACATTTTTGAGAGACTAAAAGTAACATTCTGTCCAAAATTTAGATGTAGTAGAAACACTAGTATTTTTTTTTTTTACATGCATGAATAAAATATTATTTGTGAACTTATATATGTATGTAAGTTTTGTAATCAAACACATTCAGTTGCAGCAAAACTTTACGTCGTAATGAAATTACAATTGTGTTATTAAATTGAACTGTCATGTACAAGGATTATAGTATGTACATTAATAATTCAGAATTACATCACCATGCACTTTGTTGCACTGTGAACAGGTACTTTTTATCTTTTTTACAAAGAATGAACGTGCATTTGATAACGTGGTATTCAGCTTTAAAATAATTTTAATGACACCTCAGAATGGATTGAGTATACCTTGCTGAGCCTGATATTTGTTTAAACTGTATGGCCAAAAATGTTGTTGAAAGAAGAGGTTATATTTTTTACAAAATTTAGTTTGGTGAATGTTTTAAAAGTGAAAATGGTAGTTACGTGTGAATCATTTACTTTCAAAAACCATTTTGTGTCGTGTTGGCCATTATTACCGCACATATAATTTCTTATAGTTGTTGGAATTATGGTCAAGTATACTAGTGTTACAGGAATAAGTATGGCTGTAACATTGTATGGGCATTGTTTTGATGTAGAACTTTAATAGTTCCTCAGTCTCAAGACAATGTATATGCTGTATCTAACAATTAATTTTGAATCCTTTAGAAACAGTTTTATGTTAAGTTTATATGAATCCATTAAGCATTATTTAGTGTGCAAATCATAATTTTAAAAATGTCTTTTTTTTTTTTGTGACGTTTGTATGAGTATTGGAAATGAACAGTATGCTTTATGGGTGCAAGGAAAGTTTTATGTTCCTAAAAATCCTTCATTTCACACATTTAGTGTTGTTAGTTATTTCCATAAGACGTATGGATATAGGTAGTATGTGGAATATTGTGTGTACATCAGATGTAGTTGTTAATTTACTAACATACTGTAATATATCTTTGTTGTATTTTTCATTTATATTCAGAAAATCCATGTTTTATTCATAAAAAAATAATGGGGGAAAATGCATAGCACTGGTATCACAATCCTAGTCATTTTAATATAGTTTTCAACAACTGATAAACTGGAGTGCAAACTTAATTATGAAATGAAATTTTGTGTGTGACCTGTTGTGTTTTGCCCTGTAGAGGAGTTTGAAGACATTTATTTTTAATGCAAATGGTTAAATTTTATTACTTTCAAATTTGGGAGCGTATGCTCATGAATATAGCACAATGCAATTTAAAAAAATATTGTATATTAAGACAGTAATATTTTCAGTATACAGTACAAACTGTTCAAGAAATTGGGTTGAATTGAAGCTTGTTTTTATAGCAGATTTTTTTTTTTGCCATTATGTAATTTTCATTGTTTTAAGTACATGTTCATAATTATTTTTGTATTTGGTTTTATTTTGAATATGTTTTACAAATGTCTAATCACCAACTGCAGCAGAATATTTCCAATAAATTATTCTTTCATGTCTTTGTGGACATTATCAGCATTTTATGTGTACATTAAAATTATTTCTGGAAATTCGTGTTCACTTAACTGTCACCAACAACTCAAAGAGAAAATGGTAGTTTCAGACTTGCATATGTTATTCTTTTTATTACAATTCTTTTGTTCCAAATATTAGGTGTGTTAGATAGATATGCAGGGCAACATTTTGTGCATATTTTAATTAAATGATTACATTTGACGCATGGCGTATTCGTGCGCTTTTATGATGCGCAATCGACAAAGTGACTTTGCTCATCTTGGAGCGCAATATTCCTTAAGGTGCAAGTCAAACCATTTAAACAGTACTTGAAGTGGGTCACATGCTTACAGAGTACTTTGACACGCCCAGAAGCAGTCACATCAACACCACTCTCCGAAGATGTACTATCTACCGAACCGCTGGCACCCGCCAGGACGATTGCTCCAGTTCCACAGCGCGCCATTGGAGGGCAACATCCCGATGAGGTGATAAGATATGTAAGTGCCTCCATGACAGACTAGTGAGACTAGCTTCCCCCTGACCCTTCTGAGGCCCTACAAACTCCCAAATTGAGTTTAAATGGACTGGCTGAGCAGGCCTCAGGGTAGTCTGCTGCACTTCCACTGCTGGTATGGCCGAAGGTGTCAGCCATGGGTAAGTACTGTCCAAACCCTCTCTCCACAGTTGCAAGGCCGGAGACTATCTGCAGGGTGCGCCAGCCAGTAGACCCGTGGTCAACCAGAGGTTCGCGACGACTTCAGCAGCTCCGGAGGACCACTGCCTTCCAGCACCAGCAGCCCCCCCGGACGCTGATGCCAACCAGAGGGTCCTGATCACACAGTTATTCGTCAACCCTCCCCTCTCTGCTGGGTTCTACACTTTGAGATAACAGGTCATGATGACATCCCCTCTGGACAACCCTCTCTTTGCTCTAGCCAAGCAATCTTCCATCACCCTTCCGGTGATGACCTCACTAACTTGGGTTACTTCAAAACATTCCCTCAATATTCAAGTAGGATTTAATTAGTTGTATTTACTTGTGTATAGCGCACACAATGATTTTTACAAGTTCCAGGGAACCAAATTTTTAAAATAAAATTGTAAGTGTATAACAAATTATTCTTATATTTACATTAATGTGTGGTGTTGATTGTGATATGTTTGAAAAATACTTTAATTAAATAACTCGCGGTACTAAAAGCCAAAGCATTGTGGCATGCTGTGGGATCACGGGAAAATTACAGTTGTTAAAAGAATGTCAACAACTGTAGTAGGCAGCAGGCTTCCTTTTCTTTTTTTGCTTTTATGCGGGTGGGTGGCCTGCTTCTATTTTTTTTTTTGCTTCTTTTATGCCGGCTTCCTTTTTTATCTTTTTTTTCTTTTTGCCATGCCGATATATAACACTCCTCTAAAAAAAATTATGCTGCCTCTGCCTTTCTCTCCCCCCCCCCCCCCCCCCCCCCGTGATTGTAGTTGGCTATCCTGTACCTTACACGGAAACACACAAGGCTTGAAGGAGAGGAATGTGTCGATGGGCAACATCTGATAGAAGGAGGAGAGGGGAAACAGACACATGGAAGCTCTGCTTTGCGACGAGGCAGGATGTACAAGCTTCAGGGGGAGGGGTGCGATTATACATAACCTTGACACAATTTTTTTAGGACACCCAAAGAGAAACCCTGCAAGCAGTGTGTACTAACTGAACGTCAATAATGCATTATCACTGTTAAAAGAAATATTTACTTGCAAGATATGTTATAATTATTTCAAGTAAACAGTTTAGTCACAGATTCCCCCCATCCCCCACTCCCAATAAAAACAGTTACAGCAACTGAAAACAATATATAGTATTGAATAACGTATTTTACTGCAATCAAAAAAATTAATGCAAAAATTGTTAAAAATAAAAAATAATTGTGATACTTCCTAACAACACGCAACAATATCTGCAATGATACTGCCTAACAACACACAATATCTACAAAAGCTTTTCTGTATAAGCAACACAATAGTAACAATGGGTCAAAGTCACACTGCTGGCGAAGGAAGAAGAAAATAATTTCAGTTATCAGTCGCTCTTGGAGGACATATTTTATTACTGACGGTGTAAGAAGCACTGCATTCATCAGTACACGTTTATTGCCCGTACTGCAGTGAAGCAGTTGGAACAGAGACTTAGATAAGCCAAAAAAATTGGGGGGGAGGGGTGTTAGCATTGATGGTTATGGGGGATCTGACAGAAAGGAGAGGAGTGATGTAAGAGTGCGAGATGAGATGACAGTTCCGTTACACTTCCCTCTAAATATCTCCAGAAAATTTGACTACCAATCCCCCTTCCTTAACTTTTTTTCACGTTTAACGTGCACCCCAGAAACTTCTTCTTATAATTAGGAAATAAGGGCGTGCTATACATGAGTAAATAGGGTAAATTGGCTTTGATTAGTTAATCCTTTTGTGCCAGATTGATTACAATGCATAACAATTAACTTTTTTTTTTTATCCAGGTTGCCTTCACCTGCCATCTATTTGAATATGGCCAACGCTGGTAACTGTCGAATTGGAAAGAGGAGTGCTTAGTCACACACGACCCGCTATGGAAACCACGCCTGGGCATTTTCTGCATAAAAAGACGTGACATCCAAAGCTCTGTTTCCACTGCTGTATAGGTAGGAAATTCCATCCATCGCTGGCAACGGCCAGATTGGAAGTACACCATAGGATCCGTAAATGCCCAGCTTAGCTTCAGAACTTCTCGACTTCTGTATGCTTTAATTTTCCACATGCCGTACTCCTGCAAGGGGGGAGTCGAACATCAGCTGAAAGAGGAACTTAAGACCTTCGTAGAGGAGTTAACCAAACTATGGTCCATTCCTGATTGGAAGCGATTTATGAAAATCACCCTTTGAAAAAACACACTAGGCATAACATCACCTGTTTTTTCAATAACCTGTATTTTATAAATATATAACACTGTGGTTAATTTTAGAGTAATGTATTATTGAATAAATGAACCTTTACCTTAATATCTTCTATAACTTGTAATATTTATTTCTTTTTTAAATATGAATTAACAACAGCGACGTGTTGGCAATGACCGGTAAGAAATAGTTAACAGTTAAAATATTATTTTAACATCGGTTTTTTAGTATATTATTTGTAAATTAAACGGTGCCTATCAAAATATTTTAGTAGTCCCGATGACAACATATCTCATTTTTACAGTTAAAAATAACAGCGAAAAATATGAGTAGGCCGTAATGGTAAGGTATTGTTTTATCGAGCGAGAAAGCAACTGAAAAGCTGTCTACTGACAAGGTTTGTTGCCCTCTTTCTCTTCATCTCTTTCACGCTCGGGAAGTTTCACTTCGCTAGTGAGCAGGAAATTATACATCATGTTTTTAAATGTACTATATTTCATACTTATTACAGCAAAATAATTATTTTTGAATTTGTAATTTACAACTGAACAGAGATTTTAATGTTTGAATACGTATTTTAATATATTTAGATATGATGGCGGGGCAGTTACCTAGTGAAGTTGGCAGACGTGGCGAGCCATGACATGGCGTGTTGCTTTTTGTCAAATGAAACGTAAATTATTCTTACTCCGAAAAATACTTCAAATTAATACATCACATTTGTAGATGTGTTTTTTAAACCTACATAGGCAAGTTACGATGTGATATATCTGTTTCCATGGCAGTAATAAATATACTGTGACATGTGTTTCGTTAATCATTGCATCTGTGAAATGGCGTGCCTTTGTGCATCGTGATCGATATGCTGGCCCTGTGTGTGCGTGATTTCAAATATTTGATTAGCACTATTTATATGTTTTAAATGTGAACTGTAAATTTCAATAAACCTAATAAACAGTAAATAGCAATACATAGAAATATGAGCTGAATAAAAGTTATCGTAGGCTTATTTGTGTGCATGTTCACAGCTATCTTTTAAAGTTTGTATGATAAAAATGAGCAACACGAGATGTGTGCTTGCATTTAATGTGCCTTTTTCACTGATTGTACCTTCGTTTTAATATTTATTACAACTGAGGCCGTCCTTTTAGAGAAATGACCCAGCAGATATCAACAACAAAAGGATAATTACAATTAGTACAGCCCTTTAACTCACAGTTGTAACAGTGTTAAACACAGTCGCGGCAAAATACTAATGTACATTACATGTATTGAGCTACGTCGTGGAAAACAAATACGTTAATGTAAAATAACTAAGACGTAAGAACTGTCTTCAATTCAGGCATATTTTGTTGTAAAGATTAATATTTAAGTGTTTATGACGTAACCACTTCACGGGTGACTTGTGTTGATAGGTTGCTTGTTAAATTCAAATACGTCTATGTGTTTGTATCAGACTTCCTTTAGTGACACCCACGTGAGGCATAAAGAGTTGGTTAACCGACTTCAATTAGTGGCGCCCAACGTGGGGCTTAACTGCACGTGGTTCAGGCTTGGCAGTTAGACGTTGCCAGACACGCCCTAGTTCCAGACAGTTATGGTCAGTAGCCATAACCTCAACGGTTATAGTGAGCCTATCTGTCGTTAGATCCCTGCAACCTCCTCTTAAGCCTAGTGTTCAGCCGGACGGCTAATCTGGAACTGCATGCCTATAAATTTTAGCGTATGCTAAACAGGTTGCAAACTCATGCCATAACTTCAGGGAGTCTGCAGAAATAAACACCTTGTGGTGCCCAACATCAGCTAACCCCATCATGTCTGACTCTGGACAGAGCCAACTATATGTCGCCGAGGCTCCGATGCCCAGAAATCATACTCTCGATGCACTCGAGAGGTGTAACGTGTATTCCTACCCCGACATGAACATCCACTTAAAAGTAGGAATTAAGTGCGACAACATGTACATGTTAGATCTACAGCCATACTACACTTTTAAACAATGAATTAACAACAAAATGTGCTGGGTACTACACAAACTCAAAAGCAGAATGGTGAAACAGTAGAAAAAAAGGCGTTGTGGCACAAAACCACTTACCTGAAGCCTCATATGAATCAGCCCAAGATATGTACATTTTATCACATCACAATAAAAAGCTGTAAGGCAATATTACACATCAACGAAAAGTAACATCAGTGAAGCAAAGTTGAGACCCTCGCAGACCATGCAGCAAGCGTCCGTCTGGCTTGAGCTCCAAGAAGAAATTGGTGAACGCCGTCTGAAGAGAGACACTTGCCCACGCCGGAAGTGGTCGCCTTGTGCAGACCACATGCATGAAAAATCAAGCATGATTGAAACTGAAGGAAAAAACACTATACTGATTTACAAGAATGGTAAAATACATACACAACTAACCTTACTTGCTAACAAAATCCTTTACACTGTAGGCTTCTGCCAATCTTCAATGCACTTGGCACGTGTGTTGGCACACCGAACACACACACATCACAAGACCCTGTGTCTCGTGTCGCATGGTGGACTTATGCTGGCCGAGGGATGAGGTAAAATGCCAAATAACAGGTCACCATGAAAGTCCCACAGGTACATGCAGCATGATGAGCACGCTGCATTCCAGACTCCAGCAACATCATTATTACATTTGAGTGGGCCTGCCTTGGCAATCTTGTTTCGTTCTGCTCCTTGAAATGGCCTTCTAGCCCAGGGTACCAAACATGCATCCTGCATTGCACTCCCTTCCTCACTCGCCCCTGGCCGGATGGCTATAAATAGAAGACACACAGACTCCTCAGGGCAGTTCATTTTACATCAGCTCACCATGCTAGCCTGTCTGTCTTGAGACGTACCCTCCCAGTTTAAGGATGGTAAGTCCACACTGCCATGCTAGTATAACTGTGCTGGGCTCCTAGTACTTGCTGCCAGTGGTTACCCTCACCCCACTTTTCCTGCCCACGTCATACGCCTTCTTGGTAGTCAGGACATATGTGGTTTATTCTGAATGAATCCATATAAATCATAATTTTGGTCTTACACTATTCTGTTCACCCTGATCAAAAATTTTTGTATTTATGTATGTTGTGTGCGTGTGTTTGTACAGTGGAAGCCCAGAATACTGCAGCCTGTTATACCGCAGAGCAATTTATGTCCCCCGACCTGAATAAATAGTGGAAAGTGTGCAGTCAGGTAGGCACGTGGTCTGGCGGCAGGTGGCAGAGAGTCTGAGATGTTGAAAGAAGGGACAGGCACGCATTATCCCTCCTTTCAGCGCCGAGATCTATTTTACTGATTCATTACAGCCTTACAGCCAATATTGTATGTTTTTCGGCATTCAGTTTTGTTTGCGTGGTGGGAGGTTTTTGACGGAAGAATTCCTAGTGGTCTCTTTTTTAAGTGATGCTATTATACCTGTTCTGTTTGGTTGTAAACTGGCAAAAAAAATGTTACTGTAGCAACCTTTCCATCTAATCTGGGCGTTCGATAAGTATGGGGGATGGCACTGCCACAGTCCAAGTGTATATCATATGTGCAAATATCCTGTCACACATTTACTGGCACTTACGTTAACATGAAATGTGTGTGTGTTGTATAGCGTAACACATTTAAGCAATTGCAATTATTCTACGCCAAAATGTTTAACTAAAGTAAGTTAAAATACACTGGAATACTGTCGTAAAAGGGATGCCGACTTCTGTGGCACATTCAGTATAATACTGGCTTGCAATGCGAGGCGCTCTGGGTTCAAATTCTGGGTAAGGGATAGGAGCTAAGTCATCTACAGGCCTATAATTAATCTCCTATGGGATACAGTGCTACGTAATCACTATAATTATGATGCGAACACTTTGATTATAATGTGTATATAGCGGCTATTCTGTATGTCTTTACGAGAAAAAAAATCCTGAATTTGAGGCGCACCTCAAAATTTGTGCTTTTAAGTCATTTAAAGGCCTATACTAAAGCATCTACAGGATGTAGCTCTACGTAATCATAATGGTGATGTGGACACTTTGATTATAATGCTATTTGGTATGTCTTTCTGTTTAAAAAAAAATTTCAAAATTTGAGGGGCGCAGTGTTAATTGTACTGCGTACTGCAGACAAATTATTGTGGACAAGGCTTAATGCAGAAAAACTTTTCTTTGCATGCCACAATAAATTGATTTTTATTTGTTTTGGTTTTCCTTTGTAAAATACAAATCAGACGAGCAAGCAAAATGTTTCACAACATGTGAGACACTGATAGATTGTATCTGCAGTGCAAGCATGCATTCGACCTTTGTTTAGTTACATTTGGACGCGAGCTTCATTTCTCATTCTCTCTTCCTCCCAACCAGGTCTCCCAGGTGGTGGGGAGTGTGGGGGGGGGGGTGAATCCCCTCCTCCAACCTGCGTGGCAAACAACTTGCAATGAACACTGCCCTTGGTGGAATAAATACATCCTTTGCCTGGAATATGCTGTATTTTTTAGCCATTCTTTCTTGAATGCATATGATCCCCTTCATTGCACCATGTTTCCGTTTTTCTCCTCAGGTGCTGTCAAGACCAGTGATGCAGATAATAAGATTAAATTCCGATAGGAAGGGGCCAAACATTTCACAAGTTGCAGCAGTGACAACACTTGTGCTTTTTTTTTTTTTCTACTGTACTATGTTCCAGAATAGCGCTGAATAAAATACATAACATGGGTCTGAGTTATTTCCCCCAGCAGCTGCGTTATATCAGGCTTTTACTATATTATGTTGGATGTATTTCCTACGGAAACACACTAAACCATTAAACCATTCACTGTTAATTCCGTAAGTTTTATTGCAGGCTAAGTAACTTAATATATTTACAGTTTATAGAAAAATATTTTTTAAAACATGTAATGAACACCTAGTTCTGATAGTGGAACAATTATTAAAACAAATAACTAAACGAAATCAGAATGCTGTAATTAGTATGTACTCTATACCTGTACTCTTTTTTTCGGAAGAAAATTAAGTTCGAGATTGGTGATCAAATTTGGCTTTATCGGAAGTTGGTTTGTACTACTGGTAACATGCATGAACCCGGACATGTTCAAATATTGTAAGACCTGAGACCCAAAGCCATTCTGACTTGCACCAGCCACATAGAGAACCACCCTACCTCAGTCTGGGCATCTGATTACAAGTGATAGAGCTGCTTCCCTGGGCACCACTGGGCAGAGAGCAAACCCTCACTATGAAACCTACCCGAAGGAGACTTGGTTACCAGCAATAACATCGCAGCGCTGACCTCTCCAGGGGGTAGGTATAGTGAGAACTCCCACCACCTGTAGGGGTATGTGCACCCCCAAAGCTGGAAGTGTTACCCGACAACTGAGCATCTGGCTACCAGCGATAACAGCACTTCTCTGGGCATCACTGAATCGGGATGCGGGGCTCTCCATCGTAAGGTGGAGAGACACTCTCCTTTGGAGAGTGAACAATCTTTGGGCAGTGGTACCAGAGAGTGCTCTCTGGAAGGCCTGATCTTCCCTTATACACAGTTTAAGCCACCTTGTGTACCTGCCAGAGCACTTGCTCTGCTACACGCCCCACCATAGAGTAGGGTAGGCAAAGTTTGAGAAGATAGCTGCTGCTCATTAATGGTTCAGAAACACCACAGCCAGGTCTAGCAGACTCCATTCAATACTAGCTATTCTACCTAAGCAAGGTCAGCGTACTGCCCAGGATACTCCAATGTATCGAGGCCAGTACCACACTTGCCTCCGACCTCGCCTAGGTGCCGACCAGAGCCCATCAGCTACAGTAGTTAAATGTTAAATCACTTTCTATGAGTGTCTGCCAACCGCTAGGCTTATCAACACTACCACTACATTCGCTCCTACCCACGACACTCGCACCACTACCATCTTGACACTTCCAAGGGCTGAGGGACGAGTTGTAGAGTTACCAGGAAGGGCCTTACTCAGCCATTAAACCACCTCTTGAACGGATCAACTGCTTCCAGGCTCTGAGGGGGTGGGAGAGGCTTGGCAAGTTGGCAAATTGACAATTACAATTACCCAGGTTGCATTTCATTTGTAGTTTGAGCTTTGTTTGCAAAGCATGAAAAGCTGTGGCCTCTACAACCTGCAGCTGAACTGTAACCCACTGAAACAGGTTTACTGCCAACTAAATATAACCAATCTTTGTGATAGTTGCAATGTATTTCAACACAACTTTGTGTGAACGCAAAACAGTTGGCAATACTATTGTGAAGCAATACTTGTCTTTTAAATCAAATGTACAAAATATTTTCACTTCAAATTTCCCAGCACACACTTCATGAGGTCAATGTAATGACCAAGTTTAAGAAAAGAAATAAATGATTAACAAGGCAGAAGATTATTAGGAACATAACCCACTGACACGACACCACATGCGCCATGTCTCGCAGAGTCGCGTGCAGCAAAAATTAATATGGGCCAAAACCCACTGACGTACTGCAGCATGGTCGCGCTTGGCCAAAATATTAGGAGCCACACGGTGCCGCAAGCAACCAACTTTACTAAGGATACATGTAGAGTGTAGTCCACAAGAGCGACCAGTCGTGTGCATCTCGCCGCAGGAGACAGATTGTTGTGGTTCCCCTCCACCCCGGTTTGAAGAACAGCTTCAAAAGATGATGGTATTGACACATGCATTTATATCAGAATTTCAAAGGCGGCCTGCAATATGGAATATTACTTTGGAGTATGGTGATAAAGACATAAGGAAGAAATTTATTTATTTTGCCATTCAACTTGGACCTCATTTACAAAATATTGTGCCAACTTAACTTAGTACGAGGATGTACACCTATCCAACATCTGTTACGGTTCTGCATCCCTGCATTTTTCTCTTCTGTTGAGAAATGTGTAATCATATCTTCAAACATAACACCATCTCTGAGATGAACAAAATTTTTTAATGCACAGCATGCTGCGATGATACCAAGAGGGCAATGGAAAATTAACCATTTGTTTGCCAAACTTACAAATGTACATTCAATGTACCTCCCAGCCCTGCTTAACCAATAGTTGAATAGTTTTTCCTTTCTCTGAACCTAAGTTAGTGCCTGGATAGGGCCTCATCCCTGATAAATACTTAATGGCATTGGTGTAAGGTCAATAGTAGAGACAGGACGATTGTCTGATATTTGCAATGTCTTATTAGACAGTTTCTGGAAAAGTGTCGAATCTTTACATACAATAAAATCACTGCATTTTCCATAGGTGCCAATATCTACATAAAGCAACGCATTTGAGAAATACCCCTTGTAATTATAGAACAGAGATCCACATTGAGGGGGTTGAATGACCCTGATATGTTTACCGTCGACGCCGCCTATACAATTTGGGAATTGTGCCCTTTGCTCGAATGTCTTGCCATTTGTCTTTCATTGTAGTCAATATAGCAGCACACAAGTCTCCAGCTATTGATCTGGTGGTAGTCATCCCCAGTTGAAAGTTGTGACAAAATTCACTGAAAGCGCAACCAGTAGCCAAGTACCTGAAATGAAATATTTACTTTTTATTTCAGATATAAAACTAAAAAAAAATTGGAAAAATCTGTGAGAGAGCTACTTTCATGAATTACGGCACCTTAAGAATATGCGAAGAGGATTGCTCCCAAGAGGAACCTATACATATGTTCTGAAAAACTTTCTTTTTTGAAAATAGCGGCAGAATAAGCTCCTACTTCTTTAAGAACTGACAACAGAAAATCCCTCAAATCACGACTCTCAACAATCCGAACATGATCACATGTATTTGGCAGAGTGCCTTACTGGGTTGGGTTCAACCCCGGGTAGACTGGTAGGCAGTAGTTGCCCGTCATTCCCTAACATCTTTCCCATCTCTGTTGATGAAGGGCATTAGGTTAAAGGACCTTTTCCTGGGAGATAGGAGAAGGCGACATGCATTTCCTATCTAAGCATGTTCTGCCATCTAGGCACACCAGAACAACACTGAGTGAATGGTGCAGTGGTTGGAGAGCGGAAAGGTCCGACCCAGAGCCAACCAAGCACTCCCTCCAGCAACACAAAAGGTGCGGTGGACAGGTTGCGAGTTGGTCTAGCCACTTATCCTCTCAAGCAGGGATATGGCTAGTGGGTGTGGCTCTACTGTTCAATACAGCTTGTGTACCAAATGGGTGGCTGTCGACTGGTGTGTGTTATGACGAATTCCCCCGTCCAAAAGAAGAACTCTTAGTCCTACACTAAGCGGCAACTGGTATTGGGAAACTTTGTCTCCTGCTCCACTCTGTGGGACTTAGGTGTTTACTATGGTAGTCTGGACGAACTGAAGGGATAATGAGAGAGTAGTTAGATTCAGAATGTGTTTATTCTGTGAGGAATAAGACACAGAGGCCCGTACTATCTCCTGTCTACCCAGATTTGACTGGAAGTGGTACACTATGCTGTGCAGGTGAAGGGGAACCTGGTTCTAATCTGACTGGGGGGGCAGTATCGACTAGGTAACTAATGACAACTTTTTCTGATTGTGTACACATACCCTGATGGAGCTTAGGGTGCCCACATCCTGAAGGGTGTGTGGGGGTAGCCATCGCCAGGGACAAGCGACTAAGGGTGGCAAATGACTTCCGGAAAGCTTTGCAGGGGGGAAGGCTTCTGAAGATCTAGGTGGTAATGGTGGCTGGCCAGGACTCTGGTGAACAAGCGTGGTGGAGCTATCTGTCCTGCTGGTGTTGTGGCTTTCGGAAGAGCTGACAAAATGGCGTTTCCAGCCCCTTGCACGGGAATATATTCTGCTTCAGTTGTTTGGTGGTCGGGGTGCTATGCGCACGCATCTTGTTTGGTAGATGGATGCCATGAGGTTTTACAGGACTCTCCGTAGTCTGTGCTTTAGCTAGATCTGGCAGTTTAATAAGCTTCACAGTTCTCTGCTCGTGCTGGCCGGGTTCCGATCCTGCTATTTGTGTTGCCAAAAATGTTGAGTGCCAAGTAACATATTAGGTTTGGGGTGACGACCGACATGGTTATGTAAATTAGGCATGGCCGACTCAGTCCTGCTGCCTAGTCACTACTATAACAGCAATGGTGTCACATTGGGCACCAAGAAAGTTCCTACTTACTTCTTGACACATGATGGGTTCTGGTTCAGAGTAATACAGTGATACATCTCAAAGTAGCTACTTTGGTTAGTGCTCGTCGGAGGCACTTACTGGGGTGACCTGCATCTCAATTAATGGTGGACAGGGGCACAACCTGAATATATAGTCCATTCCCAAGTCTTGAACCCAGTGCAGGCTGCTCCTACTCGCACTTTCTCTCCTCTGTTGAAGGCGGCAATGACGGAATGGATGGCACCTGGAAGCTCCCAGATAGGCTAAACCAAAGAAGGGGAGGGAGCCAGGGAGTTAAGCCCCACCAACTTGCGGGCAGGATGAGCTTGTTCTCATGGGGTTAATTGATAAGCATGTCTTTCTGGGTTGCATGCAACCCCAGGTAGAACGCGAGAATAACCATTCCTCAACCGGCAACACAAATGGTGTGGTATTTAAGTGCAGGTTCCCTCAAAGACCCTACAATAGCTTCAATGGGTGAGCCCCTTGAGCGGACAGGTCTGACCCAGAGCCAACCAATCACTACCTCTGGCAACACAAAAGGTGCGGTGGACGGATTCAAGGTGGTCTAGCGAATTATCCTCTCAAGCAGGGTTATGACTAGTGGTTGCGGCTTTACCATTCGATACAGCTGGTGTAACAAATGTGTGGCCGTCAAATGGTGTGTGTTCTGACGCATGAATTGCACCATCTGGAAGAAATCTTAGTCCTACACTAAACGGCAACTGGTATTGGCAAATCCAATCTCCTGCTCTACTCTACGGGACATAGGTGTTTACTATGGTAGTCTGGACGAACTCAAGGGATAATGAGAGAGTAGTTAGGTTCAAAATGTGTTTATTCCGTGAGGAATAAGACACAGTGGCCCGTACTATCTCCTGTCTACCCAGAATTGACCGGAATTAGTAAGCTACACTGTCCAGGTGAAGGGGACCTGGTTCTAATCTGACTGGGGGCAGTATCAACCAGGTAACCAATGACATCTCTCCCTACATATCTGTGTACGCATACCCTGATGGGGCTTAGGATGCTCACATCCTGAAGGGCACGTGGGGGTAGTCGTTGGCAAGAGCAAGCAACTATGGGTGGCAGATGACTTCTGGAAGATTTTGCAGGGAGGAGGGCTTCTGAAGGTCTGCTGTAGGTGGCGGTGAGCTGAAAATCTAGGCGGTAATGGTGGCTGGTAAGGATTCCGACGAACGAGCACAGTGGAGCTATCTGTCCAGCTGGTGTTGTGGCTCTCAGAACAGCCGACGAACAACTGGCATTTCTAACCTCTGCACGGGATTATATTCTGCTTTGACTGAAGGGCTTTGCCAGCCTGGTGGTGGGGGTGCTATGCGCACGCATCTTGGCCGTAGCTAAGGGCGGCCATTGTGGCCATGCGAAACCTCTCGGCGCTCTCTTGTACTTCTTCGGGGTTGGAGCTAGACATCAATTACTGACAATCGGTTATTGGCATCTTCTCTAGGAAAGCGGTGTTTAGTATGGCTTACTGGGTGGCGGTATTGTTGAATTGTAGAATTCTGACATGTCTGTAATTATCCCCGGTCCAGGGAAAAATCCGGTAAGCACTCTGGTAGAAATACTATGTTTCAAACCCCGTTCATTGTTGCGTGTAGATAAAGGGAAGTCATTTATTCAAATAGCCAGTAAGAATCACGCATCAATTATAAATAAACACTTACCTCATGGTTACCAGGAGTTTTTCTTCAGTGCATATACAGTCATGGAAATTTGTATTTTGCCCTTCCACTTCTTCTCTAATAAGTGTAAGCAGTTCGTCAAGTGGTTTTGCACTCATTCTGCAATAATTGAAAAACTTCTCTACATGCTTACGCAAATCAAACACGCTATTTGTAGGACGTTCTAACATACTGGATGAATCCAGTGTAACGATGTTTCACTTTTTCTTTTTAATGAGGAACCTAATGGAACAACAGAGCTGCCATATCTTAAACCTTCATTTCGATACTGCCAATTTCTTGTCACGGCTTGCCGCCTGTGTAAATACCATGCCTTAAAAACAGTGCATGACATGTCACGTTAGTGGGTTATGGCCCTTAAAATTGTAATTGCTAGTCACTGTAAAAAAATGAACAAAAAATGTTTGGAGAATTAAGTTTTGTGTGTCATAACTGCAGTACCTTTTCTTTTCTTGCAGGCTTCAAGCTGTTGACAAATATAGCACTGAATTCAGAATTTGAGAGATAAAGACAAGGTTATTGTTAGCATTCCTGGTCTCCAGTATGATGATAAAATGAAAATGAGTGTTGACATGCAGCATACAGCCAGCCATTGTTTAGGTGTTCTCTTCAGATTGAGCTACAGTATCCTCCATAATGATCACTGGAAGCATGCCTGGGAAAATAAAAATGGAGTGAAGATGCTATTAACATAGTTTGAGCACTCTGGTGTTATAGACTGTTCTCTGCCCAGGATGTACCTCGTGGTCTCCTGAATGCAACCTGCTCCAGGACACTGCTTAACCAGAAGCCGCTCAGAGATCTTACATAAATATGAAAGCAGAAAAAGAAATGAGCAAACAAAGCCTCATAAAACACTACCAAAATGATTGAAGAACCTGTGGTGGGGTAGGGTGCCACAGTGTCACCTGGAAATCCTTTTCTCTTGGACGGGGATGCTGACAAGCTCTCAGTGGTGGGGTAGCAGCTTTAATATCCACCTTATCCAACAACACAGCACTATATGCACCTGCATTATGCTGGGTGGTCTGGGTATGCAAATAATACATAAGAGAGTTAAAACACTAATGTTCACCCCCGGTAGTTTACAACCCTCATACATGTAAATAGAGCAAGGATCACAATATTTTTCATTTTATTTTTTAGCTTCTTACACTAGAGAAAGATGTCCTCCAGTGTCCCTGAAAGAAATTCAGATATATCTGTGCTAGCATTGGCCATTTGAATTAAGCCCTTAGCACCTAGTGTTCTGGGATTGGACTACCAGTTGACTGAACACTGGTCACATCAACAGTTTATATAAAACTGCTGAAATTTACGGCCAAAGATATTTTAAAAACAGTTGATGAAACAGCTAAGCTTTTAATATGTTATTTGGTAACCAATATCTTATAGTAACACAGTAAAAGGTCATACATTTGCAACTTTTATAGTGGAAAGATATGGCAATCAATACAGTGTACTGGAAAAGTGCTTCTAAATTGTGATAAAATGTTGCAAAGATATACTATGGAACAAAGTTTATGTATTAAGAAAAATAATTTCTGATGTCATATAATTTAATTTTTTTTAAGTTAATTACTACAATCAAAAGCTCAAATTTTTAAGCACAAACTATTGTTGTGTAGATTTTTGGTTATTTCTCACTGAGGAATATTACAATACGCTTTGAGCAGAATATCACATGTTTATATACATGCACAACCAAAAATTATAAAAAACTATTTAAATAAGTTATCTAGTTTAATTTCTATGTAACACAGATTATTGCAGTCTACTGCTCTTACAGGTATAACCACTTTTTACAATGATACAAAGCAATTACCTCGCATAATCAATACACACACACACGGTTATCATTACTTATTTTCAGATGCTCCTAAATATACTAAATTGGAAACTGTATACATTTGATATTTTGCTTATTACACTCTGTTTTCAATTTTGACCACATTTCTATCACAATATACATTTTATTTAAGATTTTCATTGTCAGGCACATCCCACCAATACTTTTAATCACATAAATGCTGTCTGAAAATCTTATCATTATGTATAACCAACAAAAAAAATTTGCCAGTAAAAATGTATTCTGGAAGGCTCATGATCATGCAAATATGTAAATACAAAAGTACAGATGACTATACTGCACATTACATATGCAGACATCCTGTCTATTGTTTTGGTACTCAAATAGATGCAAATAAAAAAAAACGTACACACACACACACAAAGTAAAAGTAACTGTACCGCAAATTACACAACAAACCACATCATTTGCAACATTTTCTGCCAGCTGGTTGAGCAGAACTATAATCACTCTAAACTTTTGAAAAAGCATGTTTTTTTCTCCAATATTTTACCAGCTTTGCTCTTGTAAAGCATTACTGTTATAAAATATTTTAGCACCGAAAACTACTAAATTCAAATATGCATGTAAACACATTCTGCCTGCATTAACATCATAGCATATCACCAGTCTCATCCACAATGGAAGAAAATAAGATGAAACCATCCAGCCACCAAAAACTGACCACTTGTGGACATGACGTAAGCATAGAGAGAGAATTCAGAACATCCATTGCTCCTTGCATAACTTCACACATTTTCTTTTAAATTTTATGTGATCACTGGTTCACTCCCTAATAATCAAATGCATCAAATGTTTATCCGAGGTAAATTTACTATCAAATGCAACACGAGAAATATAAATAAGATAATTGGAAAATACATAACGAGTGTTGCACAAAGAAAACACACTTGTTACATGTGTGGATGAGTACCAAAACAGGTAATTAAGAAATATAAAAGAATCGTAATATCCTTACCCGGTACATATCTTGATTTTTATACGATTTTCACAGCCAATACAATAGTTTCATGTGCAACATATCACGCAGCCAAAATACCACAGTTTTACATGCATGAACAATTAAAGTCATTTTAAATATGTAAGTAAAACAAACTGTAAAATTTCAGAAGACGTGCTTCTTCCCTCCATTTGTGTAAACATTCTGGGATCAATTCTAATATTCTTGAAAAAATCTAGACTCGACACAGGTGCTAAATTTTATATCTGAGTAAAGCAGTTTCCATACAAAAAAAAAAACAGTAAGATTCTGCAAGCAGGATACTATATAATATATATTATATATATTATATAATATATAACTGAAATAAAAATTAAACTGAGGACTATATCTTCACACACTTTTAAAGTTCAACAATGTCTGAATTTACATACATGTCACATTTCCGCACTGGCTTAAATAACACTCAAATAGACTATCATTCTGGCTAGCAAATTCTGTGCATGTTCTCACTTAAATAAGGCTTCAGTGCCCAATTCTTTGTGATTTTATAAAATTGAGACTCTTCTATCAGTCTCACGTGGGTTATGGAGACTCTTAACTTTTTACTTTTGAAAAGATATAGGGTGGCATATGTATCGCTGAACTGCCATGTATCAGATCAATGGCATCTCCAATGGTGCACATATTACTAGAAAAGGAACTGCACGCTTTAATACATCTTGTCTCCCTCTTGTATTGCCTTGTTCTTATATAACATCATGAAACAATATTGGTAAATTTCAAAAGCAATTTGTCATTCTACAAATATGTACATTACAATTATGTGCATTACAATTATGATGGGGAAAAGTGTGCTTTTCATGCAACAGTATTTTGTTTCAGGGTTGTCTGACGTACAAATATGCCTCAAATAATTTCAACTTTGCTGTATTAAATGAAGACCTGCACTGTAGCTCTAGGCTGTTGGGTGGAACTACTTGTCATTTCTCTCAAGAGTGGCCATTGCTACACCACTTACTGGAAGGTTCAGTGCAGGCAATATACAAACTTATTAACGACTTTAAAAACAAGGATGCATGCAATATCCAATCGCAGGAATTATGCAAGTACATACGGGAGTACAGCTGCAGCAATATGAACACCTTTGATATATCAACCCATGAAATAAAACTATGTTCATAATTGCATATATTAATGTTGCAGCAAAAGCCAATCAGAAAATGTAGCTATGTATTGTACCTACTTAAAAGTGGCAAATGAAATAATTTCCTTCCTATAATGAACACATTAGAATAACTGCCCTACAGTAGCTCATACAAGTTCTTAAGAGTTTTACAAATGTAACATGACTGTTGTATCCACACATCTGGTCAGGTGTTTACCTTGTTGCTAAAACAAGCATGATGTGTGATTTTACATGCTAATCCTAAATCTCACAAATAAAATACTATCTGTTATAAATAAAAGACAATTTAATATAGATTCTCAATGCACTGTTGAATTTCCTAACGAATTTATGTTCTAATTCAGTTTCTGGCTCCAAGAAAGCTAACATTACACATAAGAGACATTTTGCACTAGTGATGGGATAATTGCTGTGACAAAATGAGTTATTTAATTATTTAATATTAAATGATTCATTGCATACTTTAAAATTAATAGACTATTTACTGCTATCAGGTGTTCATACATAAGCAAAACAAAAAACTGCAGACACACATTTATTAAAACTGTAAAATATGATTTTGAAACAACAAATTTTCAATTTTAATTAAGCTTAACCTAGAACATATGTATTCATTTATTTAATTTGCTCTTAAAACAAGTAATTTGCACCATTTAAATTTTGTCTGCAAACTACGTTCTGGTAGAGCAATTATACACAGAACAAGTAAACTCTCACCAGTTTGTGGTTTTCTGGGATTTATGACCGGTTTACACTAGACCAGGGCTGCCACCAGCCCTAAACCTGAAATCCTGGTTCCTGTATATAAAAATCCTGTAAAATCCTTGAAATTAAAAAAGTGGCAAATTACAGAAAAAAAAAATAGTGGATATGAAAACCAGGATATGACAGCTGTGTTATATATTTAATGTAGTTGTTTTGGTTTGGAATGTACAAACCGTGTTAATTATTTTCTCCACTCACACTTATACTTTCGTTTATACAATGACTCTATCAGCGATAATTTTTTTGTTTCCTCACCATTCTGATATCAATGCCAAACGCGAAACACAGTCACAAAATTTGGATAGCATGCGTAAAAACGGCAATTTGCAGCAAAGATTCTTTTCAATAATGGTCTTGGCCTTTGCATGTGATCATACAGCCAGGAACAGAAATATGTAGATAACTGTATACCTGCGCCAGTGAATAATTAAGTAAAATGTTTTGGACATACGCTATTGAAGGGATGGTGAATGTCCAAAATATTTTGCTTAATTACCCACTTCCATATAAAATCTTCCAAACAAATACATCAATGAAACTGACACACATCGCTGTGGATGCTAGTGTCGCCACTTTAAGCAAAGTGCTTAGTAAAAAGAAAAGGTAGTTGAAGAAGAAGAAGGAGTTGAGAGTTGGATTTTTCTAGAGTGTTAAAAATCCGTAAAAAATTGATCAAATCTGTTAAAACGGCAGGCCTGCATTTGGCATGAAAATGCTATTCAATTAAACAAGAAAAATATTTGCATTCATTCACGCATTACTTTTGGTTCTATTATCAACAGGTAAATGTGTTAAGTTTTTGAAACACCTTGGTTTCACATATTATCCAATTTACATCGAGTTTCACGCTGTGTGTACCTGCTGCATTTACGCATACGAGAACTGTAATGTGTTCCTTATTTTCTTTACACGAGGTGCAGAAGTTGCATTACCACCAGCTAAAGTTGTGTTTGGTAGAAATTTCCAAAGCAGACCAGTTTTGTCTGCATTGTAAACATTCTCAGAAGTCAATCCATTTTCACTAACGTCGGGAAAAAAAAAAAAAAGGCACCAAATTTGGCAGCAGCATCTAGATCAACAGACTTCTGCTTGCGAGACACACCTAACTTCTTAATCCCATGCCAGTCCTTGAATCTGGTTAGCTAACCCTCCGAAATTGTACACACAAGCTTCAATTTTTCGTAGAACTCTTTTTACTTTTTCAACCAACACAGGCCCCAATATTGTAGCATCTTCCAATTACTTCAAAGAAAACCAATTGTACACTGCACTATCCAAATTCTGAAATTCAGCAGCAATATTTGATTATCATCATTTTTCACTGACTTGCAGTTTGCCATAAAAGCTTTATAAATTTAGCACTGTTTTATTTAATGTCATACAGTGTAGTTTCCCCGATGTCATATTCATCCTTGATGATAGCAGCTTTTATTCAACGCTCTCACTTTTTGCAAATTTCAAGCTTTTGTTTTAATGTTGATATTACATGCTGCCACTTCCTTACAACATTAACAAACAACGAAGTCAGAGCCAGCCATATTGATTGTTTACAGGAGTCACGTTGACCTTGAACCTGCCGGACTAGTACTATTCGGTAGCCGGCACTCTGTTAGCGCTGCACAGCACAGCAAAAATATTGAAGCAGTTAAAGGGTGTGGTACGGCACATTGTGACGTCAAAAAAGATTGAAATCACATCATTTCGGAAACACAGCAGATTTTTGAGTGTCCTGGATTCTTGGGCCATGAACTGGTGAGTGTTTACTGTATATAGGTATGTGCACACATGCAAAAATTTATAAAGTTTAAATTTGTTAAAGTTACTCTCATAGTCGATATTTTCCCGACATGACTTGAACCCAGAATACATGAAGTAATCAGAAGAGAAATGGCAAGATGGGTTCTTTGATGTAGGTGTAGCCATTCACTGATGGGCCCACAAAGCTCTGGAACAGGCCTTGTCTCTGGTCGATTACTGTGTGCTGCAAACAATTTTCTAATGGCTAAACCCCCTACTGCAGGTAAGTTACCAAAATGCTATTGGCGAACGGCACTCCGACCCGTTGCCGGCCAGCGACTCCGTTTTGGTGGCATGTGCGACTGGAGTTTGCATTACGAGCGTCTTTCACCTCCGTATTCTTGAGTATTCTGTGAGCTGAATTTGCCTAGTCAGAAGGGATTTAAGACTCCTTACAAGAGAGAAAGGCACCTGCATCCCCACATTAATACCACCATAAACAAACCACAGAAGGGTGTGGTTTGCCCCAACAACAGTTAAGTAATTTTCATTCCGATGTTTTATTTAGATAGCATTGCACGATTACTAGAATTGGCAAACCCAAGCTACAAAAATTGTATTAATACATCAGGGTAAAGTCATCTGAATTATATGTGACAATTTTATTTTATTTAAGTCTTGTCCTTAGCAGTGTACTGAATTATTATTCTGGTGCAATCATATCATTGCTGGAGGGAGGATTAAGATTTTGAGATGAAATGTAATTTTTTCTTATAAGAAAATCATTAGGTGAAAATTTGCTGCTGTTAGGTGGTCTTTTTAACATTATATCTTATTTACTTGCAGTACACATACACTGCCAAAATTTGGAGCTATCTGATGCAACCCCCAATTTTTACCAGTGTTTCTGAGTATTATCATTCCCTGCACATGTAATGTATTAAAGTCTCAAGTGTTACCTCACAGCATCCAGCATTTCAATAGTCTACATTTTGATATTTTTGTTAAAACTGTTATAATTGTAAAAAGTGCAAACATGCAATAAATTTTCATACAACATACTCAAAAAATGTTCTTAAAAAGATGTTCTTTCCCTCTGACAAATTACAAAACCTCTGCCATGTGACATGCTAAATACCCTGATGCTGGCTAACAGCCAGCGGCGCTAGAGCCCATGACGGCGCTCACCATGCGCATGTCATGTGTCCTGCACGTGCGCAAAGAGGCCAATAATTTTGAACTTTCACATAAATATTATTTTTCAGTGTAAAATGTGTTTTATATTTGTATTTGCAGGGTTTAATAAGTCTTAAAATGTTTTAAAGTGTTTGTTGCTATTTTAAAATTTTTTGGTTATGAAATTCAAAGTGCCCGCAGCACCGAGATTAACAACACTGATATTCCAACGTGAACACCGTCATAAAGAGACACTGAAATAATATGAAAATTCATAAGAAAATTATAAAAATGTAAAACAGTATTTAATTTAATTTGTGCCATTTTGTTTCTATAATAAAATATTTTACTCAGCGTGCATAACACTTCCGCTTATGTGAATCCCGTAGGTGGCCATGGTATGTCAGTGCGACGCTTGTCTCTGGACAGTCTGTTGAGGAGAGCTGGCGAGGTAAGACATTGTCACGTACGCACCACAACCTTTCCTTGCGTACGTTTTGCCAGACATTTCCCAGCATTATGCTTCCGCTTTACTAATTAATTTTACCATTGTAGCATTTTTAACTTAATCGAGCAGAAGGAGGAGAAAGAAGCCGGAGAGGTCACGCGACCTGCGCTACTTGAATCAGGCACCATCTGCCTATGTTAGTGGCGTTCCATTGTAATTTCTGCATTATTACTAAGCGCAATTTTAAAGGCTTTGTTTTTATGTATGAATTTGAGGGCATTTTTCATGTTTGAATATTTTACGGCAACATCATATATAACCACGTCGCTACCGATGCCAAGGATTTGTATATGCCATTGTTGCGTTCTGAGAGCTTATTTATGTAATATTGTATGTGAAATATTTTATTCAGGGTTCTAGGTTAACCATCATTGCGTTTTGAGAGCTTATTTATGTAATATCATATGTGCAATATTTTATTCAGGGTTCCGTGTAACTTTACGTAAATTGATGCTTTTTGTAATTGACCACGCGGTCATGTTGATGTTTTATTTTACCGCCACCAGGCTTGTTACAAACCTGTATTCACGTAAATCGTAAAGAGAATTATTTTCTCGCCAAGAATAATACTTTGTCTGAATTTAATTTGCAGTTTCCACGAAGAAATATTGCAATTTCACCTGTACTACGTGGCACGCTACGAACTTCATCCAGCGGCATCCGCGCCATCTAAACTTGTTTTCACACATGTATGTGTTTACTGTGATGCCGGCTAACAGCCAACTGCGCTAGAGCCCATGACGGTGCTCACGTGTCACGTGTTCTGTACGTGCGCAAACAGGCTGATAATTTTGAACTTTCCTATAAATGTTATTTTCAGTGTAAAATGTGTTATATTGTCTTTACAGGGTTTAATATGTCTTAAAATGTTTTAAAGTGTTTGTACTAATTTTAATTGTTTGGTTATAAAAATTCAAAGTGCCCGCGGCACAGAGATTAAGAACACTTATTATTCCGGCATAACGCCATCACAATGAAATACTAAAATAATATTGAAATCCATAAGAAAATTATAGAAATGTGAAACAATATTTTATTTTATTTGTGCCATTTTATTTTCAATATAAAATATTCCACTCGGCGTGCATAGCACTTCTGCTTATGTGCACCCCGTAGGCGGCCATGGTAGGTCCGTGCAAGGTTTGTATCTGGACAGTTTGTCGAGGAGAGCTGACGAGGTAAGACACTGTCACATGCGCACTACAGCTTTTGTTCACTGATGTAGGTTTCCATAGTCAATGTAGTTTACTGGTTAATATTTGCTTGTGTACGTTTTGCCAGACATTTTCCCCAGCATTATGCTTCCGCTTTATCAATTCTTACGCTCTTGCAGCATTTTTAACTTAATCGAGGAGGAGGAGAAAGATGCTGGAGAGTTCACGCGACCAGCGTATTATGAATCAGGCACCATCTGCCTATGTTTATGGCATTTCATTGTAACTTCTACATTACTGCTACATGCAAATTTAAGAGCTTTATTTTTATGTATGTATGAGCGTAATTTTCGTGTTTGAATATTTTACAGCAACATCATGTATAACCATGTGGCTGACCGATGCCAAGTATTTGTATATGCCATCATTGCATTTTGAGAGCATATTTATGTAATATCGTATGTGCAATATTTTATTCAGGGTTCTATGTTAAAACTTTGTCAGGGTTCAGTGTAACTTCACGTAAATTGATGCCTTTTGTACTTGACCACGCTGTCATGTTAATGTTTGATTTTACTGCCACCAGGCTTGTTACAAACCTGTAATCATGTAAATCGTAAAGAGAATAATTTTCTCAAGAAGAATAATATTTTGTCTGAATTTAATTTGCAGTTCCCACAAATAAATATTGCAATTTTACCTGCACTACGTGGGCTGCTACAAACTTTATCCCACGGCATCAGCGCCATATAAACTTGTTTTCACACATGTGTGTGTTTATTGTGAATAGTCGTCTCGTGTCCCATCTTGTTTCATGTATCTTTGGAGAGTATATGTAATGTTGTAACTTCTGTATGGTGCAATTATTCCTGTCCTAGCCGGGTCTGTGTATAGGCCATCGCCACACTAACCACGTGCTGGAGGGTGAGCCCTGACGAGTTTGCGTTAGTGATGCCGAGTAATCACACGTGTTAATGTATCATCAGGGTTTCATTTTGTAATTCACCGTGTCCTATCTCCAGGGAAAAATTGTCAGTCCATCCTAGCAGCTGTTGACTCCCTTCCCTTGTGAAGATTGTGTTTTCATATACCGTGGTGACATCATCAATCTAGGCGTGTGCTAGAGTAATTGCGGGCTGGGGAGCACCCAAGCGGAGTTAGCTAGACACGACCGAGTGTATCATTCATTTCATGGCATGCTGATTTGTACGCACAGTATCAATAAAAACGAGTCTCGCAGTGACCCATCCTCTTTCAATTGTAGTGGCAGTGTCCTAGTCACATGTGTTTTTCATGTGATAAATATGTTTAGTAAAAGTTTAATATTGCCTACGTGTTTGTAAGTACGCACGGTTGAGACGGACACATAGAACCCACAGCATCCCTGAGAACCCTGAGTCTTAATAGTGTGGTGATTGGGAAGCACTGCTGGTGCCCATATTACCAATAAGTATTTGTGTGTGTCATCGTTCATCTCGTATCTCACTCGACGGCGTCAACCCCTAACTATGTACCAGATGTCAGGAAATTCAAAAAACAAAGCAGAGAATACAGTTTTGGTGAAAATGTGACGTGCCCTTAGGTTTTCGAGAAAAAAACTACACAAAAGTTCTGAAAACCTTGTAGCAAACTTATGGTATTCTCATATAGGAAGAGTGAGGTGTGATGTAGTAATGCTGCACCTTACATTATGAGTTGATGGTAAGGCATAAGGTGGGGTAAAGAGCCAAACTTAATAGTGCAAAATAGGCCATGGAGAGAGTATTGGGCATGATAATGACCTTGGGTGCATCAGGCAGTCAAGCTCTACCTGCGGCAGAATTCTACCCGATTGCTACCCCAACAGACAGCACCAAAGTGTAAATGTGTTTTGCAAGTTAGAGTTGCATTGCCAGGAGTCTGGTCAGATGGAACCAGCACTGCACGTGAATGGAGGACGGCTACGAATTGTGCGGACAACAGAAGTTCAGGATGGGCCAACAGACACCAGCACATAACACACAGGACATGTGGTTTTAGTGACTCTCTCTCCCAGCTCATTCTGCAGTAATCACACACTGACTGCTACATGACATCTACAACCACACTTGGATTGGCTGTAGGAAGCCTGTGAGATGGCTACCGAGGTCACCAGACCTCAACACCACTAGACTTCTTTCTATGGGGTCACCTGAATGAAATCACTGGTACACCCACCAGAAAACCCACCGCAGTCAAATAAGGACATCATCGCAATGTTACATACACCTATAGGCTGTTCACGGTAAAGTGAGCACTTTTGAGCCCCTCGTTACTTTTTACTTTCAGCTATATTTTCTCATTAAATTAGCTTTTAAAATAAATATTGTCATATAAGTAATAAACGCAGTGTGTATATTCCACTGTACTTGGAAGTTAATGTCTAAGGCTAAAATAAAATGTGTTTATTGACTATTATTCCAAATGAGAGGGCTTTCAAAAGTGCTCACTTTACCATGAATAGCCTATAGTATGATGGTTTAAATCATTACTATGCTACAGCAAGTGCACACACCGAATGTATCGAACGTGTGGAAAGTGCATTACTATGCATGAAGCAAACCTTCAACTCATGACATTTCAACATTATAACAACTGACGTAACGTGCTGTTCTTAAAAGGGGAAAACGTAGTTATTCTGTGTGATGTTTAATGTAATTTTTCTTAGAAATTAAGATCCTAACATATTTATAACAAAGAGTATTTGCTACATAGTTTACAATACTAAACCTCATGCAATTATGGGAAAAGTTTAAGCCATACTCAATTATTAAAAAAGAAGCATTGTAGATTACACGTTATGCTTGCAATAGGAAATAACCACAATGCTGAACCAATACAATACTTTTGCAACAGTTATAACAGAGAACCAATGAAAATTAAATTTTTTTTGGAAGAGTGACACAATTATGATATGTTTAAAGAAAAAAATACACTAACCTCAACCATGATCACATTTGTACCAATATTTTTATAGGTACAGTAAAGTCACATTGCAGGTACGTATATGGCTGACAACACTAGCAGTTATTTCTAGTTGCTCATATTAAAAGTTTCTGAACGGTGTGTAAAAATAACAAGTTTACCAAATCAAATTAATGACAATGTTTATATTTACATGTTGTGGAAGAATACGTACACAACTGGATGAAAGTAGAAACTAAACCGGGCTTTCAAACACGTTATAACAATAATTCACTATAACAGGTTCCATGCTGTATTATAATGAACACTGCATTGTGCAGTTCATGCATTTTTCTTTCTCACAATTCTTACACACATGACAAGCTGCAGGACTATGTTGTGTAAAACAGAGTGTGTTCCACTACAGTACAGAGAGCACAAGTTGCACACGATGTACAGGTTGGGTTGAGGTCCAACATGGAGGTAGGTGGGCATAGATGGACAACACTGCAGTAACTGCAGGTATAAGAATGTTCAAAAAGACGTATTGGCAGAGAAAGGAATACAGTCCTTCGTCTATCTATCTACTTGCAAAATTCGATACTTCTTGCACCAACCACTCAATGTTGGAATTTATAACTTATAATTTCTGTTATGACTTCAACTAAAAGGAGCAAGTCACTTTAACGCTTTTCCATTATTAAAAATCTCAACATGAAATGTATCTTTATTTTCAAACATGATGCTTTTTACGATGTGCTGACATAGTCGACCTCGACACAAATGCCTTCCCGCAGATGTCGCAAGGATACGGGCGTTCCCCTGTATGGAGACGTTTATGAATAGTGAGCGGGGAAAACTGTGTGAAGCCCTGGCCACAAATATCACACCGATAAGGTCTTTCACCAGTGTGACTCCGTCGATGACAGCGAAGCGCATCCCGGCGTGCAAATGCTTTACCACACCACTCGCACACGAAACTTTTCTCTCCAGTGTGCATGGTCGAATGAATGCGGAGATCCACTCGCGTAAGAAAACCCTTCCCACACACCTCGCACATAAACGGTTTTTCCCCAGTGTGAATACGCAAATGTGTTGCCAAGTATGACTTGCTCACAAACATCTTGTTGCACACCATACAAGGATATTGCTTGTTGTCCTTTCCAGAATGAACGCGTTGATGCGACTTGCACAGCCCTTTTGTGATGAATCTTCGACCGCACGTCTCGCACAGATAAGGTTTTACACCTAGGTGCCTGTTCTGGTGATCGAGGAGGCTTTGTTTCGTCTTGAAGTTTCGGCCACAGGTCGTGCACGGATACGGTTTCAGATCGCTGTGCACCCGCTGATGAACAATTAGGTAAGATTTGCACTGAAAGCCCTTGCCACAAGTATTGCACGTGAAATCGTATTGACCGGTATGTTTTGCTTCGTGCTGCGCTAGACCGATTTTGGAACGAAAAGCTTTTGGGCAAGATGAACATTTGTACGGTTTTTCACCTGTATGTTTGCGCATATGTTCTGTCAATTTATAATTAGTTCTGTAATGTTTTCCGCACTCTGGGCAAACTTTCGGTTCCCACTTCTTCCTTCTTGCTCCACCACCAGCCTTGTCGTCACTGCCTTGGGAGAAGGCAGCTTCTACTTGAATTGTCTTGTGTGGGTGCATCTCCCTGCTGTGCGCCAGCAGCGCTTCCTCATTGGTGAATACAGCTCCACACAAATCACACTTATTACAGTGACTTTCAAAATGCAGCTGAAATTCTTCTTGCTCATCAAATGCTTTGCCACACACGTTGCAGAAATACCATGTTGTCTGTTCCAATAATTCAGATTTCTGAGGACATGACAACATAAGCAAACCATTCGCTGCAGGATTCATAAGGCTTTCATTCACTTCCAAAGGATTTGGAGTAATTTCACAATGTGACAGCCTACACAGAAAAAAGAAAATTGTTTATAAACAAATCATATTCCATCAATTCCAACAAAAGCTAACAGAACTTACTAAACATTGTATTTAATAAAAAACTTACAAGAGAGAATCATTTAGTCTGTGATACAGTGTTATAAATTTAAATCTGAATGTGTTCATTTAAAGAAACAATAAGAACCTGTTTGAGGCTTTGGAAATTGTTGCGCAGTTTTCCTAGATGTTACCAAAATTACATATGTTAAAGGTTATTAAAAATTGTACTACAATTATGATGACACAAAAATTACACATGTTAAAGGTTATTAAAAATTGTACTACAATTATGAAGACACAATAGTGTCATCATAATTTGTCATGAGTTAAGAAAAAATTTAGTTTTAATAATCAGTGATTTTTGGCTTCACTAGAAAAGTTTGATTTATTAAGGATGTTTAACTTTCCACAACAGCTGTTGACCATCAAAAACTGTATGAAAACACTCATTCCAGCCTGTAATCAAGCATGTTAAAATTTTATGAACAATTGTTCTTCGTAATTAAAGTAAACCCTCGATTGTACAAGTTTACAAGAATCGTGATTTTACGAGGTTATTCTCATGAACCATTAGAAAATTCGAAAAGTTTAAGGAAAAAAATCCTTGGCAAAAATGCAAGCAGTCGCAAATCATAATCAATTACAAAATATGTTCGCTAGCAATAAAAAATATGGTGTTATATTATTTGATATGTCACAATATTAAAAATTGAATAACTTTGGAAAAATTGGTCAAAAACTGTGACCAAGGTAGAGTGAGCATTGTCACAACGTACTGTGCAAGGAAAGTTGAGGGAAGGGGAGAGTGTGTAGATGGTAGATATATTTTCAATTTATTTGGTAAACATCTACCTTTCGAAACAAAAGTAATACATAATTAGAAAACATGTGATTCTTTTTTAGGCAGAGGTGAACCATTCAAAACTACATTCTGGAAATTCCCAGTAAGATTCAATTCGCACTTGTCATGAGTTATGCAGTGCTGGAGTTTGGTATGTACACATTACTTAGCAACAATGGGGTGTCATTTATGCCCTTCCAGGATACCAGTTTATTCTGACATGTATCTATTGAAATAGATTAACATTTAAATAACAAATCATGTGATTTCCTCCCAAAAAAAGTCACTGAAAATAGACTTCATGCTTGGTAGAATTTATGAGCTGCTCAATGTTTGAACATTTTTGACAACAAGGAGAAGTCTAAGTAATATTACTCTGGGTATCATTTTATTAGGAAGACACCATCTGCCTATTGAGTTAAATTAATATTTCATTTAAAAATCATGTTGGTTTTACGCCATAAAAGATTACACATGGACAGGGGGAAAATGCCTATTCAATACAGTTATTAGATATTGTAGAAGTCAAAATGGGTCAGTTTTGACTTTATGCAGGTAACTATTATACAAAGTAATCTTCAAGAACCATGATACCTTGTAAAATCGGGGGTATACTGTGTATTTGTAAATGATTCTTGATGAAGTCTACTTACTGTCACATCCACTAACTATTCAAATACAAATGGTTGAAATGCTAGAAACATTGAACAAAAACTTTTAACTAAAATAGTGCACAGTACACCAAACTGAAGAAAACAACATTTCGACCATCTACTACTCAATCCAAGTTCAACTGATACAGGTAACGAAAAATACAGTTAAAAAATACATTTCAAATTTGGTTGTAGCTATGTCACTGTAATGACGTAGTGTGTGTAATTTTAAAATGAAAATAGGAAAATTACCTGAAAAAGACAACGCTGAGTATGGAATGGTTCCAGTAAAGATGACTTAAGCAAAATAAGTATGAAGATTCTGACAAAAGAACTCCACAGTTTGAAGATGAAGAGAAAATAACTGCATGGAAACACTGGAGACCAATGACTGAAGGGACTGAAAGTTGTGTGGAGAGGCACAGTGAATAAATGGCAGACAATGGAGGAGTATAAAAATAGAGAAGATTTACTGATTGAGCTTTGTTACCACATAAAGCCATCTGAAGAATGATGATTGAAAACATTGAAGGAAATGTAATACTTTCTTTCCAGAGTGTTTTCAAGATCATTCTTACAAAACATTCCTAAACTCATCTTTAACCAAATAAATGATTTAAAAAATGTAATAAAATCCAAAATGTGTGCAGGGATCCTTGCTCATGAGGCAGTTACATACTCACCTATGAACTTCTTGGCTGGTGGAAGCATTGTCAAGAGGCACGTGAGGTACCAGCAAGTCTCCGTTCTCAACAGGTAACATTACAGTCGGGTGCACATCATCAACAGCATTTTCGTCACTCTCGCTCTCCGACGACTCCGTCTCGGATTCACTCTCGGACTGCCGCTGAGTAACTTGTAGCTGCAGGTGGCTGTTTTCCTCTACCTTGATCATGACATCGGGCTCGTACTTGACGGCAGTGTGCTGCATAGCAATTTGCTTGTCAGGGCTCGGCAGCTGCTCCGCTGGCTGCGGCTGCATGCTTGTCGGAACCAGCTCCTTCTTGCCATCTGGCGGCAGCTCGTGGATAGTCACCACATCCGCTTGCTGCGGTGCAGGCGCCTGTTGCTCCTCAGTATCAGCCTGCTGTTTTTCCACATGGATGCCCTCATTTATCACAGTCGCTGCTGTACTTGCCTGAAAGACACGTTCACAAACATGAAGTTTCCAACTGGCTCTGAAAATGTGACATTGCTATAAACGAACGTCAAAAATTAACTGCTGCTGAACAACTGTTTTGTTGTCAGCAAACATCCATTGTTTTAATAACACTGTAATTTGTAATATTTTCTCAAGTATCATACAGAAATGCAAACTTTCAATATAATAAATTATTATAACATACCCTTCACCATGAAATACATTACATTTGATATAGTGTCTATATTTCCCACATCTTTTTAATTAGTATAACAAAATTTCATGCATTACTCTATAATCTCATAATTTCAAAGGTCAAACATTTTGGAATATAACTGTCTGGATTTATGATTGCATTTTCCTGTGGTAATTAATAATGCTTAAGAGTTTGTGTGATGACAGCAAAACAATTTCTCAAATATTTCCCTTCATTTTTGCAATGGGCTGCCTACTTTACTTATGTAAATTGTAGCACACTACTGTCTATTAGTGCATTTAAATACAAATCATTTATGTTCAGGTCTCAACTTCAATCCCTAAGGGCTGATCCAATCAACAGGAACATTATAAAAGTGATAGGGATTTCAATGCAAAATTGTAGGTCGCGTTACGCAGTCAGTTTACATGATTAAGCAATAAAACCAAAACCATAACATAATATACGTTTTGAAAACAATGAATGCACTGTAAGACGAAAACAATGTTTTCATTATTGAAAGTACGTCATATCACAAGTTTAAATATTCAATCCGCTGCATGACACAAACTATGCAGTTTCATGGATTAAAAATCATACAGCAATCTCAGTTACTATGAAACAATGAAAAAAGTCAGTGGTGGTGTAACTGTCTATCTTACAGGAAGGTCACAATGTAAACAAAATATTCGCAGAGTAATGGGCTGACACGATGGACGGTGCGTGTGCACCAAGATGGGAGCCACGTATGTCATAGTTCCAACTGAGCGGCCTTGAGCAATATCAGCTCAAGCTCATCTGTAATCCCAGCTATGCTACAAGGAAATTGATGACAGCATGCGAGTGTTGTAGTACCAAGTGTGTTTATCAAACGATACACAATGGGAAAAGCAAAACGTAGAAACTGCTGTTATGTAGCAAAAGTAAGTCTGTAAAAAGGAAAATGCAGCGTGTGCATGCAGCTAAATTTGCCAGTTATGTATGCACCGTACAAATAAGGTCATTATGTCTTTAAATAAAGAAATGTGAAACAGCTGTTGTGGGTTTTACCACACGTTGGGTAGACTGTGACAGCACCGTTATAGTTAACCATATACGAAACAAAGCATGAGTAGGCCTACTTTGTAGTGATGTTAATATTTTTTGTATAATACAACAAATTCATGTAATGTAAATGCAAATTGCAAGAAATTAAGAACAAACTATTTTGTATGCTTGAAATTAGGTACTAGGGTATAATTAATCCTAAGGATCTGTAGGAACGCCAAAATTGTCAGAAGGGGGAAGGAGGTTTCATACTCAAGGCAGTTTTATTCCGTACGGCTGTTTTTCACTAAGCGACAAATAGTTTAAGGAGTTTGTTGACAGACAATGTTGCATAAAACTTTCATTTTCTGATAAATGTCCACATTAATGTTTGAGCCCGGAAAACCAAGTCGAGAAAGGAACGGAGGTCAGTAAACAACTGAAAGGGCTTGGGAAAAAAATTTATTATATAATTTTCGAGGTTACTACTAAAAAAATCTTCCTCATTTGGTACTAATTTCCAACAAATAATGTATTCGTATGCATAAATATAGTAATACCTGACATATACGCGAGATTGTCTGCAATAAGTAATGCCCTCAGCCAAGCACTGACCCCCCATAGCCAAGCAAGTGGAAACTGTTATATATCAAATGGAAACGGCATATGTTATCATCCAAATTGTAATCTTATATATACCCAGAAAGTTGTCTTGTATTTTGCCCAGGAAAATTAACAGTGAGTTATACCTAGTATGGTTTGATCCAACAAGTAATTTCTCACCTCGTTTCCATTCAAAGAAGTATTTTGTAAAAGACACATGTATAAATGACATGGAACAATCTTGTCATTAACTTAAAGAATACATTGCTCACGATTACTAAGCCTAGGACGATATTATTGCGAATTAGGGGTATTACTGCTACACGAACACGACTTACCATAAAATGGAAATATGTAGTAGGGAAATAAGTGGGGAATAATTGTAAGTGTAATGTGTTAGTAACTATTTCATACACAGTGTTTGTACGTATAGGCTGTTCACAATTAGCTGAGCACATGTCAAATAAACCTGTGAGAAATGTCACTGTCCTCTAACTCCTGCAGGAATGTGTCCAGTAAAGTTGGTAACAACGGAGGGAAAGTAGAGTCTTCCAAGCCTCTGATGCACTTTAGGCCAAAATCTCCATGCATACAACATAGGAATCTTGCCCTCATCTGCATACATCTCAACACCTAAGAATGATGACGAGAGATGCCTGGAACCTCAGCTACCCACAACTTACCTCACTTACCTATCATACCTAGTAAACACAAAAAAAAATCAAGTTACCAACATACCTACCATACTGACGGGACATACCACCCTTACCAACGAAACATGTCAAATAAACCACCCACACCAATAAAGCATACAATCCATACCGACAAAATATAAGGACTGTACAGACAAACCATGGTATGGGCAGTATGGTTCGTAGGTATTGCCGGTATGGGGGTTATTTACGGTAGTTCGTGTGGACTGTGAAGTGGTCGGTATGGTTGGTACAAGAAGTCAGCAAGGTCAATTGTGGTGAGATGCTGGGTGGCTCTCATCGCCTTACATAACCTCAGGTGTCCAGATGTACATCGTCAGTGAACTAGTCCTTTGTTTTATGCATGGAACGAAGCTTTGGCCTTACGTGTAGTCAGAGCTTTGGGTGATCAAAAGAGTAATCAGCACACTGCTAGCACAGCCTATTGGCTAAAGATGTAAACAAACCTGGTGCGCCCGGAGGCTGAATCGCGAAACATAATGGTCACTGTGACAACATGTACCAATGAATAATAAACTAAAACCAAATCAAAATGGAGAGTGCTACTACCACTGCCTAGTGTGAAAAGTTATAATCAACTGACAAACGAATCTGGAAGTGAGAGGGTGGCTGTGCAGCGAAGTATTACAAAAATGAAGAGGAGGAAAATGGTAAAGAGAGGGTGTTGCTTTATAATTGGGCAAGCATAGGTGGTGCTTCATTGTTCGCTGGCTGCTGACTTGACAATCTGTAAGTTAATGCTTGTAACATTGTTATTATTGTTTAAATTTATCTGTTTATAATTTTAATTTTATCATTTTTCGTGAGTTTTTCGGGACCTTTCAGGTTTTTAAATTGTTTTTTCAATTTTCTGGAATAGTTTTGAATTGTTGGTTTTATGTAGTTTTGTGTACAATGAAAGTAGTTCTAATACACAGATTTTCGAGTTTGCAAACTGTCTTTGTTTCAGGCTGTAATCATCAGAGAGGAAACGGAGATTGCTGTTTCCTGGGGTTAGGAACAAATATTGCTGTATTTGTGACAAACTCCAGCATTGGCAGTAGCATAAGGCCACACACACGCTACAAAATCTGAGCTGCTAATAAACTGTCAACAGCAATGGAGCAGGACATAGTCGTAGAAAGGTTTAAGAGCAGTGAAAGTATCCATGATCTTCGATTCACTTATTTGATCAGCAATGGAGATTCGCGAGTGTATGCCTGACTTGTTCAAAATGTTTCATAAGGTCGCTCCATTCTCAAGGTAGAGTGTGATAACCACTATGTGAAAAACTATATACGACAATTACAAATCCTAGATGCTAATAAACTGTTTGCAATAGAAGGTAGAAGACTCCTGAAACTGTCTATCCATCGTTTGACGGCAGCAGCTCAAGGGGCTATTTAACATTGTGCCAGTGTTAGCGAGGAGTTGAACTCACGAAAGACATAACAAATGGCCCTTATCGTGTGTTTGGACAGCATGCAGAGTGCTGAGGTTATTTCTGCAACAACGAAGAGTCAAATGATAATTTGGTAATTATCAAGAGCCGAAAGTAATGGAAGAAATCAAAGCTCTTGTTGATCACTTCGTAGTAAAAGCTCCACGACTCATTACAAATAAATCTATAGATTCACCTGAAGTTTATATGTCTCTTGAACAAATGCAATGCTGGAAAAAGGATCAATTTTACGCAATGGGGATCATTTCAAAGAAGATGTTACGTCGCTAGACAACAACACTCATAAAGCTATTTCTGGGAACATAGCCTATTCAAGACTCTGACGGGATGAAGTTCAGGACGAACACTGCATCATTTGTAGGCACTCCCTTAATTTTAACCATTTTTTTTACATGTATTCTCTTTCAGGGAATACTAGGAATGTTCCAAGATGTCTTTACTTTTTCATTTTGAAAAGTATCGGTGACCAGTTACTCTGATCAGATTAAGATGTTGTGTAAACCGACTTAAATATCTTTAGTTAAAGAAATTGTAAATTTTGTACTGAAATATCCTGCATTTGGTTTGTGAATTTCATATTTCAATCCTTTTCTACCAATGTAATTTTATAACATAATCATGGTATTAATGTAAAATACTGTGCAGTTGAAAAGCATACCATCACTGGTTTTGTGTCAAGCAACTTGATACCTGTGATGTCACTGGTATTTTCGGAACTTTCTTCTTGTTTTTTAATCGTTATGGCATGAGACAGAATTTTATTAGCTCTGGCTATTATCCAGTTTTAATGAAGTGATCTTCTGAGTTTTACCACTTTGGGCGAGTGTTTCTTATCCTGTTTTTTTATCGTCATCTCAGTAATGTATAATTCCATCCTTGCCTCTTTATTTTATGTTTAAATGACTGTTTACAGTGTTCGACCTGTTCAGTTGGAAAATGTGTTGAGACTATTTTACTACCTTGCTGCCCAGGCATGGCAGGTTACTTGAAGCTGCCTTGCGTCTTCCTTAGGCCAATTTTATGATGAAGTAACACCAATGCTGACGTTGGCACGGGAGATGTCCTAAACATGGGCAACGTCTCAGAAAGTCCAACCACTTTCCCATCATTTTCAGCACGTGCACGAGTAATGGGGAAATGCTGAAACTGGAACAATGGGACCTGGGACTGGGGCGCCGGAGCTGTTAGCAGCCATGTTGGAATTTCTCTTTTTCCCTCAAAATTTATTAAATTTTCCTAAAACTTTTCCTTTTTCCCTAAATATTTCCCATATTCCCAAAGAAGAAAAGGTGGACTCATGACTCAGGAGAGGCGGATTTGTGACTCCAAACCAGGGGAGCAGGACTGAGGACTCAATAACCTTGACCTTTGACCCCACAAAAATCCAAAAAACATATTATTAAAAAAAGTATTAAAACTATTATTTAAATTTTTTTAAATTATTAAAAAATCATTTTAAAAGTCTAGTTCCCCGGTGACCATTTTCCCTAAAAAAAATTTTCCTTTCTTCCTAAAAATGTACCTTTTCCCTTAAAATTTCCCTTTTATCCCTTAAAATATTATTTTTTTTCTCTTAAAATCTCCCCCTTTTCCTCAAAAAAAACAACAAATCGCAATAAATTCATAAAAGTCAGCAGGCACATTACTGTGATGCAGGTGACCTTAACCCCATGACCTTGAATGACCGTGAACTCAAACAAATTTAAAAATTTCAAAGTTAATGAAAGACTTGTTGTTTCATCAATCTTAAGCAATCCTCCACCTCAACCGCAATCTTTCCATCAATCTTTCGCTATCCTCCTCAATATTTAGCAGTCACGTGACCAGACTTTGTATACAAAAATAGTGACGTATTTGGTAATTTGGTATATCTAATTTTGTATCTAGCCATGTTGGTTTTAAACTTGAAAACATATATGTGAATGCATAATTAAAACTATTTTTTAAAACAAGTAACTGTTCATTAAATACACTAGGCATGTTTTAAAAAGCAAGTAAGTGTTGTGTTTTGTATACATACTTTGCAAAAAAATTGTTTTCTCAAGTAGTTATTGAATAATTTTTTATTTTCTTATTTATTTACATATTCATGGCATTCCAGTGATGATTAAAATTACTACGTAAGTTTTAAGAATTCAATTAAGATAAAAATAATTTTCAGTGCTAATGTAAAAAACGTGTTGCCTCGAGTGCTAAAACAAATGACTGTCGATAATGTTCAAGTTGAAACTTAATAAATGACAGATTATAAAATAACTAATTTTTCATTTTGGACATGGCATATTTTACTTGGCAAAAATGTATTATTGCCATTTTACAAACTTAAAAATTGAAATTAAAAATAGCATATATTTATAATTAAATGATGCTGTATTCACACAACTAACAATTTTTGCAAAGTAGTGAATTATTTGGATTTTCCCTGACCCAAGTGAAAATTCCATATTTCCCTCACTTTTCCCTGTCACATGAAATTCCCTGACTTTTCCCTGTGGGTGGACACTCTGTAAATATATATTTATCATATAAGATGTTACTAAATTCCATTAACTGGCAGCAAAAAATACCAGATATTTCCAGGTTTTCCAGAATCAGTAAGATAATCTGACACTATCAACTTTTCTCACGCAAACAGGCATTGTGCTGCAAGAGTAATTGTTAAGAATAGGGGCTGATTTGAAGGAGATGTAGATTACCGAAATAAATTTATATGGATTGTGCATAACTTACCTGTTCAACATTTATGGGGACTTGACGATAAATTAACTAGAATGTTGAAAATAAATTAGTTAAATATACAAGTGGTTTGCACAGTTTGTTTATGTCGAGAACCATTTTGAGATGTTAGATGTACCATTTTCTTGGCACTCTTACTGTAAATTGGCCTTGTGTACCATGACAAGGTAGTCATGCCATGGTACACAAATGTACCATAATTATGTGCCACCATTATTTTGAATCAAACGCGCATCAACAATGTGTTACATCACAGATGGATTGTGGGATATTGCCGGACGTTAATGTAATGGCTGATTTTTGTCCTGTTGGAGGTTTGAGATTTATGAGTGCTTAAACCCATGTTTTATTGCCTTTCATTTTGTTTAATCTGTTAAATATAATAACTGTGCGAAATTATGAGTGTTTCTATGCTATTATAGCATAGAAAAAGTTAACATATAATAGTTCTGCGGTGATTAGTGTGTCTGTGTAATGTCGTCAAATGGAATCCATGTCGTGTCATGCTTAATCATCTACATCATATGAATGGTGATTGATTCGGTGAGTGCGTAATCAAATTAAATGTAACTTTACGATGGTGGGGAGGGCTATGAAAATCAGGGAATGTGCGAGGTAAAACGAGTGAAAAAGATGTATGTAATCATAATATTTAATCACGAAAATATGGTAAATAGCAAAAATACCTAACCGAATGATACCTAAATTGACAATTTTACCAAAACACACACACCCAAATGTTACTGTGGTAATGTATGATATTCAAGCATAGCCCCCTCACAATGACAAATACTGTTCAAGCGTAGCCCCCTCACAATGACAAATACTGTTCAAGCGTAGCCCCCTCACAATGACAAATACTGTTCAAGCGTAGCCAAACATTACCCACAGAGTCAGAGTCCTCAGTGCCAGCAGGGGAGTAAATCACCAAAACAGTGATTCCAGGCATGCCTGCTTTCTTCTTTAGGTAGTGATCGTGAAACAGTCATGCATCAGCAAAGCTTGGAGTATCCCCAGAAATTATTTTCAAGCGTAGCCCTCTTGCAAATAAAATTACTGTTCAAGCGTAGCCAAACATTACGCATTGAGACAGAGTTCTCAGTGCCAGAAGGGGAGTAAATTCTAAAAACAGTAATTCAAGGTGCACCAACTTTCTTCTTTAGACAATGACCTCGAAGTGGTCATGCATCAGCAAAGCTTCGAATTTCCCCAGAAATGATTTTCAAGTGTAGACCATTCTCAATAAAAAATAATGTGTGTGTGTATATTGGTAATATTGTGAATTTAGGTATTGTATGGTTAGGTCATTTTGCAATTTAATGTATTTTAGTGATATTTGTGATATGATCATAATACAGTGGAACTCCTGTATTACACCCCTGATTTTACACTTTCATACATTTTACACACACTTTTTTTGGTCCCAATGTCTGGTTTTACAGCATAAGTTTCCCTCTTTTTACATTTGCCTGCATTTTGCAACATATTTTTCCCAGTCCTTGAAAAATGTAAAATAAGGTTTTCATTGTACTTTATCACAAAAACACACATAATTGCAAAAAGATCAAACCAAAAAATTCATGAATCTACAATAGGCCTATTACCAATATGTTATATATTGAAATGTTAATGTATAGTTATGTACCTCAGTGTCAGAAGGTGTAGGTTGGCAACTGTGATGTGTGTGTTGTTTACCACAAGTGTCGAACAGAACAGCTGACTGTTCGGGCGTGTGTGACATTCAGCCGGTTAAAGCAAAATGTACAGGAGGTCTCATTTAAGCAATCGTGTTGGCGGTGTTCTGGGAACCACACTCCAGAAACATGTAGGCATGTGGCAACGGTGTGCCGATATTGTTCAAAACAGGGTCACTTAGAGAGAGCATGCCTTAAGAAGAAATAACAACAAAACGTAGATACTAGGACGAGTAACAACGGAAGCAAATCACAAACAGGTAGGACTCTTACACTGTTGGATAGAGTAGACGGAGGAGCAAGATAATGAAACATTAGCAGTGAACAGTTTATACAGTTTGCAGGCACTGAGAAGTAAAGCACCCTTTGTTATTGATTTGTGTTTGGATGGCAAGAAGCTTCGCATGGAAATGGATACAGCGGTAAGTTTTTCTGTTATCAGTTGGGAAACCTACACGTTCCTGTGGCCTACACAACCACCCCTAGACAACTGCAATATTGTCCTGCGCACTTGGTCGCAAGAAAAGTTGAAAGTTCAGGGAGCTATGACTGTTTGTGTGAAAGTGAATGGAAATGCAGCAGCAGCAGCAGCCCTTCCCTTGTTAGTGGCTGCAGGAAATGGGCCCAGTATATTGGGGATAAATCAGTTCGAGGCACTGGGTATTTCAGTGGAAGGTATTTATACAGTTCATAGTATTGTGAAAGAGATGAATATGCTGCAGGGAACAAGTACATACGACAAAAATTGTGAAAACCAGTGGATAAAGGCACTTATTACAAAGGATCCGAAGGTGTTTGATAACAGTGATCTGGGAAAGTATAAGGGCCCACCAGTAGCTCTTGTACTCCAAGAGAGAGCCACACCAATTTTCAGAAAATGTAGACCAGTTCCATTCACAGTGAGAGAGAAGTTAGCGACAGCAATCGACAAACTTGTGTCAGTTTCAGTGTCTTCACAAAATTGGATTTGGCAGATGCTTATCTACAAGTTGGGGTAGATGAGACAACAGCTGAGCTGTTACCCGTAAATACCATCAAAGGCCTTTTTAAGGTTAACTGCCTGCAGTTTGGAGTGAGCAGTGGTCCGGCAGTCTTTCAAAGACTTATGGAAACACTACTAGCAGGGGTAGATGGAGTGGCGGTACTGTTAGACGATGTATTAATAGCAAGCCCAAATGAAGAGGAGCATTGGACACGAGTAACAGAGGTGGTTGCTAGAATCAACAAGGCAGGATTGCGACTGAAGTAGTCCAAGTGTGTTTTTACTTCAACGGTGGTGAACTTTTTAGGATACAGAATAGATAAGGAAGGCATTCACCCCACAGACGGCAAGGTGGATTCTATTCGCAATGTACAAGTTCCTCAAAATAAGAAGGACCTGCCGGAATTTTCGGGGTTACTGAATTTTTATGAACAATTCTTGAAAGACAAAGTTAGTGGGCTGGAGCCATTACATAGTCTTCTTGATAAGCAAGCTGCAGGGGAATGTAGAAAACACAGCATTCTAAAGCATTTGCCAGGGTGAAGGAATTATTGCAAGCTGAGTGTGTGCTTATACATTATGACACTTCAAGGCCGCTTGTGTTAACATGTGATGCATCGGAGTTTGGAGTTGGTGCAGTTTTGGCACATATTATGGATAATGGCGAAGAATGACCAGTGGCTTTTGGGTCATGCACATTGCAGAAATGTGAACGTAACTATGCTCAGATCGATAACAAAGCCTTGGCTGTAATTTTTGGTGTGACAAAATTTCGGTAGTACTTGGCAGGCAGATCTTTTACGGTGGTTACGGACCACAAAACGCTCCTGTGACTGTTTGACCCAAGGTGCCCAACCCCAGACATTTTGTCACCATGAATGCTACATTGGAGTCTGACGTTAGGCATGTATGACTACAAGATCATTTACAAGCCAGGAGTTTGGATTGGACATGCGGATGCCTTGAGCAGATTGCCTCATCCAACACGCACCTTCAAAATTCCACAGGTGGCAGAAGTTCTCATGTTAGAAGAGATGCATGAAACACCCTTGGATGCCCAAGAATTGGCTCGGTACACCATGGAATACCCGGTCCTTAATGAGAATGTTTGGCCATATTGGGAAAAACAATCGGAAATATCTACCGTGATTGTTTGCTGTGGGGCGCTCGGGTGGTAATTCCACTTCAGCTGTGAGAAGATCTGCTCCAGATGCTACATGCATCACATGATGTGCTCCAAGGCCATAGCACAAAGCTATGTGTGGTGGCCAAGAATGGATGAAGAAATTGAGAAGATCATCAGCCACAGACAGAATTGTCAGGCAGAACTTTGAGCTCCGGCAAAAACATGTGTGTCATGGAGTACACCAAAGAAACCATAGTCCCACCTTCATGTAAATATTGCTGGCCCCTTCCAAGGGAAAACATTCATGATTGTCACTGATGCATTCTCTAAATGGCCAGAGGTGAAATTGGTTCCATCAGTGTCATCAGCTGCTGTAGTACAAGAGCTCAGGAATCTTTTCAACACCCATGGTATCCCTGGTATGATTGTGTCTGATAATGGGACTGGCTTTTCATCTTGTGAGTTGAAGACATTCTTAGAGAGAAATGGTACAAGTTACAGATACACACCTCCGTACCATCCCGCTAGCAATGTCCAAGCAGAACGGACATTTCAGTCAAGGACAAATTGTTGAAGTTGAAGGCAGGGGATTGGAATACAAGGCTACCAAGAATGCTGTTTTCATTGCGCACAACTCCAAGCACAGTCACATAGAAAACACCTGCAGAACGGTAATGGGCAGGAAGTTACAAACCATTTTCGACAGACTGCATCCCCATTAATCTTCCAGTGCAGCCAAAGAAGTAGCTAATGAGGTTAGGGGTGGTAAAAAGACACAATGTTAATCTGCAACTATGTGGCAGGACCAAAGTGGATTCCTGGAGTAGTTTGCAACAGGGAGGGCCCGGTGACTTACCAGGTGCAAACACAAGACGGTCATATGACACTGCAACACATAGATCACATGCTGCAGCGCCCTCTTCAGGAAAGGCAACTAGACCATACCCAATGTGTGGGTTCATCTTCCAGACCATGGGACAGCAGGTCAGGCCCAGTGGATCATGGAAAAAAATGGGGTGTCAAGAATATTCAGCTTCTTCATTCGGCAGAGCTGATAAATTCCTGGATGCTTGCACGAGCCCCTTAAGCAAGATACCCAGTCTCCAGTGCCAAGGGTACCTGGCCAGTCTTGGGAGCTCCAAGATGGACTGAGTTCACCAACACCAGCAGGAGCATTGGGGACGTGGATAAACTGAGAGGACCGGGACCAACATCACTCGCCAGGGGTCATGGAGGTGCCATTTTTAATGTTTCTCTTGGAGGATCGAAATGAGCAGGTGGGCCGTGTTCTTCCTGGGAGGCAGACAGCAAAGGAACTATGATGAGGCTTTGAGTTATCATTACAGTTACAAATACAATAGTGATGAGGGCTATGAACTGGAAGGAAATTGGGGGGAAAGTTTTATTACAAAAATGCACATATTTTTCATTTGTTTTACATGGCATTTTCTTTCCCTTGTAGTGTCAGAATTAAGTTGTGTTACTTCTGTTGAGCATGTGTATACCAAAGAAATAAATGACATTATTAAAGTAATAATAGATTGTGTGTGGTACAGGGCATTGAGGGAATAACAAACAAAAAAAAGAAACTAGTTTGTATTTGATGGGAAGTACGTAAATCATAGAGCCTTAGATGAAGACAGCAAGGAATTACTGATGCAGTGTCCCTGGAGTCAGAATGCAATCATGGCGTAGTGGAAAAAATGGCATTAAAAAATCATCATAAAATAGTATATGCCACTGTAAATGATCTCAATCTTAAACACAGTCGACAGTTACAACACTTAGACATGTTCGGTCCCTTATGGACAACCTGAGAGTAGAGCTCGCTCCAATTCAACTACTGCCTATCCCGCTAGCTTTGCATAGGGTGCCTTCCCCTGTAGTACAATAGGGTGTTTACCTTCCGCATAACCTGTGGGGAATTAGGAGATAGCGCATGTACAATCTGTGTTTATGTCCTCTGGATAAATAAACACTGATATTACCAGTTCTCTTGACTTTCATTCCGAGCTCCATCCCTGTGTCATACCAGAGCTGGAGGACTCAGCAGGAGACTAGGTTTTTACTTTTCCGAACGCACACTAACAACACAACAGCACATCCTTAGAAGGCCACCCATTCTCTACCCCAGCAGTGAACAGTAGAGCCATGACACTAGGATACTATCCCCTGGAAGTTGGCTTGCCGGGTTGAAGGCACCCCCTACCTCATCGCGCCCTTTGTGGTGCCGAGGAGGGGATCTTCTTGGAGTCCGGGGAGACCAGTGACCACTGGACCCTTATCTCACCATTATTGGAAGGCCATCCGTTCCTTGCACCATGCAGGAGGAACAGTAGATCCACGACACTAGGTATGCTCCCGGTGGGATAGACTTGCCGGTCAGGTGCTCAACTCTCATCGCCCCCTAGTGGTGCCGAGAGGGCTGCATCCTGATGCAGGAAAATCTACCCCCACGGGACAACACTGTGCGGTTCCCAAAACCAACATCCCGCAGCCCATGCCATCTCTACCTGGTAGAGTCGTCGAGAGTGAGGCGGTGTTGGCGGCAGTAATTTGCAGCTACATGTGAACACTGACACATCAACTGCCAACCTCCTGCAGCACTGAGTTTTGTGCTTAATGACTTACATCCATAATGGTGTTGTTGCATCGAACATCTTGATGGACTGTATTACACAAAAGTTTGTTGATATGAGAACTGGCGGGCACTACCAAACACCATTTCTCCCGAACGAATTGCGAACAACTGACTGTCTAAATATACTGGTTCCTAGAAGCACAACGAGCATGCCACTGATGGCAATGGCGGGAAGTCCAAATCTGTACACAGTAATAATTACAAAGACATCTATACACACAGTACCAAACAGGTGTAGTGGAGAGATGGGCCAAGAATGCGAGAGCTATTGCCAAACTTCCCCAGGGGCTACGTATCCTTCCTCGGTGGAGGGAACCGAAAGTGTGCAGGCACGCACCCAATCACGTCGCCGCCCTATCGCACTACAGCCTAAGCCTGCACCCCGCCGTATAAAGGTTGTTGAGCCGGACTTTGCACCAAGTCGCCGACCCACTAGGCCCGTATTGTACACCAGGCAGGCCCCCATGGCCAGATCAGAATAAGCCACCTTGAGACGTAACTTGCCTAACATCGAGCAAGTAACGCAGGGCAAGAACAGTCAGATAGCCGAGACTGTCACGCGTCAACATGGAACATATACCACATGTTTGTCATACCATTTCGATTTACTTAAAAGATAGCAAGTAAAATACCAAATGAATATGAAAACACAGTGGACCCTTCAAAAGAAACGAAACAATTCATAATACTACACAAACAAGAACAAACACTGAATAAAATCTCAATTTTTATTAAGATTCAAACAAAATGCAAGTACTCAATGAAACATGAGCAACATGATAAGTAGTGGGCCTAACTTACTCTCTGCTGTCAGATGACTTTGATTTATTAGGAAGCTAGACATGATTTTTCTATTTCATTTTCAAATTGAACCTCTGAATTACTCAAGTCATTAACTACCAATATGTGAGCAAAACTCATTACCAGAAATTATTTAATGTGGCACATTCAATGGCTTTAATATTGCTGATGCACAACTAGTTTAGTTCTGTAAAATCAGGTGCTCTTAAAACTAAAGACTTCCAGAGAAATGTTCATATAAACCCTGTAGTCATTTGCAGAAACTATAAAAGCAGATTCTCCTTGCAATTAAAAAAATTATGACTTTGGCGCAGTTTACTGTAGCCACACTATTTTAGGATGAAAACATGTCATGTACGGGTGATAAATTCTTTGCAATATGACACACTAGCATCAACTAGATTACATCTTATTTGAAATGAGCATGAATATATCAGATCATGGTGCCTCTTCAAAACACAATTTGTCCCTTCTCCCGTAGTGGTGTACTGCAGATTTGGTACATCTTACAGCGGCCCACACTGTCCATCTTAAACGATGCCCGAAAGTCTCCTTAAACAGGACTCTCAACACAATGCTTAAGTCTTCCAAAAAGGAAATGCATGTACGTCACATCCCATGATGGCAACCAAGAAAACAGTATCAAATTAATTCTTCCTTGGCTTTAAAGAATGCATACAAAAGAGGTGAATAGCAAGAAGAAAATTTAAGTGGTACATAGTTATGCTTATTAAAATAAATAAAATGCTTTGTAGTGTTATGTAGTGTGTAACAGGAAGATACTTGTGTAGAGTGAGGGAAAGACAACATAAACTGTTTTGTGTTCAGTGTTCCTCGCTGACAATACCTGTTACCACACAACATAAATTATGTTAATTTTTACTAGAAGTGAAGTCCTCAGCAAATTGAATAGTAATAATGCTGCTCTGAAGAACATACAATTGAATTAGTTTCTCTCTGCAGGAATTCCAAAGAGAAATTTACAATACTTTTTCCATTGATTAATACTTATTAATATGAACGTTAAATAAAAGCCCATAAAATAAAAATAATATTTCTCACACCTTAGTATTGCATTCAGGATTCGTGGTGTGATATAATAACATTCCATTCAGAATATGACACATATGACGACGTGTGAAACTTTCACACAACTTATTATAATATAAACAAGACAGTATCAATTCAAACTCATAACATTTAACAATATTAAAACACAATTTCAACACTATGCAATGATAACTCATGCACATAAAATTAAACAATCATATTTTAATGCAAAGAAAATAAAATAATTTAAAACACAACAACCAGTTGCGATGCATGCTATAATTTTGTGGGCAAGCTAGTGTGTGCAGGAGGCATTAGTGGCGTTGATCTCCCCAATAAAGGGGGAGGGGGGTCCGAGGGTCCTCCCCCAGGAAAATTTGGATTTCAGGGTGCAAAATGGTGCCATTTAAACATTTTTTCGTACCTAAATATAAAATACACAGCTTGTAAAAATATTAATATTTTTTAACATAAAATTTGCTTGAGTGAAAAATATTACAAAGATATCTTCATCAAACCCAGAACCTTGTAAATTTAAAATCAATATTATTTTACTACCCGTCAACAGTGAGGTATTTACATATGGAGCAATTTTGTTTGCACAGAAGTGTAGACAGGAAAAAATATTATTCGTCAGATGGAAAGCAGTCAACGCGAACGAGCAGGAGCACAAATTACACTTATAATTATATCTGCAAACATTCACGTCATAATTAATATACAGTAAATTAATGTTTTAACATAAAAGTATATTACACAGACAGTAAATGACAAATTTGAATTGATATTTTTACAGAAATGTTTACAAACTCACCTACAATGCATAACATCCCAGCTATTTGAATCCCTACCATGTCGCTCAAAGCAGTATACACTCTTCACAAGTATTTGCATTGTTGGTATACTGTAGAGGGCGTAGGGGAAATTGAAACAACGAACAACCCTAATTTTTGTACACAAAATCAATTGTTCTCTCTTTTATTTTTTTTTTACGAATCCCACCGTGACATGTTCATAAAAATCCACTGAGAGTTTCATTTTTGACAAAAGTTTCTTTTCAATGAAAAGAAGTGCATGATCAGAAGGTCTATTTTGCACAGCTGTGTTCCGTGAGTATGTCATTAGTTTTAGTGTTGAAAAAGAACGATCCACAGATTGCATTGTACATGGTATTGTAGCCACTAACGTACATAATTTATGGAACTGTGGGAGAGCATCTCGTAAATCATTTTCATGAATGTATTTAAGAAAATTTTGAACACTTCTGATTTTCATGACATCTCGACTAGACACAACTTTTAGTTCAGACCGAAGCTTGCCAAGGTCAAAGTAACTGCCATAGTATTCGATTAGGGACTTCAACTGGACCTCAGGAAAACAAACCCCTGGAATTTTGTAGCACTTACAAGTTCTAAAAATTTTAATTTGTTCATATTTTCTAAATGTGTTTTGATTAGTATTATGATGTCTAATATTTCAGCATTTAGCCTGGAATACTCTCGGTTCGGGTGTACTTGGTCTTTGCATTTGCGGTACTTTTTTCTGGTTCCAGACCATATTTTAGTGTCTCAGAGAAAACCTTTTCAAAATTGTGTCTGAGTTTACATAAAAATACTTTCGTTTCCTGTATCTCCTGAATACAGAAACTGATGTCCAGTTGTTTGGTCTGCATTACGTTATATAGGTGTCCAGTGCTATCAAAAATCTTAGAAAACAAAACTAGAAAAAACACATTCTCAAAAGTTTCAAAACACTGATGAAATCTTTTACTGAAGAAATAATGTCACTATCCCATTCCTGTGGATTTTCCGTTATTGTGGAAACCATTTCTAAGAGGGAATCCTGATTGTTGAATGCACTTTGAACAAGCCTGCCATTATAATTCCATCTTGTTGGTGCAACACCTGGAAGCCACTTCCCAATTATCTGATCTATTATTCCTACCCACTTAGAGGAGTGCAAAAAAAAAAAAAAAGCAGACAGACCAGAAAGGGTACTGAAAAACACTCTATACTTGCTAATGTTATTTACGGACTGGGTTAAGAAAAGGTTCAAAACATGTACTGCGCAGTGTACAAACAATGCACTGAAAAATTTGTCATGTACCAGTTTCTGTACACCATTTAAATCTCCCACCATTACTGCAGCTCCATCATAAGACTGTGCTACACGTTTACTGCCAGAGTTAGTTGTCGTAACAAATTCAATTGCATGACTAGCTGTGGCTTCTGCAGACCTATCACAGCTAACATTAGTGAATCCATAAAACTATTCATTGATCTCTCCATCATTCGTTAGAAATCTAAAAACAGTGGACAACTGAGAAATTTTGACACAGTCTGATGTCGCGTCAAGTAAAATTGAAACAAAAACTGATGTTTCAATTTAATATTTAAATTCAGCTAACACAATATTTTAAACGAATTCTATTAGCTCGTTCTGGATATTGCATGAGAGGCCAGAAAATACTGTGGACGTCTCAAGGTGCTGCGACAATACTGGATCATAAGTTGCAATTAAAGAAAGTAACTCAACATAATTGCCACCGTTTTCTGATTCTTTTGTCTCACCATGACGACAGGAAGGCAATTCCTGTACACCCAAGAAACAAACAACATCTATTAAATACTCTAAAATATCTCTGTTTCTTTTAACTTTTCCATTATGCTGTTGTGTGCTTAATTGTTTGGATCTATCTAGACCAAAATCAACTTGTTTTTACCTGATTCTTTACAAGACAAAAACTAATTTATGTGAACTTCAGAACGCTCATGTTTTTGAACAGCATTGCACAGATTGTTAAGGTCACAATACCCAGTTACAGTCCACATGTTAACATCCTTTGAAAACAATAAACATGGCCAGCAAAAGTTTTTTTAGGCTGTTACGTTCAGCTAACCATGAGTGTTTCTGATAAACTTTTTTTTGGAAATGACGTACAAAATTACATTTCTTGCATGTCGTGATCATAAGTTTAGGTGTCTGCCTACCCTCTTTTATGATGTAACATCTTTCCTGAAAAGGGAAAGCACTGGAAAAACGCTTCACTCGTAATCCACACACACCACACTTACATCCATATGTTTCTGTTGCACTCATTCTATTTACTCAGTTCTCAGTCTAGCACAGTAATTTGATAATTTTTATGTAGGGTATACATCGCGCACAAATATGTATGACATTCGCAGCACCAAAACTAAATTTAATAAAAACAAAACGATTCGTGTTGTGCGCACAAACTTGCCCACGCATTGATCTAGTTACTGTAAACTACACACCGCCAACTGCCTGCGGCTAGGCCAGTTTCCGATACGTCAGCTTCAGTGAAGAAAGCACTACCATCGTAGCAACACAGGTTGACGCAGCCATAAGCCCCCGCTCCTCCCCGGGCGGTCTTTCTACCCTGCCTCCCCTCCGTCAGCCGGGAAACCATTGGATGCGCCTACTTGCTGCAAGCATTACTTACAGCACTCTCAAACATCTTGGTTCTGCTAGCCAACGAGTTGTTTTCTTATAATGTACAGTATTGTTTCCCAAGCAGAATGTGTACCACATGAGTGAAAAGCTACCTTAAAGTAGCCTAAATATAAGTTAGAATTTAATATTTATTTTAAATATAACATTGTCAGGAAACTGTCTGGGCAAGCACTGCTTGCCTTGCTTGCCGTAACGAGACGCCACTGACGACAACACTTCATTTCAGACAAGAAAAATTCTGCTGTCAGCTAAACTATGCAACCTCAGTGTGATTGACGAGGAGATAATTATTTCAAAAATGTTTTACCTTCATATAACTAGTTCACGAGGGGCAAAATTTGTGAATAATTAAACTGACTTTCAAAATTTCTGACGCAGAAATAACTCATCAAATTAATTAGGCATCCAGGCTAGCATTAGTTACAAGCACCAGACACTCATATCTGGCATATGTTATGTCGGGCCTCTGGTTAAAAGTTCTGACACGTGCTTTACTTCTAGCAAAATCAAAGTTGAGTTCCGAAGATGTTCCAATTTAGATAGGTTCCAACACTTTACTAATTAGTTTCATTAAGTTTCCAAACAAATTTTGATGAGAAAAACTTTGGATAGCTTGATAATATCCGAGATGCTGGTTTGTCTACATAGATAGAGCTTACATGGCTGACGACGCACTGGCAAGGACACAATGCAAACTCCGGCTCTCAGGATCTCGGCAATCAGTGTCTCGGAGTGGAAATAAATATACCTCTGGAAACTGGGCCTCCAAAACTCCTGACGTCTCTCAGCTGTGTCGCGCCCCGCGCGAACCAAATCGGCAATGACTCCGGCTCTCCTCTCTAAACATGTCTAGCAGCGGCCATGACAAGATGTAGAAGATCATCATAGCCTTAAAGCCCTTCTCTTTCGTTACAACTACTACGGTGTAGTCACATCCTGATTGCGACGTCCAAACCTCTTAGATAAGCAGATCAAGTAAACTTCTATGCAGAACAGTTCAACTTAATCACAAGAGAAATGTGTGTTTTTGCAAATATCATAGAGAAAGTTCACTTCAGCTAGCAATCGCTATGAAAATTTATAAGTTTTTGCAGGATTTACAGATGCTTATCTCAATATCCAAGCTGAACTATACCTCAATCAGATCAAAACATTATAACAATGTCAACAAAATGTAAACAAATGGCTAATATCATTTTAACAACTGGAAGGCATAAAAAAAATTAAATTAAAAACAAATCTAGATATTACATTTCTACAAAACAACATTATTGAAGTAAACAGAAAATATTTAAGCATCAAAACAAACAAGCTGTCACTTTACTACAGCTTAATCGTCCGCTCACGTTTTTGGGAAATTATAAAATTATAGTTATTAAAAAATCGAATTACTGAAAATTTTTAAATAGTGTAGTAAAATGTAAACAAACGAAAAGAGTATAATATACAGTGCCAATAAGTGTTTACGCCTTTCTGGAGGGGCTTGCAAAAATACATAATTAAATCAAAACAATAACATTTATCAATAGGTATAGGACACGTGGAATAAAAACAACATTAAATAAGCCCTGGACAATCTGTAATATTACACCCTGATCTTCATAGTCCTCCCGACTATCGTTTTTGTGGTTTCTATTGATCACATCTTGATGCACCTAGTAAATTTGTGTTCTGTGTAATTAGTGGAGTGGAATTATACAGTTTTCCATGATTTTTTTTCGGAAAAGTCCCTATTCTTAACATTTAACACTGGTTTTAGTGCACCCCTGAGTGTTTGCAAACTGGTAATGTTTGGATGTTCAGTTGTTTAGTGTCATTTAAGTGTTCTCTGGATGTGTACGGTTCTCAGTTTTATGGCATTTTTCTTTAGAGTATTTAGTACATCGGCAACACTGTAACTGAATTGGCTTGTGGACGGAGATTTTTTTTGTGACAAAGATCTTCTAATCAATAATACAAAATATAATAAGCAGCATCATAACATTTTGAAATCATGTTGGCAAGGCAATGGAAAATTGATGCAAGGAAGACGAAAGGAAAAGCAGGTGGCTGGGAGGGTGAAGAAGAGAAGAAAATGCTAGGAAACGGAGGGCGAGGACGGAGTGTGGTGGACGAAAATAAGTAGCCGACCGGTCCACAGGCTGGAAACTGGTACGGATGATTATAACGACCTAGTTTGAAAGATGATAGATATTTGTGTGTTACCTTATTTCTAAGTTGCCATACATAGGGTTAGGTACTTTCACACTAGTGTTTGGGAGGAATGTGCCATGTTTCCTTGCACAGCAGTACAAATCTGTGGATTACTAGCTGCTTTCTGTCAAAAGCCAAGTACTTTTTTTTGTGTTTCTGTAGCTAATTTTGACTATGTTCGCATACATGTTTTTTTTTGTTTATTTAAGGTTTGTGAGTGATGAATTTGTATTGATTAATAATTAGCTGCAAAGAAGTGAATTCATCCTAATCTATGCCACTCTGCATCCCATTGCAAAAGTTAAGAGAGCACATAGGGCAGCACTGATTTACCTGCTTCATGCGTATTTAGGTAATTCACTTATCTGCAGCTAATTGAGAGCGTTTTTAACACCTCTTTCGTGCTCTGCAACATTCATCATGTTTTTTTTTTTTCAACATTTTTATTGTTTTAAAACACATGATTTACTTTCTTTCCGTAGCTCTTCCCACTATTACATTTCACTGTGAACATAACAATGTGATTACGGTTTACCATGATTGGTAGTGCAGGTACATATCATTTTAGTGTAATTTTTATTTTTTGATTTTTCAGAAAAGTTGCTGTGTACTCTGCACAATTACTTTTTTCTGGTTATAAGCAATTCTGTTCTTAGGAGAATTACTTATTTCATTCTTAAGGTACTTTCTTCACAAGTTCGATAAGTCTCTCTCTACTACCTCGTAACAGCCTTGATATTCAGTGGGCTCCTCTTTTTTTTTTTTGTTTATTGAAAAATAAAAAATATGCCAGCATGTAAATTATTTAACAAATTCGGTATACTTTAAAAATACCATTTCTGAATTTTTTTCCCCCAGAACTGTCAATGTAAACGAATACCATTTAGCAGCAGAACAAAATTATAAATACAGCCTACTGTTTACCTGCAAATCATCTTCTTTCAAAAGATCAGACAGAAGACTTTCGGTTTTCACAGTCTGTTCACGAAATTCGAACATCATATCTAACTTGTACACGCAGTTTTCGCAGACCATTTTCGGTAGCTTGTCTGTCGGACTAACCTAAAACAGAAATATTTATTTACTGCAGTATGTGTTAATTCTTTCAAAATACATAGAAAGAAAAAAGGACTTGTATATAACGAACCTCGACAGGTAAACAAGTAGCTATTTTTTGGGGAATTTGTTTTGTGTCTCCTTCACGATCAAAAATCGGAGTTCCCATCAAAACACTGATTTTATTAGCACATAGACGACATAAATCATTAAATACTGGAGTAATGACCACAACATTTGCCATTTTCCGTCGAAATACTGTCTCAAAAAATCCTTAAAAAGGATACCAAAAGTTAGAAACTATGTATCCATACTCTTCTTTAGCGCAATACATCATACAAGAAAAACGTAAGAAATGTAACAGCTGAAGACATGTAAATGTTACTACACCACAATGAAAACAATTAAGGAACAAAGATAATACGATACAACAGGGTCATACAACATGTCGAAATTTATTTTCCATCGCATACGGCACCGACCCAACACGACCTATCAAAAATAAACAGAGCACTTAAATTTATTTGTTTGTTTTATTGCGTCCGTAAAATATTTTCAATACATAGTAGTACAAATAATTGAACAAGTCAAACTAGAACTAAAGAATTAAGAATTGTACTTAATGACTCGATAAGTACGCTAAAAATGAATAATTAAAATATTTACAATTTATGATTGAATAAGCAACTATTAAGTCTAGCCAATCAAAATCGTAGGAGTCGTAAGCAACCGAAATAACCATGAAAGTAAAAGATTATGGAATGGCAACAGACTATCTTCTCCACTTATTATCAAGTGATACCGAATTCTTGTCCGACTTCTTTCAACTGCGTATGAGCAGACCAATTTTTTTTAATGTCAGCCGCCATATATAAATGGAAAAAGTTACACTATACAACGGTTACCAGTGACATATTTATTGCATTTTGTTCTTGCGGAATGTTTTCAAATGTACGTAGTCTAAATGAACCTGGGCATCAAAAATGCTATACAATATTTTGTCACAATCCGGAATTAATTAAATGAAAAACACGCCCATTTTTAACTTCATTAAAATATGCCGATGAGTCTCACATCAAGTACAAGAAAAGTAATGAAGAGGCTGGTGGTGCAGTATATGGTTGGAGTTATGAACAATAGGAATTGGTTAGAGGAGTCCAAGCATGGTTTCAGGAGGGGATACTCATGTGAGACTCCGCTGGCTGTGTTATTAGAGGATCTGGTGCAGGTAGTCGATGAGGGGAATCAGGTGGATGCCTGCTTCATAGATTTTGAGAAGGCATTTGATAAGGTGCCCTATGGGACATTGATGAGGAAAGTGGAGATGCTGATTCCAGACAGGGGGGTAGTGGAATGGATAGGCGACTTCCTCAGGGGGACGAAGGCAGAGGGCGAAAGTGGAAGAGGCAAATAGCGGAGGAAAAGGAGTTTACGTCAGGGGTATCACAGGGAAGCGTGCTGGGTCCTTTGTTATTTACCATAATGATAAATGACATGGGTTTGGGGATTAGGGGAAAATTAGATTGTTTGCAGACAATTGTGTATGCTGAAGTGGGAGATGGGGGCGGAAATTTGCAGGCGGACATTGATAAGATATGGTTGTTAACCAGGAAAAATAAAATAAAGATAAATGTAAGAGAAACTAAGGTAGTGAGGTTCATAAGAAGAAGTTGATAATCAGGGACATGTACAGATGGGAGGGACAAGAGATAGAAGAAGCAGCAGAATATAGGTATCTAGGGATTGTACTGCAGGGAGACCTCAGATGGAAAAAACAGGTAGAGAGGGTGGTTGCAAAAGGTAGAAGGGCTCTGGGTATGTTGGGAAGGGTGCTGAAGGGAGTCAGCTGTGAGGTGAAAGAGAAAGCGTATGGCACAATGGTTCGGCCAATGTTAGAATGTGCTGCAGCAGTATGGAATCTGTATGTGGCGGTGGAGGTGCGAGAACTGGAAAGGTGCAGAGAAGGGTAGGTGGCGAAAGTAAGGGCAAGATGATGAAGGGAACTATAGGCTATCAGTGATGAAAGATATGGGGTGGAGCTCATTGAAGGACAGGAGGAAAGTTGAATGGTTAGTCAGGATGTACAGGATGGTGAATGAAGAGGGAGGATGGGGAGGACTACACTGCAAGCTAAGTAAGGGAGTATTTAGAGGAAGAGGAAACAACAGTGAGAAGCTTCAGAGGGTGTGGAGGAGAATGGAGTGGGGTAGGCAGTCCATGCTTGTGAGGTCTGTGGGGGAGTGGAATGTGTTGAGGGAGGAATTTGTATCTTTGAGAGGGGTTGGTAAGTTCAGGAAGGGAGTGGAAAAGGAGTTTGTTGGGTGAAGGAGAGGTGAGATAGCTCGCCACCGGGCGATAGCCTAATTGCGAGTGTATGTATGAGTGTCGTAAGATGGCAAGACTTTTACGAAGCTCGCAGAATCGATGCACCATTATGCCACTACTAACAATGTCCTTGTCTTTCATTATCGACTGCTGACTGGCTTCACTTTCGTGATGTGTGTACCAAATATGGTAGAAGGACAATATAGGAAACTCTGGCATTTTAACATCGTCAACATGCGACAACAGCACTCCTAGAGGCTTGTGCTGACGAATACCTGGGAAATTCAAATATATATATATATATGGCACGGCATGCGTGATTTAAGGGAAGTTGTTGTCTTGTAGTATTAAAATGTGTTGTTTTGCCGAATGTAATGTAATAGTTACTTATTCATATTACTATGCCGTATTTAAAAATGCACTTAAAGCATAAATATTGTTACTTGAAACAAAGACAATCTGTTGTAACAGAATCATGTTACAGGGTAGAGACTTAGCTGTTGCAAATTACAAATGACAAATGTTATTCAATTATAAGTAAGAGAATGGAAAGCTAAACGGTAATGCATTTGTCAGATACATAACCGACTCCATTTATTCAATAAATTCTTGAGAATGGAGCTGTCCCCAAGCCTATTTTTCTGCAAAACAATCGGGAATGAAAATAAACAAACAAAATCTTTTGGACAGAAAAACCTCCACGACTTTTCTGAGTTATAGTAATGAAAGATTAATTAAAAATAGGTCTGCTACAGTAGTGATTTGGCAGTGTGGCGTTTATTACCTCTGTAAGGAGCAATATCTTTTAGATATTTAAGATTAACTTAGCAACAAAATAAGTTGCCTAATTACTAACTTACTTCTTTTTGAAGTTTTTATCATTAAATTAGCAACAAAACTAATAGTTCACTAATTAATATTCCTAACAGATATGGTTTTTATAAAGCTTTCTTCTTTCGTAGAAGGTATATTTTTGTTAGAAATTCATTTTTAAGAGTGAAACATTTTGGGGAAATAAATTGTTGTGTAATAAAAATGTATACTCAATTATTGTTTATCTTTAATTTTCTGAATTTACCACCAATATCAATAAACACATATCCAGCGCATTGCATTATATTTAAAAGTGTGTATTCGTGTCTACAGAATCTCGTCAGAAGGTGGTGGTCCATCCGTCGGTCCACCGAAATTTAAAGTTTGACAAATAAAAAAGTTGCCCTACGATTGGTCGAAGATTATATGACCGCCTGATGGGTGCGACAGATGGTTGCAAGTCCACCTTTATAGATATAAATCAGTTTTTTTTTGTGCAGTTGTGCCACAATTACACTGCATCGAGTGAAACACGGGCAGCTATGGTTACTCCACTGGCAGCCATGCTTCAACCATAAGTAACTAACATTTGAAACCTCAGTCACTTCTTCATAATCTGATTGAACCAGTTATGAAATTTTTCGTGCTGTAACCAAGAATTATACACAAAGGACTATTCTGAAGTTTGGTAATATCTAGTGCCTGTTCATCAACAAAACAAAGTATCTTTGTAGTATACAGCAAATCGGGATTGGGGGAAATTTTAATCGAAATGGGTGTACTGTCGAATTTGTAACCGTACTGAAGGCACAGTTAAGTACAGAAGGGGCAAGAGTATTGCCTCCTCCTCCCACTCATTCCCAGATGCTGGTTTCATAGACACTAATTGATCACTTCATCATTTAGCAGGTTTTTATCAATTATGGTAAAACTACTCCATCACTCCTTTTAAAGTGCCTTATTTGTATGTATTTATGTAAAAAGAAACAGACATACCCAAAAATCCCACACATAGTGAGACTGTGTTCAAAGTTACCATTTAGTAGAATAGTATTTTCACATGTAGTAGTGTTGAGTTCGGATGCTGTTAAGTAACTTGTTCAGAAGTGGTTGCGATTTGGTAATTTAGGATTTTAGTATGTATCTTTCCATCGTAAAATATCAAATGTGTCATTTTTTTACTTGAATAATTCAGGTCGCGTTACCTCTTAGAATACTAAGTCAGTGCCTATGGAGAGTACCCCAATTAAATTTCGTAGAACCATTAAGTTTAGTCATTAACTTGACCACCACACATGGTGTGTTCATATAGTATATATATATATGCATTGGAACACAACTTCTTACTTAAGACATCCATTTTCTTGGTTACTGTAGATAATCCATGGAGGAAGCAGCAACATTGACTGCAAAATGCTTACAAATTTCAACAACACAATGATACCCTTATATCAAATTTGAAAATGTACCATCACCTCTGATATCATGGCACTTAAGTGACATTTGAGAGACTATAAATGAGATAAACAATTTAAATACTACACAAATTATAAAGAAGGTCTGCTGTATTAAGGGGAGTATTTCAGAAAATAACTAGATGGCAATCTTTAAACATTTTAATCAATCATTTCCCACAATTTACTAATGAAATTTATGCAGTACAGCTGGCAATAGGATGAAAATGCAATTGGTCAAAATATTTTATAGTACATACTTACATATGTACTCAAGCCATTCCACTTATTTACTTCACCTCTCAAGTTTTGCACTCATTAAGCACATTTCATTTTGTAATTCACTTTAAAAAACAAAGCTAATTTCAAAATTTTTATAACATCAGATCATCATGAACAAGTTACTTCTAATAACCAACCTGAATACATGCTTTTTACAATTAATTATACCTCAGATTTTAATATGCTTCATGGCAAGAAGACTGGAAAACATGTCGCAGAATTCAAAAGCGGCTGAACTGAAAATAACTTACCTTGGTCATGAATTTAAGGTACTTTCTGTTCAAATTCATTGCACTTGTTTTTGTAATGCAATTTACAAATACGTTCTCCAATACTGTGATCACCGCAAACAAAACTGTGTAAATAGGCTAACAGGGCAAAAGAGATGTGTGCATATCACTATAAGGGCCTTATCTGCATTTCAGAATGTGGCAAAATAATTAATTTAAAAACACCTCATTTAAGTTAATATCCAATGATAAAAAAGTCGAGACAAAACCTGCCAATTACGTATAAAACCACAACCGGGCACAAGCCCAAATAAAATACAAAATTTCCCCCTGCATATCCAGTGCACATTGAAAAGGCTGGTTTTTAACAAAAGTTTCCCTTTGTGTATCCAGGTGACAAAACGTGCAGTACCAAAAAGGACGACATTGCGTATCCAAGTGGGCAAGGGGGAAATTGGTGCCACACCCCACTTGTTTCGAATTGCGTATCCAGCCGAGTCGGGAGAGAAATTTCGACATACACCCAATTATTTCCTATACCATATCCAAACCGAAATGGAACATAGCGTAAAAGACCCCATCTGTTTCCCGTGGCATATCCATGTGCCAAAAGCAACTATTGCTAATAGTTTTCTATCACGTATAAAATTTTCTTTTTTCGCCTTTTCTCGTATTTGTTTAAATACACGCGATTCGCGAAGCATATTTTTCTATTTTACTTTCAAGAGACTATATATAATAATTATAAAATACTTTTTTATAATTTTAACCATTAATTATTTAAAAGTTCACATCTACGCAATCACGAAAAATGGTACTGTAAAATTTTGTAGAGATAAAAAAACAATATTTTTTAAAATTTTAACAATTTAAAACATATTTTTTCATATGTACGCCATCACCAAAGGGTATGGTAAAACGTTGTACAGTTAAAAATTCATTTTTATTAATTCATCAATGTAATATGCAATTTTTCACATGTACACCATCACTAGAAGGGTACGGTAAAACCTTGTATAGTTAAAAATTCAACTTTTTATAAATTTTACCATATAGATTTTAAATTTATATATATATATGCAATCACTTTTTTTTATAAATTACTTCAACACTCAAAACCGGCAGGTCCACAGTCCGCGAAAGCAACAGCGTATGCAATCGCATCCGTCGCCAGCCGAACCGGTCATGACAGACATGACCGCACTATGCCTTTTCGGGATCGCGAATGAACGTAATTTTTTAAAAATCAATTTACCTTAATAATTGAAATTGGCAGATCCAAGTTTTGCGGATGCAACAGATGCAAGTACACCTGTCGTCGTCGGGCGGACCCATCGTGACCCATTCGACTATTTTGGGTTTTTTTCCAGATCGCGAATGAATATATTCACAAACAGCAACTCAAGTAACCTTTTTTTTTTTTAACCAAAACAAACGGAATTCCTATAAAATTTCTATTAACCGAAACAAACAGCTACACTGTCTCACTCGCATCTGCAATTGAAATCAAACAGCAACTGAATTAAACATTAATTATAATTGCATCTACCAGCAACTCAATTAAATATTAATTGAAACTTAAATCAAACAGCAACTCAATTAAACATTATTTTTTATTTGAATCCAACAGCTGCTCAATTAAACATTAATTTAAATTTGAATCAAACAGCAAGTCAATTAAAAATTAATTTTAATTTGAATCAAACAGCAACTCAATTAAACACTTATTTTATTTTGAATCATACAAAAACTCAATCAAACATTAATTTTACCTTGAATCAAACAGCGAACATTAATTTAAAATTGAATCAAAAAGCAACTCAATTAAACATTAATTTAAACTTGAATCATAAAGCAAGTCAATCAAACATTATTTTTTATTTTGAATCAACCAGCTACTCAATTAAACATTAATTTAAACCTGACTCAAGCAGCTACTCAATCAAACATTAATTTTAATTTTAATCAAATAGCAACTCCATCAAACTTTAATTTTATACTGCAATGGCAACAGCAACTCAATTGACTATTTTAAAACTGCAACTGCAACAGAAACTCAATCTCGCTCGTGCCTGCAAATTAAAAAACAACCATAACAAACAGATATCTGTCGAAATTGGGATAGCCTCCGGCCGCAATCTACTCTACACCGATTACGACAATGCATGTCGGCGGCTTGAATCAGGAAAGCGTGCAGTCATTCTCTGTACCGACGATTCTTTTTCCAGACGTACTCGGCCAGGTAGCCGACTCAAGATTTTTTCCGTCGATCAAAGCAGGGAATACTGTATCGCAAAGAACACCAACTTCGCTCGATGTTTGAGTGTGCACCCTCAACATTTCGCCCTTCTTCATCTTTAGTATGTTTCGAGTGTTTCACATCCCACTCATTTCGCTGCACACAAACTCCCGCCTGTGATTCACCTGCATGTGATGGTCGCCGTGAATGTCTAAGTTGCTGTAACTGCGCCAGCAGTATGAAATTATCGTCGTGCCCGGAGCGATCCACTCGCGAATGATTTTTGTCAGGGTCACCACGTTTTTCTTTTCCATCGTCACCAGGAAGAATTTTGTCGGATCGTTTGCGACCTTTGCAGTTCTTGCGTTTGCCCAGCTTCGACTCTTCGATCTCGACCACTTTGCTCGGCACGCCGATGCGTTTCCTGTACATCAACACCCAGTCTATGCACACTTGGCGGCAGAAACAAGACCAAGTGACGACCGTCTTTCCCAAGTACAAAAGTTCGTTCACTATAGTCTGCTAACGAGGGTATTTGATCAGGCAACAGAATGAACACAACTCGACTATCTTGCCCGGAGACAAGTTGCCCAGAGACATGTTTGAATCGCCCACGAATATGCCCTGTCTCGCCGACACTTTAAAGTTGCATTTGGTACCTTCCTCCATTCGCCATCGGTACCAGTAAAACAAGCCCCTGTTTTCCTATCAATTTCGATTCGCTTCCCGCACATTTTTTGCACCGCATCGTCGATTTAAGGGATGTCGTGCTCGATGAGAAACATGTTTATGTCCGGCGAGGAATGAATAACTTGCCTGGCGTTCAACATTCTGATTTTACATCCCGCGCACACCATCTTGCAATTCGCGGGAGAAAATTTGCGGAAAAAAATGCTTGGATACATGATACGGAACAATTGTTGCCGAATTTTGATAAGCTAAATGGAACGTGGCCGGATACGCGAAACAGCACTTGACTGCAAAGTAAACAATTGGGATGGTTACTTTATAGTACACACTGAATGTTTGTATGGTTTTCCTATTACGATACACAATACGGAACAATTACCTAAGCGGTTCTGCGGTGGTCTTATGTAACACAGTGGAAGAGTCGTAACTGTCTGGATCACTGGGTTCATTCTTCTATTTCTCCTTCCATCAATTTCACATGCGTGTTTTATTTCATCACCATATTTGGAGAGTAACCTCCTTCCCTCTTTCCCCACTATTGTTTAAAAAAAACTATTTTCTCCCCAATCAGCACGCTTGGTTTATTTCATTACCTTATTTGGAGTGTGACTTCCATCCCTCTTTCCTTTATTTAAAAAAAAACCTAATCCCTCACCCAATCGGCATGCTTGATGCTTATCCCCTCTTCCAAATTACCTTTCTCAACCCCCCCCCCCCCACAAACATCGTCATCTCACAAGATATCACATCATCGCCACACTCACCTCTACTCCGAGTTCCGACATTTTAACTCACTAACTTTATTTCTTCTCATTGTGATGAGAAAAACATTATTACTTTCTGCACCGTAATATGCAAAGGATTTGTTATATTTATCATCGCTCTAGAAGGCAGAAGAAAAAGGATGATGTATTCTGAGCAGATCACGATATGGCAACTACATGTAAAACAATGTCTACCATACCCTCCCTCCATTCCCGGCCTGGCTTGGTCTATATAACCCCCTACATTTCCCCACCCCTCATTCTTCGGCCACCGTAACTCGAGACATCTCCATTCTGATCAGCATTTACCATGCTGCTGTCATCGGGAACACCTCTACTTGAGATTGTGTCTACATCTTAAGCTATGATTACTTGGGTGAGCCTTAACTGCCAGCACTGTGCCGACATATGGGTCAACAGCACTCATTCGTTGTAAACAGAGTCTGATAGGCCAGTAGGGTAATTCATTTGAGAGAAGTTGACATGGTTTGACTGGACAAGATTGGGTTGATTGGGATTTACAAAGGTGATGAACAGAATATGGAAAAAGGTGTTAGGAATTGTATACCGAGTAGGAGCCAGACGTCGCTATGGCGTCGTCACTGATGTTGTTGCAGTAGAGCTGAGTCCTTGTAACCTCGGGGTGCTGCGGGCCGACCACCTGGATCACATTCCCGGGTAGATCTTGCAGTAGTTCACCTGATGTGGAGGACTCGATGTTTTCTAAACGAGAGGCTCTTTGGGCGGCTCAATCACCACTTCGTATTGCAAATAAATATATGGCGTTGACGTAATCAAAAGAGAACTTTCTAGTCATGGATTGTCAGGGCCAAACCACACACCCATAAATTCTACTTGCGGTACTTTGGTTAGGTTGCAGAACACATACAAATTAATATTTACCCTTAAATTCACATAGACACTTGCATTAGGAATAATGGGCTTTAAGGGACCTGTACCCTGAAACGCATTTCGGCAATCGAATAAATGCACTCACCAGTTCATGCGATTTATTGCAAACTTGAACATTCCTGCCAGGAGAATAACTTATACAATTGATCACTTTGAACCTGCAGAGAAGGCAGTACAGTAGATAAAGCCCTAGGCTTACATTAAGGTTAGGTGTGCTGATTAATTTATAAACTCCCCAGGCGATGCAATTCCTGTGGAGGTTACGTGGAGTATCCTTGACTACGAAAACGAAAAAGGCTTTGATATACTTAACTATTGCTGAAAAAATGACCGATGATGAAGATTGATACCGTCCGGGCGGGAAAAGTGCCAGCACGGCTTCACATGTACCTCCCCCTTTGGGTGCGTCTTGCTGACTGACTTCCCGACATGGCACAAGGGTTGGCGGTGGCAGGCCCAAGCGCCGTGGAGGGATCTACTTGCACACACACAGAGAAATAAATTCACCATTACCTGCTGTCATACTTCCAAACACTGCAAAAAACACAAATCAATCATTATTTCTAAAGTTTACCTTGCCATTGAAATGGAATGGGGCGGACATAACATTGTTGGTGGTGAGAATAAACATTTTTGACAGAAAAAAATAATATTTTAAAAACGACAAGATTGGGCATAATGGCATCAAAACATGTTGCACTTCATTTACGGGTTGTGTTTTTATTACTTGGCGAGAAAAGTACTTGTGGAAATGTTACGACCCTTTTAAATGTAATACACAGGTTCGTGTATTACTCCGCCTGCTCTCCCAGGCTGGTAGGCGCACATGGTACTACACTCGCTGCACTGCAATGCACTGCCCGATCTTGTCCACTCCTGCACTCACACTACACTACATTGCTCGTCAATGATCAGTAGTCTGGAGCTCGTGTGTGCTGCGCTTGGGAGCGGCCGGCTTGACAAATGGCTTGGGCGAAGAGAAACAAATGCCAAAGTGAAATGTTAGTTCGTAGTTTTCGGGTCATAATTTTCAGTGTTAATGCCCTGATGGTTTTTTTTTTAACATGACTCATGTCATGAAGTTTTGCTGGCAGCTCTCAGTAAATTCAATCGTATTGTGCTGGGTTGTGTTGCTTACAGCCCTTAGTTAATCTAGCCGATGTGTCTGTTTATATTGCCAGCTCTTGTTTCAACTAATGAGAGTTTTCAGGTTTTTTGCTAGACGCCAACTAGTGTTGAATTATGCCCGGAGAAATTACAAGTTAGTAGAATGCTGCTATGAAAGGGCACAGAGTGTCGTCCGCACAAACCAGCCTTTAATTTCTGGGCACAACCTTCTGTGATGTGTTGCATTGGAGGACGAGCGAGTTAATATTCTTTTGCATATTTCTGATCCTTTGATTTGATTAGCTGCGGAACGTCCACTTTGTTGATGAATTACATATTTGTATGTTTAAGGAAGAGTAGTCACTTTCTATTGAACAGACTGCGGTTTTGGTTATTGCTCCATTTTGCAAAGGCTGACACTAGAATGCTCATTCCCGCATTTGAACCTTTTGCTAGTCCCATGGTCGCACGACATGCTGTCGCGACCTCATGAAAGAGGCCAATGTGTGTAATATGATATTACTTTTCTTATTTCAAACATAAACTTATGTATAAACTGACGACTGGTTGTTAACAACGAAAAAGGTCAGGAATATTTACTAACGATTACCCATTCCTTGAGATGCTCATTGTATGAGGAGAGTTTGTTTAATAAGTAATTTTGCAGCTTTTCGTTCAAGAACAGGAGAAGTTTTAAATAGAATTTTAATATATTGTGCTGGTTCGCAATTTACCATTCCTCTATTTAGTGTGGAGTACACAGTCTTGTTAGCCGTGAATGCTGGACTGAAGTCCTAGATTAATTCTTAGTTTAAATGTAACAAATAGAACCTATAATCGTTGGCGACACTGCGCTGGCAATATTGAAATACATTAAACGGTGCAATTTTGTTAGCTCTTTTCAAAAAAAAATTAAGTGCAAGTGCGCATGTAATATTAAAATGTTCCTATATTTAAAGGTCTGATATTATTGGTTCCTAGTGATATTTATTTTAACATATCATTTTACTACATGTGCACCAGTCAGTCAATAATACTTGATGTGGAAAACGCGTAACATATCATTGCTAGTGGCTTATTTTGAAAGCTGCCCTTGATTTAAAATAGAGTTTCAGAGAATTTATGGTTGGGCAAACAATTGTACATGCAAAAGCGGGTCTTGTTATCCTAATAATCTTTTATACTGATATTTAATTATTCGAAAGTGTTTATTTAGTATTTCTAGAAGTTGTCACTATGTGTGAAGAGGTAAAACACCCTTGTATAATCACACGTTGAATGAATTTAAATGCCTTGATTAATCTAGCTGTTGTGCTAAAGTGCAGTGTTATAAAAATATTGTACTCCATGAGTGTTTTTCAATTCAATATTTTGTCAGCAAAATAATCAATTTCAATATCCTATGGTTTTGAAAATTCGTTCATTCATTTAATGAACATTTTAACCAAGTGTATCAACATTAGTCTGGATGCTCTTTGTCAACATTTTTTCTATGTGAGCATTGAAAGAATGGAAATCTTTGTATAAATAAAAACTGTTGACCTTGATTTAGTGTTTGACATGCTGTGTACTAAAGGTTTCCTTGAGTCCATGGTTTTATGGCACAGTGTGTTAAAAGCTGCATACTTATTTATCTCTGGTCGAGTTTCGACCATTTAACCTAGAAAGATGCACCGAAGTAGGTATTTATTAATGGCATGGGGAGGCCTACATCCGTTCGGGAGTGAGTGCTGTCTAGAGAAGCCAACAGCCCCCACTAGACCAGGTATTTATAGGATTTAGAGCAGCAAGGTCTACAGCAGCAGTTCTTCTAGAGGCAGAGGATATTGGGGGAAAAGCCACAGGCCTTCGGCCACACACCCCTGCACCATTGTGCTTCCCATGAGCTGGCGCCCTACCCGAAATATCGTATAGAATTCTTCATCATACCTATCCTGTACCTTCCCCCAGTGGTCCAGTCAAACACAGTCAAATCCAAGCAGACATAAAGGTTCCACCAAGGTAAGCACATTGTGTCGCGGCATGAGTGAGAGGACGGATGCAAAGTGAACGCAACTTATGGAAGTTCACTGCAAGCCCGAGGGTGCTGACAACCTTACAATGTCACCTGCGGGCGGGGCCCCTGTGACACCTGTCAGCCATCTAGCTCCGAGTGGCCAGTGTTCACAATAATTGCCAACCATACCGCTGCTACCTTTATCACTCCTACCCATTACACCATACCTGTCGCAATTTCCTGCTTATCACCCAATGCAAATTCCTCCACAACCTGTACCAACAATGTTACCCATGTCTTTTCTGGCACCAACACCAATTACATCATCTCCCACTAACAGCTACAGAATGCACCCTATGCCAAGCAGGCCAGTAGAATGGGAACGACAACATGAACAGAAGCATGACAGAAGGAGCACAGATACCGATAGTGGCCAAGAACATCTGTAAGCTAAAGCAAATGCAAGTCAGACACACTCACTTGGCACTGAAAATGTAAAAAGGGAAATTTAGTATGTCAAAGTGTACATGTAATCAACACTGCACATCAAAAAGTCAAAGCACATCAGATATGCTCATGTAAGTGCGATTGGTATTTGTTATGCAAACAGCAATAAAAATGTGTGCAGTAATTGGTCCATCAGGCATCACTACAGGCAAATTAGGATGGTATTTACAAGCAATATCATTCCGCACAGTCTATTTTCAAAAGCAATCAAAATTTAACTTAATTATTTCCGAGACTTTTTCGAAAAATTTTGCAGCATTTTTCAGCAATATTCTTCAAACTTTTCAAAATAAACAATGAACTTTTCAGTGTTTTTCCCATGAGCAGTTACAAACTTAGAGTGTAACGATCATTGAGAACAACTTTTAAATCTTTTCGAAGCTGTTTTGAAACATTTAAAGATTTTTCAAACTTTTTGGCAGAAAGTAAAAAAATTTTCTCAGCAATTTTCAGGAGCATTTTGCAAAACATTTCAAAACTGTTGTGCATTAATAATTACGAACAATTTTCAAAGTCAACAGCAAACTTTCAAAATCTTTTTCAAAGTAAATTTTCGGTTTGAAACAAGCAGTGAACAGGAACATGTGCATTCTGCAGACACTTGTGTCACGCGATAACATCAGGAAACAGGATTCCGGGAGAAGCGATAAATATTTACCTCCCCCCGCATCGGACGAACCAAGGGACAGCCACGACTCAGCACAATGTTTGACCTTGACGCACGAGCTCCACAGCATGTGGCAGTAAGTGATACCAACTGGAATAATCTGAACTGGTGCACTAGCGCAGGCCAAGCGAAGCCATTATGTTCGACATGTGTTCAACCTGCGTTCGGTACAAACCGGTTTGCAGAGTTAACATGCCCGTGTTGGGCAGTACATAAATTAAAATTATGCAAAGACAAAATAACGAAGGCAAACAGAGCTCGAGTGGGCAAAGCGTGGAGTTGTACATCATATAGTACACCTGCAAATATATTTGCCAATGTAACCCACCTCGATTAATTGATTTAAAATAAACAGTAAATATATTTACACATTGGCAAAATGGCAGGTGTGCATAACAAATCACGTATATAGGAAGGGGAAACGGAAGAGTGATTTGTGTGCATTCTGCATGTAACTTTTACTGCTTAAGCAGAACGGAAAACCAACCACTGACCAACAAGGCTGTATTTTATGCGAGCTGTGTGAATACATTTTCAAATGAATTAAAAACATAAACAGTGCTAACAAGATATTTGCAGACCAGGGCCACAGGATGAGGTGTGAGACGTGAGGGTGCAAAACGCACTAGCAATGTCTGACTGGGCAAGACATGGCAAATCAAGCCACCAGAAAATTCTGCTGCAGGCAATGCGCATTTCCATGACTGCGGTCAGAAGCAAAGTCAGTGGTAGGGGCGGAATTGTCTAGCACACATCACTCTCTGCACGAACATTCAGAATGGGCCAGTATTTACCAAAGACCATTGGCACATTCACTGTCCCTGCTCGAAAAACTGAAGCACAGCAGGAGACGCCAAAGTCTATGCATTTTACATGTCCACAACAAAACAGCAATAATCCAGAATTATTAACCGTCATTACAAGAGCCATAGAAGCAGGTACGAATCCTGCATGATTTGAATGGTTATCAAATTTTTCAGGCCTACCAAATTAGGAACCACAAGCATTCCTAAACGACTGCACATCACGTTTAGAGAGATACAGGATGTGGCAGCAGGAGTCTCCAAACTCTATAGGGACTCAATTGGCAGACGTAGCAAGTAATTGCTGGTGAACGATCAGTCATTGCGGCATTGAGTGTGTAGAATTTCTCAACAGCTTTCAAATTAGATATTAGATTTGCCAATAACTACTTCTCACTGCAAGCACAGAGTAGCACTGTACTGGAAGTGCAAAAATCAGTTGAATCGCTGACAGCATTTGCAACGAGGAAGGCAGGGCAAATTAAAAACTTCCATCCACTCATGAGAGAACATGAGATTCTCGAGGTAGTTGCGTCTACTGTGAAAGTGGAAAAGAAGCTTACAATGCCGCTGTTAATTCATAGTAGCACAGGGGATTTCATGCGCTCTGCCGAGTTACTGGACCAAGCCAGTCGAGAGAAAAACCCAGCGACTAGAGAGGGTGACAGGTATCATTCGCGCCGGATAAAAGATACAGAGCAGAGGGAGCATACAGCAAAGTAGTAGGAGCAAACATGTTCTGGTCAAGAACACACCCCGAACCCAGAATAGCAGCACAACCAGTAGCTACCTCGGGTATGGTAGGGGCCCACGAAAACCACAATGGGGGAGGAAAAATGCATATGCACAACCAGTGTCCAAAATGCAACCAGCCAATAAACTCCAACAACCCACCAACAGAAAATGGACCATCGGGGTAGGCGAACCGAACACTTACTACTCCAGGGCAAAGGACCATCATGTAACAATGCCTCCTCAACAAGTCATGCAGGCATAAACCAAACATTAACTCATCATATAGCAAATCAATGTACCTTAAGAACCAGAAATCGGGATCGAAGTCTTACAGACTGGCATTTTGACTGCACAACTGCAGTGTACAGATATCCAACATCAAGTCACCTCCATCATGCAGAATGACCAGGAATGGTGGTGAATGAACGGTAGGCGCCTCGAGACACTACCACGTCGACCTGGGGCAACCTGGCGACTGTATGTGCCTAAAAGTGCATGAGCACAAGTGCTACATCATGCACATAATCTTATCATGTTACAACATGTGCAGTCTCAAAATACTGGGCTTCAGTATTTTCCATTTTCCACAGAGATACATAACCGATTAGAGAATTTTAACATTGCCAAACACGTGATCAAATATTCCCAACCTTATACAAAAGTATTTCCTTTTAGTTTTAGTGTTAATTTTTTATGTGTCACATATCGTGTCCAAGTCTGGGCATATGTAGAAATAATAAGTTTAATGTGGGAACAATCCTGCAAGCCTATCATTCACCTCAAAGGTGGACATGTTTTGGAGGTTATGTTTTGTGTGACAACCTGAATGCCACAAGAGTGGCATTATTAAGATATATAATATATTTAATAAATGATTTTATTGTTTCTCATCTCACTTGCACAGTAGCTTATCACTTGCAATGTCAGTCACGTGATCGTAAAAGGGAATTCCAGCCAACCAGCGGGCTCCGCACCAATGGCTTAGTGAGTAGCATCTTGACCTTGATGTAGGATGGCCGCCGCATTGCACTGTCACAGTTTTTGTCACTGAATTGTTAATTCTTTTTGATTTAATGTAAATTACTGGAACTTTTAGTTTTTTTGTTGCCCTGAACGAGTGCCACCCAACATTCCCGGCTTGTTTGTTCATGGCCAGGTGTGTAAGTGTTCATTAATTTCATGCTGGCCTCGCGCCTTTTGTTTGCTTCAGTGGTCACTTACTTAAATGGCGAACCTTTATTGTACAGTGTTTAACAAATAATTCATCATGTTTTAAAAATGTGTAATTCACAATAGACTTGTCAGAATAAAATGAGCAATACATGAAAGCAACCAGAAACTTTACAAGTTTTTTCCCCACAAATGTCTATAATGTTCAATGTGAGCTCCTTTTGTCACAGGGCACACATCCAATCGGTAGCCGAGTTCACCCAAAACGAGTTGCAGCATGTCACTGTCGATGGCCATGATAGCTGTGGTAATGCAGTTTCGGAGGTCATGCAGTGTTGTTGGTAATGGTGGCACATAATAGTGTCATTCACATACCCTCAAAGAAAGAAATCATATGGTGTAAGGTCGGGAAACCGGTTGGCCATCTGAACAGTGTCAAGTCATCCCGACCACAGCATCCAATCCAGCGACGTGGGAATTCATTGTTGAGGTGGCGACGCACTTCTGTGTGCCAATGAGGTGGAGCCCCATTCTGCCGGAATATGGAGTTTGCAGAATCCTCTCTGAAATGTGGAAATAACCGCAACTACAACATGTCGAGATAGAACAGACCCGTCAGTGTTTTCAAGGGAAAGAAAGCACCCATATATATGTTAGTCTGGGACATTTAACAGAGCATATTAAGTTTTGGCAAATCCCGTACATGTTGCACAAAAGCATGGGGATTTTCAGTGCCCCATATCCATACATTGTGGTGGTTCACCTTTCCAATTAAATGAAACGTCGCTTTGTCAGTGGACACCAAACATGTGGTAAATTCATCTTCCTGCATAGCTTATCGCATGTGCTCACAAAATACAACTCTGATAGCATAATATTCGGGATGCAAGTGTTGCAACAACTGCAAGTGATACAGTTTGAGTTGTAACTGTTGTAGCAAAATCATCCACACAATCGGCTGAGGAATCCCAAGCTCCCGACTTGCTCGGTTAGTTGATTTTCGTGGGCTATGCAGATAACTTCCCTTCACTCTCTCCCGTGTTTTGTTAGGAACACCTGGCCGCCCTGGCACCTTTACACAAGGATCCTGTGTCCTGGAACTGACGATACCACAACAGAATATTTTGATGGCCTAGCGGTTCTGTGTGGTAATGCCCTCAGAAAACACACTGCATGGTAACAACCGATAAACATCTTTTATATACCAAAACACAAAATACTTTCTGTTGACTTGTCGCCATTTTGTGAACTGAGCTAGTGCTGTCACCTGGTGTTTTAAAAAGGAAGTTTAGACTCATATTAAAAAACTTTGTGAGTTTTTGTTTGGTGGTTAGCGCGAACCTTTAACATAAATAGTTTATGAATTACAGATTTTTAAAACCCAATGAATCGTTTGTAATAATCCTGTATATGCCCATTCTGGGATCTCAAGTATGTATAAAGTAACATAAGTGAGATACGGAGTTCTGTATTTATCTTTGGTTGCATCACGACCACATAACTGGAAACAAAATGAAGTACGTATTTTAAATAATCGTGTGTGGAGGTCTACATCCATTTGGGAATGAGTCGTGTTTATGGGAAGCCCTCACTAAACTAGGCATTACAGGATTCAGCTCATCGATTTCTTCATCACCAGCTTTTCCAGCGGCGGAGGACTTTGGGAGACAGCCATCAAGCGGTCGGCCATATTACTCCTGCATCATCGTGCTCTCCCTGAGCTAGAACCCCATGGGAAAATTTCCTTAATTATTCATCGTACCTGTTCAGTTTCTTCATCTCCCCCAATGGTCCAGCCATGCAGCCGTCAATATTAAATTCATAATAATAATTAGGATCCTTTATCTACATAGCTCACCAGCTGGTTTGAAGCTCGGAATGCGCTTAAAGTGCTAACATCCTAACTGTATAATTTCAATAACAATAAATCCACGAAAAATCCCGTGCAGTAAACATTTCATTACTTATTTCTTCAAAATCTCCACGTCGTACATGTGGAATGGACCGTAACAACTCCACACCAAGGTAATTTGTGAGTTTGTATACTCCTGTAACAATTGCCTACATCCACAAATTTCTTCAATAGACAAGAAGTCTATGGGGAATATTCCACACACTGTGCTGTCGGCCGCATACCCCGAGTCTCGTGCTACTCCGAGAAGTTGAGACGTTGGCGCCCATTAGACTTCACCATCCGTTCCCCTTAATATCCTATGTGAACCAAAGCGATATGTCTGGAATATAAGAGCAAAATTCTTGTATCTGACCCCCCCCCGACCCATTTTAGGCCGTAATATATGTTTGTTTGTTTTATTGCACCCATAAGTTCATTTTTCAATGCATAGCTGTAGAAAGACATGGGACAAGTCGAATTACAGCATACAAAATTTATACACTGGACATAGTAAACACACGCACATATGTCTGATTGCACTTACACACGTCTTCCCACTAACAGGACAATACCGCGTTTGTTTTCCATGTCTTGTGTTTTAACTTTAGGGAATAAACATCCTAATGAATAATTCTTTAAAAATGATGTTTATAGTAAGCCTGTTCTCAAAATAACACTCCGTCCTTGTCGGGGTTATGTTTCATTTCATACGTAATATTGACATGTTTAATGGTTTCGTATTGCACTCATATTTCAAAGTTGCTGAATAGTTGTTTAAAGTATTTCAATTCAAATTTTTTTTTTAAATCTCATTGTTTTTTGGGTTTCATTTCTGGCTTTTGGTTTTAGAATGTTGGCCATATAAAATGGACTGAATACCAATCTTTACTGCGAACGATCTCTTTCGCTGGCGTCCTTACGTCGCCGGGCTGGATCCATTTAGAGAAGACAACGATAAAGATGTCTTCTCTAAATTACATGGATCTTTGCCGGCTCTGTCTAGTGAAAGAGCAGGTTTCGGTTCCTATTTTCGATGGGGAAGGTGATGTCCGGCAAATATTCATCAAAATAACTACCTGCCTTCCGGTAAAGGTAAGCTGCCGAACCCACGCCATCTCGTTTTCCTTTGTACGACATGTTTACTTCTTCCGATTGTCAAATTGCTTAATTTCTTCGAGTGTCAATTATGCAACGAAACGTTCAGATAACTGTAATGATTTCTACTGTTATGTGATACGATGACTTTTAGTTCATTTAGAAATAGAATCAAAATTAATAGTGAATGACCTTGAATTTTTGTGTTGTTTTTCAGTAGGCGTAGCATTTGTGTGTGTTGGTGCTGGAGGGAGAACTTTGCATTGTTCGCAAATGGAACGGTCGCGCCCCCCCCCCCTTTTTTTTTTATTTGGATCATCCGTTTAGCTTCTTGGCGTAGCTAATGTTTATACTTTCGTGATTTTAATGAATGCTTTTTCCGGTGTCTCGGTACTGTTGCTACGCATCTGTGATTTGTAGATGCAAACGAATGGCTACCCGAGCTGAAAATAAAATGCAAATATGAATGAAACCCCAAGAGTACTGCTTCGGTAATTATACCATTAATTGGTTGTTGATCAAATAGTATCTAGTAAATGGTCAACTAGCAGGCAGATATACAGTGCGCGGTCCGTTGTTTGCTGCTGTAAGTAAACTAGGTTCCGATTCTGCATTCACAACGAAGACTACATGATTCGCAAAGTAAAGACTAGTCTCACTTGTTCGCAAACGAGAACTGCTGGCGACGGCATCAAGCCGGTCAATTGTGTGCAGTAGTTCCGAGCACGTGATTTAAACGTGTTAACGCGTCGGTGATTGCATTTCCCAGAAACGTTTCCAAGATATAACATTTCTTCATTCAGAGAAGATTAGCCTGGAAAAATTTTGTAGAACGTTATCAAGATCGCGAGCTTCTTTATTTAGAAAACATTAATTTTGAATAAACATTTTGCATAAATTAAAATATTAATGTGAACGTCATGTGACGTCTTTGCTAAAATTATCTCCCCGGCCCTGAATTTATTACACACAAAAAAAAGCCGAAAATGGCTGGTTCACAGGAACATTTTTGTCGGGAAGAATTTAACAAATGAAATAAAGCCACTTTGAATACATTGTGATGATTTCAACTACAAATAATAAAAATACAGCCTACCAATTAATAAAAAGCTACCAAAACGAATCTAGATTTTTTTCATATGTAGTATTTCTTCACGTTTTACTGGAAGATAAGTTTCACAGTACCTATATAAAATAACTGCTCAATTATTGGAAAATATGTATGTTGGAAATTTTCATTAAGGTAAATTTAAGATAGTACAGTATTAAATCTTCCTCTCTCGGACCAAATTGTGGAGTTCTGACTTTCCCAAGTTTATACCTACTTTTGGAGAGAGCTGCAAGTTTTCTTAAGATGATACATGATTGAAAGCTGAAAAACAATTTCTGCTTGTCTGCTGCTAGCAGATGACAAACATTACACTATGAATATGGTAGTTTCAGAAATATTTAAATATTGTGCTGTTGATGGAATTATGTAATTTGCTATTGGAAATGATTCATGCAGGTGGAAGAAGCACAAAATATGGCAAAATTTGTATGTTATTACTAACTTGTGAGATTATTATTTTTATTACTTTTGTTGGAAAAAAATCACTTCTGGATACATTGAAAAAAAAAAAAAAAAAAATCTCTAAACCATGCAGCAGAAACTGAACAGGCAAACCATATTTTATAAAACGTGTTGTTGCTAACAGCGGTTTATTCAGTAGTTGTTTATTGTGCTGCTTGCAGCAGTGAATGTCAGTGCTGCAAGCAGTAATAAATGACAGCACATGGCATCATCACGCAGCACAGGTATCCCTGTCTTGCCTTTGCTGTGCCAACATACTTCGTTAGCCAGCAAGGTGCCCAGACCTCTCGACCATCGAGAATGTTCGGAACCAGGTTGGACTGCAACTTCCGTCAGCTGATTTCAAGGCTCACAATGGAAACGAGTGCAATTATACTTATTTCCACTTTTGCCTACTCTGGTTAATTTTTCAGAAACACTTGTATTTCCTGTGTAGCACCTGTAATCTTCCTCATATATATATATAAACATTATTCAATTGTGCAGCTCTCTTACACAGTTCATTAACTGTTATCACCTGTCTGTGCACTGTTGGAGAGAGATTTTCAAACAATATCACTCAACTGTTTCTCATTCAGGTTAATATTTAGTGTGTCTGATAAATTCTGAACAGCCTGTTTACATTCAAGGGTGCGCTCATTTGGCCTTTGAAAACTGTATATGTTATTTTTCACCAAGTCCTCTTCTGAGGCTGCAATATGATATATTTATTAGTGGTTAATGCCTTTTGGGAAGGGCTTAAAAAGTGCTCACTTTACAGTGAATAGCCTATACTTAGTTTTTATTAGGTTTATTTAATTATTTATGGACTTTTTTTTGGCTGGGCTTAGTAATTGGTTGGAATTGTGGCAAACATTCAAGTCACAAAAAACACATTAAAAATTGTGAAATTAATTAATATTTAGCAATGTTGCATCTAATATTTTCAACATATATGTTGAAAATATGTGTATATTGTGTTATTTTTGTTTGTACGTATATATACAAACAAAAATAACACAACTCAATAAATGTTTTAATGTTACACTAGGTAACTGACTACTTTTGGGAATGAAAGTTGTGAACTGTATAAAAGATAACCAGTTACGTAAGTAGACTAATTATATTTATATATGTATTTAATGTCTTACTCTATTAAAAGAATAGGGCCCCATGTAGGGTACCACTCTTTCACTGTTTGTACTAGTGTATTTTTGTTGTGTTAATTTTAATTTTTAACGTGATTCTGGTAGGTTGTGTCTGACTTGAGCAACAGTGTGAACGAGAAGCCTTGCACTTAAATTCCTCATGTGTCGTTTCTAAGCAACCCAAAATGATGCTGACAGAGAATGCTATTGACCATTTAATAGTCAGTATCATGCTATGATTTTATCATAGCATGAAACATACCCTTGTTATCAAACAATGAACTAATGAAGGACATTAATTCTCTCCAATATGTAGGTACAATAGATGTACCTTCTCCAGGTGTAGAAGTATACATACGGAGAATCAAGACTAATTGTACCATTGATTGTAATGAAAGTTTTATTACATTAATAAGAGGAATTGCAACACATATCATCAGATGCTATGAACATTTGTAGTAACCATAAATTATTCAGTCCAGAACTAGATTTCTTACTGACAGTGAATGTGATTCATATATTAAAATTTCGCAGAACTATTAATAAATTCATCCTCTCTTAAGTTAGTGTTTCAAGAACAGTATCATGTGAATTTTAATTAGTTCAGATTAATGCAGTTTCTTGATGAGAAGATTTAGGGTAAGAAATTAATATTAGCTTTCAATAAGTTCTTTACAAATTCTGGTCCAACTAGCTTGACTTCAGAGCAAAATTCAATTCTCAGGAACTCTGGGCATATAAATTATCCAAAAAGAAATATTTAAAGTTTTTTTCTTTCACTTTTAAGTAACGAATGCGATGATTTCAACAGCTAGAAATTTAAGTGGACCGTTGGATCATACTGTTCATTACAGTCGTACACTTCTGAAGATTCCACGGCAGTGGCGTCACAAGTGTCCCCTTGGATGTCTTCTCGGTGACTTGAAATCCATTTCTAAATTAAAGCTGTTGCTTTTTAGGCTTCTTCCTTTACCTGCGCTTATTTATAACACTGGTGATGGCTCTCGTCCATCGCTCCCTGCCTTATGATGGGCTGTCTTACAATAATTTAAATAAAATTTGCAGGAACTAGTCGTACATGACCTGACAGCTATCAAGTCTAGAGAGAGAAAGTCCCTGAGCTTAAAAGTGTAATCCTATCCTGCTTGACAGAACCAAGGAATATACAGCTTCCTGATAAGGAAACCTTTTATTACATACATACATACATACACTTGCAATTAGGCTACCACCCGGTGGCGAGCTCTCTCAACTCTCCTTCTTCCAACCAACTCCTTTTCCACTCCCTGAATTTACCAACCCCTCTCACAGATACCAATTCCTCCCACAACACATTCCACTCCCTCACAGACCTCACAAGCATACACTGTCTACCCTGCTCCGTTCTCCTCTACATTCTCTGAAGCTTCTCACTGTTGTTTCCTCTTCCTCTAAACACCCCCTTACTTAGCTTGCAGTGTAGTCCTCCCCATCCTCCCTCTTCATTCACCATCCTGTATATCCTGACTAACCGTTTGACTTTCCTCCTGTCCTTTAATGAGCTCTACCCCATTTCTTTCATCATCACTGATGGCCTATAGTTCCCCTCTTCATCATCATCCTGCCCTTGCCTTCTCCACCTACCCTTCACCGATCTTGCAACCTTTCTCTGCACCCTTTCCAGTTCTTGCACCTCCACTTCCATATACGGGTCCCATAATGCTGCAGCATATTCTAACATTGGCCGTACCATAGTGCCATACACCTTCTCCTTCAACTCATAGCTGACTCCATTCAGCACCCTTCCCAGCATACCCAGAGCCCTTCTTCCCTTTGCTACCACCCTCTCTACCTGTTTTTTCCACCTGAGGTCTCCTTGCAGTACTATCCCTAGATACTTATATTCTGCTGCTTCTATCTCTTGTCCCTCCCATCTGTACATGTCCCTGCTTATCGTCTTCCTTGTGAACCTCACTACCTTAGTTTTTCTTACATTTATCTTAATTTTATTTTTTCTGGTCCACAACCATATCTTATCAATGTCCGCCTGCAAATTTCCGCCCCCCTCTCCCACCTCAGCATATACAACACAATCATCTGCAAACAATCTTGATTTTTCCTCTAATCCCCAAACCCATGTCATTTACCATTATGGTAAATAACAAAGGACCCAGCATGCTTCCCTGTGGTACCCCTGACGTAACCTCCTCTTCCTCCGATATTGCCTCCCCCACTTTCACACTCTGCCTTCGCCCCCTGAGAAAGTCCCCTATCCATTCCACTACCCTCCTGTCTGGTATCAGCGCCTCCACTTTCCTCATCAATGTTCCATGGGGCACCTTATCGAATGCCTTCTCAAAATCTATGAAGCAGGCATCCACCTGCTTCCCCTTATCAACTACCTGCACCAGATCCTCTAATAACCCAGCCAGCTGAGTCTCACATGAGTATCCCCTCCTGAAACCATGCTGGGACTCCTCCAACCGATTACTATTGTTCATGACCCTCACCACATACTGCACCCCCAGCCTCTCCATTACTTTTCCTGTACTTGATGTGAGATTCACAGGTCTGTATTTTGGTGTATAAAAGGTTTCAATTACACACAAGCCCCAAAAAAAAAAAAGCTGAAAATTTTATCATTCTATGTTGTAATGATACGAATTCGAGCTGTGGAAAAAGTACACAGGATTTTTGCCTTGTAACTTTAATATGAATTTTTCAAGTCAGACACTGTGCTACTTGCACAGATTTAATATCCATTGCCTTTTTAGCTGAAACACAGCTTGGTGCATGCAGTTATGTAGAACCATGGGTGTAAAGCTAAAGTACGTAGGCCTGTGTGTTTTTAGGTGAATGATATTTTATGTATTATATCCTCTCCTCTCTCCCCCCTCAACTACAGACTGCAGTGGCTAAGCTGTTAGCCTGCTCGCCTCTCACCAAGGCAAATTGGGTTCTATCCCCGGCTGGGTCACTCCCGGATTTTCGCATGTGTGGGAATCATGCCGGGCTATGCTGCTGCTCAGTGGGTTTTTCTCTGGAATCTCTGGTTCCCCCTTCCCTCAATTCCACTACTGCTCCAGTCTCACCCCAGACACAGTCATCAGCTCTAGAGACATGTTGGAACCATCCAAATATCTATTCAATAACCCCCCCCCCAACCCATCACATCTTCCTCCACACCCTCTGTTTATATGGGTTGTTTATAGTAATTGTAATAGTAGTAGCAACCATATTCAGACGAAAAAAATTTTGTGTGATTCAATGTTCACATACGCCTAATCCTACCACTTTTTTTAATGAATGGACTTGTTAATTTAAATGTACGTATACTTAGCGCTAAGATAACTTTAATTTTTAGGCTATCATAGCAAAAGTATATTACATTAAGTGTATCAGTTACTCTGAAACAAAAAAAATGCTATTGAACGGCAGGTATTTCTTTGACATCAAAGTTGTGGAGTTGTGCTGAAAGACAGTTTAGAAAAGTAGGCTTCACCTTCAGGCGTATATCCTATCCTTTAGTAGTGTGTGCCATTTGTTTTTCACATTATCCACAAATCCATTTACTGGTCCATGTTGATACTGAATGACACAGTGATATTAAGCTCGCTGGAAATTTTTGTGACTTGACCCATCCAACAGTTATTGTAAACACGTCATTCCAACAAAGTCACCAACCATATAGGTGGGTCTACGATTGACTTAACAGAACAAGTGTTCCGTGTGCTTAAGATATGAATCAGTGTGTTCAAGGGTATTAGTTTATGACTCGTGTGCGGGTCTTGACGGGTCGTGTGCATGCTTGGTGTAACTTAAAATATTGTTGTATTTTATATCTTAAATGCAAGTCAAGATGAAGTAGCCAATCAGAGACCAGTGACATTTGTTGTTGGCAGGAAACTGTATTTACATCTTGTACTTAGGTTATGTCATATTGTTAAATTGTACGCAAATAATTATTTTAATCAAGAGACAGCATCATCTTAATTTAAAGAACAGTTCATGGTCATGTTTTATTTCGTGGCAGAGTTTATTGAATTGGCTTTAATTATCCTTTCCTGATGTATTGATGTAAATGCTCAATGTTGGCATCGGCGTTCCCTTCTATAAGATATCGCTAGTTTTTCAAAATGTTTACGCAAGCATCAATCACAAATAATTAAATATATGTAAATAATCTTCACTGTCCATATTTTCAATTTATGTAGGCTGCTTTTGTCTTCTACGATTCTGATTGGCTAGACTTAACACTAGCAGTTGCTAATTCAATCATAAACTGCAAATCTTCTCACTGTTAATTTTCCATGTGCTTTTCAAGTCATTAAGTACAATTTTTAATTCTTCTGTCCTTAAACGTAAACCCACCCTTAAGCTGTCAATTAAAAATGTTCTTTCTGATTCATTCACAAACAATTTCACACTGAGTAGTTCTTGCCATACCAACTTCTGTTCCTTCTCCCAATTAAACGGAATACCATTTCAGGCATATATATATATCTCTCTGTAACCATTAAACCAATTTAAAACAAATTGGGTATGCTGCAGAGCATCGCATAAGCTTTAAATTTAGAAATGGATATTGTTAGTCTGCAATTTTGGAAGATAGCACCAGATGAAAAAAGATTATATTTTACATTATATTTCTAAAACTGTTGAAGCAATTCTCATCCAGTTTGGCATGCAAGTAATTTTATGAGTGGTCAGGTAAATGCAAGTAATTGAACTTGTTTAGGTACTTATTTTCAAAACAGCAGCCATACAGATATTTTAGGTATAGTTGGTATATCCACTATACCATTTAATAAATTTTGACCAAATTTTGTATGCTGACAGTATCTATTAAAAGCATAATATATGCCAAACATAGCCACTTGTGCCAGCCATTTTGTAAGATAGTGCCACATGAATAAATAGTTTTTATGCAGTATCTCTAAACGATGAACCATTTCCTACCAAATTTGACAAACGGATAGTACTGTGGCAAATGATGTTAAATGATGTGTGTGAGGTACTATGAACTGGATCTATAAAGAGCATCTTTTGTCCTTCATTTTGTAAGATATTACTACTTGAATAAATGCATTTTGATGTCGTCTTGGGGAAACATACAACAGATTCCTACCAAATTTGGCAAACAATTTGCACTGCAGCATGTGGTGTAAGCTGCTATGTAAGTCGGGCACTTATTTTTCAAAATGGTGGCTATACAAATATTTTAAGCTCAATATATTGTATTAACGAATCAAATTCCAACTTAACTTTGTATGCTTTCATTATTAATTACAACCATCAAATTTGTCTATACTGAGCCTCATTTATCTGCCATTTTATAAGTTAGTCCCACAGTAAAAATTAAGTTTTCATGTCATATCTGAAAACAATCAACTCATTCTTACCAATTTTAGCAAAGGAGTTGTACTGTGATAGTCCATATAACTACAGTGGAGCATCGATAATCCAGATTAATTGGGACCGGACCCCTTCCGGATTATCAAATTGTTTGGATTTTCGAAATGAACCAGTAAAAGGGCCGGTAGATGTGTTCAATGTAAAAACCTTCCAAAAATTGTTCATAATTCACTCTGTTGGTGACAGAATTGGAGCGGATGAATAAAACCATTAATGTAGTAAAATTTTCACGTGTTTTAAGTACAGAAATATTGATGCCCCACTGTATATGTATTTTTTACTGTGATACACTTAATTTCGGAATGGAAGCTATAACAACACTTTGTCCTAGTGTGCGATATATACGAAAGTGTGTAATCTATTGTAAGTCAACGTAAATTGGCAGTCTACAATCATCGAATGTTCTAATTACATAACTTTTTTGCCCTCATTTTGTGAAGATAGTCACATGAAAAGTATGGAGGTTTTATGCCATATCTCAGGTGCTAATCAACCGATTTTCACAAAATTCTTCACACAAGCAGTGTTGTGATAGGTTATGTAAACTTGCATGTTGTAAGGGACTCAGTCATTTATTTTCCAAATGACTGACTGCCCTTAAATATTTTAGGTTAGCAAACCCTATCATTGGAAACAGACTGATTAAATTCAAAGTTAATGCTTAAATCCAACCTCCGTAATTCTGCAGATTGCACAGTAGCTTATGGTACAAGGTTTTCTGAGTTCGAGTTCCAAGTAAGGCATGTGTGTGTTTGTAATTGTCACACTACTGTTTCATATGTTGTTTTCAACGGGACTAGCCCTACCTACCAATGCAGTTTTTAAGAAATTATTTAAAAATTAATTGCACCCATATTGAGGAAAGTAGTAGGCTATTAGTTATACCAGTAACTTCATGTTTCATACCAGTTGCTGAAATAATCCATTTTCTAGTCATGTTAGAGACAGGGTTCCACCCACAGGGAAAATTCAGAGAATTTCATGTGCCAGGGAAAAGTTGTGGAAATGTCAGGGAATTTTCATCTTGGTTAGGGAAAATATAGATAATTGCCACCATTCTGCTAAATTTGTTAGTTGTATGAATATAGGATAATGTAATTGTGAGCATGTGCATTTTAAAATTTAAATTTTATGTTTGTGAACTGACAAAAATACATCTTTGCCATGTGACATAGGACCTACACTTACAAAATGGAAGTATTTGTTTGTATATACTGTTCAAGGTAATGTGAGGTGCCCTAGTTACTTTTTTCTTTTCAGGCATTTTTTTATCGTTTACCTTTCAAAATAAATATTTTTGTGTAAGTAATAAACACGGTGTGTATATTCTTTCGCATTCGAACGTAAACGTCTAAGGCTACAATAAAATATTCTTATTGACTAATTCAAAATGAGAGGACTTTCAAAAGTGCTACCGTGAATAGCCTATAATATGCATTTGTGTGAAGTCGAAGAGTGTGTATTGTGAGAAATATCAATTGGCTTAATAAAATGTATTTTGCCGTACTTATTTGGTCTGTTTCTTGTATCATTTAATTCTACTTCACTAGTGGCTTTTTTTCTGGAAAAGCAAGCAGATTGAAGAGCAAGGTCCCTGATGTGATGACTCACTGGGAGGGCTGGTCAAAGGGAGGGAAACAAGGGAGCTGCAGGGGGCTGGAGACAGGGATCGGGCAAGAGACGAAGTAGACAAGGGTAGGCAGGTGGGTGGAAGAGCTGCAAAGCAGGAACAGGTTGTAGGAAAGGAGCCAGAGGTAGTTTTTCTAGGCAGCTCTATTGTAAAGGGGGTGGAACTGAGGGAAATCAGGGAGGAAATTACCTGGCTGGAAAGGAGGTGGAGCAGAAAGTATAGTGGGACCTTAGGCGATTGCTGAGGAAAGTGCGGGAGAAGTTCCCTGGAGCTAGGGCAGTAGTCAGTGGCGTGCTGGTTAGGAAAGGACTAACCTACAGGAAGGCAGTGGCTTTGAGCGAGGTTTACGAAAGGGTATGTAGGGATTGGGGGGCTACATTTTTAGATAGGAAATGGGTAGGCTGGGAAGGGGAGGGAGGGACGGACGGACCAGGTTCACCTGACAGAGCAGGGAAAGAGGATTCTAGGTGATCTGCTAGGTAAGGAAGTAGCTGGCTGCATGGAGAGGGTCAGGGCAGAGCAGCAGTTGTTGAAATAGCAATCAGAAGCAAGGAAGCAGAAGGGGAGAGAAATGGAGAGGATAGCATTGATGAGGCTGTATGGGTGGAGATAGGAGGTAAGCAATGTAGAATGGTACAGTAGAGTACTAGTATAAAGATAATGGTGGTGAACTGTAGTGTGTACAACAAGCTGGAGGGCTTCTGGGGAAAGGTTGAAGGATATGGGGCGGATATAGTGGTAGCTGTAGAGACTTGGCTGACTGAGAAAGTACTGGACATTGAATGTAGTTAGGATATGTTCACCATTTTCAGAAGAGAGAGGGATGGGGAGAGGAGGAGGAGGAATAATGGTGTGTGTAAGGAAACGACTAAAAGGGGTGGTAGAATGGGTTAGGATGTCGAGGTAATGGAAATTAAATTAAGTGGTTTTAGTATTAGGAAAATTACTTTGCTGGCAGCGTATAGACCTCCAGGACAAGGATGGCAGGCAATTGAGATGATCAAGGAGAGGGTCGACAGACTAAAGGACAGGCAGTGGGTTGTTGTAGCAGGGGATTTGAATATGCCAGGGGTGAAATGGGTAGAGGGAGCAGAAGGAATGGGTAGCATGATGCAGAGAATGGCAGCACAGTTAGTCAACAGAGGATTAGTCAAGGTAGTAGAAACACCTACGAGATGGAATGAGGAGGGTGTTGGGTCAGTGCCAGATGTGGTGTTGGTCAGACCTGGGAATGCTGTAGTTGGTGCAATAGTATTGGATGGTATAAGTAACCATCATATCCCGGTTATGGACATTGGGATTGGCAGGATGAGGGAAGAGCCAACGGCAGAAAGGTTGGTGTGGCAGTATGGGAGAGGAGACAAGAAGGGGTTAGAAATCTTTCAGAGGCAGGTTTAAAAAATGGTTTATGGAGGAGGTTGTGGAGGGAGTTTAGAGGATTAATGGATGTTATGGAGAAATTAGTGCCAATGAAAAGGTTACAGACTGAGGGATATCCGCCATATCCGGACAGGAGATTTTGAAAATGAAGAGGAAGTGCAGAAAATACATGCCAAGTGAAGAAATGAAGGGATGCTAAGATCTAAAGAAATGATGAAACAAATGGGTAGGGAGTTTGAAAGGAAGATCAGGCAAAGAATATTCTGGGGAACATGGTGGAAGAAAGAAAAGGCAAGGAATGGGGGAAATTGTTTAGGTATGTTAGGAGGTTAAGGGGTGGAGAGGAAGGTATCCTTCTGCTAACAGGAAGGGATGGTAGGCATGCGACAAAGGACCAAGAAAAATTGGAGATGCAGCAAGGACAGTACTTGTCAGTGTTTGAGGTAAAGGAGGATTGGAATAGGGGGGCAAACAGGGTTCGGGAGGTGTTACGTAAGTTTAAGAAGAGGGAGTGGGAGATAGAAAAGGTAATTAGAGGTTTGAAGAGCAGTAAGGCAGGGGATCCAGGTGGGATAGGAAACGCAGCACTAATGTTTGGTGGCAGGGAGTTGGTAAAATATTTAGAGGTACTGTTTAAAAAGTCCTTAGGAGAGGGTAAGTTACCACAAGATTGGACAGATGCTATGGTGGTACCTATACACAAGCAGGGAGAGGGTAGGGGGAGGCCTGGCAGCTACAGACCGGTGAGTCGCACATCAAGTGCAGGAAAAGTAATGTATAGGCTGGTGGTGCAGTATGTCATTAGGGTTATGAACAATAGGAATTGGTTGTAGGAGTCCCAGCATGGTTTCAGGAAGGGATACTCATGTGAGACTCAGCTGGCTGGGTTATTAGAGGATATGGTGCAGGTAGTTGATGAGGGGAAGCAGGTGGATGCCTGCTTCATAGATTTTGAGAAGGCATTTGTTAAGGTGCCCTATGGGACATTGATGAGGAAAGTGGAGACCCTGATACTGGACAGGAGGGTAGTGGAATGGATAGAGGATTTCCTCAGGGGGGCGAAGGCAGAGGGTGAAAGTGGGGGAGGCAATAACAGAGGAAGAGGAGGTTACATCGGGTATCACAGGGAAGCATGCTGGGTCCTTTGTTATTTACAATAATGGTAAATGACACGGGTTTGGGGATTAGGGGAAAAAATAAGATTGTTTGCAGACAATTGTGTATGCTGAAGTGGGAGATGGGGGCGGAAATTTGCAGGCGGACATTGATAAGATATGGTTGTTAACCAGGAAAAATAAAATAAAGATAAATTTAAGAGAAACTAAGGTAGTGAGGTTCATAAGAAGAAGTTGATAATCAGGGACATGTACAGATGGGAGGGACAAGAGATAGAAGAAACAGCAGAATATAGGTATCTAGGGATTGTACTGCAGGGAGATCTCAGATGGAAAAAACAGGTAGAGAGGGTGGTTGCAAAAGGTAGAAGGGCTCTGGGTATGTTGGGAAGGGTACTGAAGGGAGTCAGCTGTGAAGTGAAAGAGAAAGCGTATGGCACAATGGTTCGGCCAATGTGAGAATATTCTGCAGCAGTATGGGATCTGTATGCGGCGGTGGAGGTGCGAGAATTGGAAAAGGGGGAAGAGAAGGGCAGCTAGATGGGTGAAGGGTAGGTGGAGAAGGTAGGGGCAGGATGATGAAGGGAACTATAGGCTACCAGTGATGATGAAAGAAATGGGGTGGAGCTCATTGAAGGACAGGAGGAAAGTTGAACGGCTAGTCAGAATGTACAGGATGGTGAATGAAGAGGGAGGATGGGGAGGGCTACACTGCAAGCTAAGTAAGGGGGTGTTTAGAGGAAGAGGAATCAACAGTGTGAAACTTCAGAGGGTGTGGAGGAGAAAAGAGTCAGGTAGGCAGTCCATGCTTGTGAGGTCTGTGAGGGAGTGGCATGTGTTGAAGGAGGAATTGGTATCTGTGAGAGGGGCTGGTAAATTCAGGAAGGGAGTGGGAAAGGAGTTGGTTGGGTGAAGGAGAGGCGAGAGAGCTTGCCACCGGGCGGTAGCCTAATTGCTAGTGTATGTATGTATGATCATATAGAGTATTTTGAGTCTCAGAATGCTCTCTTACAGAAAGAGGGTGGCTTGCTTACGTCCACTGCCTAAACCAGTGATGTCCACATCAACATTCACAAACAACCCAGGCAGAAAAAGTAACCTTTCCCAAGCCATTCCAACATTATCTCCGTATGTGTGCGCACTGATTGTACCAGGTGTACCTTAATGACTGGGAAAATGTTCCTGCTTTGTATTTAAATTTGACATGAGAAGTGACTACCTATTCGTTTGTAATGTATTCTGATCACTACAGTATTTTAAAGGTTGTACTTTTCAAACATAAATTTGATTTCCATAGTGTTTATAATGTTTGATGGATTACACAAAGTAACATGAAAAATGCCAGATTGAAAATCATCATCGTTATCTTTATTACACATCAGCCATCTTGTCACAACACCACCAGCAATTTACTAGGCACAAAATATCCCAAACATAACGCCCACCCTACAATACCTATCCACACTACAATAATTAACACACTAAGACATCAGACAAGAAACTACTATTACTTTATAATAGCAAGAGTAAAGGTTACTAACACAAATTCTCGATGACCGAGAACCATGTCGCAAACACAACAAAAGGGGTAATCAACAAAACAATAAATCTTTGCCAACAAGTCAATTGCCCTTGTCAGTAGGTAGAGGAGATATTTTTGTAACTGGTCTTACAAGTTCACCATTCAGAGTTCTCACAGTCACCACTCTTACACCACTCTTACTACACCATCTTTACCTGGATGAAGCTTCGCAATCCTGACCATCTTCCACCTCAACGGGGGTAGATTACTGTCTTTTACTAGCACCAAAGCATCCGTTTTCAAGTTGGGTACTGCATCACTCCATAAGAGGGGTGGAGGTGGAGGTTTTCGCTGAAATCTGAAATGCCTAACACACCGGTACACATAATGTTGAATGATATGGCGAGCATTCAGTATCCAAGTTTGCATCTGGATAAGGGAATGTACTACCTGTAGTCCTATATGGAGGTACTCCTAATGGTAATGTTTCACAATTAACATGGATAAATGAAATTTTTCTGGAAGGAGGGTTGGGTATTTACTCTCTTCCGGCAATGCTAAGTGCTGCAAGCGGCCGCCCACCCTGATGACACCCAGAGGATCAAGGAGCACACTTTATTACGCAGCAACTTTTAAGTCCTATGAAAGCAGGTCGTGTTGCACCACTTGAACCCAGAACATCAATCCTGCCTTTAATTCTTAAGCACTCAACCACGCCGATTCACAGTGTGGTTGTTTCAGAAATGCTGTTTGAGCTCTAAGCATCCACACTATTACCCTCTTCAGTCTTGAGAGTGATGAAAAGCCTTCCAACAATGTCCACAGGGTACCATCACTTTCTTGGACTGCTAGAGCTTGTGCTCTCTGAGATTTATTTTCAGGCATATCCATCGTATCGGGCATCTTGAACTTATTCACAGGCCACATATCTTCAGAATTCATCAACCATTCAGGTTCATGGAACCACGCAGGATTGTTCACCAGCTTGCCAGGAAAGGCACAGTGCGATGCGAGGTCTGCTGGGTTACAGCTTGATGGGACATAACGTCATGACCTAGGTTGCACAATTTGTTGAATTTCAGCGACTTGATTTGCGACAAAGGTCTTGAACATGTGTGGTGATGACCGGAGCCATGACACGACAGTGGAAGAATCTGACCACAAGTACACACTGAAGGGATGAGCCCTTTCGCTGAATATTTTGCTCACCCATTGCCACAATCTTGAGAGAAGTAAGGCACCCGACAACTCAAGCCTCGGAATCGATACTGTCTTCAATGGCGCAACCTTTGATTTTGCTGTGATCAGGCAAGTTGACATGACTCCACTGTTGTTGACAATGCGAGCATAAATCACAGCAGTATACGCCTTTTCAGAAGCATCGTAAAACCCATGCATTTCAATATTGCAGGCACTAGTACACTCAATGTGTCATGGGATTCTCACCTTGGCCAGAGCCCCCAGTGTCTTCTTGAAATGTAACCACTGCTGAGCAATATCTAAAGGAACAGGTTGATATCACTAACCCCATTGTCCACAGTGTCTGCAACAAGATTTTTTCTCCACACAACTGGGGCTACCCACCCACATGGGTCGTAAAGGCGGGCCATAGTTGACAAGATACCACATTTGGTTATTGACAATTGGGGTACATTGACGTATGTGAAATCATCAGTCTATGGACACCAGTGTTCACCATGCACTTTGATAGATGGACTAGTCTCTTGATCAAGGCTCCTCAAAACTTCTCGCTGTGATGTAGGCACATCCTCAAGTAGAGTGATGCTGGAGGACCACTTACGAAGCTGAAATCCTTCTAGTTGAAGCAGTGGCACAAGTTCAGATTTCAATTTGATTGCTTCTTCCGAGTAAGCTCCCGTTACCACGTCATTAACAAATACATCTCACAAAAGTACCTGAGCTGCCTGTGGAAAGTTTTGAGCTTCATCAGTAGCTAACTGCCTTAATGTTCTCAGTGCAAGATGAGATGATGCCATTCCATATGTAACAGTGTTGAGTCTATATAGCTGCACATCATCTTCAGCTGAAGGTCGCCACAGTCATCAGAATGTATCTGTATTTGTCTATACATCTTACAGATGTCAATAGTAAAGACAACACGTAGTGTTCAGAAGTTCACAATAATCTTGCAGATCTCGTGCAATTTCTGCCCAGTGTGAAGCACATCATTTAATGACACACCATTTGAAGTTGGTGATGAGCCATTGAAAACGACTTAGTGGTTGAACTACGCTCTTTAATTATAGCATGGTGAGGAATAACATATGCTACCTCAAGAGATCTCTGATGCACCGAAACAATTGTTACTTGGCTTGCCACCAGAGGGCTCAGCAACTGAGATGCGTGTCATATGGCCCAGTTCTTCATATTCCTTGAGAAACTGGTGGTACGCGGTTGTAAGCTCCAGTGATTTAGTGAATTTCTTTTCCAGATGTTCATACCTGTTGTAGCGACTCCCCTAACTCAGGTTGATTTTGTTTGAACGGCAGTCGCAACACATCTACCATCCATGTCTCGTGCGTGTGTTTTGTTGTAGTGCTCTTCACATTTTTCCTCATCAGTTGACAACACCTTTGTTGTCGGCACCTCTTCAACCTCCCAGAATCTTTATAGTTGTACATCCAGACTATTGTCTCATATCGAGAATGACACAGATGGATTCCTCGCTGATTCACATGCAACCCTGCCACTCACAATCCAGTCAAACACTGTGTGAAAAGCGCTGGACTCGCCTACAATTTTCCTGCCAGTTGCATCACTCACTTTGTCGGCTGCCAACAAGATGCCAATAAGCCCAGGAACATTGAAGCTTGGATCCGCTAGCTGCAAATGCTTTAAATGGTTTACGGTACTGTGAACAACCCTTGACACAGGCATGTGATGAGTGATCTCCTTCAAGATTGTAGCTCTAACGTCAAAATATATGCTCTGAGAGTCAATAGGTTTAACAATAAAGAACTCCTCTTGACTCTGACACAGGAGTTTGCCCAACCCCAGCTAAGTCTACTTGTTCACGCAGTTATGAAAGAGACTTGTGATGCACTATCCAGCAAGGCTCTTAATATCTGAAAATGTCCTCTACTCTCTCTCATTTGGACCAGAGCTGTCGAGAGCAAAATTGTAGTTTGCATTTCAGTCTCATTAGACAAATGTAACTTTTGGACCTTGGTTATAGCACTCTCATGAGAAGAACCATTAGGTTTTGCATTTTCTGTATCTACACTCTACGTGATGAGCTATGAGAAAAGTGCAGCAGCGAGTGGTGCCTCTTTTGACATTGTCTACAAGTGAATTTAGACATGCATTTTTGTGCACTGTGATTGGGTTTTAAACAATTGAAACACATGGATTGTTCTTTTGCAAACTTAACTCTATCCGGAATAGATTTTGTCAAAAACTGCTCACATTTACTCAATGGATGTTTTTCCTTACATACAGGACATTCTGTATAATTTTCTACTGAAACAAGTAAAGTGCTTCTACTGTGACCTTGTTTTGAATTGCCCTTCATACTGGGTGCTGAAAACTTATTCTTTACAAATGTGCTACTGTTGCCTGAGGCATTAAGGTTGGTCATGTACGGAACATTCTCATTCGCTATAGCATATCGTTCTAGGAACATCAACAGATGTTCACAAGTTGGCAGGTCCTGGTCTACGGATAATTCAAACTCATGGCGAAGAGAAGAATCTATCTTTTCAAGAAGAATGTTCAAGAGCAAAAAACTCAACTCAGAAACTGGAAAGTTTTCAGCATGTAGAGCATTTAAGTTTTCATGCATTACACTAATAAAGCGTGACAAAGATTCTAGAGAATTGGTACACACTTTCGGAAGGTGTAATATTTTTTGAACATGCGTTGTAGGAGTAATGCTCAAGTTTTTGTACTGCTTCTCCAGCAATGACCAGACAACACTGTAGTTCTCATTAGTGATCAGTAGATTACTTACAGTTTCCTTAGGTTCACCCTTTAGACATCCAATCAGATAATGTAGTATCTGAACATCAGAAAGCGATATATCTTGATTGCTGCCCACTCGGCACGGTTACCCGAAAACACTGGAAGTGGTAGAGGCGGCAGCACTGCACGCATACCGATAACTGGACCCAGACAGGTTATGTTGGGTATCTTTATAGTACATCTATTATACTGCATGCGCAAAAGCCGGTAAACCTTTTCAAAGTTCACGAACGCATCCTTTATCTAGTTTAGGTGTCTCGATTCAGGTTTTAGCGGGACAGCACACAAAGGCAAAATAGTTTTCAAATATCATGAACTCTTCAAGTTTGCTTCTTCTATTTTAGCTATAAGGTATTCAAACACTATTCATTGTAGCTCAGTAGTTTGCTGCGCCATGGCTAACTTTGATACGTAAGTGCACAGGCGGTTATGCAACAGTTTGATCTAGCTTCACGGTAAAAACACGAGTCTGGTTGCTAACATCTCAACCCGGCAATGGAGGACCAAAAATGTTTATAATGTTCGATTTATAATGGATTGCACAAAGTAACACAAAAAACACCGGATTGAAAATCGTCGCTAACACAATCTTTATTACACATCAGTCATCTTATCACACCACCACCACTAACATTACAAAATATAAAACAAACGAGAACAATACAGTTGCAGCCACCAGCAACTACTAGGCACAAAATATCCCAAACACATAGGTTTAATCCATACTTTGAATGTTCTTGTTTTATCAAAATATTCTACTGTGAGATTTTTTAAAGATAAAACTAAATCTATCTTCTTAAGTTATACATGTCATTAATTATTGAAGCTATATTAATTAATAAATTAATTTCACTTTCAAATTTAATGAAATGTAGCATCACACAATTGAGTTTTAGGTAAGGAAATGATTATGAAATGTGATCTTATAAAATTATATCACAATTATCACTATCTTAAACATAAAAATCAAGAATTTCCTGGATCTCTACTTTATAGGTGGCCATTAACGAGTCTCTTTGTGGTGCACCCTAATGACAAAGGCTGCGCACACTTATGATTATGCTTGCTTGTGCTAAAATTATTTTGAACTGGGTGGTTGAGGGAGGAAGTGGGCATAATCACATACTCCCTTTTTTTCCTGATTCACATTACTTCGTACGAGTTGGTAACAACATATAACTTTTGCATCTTATGTCTGTCATCTGTTAGCAGCAGAGCTAAAAAGGCAATGGATATTAAACTATGCAAGTAGCACATAATGCCTTGCTTCAAAAATTCATATAAAATTTACAAGGCAAAGATTTACTATTTCCACAGCTTGAATTCGTATTATATTATTTGATAAATTTTTCTGATTTTTTAAAAACTTGTGTTTTTGAGTACTTCATCTCATTTATAACCAAATTTGCATTTTTTTCTTCAAAAACTTGATAATATATTTGCAGAAATGCAATGCATTTTGCACAGAGGAGAAATAAAATATGGCTGAAAGTACCATGGGGGTAGTAACAATAGTGCCACTTTATACTTTTGGTTATCGTCTTGTTGCATGGGAAAAAAATATTGGAAATGCCAATAAAAATCACAATTTCTTCAAATTGGGGGATTTTTTTAAATCTCCTGTATTGTTTGAAATGTGATTTTATATAACCTAAAAGATAAATCCAATAGCAATCTGACAATAACTTGGCACTATATTTTTTTTGGAAAAATTTTTGTTGGCACTTTTCACCTTCAGTACCAGTTTTATATATATATATATATATATATATATATATATATATATATATATATATATATATATATATATATATATATATATATATATACGCACACACGCGCGTGCACACACACATGCGCACACACACACACACGTTATATATGAAAGTATGTTACAAATTTGTGAGGTGATTCCTTGTCGAAAATGAGGTAAAGTTACATAATGAGACTTATAGCCTGGCAGAATTTGTAAGGGAGAAATTAGCCCTTAAGAATAGAAAATTAAAATCTTACTTTGGAATAATATCTTAAACTACGTAAAAATATATTACGATTCTCTAGATACTGTTTAATACTAACAAGAGCTGCAATCTGTAAAGAAATTGTTTCAAATACTTTCCGCCTTAATTAAAGCAACAAGAGCTGCCACCCCCCCCCCCCCCCTTTTTTTTGGCTTAAATGTTTTGTCATAAGATAATTTAGAAATTTTGTGCCATATTTTGTATCATTAGGGTACAATGAACAAAAAAAGTAGTCTTGTCGCAACACCCTCGGGCAACCATTTTTGAGAAAGTAGAATAGCAAAGTAGTTGCTTGAGAGGAAGAAGTAGGCAACACACAATGCACAGGAAGTGTAACTGAATGATACATGCGTGACTAATGGATAGCAAACACTTTACTGTAATTTTGCAAAGCAGCAAGTCCACCGGATACATCGTACACAACTGGCGCTCGAAGGTCTGGCCACCTTCATTAATCCAGGCATTGCAACACTGCAGCAAACACAGTCACACACACTGGAACAAGTTGGCATTCCTTCAGATCATTTCACCGGCTACTACAAACTATGCCACGAGTTCTTCCATCATGTCAACTGGTGTCTCTTAGACAAGGCTCTTGATACAACCCCTCAGGTAGAAGTCTTAGGGGTAACAGATCGGGGGAGCTAGCAGGCCAAGCGACAGGGCCTCTCCCTGGAAATACTTGGTCGAGGTACTTACGTACAGCACGAGCATTGTGTAGTGGTGCTCCATTATACTGTATCTACATGCGTTCACGTGTCATTGGCGGTATGTTGTGAAGAAAACAATCTTTGTAAACAAACTACGAATCCAATGGCAGGCAGTGAAAGACTGACAACTTCTGTCCAGAACTTGGCCTACTATAACTGGTTGCCATTTCCAACCATTTTATTTTTGTTATGATCACATAATATACTAGTTACGATTCTGTGTATTTTATTGGTGGGGTGGGATACTATAGTTTGTCTTTTGTGAGTTGTGATTGTTTTTCAGTTCTTCTTATGAGAGAGTAGCGATTGGAACTTAACATTGTTTTGATGATGTAGTGGAAAATTTTGTTAGTATGGAAATAGCATTCATTTTACTATAACTGTATAAAGTTTTAACTCGTCAAAAGAGCTAAATCCGATAAGTGTGTCGTTCATACCTATTCGAGAAATACTCTACACAAAAATATAATTGCATTTTTCTATATAATGAACTACACTAAAGGGTGTTTATTTATGCTACGTAAAACTCCAGCACACACATGGTCCTACCGTAACATTAATTATGCTCATATTTATATGCATTGGTACTTACTGTTTTTCTATGTTTATTTCATTATTTATTTAAATTTATCCGGCTGGGCTTAGTATTTTGTTGGGGTTATGGCAAACATTCAAATTACAGAAATGTAAGCACATTGCACAATTGTGATCCTAACACCTAGGGCAAGATTACAACGATGTGATAAGACATGACTTTCAAACAATTAATTTTGTATTAAAAACAGTTCACGGTTAAAACGTATAAATTTCACATGTCCGATATTTGCAATCTCTCACACGCGCGTCCAGCGTAGCGTAATGGCAACAATACTCTTTCACACACACACAGCAGTCACAATGCACTTAACAGTGTATTTATTCCTGCCATAGAAAAACATAAAACATCATACCTTGCCTAGATAGGTTTAAAAAAACTAGTACGAACTTGATGCTTCATTCAGAAACACACCATTATCATGTTGTCAGCATCGACAGTCACCACTTCTATCAACTAGGATTTGTAACCATCCCGCCATCACATCTAAATATATTATAAGTATTAAAACAATAAAATCTCGTAAGTTGTAAATTTAAAATTTCATTATTTTGTCTGGAATCGGTATGAAATATGCTAAAATTGTAAAATGTATAATATTCCTGATACTATGGCAACTGCGAAACTTCCAGAGAGAGAGAAAGAGGGAGAGAGAGGGACAAGCTCCGCTCTGCCTGTTGAATTTTCTTCCTTGGGGAAAAAAACATGTCACTAGGGCCTACACATGGTAATTTGCGCTGATATTTTTAACTATAACAATGAAATATGTTTCAGTGCTCCCAAAAAATTCAAATATATCAATAGGCAACATAATGAGCAAATAACATACCAAAGAATTACGATAAAAAAAAAAACAATATTTATCTGTGAACTATTTTGGTGTAGCTGTTATCAATACAGTGCTGCTCTCACTGTTTTTAATTCGTATTTAATACAAAATAAATATTACAAGTTATAGAATACACTAAGATAAAGTTTCATTTATTGAAGAATACAGTACTTTAAAGGTAATTACAGTCTTATATATTTGTGGTGTACAATTTATGGAAAAACATATTGACAGGTTACTTCTAGGGTGATTTTTTAAAGGTTCGTTTCAAAACATCCAAAGAAACCAGGAATTGACTATACATAGAAATTAGCAGCAGAAAATAGGGAATTTAAAAATCTCAATTGTATGTTGTAAGGTTATGAAAATGGGAAAATTTATACATATTCAAAACGACCACTGCTGAGGTTATTAAGGCGCCTTTGGACCACGGGGTTTCTGGATTGAATCCTAAATAAGTAGTGGATGCATCATTTTCGGATGTAAGTTTGTTAGAGTAGTATGTAATCCTGGGTTGCAATGATAAAATGTTCCTCACAAGACTGGGTGAAAGCTTCTACAAGATCTGCTATGCAAGCCTGGGTGGAAGCAAGTATTGGAGGTTTCTATGAAATAATCTGTCACAAGTAAAATTGGTTGAGCAAACTACTACTCAACAACAGGTGCAGAAGTGAAATCATAACAAAAGCACTTTTGTTATGATTTCACTTCTGCGATTGTTGAGGAATGACCTGCACTTGTGACTTTTGCATTATGTTATGCATTTATGCACAAAGCGTAAACTTTTTGTTGTGATAACTGGTTTCTCAAAATAAAATAAACAAAATAACTATCATCAATACCAAACTCTATCACTCTCTCTCTCTGATTGGCTAAAATTGCAACCTTGAGGAAACCTTCCACCGAAAATTGTCCACGACCAATGACTAAATCTTCCGTGGTAATGGTCAACAGTTGGCCGAAATCTCCGTAGGACCATCCATATAAGCGACATGCTGGCTTGCATGGGATCTTCATAGGAAACTTTTATCATGGCACATGGGAGTAAGCCATCTCTTTTCGCCTTCTAACTGTCCTACTGATGTAAAGAAATGGTGTTAAAAAAGCCGTGATGTAAAAATTTATATATAACGAGGATTTTATGGGTGATTGTATTTTTTTCTAGGTGTCGAAAGAGGACAGTCTCCCGAAGAAGATCTGCAGTAATTGTGTGTATAGGGTGGAAAACTCTTTCGAATTTTGGAACACTACAGTCAGTGCAGAAAAACAACTGCTACAGTGGTTGGGCGATAGTAGCAATGAGAGGAAACTGTCCCCGTCCACAGTCTCGTCTAATGCAGATCAGGAGACTGTTATGGAAACTGAGCAGGTTTGTGGCAAATAAATTTACACTCCTCAGTTAGGTGTGAATATGTAAGTGTAAACAGGAATGAAATGAGGCTACTGGCCAATTGGCATGTGCTGCCCTACCCGAGATGATCCTTTTGCTCCAGACAGCCCAAAAAATGACTTGAGTTGGAATGAGATGGGGAGGCTGAAGAAGCAGTGGGGTGGGAGAAATGTGAGAGAGTAAACTGGCATTACCCTGTGAAAACTCCCACACCACAGTAGTGTCGGCTATATTCCCTATGTGATAGTCCGTTCCTGAAAAATTCTTGCCTGCCGAGGCTTGAGATTGAATATTGAATCTGAAACCTCTGTTGTTAGAGGTTGGTGGCTAACCAATGAGCCAACTATTGGTCCTAATTTCGTCATGAACATAGAAAAACATTTTGTATAATTATTTGTCATTAGTGACAGTAAAAATTCTTTCCTTTATTTTCGTGAGCACCATGCACCATTATGTAAGAAACCCATTGCTAATTTTAAAACAGCTACAAAGAAAAAAAATTTTTCCCACAAGTTGCACCAGGTCTATGTACTTATTTATAGTTAACTTTACAAAAACTGTGACAATTTGAACAGTGTCACTCTTTATCACTGCACAAAACATTGCTCTCTGCCCTATCAAGCACCTTATAAATACAGCAATTTTGAAAACTTTCAAAGGATGTTAGGGATTGCCTTCCATGCTGCTTATAGCTGCTTCTCAACTTTGTCTCAAACCTTTTTTTTCTTGCATCCACTTGGCGTCAGTTTATGGTTGGAAATGACCAACTGCTCTGTGTACATGTTCCTTCAGTGGGGCTGGAAAGGATGGCTGATTCATGTATTTCTTTCATACTTCCACATTCCTGCACTTGCACTTCAGCACTCGCACTCCAACTTATGCAATCCAGCATACTTGCACTCCAACTTGTGCGACCCAGTATTCTTGCACTCCCGCACTTGTGCAACCCAGTATACTTGCACTCCCGCACTTGTACACTCATACTCTCGCACTTGTGCACTCGTACTCTTGCACTTGTGCACTCATACTCTCGCACTTGTGCACTCATACTCTCGCACTTGTGCACTCGTACTCTTGCACTTGTGCACTCGTACTCTCGCACTTCGCACTTGTGCACTCGTACTCTCACACTTGTGCACTCGTACTCTCGCACTTGTGCACTCGTACTCTTGCACTTGTGCTCTCATAACCTTGCATTTGTGCACTCATACTCTTGCTATAATGTGCTTATGAGCAGCATATAAGTTTTTTACCAAACGCAAAATCAGTTTTGAGGTGCTGCTTGTGGGGAAATCATAAGATTTGTTATTAAAATATTAATTTTATTTAATAGGCTGACATATTCAGAAAAAAATGATACTAAAAGTTAACAAATGTCGTGCAGCACATGCTTTTCTTTACCATGCACAGTCAGTTTTCAGGAGCTTCTTGTAGGATTATCAGAGCCTTTAGTATTGAAATATTAAATCATTATTGATCAAACATAACCTCCACATGACCAATTATGTGCATATTTCCAGAAGTACCAGCGAACTTCTGGAAAAGCTAAATCTGATCACGAATCTCAAACTTAGGGTAATCTTCTTACGTGAAAACAAAACAGGTTTTGAATACATACTAATAACAGCAGTCTGGTTATCAACACCTTTATGCACTGGTACTGTCTTCCAACAAATAATTTCACGTGCATCAATATTATTCAAATCCTTTGCCACATGATCTTTAGCATTAAATGCTTTTCTGAAAAAAACAGAACTCCAATAAACTACTACCAGGTTAAGCTGTAATACCACTCTCTTCAGCACTCTTTACCTTAATGGAAAAAGAATCATCTTCCTTGTCCACATCCACATTTACAGGCAAAATGTTACACCTTTCTTCGATAATATATAGGAAAATGACTACGACGTCACATCATAATTAAAGAGCAACCTACAATAACAGAAAAAATACAAAATTATAAAAGAATAATAAATAACAAACTAATATTAATGACATATGCAGCAAACACAACTACAACTTACTGTGACAGCAAAGAAAGAACTCAAAATCAGAAAACAGTATCTCAACTCTTACTCCTGGACTGATTACAACATACACAGCCAATGTTCATTCAACGGCAGTGCTCCGTACCACTAGAGCTAGCTGCCACTGTGGAGCCATCACCATACGACTGGACCACAATCAAATGCGAAAAGTTGCACTATTCATGATAAATTTGCAAAATTCTTATGATTTGGCGATAAATGAGAAAAACTTCTCCAAATGCACGAAATTCTTCACAAATGCCCTTCACTGTGTTACTTTTCAATGTAAATAAAAGATTGATCTTTTTTGAATTTAAAAAACTTGTTGACTGTGTATGTATAGACAGAAAACGTATTGTAAACAATTGTTTTGGATGTCGAAAGATATGAGACAGGCATGCAGCACTTAACCCAAAATGGCTTGCCACATAGCTATGACCCTAGCTTCAGCAGTGTTGCTTTTGACTACCACAACACTACATCGGCGGCATTGTATTTTGTAATTATTACGATGTAAAATATGTATGTAATGAACGTGTGCATAGCAAAAGGAAGAAGGTATTCTTACAAAACAGTTCAAAGTCTTTATGTGACGTGTCATGTAGGAACATCCTCGGCATGTAGACATGTAGGAAATGGTGCGATTATATTTTGTGTCATTTAGGAACATCTTCGGCATGTAGGCAATGGTGCAATTTTATTTAGTGTCTTGTACATAAAGCCTTCAGCTAATATAATTAAAGGAACTGTGTTAATTGGGACTAGGGACAACTGGAATAAGCAAATTTGTATTTAAAAACCCAGTTAATCAAATTGACTTATTTTGACTGTTAATGGTACAGTGATATTGGCTCTGGAAATCGTGATAAAATACAGTATCTATTATAAATTTCAAAGCATACACAAATCAAACCTTCTATGTGTAGAATTTAAATACTGTACTGTAGGTAGTACAGTACACTATACTTTAACTGACATTTATGTTGCACCAAGTATAGTGTAATTCATGGCGCATAGATTATACACAGCTTTGGGCCTGCACCTTCGCCAGGCGGGCAGACTGGAGCAATAAGCGGTGCGTAGTATATGTGTGTGTGTGTCGCTTCCTCAACATGCACACAGACCCATCCTTGAGATCGCAGAGTGAGTTTGAAAGTTTAGAATGTTTTGCAGTAAAGACAATAGCGGGACTATTAAGTAAGGCAACCCGGCTTTTAAACAATACAGTACACTCCCCATTAAAAACATAACTCTCACAATACAAATGCAAAACCTAATGTTAATTTTGATAAAACAAAGAAAAAACATTAAAACGAGTGTAAATTCATTCAGTCTCAATAGGTTGGGTTGAAATATCTTAGATTTTTAATACAGCTCCAATTCTTAGGAGCTTATTAAAATTTTTCTGACTTGTGCGTACGTACGTTTAAAAATTCTGAAATGTTAAGTTTTTGTAAACATTTACATCCTTTACATTAAAAAATGTAAGAAAAGTTAAACTGTTTGTTTGTTTAGCACTGGAATTTATGTTTTTTTAAAGACATCTTATTTATCTTAACGTGAGAATGTCGACAGTCAACATATTCCAAACTCTGTTGGCCGGCATATTCCAACAGTTTCTCAATGTGTTATGTTGCTTGGATGTGTGTTATTGGAGCTTTGGGTTTGTCTTCAATTTTGTCAGATTCTTGTGCTACTTCCCCTTCAGCATGCATTTTTGTGACAATAGCTTCTTCATTTAAGTGTTGAAAACCTTGCTTATGATTGTCGGAGCTCAGCCACTCACTAATGTTACCTTCATCATCTTCGAAGCCGATGACATTTTTCACCATGCTTGACAAACTTGTTGTGGTACTTAATTCTTGCTCTTCAAAACCTTTGAAATCATTCTTTAGTGGCTGGGGAAAAATTTTTTCCCAAGCACTTTGAAGTGTGCTGACCTTCACTTTATCCCAGGCTTTGTGAATGCTGTGAATGGTATCAAGAACATTAATTGTTCTCCAGAAAACTAGCACATCTGTTGCTTCATCAACCACTGTCTCAGTAGGTTCACTCGTACTGCTGCTTGAAAGATGCAATCACGCCTTGATGTAACGGCTTTATTACCAAAGTGACATATGGGGGCAAATCTTTAACAAAAATCTTGCCATCACTTGAGACTAGCTTAGTTTCGCCTGAGGTACAAGGGGTATTGTTTAACAACAGTACTGTTTTTGCGGGTAATCCCTGGTCTTTCAAGGAAACTGCACGCACTGGGAACGAACTTAGTGTGGAACCAATATGTGAAAATTTCACTGTTCATCCAGGCTCCCTCTGGTGCGTGTAGCGACAAGGCAGGTGTTTTTCTTTCAAGACTCTTGGGTTTGTCGATTTGTCAATAACCAGGGGGTTTTAATTAGTGGTTACCAGTCGAATTTGCGTAGAAAAGCACGGTTTGCCTTTCTTTACATGGATCATGGGACTCGATCTTGAAAACCAGACTTCGGGTTGACAAGCCCTTCCAATACAGACCAGTCTCGTCAGAATTGTAAATTTGGTGGGGTGACGAATCGTGCTCATCCATAAATTTGGAAAATTCTGTACTGAATGCGGCAGCTGTTTCTGTATTAGCACTATGCTTTTCTCCTTGCACACAATTTCTCTTATTCCATGTTTTGTTTAAATATCCTTAGCCACCTGGATGAAGCAGAGAACTCCTCAAATTGTAGCATCATATGGAATTCTTTAGCTTTTTCTATCACCACTGGGCCAGACACAGGTATGCCTTTTGGTTTTTTTCTGTTTGAACCACAAATACAGTGCTTCATCCAACTCTGCAAAGTTGGACTTTTTCAGTGTTTTTCTGCGTGATATGCACTGTCCATTAGCATTTGTTTGCTTTGGTTAATGTCCCGCACAGTTTGTACCCTGATTCCTAAGTCCAGTGCTAATTTCGCAGCTGTCCCGCCATGCTCAAAATTTTGTTAATAATGTCTTTTTACGCTTTGCTGACATGTTGCGAAATGGACACTACAATCAGTGAAAAAAAAAACCATGCCTGAGTAGTCGATAAACTTGCAAGACGTAGTGTTTGGGTGGTAACTGAGATGAGTGCAATCAGATACTCCCCTCGAGGGGTGGAAATGGATGACTCGTGCAGGTCTCTGCGAGGCTGACAGTTTAAAGAGTTAAACATCAGCTCAGGCGGCACAACAATAGACGTACATAGCACCGCTGCTTGTTAAACTACACACGTTATAGCATTGCGTTACTGCAGAAGTTACAGTAGACTTTGAAAAAAGCTGAAAATAAAAAGTTGCATGGATAGGCCACAAAATGGTTGAGCGAAACATCAATAAACAGGAGTGTACTGTATTATTAGACGTCTTATTACACAGGTCTCTTCCACCATATATATGTCCTACACATGGACACACTCGCTTTGATAGGGTGGGAGAGGATAACCTAATTAAACTGCCCTCCCCCTCCCTCTTTTCAACAAACCACTTCCCTGATGCTCAGGGCTATGTTAAACAAGCCTTTGTGAGATGAGCATTGGAACGTGGTCGGCGAAAAGGGGCAGGTTTCCTGTTGAGACATTAAAATACATGGGCAGACTAAAACTGAAGTTGAAATACAATGTGTAAAACACTGTTCAAAATACATGGAGCAGCCTGACATACAGTAGCGAAATGGACATTGCATAGATATGTGGCTTTTTTAAACTTTGTTTAATGAACTTTGGGGATTTTTATCAGTTTTTTTGATTTCACAGATAAATTATACAAGTCCAACATTATGAGTGACCCTTGCACACACAACATGGGATTGACTGACTTGAAAACATGCTGGTGTGTGAGCTGCTTGTCTATCTTGGCTACAAGTTGGGATGTGCGAGCGTTCATTGTAACATGCTGTGTTCCACCCAACTGATCTGCTACCAATGCTGTCAACTGCACATTTGAAAGTTTATTTAGTTTGCAGCATTTGACTGTGGGTTATTTTCTAGTGTGTAATCATTGTGTGTTGCCCACCGCGATGCTAGCTTATTATAGCTCTTTCAGCCAACACCCACTGACTGCTTCCATTTATTGAATTGCGAGATACGTAACTTTAGCTACGAGCTGTACAAGTTAAATTGTAAAAGCTATACATATGTCTGGATGGATTTTGCAAAATTTGGATCAAATTTAATTATTTACATGGAAGTATGCGGGTCATAGAAAATCATGTTAACTTGATATTGCCACAAAAAATATTACAGTGAAATGCCCTATACTGAATTTGGTTTCTTAGAATAAGTTTGTTACAATAATTTATTAATGCTCCATAGCTCCTTTTGTTTGTCATTTGGTGTAACTGTAGAATACTAGGAAATACAGTTAATTATCTGAGAACAGAACATTTTGTGTAACAGCTCGTTCATTGGACAGCCAGGAACTGGCAACATTGGCTGAATCTGGCAACAGCTCAGCAGCACCACACCATCTGCCAGGAAGAAAGAACATTTCATTCATAACCCCTCCTTTTTCATTCAGTGTTATTTCCTCTTAGCTTCCACACCCTGGGAGTGGGTTTTGTGAACACAAAACGGAAAATACAGTTATGCATTGTGGGAAGACAGATCACCTACATCCATATTACCTACCTTACAGTTCCAATGTCACCACTGCATTTATCAACATTATAGCTATTTACAGTATGGGATCAGATGTAAATAAAACCGGCTATGCGGGATGCTATTTACTTTACTTCCAAATAAATTTACAGTGTTGGGAGACTCTTTGATAACTTGGTGGTGAGCTGATCCACTGTTTAGTTTTGTTTTATTTCTTGCAACATCACAATGGCAAGTACATACAAAATAAGTAAGGTGTGGAATTAACAGTTGTGTTCACAAAATCAAACAAAAAATGTACCCAAATTGGAGTCCATGAATATTAAGTCTAATAAGTTGTCAACTAACAGTAATTAAAACCAAGGGAAATCCAGAAACTATACAAAAATCTAATTTGTAATAAGCAAAGAGAGAAAACAGCACGTCCACAACCAAGCAGCATCACAGTGGCAAGACGGTCATAGTTTTTTCATCACTGGAGCCAAGTTCCTCAGCGCAGGGGAGGGATAAGCCTGGGGTTTGAGGCTCTTGTCATCCCGTTGGTATTTCATTTAGAAGCCTGTGAGCTGGGAGACGCCAGCCCCCTCCATCACCCCATAAAATTGTAATGCTGTCAAAGGCCATTGCCCTCGCTGCCGTAATAGTAACAGCTTGGTGAGTTTTCCCAGCAAACCTGGTACCTATGAAGATTCTCTTCAGCCTCCAGTCTGCAGAGGGGTTTGGGGAGGGAGGTAGCAGTGAAGTCACTTGTCTAGTTTATCCTTGCTGAAAATATACAGTTGGCTATGCTGTTGGGATGTTTAAAGGTGATTCTAAAACCAAAAGCCTGCAAATATAATATCACGATGGTCTGAAAAGTGAGTGCCAGTTGTATGGAATTAAGTGGACGTGAAATAATCATCATTTGCTGTGTTAATTATAATCTGAATCTTCAAATAACAATACAGTTACAACATAATATTAGGAATTGAGTTAGTACAGTGCAAAGCTAAAATCAACTAATTACTTGAGTCTCGCAGCGATATGGTGCTTGTGTAGTATTGTGGAATGATTGGCAGGTGGAAGGGGGGAGCTGACTTACGTTCACGCTGAAGGAGCTGTGGATAGACTGATGAGAGTGAACAGAGCGAACTAGTTTTGTTAAACACAGCGGCAAGACAAGCATGTGACATATGATTGATGGTTGTTGCTGAAACATCAATGGCGGAGGGGGAGGGGGCAGTCAGGGTCAATTGGTATTGGCTAGCACTGACAGCCTAAGGGGAGTGGTATCTATTTTTGAATATGCGCTGCTTGCAATATAGTGCTCGTCAAGAGGAACTCAACACCTAGCAACCGAAAAAGTGCAACAAACTTATTTTTCAACTGATTTCCCTCAAATTTTTGGATTTTTTAACCTGAAATTTTATAGTTCCTAAAAAAAAATTTTGTAAAACAGAAATGGTTGTAGTAGAAGGGTTTGCAACAGTGAAGTTCTATTGTACTTATAATAATGTGCATTATATAATAGTCGCCTAGAAAAGTATTAGGCAAGTGGCAGATGTTGAATTAGACGAGTATTTTTCGTATTGAGTGCCAAAGTTAACTATGAACAGTTGTGGGAGGTTGTTAAACTCTGTCAAATCGTTATGGAAAGTAACTTACAAAAGAAGATATACATAATATAAAATAATATTTTCATGTTGGAGGAAAAGAAAAACCCTATAACCCAGGAGGTTATCGTAATCAAAAATAATAATAATTTAATTTTTCTACTTGAGAACTCTGTGAACATTTTTATATAACTATTCACAAGATATATGTATCCTAATTCAAATTAATTATTATTTAAATTTTTGGTCCAAAACTGTGGGGAATGATGTGGTCAACGAACAATTTTACATAAATGTACAGAAGCTTACAGTGTGTCTGAAATTAATGAGGCAACCATTTTTTGTTAGATTGTCCATACAATTCACGTTATATTTGTTGTTTTGCTGCTTCAGTTCAGTTAGTCAGGAATTTTTTTTCTTTTTCTGGTCAGGAAAAAGTTAGGATTTTTTATGGTCAGTTTTCTGTGGGAATCCTGATTTACCATAAGTGTAGTTTATTAAATACTAGCCACTGAAATTATGTATGATAAAACTCTCTTTAGAAATTTCTGAATTTTGGCATACAATTAGCCTGGAAAAATTCCTAACACTGTCAAATTACTCTGGTGTTTTCAGACCAGGTGCAAAATCATATAAACTTATTGAGCAGGAATTTTTTTTAAAGGGGAATGTCATAAAAAGGTTTTACTGTATTTTTTTCAGGGCAATGTTTATGTAAACCAAAAAAACATTGTCTCACATAAACTTTATTTGCAGGCCACAAAAAGGCATAAAAATTAATAAATCTGCAGTCAAATAAAAAAATAATGGCTTTGATGATTCCCAGTAAAATGGTTAATACTTTGTAGTCATCGTTTGATTTTGGACTGATTCTGGCCAGTACCCATCCTCTATATGCAAAAAAATTGCATTTCAATTTTATTTAGGTTTTTGTCTGGTTTCAGCAGATAAATTACACTTTAGTTAAATGTCACATGAATTGACTCGTGTAAAATCGTGTAAAATCAAATAGGATTTATTTTGATGGTATTTGACCACCAAAAAGTTAAAAATTGTGTCTGTGTTCTATCTTTTCTTGCAGGAATATAATTTGATTTATTTCTTAAGTGTTAAGTAATTATCACTGGTCTGTTAGCTGGTCCTTTGGTGGCTTTGTACAGACTCGAGATAAGGGTGGCAAGAAGTAGATGTATAATGCATTTACACTAGTGTGGCTCAATTTGCTATTACTATGAACAAGCAGTCTCTCAACCTTGCCAAGGTAAATGATGAGGGGAAGGCAGACATCTTATCTTACCTGATTGATACAGTCTGTGTTCTGCCTCACCACTCCTAGCTTTCTATCCTCTTCAGATATACAAAGAAACAGCGCCTAGCAACAACAGTATAGCGCTGATTGATTGCCTTGTAAATGTGCTTGTATCTGGTGCTGTCAGAATATTTTGCCAGCAGTCATTAAATAGTTTTGTATTTGCTTTCATTAAGTATAGTTGTCGGTGTGTAGGTGCCATTTCAGTGCATCTTTTTCAGTGAAATGTAAAATAGGCACATGTAAAACATTTAGTAAAATAGAGTGATCCAATTCCAATTCAAGTGAAGTAGCTCACCATAAAAATTACGTTCCCATGTTTAAGTTAGCGCTAACGATTTCTCTCTCAAAATTCAGTGGACTAAACAAAGTTCGTTAAGGGATGGAGGTCTTAATTAAATAAAAGAGTTATTTATAATTTCCTAATTTCATTTACAACTACTACACTCAAAATTATCCTAATTCAACATCTCACAATAAATTGATATCATTTACCGTTAATAATTAACGACTCCAATTAATACAATTTATATTTACCACAAAGAAATCAATGAAATTAAATAATTAAAAATCAGTCCCAATAGACAGTGTATAAACCTATTCAATTATTTTGAAAATTATGCATCTATATTTGACAGTTACAATATGAACAATAAAATCTGTATTACATGTCCATTCAGTTCCACCTCAGTTCAGTCCATGCCCCTTATCTGCTTCCAAGGATAGATGACATATTAAACAGTCTAGCAGGTTCATAATGGTTTTCCGCTTTGGACATAAAGAGAGGGTACTGGCAGTGCGAAATGGCCCCCAGAGGACCAAGAGAAGACTGCATTTTATATCTAAGGGAACCTGGCAGTTCAAAGTTATACCTTTCGAGCTATGTAATGCCCCTGCCACTTTCGAACGCCTCGTGGAAAAAGTTTTGCTTTTAGATATTTGTCAGGTGTATCTAGATGACATTGTTGTGACAGGAAGGACTTTTGAAGAGCACCTATCACAATAAGAGATTATTCCAGAAAGTGGTCTGAGCCAACTTGAAACTGATTCCTAAGAAGTGCCACCAGTTTTAAAAGAAAATAAATTTCTTGGGACGTGTCGTGTTGGCCTATACGATTGAAACTGACCCTGAGAAAACCAAAGCAATAAGAAAGTGGCCGATGCTAACATTGACAAAACCTGAAGTGCTGAGTTTTCTGTGACTATGTGCCTACTACTGTCGATTTGTACCAAGGTTCGCCATGATTGCCAAGCCACTATATGAACTGACATGAGGCGAAAAGGATATTTCATTGGACCACTGAGTGTAAATATGTTTTTAGAAAACTAAAGAAAATTCTAATATCTCCTCCAGTGCTGGGTTTTGGTGTATTCATTTTGGACACTGATGCTAGTGATATAGACATAGACATTGTGCTATCTCAGGTTCAAGATGGGAGGGAAAGTAAAGTATTGCATAAGCCTGAGAGAAATTGTGTTACACAAAGGGAGCTTCTGGCCATGGTGAAGGCTATTTCACACTTCCACCCCTACCTCTATGACAGATATTTTATTCTAAGAACTGACCATGCTTCATTGCACTGGCTACTAAATTTTAAGAACCCTAAAGTTCAAATAGCCCAGTGGATAAAGCATCTTCAAGAATATGATTTTGAAATACAGCACAGTTCTGGACATCTTCACTGCAATGCAGATACACTTTCTAGGAGGCCATATGAGCCATCTTGTCATTGCGAATGTCAGGAAGTAAAGAGTGGCGAATCGCTGAAGGTACGGAGGCCAAGAATTCAAGGTACTCTATCTTGTGATGGGACACCTGTAGTGATGAGGATATTAGGAAAGACCAGCTGAATGATCCAACTTTGCAGCCATTATTGAAATGGAAAGAAGCTGGCTTTCTGACAAAATGGGAACATATCTATTCGGAGCGTGGCAGTAAAGCATACTGAGCACAATGGTATTCCCTCATACTGAAGAATGGTGTACTTTACAGAAACTGGGAAAGTAATGACTGAAAACACACACGGTTACAGTTCCTCCCAGAATGCTGGGTTCCAGATGTTTTAAAAGAACTACATAATGAGGCAGCCAGTAGGCACTTTGGTTTTAATAAGACACTTGATAGAATTAGACTGAGATTCTACTGGCTTCACTGTCATGCGGATGTTGAGAAGTGGTGCCGATTGTGCGACACCTGCACTGCGAGGAAGAGCCCAAGGACCAGAGGACCAGGTCACCTCCAGAATTACAATGTTGGAGTCCCATTTAAAAGGATGGCAGTGATATTCTGGGTCCTTTGCCTGTCACAGAGAGAGGTAATCGGTATCTACTGGTGGCTCAAGATTATTTTACTAAGTGGCCTGAAATCACACTCTTCCCGAACCATGAAGCAGGTACTGTGGCTGAGACATTCATAGAAAATGTCTTTTCGAGGTTTAGGGTGCCACTAGAACTCCATTCTGATCAGGGAAGAAAGTTTGAAGCGGCGGTCTTCCAGGAGGTGACGAAAATTCTGGGAATGAAAACGAGGAGAGGGGGAGAGAATGCGTGTATTTAACAGATGCTGGTACATTTCTCCTCGTAATCTGAAATATTTCTCGTATGTGTGACATCTTTGAGGATACATACCTAGGAAGGAAAAATTAACAGATTTCAAATTGACTACTTTTAAACAGCAGAAACATAAAGGAAACAAGACACAAAAACAATAAACCCCTTGATCATTTAAAACACACACTTAGAAATGGTACATGACACAAGAGAATTCATACCCTTTGTATGAATTGAACCAATAATGCTAACTATAGACAAAACTACATTAATGTAACACATTTTAAGTACCAAAATAATTTTTATTTAATGGAATAATGGCATGGTTGCAAAAAAAATATTGTCTCTACTGTGAATCTATACAAATAAATAAAATTGAAGCGTGTGTCTGTGATTTTCGAATTTTCCATTTCTAATTATTATTTTCATATAGGATAATCAATTGCTAAGCCATATCTAATGTTAAATTTTGTCATGTCTGTCTTCTGTGTATGACCGGATTTAATTCAAACCACTGAACGTATAGGGGCGAAGTTTGGAAAAAAAAGGGGGGGGGGGGATAAGAAATATCACCTACCAAAACTCTGTAAACAGGCCAGACCACTTGTGGCAAAAATCAAATTTAATTTCAAAATGTAAACTGGTATAGTTCAAAACTATTATCCTCCACTGTTTTCCTAATTGGTTGAAATATCCAATAAAGCCTCCACCACCAATCATAAACTCGATAACAATTTTGAAACCCAGGATTGAACAAAGTCCCAAAGATACAATAAAATAGCTTGTTACAAAATTCTGTATTTTCTAAGTTTAAATCATTCATTAAATTCCCCTTAATCAAACAAAAACAACTAAACATAACAATTAGAATTAATAGAAAGACTTTGATAAAGGTGGGGGAGGGGTGGGGGTAATGTACTAATGTATATTTGCTTGAGGGGAAAAGAAAGTCACTGGGGAACACTTTGTGGTCTTCCTGTGTATTTGAGTGCTGTGACAATGGTGAAATGTTTCTATAATAAAATATAAAGTATAGTAATCTCTAAAACTCAGTAAGTCAGGAATAAGAGTCAGTGTCTATGTCATATATATTCTCTCTCTCCCCCCTCTCCCTCTCCCCCCTCTTCTCCTCTCCCCCCTCTTGCCCTCTCCTCCTCTCCCCCCTCTTGCCCTCTCCTCCTCTCCCCCCTCTTGCCCTCTCCCCCCTCTCCTTCTCCCTCCTCCCTCCCTCTCCCTCCCTCTCTCCCTCCCTCTCTCCCTCCCTCTCTCCCTCCCTCTCTCCCTCCCTCTCCCTCCCTCCTCCCTCCTCTCTCCTCTTTTCTCTCCGTCTCTCCCTACAAATAACAATACACAGACTTCCATCAATGTGAACATTTATTTTAAATGAATAAAATGAAGTCACAACAGTGTTGCAATGATTTACAAAAAAAATTATCAAAAAAATACTGTTAACCATTAATTGAAAATTATGTCGCTACAAAGTAGTTGTCATTTAACAAAAGTTATCAAATGATGTTGGTCCAGAAAAGTAGGAAGTCTTACTTTTATAAAAGAAAATATTTTTAGTTTCCACTCAAACAATAATAGTATAAATATACAAAAATATGGATTAAATAACAGCATAAGCAGGTTAATCTTTCGTAATAATAGAAAAAGAACAAAAATTTCAATTATGTCTACAAATTGATTTTGGTTTTAAATCATATTGTTAAATGTCTGGCTTATAAAATTTAAACTTACTTTCTGACAACAAAGTGTAGTCTTATAATCCTCTAGGAGTAAACTCTTATTATGTAAATAAAGAAACTGCAAAACTCTGTTGGGTAGTTATTCAACTACTATTCAAGTTACAAGTAGATTAAGTAAATATAGAGTACATTTCACAAATACAAAAGAATTGAATAAATAAAATCTGTTTCCTTCAATTTAAAGTTCTCCACACAGTTATAAGGTTATTTCTCAGTAAAAAGTTATTGCACTATTTCTTTGTATTTGTGAAGGGACATCTGTGAATAAAGGTTAGGTGTGCACACGCTCAACTATACCCAGTAAGTCTTTGTAAATAAATATTCGTTACCTGAAAACTCTAGGCTATCTATGATTCTGACAGGTTACACTAGTAATGGCGGAAATGAGAAAAGCTTAAATCAGGAGGAAGGATTGACGTTTAGAATCAACTATCTATTTTTTAAAATTAAAACTTGTACTGAAACGCAAATCAAATATTGCACAAGACTACAAGCTCTCGTTCGTCGCAAAGCTATGGGTTATGACTCACAAGGGCCACAAACAACACGTGCATGCCAATAAGTAAGGATACCAACTAAAGCCTGTGAAAACTGTTAACTAGTCAACAACCCGAAACTTATTAACTCAGTGCCTTAGTGCTTAAACTCAACAAAAACATTCTTAATTTTTCTCAATTCAACTTACCTTATGATCCTCAAAACATTCACTATTATCTTACCTCTAAAACACAACGCTTGAACAGCTCTAGTGCTCTCTCATCCTGACTCACAGCCTAGGACTGCTCACCAGCAACTTAACTTCTCTCTAACCTCTACACTACGGAACTAATATTTATATGATTGGCTGAGACCATTCCAACCAGAATTAGGAAGAATAGTCTCGACCAACTTAGAAAAAAAAAAAAAATAAAGTTACTTAGCTCATTTCTGTGGACATCTCAGCGGCCTCCAAGCCACATCACGTCATTTTGCCCACTACATCATGCCAGTGCCTCCCGGTTTGGTTTTTAACTGGCCAGCCACGCCATTAGCCCCAGCCAATCAGCGTGTGGCCTTTCCCTAGTAACAGCCAGACTCCAGAACAATCCTGCCCTCCCCGCTTATCTCAATCCTCGGTGGCCTAGTTACTTCAGCTGAATTCAGCAGGACTCCTTCCCATCGCCCCTGGCAGAACCACCAAATTGGGTGGCTGCCGACACTAACAAAGCCCTGTTACGACTACCCAATTCCTTACACACGACAACAAAAAGTGTCTGGAACCCTCCCAAGTCTCTTCGAATACCTCGAAAATTAGGCTAGTAAGAGAACTGCTGAAATATTCAACTATCAATTATAAGGATATCAACACAAACTAGTTTTGAAACCTGAAAGACTAGATACGAACGGAAAACTATTTATCAACCAAGTCGGCCTTAGTGACTTCTAGAGCTCTCAAAAGCTGAGAGCCAAACTAAAAATTATCCAAGCAAACGGAAAATCTCCAAGTTCAAAAGAAAAAAAAACCAGGATCCAAAATAATTAAAACTGAAAAGCTAAAATGCTTCCCATCTTAAAAAAAAAAAAACCCCCCGAACATTTACAACTGGAAGATAAACACTCCCCTATAAAAAAAAACACTAATTCTAGAAATATAAGTTAAAAAAAAAAACCCTCTAAATTTTGCTCTGTAACAGTATTCACATGTTATTTACACAATCTGTAGATAATATCCCTCGGACTAACTTAGTCTTTGTTTCATTGTGATATCTCATATGGTGTACATAAGGTACACAACACTATTACTGCATAAAAAAAGCATTGTTGAAACAATAGCTCTTGTTATTTCTCCTTTTTTGTCTATGGGCTGTCCTCCTCTCCTTCTCAAGAGCAATAGTGGCCCAGTGGCTAGAGCTATTCCAAGTGGGGCCACGTCTAATGTTACATTTTTTCATATCTGTACAACCGGATTTACCTTAAAAACCGCTGAACGTATTGACTTGAAATTTACACAGTCTATAGATAATAACTCCCACACTAATTTGGTCTTTGTTTCAGCATGATATCTCAACTCAAAACAGTTTTAACAAAATAACCCAACATATTAATAACAACAGGTTCCTACTACTGTTGTTTCTGCCATAGTTATAACAAACCCTGTCGTGGCAAAATATTAATGTGTGTTATGTATAACGTGCTATATCGTGTGTAACAAATAGTTATAAAGCCGACCTAAATATTGTTGTAGGCCTAAATTGTGAACATTCGTAGGAAATATGACAGCATTCTTTGAATAGCTGTAAACAGCAACCAACACATTTGAGAGTTATAAAAGTATGTCACATTGCAATGTTTATGTTTACGTGTAGAGGAAGGATATGTAATCAGTAACCAAAAGTAGATATTTAGCAGGGCTTCAGAAAAGGCCGAAGTATTTTGAATCACCTATAATACAAAATTGTGAACAAAAATTCAATCTTGAACAAAGACAAATTTATAAGCAGATATTGGAAAGTGTTGAAGCTGCAGCTGGTAGTTTTTTTTTTATGCACTAGGTGGCACTGGGAAAACCTTTCTCATAACCTTAATTTATTAAATGCATACTTATCTTATTAACTGGTTTATAATTATATTCCATATTTATATATAACTGCCTGCGGCTTCCCCGTGTGGATTTCGGATGAAAAGTATCCTATGTCCTATATAACTTTCAATTCCGTTGAGCCATTACGGTGTGAATCGGTGCGATTGAGTAATAAATATCCCAACATCCATCCATCCAAACATACACATTTATAATATTAGTGGAGTTATAGAAATCATGTACAAAATTTTATTGCCACTATTCACACCTTATTTCAATATTCTGTTTTAAACATATGTCAAAAAATTCTGAACTCCACGTGAACAAAGTCGCAGGCACAGCTAGTATTAAAATGAGAAATAAATCTGAAGTTAGAGAAAATAAACTGGAACTGAGTCAGGCAAATTAAAATTTTGAAATAAATTTACCCATCACTGCTCTTTTGTGAGCCATATTAAATTTTTAATTAATTGACAAAATAATTGATACTGTATATTCTGGCTGGAATGAAATTTATCAGTGTCCCAGATTAATATGCAGGAAATTATTACACCTCGGCTAGCGGGCATGATGTAATTACAAGTTCTCAGACTTCTGGAAAGTCCTAGGTAGGTGAAAACTGTAAAACTTCAAAATAAAATTATTATTGGCTGTTCACTGTAAAGTGAGCACTTTTTAAGGCCCTTCCAATATGCTTTAACCACTAATAAATACAGGCATTAAATTTAGAGGGTGGTGAAATGTATACACTGTGTTTATTCGTCACATGGCAAAGTTTATATTAAAAAGCAGCAGGAAGATGGAAATATGATGAAAGGAAAAATTAAGAAGGGCCTTGAAAAGAGCTCACTTTACCGTGAACAGCCTATAGTAATAAGTTCCAGAAAATAATCAACTCTTAATAAAAACCAGAAAAATCATTGAAGGATGGTAAGATAGTAACGTAAGCCTTTGGAAATACTCATCCTTCTGAAGTGAAGTCTGCAGCGTCTGTTGAACTAAAACCACTGAAAATCTAAAAATATGGCGTTCTAGGACCCTTGCGTGTGCACGCACATTTACAGAACTTTGAGGTGCCTCTCAACACCTCTCCTAAGTGTAGATTGGCTGTTGCAAATTTAAAAGAAAAATTGCTGGGCAAAAATTACGATGGACTACCTCCTATCATGTCTGGTTTGATATTATGTCTGGTTTGAGAGTTTCAGGGTTCACACAAAAAGCCAATCGCCCTGAAAAGAATTCAAGATAACATAATTTCCTGTTATCACAAACCTAGGTTGGAAATAGCAAAAGTTCATTTCTGTGAGGCACAAATATAAACTTACATATGTACTGGTAAAGGCTGTTCACGGTAAAGTGAGCGGTTTTCAAGGCCCTTCTTAATTTTTTCTAACTAACTCTGTTTGAGTGCTCCCCAGCCTGCAATTAATCTAGCACACTCCTAGATGGATGACTTCTCTGTGGTATTAGAAAACACAATCTCCACAATGGAAGGGGTCGCCAGCTACTTAGGTGGTGGACTGACAATTTTCCCTGAAGATGGGGCACAGAGAATTACAAGATGAAATTAATGAACAAACATGTATGATTATTTGACATCACTAACGCGGACTCGTCGGGGCTTGTCTTGCTGCACATGAATAGTGAGGTGATGGCCTATACACACAGCCAGCTAGGACGGAAATAATATCACCGTACTGTGACATAAATACCCTTGAAATATGATGGGACACGACATGAGTGGTCACAATAAACATGTAGGTGCGTGAAAGCAAACTTAGATGGTGCAGATGAATTCTCAGTCTTCCTACATAAAAATGGCAAATTCTGTTCAGATAAAGTATTATTTCGATTGGCAAAATTTTTTGTTTGCAGATTGAATTGGCTTTGCGCTTGTAACATGCCGGATGGCAAGAAAATCAGACATTGAAATGACCGCGTGGTCAGACATACAAATTATCAATTACGTGAAAATTACGTGAAACCCTGAATAAAAAGTGTATAACCTTGAAATAAATTATGGTGCACATGATTTTTCACAAATAAACCCTCAAAGTGCATGGATGGCGCAGACATTGATTTGGCGGCTATTAACCACGTGGTCGCAAGTGATGTGGCTGTAAAACAATTAAATATGAAAATTACCCTGAAATACATACATGAAAATGAAGCCCTTAAAATTGCATGCAGCAATAACACAAATTACAATGAAACACCTTTAACATAGGCGGATGGCGCCTGATTCAATTTGCGCAGGCCAGCGTGGCCTCTCTGTCTTTCTCCTCCTTTTCCTCGATTAAGTTCGAAAAGCCTCAAGGGCGTAAATTATTAGGTTAAGCGGAAGCATAATGCCAGGAGATGTCTGGCAAAACATACGCAAAGTAAAGGTTAACCTGTATACTAAAGTGAAACTATTGTAATCTACATCAGTGCAAAAAATTTGTAGTGCGTACGTGACAGTGTATTACCTCGCAAGCTCTCCTTGGCGGACTGCCCAGAGGCAGGGGCCATGCAGACCTACCATGGCTGCCTACGGGGTTCACACTACCGGAAGTGCTATGCATGCCTAGTAAAACTTTTATACTTTATAATAAATGGCACATAAGCAATTTAAATATTGGTTTACATTTTGGAATTTTATTATTAATTTTCTGTATTCTTTGAATGTCTTTTATGACTGTGTTCACGCCAGAATAATAATGTTCTTAATCTTTGTGCAGTGCACATTTCAGATTCATAACCAAACATCGTGCATTATTATAAACCATACATTTTAACATTTTAGACATTGAAAAACCTGAAAATAAACAAACATAATTTTACACTTGAAATAAATATTCCGTTATGGGAAAGTTCAAACTGGAGCCTCTTTGCCCACGTGCCACATGAGTGACGAGCACCGTCATGGGCTTAGCGCCGCTGGCTGTTAGCCGGCGTCATGTATATAGTCTCTGTTCATCCACATGGTTCAGGCTATTTTCTAGTGAAAGAATTTTTTAAATTGGATAAGTAGTTCCAGAAATTACCTCTAACAAACCCACAAACTTTACCTCTTTATTATATTAGTGTAGATTTGGATGTGATGGAGGAATGGGTACAAATTGGAAGTTGGCCGAAGGGGTGACATAACATGTCATGTTGCTGTTTGCTGAACCTAGTTTTATATTTTATTTGTATAAAAACTACTTAAAATGACTAAATTAAGTTAATGCACTTTATGTTTTTTCAACCTATTAGGCAAGTTACAAGGTTGTAATTGTTTGCATAGCAGAAATAAATATACCGTAATGAATGTTGTGTCAGTTTCGAGTGATATTTAGGATTTCTAAATGACCGTTGTTGCGCTTTTGTGTTGTGGCCACAACACTGAACCTTTGTGTGTACGTGTGTGAATACACATGTACTTGCATGTCTGTGCATTTTGGGCCTGTGTGTGTGGGTGGTAGTTCTTTTCTATAAATGTAAAAAATTAAGGAAATATTAGCAGGATAAAAGTTATGTTAGGCCTATTTACATGCATGTTTGCAACTATCTTCAAGTTTGTTAGTGCTGTGTACCAAAAATAAGAGAGATGAGTCTCGTGCTTGAGTTTACTGTCTTTTGTTGAACTGGATGCTCCCACAGTGGAAAATAATAACAAATTATCATTATATTACCTTACTATGAAACATCAGATAGTAGGTGTTCAGTGACCACCATTTGATTCAAAAGACTTATGGAGATGAATAAGAGCATTGCAGAGATGGCAGTGTTTCTCTGAAATGTCCCTGCACATACAATAGTAACACTCTGTTCCATATTCCGTATTGTTTTTGCAGTTTTGTGTTAGTTACACTATCTTTCCCTGCAACCCAAAGGACTATTCTTATCCATATTTGTTTACAAAGTGACAATAATTTATTTGCAGACAACTGATGGTACATTTATCTTGCATACGTTGCAAAGTGTGCCTCTTGATGCTAACCGTTGCATATTAAAATATCTCTGGTGGTATTTATTTTAGGGAAGTGAAACCAATTCTGTTATTAGAAGTTTTATGCATACTTTCCTTGATGCTAGATAAAACATGTATGTTGCATTAAAAAAGAAACAATTGTTATGAAAGTATTATTTTCGGGATTTGCTGTGTTGTCTACAGTGGCATTTATTCCATAGACGCAAGGTAAGCAATGCTTACCATAAACATAACTTTTTGGAAAAGTTTGATCCTTTATAGTTTTCGCCTTAACTTTAAACACGTTTAATTCTGAGTTTCATGTTTCTAAATCGAGAAACAAGAGTTTTCGTAACTCCCGTACTGTACTCGCAAGTTCTGCTATCTATTATTTATTTCCATAAATGGGAGTGACTAGCAATTAATCGAACTTGCACGCAACAACACTCCACACTCTCGAGCTACTTCGTCACCAACCGCATTACTTTGGTAGGGTAAACAGTTGTTATGTTTGCGTCCTTCAGTCTCACACTTTTCCTGCAAAAGTGGATGAAATTTTTTGGGAAAATGGGAGTTTTCTTATAATTTGTTATGTGCTATCTAAATAATAATCAGTTTAATTATTATATCATTTCGTTTTCGTTTTTATAACTAATGTTAGGTATTATAAAATGGTAAATACATGTGGAGGGTAAGCATAGATGGAAGTTGCGTTTGTTAGTAGAAATTGCTTATCTTTTAAAAACACTCACTATACGCACTGGTTGTCTATGTCCTCATTTTGTGAGCTCCTGATGGGAACATTCCTGTGCAAGTAAATTTTTCATATTTGGTTTCATTTCAAACATAGTGTACCATTTTATTACTATGATTCAAATGGCTGCTCTGCATAAAAATGTACCTAAAAAGGAGAAACGCTCTCTCTGGGAAAAACCATCCAATGAGATCTGATGTGCTGTGCAAAATAAATTTGTGTATTTTTTTGGGGTGGGGGGGGAATAAAATGGCTACAAAGAAGTATATATGCAAAATAATACATTGCTACTTCAGATGTGTAACTTGCATTTAATTAATGATTTTCTGATGAGCTGTAGAAACTTGGAACCATAACTTTCAACACAGAAGCTGTCAGTGTTTTGAAATTTGCTTTTCATGAATTGTCTCTTGTAATGGTTCAAGTGATTTTATTACTTGAGTTAAAGAAATTCTGGAAATGAAATGGTTTGTAGTGGTTTACTTTCTTAGTTTATTTTGTAACAAAGTTATGATTTTCATGTGTACATTATTTTGGTCCAGATTTCATAATTGATTTTCTTACATTTGTAGTGGTTACAGATGTCATCTTAGATTTAATTAATGAGTAAGAACAAATTCTTGCGATAATTGATGATGATCAAAAAAAAATTCGGTGGCTAGATTTTCATTGTGAGCCATTGACCAATAGCAGAGTGGTTAATAATTGTTTGCAATTTTGATCTATTATTGAGATGGTTGTAATGACCCTTGTAAGTACAGCAGAATCCATCTTTTACACCTCCTGATTTTACACTTCATGCATTTTACACGTTTGTATATTACTTGGTGTCATTTATTGATTTTACAGAAAAAAATTTACTCCTTTTTACAACAGTTTTTACTGGTCTCTTAAAGTGTAAAGAAGGGGTTTGTTTCACAGTAGGCCGTATATGCTATTTTGTTTTATACTCGTGTTCTTTGCTTACTTATTGAAACTCAGAAATATTGTAGATGACAAGTTTAAGTATTTATAGAAAGTTTTAATGATTCATCCATTAAAATGTATATAACAGTGTTATATATAATTTTAATCTTGGCATATAAAAAAAAAATACAGTATGCCAGATCTGAACAATGTGCTAATGATCCAAACTGTTTTTTCCTTGACTATGTTTGGAGAAACTCCTTGATAAAATTACTCACAAACTAAAAACCACCTATAGGCATGAGGGAATTGTGATTCCTACCAAAGAGTATGCACACTATTTGTCACTAGTGTTCCCACTTCCTACGCCTTATTTCATTTGTAGACAAAGAAATTATATCTCAATTTTTTTTGTTGTTGAACAGTTGGTGTTGAAAGAAGAGAGACTAGAACATGATCAGTCTGAGAGCTTGAAGAGCACTGGTCGTGCAGCAGCAGGAGGAGCAACACCAGCGTTGATTGAGCAAGTGGCCGGGGCAGGCACGGGAGCAGTTAGTGAAGAAGAGGACGAGGACGAGAGTGAAGATGGGGAGGAAGCAGCAGGCAACGATAGTGAAGAGAGTGCAGAAGAAGATGTGGAAGAACCTGCCAACAAGGAGGAAGTGGAATCTGAAGAAGAGGAGGAAGACGAACCGTATGAAGAGCTTGAGCCAACGACATTTGTGAATGTTTCTCTGGCTTGTGATGAAGCGGGGCCAAGTGGCATGCAGCAGCAGTCGGAAGGCTCGGACCCAAAGCAGACTCAGTCTCGAATGAAAGCAGAGTTGGCTGTTGCAGCGACTGCAGCTACCAGCAGCGAAGAGCCTTCAACCAGTGCGTCGGCCCCATCGACTAGTGGGTGAGTACAGCTTGGTACTCCTTGGAGTGGACTCTCATGCACTAGGTGGTGTGTGCGTTTCCTCCATGGAGCTATTAGACAGTGATAGGATGACTGGCATGCTGAAGTTATTTTGCAGGCATATATTGCCAGTAGAGGTTAAAAAAAAATTGAAAGTACTGTCCTGTTTGGATAAGTTGTGTTATCTTGGAGTGGTTTTTGTACTAAAAAGGCTAATTTACCAAGTTCAATAAACTTTTGCTCCTACTCTATGTATTGCCCTTTCTTTTGTATGGTTAAGACATAATGTAGGCTTCAGTTTTGTCTTGCTATTAGCAGTTTTTATCCTGTTCTAATAGCCCCATGGTTTCCTCTACCCTGTAGTTCACCATGGAGTGTGTTTGATGATAATGGCTTTCTAATTATCCATTGCAGTCTTGTAATCTCATCAGTTGGCATTTGTCATATGAGAATTTATGTGCCGATTGTGATCTGAGTAAAATACAAAAAACTTTCTTGGGCATTATAAATTGTGCCAATAGCTAATAACAGTATTTTTTTTTTTTAAATTGTAAAGTTACTTTTTGATTTTGCTAAATTAAAACATTATCGTTAGTTGCACTCTGGTTACATCCTGTGCTGTCTGCAAAGAATTTTTTTGTACTATTCGATTAGTTTGAAGCATTTTCAAAACAGCAAAGATCAGAATTTTTGGTTAAAATTTTGCGTAATTTTCATTGACCAAAGTTGTTTTATTCAAGAGTTAATTTGTCCACCAGAAAAAAAAGCAGTATACAGTAGAACCTTGTTTATCTGTCACTCTTTATCTTGATTTCTAGTTTATCCCACATACAATTACAATGCTGCAAAATAGTATTTTTTGTTATTATACACATACATGCATACATACGTAAAGTGTTGTGGCCAACATTAACCAAAATCATGGCTAAACACTTCGTGATTGTACTGAATTTAAACTTAATATACTTTTGACCCAAAATAACTCTGTTACTACCTACTTTCAACGTTATACCTTGTGTTCAATCATGTAAAATATTTTTGTAATTTATTTATTGTGAGAACAAAAGTTGGTATGTGTACATGATGTAATTTATCAAACATTTGTATATTATATCCACTTAATTTCAGGATTATCCAGATTTTCTCAATCTAGATGTTTAGTTCCAGTTTGCCCAGTTAACAAGGTTATACTGTATTACAATTGCACATTTTATAAATGGAGAAATATAACTGAAGTGATTTGGTGGCAGTCAAGTTAGGTTTCATGAACATTTTTACAAAAATTTGTGTGCCAAGTGGTTGAATACGTTGGTAGCAGTCAAGTTAAACAAGATAACTTATGATGTGTACAAAACATTTATGTGCCAAGAGGTCAAATGCTTGCAAAACTAACAAATTGTTTCAACCAGCAGTTATTAATCAGTTAAGATGTTGACAAAATACAGACACATTAAGTTAGAATTTTTAATGTTTTAATTCAGTTATTGAAACTTTGTCTTTTTTAATTTAGGTAAAGCCAAACACTTTTAAATTTGGATTTACAGTTGAAACTATAGTTCAGACCAAAAAGTTTTTTTGAATTATCCAGATGGGTATTAAATACTAAAATTGCAAAACATTTTTAGTCTGTGATATATATGTAGTTTTAATGTTATGTTCTGTTTGTGAAATCATGTTACTTCAGGCAACTTAAGGCAACATTAAACCCTGCAAATGCTCAAATTCTGATCTTTCTGAAAGGTAAGTAAAAAAGTAGATAAATTAATTTTGTTTCAGTTTATGCACACTGAAACTGGTGCATTTGAGTCCACGCCATTTTTTCTTACTGTTAAGTTTTGCAGTTAATTCTTCAGTTGTGAAGCACACCATTATTATGTGATTGAAAACGGTCAAGAGTAAAAATTTCGTAACTAAATATTATTGTTACTAATAATGAAATACATGATTTTAATTGTTGCTACACAATTAAAGAATTTAACACCAACATGTTCCATGTCTACAGAGCTTTAAAAATAACTTGTTTGTAGGGCCAGGAAAAAGTAACATAGTCTGTTCATATTATCTTCACACTTTTTTAATCAATCTTTTGAAAAATCTCCCCACATATGAGTGTTTGGTTCTTTCCTAAATAAGTCATGTATCGCAAGCATTCAAAAATATCTTATTTATGGTTAAACAGTACTTTTACCTATATTTTGTCCATCGTTTCATGTATAAATAATGTGAAGAAAGACAGAGCAAATAGGTGTGTTGATAATGCCTCGTAAGAGATAGTTAATGCAAAGTATGTATTATTAAACTGACAGCATCAATGTGGTGCAATGCCCCTTTGGTATAAGTTTCTAAGACTTAGTTAAGCTTTGTTTGCATGAGGCGGAGGAATAGTGTGAAAGTAGAACTAGCAGGGCCTCAGATAAGTTGGAAGTAACTGTGAGCAGACTATAGAATTAATAATTGATACACTTTGGTTGTGTGATTTATAATTGAATGTGAAAGCCAAATAAAGATTTATTTTTAAAGCTCTTACATTGTGTATGTAGTTGTAAGTTGAATTTCTTGTTTTTATAATTGATAAGTTTTATTAAGAGGCTAATGTTTAACCAGCAAATCTTGGTAGGGCTTTGTGCTTCATTTGCAATTTATACATCAGGTACATGCATATTGCTAGGGTACACAGCAACATTTTCAGAGGGAATAAAAGCAAAGAAAAAAAAAAATTGTCCGCATTGACAGGTCCTGAAATTTTGGAGGGTCATTTCCACCCATTTTGTTATTAAAAAATTATTATGTAGACATGCTTAACTCAGTTTTTCAAAAAATATTTTGGTAATTTTTTAAAAATATTTTTCATTATGAACTCTTGGTGCATTGCAATTCTGTATCATGCATCAAATCGATGCTTGGTAGTTTCTCTAAACCATTTTTCTGGGTGGGACAAGGAAATTGTAATGTGTGTTATTTCTAAATGTCTTAAATCACTGTATTGAATTTTTTATGCCAGCATGTTTTTAACTACGCGTTCAAATAGGCCACATTCAGTCCGTACATGACAAGAGTTTTTACAGATAGTTTTTTCCATCTGTTGTGAAGGAAATACATTGGCTAAACCCCCAGAGAGGGCAAGACCACATTACCTTGGAATGGAGAAAGTATGAAATTCAACATGCAGTAAAATATTTTGAGTTATCGTGAAGATTGAGGAACTATTAAGAAATAATGAGTGATGTGCAGGATGAAAAAGAATGTGATCTTATTTTGGAACAACCTGTGAAAGGAATGTTGAACCTTCTCAAGTACTGTATTTTGGTCATTTGCTGTAACATACATTTCCCTGGAATATGGCAGTGTGTTTTTTTTTTTGGAAGAAATGTGTGACAGTTTTGTTCAATGGCACAATCATACATCCATCACTATACGGTATGTGTCTGTCACAACAGAATTTATACGTAAGTTCGTAGTAGTCCTGGAATTTGAAGATCAGAGATATTTTGAGGATTTTAAATTTATTCTTAGGAAAAATTTTTGCTTACCGTATTTTGGGGATAATTCGTCTTCGGTATGCGTCAAGTGGGAAGATTTTTAATGCTGTTTGTTGGGAAGATATGGAGATGAAGCTACAGCAGCTACAGCCTTGTGTATTTTAGAGGTATGTTGAATTTTCGTAACGTAGTGTAATTTAATGTTAAATTACTGATTATCCATAACTTATATAATATTTATTTTCATGTTATTCTTGCTGTTGCTGTTTACTTGGTAAGCTTTGCTGTTGACTCACATGAATGTTTCTACCTGTTCATGCAAGATAAGTTTGTTATTGATTAGGGTTTATAATTTTAACAAGCATAATTATGACATAATACTGAAATCCAGAGAAAATGCCCAACATGAATGTTTTTGCAGTATGATGAATGTGTAGTTAATTGACCCGGGAGCATAAAAGCTACTGCCGTTGGCCTTGGTGTTGTCTGCTGTGTAACACACCCAAACCTATTAAAATTATGCCATGTTATCAGCTTGAACACTTGAAGCCTTCGTAATTTTTTTCTTAATTCAGATTATATGTTTATTATTTTTTTTAAATTTCTCAATATAAAAAAATGGCAAATAGTGGTGGTGTCACGTTTCCGTGGAGGATTTTCTTCAACCGAAACATTTTCTGCAAGAAAATATTTGTTGTATGCTCAACATGAAGCTAGAAGAACCCATGTAACTGAAAAAAATTCCTGGAATTTTGCTTTATGAAGATGATACGAAGCTAAGGAATGGAATCCTTAAAATACATAAAGTGAGTATAATAATTCAAAAACTACTTTTTGTTTTTTAAAAATGTTTTCAAAAACACTTAATATTTTTCTGCTTCCTTTTGATATTGCTGGAAAGTCTGTAGGAAGGTTCAATAGGGCCCTCGAGTAGTTTTGATTGTATCTGACTTGTACAGTTTGAGATACAGTGCTTTGAAAAAGGCATTTTTAGCCATTTTGAAGTACTCTAAAATGGTGTTTTTAATATGCGCGCCTCTTGAAAGCACTCAACAGCACTCATTTGGATTGGGCATTCTTTTCGTAGAACAGCACATTGGATGTACGTTCAATAGTTTAGTGGGAAAATGTGTATTTAAAACACCTTACAACACAGTTCGAACACCAGGTAGGTGACCACTTCCACCAGATCTAGTTCCGTCAGGTGTTCTGTTCAAAAAGGAAATTAATCTGAAGGGTGGCATTTTATAAAACCAGTGGCAAATTATATACCATTTGAATGTATCTGTAGTACTCGTGTCTATTACTATTTTTTTTTTGCTTAAAGTAGTAATTTTTATTATTTCCCGGAGTATGGTGGATTCCTTTTGAATTATCTATCCTGTGTGGATGTTAACCCTTTCAGGCCAACTTTAATTTACGGTTTCAGGTATTGCAAACAAAGAATTTTATGATGTGTGCTGTACTTCGACGCAACATTTGTTTCGTTGTCGCAGTCAATGAGCTGCAGGCTATATGTTTGGCTATAGTAATATGAACCAATTATGATCTAGACCAGTGAGAAGGTTTGTAAATTATTTGACAGGTTATTTTACAGGTAAGGTCAGTGTGATTCACAGTGTATAGTACAAACCAAAAATTGCCTACACATGCATAATGTACACAACTATGTACAGTGAGTCAGAATGGTTTAAATACCACCTTCCCAGTGCATATACTTTCAAGGGGGCAGTGAATTTTTTTTTTTTATAAAACTGCCATACGTGTTTCTGAATGGTGCAGGGTTAAACACTATCCCCTGCCCCCCCCCCCCCCCATTTTTTGTTGTTAAACAGCTTAGCCTGTTTCTACTATGTATATACTGAAAGTGTTGATTTTTCATCTTATATATGTATATAGGATCAAAGAGTTCCCATGGACTTTTTTATGTTCCGTGATTTGATGACGGGATTCATGTGATGACGGGATTTTCATTTAACGGGTAGCGGAATATTTATACGGTTCATATTTTTGGAATGATCGTGTTCATCTGTTGGACTACAATATATGAAATTTGAAGTGCATATACCTGGAAGATTTGCTGTGAGAAGATTTTGAAGGAAAATCAACCACAACTGACAAGATCAATTGTGTAAGTATTTATATTTTTAATTTATTTTTGAAACATCTTTTTCCAGGGTTGGTACACAGCTGTAATTCTTTTGAAGCAAAAAAAGTAGCCATGATAGCTTCTGCACTAATGGCTGTGGAATGCAACAACGAACACATAGTAATGTTCACTTAGTAATGAAGTTTGCGAAAAGAATAATTAAATGTAAGCATGTAATTGAATGCATGCATGTGCAAGAAATCATAGTTATTTACAGCAGAAAATATTTTTATTTTTACTATATGTTTCACATACTAACGATGCACAAGAATGACCAGGTTTTTCTTGTGAAATGAAACTTACAGTTCAAAACATTTAAATTAATTTTTTTTAGTTGTACTGTGATTATAATATATATTTTTTAAAATATATTTTTATGTTTTATTTTAAGACCATTTCGAAATTTGAGTTTTAATGTTTTCAGATTTGTGGAGGATGTTTTATATTTGTTACTGTAATTCGTTTTCTAGTAGCGTAATGTCTTTCAGTTCCTTTTCTTGTATGCTGCTCTTCACACTCTTGAAAATGGAGTTATTTTTAAATGTATTTTTTTTTTTTTTGTTGTGTTAAATAAGGGGAAGTGCGTTCAGAAATCGGTTATGTGATATAGTCAAAGGTCGTGTAGATATATGTATGTATGTGTATGTCTATATGTATGCCTGCATTTATATATACGTATGCCTGCATTTATATGTATGTATGCCTGCGTTTATATGTATGCATGCATGCATGCATTTATGTGTATGTATGTATGTATGGATTCATGCCTGCATGTACGTATATTTGTACGTTCATTCTCTATACCATTCTGCATCGTTTGATGGATCTGGATGATCAGAGGGGTACCCTTCATTACTCATATTCAAAATGGGCTGCAGATCCCCATTGGGCACAAAACTGATTAAATTAGATTGTGTATCTCAATTGTACACCAGTCACGGGATATGGGTCAAATTTTGCTGGGATGACTTTCATTAGCCAACTTAAAATATTGTGTAGGCCAAAATGGGCCATCAGGTCCAAAACCCCGAAAACGGGCATGTATTTGAATTCTTAAATTCTACACTGTTCAATGGATCTGGACTACCAAAGCATGGTCGTGTGTTTCTAATTGCCCTCTTGCACATGGGCAATGCCGGTTAGTTCTGGTTTAAAAGTATTTGCATTTTCTGAGTATGAGTATAATAATTTGCCACAAAGATAATAATGCCTCTTAACAAAAATTTGCCCAATTAATTAACTTAATTCTGTGCTAGTCTACATGATGGGTTAAAAGTTTAATTTGCATTTTGTCAAAATCATTGAGCATTGACAGAATTGAGAAAGTTTGTTTTATGTGCAAATTGTGTAATTCAGTGAGCAACTTTATGAACAGTGTTGTGTTGCAACAAAAATGTTTAATTTTCCGTAGGAGGTTTGAATGCCTCTATAATGTGTGTGTGTGTGTGTGAATTATTCACTTATACATTGTAGGGTAGTATGGACAGGCTATGTAGATGCACTTCAGGGTAGCACCAGCTGTTATTGACACATTATTCAAGTATGTAATTCCCAGTGATCACATTTCCGTGGAAACAATATTTAAGTGAAAAAAGGGTGGGGGAGGGGTGTAAGGGAGGGAGAAAAGTACAGTAGTTGCAACTACTTACACACTTTTCATAGTTTGTAAACAAAAAATTTACAATCTGTGTATGTTACTTCATTAATTTTTGTTGTTCTCCCAAAACCTATTGGGAACCATTTAAAAAATGAGGGGTCAAATTTTTTTTACAACCAGCCACCATGTGCTTGTAGTTTAGCTTGAAAACTTAACCGTGGATTTTTTAAAATTTGAAATTTTTGTAAACACCAGCCTGTCTTCTGGTTGTTGTAATGTACAGCCAATGCCGGTTGGCCATGATGAAAGTAACAAGTTGTGTTTATAATGTACTATCCAGAAAAATGTTGGATAGTACAGACAGTATAAATTGCTCTGACAGTGGTTTCTACCAATGTAGAAATGTTTCATTCAAGGTACTCCCTAGACAACCAAAAGTAAGTTGCTTTGAAGGTAACGTTACTCTGTTCAGAACATAACCAGCTAGTCATAGATGTTAAGCTATCACAGCAAAACCATAGAAGAGCTAGCACCAGAAGCTGTTATGTGTGTTCTAGATGGTCATCTTTATACTTTAGAGAAGACAATCTAGAATTCACATTATAGCATTGCATCAATTTCTGAGGCTTGCAAACCTCCCCAATTTCTATTGCTGAACATATAATAACATATATAATTCTATGATCCCTCATACCTTAGAACCAAGGGATCATAGAAAATTGTATATAATGTTGAGTAAAAAGCAATAGAAATCGGGAGTTTTTGCAGGCCTCAGAAAATGATGGATACGTTATTTAGATGATAAAAATGTGTATATAACAATGCTAATTTTTATGGATACATCCATGTGATTTGACTAAAAGTATTTGTTAACGTAAAGTCATGCTTAGATGTCACTATGAACACAGATGCTGCTGTTAAAAGGAGGCAGAGTGTTTGATGTTGGTCAGTGTGCTATGCAATACCAGCAGAATGGCTGGAGCAATGGAGAATAGTGACCTTGAATGGGATATGGTTATTGGTTGCCACATTAGTAAGTAATCCATTTCCGCCCTTCTCAAGTTGCCCAAGTCAACCATCGAGGATATGATTGTGAAGTGGAAACGGGAGGGCACGACCACAACAAAGCCACGGCCGGGTAAGCCTCGTATGTTGACTGACAAGACAGTCGAGCATTGAAGAAGGTGGTACAGGAACATTTCCTGTCACCATGTGATACCATCACTAGTGAATTCCGCAGTGCCACTTATGGTGAAGTTGACTTCTCGACTGCGCGGGGAGTTGCAATTACTGGGGTTTAAAGCTCAGGCACCTACTAATGAACTGCACATTTTGCCTGTGAATGAGAAGTACTGTGTCCAGTGGTGTAGGGCAAGGGGAATGTGAACATTGGAGATGCAAGATTTGGATTGATGAATTGCGCTATATCATGTGGCAGTCCAATGGAAGGGTTTGGGTGTGGCAATTACTAGCTGATTGTTACATACCAGTCTGTATAATGCCCACAGTGCAATTCGGTGGAGGTGTGGTGACAGTGTAGGGTGGTTGGCTTTAAGAACATTTTGACCTGCATGTTGTCTGCGGTACACCAGTTTGGAGATAACTGTGTTTTTCGACATAATAATGCTCCCTACCATAAAACACCATCTGTTGGTTGGTTTGTGGATAATATGGTTCTGGAAATGGACTGGCCAGCCTAGAACCCTGACCTCGGACCCATCAAACACCTCTAAGATGTACTGGAATGACCCACATAACTTACTACAGGGTTAGAACTGTAATTAAGTCTGTTGGGCAGTTATAATCCCAGGACATTTGTAGGTAAGTGTCGAGTGGGTGTCTGGATACTTTTGATCAGATAGTGTGCAAGTATGTATGCACATTCTCTTTTTCATACTCGCAGTGTCGTACAATTTGCACACTTGCTCACTTTTCATACACACATTTTTCACGCTCTCGTCCAATTTGCACACTTGCTCACTTTTCATACACACATTTTTCACGCTCTCGTCCAATCAATCAATCTCACTCACTCAGTCTCACTCTGTTACACAAGGCCCTGTTGTGGCTCTCACTTTCTCAATTACTCTCCCACTTGCACCGCTCCTATTTGCTCTTCCTCTACCACTTGCTCTCCCACTCGTTCTTGCTCTCCCACGCGTTCTTGCTCTCTCACTCCCACTCACTCTCCCTCTCCCACATGTTCTCCTGCTCTCCCACTCGTTATCCCGCTCTACCACTCGTTATCCCGCTCTACCACTCGTTCTCCCCGCTCACGTTCTCTCCCACTCTCACGTGCACTCTTCACTTGCTCTCCCACTGCCTCGCTCTCCCATTCTCCTATTTATTTTGTCACTTAACACACTAGTTCTCCAATCTTCCACTCACACTCGTTCTCCACTCACACATACTTTATGTGCTTTAGGCTAATGCTTTTACTGGTGTGGAAGTGTAATTTATGTGTGTCAGATAGTTAATAGATTCTTATAAAGGAGAAATTAAAGTTGATACAGTATTTACTGTCCAAATTAAGACTAATTTCTGCATGAATGGTTTGCAGACAATTAGGTACCTGCCTTAAATACTTTAACTGTGACACCTGCTTTAAGAACTGTTATTAGTTGCCATTTGGGACTGAATTTGTGACTCGTTAAGGTTTGTACAATGTAGATGTTATTTTCTGTACGTATCTTTAACTGAGGTATACTTAGATATATTGATGTTACATATATGTTACTTTTATTTTACCAACAAAGCCATTTCTTTGGTTTTTTTTTTTAAATCGTAACATATTTTGTAGGAATGACATGGTAAGTGTGTTCATATTACAGTAATTGCTGATCTTAAAGTTTGGTTTTGTTATAACAGGTAAATGCATATATGACAAAATGATGTATGCTAGTTAAAAATAAGTTTGGAGGGTTGTTGTGTGGCTTTACAAATGTTCCAGTTATTTTAATCTACAAAGAATTTTCTACACATATATAACTTTTAAATCTAAGGTACTTATTTTCCCATTTTAGTTATTTCCATCATCAGCGGTGGTGCAAGGGTTCTCTGGGCTTGAACACTTTTTGACTTTATTAATGTGTGGTGGTATTTGTCCTACAAATAATTGAAATTGATATTTTAAACAATCCTCTGTGCATTTGTGAGTGAGTGAAGAGATTTGGGCAGCTCTTAACACCGTGGTCTTGAGTAGATGAGGGTGAAGTGAGGTATGGAGCAGGGCCGGAATGAAGGGCCAGGGGAATGGGAGATCCCAGAGAAAACCTGCTAACCAGCAGCATCATACAGCACTATTCCCATGTGCGAAAATCGGGAGTGACCCGGCCGGGGATTGAACCTGCCTTGGTGGGAGGCAAGCAGGCTAACTGCTCAGCCACCGTGGCGGCCCCTCTGTGCATTTGTGATTGTAAAAATTTTGCTAATTGTAATTGGGGAAAAAGGAAGCTTTTTCTTAAAGTGACACAATTGTGTGCAAGCCGCTGTACTGTAGCTGCGAGGAACTATTATTTTCACTTCATGATTTAGTTACAAAAATAGGGTTGTACAATTGCAGTGAACATTATAAGTACTAACAAGTACTATAAATTCACCAAATTCTCCTTTATTTACACATAAGAAAAACAAAATAGAGTTATCCTTTTTAGTAAAGTTGTGAATTCAATTTTTCATTTTTAGGTAAATTACATTCTTGCTAAAGCCTTCCTTTGGAGAAACAAATTTATTTTCGTGCAAAGTAGCCATGCTGGATTTTAAAAATATGCCATGCTTGTAAAGTTGTATAATTTCCACTGACAGATTTGTTGGCTGAGTATTTGCCTCAGTAATGAAGCTTGTTGTTTGTAAATTAATTTAGGAGCCTGAAATTGTTTCTTCTTTACAGATTGGCACAAATATCTGTAAAACAAAAACCGAATGGGCAGCATATTGTTCTTCGTAAAGGAAGACGGACGAGTGTTAATAATAGTTGTGAGCCAAGTGTTGCTGTTACGATAAAGACTGAGGAAAATTTTGATGAGGGTTTTGATGTTAAGTGGAGCAGTGGTTTGTGTACAGGCGAGAATATTGGTGGTGACAATTTTTTGAAAGATGGTATCATTTCTAAGAAAAGTTCCTTGAAAACTACATTGTGCACAATTTGTGGTAAAACTTATGCAAATGAGAGGAGTTTAAGATATCATTTAGACACACATAATAGCACTCCAGTATACAAATGTCATGTTTGTGATCTAATGTTTACTTCTTATGCAAAGCTCTATACGCACAGAATTATTCACAGGAAAAGTAAAGATCAGATATGTGACATTTGTGGTTTGTCCTTTTACTACAAAACACTTCTCGACAATCATAAAATCCTTCATTCAAAGCAGTTTAAACTGTACTGTGAAATATGTAATAAGGGTTTCAGGGCCAGGTGTTTGTTAGAGGAGCACAAGAACATTCACTCAGGTAAGCGACCGTTTCAGTGCAGTGTGTGTGGTAAATCATTTGCAATGAAAAGCAATTTAGCCAATCACAAGGTGCAACACAGGCCTGGCTATTCTCCCTCTCGTCGCCTTTGCGAAACTTGTGGCAAAACTGTAAAGCGTACTCATTACTTGAATCACATGCGAAGGCACAGAAATGAAACTTATCAGTGTGATATATGCGGGAAGTCAATCACTTCCAAAAGCTCTCTCAGAACACACATGAAGGCTCACTCAGATGAGAAGCCGTACAACTGTGATTTTTGTGACAAGAGCTTCACCAGCAGTAGCTACCTGAGACAGCATCGTCGTGTTCACACTGGAGAGAAGCCGTACGAGTGTCAGCAGTGTGGCAAAAGCTTTTCACAGCGCTCTACACTCACCATTCATATAAGAAATCACACAGGGGAAAAGCCATATTCGTGTGAATTATGCGGAAAAGATTTTGTTTGTGGAAATCAGTTGAATGTTCACAGAAAACTCCATCATAAATAATTTAGCATTTAGTTTTGATAACAGGGACAGTGCACTAACGGATGTTGCTTACAGTAAGTTCTGCTGTATCGTATAACATTACTGGTGTTTGTCTGCAAAATTGTTTTTTTATTGTATGAGACTGTCTTGAATATGGTTACCAATACTCATTGTGGCCCAAATGCAATCTTGTGGAACTTCATAAGAAAAATACATTCAAGAATGTTTTCTTGAAATAATAACTATTGTATGCCTTACAGCCTAATATTACTTAAGGTCATAAACAGGTTTCCATATGAAAAAATTATGGTTACTTTTGAGGCATATGAGAACACAACCATTAGGTTGAACAAATTGTTCCCCTTGAAAATGCATGGTATTTTTAAAGTTGCATTTGCAGGAATATGGCAGGACCTGCTGTATTTATGTATTAACATTTAATTAATTTCAGAATTATTTCCTGAAGAGGAAAATATAGCTTGGTTTTTTTTTTTTTTGTAATGTGAAAATTTGTACCTTGTTGCTGTGAGATTTCATATACACTTAACTCATATTTATTACGCTTATGTTATACTTATTTATATTTATAAATTTAAGGTTGGCACAGCACTTTTGTTCACATTTGCATTTTTGACTCACTAGTGTCCTGTGAATCTTTGGGTAAGTAGAATAAAATAATATGCTGCAGATAAATTAGTTTGGTCTGTGGTATACAGATTTTTATTATATTCAAAATCCTATGTCCCAAGGGTGGTTTTACTGGTACAAGAATGATTCATCATGCTTGCGATAAAATATGATGTGACTGGGAGAATTGATTTTGCTTTAAAACAGGAGATAGTTAACTTCTAGAGGTGATTGTGAATAAGGCCTCGGGCATAGGACATTGATGAATAAACTGATCTCGTAATATGGTGATGAACAAACAGTTTGACAGTATCCCAATTATTATGTTGACCCTCACTTTGTGCTGCAGATCAACAGAGCTCTGCACATTTTTGGCTGTACTGCAATCTGACTGCTGTGGCATTCCATGTAGCAATTACAAACCGAGTTGAGAGTTAGTGTTCACCGGGCGCAATTTCCTGTGTCCAATCAGCTTAATTATTCAAATGCAAGTCTTTTACATATATTTAAATAGACACTATCTATTGCCTGAAATAAGCTGAAGAGCAAAACAATACAAAAAAATTCTAGAAAAATTAATTGCAAAACCTAGGAATAAAATATCATAGCTGTCGATAAAGTATTAACTAATGAGCAACAGGCAACAAAACTGGACGAGAAAGATGGAAAAATGCCGCAATTAACACAAATAAATAAAATATTAATTTTTGGGTAAGTATATGAAAACTCATTGAATATAATTAAACTCAGAAAAAATACACAAAGTCCTTGTAAATACTGATTTGAGCCAAGAAAAAACAATTTTAAAAAAGACAGCAAAATAGCCACAACCACAAAGAATACAAATACACTAATAATGTTTGTCATGTCTGACACTATATCTGTCATGTTTTTGTTTTTATTTTTCTGCAGTCTCTTAAAAATTTTTTTGCATGTATCGGTTGGCATTTTTTTTTTGCAGAATTAATTATTTTGGTTCAGTTTGCTTGTACTCAGACCAGGAAGCCTTTCCCTGATTTGTGTTAATTGTGGTGGTTGTCCGTCATTTTACTCACTCACTTTGCTCTCTGTTGCACATTAATTTCAAGTTTTATTGACTTGTAGACTTTTCTTTGGTTACTAGCATTTTGCAATTTATTTTCTGTTATTTTTGTTTTTGTTTTTTGTATTCTGCTTATTTTTGGCAATCCATTAAATTTTTTGAGATAGTTAGGTGCAAATCTGGTACACACAAGAACACACAAGAACTCACTTCGGGAAATTGAATAATAATTTTACTTATGTAAGTTTCTGTATGACGAGAATGCACCCAGTACAGTCAGTTGAAATTACAATACATTTTAGTTAGAAAAAATCAGTTTTGTACCAGAACAGAAATTTCATGAATTTATAGATGTCGGTGACCCGAGTGGAAATAAGTATACCTAAAGTAGCTGGCTTGTGATTATTTTCAGGAAATAAATAACTATAGGAAATCAGTGTGATGAATGCACTACAGCTGTAGCTTATGGCACTTGAGGCAGAGTTGCCATGTTATCCAAAACATAGTGCAGGTAATTAAGTGGACCACACGATTGCGTATGATGATGTTGAACAATGTAGTGCGAGCGATCTCCCAGGATACTTCTTGCTGCATTTGTAATGGGCAGATCAGTTATTGCTACACTTATCAGTTATTATTACAATTTATTGAGATTAACATGAAATTTCATGTAAAATGAAATCTGATTTTTACATGTACATCAATCACATTTTGATTTCATGGTGCTCAAATGACAACTCGTGCAATTTTATTCATTACTAGCCATAATTTGCATCATTTTACAACAATGTTTAGTTCGCAGAGTGATGTATTATTTCATTTAAAAGTGTTAGATTGTACAAGAGTATTTTAGTGACTCATGGAAACAGTTTGGCAATTATTCGAATGGTATTAAAAAGTTATTACATTATAACATAATCACCACTATTGCTTAAAAGCAATATTTTTAAATGCTGGTGAGAGTAAAAATAAGTGTTATTGCCTAAACATTATGGTTCAGACGTTCGCATCCATGCCACAATACGTTGAAGCACGCCCTATGCCAGACCTCCTCAATAGATTCCTTGAGGAGGGGAGAAGGGTAATTTTTTTCAGCCACCCCTTCCACAAAGCAGGAGGGGAAGAGTTGGAAGTATTTGTGCTTTCACGAGCTGCAGTTGAAGGTAGCCAAGTGACCGAAGCATTTCTCCCTCCTTTTGAAGAGTAATTTTCTGCCATTTAAATTGAGAAGTCACTATCCATATGCAAATGTAACCCTGCATGGAGGCTATCTGCCTCACAGGTTGGAATGCTGGAGAAGTTGCTCGGCTACCATTTCCCCTCTCACCAGACGTGTAAGGGGAGGCGGTTGTAGTGTGCCTGGCCATGAGGAGCTACGGCCAAGCATGCCTGAAGATGGTTGATGTCTGCCTCCCATTGGCCGGCCAAGAGAGGGAGGATGCGAGGCCACCACACTAGTTAACAACTGCTTCCTCTCTTGCCAGGCATGTAAGGGGAGGAAGCAAGTCACATGCAAGGATGCCGCACTAGTTGCTAGGTAACGGTTTCCTCTCATGTTCCGCATTCAAGGGGAGCTGACTCCCAAGCATCCACTGAACTTAAGGACAGGAGAGCACTGCGCTTAACACATTTTGTGTCTAGTTATTGGATGTCTGCATAAACAAGCAGTTTGGAAATCTTTGCTGTTTACTACAACTTGCAATTAAACTGAAAATAGGCGCATATATGTTTTTGTTTTGTTTAGTATCTTATTATTTATTTACGTAATGGCTGGACCCCTAGTTTTCATTAGAAAATTTACTATAAAATGTGCAGCAATAATGCAGTAATATACTGTATATGAAGCTTATTTAATACCTGCATGTAATGTATTGAGTGGGGAGTCACTTGAAGTCTTAATGGATTAAAAAAATTAAAAAAAATTTGTAAAGGCAAGTTGTGCAGGTAAGTTATGCAGTATTTTTTGTATAAAGTATCTTCTGAATTCTTATACAAAGTTGTAAGTATTAAAATTTAATACAGCTCCACTATAATGGGATGTTTGTGTGTATAACTGCGCTAAAATGTTAGGGATACATGCCAGAATTGAAAAAGTAAGTTAATTGTATTGTTTTTGAAAGAGTGTTGAGTGAATGTGTGGATTCAAGGTTTAAATGAACCAGTCTTTTAACTGTGAGATTGTACAGTTAAGTTACATATCTGCGTGTCTGTAAAGGCAGATTGCTGAAAATTAAATTAAAAGGAAATCTGCAATACCATGCAAATACAAAGGACCATGTGATGATGCAGACATCTGCCATATGTTTGAAGTTAATTGGGCTGAATATAATTGGGGTACTTGCTGATGTTTTTTGAACTCTGATCATAGTTTTAATGGCTTGAGGCGACTGCAAGCAGCACCAGTCGGGAGCATGTGGTTAAACCCAAGTAGGGATGTTGATATTGGAAAAATATATTCATATTATTTATATTGGTTATTTATAAAAGTATAATTTTACCAAACAATACATCAAAATTAAAATATTAATTTTCGGTACACCAGAACCCAATATTATGGTTTTTAAAAATGTAAAATTGCTTGGAATATTATTATTGATGACACGAGGCATTGTAGAAAGATGTGGCGCCAGTTTTTGGCGGAGGTTGCCAAAGTAAATATAGTAATTTTTAAATTTAATTTTTGTATTCAAAACTGAGCTTAAGAGAGTATTTAAAAAATATTTATTTTTGATTCCTGGAAAAAGATATTTATTTTTATAAAATATCATTGAAAGATGTCTAAAATTTATATTGAATATATAAACATTTTTTCAACATCCCTAAATCCAAGAGTGGAAATTTTCCTTGCACATTTGTCTATTTAGCAAATTGTTGGAAATTGTGGAGATAGGTTCTGTAGAACAGTGTAAACTTCAGATATACAAGAATTAGTTATTTTTAGTCACCTTTTGACTGTAAATTGGGTTCTTACAATTTATCTCTACAAATGAAATTTATAGTTTTTTTAACTAATTCACTGAAACACATAATTACATATTATGTTAAATCGTATAATTGAATTATTATACTTGCCTGTAAAGTGGGTACAAAATCAGGGTGAAAATAACACCACATTTAATAAACAATTTGCATTTCTGTTTGCATAAGACCTCAAAAAAGGCATGAGCTTGCAGCTGGTAATTAGCCTACTTTCCTTGGAAGGACTGCTAATGGTGTCGTGTGATTTGCTGTGCATTGCATGTTTTCCCCCTCCTTATCTAGTAATAATTTTTTAATTGTATACATAATTACACAAAACTTCATACACTTTATGCTGAGGAAAGACATTGGACAAAGTTCACAACCATACGACTTTATTTTCAGAAAGGCAGTCTTGCAAATTTTAAGATTAAGTATGTGTTGGGAAATAAATTAACAAGGCTTTAGAGGTTGTAGGAAGCCGGAAGAGGAAAACATATCGTGCATAATTGTTTTTGTTAACTTTGTAAGCAAATACTGTGCAATAGTGATATATTTCCGCAGAGTTATTCCTTCTGCTGGAAATTTTTACATCATTGTGGTGCAAGACATTATGCTAAATAAATGAATCAATGGCATAATATTTGCTCACAGAATGGGCAACAACTATTATTTAGGATTGTTTTTTTTTTTTTTTTTTTAATTTCTCTGTGTTGGCATCCACAATTTTGTGAACTCTAATTGATCTATTAGGAGTTAATGTCCAATGCCCTCTTAATAAGTTGCATCTCCGGTACCATGAGACCAGTTCAAGCCAAACAAGTTACTGGCTGTACCTGTACCTCAAGAGTATACTACGTATCATCTTATGTCTGCTATTTTTGGAGATAGCATCACTTGAAAATTAAAGTATGTATAACACAAGGATATGTAAAATGGCCTCCAAGTATAGTATTAAAATTAATAAAATAAAAGGCATGTAAAATTTGTAAAATACTGGCAAAGCA